>OY728166.1:823553733-824889358 GCA_963277665.1 Viscum album
TTAAATAACGACTATAAAGTATTTATAATAGTTAATAATGAAATATATGACTTAATAATTCTACTAGATTTATGTCTATATATATATATGTGTCATTTTCTTTCGTCTATTAAATTCAAAAAAATAGAAACATCGTTCATGTGTATGTTCGGCCTACCATATCCATGAATGATGTATTCCATTTCATTTATCTGTATATTATATATATTTATAGACTGAAAATATATTATATATAAATAATTTTTTAAATTCATGAAGTGAGTAAATAAGGATCTATGTAATAAGATCAGGAATAAAAATTCAAAACATTTACGATAAACAAAGTGATTGTTACTCAAAACGTTGCTTTAACATGGAATTGTTAAATGAAAGGGTAATGTAATGTAATAATTGAATCTTATATGATATCATAAATATCATTATGGTTCTATTAAAAGTTAATAATATGATTAAAAACAATATACATGAGTTTGGGACACATACAAAATAAATCAGACCTACTGTAATGAATAATTTTTAAATCTCATTATTTTATGAGATTGTTTATATGAATGTACTTACTGGGGTATATTTACCAACCATGTCAATATTCCCTAATTATGAATTCTATAATATGTTTTATATTATTATAATGTTTTTAAAATTCTATTTTACTTATTAGTGAATTTTTATAAAGTGGTATGAAAGGAATCTTTTGTTATTTTCAAATACGAGTTACTTTTTGATTTTTCCAGAATATGTATGAGAAGAATGTTTTTTCCAATTTTATGGAATAAATGGATTTTTATTATTTTACAATGAATAATTTCCATGAATACTCCCTTAAAATTTTTCAAGTCTATTTTTTAAATATCTTTTAATATTGCACGACCATTAATGAAACAGAAATGTTTTTAAATAAGAAAAGATATTTTCTTCATGAATTAATTTCAATCGATTTATAAAATAATTTCCATATAAAATATAATTATTTAATAATGTTATATTTCAAGTATACTATCCCAATTATTTATGTGGTTTGATTTTGTTATCATTTTTTCCATGGATTATGTTTTTATGGAATGATGTTTAGGAAATCCATTCTATCCATTGGGTTATACTATGATGAGTAATTTATGTTTTTTATAGCACATTTATGAATTATTTATTTATTATATGGGTGAGACCTTTATCTCTATACAGTGCATTGGGTAAATATAGATAACTCATGAGGTATGTATGTTATGTGTGAACCAGATTTCATGTTCTCAATTCTATGTGTGGGCCTCGTTTCTAGGTCCATATGTTTATAAAAGGGACTGATTTTGTGTCCTTAATTTAATGACTGAACATGTCACTATTTACAGATGTCCACAAAGTCATAATTTTATGTGTATGCCCAAATTTCTTGTATTATGTTATATTTAAAATCTTATGAATTGTGATCTTTGATTTACCATATGATTCATTTTTTCCATTAATATGCAGGGTATGGTCTTATAATGTTATGATCACGTTCTCATACCCTTTAGGAAAATGTTTAAGTTTTCATATCACCCAAGTTAACCCTTACTGGGCATCTAATATCACCCATTTTATGATTCTTTTCCCAGGGATTTGAATAAGGGTATTATGTAAGATGTGTAAAAAGGGGATCTAGTTATAAAGGATAAATCAGGAGATGATATAGATCATTTATGAAAAAGTTGTTTATGTTTATAAGTTTTGAAAGACACTAAACTGGTACAGTCTTTGGGAATCTGTTTGTGTAATTTATTAAGTTTTCCACAAAAGAAATTTAATGTCCATGTATGTCAATCTTGGGATGTTTGAGTTGGTATCAGAGTGAAGGATTCATCATTCTTTGGAAACTATGATGAAAAAAATTTAGTGAGATCCCAAGAGATACTTATAAGGATATTTCAAGAGATTTCATAAGGATAAGTCAAGTATAGTTTAAAATCCTAGAGTTTTTGTGATAATCATGAATAACCTATGGTTAAAACTAATATTTCATATATTGAAATATTATAAGCAATTTACCATATTTATGTGTTTCTAATCTCTCATATGTGTTTCTCACACTTTTCTTTCTAGTCATAGTCTGTATCTAGAATTGTATAGAACATAGTCAACCATTAGATGTTTTAGATGTGGAAAGTATGTGAATTATGAAGATAGATTTACTAAATGGAAATATCATGATAATAATCATGATGTTGGTATGAGTATTGATCATACTGATGAGGATAAAGAGATTGTAAATGACATGTGAAAGGGGTGTGATGTTCTTCTATTATTTATTACATTAAATCTAAGAAGATTTAGGTTTATAAACCTTATGAAATTATTAATATTCTGGGAAAGATAAAGATAATGGATCCTCAATAATGGTTTATTAATGAAGTTGGATGATTGAGGTGTGTATGTTTCAGAATTTAAAGATTATGTTTGATAAATCATGAAATATATAATTTTTTTAGTATATTTTTTCCAATATGGAATTGAAAGGATATATTGAATAGTTATAATGATCCAAAAAGTGATTTACTGGTAAGGTGATATACTTGGAGACCACATGATTAAAGGAAAGATAAACCTTAATACATCCCATATGTTAAGATAGTGATGTTTGGATAAACATATGATGGATTTGAATAAGTATATTGGATGATAATTTTTTCTTAGGAACTAATTATGGAGTTGTTGACAAGAGGGTTATGATATCATGGATGAAGTATACAACTTTTGGGGTCTTAAGGAATATATCCAATACGTTTTGGAGTAAAGAAAATGAATGTTTTCAATAAGGATATATGATAATTCATGTTGTTAACATGACTCAAGAGAATACATGATTAAGGTATTCACATGTTTGGAATGTGACAACCAATAACATCCTTATGAGATATATGAGAGAAATGTTTAGATGATTTAGTTCACCACTTTCTAATGATTTAGATTTAATGTTTTTTGGAAGGATTTTATGTTTATCCATTTATGGATACTATAATTTATAATTAATGTATTATCTCACTATAGGTGGACTTGTTCATATTTTACAACTTCTGCTAACCTTTTTTTGTGATAAAGAAAGATTAAATAACCTATCATTCTATTTATGAATCACTTGATCTACTAATGCTTCAGGAATGAAAAATTGAACTTCATTATATTAAATAAGATATGAAGTGGAAATTGTTCAAGGAAAGACCAATTATGAGATTATACCAAAATCAAGTAAGTATATATTCTCATGAAAATTAATTAATACTAGGAAAACTATATCATGGTGTAAAAGAGTGCCATATAATCATCATTTTTTATGTTATAAATGACCTCCTTAATGATTTTTTAGTTTAGGGTTTTGGGATTTTTAACCTTCTATAGATCACTCACTTTCTTGTAATCAATGATATTTATCAGTCTCTATGATTGTTTACACTTTTTCTCCATGTAAAAATATTCACCTTTGTTCTCCTACTTAGAGACCTTTTTACAATTTACCTTATGCAACGGTTATTTTCCAACTATTCCTTTTTAAATGGACATTTTAGTCTATGTTTTTATGATTTGGGTTTCTATGAGATAAACATTCAAGTATAAATCCTTTTATATCCTAGATTAATTTATAGGGTGAAATTCATTTTAAGGGGGGTAGAATGTGACATCCCATTATTTTTCGGAGATTGATTATTAATATTAATTTCAATGATGTCATGTGCTATACGATACACCAATATTATCTTGTAGTATATGCAACATTGTATATGATTTCTTAATATGAAAAACTATTCTCGGATGTGTTAAACACAATTTCTATTTATTTTTATATAATCCATTTCACCCAAGATATAATTTAAGTTAACAACTAAATATTAGTAGGTTACCTAAGAAACTAGTCAGTATAATGGAAGGTATAAATAGTAATAATTAAAAAGAAAATACATTAATTAAATCACTCTTGATGTATTTAATTAATGTAATATATGTGTTATATATTCATTATAATGATTAAAATTCATCTTATATGTTTTATAGATATCATATAACAACAAAATCAATTTTTCAGATAAAAGAATTATTTTTTAAAAACATGCAGTTTTCCCACCTTTTAATGGCCCACCCACATTAAATCTAGTTTTTTACAAATTTATATATTATATTTAAAAATAAACATTTTATTTTGTATAGGGATATAAAAATTTACTTTGGATGAATTTTTCATATTTTTTTGATAACATTCATGTTTGGATGAATAATTAATATATGCTAAATTTGAATTGAAAACATCTTTTTCCATAAAAATAGTTTTTATGGATAAATTATAATATTGAATGATTTTAAAATTTAGAAAGAATAAATTTTTATCACTAAATATAATTTAGGTCATTAGCATTAATTTTACATTGAATTCAGAAGAAAAAACATTTAAATATTTTGTAATGTATTAGCTTTTAAAACATGTTCTTTTTTCCCAACAATGGGATTAATTTTAATTTTATTACTGAAAATTCTAATTTTTTTATTTGAAAAAATGGATTCCATATTTGGAATCATAATCTCAAAAAAATTTAATTAGTTTCCTTTTATTTTATTTCAAATTATAAATAGTAACTTTGGTAATTTTTATTTTCCACAATTAAAGGTAAATAATGTAAATTAAGGTATCAAATAATATGATAAGGACAATAAAATTAATATAAAACCTCGAAAAGTCATATTGTATGAGTAAATATTTACCCTTAGAACCTAAGGATAAAAACTGATTCATTTAATGGTCTTTTTTCCATGAAAGAGATATAATTTTTATTTAATCAAAAGAAAGTAAAAACATGTCACTCATATCTCTTATAAGTAAATATATATATATATATGTGTGTGTGTCGATAAATAGGATTAAACTACAAAAATAATTAGTCTAAATAATTGTAATGAAACTATCTACATCATTTGAATTTATTTATATTTTTTCGACATTAAATAATTAAAATAAATATTGACATAATAGTGATACAATAATTATTAAATTAAGTGAAATATCAATTCAATGATATTATAAATATTAAAATAAATATTAGATGGGTGTTGGAAACAAAATATTAAAGTGGTAGAAATTTAAAAGGCTCGTGAATTTAATATGTGATTTGTAATTGAGAAAATGAGTAGGTTCCCTGAAATTTCCCAGTAGGAGTATTATTTAAGTGAGAGGGGGAGGGGTGAATCAGTGATACTCTTTTTCTTTTATGATTCATTTCAATTGAAACAGCCTTTAGCTCATATTAAAGATTTCAATTACCCGTTTAGATACAAATCAACACACATCAAAAGGAACACAAATATTTACAAGGTTCTCAATTCAATAAGAATATCTACATCCATGGTATGGTTTGGAAATGTTCCAATACCATACAATCCTCTAAAAATCAATCCTTGGATTATAACAAGTATTATATACCCGTATATTCGTGTATAACTATATAACAATCCAACTACTATGTGCACACCCTCTTAGTACAATAGGGTAATACAATTGTTTTATAACAACTCATGTTACTTGTGATTATTTTAAATTCCACAAATGTCTTTAATAGAATTAAAATTCATCAACTCCTTACCTAGATGAAAGGTAAGCACCACATAGACTATGTAAAACAATCTATCCAATTACCCCATGTATGATGTTTCTATTCTGATTCTTCTCGGTCCGATTTTCATTCAATTAAATACCATAGAATTGAAAAAAAACCACTATAATACTTGCATACAATAGTCAAGACAAATAGAATCTGCACCACTTCAAAACATGTATGAAATATTCAATCTAAATGGTGTGTTTAGGAATCAATACAACATGAAAAGATGAACAGAATCGACACAATCTCATAAGCCAAACAAGATTGACACTACTTCTTGATCCGAACAGAATTGGCACAACATCAAAACATGAGTCAGATGGAACAGAATAAGATCATTCATTACTCATAGAAACCCAATATAGTAATACCATGTATGGAAATCTTGATGCTAATTAATTCAGCATGATATGAGGAATAAATTAAAACAAAAGTCAACTGGAATACTATTCAACTCTTCTTCTCTCTAGAAACTAGGAGATTCTCTCGCTCATTTCATAAATAGTGCTTGTTGTTGGAGAGTTAAATGTACATTTTCCTTTTATAGGTGACAATAGGAGAGAATCCAAAATATTTTTCACACTCACAATTTTTTAACCAAATTATACTATCCCCCTAAAATATTGGGATTCATTTTGACTTCATCCAAACTTCACAAAGATTCTCAAGTCTTCAGAAAATTTCATCTCCTTTTTCGGCCCTTTCTTTTGTATCTCCACAACAATTTTTCATTCAAAAAACCGAATACAATTTTTCATTTATAAAACCCATAATCATGGGTCTGATTGCTTTGTATGAATACTTTGTATGATTTATGGGTACGATTTATACGTTTGATTGTTGGGTACAATTGCTTGGTAATATTGATGGGTTTAATTGTTTCTGTGTACAATCACTATGTATGATAAATTACAATCTAATAACAGTCGTTATTTTGTGTATGATCATTTAATGGGTATTATCATTACTCTGTATGATCATTTCCTATTTATGATCATTTTCTTTGTAAGATCATTTCTTGTGTATAATCATTTCTAGGTATTATCATTTTCTGGGTATGATCATTTCTCGGTATATTCATTTTCTGGGTACGATCATTTTATGGGTATGATCATTTCTAGGTATGATAATATTCTGGGTATGATAATTTCTATTTATGATCATTTCTAGGTACGATAATATATTTTGTACAGTTATTTCCTAGGTACAATAATTTTATGGTTAGGATCAAATACAATCTGAAAAGAGTGATTTTCTTGGATACAATACAAAACAATCCGATTTGGACGATCTACATGGATGTGATAAAAACAATCTAAGATGTATGATCTTCCTAGAAATGATACGAACCAAAATTATAAGGATCATCTGCCTGATTACAATGCAATACAATCCAAAAACAATGATCTTTTCTTAGTCCCATATATATTCTTTCACATTTACTTAGATACAGTCATTTTGAGAAACCATTAGCACCATATATTACAATTCAATTGACACCCCTTTCAAATCAGTTCCACTTTTCAATAGACACCAACTTCTATCAACACCACCTTTCACTGGTACCACTTTTCATCAGCACCATCTTCCATCGGAACCACCTATTCAATCAGCATCACATATTCCATCGACACCACTTTTCATCGACACCAACTGAATATAAATCGGCCCAAGATCTTTTACTTCCACTCAGTATCCAATTGTTTGGAAACATAATTGATATTTCCTCCTTCTATTCTTATTGGTATGGATTCTACAATTAACACTGCCTCTTCAATATATATAGGATTTTTTTGAAAAAAATCGATATCACTTTATCTCTCTTCCATCTAGATACGATAAATCTGAATACAATTCTTTTCTGATTGGAAATATCTCTTTCACTCCCCATTTATTCTCTCAATATTAAATCACAAATTTTCAATCCAACTTATGATTTATATAAAATACATATATTTAAATCATTATCACACTTACATTGGAAAGTATCATAACATTTCATTCATTTATGTTTCTTTATTCCCATCTCATCCTGAGAAAAAACTTTCTGAATACATGAGTCTGATTTTTAGAATATATGTGATTGATTTTCTTAAAAACACAACAACAAACAATTGCTTCCATGCGACCAATTCTATCATTCTATATAATGATGAATTCCTCATTATTTTGGACAGAGTGAGTATGATTGTTTTACAAGTCCAATTCTCTTGAAACCATAGATCTGATTCTTTTGAAAACATGGATCCAATTATTTTCAAAACAATGGTTGGTACGATTGTTTTGAAACCAATATAATATTTCATGAAAACAAAATGATTCAGAATACTTTTCTTATTTTTCAGCAAAACCGATCATCCACAAAACTTCTTTCATTCAATCTCTTTTAATTATAATTCACATTCATCATTTTTCTCAACATATTTCTTTCTTCAACATATTGATCGATTATTTCTCAGAAATACCAATCACCCACTAAACCTATTTATTTTCAATCCATTTTAATCTGAATTCTCATTCATTGTTTTTACTAGCATCATTTCTTTCATCAGCATACTGATAAATAGACAAAAAATAAAACCAAAACACAACTTGGACCTAAAAACCTCCCCCTTTTTATTTTTTTCAATACCCACTTCAATCATTTCAACTAGATGAAACATTTATTTTTATTAATTTCATTCATTCCTTTTTTCTCCCCCTATTTCATTTAACTATTTCCCTTACTCTTATCTTTCTCACTTATTGACAAGAAAATTCAAAAGGTCCATCATGATAAGTTACTCTGTTATTGAAAAATGATCTTCATTTCTAAAGGTTGAAACTTTTCTTTAAAAATGGTATCACATGAATTTAAAAACAAAGAACCTTTTGATAAAAAAATCTAAGTCTACGTGGGTGTAACTAGTGTAGAAAACAAGAGCATATAATCATGGTTATCATTGTTGTACTTAACACAAATTTTATGTAATAGCTTTTCAATTCATCTTTCAACAATATCGTGACTAGAGAAAATCATGATGGAATTTTTCCAGGACAAAATTATCCTACACCCATATCAATAAACACATCAGAATGTTCATACGTATAAAAAAACAACATATCAAAACAAACTTTTTACACCCTCATTAAATTATTTTTCCATAAAAATAAGAGAACCATCAACTCCATGTTCATTATTTACACTCCTCTAATTCCCTATGTGTTATCATATGTATAAAAACATATTGAGAATAAGGAGGAACCGCGATTGTTTTTTATTGTAACATCCCAGGTAATTAAAGAATAAATAATTTTCATATTTATTAATATTAGAGAATTAAATATGAATTTTAATTAAAAGGGGTTGCTATGTTCGATAGCGTACCCAATACGCAATGATGAGTTTCTTTGAAACTTACGTAGCACACTAGTAATAAAATAATTTTTTTTTTAAATGTTAGTTAACAAGTAGCCGTTGTACTGGTGGGAATGAATAGAAATAACTAAAATATGAATAGATATGTTTTTATATGTTTTTACATTTACCCAATAAAAGATAAAGGCTTAAAATACGGAAAGAGTTCAATTTTAGGCTTTTATACTCTAATTTTCACTAAAGGTTCACTTATCACCTTTTAATGGTGAACCGTCATTAAATATAGTTTTGATCACTCTTATACTTTCTATTGGACCAAATATAACTCTTCTTTAGAATCGGGACATCAAAATTTACTTTGTGTAAATTTGTGGTACCTTTCTGATAAAGTTCATTTTTTTTATGAATAGTGTAAAATGTTGCATTTTAATTCAAAACCTCTTTTTGATCTAATTTATTTATATGATTAGATTATCTTTTTAATTGGTTTTAAAGTGAAATTAGAATATATTTTTACCATTTTATCTAATTGTGGTCATTGGAATCAATTTCACTTTGAAATTAGACTTAAACTGGTGTCAATCTTTTGATACTTATTGTTTTGTAAAAACACGCTATTTGCTCTGGCAGCGGGAATTAATTATTGAATTAATTAATGTGACTTATATGATTTGAATTTTGTAAAATAGACTTCATTTTTGAATTCGGAATATCAAATATAGCTTAGAGTGAATTTTTGGTAATTTTCTGAAAAACTTCAATTTTTGATGAATAGTGAAACCACTAAGTGGTAATCAAGCAAACTGTTTTTTTCAGTTAAATTAAAGTTTACCACTAATGTGTTTTGAATTTTGAAAATCCGACATACATGGTTGTCATTAAGAAGTAAAATGTGGTTCAATGAGATTAAAATAATTTTTTGGTGAATAGTAACTTATTAAGTTCTTAATCGCGATTAGTGGTAATTAGGGTAGTTTAATGTATAAATAATGCTTTAATAATATAAAATGACCTAGACACATGTCCCAACCTCATTGGTTGTGTCATGGCCGACCAAGACAAGTCATGGCCTAACTTGGGGACCCCATGTATCCACTTTTGTTGGGAAATAACATAAATTACTTTTTGTTAAATGTTAAAGTGAAAATGACACAAACATAATATGTTTTGCGAAAACAATTTTTTAAGTGGGGTTATACAAGTCCAAATTTCGATTATAAATGGTCATTGGAAAGATAAAAAGATTTCCTATTTCATAGTATTTTTTTTATAATTTTTATACATTAAATAAATTTAATTATGTATGACATAATAATGATGCAGCGATGACATCATTATTTGACGATTTAAATAAAATGGAAAGATAAAATAAAATCTATGAACTACACATGTCCAAAACCAATTGGATGAATGGATTTCGATGCCTTATCACCTTATCCACGAATTCCATCAATGTGGGACCTTTTAAAACCGAAACACATTTTCAAATAATGTAATGTTTCTTTACTTTCCAAAAGTGCCCCTCCTCTCCCCTTATAAAAGGCCCCCACCTCTACCTCATTTCACACACTCTTCAAGCCATTGGCTCGTCCAACCCCTGCCCATTTGCTCTCTCCACATCCCTCTCCTCATCCTAGAGGATTCCCTTTGGGCAGAATCCTTTCAAAGGAAGCCTTTAGGCTCAACTCAAAAGGAGTTACACTTTTTAAGGTAATTCATTCTCTCATGTTCATTTGTTTTATTTTGCTTCTCCAACCCCCTAAACTCTTTTTATTTACTTCTTTTATAACAAAACCAGTATCTTCAATATACTAGGATGTTGTTATAAGATTTATTTGAGCTACACTCTCACACAACTACATCAAATGGTTAAAGAACATACGTTTTCCGTGGATGGCGAAATTATGCCTCCCGAAACGATGATTGTTCAATACTCATTTAACACCTTCAAAGGTGGCCATTATGATGTCACTATTTTTATATATGATATATAATATGTTTATGTTTTCCTTAAGCTTCTGTTTTTTTCATTTTTGGCATACCTTTATGGTTTCCATTATGGGTAAAACACGATATCTTCATTTTAAGGAAGTGCGGACTACCGCCCCCTCAAAGTGATGTGATTCGTTAATGCCATATGTGGGACGTGTAAAGGATGGATTTAAAGTTATTATATATGATGTTATACTGGAATTATAATATACCTATATATCATTATCATTTATTTCCATTAAAGTATGAGATAGAAATGAAAGTAGCGTTCATGCGTACGTACGGACTACCGTCTCCATGAACGGTGCGTTTCATTTCTTATCCCCAAATGTAATGTATTATTAAAAGTACATGTATATAATGGATATATGTAATTAATGATATATCTAAATGATGAATATAATTCTGGAATTAAAATATACATACCTCTCATTTAGTTTTAATTCCATTAATATGACAAAGAAATGAAAGTAGCGTTAATGCGTACGTACGGCTTACCGTCTCCATGAACGGTGCATTTCATTTCTTACCTCTAAATGATTATGTAATATTTTAAATACATGTATGTACTGGATATATATGACATATATGATATCTACATCATGAATACCATTCTGGATATAATGAAACATTGACCAAATTAACAACATGTAAGTGTAAGAAGTCTATTTTTGACTTAAGAACCAAATACCGACAAAATGAACATTATTAACTTAAATGATTACATGATGTTCATAACATGGTATAAAAGGAATAATGAACTTGAAAAAGATTCATAATCAAGTAGAGATTAACTCAAGTTTATTATTCAGGAGATTAAAGAACGGTTGGGTCAAGTCGGATACGAGGTATGGGAACTTCTTAACCCAATTTCCATTCTTTGGGTTAATATCCTATTTTCAAATTATGTCATTATGTTATTATGTCGTATCTTGTATTTGTACTTTATTTATGTGTACTTATAGTGAATACACATAATGTATATATTTTATTTTAAAAATGATCATTGTATGGGACTTCGTCTCAATCTCCTTTCGTTGAGGCATATTTTATTTTATACACAACTTTCTTTTATACGGTGTATAAACCCCTTTGACTTTTACGTTTACTCAAAAGGAATCTTTTTTATACGAAGCGTTTACTAAACGACAAAAGGGAATGTTTTTGTCGTACGTATGCGGCGACAACGACTTCTCCGCCGTCGTAACCGATATTTGAGTTTCGGCTTCCTCTACAAGCCATACCTTCTTTTTAAAAGAAAAATAAATATCATGTTTTACTTTTCTTTTATTTTGGTATTGAAAATGGTTTTCATAATGTTTTTATATCAATGTGTTGTATTGATATCTCGTGAATGAAATGTGGAAATTTTATGTTTCCTTTATGCATGTTTTATGTGATATGATTATGTTATGGTTCTTGGGCATTATTATGAAGACGGGTGGTTCCGTGATAAACTAAGGGCGGGTGAGCCCGTTATAGCTCTCCAATGCATTGGGTAACGCGAAGGAGTGAAACGTTAAGGTTTCTCCGAAGAGATTTTAGGGAATATACTGTGATGGGTATTCCAAACGTAACCAAGAGGGTTACTCCCTACGTAAGAATGTTATGAATGCCTCAAGTTACCTTTACGTATTATGATTTATATGATTTATTCATGTTTTTATGAGGTTTGTTAAAGTGCCTATGTTTTATGGGTAAAGTATGATTTCATTCTTATGTATATATGAACTCATGTTTCCTTTCCATGTTTTTATAACCCATACTGAGTTTTTATGCTCATCCCAAGTTTTTGAAATGTTTTTCACAGGTCAAGGGAAAGGTACATGATAAGAGGATAGAGTCAAGGATGTGTCAAGAAATAATCCATGTTTTATTTTAAATGTGTTTCCATTGATGGGAATGAAGAATACTATCTTTATGTAACCACTTTGTTTATATGTGGAATGTAATCCAAGTTTTATGATCTAATTCACTAAAACTCTAAACCCGAAAAGATCCTCAACGTGTAATCTTGTAATAATTCAAGATTAAGTAAGGTTTAAGGCTGGGGCCTTATAGTTGGTATCAGAGGTCGGTTTAGACAACTTTAGGAGTTAGAAAAGTGTTAAATTATAATATGATTTAAATTATATAGCATTTACAGATTACCATGTTGCTTCGCCTAAGATATTTCCATGTTCAGAATGGTTTTCCGTAGGGGAAACAAAGCAGCTATGTTGGGACGACATCAGGAGGAAGACAACCTTCCAAATCAGCAACCTGAGATGGTCGGAATCGGAACTGAACAGTTTGTTGCAGTGATGGCACAGTTGACTCAGGCTATAAATGGTGGTGGTATCCATGCACGAGATCAGCCAGATCAACCGCAGAGGAACATGTCAGTGGTGGAACATTTCATGAGGCAACATCCCCCATCATTCAGAGGATCATCTGACCCTGTGCTAGCTGAAGGGTGGATTAAAGCACTGGAGAAGATTTTTGATGTCATGGGGTGTTCAGACAATCAAAAGGTTAGTCTTGCTATTTACCGTTTGGAGGGTGAAGCAGATCAGTGGTGGTCTATGGTTAAAAATATCAGGGATGCCGATGAGATTGATGCTCTTGACTGGGATGAATTCAAAGGTATGTTTCTTGAGAAGTATTTTCCTAAGGCTGTTCGACTTAGGATGGAAAAGCAATTCTTGGAATTGAGGCAAGAGGAAGACTCAGTGGCTGCCTATGAAGAAAGGTTCACTCGATTGGCAAGGTATGCTCCCAATTTTATCCGGGACCTTGATAGTAAAATCAATCGTTTTTACTCAGGATTAAAGCCAAAGTATCGAAGGGCATTAGCTTCTCGAGAGTTTAAAAGTTATGAAAAGCTTGTTCGATGTGCTGAGAAGGTGGAAATGGAGTTTGCCGATGACCAAGTGTCCTATAACAACCAGCAGAAGAAGAGACCGAGGTGGCAGGAGAAAGGTAAGAATTCTTCAAAGAAGTCTGATGGTAAGAGAACTAAGTTTCCAGTTTGTGATAAGTGTGGAAAAAGGCATGCTGGGGAATGTCTTCTGAATTCTGGGAAGTGCTACCGATGTGGTAAGATGGGACATAAGGCTCGTGATTGCACTGAAAAGGATCAAGGTGAAGGTAAGAACAAATTTGATTTACAGTTAGTGAAATGTTTTAAGTGCAATGAGATGGGTCACTATGCAAACGAGTGTCCGACAAGGAGCTTGAGTGATGGGCAGCAGTTAGACTACAAGCAGAAAGGGGTGGTGAAATCCTTTGCAACTACTTCAGCAGATGTTGGGCCATCGAATGAAGTGGTGTCAGCTCCAGGGAGCTCAGTATTTTTCGAAGATTGACTTGAGGTCGGGGTACCATCAGTTGAAAGTAAAAGAAGCAGATGTTCCGAAGATTGTGTTCCGTACTAGATATGTCCAATATGGATTTGTAGTAATGCCTTTTGGGCTTACCAATGCACCTGCTGTATTCATGGACCTTATGAATCAAATTTTCCATGAGTTCTTGGATAAGTTTGTGTTTGTGTTTTGAGATTTGGGAAGAGATTGTGTGTTCTTTTTGATTCACAGTTGAAGAATGATATGTTATGTGAAGCTCATAGTTTTCCGTTTTCAGTTCATCCTGGCAGTACTAAGATGTACAGAAGTCTGCGGGAGTATTACTGGTGGGATGGAATGAAAAGAGATATTGCTGATTTTACTGTGAAGTGTTTGACTTGTCAGCAGGTTAAAGCAGAGCGGCAGTTACCGAAAGGGATGCTTCAGCCTTTACCAGTGCCAGAATGGAAATGGGAGAATATATCCATGGACTTTGTTGTTGGATTACCAAAGACATCTCGAGGTAATAATGCAATCTGGGTTATTGTTGATCGCTTGACCAAATCTGCTCATTTCCTTGCTATACGAGATACTTTCTCTCTTGATCAACTTTCCCGTTTGTATCTTAAAGAGATAGTCAGGTTACATGGAGTTCCCCTCTCCATTGTATCAGATCGTGATCCCAGGTTTACTTCCAACTTTTGGAAAGGCCTTCAGAAGTCGTTGGGTACTGAATTAAATTTTAGTACAGCCTTTCATCCTCAATCAGATGGGCAGTCAGAACGAACAATTCAGACATTGGAGGATATGCTACGAGCTTGTTCTATGGATTATCAGGGAAGTTGGGACCAACATCTTTCTTTGGTTGAGTTTTCATATAATAACAGTTTTCATTCTAGTATACAGATGGCACCATTTCAGGCATTATATGGGAAGCAGTGTCGAACTCCAGCTTTCTGGGATGAAGTGGGTGAAAGAAAGTTGATGGGACCAGAATTGGTAGAAGAGATGGTAGAAAAAGTTCAGCTGATTCAGAAACACATGAGAACAGCTCAGAGCAGGCAGAAGAGTTATGCGGATAACCGGAGGAAGGATCTATCTTTCGAGGTAGGTGATCATGTTTTTCTCAAGGTTTCTCCTTGAAAAAGTGTGATGAGATTTGGTAAGAAAGGAAAGTTGAGTCCAAGGTTTATTGGACCATACGAAATTCTGGAAAGAGTTGGATCAGTTGCATACCGAGTGGATTTACCTCCGAGTTTATCTCAGGTACACAATGTTTTTCACGTTTCGATGTTGAGAAAGTATATGCCAGATCCATCTCATGTTTTGAGTCCAGAGGTAGTTCAGATGGAAGAGAACCTATCTTATGAGGAACAACCGGTCCAGATTCTTGACCACAGGGATCAAGTGTTACGGAATAAGGTGATTCATCAGGTAAAGGTTTTTTGGAAAAACCATGTGATTGAATAGGCAACGTGGGAATCTGAAAATGCTATGAGGGATAAATACCCCCACTTATTTTGATAAGTGAATAAAATTGCGAGGACGCAATTCCCAAAAGGGGGGAAGGATGTAACATCCCAGGTAATTAAAGAATAAATAATTTTCATATTTATTAATATTAGAGAATTAAATATGAATTTTAATTAAAAGGGGTTGCTATGTTCGATAGCGTACCCAATACGCAATGATGAGTTTCTTTGAAACTTACGTAGCACACTAGTAATAAAATAATTTTTTTTTAAATGTTAGTTAACAAGTAGCCGTTGTACTGGTGGGAATGAATAGAAATAACTAAAATATGAATAGATATGTTTTTATATGTTTTTACATTTACCCAATAAAAGATAAAGGCTTAAAATACGGAAAGAGTTCAATTTTAGGCTTTTATACTCTAATTTTCACTAAAGGTTCACTTATCACCTTTTAATGGTGAACCGTCATTAAATATAGTTTTGATCACTCTTATACTTTCTATTGGACCAAATATAACTCTTCTTTAGAATCGGGACATCAAAATTTACTTTGTGTAAATTTGTGGTACCTTTCTGATAAAGTTCATTTTTTTTATGAATAGTGTAAAATGTTGCATTTTAATTCAAAACCTCTTTTTGATCTAATTTATTTATATGATTAGATTATCTTTTTAATTGGTTTTAAAGTGAAATTAGAATATATTTTTACCATTTTATCTAATGGTGGTCATTGGAATCAATTTCACTTTGAAATTAGACTTAAACTGGTGTCAATCTTTTGATACTTATTGTTTTGTAAAAACACGCTATTTGCTCTGGCAGCGGGAATTAATTATTGAATTAATTAATGTGACTTATATGATTTGAATTTTGTAAAATAGACTTCATTTTTGAATTCGGAATATCAAATATAGCTTAGAGTGAATTTTTGGTAATTTTCTGAAAAACTTCAATTTTTGATGAATAGTGAAACCACTAAGTGGTAATCAAGCAAACTGTTTTTTTCAGTTAAATTAAAGTTTACCACTAATGTGTTTTGAATTTTGAAAATCCGACATACATGGTTGTCATTAAGAAGTAAAATGTGGTTCAATGAGATTAAAATAATTTTTTGGTGAATAGTAACTTATTAAGTTCTTAATCGCGATTAGTGGTAATTAGGGTAGTTTAATGTATAAATAATGCTTTAATAATATAAAATGACCTAGACACATGTCCCAACCTCATTGGTTGTGTCATGGCCGACCAAGACAAGTCATGGCCTAACTTGGGGACCCCATGTATCCACTTTTGTTGGGAAATAACATAAATTACTTTTTGTTAAATGTTAAAGTGAAAATGACACAAACATAATATGTTTTGCGAAAACAATTTTTTAAGTGGGGTTATACAAGTCCAAATTTCGATTATAAATAGTCATTGGAAAGATAAAAAGATTTCCTATTTCATAGTATTTTTTTTATAATTTTTATACATTAAATAAATTTAATTATGTATGACATAATAATGATGCAGCGATGACATCATTATTTGACGATTTAAATAAAATGGAAAGATAAAATAAAATCTATGAACTACACATGTCCAAAACCAATTGGATGAATGGATTTCGATGCCTTATCACCTTAGCCACGAATTCCATCAATGTGGGACCTTTTAAAACCGAAACACATTTTCAAATAATGTAATGTTTCTTTACTTTCCAAAAGTGCCCCTCCTCTCCCCTTATAAAAGGCCCCCACCTCTACCTCATTTCACACACTCTTCAAGCCATTGGCTCGGCCAACCCCTGCCCATTTGCTCTCTCCACATCCCTCTCCTCATCCTAGAGGATTCCCTTTGGGCAGAATCCTTTCAAAGGAAGCCTTTAGGCTCAACTCAAAAGGAGTTACACTTTTTAAGGTAATTCATTCTCTCATGTTCATTTGTTTTATTTTGCTTCTCCAACCCCCTAAACTCTTTTTATTTACTTCTTTTATAACAAAACCAGTATCTTCAATATACTAGGATGTTGTTATAAGATTTATTTGAGCTACACTCTCACACAACTACATCAAATGGTTAAAGAACATACGTTTTCCGTGGATGGCGAAATTATGCCTCCCGAAACGATGATTGTTCAATACTCATTTAACACCTTCAAAGGTGGCCATTATGATGTCACTATTTTTATATATGATATATAATATGTTTATGTTTTCCTTAAGCTTCTGTTTTTTTCATTTTTGGCATACCTTTATGGTTTCCATTATGGGTAAAACACGATATCTTCATTTTAAGGAAGTGCGGACTACCGCCCCCTCAAAGTGATGTGATTCGTTAATGCCATATGTGGGACGTGTAAAGGATGGATTTAAAGTTATTATATATGATGTTATACTGGAATTATAATATACCTATATATCATTATCATTTATTTCCATTAAAGTATGAGATAGAAATGAAAGTAGCGTTCATGCGTACGTACGGACTACCGTCTCCATGAACGGTGCGTTTCATTTCTTATCCCCAAATGTAATGTATTATTAAAAGTACATGTATATAATGGATATATGTAATTAATGATATATCTAAATGATGAATATAATTCTGGAATTAAAATATACATACCTCTCATTTAGTTTTAATTCCATTAATATGACAAAGAAATGAAAGTAGCGTTCATGCGTACGTACGGCTTACCGTCTCCATGAACGGTGCATTTCATTTCTTACCTCTAAATGATTATGTAATATTTTAAATACATGTATGTACTGGATATATATGACATATATGATATCTACATCATGAATACCATTCTGGATATAATGAAACATTGACCAAATTAACAACATGTAAGTGTAAGAAGTCTATTTTTGACTTAAGAACCAAATACCGACAAAATGAACATTATTAACTTAAATGATTACATGATGTTCATAACATGGTATAAAAGGAATAATGAACTTGAAAAAGATTCATAATCAAGTAGAGATTAACTCAAGTTTATTATTCAGGAGATTAAAGAACGGTTGGGTCAAGTCGGATACGAGGTATGGGAACTTCTTAACCCAATTTCCATTCTTTGGGTTAATATCCTATTTTCAAATTATGTCATTATGTTATTATGTCGTATCTTGTATTTGTACTTTATTTATGTGTACTTATAGTGAATACACATAATGTATATATTTTATTTTAAAAATGATCATTGTATGGGACTTCGTCTCAATCTCCTTTCGTTGAGGCATATTTTATTTTATACACAACTTTCTTTTATACGGTGTATAAACCCCTTTGACTTTTACGTTTACTCAAAAGGAATCTTTTTTATACGAAGCGTTTACTAAACGACAAAAGGGAATGTTTTTGTCGTACGTATGCGGCGACAACGACTTCTCCGCCGTCGTAACCGATATTTGAGTTTCGGCTTCCTCTACAAGCCATACCTTCTTTTTAAAAGAAAAATAAATATCATGTTTTACTTTTCTTTTATTTTGGTATTGAAAATGGTTTTCATAATGTTTTTATATCAATGTGTTGTATTGATATCTCGTGAATGAAATGTGGAAATTTTATGTTTCCTTTATGCATGTTTTATGTGATATGATTATGTTATGGTTCTTGGGCATTATTATGAAGACGGGTGGTTCCGTGATAAACTAAGGGCGGGTGAGCCCGTTATAGCTCTCCAATGCATTGGGTAACGCGAAGGAGTGAAACGTTAAGGTTTCTCCGAAGAGATTTTAGGGAATATACTGTGATGGGTATTCCAAACGTAACCAAGAGGGTTACTCCCTACGTAAGAATGTTATGAATGCCTCAAGTTACCTTTACGTATTATGATTTATATGATTTATTCATGTTTTTATGAGGTTTGTTAAAGTGCCTATGTTTTATGGGTAAAGTATGATTTCATTCTTATGTATATATGAACTCATGTTTCCTTTCCATGTTTTTATAACCCATACTGAGTTTTTATGCTCATCCCAAGTTTTTGAAATGTTTTTCACAGGTCAAGGGAAAGGTACATGATAAGAGGATAGAGTCAAGGATGTGTCAAGAAATAATCCATGTTTTATTTTAAATGTGTTTCCATTGATGGGAATGAAGAATACTATCTTTATGTAACCACTTTGTTTATATGTGGAATGTAATCCAAGTTTTATGATCTAATTCACTAAAACTCTAAACCCGAAAAGATCCTCAACGTGTAATCTTGTAATAACTCAAGATTAAGTAAGGTTTAAGGCTGGGGCCTTATATTTATAATTGAAAATCAGACTGAAAATCTTCTCTCATTCTTGCCTTCTTCTTCTTCTTGGATTAGTTCATTGGACGTGATTTCTTCCTTCTATTCATACTTCTTGAGTTTTACAATAGATTTATTCTT
Source organism: Viscum album (assembly GCA_963277665.1). Classification (NCBI taxonomy): domain Eukaryota; kingdom Viridiplantae; phylum Streptophyta; class Magnoliopsida; order Santalales; family Viscaceae; genus Viscum; species Viscum album. The sequence continues at coordinate 823,573,869 of OY728166.1, forward strand.
ATTTGACAAATATTCTGATGAGAATGGAAACTTTTCTTCATCTTTAGGAAGATCCTTGTTATAACCATTCTATTCCATGATGTATGTTCCTTTATTTTCCTCTGGAATGATAGTTGAACAAGTTTTGATATCAATACATTCTTTCTCATATTCATCATATATTGATACATTTTTCTCATCATTTTTTATATCATCACAAGTCTTATTTTTCTTCTACTATTTCAATTTATTTTGTGATTCCTCCAATTTCCTAGCCTGGTCAATGTGTTCTGGCTAAATAACTATGCACTCTTTCTTTTAAAATTTACCATATCTGTCTTTCTTGAATTCCAAAATGTTCATTTTCTAACAATTTTTTAGAATATATTTTTGTAACAGTAACAAAACAAGAAATTATTTCTCAAGGTTTATAGGTTTCTCACACCTTTCGCAAATATTTTCCAATGGTTGGATCCTATTTTCAATCTTTACATCATTCTTCTCATATTTCTTCAACACAACCATATCAGACTTCTTCTTTTGAGAGAATTTACTCCCACTAAAACCATGCCTTCCATAAACTAGGGAATAATATTAATGTTATTGGTTGACCCAAAACATATTCTCTATATATAAAAATACACCACAATACTAGAAATATACATAAAAGGAGTATTTGACTATAAAACATCGATACTATCCATAATTGTGAAAGTGTTTCTTAGCCACCTTATTCTATTTATTTTTCAAACCACCAACCATTCGGTTATAAAAAAATTATTCATTTTCATTTCTACAATATCATAACCCTATGTATTGGACAAAGTTTCAGATTCAAAATGTTTCACATCATTTTCAGACTTACAGTTCTTTGAGACTTCTAAATTACCATCCTTGATGGTCTTGGCCACATACATAACATTCCCAACATTTGTCTTTTCAAAAACAATTACATTCTCACTATCACAATAAGAAGGTTAATTTTTTTTAACCTTCTTAGGTTTATTATTCCAAGAACCTCCATTAATTTTAGTGATAGAATTTTGGAAACTGGTATTTCTCAATTCAGCTTCAGATATCTTTTGTTGGAAAAGTCCCCATTATTCTTTATTTTTCGTCGGTTTCACTTCTAGAAGATCATTATGGTTATTTTTATCATCAATACATTTATTAAAATCATCAATATATTTCTCCATATTCTCATTCTATTTGAAAAAACATCCTTTATTTCTTGTTCAGTAAGATTCGCCTTCCATGTTTTTGTTTTTCATTTTAGGACTTTTGGTCTATATCAAGAATTCTTTCATTTCTTATTTAAAATGCATCTTAGGTTGAGTATGTTTTTAATCATAACTGTTGCTTATGAATTCATAATAAATCATTGTTTTAATAGATGTATTATCCCCAACATTCTCAATGGAATTTTTATATTCTCCTATACTTTCTTCTTCGGCTTTATCAAAACTACTTTCATAACTTGAAGAAATTTCTTCAATAAATATTGTAATGAATGTATTTTATCTACCATAATTTTCAACATCCTTGCTATCATATTCCAAAAATATTCTCCTTTTGGATTTAGATAACCTCTTACCTTCCATCTTTGAATAGAATCTTTCTTTATCACCCTTGTCGTCCAAGATATTCTTGGCCTTATTTCTTCATCTTCACTTTCTTATTCATCAATTTCTTATTCATTTCCACTTTTAGGATAATTGGAAGAAATTCCAAATGGATCCACATATAAAACAAATTAGGGGAAGTTTTCCAATATACCTTCCTATACATCTTTTCACATTATTAGAAAACAAGGACAATATTGAATCTATATTTTAATATACCTCATTTTCATAGTCAGAATCTCCTCTACTTATTATTAAAGAATATTATTTTCTTTCTTTGAAGTATTGGAAGAAATTTCTCTGTCAATTTGTTTTCCTTTCATAGCATTCTCAATTCTCATTTCATAAGTAGTTAGAGTACAATGAAAATTATCAATAGAAATTTTTTCAAGATCTCTATCATCTAATGAAGAAACTTTTTCATCGAATTTGTCAGGTAGGATTCCTAAGATCCTTTCAACAACTATAGATTCATTCATCTTTTTCACTAAGACATATGTTAGTACTCACAATGTCATTCACCATAAAAAATAATTCCCCAATAAATTCATGCTCACCCATCTTCAAATATTTATACTTCAATCTCTATACTTGTAACATTTACTTATTCACTTTTTTATTTCCTTAAAATATTATTTTCAATTTAACCCATATTCCTTTAGTTATGGAAACACTATTCACTATCAAGAATTCAATTTCAAAATGTAATGATAATATTTCATTCTTGTTCCTTCCATAATTCTCAAGAAACATCTTGTCAATAGGTGTAAGTGGAGAACTATTATCAATGAGAGAAAACCCAACTGTTGTATATTAAAGAACATCATAACCGATAGAACTAAGATATAGTAACATTATATCTTTCTAGATATGATAGTTTGTTCCATAAAATAGCAGAACACCTTTATTGTTCACACAGTTCATGTTCTATATTTTCAAAGAATGGAAAAGGCAACCTCCTTTTGATACCAATTGAAAGTGACCAGTCATAGTATTGTATCTCTAAGATGGGGAGGGTCAATTAGTCATACTATTTTTCTTTTATGTTTCTTTTCAATTGAAACAATCTTCACCTCCTGTTAAATATTTCAATTCCCTACTGAGAAAAAAATCAACACACATCTAAATGAAAACAATTATTTACCGGGTTTAATATTCAATAAGAGTAGCTACGTCCTTGGTATTGTTTGGAAATAATCGAATATCATACCATCCACTAGAAATCAGTACATGGATTACAACGAGTAGGATATACCCTTACACCCATATACCAATATGAAACAATCACACTAGTGCATGTGCCCCATCTTAGTACAATAGGGTAATACAATTTTTTTGTAACAATTAATGTTACATATGATTCTCTTAAATTCAAAACATGTAGTCAATTGATATACAATTCAACAATTCCTTACCCAGAACAAAGGTAAGAACCTCATGGACTATGTAAAAAAATCTGTTCGATTACCCTGAGTACGATGCTCCCAGTATGATTCTTCTTGGTTCAATTTTCATTCAATTGAATAAAATAGAATAGAATCAGAACCACTCTAATACATTCATACAATATTCGAGATAAATATAATCAGAACCACTTTATAACATGTATGAAATAGTCAAGCCAAATGAAGTATATATGAATCTGTACAACCTGACAATCCGAACAGAATCAGTACAACCACACAGACTGAATAGGATCAGCACCACATCATGAGAAAAATAGAAATGGCCCAACATAAAAACATTAGATATATGGAACTAAGTATGATCCTTCCCTGGTAATAGAAACCCAATATGGAAATACCCATAATGGAAATCGTGAAGCTAATTTATTCATCTTGATATGATGAACACATTAAAGAAAAATTCAAGTTGAATACTCTTCACCAATAATTCTCTCTAGAAACCCAAAGATTATCTCTCTTATTTCATTATCAGTGCTTGTTATGAGTGAGTACAAAGTACTTTAGCCTTTCATATGTGAAAATATGTGAAAATCCAATATATTTTTAATGCTCACACAAATTTTCCCAAATTCTAATTTCCCCCTGAAATATTGGGATATATTTTGACTTCGTCTTCTCTTCTCAAACCTTCCAAATTCTTCTTCAATGTTCATCTTATTTTTTTTCCATTTCATTTGTATCTCCATACCCATTTTTTATTCCAAAAACCCAATACATTTTTTCATTTAGAAAAACTATAATTTTTGGTCTGATTGCTAGGTATGATTTCTGGGTATGATTGTTGGGTAAGATTGCTGGGTATGATTTTTTATTCTTACAATCACTCCATATGATACATTACAATCTGATAATTATCATTATTCTATGTATGATCATATATTGGGTATAATCATTTATTTTTACATCCATTTCTTGTGTACGATCATTTTATGTATACGATCATTTCCTCTGTACGATTATTTCTGGGTATAATCATTTTATATGTAACATCATTTCTGGGTATGATCATTTTCTGGGTACGATCATTTTCTAGGTTTGATCATTTAAAGGCATGATCATTTTATGGGTATGATCATTTCTTTTTATGATCATTTCTGGGTATGAACATTTCATTGGTAAAATCATTTCCTAGGTATAAACATTTTACGGTTATAATCAAATACAATATGATAAGGATGATTTTCATAGATACAATACAAAATAACATTATAAGGATGATCTTCCAGTATGCAATAAAAAACAATCTAATATGGATTATCTTCCCGGATATTATACAAACCAATATGATAAGGATGATATGCTTGAGTACAATGTAATACAATCTGAAAACAATGATCTTTGATCAGCACCATGTCAATTATTAGTCTTTCACCTAGATATGGTCATTTTGAGAAACAATGAGCACCATATATTACTCATCTATCAACACCCATTTCAAATCGGTGCCCATTTTCTATTGACACCACCTCATATAGACACCACCTTTCACCGATACGACTTTTCATTGGCACCATCATTCATTGGAACCACATTTCATTAGCACCACCTGAATACAAAGCAGCACAAGATATTTTTCTTCCACTAAGTATCCAATTGTTTTGAAACATAATTGATAATGTCTCTTTCTCTTTTTATTGGTACAGATTCTCCAATAAACATCGCCTCTTCAATCTAAATAGGATTTTTTGGATGAAAATTTAGTATCACTTATTTCTCTCTACCATCAGGATATGATAAATATAAATACGATTATTTTCGGATTCGATGCATCTTATTCACACCCCCTTTCTTCCATAATTCTTGCATCACAAATTTTCAATCCAATTTATGATTTATATGAAATAAAAACCAGACAAGCATCGTCACAATTATAATAGAAAGTATCATAACATTCCATTAATTCAAGTTTCTTTCATTACTTATAATTCTGAGAAAACACATTCGAAATACATGTGTCGATTGTCAGAATACATGGGTCCAATCATCTTCAAAACATAACAAACAAAAATTGATTCCAGGAGACTGATTCTCTTATTCTAGATAATGATCAATTCATCATTATGATGGGCATAGTTAGTATAATTATTTTTTAAGTACAATTATTTTAGAACAATTGATTTGGTACTTTTGAAAACATGGATCTTATTATTTTCAAAACAAAGGTCAGTATGATTGTTTAAAAAGAAATAAAATATTTCTAAAAAAATGATTTAGAATACCTTTCTTCTTTTTCAACAAAATCGATCACCCAAAAGACATGTTTCATTCAATCCCTTTGAATCCTAATTCCAATTCATCCTCTTTATAAACATCCTTTCTTTATTCAACATACTGATCGATTATTTAATAGAAAAATAAATCACTCACAAAACATCTTTTTTTTAATCTCCTTCAATCTGAATTCCAATTCATTATCTTTCTCAACATCCATTATTTCATCAGCATATTTATTGATTCAAAACAAAGACAACTGAAACACATCTTGGGCCTAACATTCTGTACTATTATTCGTAATTAATTATAGTGAAATAAGAATGATAATATTGTTCATTTACATCATTGGGATATCAATGAAAGGGTTTCATTACAAAAAATGCAATTCAAGGGTTTTATCATATATCAATAGTAGATCATAGAAATACCAATAGATTAGAAAACATCACCAGATGAGAAGCTTCCCCTTGTGGTTGAAGTGTTAAACTATTCAGGAATAATTATTTTTTAACTTCCCATACCAAACATCCATCCCCTAAAAACCCACAATGATAAAGAAACTATATTGTCAATCCATCCTATGAAAATTTAGTAAAGCTAATAAGACCATGTTCTCTATGATCCCAATTTAATATAAATTATATTCTCATATCTTTCAGCTAATCCACTTTAAAAATACCTAAAATGTAACCCTAAAACATCTTTATACTACAATGTTGGAACTCTTAAAGTATCCTCCATTCAGTTTCGCCATCATCGTCATCCACTCTTGCATAATTTTAAAACACTTCTTACTAAAAATCTTTGTTACTAACATGATGGTGACGTCAAATAGGAGTTAATCTTATAAAATAAAAAAAATTGGAATCCTAACTTGATACGTGGATTTTTATTAATTTTTATAAATTAATTAATTTTTACACTATATCCCATTGTCAACCTAGTTCAAACACAAGGGTATACAAGCATGATTCCTGATTTTTTCCAAGGTCCCTACCCTTTAAGTAGCATCACTTCTTTTTGAATCTTGAGTAAACATGATGGTCCTTACTTTGGATCATAGGGACACCTAAAATTAATTTTGTATCAGTTTTCAATGATTACAATAGGTACTAATCATAGATTACATGATTTTCCATCCAACCCATTCATCCTCAGCAATTCCTAACTCCAAAAGCTATCCTTCCTTCCAAAACCTCCCTTTTATACAACTCAAGTATGACCACCTCCCTCCAAATGTACCTCTCTTGGGACGTCATTGGGAAAAAGGCATAAAGATTATAGAAGACCATCTCTAATAAAAAATAAGTTTCTAACTAGATCATATGGTATATAATCACTAATAAGGGTGGAATTATCCTCATAATGTTTTTAGAATAAAGATATAACAAAAGAAAAACCATTGAATTTTTTTTCTCTAAATTAATTTAAGTGAAAATCAAAATTCATGATGTGAAACCATTCATAATTTCATTAAAATTAAATAAAAAGAGAGATAAACCCTTATCTGTGACCACAAATCCCCAACATCTCATAAAAACATGTTGAACATGTATTTTAATGACTTATCACCAACTAGATCCTTCTGAACAAAAAAATAGGTAATTTACAAGTATGGTGATCATAATAAGTATACTTCATAGGATCCACTCTAAAAATTATCAAAAAATAATTTGGAAGAAGTATACTAATACATAGTGAGTAAACAAATAAAAATAAATCATCACCTGAAGTAGTATAAAATTCATTTCTCATCCTCAATAGGTCTCACTCACCATGTAATGCACAAAATTATAACCAAAATAGTTAATTTTTATATTTATATATAGAAATTGGTACCCCATAGCAACTGCTTTTCTAGTTTTTCATTTTCACACCCCAATTTCGCACATCATTGGATATAATCACTTCCATATATAATCCTTGTCAATAACCCTTGGGGAACTATATCATAACCTAGAACCCATTTAGCACATCATCAAATCCACATCCTCTCTATAGCAACTATAATTATTTCCATAATCCAACACAGTTTATACATTATGTACTATACCTTAATCCATATTATCCCATACATAACAAATCTGTAAAATTGAATATAAAGTTATATCATGAATATCATCATGTGAAATTACCTTAGTACATCGCGTCTCATAGTACCCATGCATGTGAAATCACCCCATGTATTCCCAAACATAATACTAAAATCGAAGAGGGAGTGGTAGGGAGGAGTATCCATCCATAAATATCCTCATATACCTATATATTTAGGAAAATAAACTAGGAACCTCTAGTTTCCAATTTATATTTGGAATTGGGTAGGTTGAGTATGAAATAAAAAAACATATAGATTAATTTTATCTCATAACTACACTTTTTGAAATTACCTATCCTTAGACTCAACTGTATCTATCTTCTCTTAGGACAGTTTACATCCACTAATAAGGACTAGCTAAAAACTTAGATAACAATCATCATTTTTTACCAATTATTTTCATTTCCAAGATTCATACAGTAATTATCAAATTATAGTGCTTTTGACAACATAATATCATTTAATATTAATTACTATTAAAGGATTTCATCATCTTATAATAATCACTAATATTGAGCCCCATTATTTCATTAATTTATTAATCATTTTACAAACATCAACGTACACTAGGACTCAACCTATGCTATGTCATAAAATGTTCCCTCAGAGTGTATAACTTCAAACTGAATTGTACAGTTGGAAAATAGTCATATAAATATTAATCATCCATTGAACATCACGTTATAAAGAAGCTAAAAGTAACCAAAGATGATAAATTCTCACTCTGAACTTATCTCAAAATCCATAGTGCTCTAAACCATTTCGAAAAAAATCAAATCCAACTTTACATACAAATAACAAGACATATGGAACCCCTTTACACTTGAATCATCATAATTGAAACCATTTTCCACCATCATAATCCAAATTGGAACCCTATTACAACACCATAATCATAGTCTGTAACCCAAGAAATGAAAATAATCAAAATATCCTTGGTCTTGGGAATATCCACCCATTACTCATCATAAAAACAATATATAAGTTCACATATCATTCACATCAATGATCTTCATTGTAGAACATACATATATTTCAAATGTGTTTTTTCATATATATTTTTATATGATATTATTTAAATAGAATCGAGGCATTTGGGCTATTGTCAATAAAGAATGGGTTCCATCATCCCTAATCAATTTATATTTTACGAATTTCCATTTTTATTTAATCTTCAATTAACTAGTATATTATTAAAAGGATTTCTATGTTAATAAACAAATATTAATAGTTAGAAGTAGTTTTAATCAACACAAAATGATTAAAGAATAAATTATTTGTTTATGAAATTCCAAGATGTGTATTAATTATATTCCTAATGACCCTCTCATTTACTCTATTTATATAAATACTTGATATATTTTATAACATATCAAGAATATTTAAAAATTTAAAAAACAGTAATAATACAACCATATAGATTACACATAATCTAATAAATATCACGTAGAAACATAAAACACATCAAATCAAAAATCTAACAATTAATTTGGTTCCCAAAATATAAAATACTAATTACCATTATCATGAGATAATGACCATCAAAATTTTCTAATATATAAAATTTTATAATAAATCTCACCTTAATTTATTATGTATTTTTACACTATAACATTTTATCATTTTGATTTTATCAAATAATATTTACACAAGAATATTTGATTATCTAATTCACTCTCATGGATAATTTAGAAAATAATTGTCATTATTCCTCATCGTGTGATAATTTTTAATAAACAAAATTTCACTACATTTAATAATTTGTTTTCTCTCATTGATAATTTTCATCATTTAAAGCACTAATAAAAATATTAATAATATATTTCATAATGAAATTTTCTAAAATATTAATATATTAAAATTATAAATGTTATGCAATATTAATTTTATTTTTTTATGTAATTAATAATTATAGTGAATCACTAATCATATTACACTACACTCAATTATTTATTTTCTCTTTGTAAGACCAAATCTAGATAGATAATAAATTACCATTCATCAAAATCAGATAAATCATTCTATATTCTGATTTTTATATTATGAAAATATTAATTATCTTTATGAAATAATTCATTAAAGTATCAAAGAATAATATCATGAATTTAATATTTATTTAAATTTCTAAGATAAAATTAATAACAACACACTGATTATATTTTACTTCATGATTTTATGTTTTACTCTACCATCTTAAATTCTGGAAAAAGTTATGGGTTGTTATTTACATTTCTTGGGATTTAAAAATTATTATTTTATATTTAATTCTAGTAAAATTAATTCTAAAATTTGAATAATCTTATCAATTTACTACATCATATATGGATCTGTAAAATAATGATAATATTTATTTTCCACAGCATGTGATCTAAAAAACCTGAGAGAATAAAATTTATTTTTAAAATTTTCAAATTGAGGAGTAGTAATTATCTTTTTTCTAGATAATTTATAGACATATGAACATAACAAGTGATATTAATAATTCTTCATATTCTTATATATATATCCATATTAATGAATAATAATTCCTAATGTGATTATTTTTAAGATTATTAATTGATTATTATTATTCAATAATATATATACAATGGACTCTAAAGAATGATATAATCTAACTTTATAATTAAAACAAGGAGAAGTAATAAATCTCATACCCAGAAAAGAATACATCATGCACTAGAAACAAATATCATTCAAATAACTAGATATGAAAAAAATCAATATTGAAAGGTAAGAAATAGAAAGAGATTATATTTAATCAATGAACATAGATTGATATTCATCCATAGATAATTTGATGAAAAATATCATGGATAATAAATACTAAATCAAAATAAAGAAAACCCTTATTTATTGTACATCATTTTTCTAACATATTAACCAGTATACTGTCAAGATCTATCATCAAGACAGTTTAATTATATGGGTAGAAACTTGTCTATTAATCATGGAAACAATCTCAAAGGTTTTTTTGTAAGAACCAAGATCTTAATTTCATGTATGGATCTTGATGCTGGGTCCTTTGAAGAAAAGGGGAGCTTTTTGGGAATTTTATATGTACATACCATGTATATAAGAGTACACGTCGTGTACCCAGTTACTGCATGTGGACGCGTCTTGGTTGTGTAACAGCTAAGGATTGATTCTATCATCATAGGGTGAGTTTCAAGTCACCACATGGAGGACTGATTCTACATAAGGGTGAATGGGATGTTTATGTGAGTAGATCTGGACCCGAGCATCATGTATTGAGATTTTTCATAGACCAGATTTCTTATCTGTATCTGGATGACCAGGGGACTTCACATATGGACTTTCACCTAGTGTTTGATCACTTTGGGGATGTATTTCTAGATGAATTTTTAGGTTTTCCTCCTAAGAAAGAGGTATAATTTTTTATTGATCTGGTTTTAGGGGAAACACCAGTTTCCATTCCTTATAGGTTGGATACACCATAGTTACAGGATCTCCTGAATCAATTAGAAGAGTTATAGGGAAATGGTTTAATCTGATCCAGTACTTCATCATGGGGTTCACCTGTCCTATTTTCCAAGTATATAGATGGTACCCTCAGACATTGGGTGGATTATCAGAAGTTGAACCAGTTTACTGTTAAGAACTGATATCCCTTTACAAGGATTTATGATCTATTTGATCATCTTTGAGGACCCAGTGTGTTCTCAAAGATTTATTTGTGATCTGGTTATCCTCATTTTCACGTTTGACTACTAGGTATACCTCTTACAGGCTTTTAGAGTAGGTATGGTCTATATTAGTATGTTGTTATGTCATTCAGTCTCACAAATACGCCTACAGTTTTTATTGCACTGATAAACTGAGTGTTCCATATATACATGGACTCCATTGCGGTGCATTTCTTGGAAGATATCGTAGTGTACTCTCATACGTAGCATGACCATTCCATCCATCATGAGACAATTTTGAGTACACTGAGAGGGCATCATTTATAAGATATGCTCTAAAAATTCAACTTTGGGATAGACCAGATTCACTTATTGGGTAATGTTATCTCAGAGACAGGTGTATCAGTAGATAAATTGAATGTGAGAGTAGTAGTTTCCTATGAGAATTCAAAGAACATATTTGTGGTACAAAGTTTTCTAGGGTTGTCTAGTTACTATAGGAATTTAATAAAAGACTTTATATACATAGTAGCATCACTGACGAGTCTGATAAATAAAGGTGTGAAGTACTCATGGATAGATTCTTATGAGTCATCCTTTCAGGAGAATAAGGGAAGGTTGAATTCTTCACCAATACTATTCATTCCAGATCCCAAAATGATTTACACCGCATATTGCAATGTGATAGGAATCAGTCTTGGAGTAGTGCTTATGCAAGGGGAAGGAGTTGTGGACTACGAGTCGTGACAGTTGAGGCCACATGAGAATAAATACCTAACAAACAATCTTGTGTTGGCTGTAGTGGTCCATGCATTTAGAGACCTTAGCTTCTGGGAGAGCATTTTGTGTTGTTCACTAACCACAAATGTCTCAAGTATATCTTTACTCATCATGATCTAAATTCGAGACAGCGAAGGTGGATTGGGTACCTTCAGTACATTGACATTGAGATTTAATACACGCCTAGCAAAGGAAATGCAGTGGTTGATTCATTTATAAATAAGAATCAGATATAGGTAGTTCAAGAAGCCCGTGGTGAGTGTATGATCATGTCTATGTTCTATGAAATTCATTTGGAGGTGCACGATAGACAGGGGTGGACATTTCTTTCTTATGTATTTGTTTCCTCTAATCAATTGGATCAGGTGCGAATGAGGCAGCTATCTGACTCCAAAGACCTAGTCCTGTAGGAGTGTGTGTCAGGAGAGGACCCTACTCTTTGGAGTACCGTAGATGAGGATGAAGTCTTATGTTTTCATGGACACATATGGGTGTCAGTAGGCATACGTGAGAAGCTGATCTGGTATTTTCTTTCATTAGTTTGGAAAGTTAATCCTGGTGTCACAAAGATGTATTGAGATCTACACTGTTAGTATTGTTGTCCAGATATGAAGAGGGGTGTTTTTTGTTTTGTTATGATATGTTCCTCTTATCAGTAGGTGAAGGCGGAGCATCAGTGACCATTGGGGATTTTACAGCAGTTACCGATTTCCAAGTGAATGTTGAATGATGTTGTGATGGTTTTAATGATAAGGTTACCAAGATTTCCTTGAGGGAATGATGCATTTTGGGTTTTTATTGATAGGATCATGATGGTGGAACACTACTTAATGATAAAGTATACCATTAGTGTTGGTAAGCTTGGATGGTTGTACATTTGAGAGATTGTATAGTTTCATGGGGTTCTACACTCTATCGTTTAAGACAGTGATGTCCGTTTTACTTCTTTGTGTCTAGAAGGGACAATATAGGGCTTTGGGTGGACATGTATATCTGAGTACAAAATACCATCCCCAAATAGATGGAAAGCATGAGTGTTCGATTCAGGTGTTAGAGGACATGCTTTGAGCATTCATTATAGATTTTGGAGGTTCATTGGAGAAGCACATATCTCTGGTGGAGTTTTCATACAATAATAGTTTTTAGGTGACAATTCTAATGGAACCATAAGAGTATTTGTATGGTAGGCTAGATCGATCACCCCTATGTTGGCTAGAAGCAAGAGAGGCAGCTATCCTGGGACCTCGTCTTGTCCAGGAGACCATAGAGTAGGTGGAGTATATTCAGAAGAGGATGGATACATCATAGTAACAACAAATTTCTTATTCTGATCGACAGAGATGGCCACTAGAGTTCGAGGTTGAAGATCAGGTTTTTCTACGTGTCACACTAAGGTTGGGACACAAGTTGATTAGGAGACAGGGAATGCTTTCACTAAGATACATTGGGCTGTTTGAGGTTTTGGAGAGCGTTAGGTCGATTATGTATAGGTTGTAGTTCCCTCAGAGGTATTGGGATATGCATGATGTCTTCCATGTTTCTCTGCTACGACGTTACTTCTCAAACCCATCTCATGTTTTTCAACCTGAGGTAGTTGATTTGGAGGTGGATTCATTGTACTATGAGCATCCTACTCGGATTTTGGATCAGAGTAGGATGGTTCTCAGTGGCCGATTTGTTCCTCTGGTATGGGTGTTATGGCAGCACAAGCGAGTACATGAGAAGACTTTGGAGAGGGAGGGAGATGTGTGATCTTAGTGGATAGATCTGTTCTAGGATTCTTCTTCACCACCTTGTTAGGGAAATTCTGGGATGAATTTCAGTAAGGGGGGAAGTTTGTAAGAAACTGGATCTTCATTTCAGATATGCATCTTGATTTTGGGTGTTTTTGTGGAAAATGGGAGGTTTGGGGAATTTTATAAGTATACACTATGTAATTAGGAGTACATGTTGTGTACCTAGTTAATGCATGTGGCCGCGTCATGGGCGGGTAATTGCCAAGACATAGCCATGTGGGGTGACGTGGAATACCGATATTGTTGGGGCCAGTTGAGGAAAATACACAGTGTGTTCTTTAATAGTAAACTCTATGTACTTTTCTTTTTATTTGTTTTATCGGATCGGGGTCACATGTAATCCCAATATTCATCTTTTTCTGGACTTTTTTCTCCTAGGAGGGACCGAGAGAGACCCATTTTCTCTAAGACCATAATTTCTCCATCCATGTTCCAATTCAAACTCTGGAAGGTGTCGTGAGATCCCACAGATGATTTATTCCTTCTTCTAGAGCCTCTCCTCCTAATTCACATTCTTTTGTGAGTTATTCAAGGATGAACTTTTTTTGACCCTTTTATAGATCTACTACATTCTAGTACCATTCAAGGGTAGAAATTTTAAAGTGTTCTTCATACAACATTTAGGTAGATGGTTTTTTCCTTTCGTGGTTTTTCTTCGTGTTTAATATTCATAAGTTCTGATTACCCTTGTTTCGGGTATTTCAGATTAAAGAAATTGAACCCTATTTTATATGCATTAGATTGATTATTGGATTAAGGGTTGTTTTTGAAGTGTTATGTAAAATTTCATGATTAAAGAACACCCCATGGGTGTGTTTCTGTGTTTGTATATATAGGTCCATTAGGTATAGGTTTCTTATAAGGCCAACCTTATTTCCTTGAATTTCTTGATATGATGGAACTATTTAGCTTTTGTGTCTTGTTAAATTATTGTGATATGCATTGGTTTTTCTTAGCAATGTGGTAGTTTATATTACATTGGGATTCTTGATATCATATATGCATGAATGAATTTCATAGTTCTATGGGAACCTAGTGTATTTATACAACATGGGGAATTGGTGTTGAGTGTTTCCTTTGAGTGTCTGTTATATTTCATGTGATGAGACCACAAGGGGGGATTGATGGTGAGTGCTCCCTCAGAGTGCCTATAGTTTAGTTTACAAGACCACATGGGGAATTGATGTTGAGTTCTTCCCCAGATATTCTGTAGTTATTGCGAAAATACCATATGGGATATTTATGGTGAGTGCATCCTCAATGTTTCATTGCATTTTTATTGTTTACTTGGACAGAAGGGTTAGACTTTCTGAGAAACCCACAGGGTTAATGTAAATATTGAATGTTGTGATGCATCTTCCAAGACAAATCACAATCATGGGTTCGTTCCTAGTGGGAATTATTCTGATATACCTGTTGTAATACTTACTTGGTTTACTGCTGAACATTAAATGCTAATGAATGTAAATTGAAACTGTAGGATTTGTTAATTTTATGTACACCTAGTATATTTTATTTATTTACATTATAATTTTATATATATATTAATTGATAGTTAAGCATAGATCTTGTGGTGGTTTCCTACTATGTTTCCTATCTCACCCTATTTGGGTCTTGGTTTTGGACCTAAACAGATTTTATGGTTGGAGGTATAGATAAGGGGAAGTGCCCTTAATCATTAGGTACATGATTTCCATGGAGCTGGAGAGCATGGGACCAAGATGAAGATTTTGATATGTTTGGAGTTTATTTATTTTCTTTTTTAAATTGGTTTAGTACTGTATTTCTAGCATTCTGACTTGTTTGGATATTTTCCCAAACATATGTAACTTGCATCATTTATATATGTGCTCCAGTTGTTTATTTAGTTTCAGTATTTCCACGTTTACTTATTGTATTGTATTACTGCTTCTGCTTTGGTTTATTAATTGTTATTCCACAATGAATACTCTTCTAATAAGGGAACAGTGTCCCCATTATTACTCCCAAGGCCCTCACTACTTGTTGGAATCCTCTTGCGTTCGGGGAAATGCACTTGAGGCCGTGTGGGAAACTAGATATGAGTCACCTTTGGGCATCGCCAAGAACAAGGACGTTACATTTTTCACTAAAAATGTTCATCTAATGAGACTACCAATGTAGAGAGGAGCTATATGAAGTCCAGGCCCCACCCTTCACTGCATTTCCAAAGCATTCTTTGTATCTAATAATCAATTTAATTAATAAACAATATTCCTTATCTAATATCAATACTAAATAAAGAATAAATCTTTATCCATATTTCCCCAAATAATAAAAAAACATTCAAAGTAAACATCAAATGAAAAATGTTATATGGTTAATGAAATAATCATATCCATGAAAAATGATATGTATATTTAGGGGAAATTAAATATCAAATGATCATAGGAAATATAATAATACAAGGGTCTAAAAAGAATCAAAGACGTGAATGTAAATACTATCCTTCGAAAAAATCAATGATAATCCATCCAGAGACGAAATAAGGTTGGAAAAAATACAGCATATCCCATGGGGAGTAAAAATAAATCATTTTTATCATTGATGAATTAAAATTCAGTAAATGATCTTTTAAAATAATTCTTAAGGAAAATATCCATTTGTTTTTAGAGCCATTTTGAAAATCATTTTCTTTTAAAATCACATTTGGAAACATTTTCTTTAAAAATTTACATTCTAAACTTGAAATGTATACTTCAATGAAATGAATGTGGTTAAATCTGTACATGTTGTTCGAGGTAAAAATGAATAGTCCTTTTTCATGCTAAAAACGATAGAAAAATTCCTTGTTCAGAAAGGGACAATACGATTTGTTTGAAAACATGGGTAAAATAAAAAAAATAATTCTTTAATGAATTGTTTAAGAAAAGTTAAAAACATTTTTTAAACCCTATTTATAAAACATTTTTTTTGATGAAAATATGTTCTCTGACTAAATAGAGATTGAAGATGGGTTTACTTATTTACATTTTTTAAAACATTTTGAGTTCCAAAGAGTAAAAAAATGGTACTAATACCTAAAAACAATCAAAAATAATTAGAGGTGTTAAAAATTAAAGGGTTTTTTGAATAATGGTCACATAATTTCCTTGATTGAAAATAAATGATCTTTTAAAATATTCTTGAGTAAAATATTCATTAAACATTGCTATGTGTACCGTACAACATTGATACATTTTAAATCATAAGACTCATTAAGGAATACAATTAAAGGGATTTTTTTATACCATGAAGATAAAAGGATTAATTATTCATTATGTCAAATTGGATTGTATATACACCTTACAAAAGAAGGATTTGGTGAATATGACATTTATCTCATAGATGTAAAAGGTGAGATGAAATCTCTTACCTTGAGTCTGACTTTTCTCATGCATTATTGTATACTGGAATAATAAAATTACGTTAATTATTTAATTTCCTAAAAAAATTATTATAACTTTTCAATAATTTATTGCATGTTGTATACAACTACTTAAACAATTAAATTTATGTCGGTTGTTTTGACTAAATTTAGTTTATGTGTTAAAAACCACTTTTGTAGGTCAAATATGGTCAAAGGGGTCATTATATAACATATACAGAATAATAATAATGACATAATAATAATATTTTTAAATAAATTATAATTTTAAAACGAATAATTAAATATGGTTATGAAAAATGAACTTATGTTACAATCCTAGAGATGGTAGACCATATGTACAAATGAGTAACGTTCTCATTTTTCATTGATCATTATGGAAAGTAGATAAGTAACATTAATCACTATCGAATTACAATAATATCATGAATAAAATATTATTTAATCATATTTTCTTATATATATAATTATTATGATGTAAAATTAGTCACATCGTGTCGAAGAGCAAGTAGTCCACACGTCCATGAATGACATTATCTCTTTTTTAATGTGTAAAAGGTTAATAAAGAAAATGATATATATTATAATTCAAGAAAGGTAATTATTCCATGAATATAATATATATATATATATTTATTTATTTTATTTCTCATATATTTAATTAGAACCATATTTTATACATTTCTTGTATCGTGTGATCGAATCACATCACTTTTGTGATGCAGTAGTCCACACTTCCACAAACAATGTTATCATATTACACAAAATGGGAAGCATAAATGTATATTTTATATAAAAATTAAATAAGAATAAAAATATTATAAATATCATATATATCCTTTATAAACATCATGTACATCATAATTCCCTCCCCGGGAGGTAATAAATGAAAAAACAAACAATCATCTTTTTATGAGGCAGTAGTTCGTTATACACATAAATAGTAGGTTGGCTACCCATTAGATGTATGTGTTTGTTAGTGTAGGTATAACCCATTAACAAAAAATACCATTATATTTATGATACTTATATACTTATACAGTATTGTAACAATAATATTTTAGGGGGTGGATAATGGAATAAAACTAAAGAGAATGAGGAAAGATGTTACCTCTTCTTTGAGAAACTACTTTTTGTTTTCTCCAAAGGTATTACTTGGATGAATTAATTAACTAAGTAGGATTATAGGGTGAGTGTAGGTATTTATAGGATATAAGTAAGTAGATATTGGTCGATAAATGATGGATTGAGAATTGTGAGGAAGTTGGAGGCTTGAATGCCTTTTTATAGCGGAGGAGGAGTGGTACTCTTGTATATTTTGGAAAAGGGATTTCCACCAACATTTTTTCATTTCAAGTGGATCCAATATTGAAAATAATTATATAAAATATAGTATATGGTCTTAATATCACCGTAAAATGGATTTTGTAGAGATTTATTGTACATTTTGTCCCTTAAGATTAAGGTTTAGTCATTTGTTAAGCTTAATTTCACCTTAAACATTGTAATAAATTTTAATTAATTTCACTAATATTTTTGGTTAAAAACCAAATTGGCATTATTAGTCAATATAGATTATTATGATTAAGAATATTGATTCAATTTTTTCAAATCTAAATCACATATGGAAAAAAATAATTTAAATTTAATTCTATAGATGGGACAATAATATGGGGGTTTAAAGTAAAAATGTTCAATAGCTTGCTAGGTTTTTATATCCAAATTCCAAGAGAAATTTATTAAAATGAAAAAATTGGATTAAATGATATAAAATTACTCTAATTAATCTTTAAATTAAATAAAAAATATAATTTATCCTTATAAATATATTAGATGAAATGGATGTTTTAAGTTTAAATTCTATATTTTTTACTATTCATTAAAAAATGATACTTCACGGAAAAATAACTAAACATCAACCTAACCTATTTATTTTGTTTATATTACAAATATTTGGTTTAGTTTTACATATATGATTTTTAAAATTTCCAAAAATATGATTTAAAATAGGTTCACCATTAAAATAAAATAAAAGTGCCTAAATAAAAATATTGGTTTTTATATGTAATACTGGGTTTGTTTTTTTATCATTCATATCATATATTTTGGATGAATGAAAAACATATTTTATTGTATATATTACAAATAAATTTCCTTAATATCACTCAATACTTGTAATTAATATAATTTATTAGGATAAAACCCCTTTGTGACCATAAAAAAATTTCGTTAATATTCAATTGGTTTAAATATTTATTATTAATTAATTTGTAACTGGTATATTATTTTTAAATTTTTATAAAAAATATATTTTAATAATTTATTAAATACAATTCATAACTAATAATTTAATTTCTAGGTTATATCTTATTATATTGAATAATAATATTTTAATAATATATTCTTGTAATGTAAAACTCGGTCTTTCATGTAATAAAATCCATTGATGAAATCATTTTTGCATGAAATGTATGCTACCTTAGTGTCATGTGCATTTCAAGCTATAAATTATATCTAATTTAATTAAAATAGAAAATATATTATAAATTATTGTGATATTTCATTCCCTTACTCCCTTGGGGTATCTTTTCATACATGCTATCGAATATAATGTTCCTAATTTAGTGTTTTAGGGAGTTACATTCTCCTCAACTTACATACATTTCATCCTAGCAATTTGAACCCAATCTTGGTGATATATTTTGTAATATTTTCTATGTTTCAAATCCTACTTCATGTAAAGGTTTCATAAAAAATACTCTAGAAAAGAGTGAATGAGAAGTAAAAAACATAAATTCTAATAACATATAACTAGCTCTCTAAGTAGTAAAACATTAGTGGAAAGTAGATATGTTTCCTTAGAAAAAAAGCATAAATATTTATACGGATTGATTTTGGTCATCAATAAAAAAATATCCAATTACTAATGGAATGATTAGGGATTCATGTCCATAAATCTATGATGATTTAGAAGACTATCAATTCATAAAAATTAAAGTATTGGGACAATATTTTTTTCAGATCCATTTACTCATGTTGAGAAATTACTTTATTTCTTAAAAATATAATGAAATTATATGTTTTAATTTCATAAGAACAATTATATATTGTGGTTGTGATTTGATAAAATTATAATTCAGACCTTACATCAATAAATAGTTATCCAAAAACTAAATTTGAACACTAAAGAACTAAAATAAACAATTAACAGATGATAAGGCACATAGAAGATTGAAAATTATTTACATTATTCTCTAACTAGACTCTAAATCCAATATGGTTAATACATTAATCTCTAAACCTAAAATATTACACTACTAGTTCAACATTTATATGTATTCAATAAAAATTAAACTAAAAACAATGGAATATTAACCAGGACACTATGTAGGTCAGTGGTTGTCATAAAAACCTTATCATCCTTTGGTCATGGGGTCAAGACCCATAGCCTTTCCGAGATTGATTGGTTTCCAGCTGGAATACATTTTTTCCTTTTATAAAACCAGATTAATATAATTTCCAAAATAAATATGATATACATACTTCAAAATTAATCATTAAATATCCTACAGTTTTAAATACAACTCTAATACATAAATACTTCATATATTTTATTCTACATAGGCCCTTCCTTGGTTTAGGGTTTATACATAATATCATTTTTAGGATTTATAAATCATGACACAATATCTTTAGTCTAAAACATCGTAGGTTTAACCTAGTTCATTCATTATCAAAATCTTTAATAATATTTTTTGAAAAAATTAGAATTATCTTATGCATATCCCCCATTAGTGTCAACCCATGTTCACATTAAGGCCCATTGTTGTCTACTCGGTTACACTTGAGCTAGGAATGACACACGTTTTTGTATTTGTTACCCATATGTACATATGTGATAGAACAAGTCCCACTTGTAGTATCCAAATTGAGATGTATTTCTAGTAAGACACTCAAAATCTCTACCTTACCAAAATTCTTGGATTTTCTTTTATACATATCCTCAAATTCTACCCAGAGTTATGTTCTCTATACTATGATTATAAAAATCTAGTTCACATGTTCTATTAATCTTCCTCTTATTCCTACAGTAGTGACCTGAACCTAAAAATCTTGGAACCGTTGTCTACTGCCATTACATTTAAATGATTATAAGGAATCAAATCTTGATGGACCAAAGAGTTTAGTAGTATCTGTAAACCAGATACATACATGATTCATGCATTATAAATTAATACACTAGTTAAAAAATAATTTTCTTTCTTTTTTGGAAAACTTTGTTTTTTTACAATTCCCTTTCATATATTTCTTAGAACGCTTTTGGGATTCATATAAAAGTTTAAAAAATAAGGGTTAGCTCAAATGCTCAGTAAGGGTAAAGTACAATGGAAGAAATAATGATTTAATGAGAATAATAATTATGACATGGTAAATAATTGAAAAAACATACCATTTAATCAATAATATGATAAGGATGTTCATAAACAATATGGCATGCAAATAGCTAGAAACACATTCCATTTAAATAACTAGATAAGGAAAAAGTAAATATATAAGGGTAATAAACTGAAACACATTCTATTTAGTTAATGAAATGATAATGAAATGCATCCGTAGTTATATCAAAGAAAATTATAATGGATAATAAATACTGAATCAAAATGAAGGAAATTCTTAATTATTGTATGTCATGTAGCTGGAATAAGAACCATTCTACTAGAATGATATATCCTCATGAATGTTTATGTCTATGGAAAAAATCCCATATATTTTTTATGGGAAACAAAATTGAAAGGGATTTTACCAACTAATTTTGTCTCATGAGACTACTGATGCGTCGAGGGGATATACAAAATCTAGGCCCTACCCTTCAATTCATGTTCAAAGAATTCCTTATATGAAGTAATCGACTTAATTAATAAACAATAAGACTTATCAGATGTCTATATTGAATAAAGGATGCAAATTTATGAATATTTACTGAAATTATCAAATAATCTTCAAAGCAAACACCTTATGAAAAATGGAATATGGTTTATACAATAATCATATTAATGAATGATTATATGGATATTTTGGGTAATTAAATGTCAAATGATCATAGGAAGTTAGACATTTCAAGGGGAATAAAAGGAATCAAGGAAGTGAATTTTTATACTATCGTAATTCAAATCAATCATAAACCATACAAAGGATGAATAAGGATGGTATTGATACAACATATCCCATTTGGATTAAAAATAAGGGGTTTTTGTTGATTATGAAGAGAAATACTCAAAAAAAGATATTTTAAAAACAATATTGAGAAAAATAATTTTTTTAAAATAACTATTTGAAAAACCATTTCATTGAAAATAAATTTTTAATTTCTTTAAAAGAAAACATTTAGTCATGAAATTGAATCTTAAATGAAACTACGGTTGATAAATTTGTATATTTCATATGAGGTAAAAAGAATATTCATTTTTATGGTAAAAAGGATGAGAAAAATGGATTATTTGGAAATAGAAAACAACATTCCTTCGAAAAAATTTGTAAAAGAAAAAAAGGGTAAAATAAATAAATAAGTAATTTTAGAAAGGTTAAAAAAAATAAAAAAACCATTAAATAGGGTTTTAGAAGAAAACAGGTTCTTTGACTAAAGATATAATGAATTCGAGTTTTCATTAAAAAAAATTCTAAAATATTTTGAGTACAAAAGAATGGGAAAATGGTACTAATACTAGAAAAAGGTCATTAATAAATAGATTATAGACAAATTATAGATTTTATTGAATATTGTTTACATAATTCCTTCAAATGGGAATGAAATAACATTAATATTATTCTTGAGAAAATTATTATTAAAATATTACAAAGTGACCCATACATCGTTAAATCATTTTTAGTAATAATAATCAAGAAGTAATAACATTAAAATAATGTTTTAAACTCATATAAGATAAAATGATTAATTATATAATATATAAAAATGGTTATTAGATACACCACACTAAATAAGTAAGTGGTTAATATGACTTTTATCTCATAGATATAGAAAGTGAGATAAAATCCATTACCATGAGTATTACTTGTCTTCTATGTCTTTATATTATTGAATAATAAACATATGTTAATTATTTACATTATTCATAACATTTTTCATATTTATCATAACTTTTATTTCACTTATTACAATGTTTTATAGCACAACATAAATAAATAATTTTACGTCGAGTGTTTTGACAAAATTCGGTTTATGTGTCAAAAACAACTTCGATAGGTCCATTATTTTCAAAGGGGTCATTATATGAAAAATATAAAATAATAATAATTAAATAATTAAAATATTTATACATCAATTATAATTTAAAATCTAATCATTATATATGGTTATGAAAAATGAACCAACATTACAATCATAGGGATGGTAGATCGTACGTACGCTTGAGTAACATTTCCATTTTTCAAAGATCGTTATGGAAAGAAGACATGTAGCATTATTCTATAAAAATGATACTTATATCATAAATAACATATTTTTTAATCACATATAATTATATATATATTTATTGTGATGTAAAATGAATCACATCATGTTGAGGAGGTGGTATTCCACACGTTCATGAACAACGTTATCACTTTTTATTTGTGTGGAATGTTAATAAAAATGATATATATTATATTCCCATAAAGATATTTATGCCATGAATATAATATAATATATATTTTTATTTATTTATTTATTTCTAATATGTTTAATTAAAAATTTATTTTATATATTCTATTTATCATCTGATCGAATCAAATCACTTTTAGGAGGCGGTAGTCCACACTTCAACTAACTATGTTATCATATTTACTCAAAATTGAATGAATAAATGTATGTTATATATTAAAATTACATAATAATAAATAAATTATAAATTTCATATATATCATTTATAAATTGTGTGTCCCTCATAATTCCCACCATGATAGGTGGTAAAGGAAAAAAGTATAATCATCGTTTCTTGAGGCAGTAGTTCACCACACACATAAACAGTAGGTTTGTTACCCATTAGAGGGATGTTTTTGTAAGTTCATGCAAAAAATTTAGCAGTAAAACATGAAAGTATATTTAGTATAATTATTTTAATATATAATATGGTAATAATAATATTTTAGTGGGTCGATAATGAAAATAAAACTAAAGAGCATGAGTAATGTTGTTACCACTTCTTCGGGTAACTCCTTTTGGTTTTCACAAAATGGATTCCTTGTATGGATTTTTTCCTTAAGGGAGGATTCTAAATTTTGTGTACGTATTTTTCAAATATATTTAGGAATATATTTTTTTGATATAATGTGTCTTGAGTTTTGTGAGTAAGTGGGAGGCTTGAGTCATTTTTTATAGTGGAGGAGGTGTGACACTCTTGTAAACTATGGAAAATCGAATTCCACCAACATGTTTCCCATTGAATGTGGATCCAATAATGTAGATGATTTCATAAAATGCTTATATTTTCTAAATATGGTCACCCATTGGATTTTTAATAGGTATTTATGTCATTTTGTCTCTTAATATTATGTTTCACTCCCTTGTTAAGCTTAATTTCACCTAAATCGCTGTAATTAATTTAAATTACAATCACTAATGTTTATGGTAAAAATAAAATTTGAAATTATTAGACATTATGAATTATTTTGATTTGAAATATGGAATCCGTTTTTCTAAATTCCAATCACAGAAGTTGATGATATTAATTTAAATCTAACCCCCAGACGGGATGATGGTGTTTGGTTTTTATGTAAAATTGTTCAAAAGTTTGCCATGTTCATATATCCAAATTAAAAGGGAAATTTATTCCAATTACCAAAATTAGATTACATGATATAAAATTTTTCTAAATAGTATTTAAAACCAATAAAAATATATTATTTAGCCTTATAAATATATTAGATGAAATATCTGTCTTGAGTTTAAATTATATATTTTTCATTGAAAAATAAAAAATCACAGCAAAATACTGAAAATTAACCCTATCCTATTTTTATACACCAATTTATAATTTTATTATTTTTTAACATGTAATAATTATAATGTTCCTAAAAATTTTATATAAAATAGGTTTACTATTAAATGGTAGTGAAAGTGTCTTAACAAAAATATACGGTTTTATGTGTAATATTGGGTTTGTTGTTATGTCATGCATATCCAATATTTTGGATGAATACAAAAAATATTTTATTGAATATATAACACATATAATTAATTAATGTCACTCACTAATTGAAATTAATATAATTTATTAGGATAAAACCCCTTTTTGATCATAAAAACATTTTCTTTATGTTCAATTGGTTTTTATATTCATTTAGAATTAATTTGTAACTAATGAATTCATTTACTATTTATATTAACCATAGATTTTCATAGGTTAGTTAATAATATTCATAAATTCTAATTTAACCGCTATATTATATCTATTTATATTAAATAATAATATTTTAATAATATATTAATCTTTTGTAAAACGCGATCATGCATATAACACAAGACATTAAAGAAACTTGTTGTTGTGTGTGATGTAAGCTAAGTTAGTGTGACATGCATTGAAATATATAAATTAGTAAAAATATAATAAATCATTTGGATATTATATTACCCTTTTGTTCTTGGGGATTCATGTCATACACACTACCAAATAAAATGTTCCTACTCTAGATTTTCATGGAGTTACTAAATGACACTTATAGATTGTAATTTTTCATGAAAATGATTCTTATATATTTCCATTTTTCATGAAAATGATTCTTATGTATTTTAATTTTTTATAAAAATTCCAATAATGTATAGGAAAAGTAGCCTTTATGTATACCATGAGACCCCCATGACATTTTCTATTCTTTAAATTTATGTATTGGTTACACTTACATATTTTACCTATGACCTTTATATATAAAAATTAACAATAAAACTTATTTATTTTTCTTGGAACTCCACAACATATCTCAACACATCCGAAATAACTTCCAAAATTATACTTTCACAGAATTCATATTAATCGTTGTTAAGAACTTCTAAAAAACCTCATCTCTACAAATTCTACTAATTCTAACATTTCTTTATAATGTGTTATAGACTATAAGCATTCAAAATATCATATAGAATATTTTTTTCCATGAAATATTTTGAAATATCGAACATCATCATTACTTATGAATCATCTAGTTTTTTATAAAATTTAAAACAAAAAATCCTCTGTAATTTTTCAAAACTTCTATAATAATATGGGTATAAGTTATTCATGATTTTATAGGCTACAATAGAAGTTCCATAAATATTTGTATCAAGGAAAATGACCCAAAAAATCCACAAGAATATTTTCTAACAAAATCCCCCATTGGGTTTTATTGAAAACCAATTTATAACTGATTCAACATTTCTTCATGTTATTATATAATTTCTCACTCATATGATAGTTTGAAACCGATATAATCCATATAGTATATAAATAAGTTATTAATAACCAACTCTAATCCCTCATTAGTCAAGCTCATCATAGGAAAAATTTTAAAATTACATTTTTTTCAAGAAAGAACTTATTTTTTCTACTTACCCATTAAAATTTTATAAGCAAGAAACTCCCTCTGAATAAAAATTCTTATACACCCTTCCTTTCCAAAAAATAATCATGGGGTAACTCCCCCATTATAAAAAAGAAATAAAACTCCCATACATATTCAACTCATTTATAATCATGGATATATTCCCTGAAGGAACTCATGTATAACTTCTACACCTTTTACAATGAATTGAAAGAGAACTTATCTAAGGATTCACAAGAGAGGGTTATAAATCCTATCATTTAATTCAATATATTCACTGTTCCTTTTTTAAAAAATAAAATTCCCTAGGAGGGTGAAGGTTTCTTATCTAAAATTTTATTTGGGTTGAGAATGTAAAAATATAAGATCCAACCAATTCCTCTTAATATCATATTTAAGTAGTACCTTTATCATCATTTAAATATCCTTTTATTTTAATAATATATAATCTAATTTCAGTAGCCCTTGATAAAAATTATCCATTATGAAATTATACTTAGTATTATGTTTATTTTCCTTGAGTTAAGTATACGATTTTTTATAAGGTTTATAGAACACAATTTATCAAACATGATTTCATTAGGAAATTTCACATCATCCCTAACTTCCATAATATTTTTCATTATGTATATAAATTGGGTGCATTATTAAGTAACCACAATATACTCATACTCTTTATTTCTATGTGAAATGTATTATTTTTTAAGCCTTATCTAAAAAGTATAAAATCTCTATAATAAAATACAACAGATGATGTAGAATTGAAACCATATACTGAACCCACCCAATCCCCATATGTATATCCCCACAACCCCGAATAGGATATTATATGATAATATAGTCATAAATGTATTGTTTTTAGATACAATGAATAATAAATTCCATTATAAGAATGTTTATTTCATTAAAAAACATTGGAACCACTTAAATTAAAATGTGAAAAAAATGTATGATTATTTCAATGTTTTTATAATATTCATATAATGATTTTCCTATATTTTATTAAATTAACCTTGTTGATAACATCATCTCTTGGAAACATATATCTAGACTCTATAAGTACATTCATCGACCTTTGATCCTTCATTTTAATCCTCTTGATAATTTCTTTTTGGATATTTTGATTTAAAAAAAATCTATCAATTTCTTGAGTCACCTATGAAACAAAGAAATTATTAACTCTATAATCATAGACATATCAAATTCGCATATCTTATATTATTGAAATATATTAATTTATTATTCATATAATCCACCCATTATTATTTCATCCACATAGAAATATTCCATCACCAATTAATAATTCATTTTCATTAATTAGAAATTATCATCAACACTTCATTTCTAGATAATAATATCTAATGACATTCCAACATGTTTATTCCATACAAGAAGTTATATTCTCATAATCTCCTATCATAGATATTTCCCTTTGTGAACATCATGAGATATAGACTCATCAGCTTATGCATAATCACACCAGAAAGTTAGTATACCATGTGTTTCGTCATAGAAAGTTATATAAAAATAAAAATATTACAAATATCATTATAACACTTCAAGGTTTCCAACATTATGGGGTACTGTTATTAACATTCCAATGTCACTAGAAGATTAGTCATAATTATTAGTTGGAAATAGTCTATGTTTCAGTGTATTGGAGTTGGTATTCTAGAACTAGATATTTATAAATTAAATTACCATTATATTCAATGAATTGAATTTTAATAAAATTTATTAATATTCATTTTCAAATTTTAATGATTCACTAGGACTTTATTACATTAATTTAACTTATAACCATGGAAAATTCATATTTAGATAAATTATTTATATTTATTCATTGAATATAAATGTAACTTAATATATAATTAACTAGTTCTATAACACTAACTCCAACAAACACTAACTTGGAATATAGCCAACTACTAATATCATTTAATCTTCTAGATCACACATGATCCTCATGTTTCTTCTGAGTTAAGGAATTATAAAATGGTTCCACACTATTGTCTTCCATATAATCCCTAATCATAGTGATGTCCCATTGCTAATAAAAACCCTCAAGATATTGTTTTTTTGGATTATGGGCTTCATCCACTGATATTTCCTATTACCATTTATAGGATCCATCCATGGAGTATTATTATAGTATAGTGTTATGGAGAAATTTATATGTCAATTTTTCAAAACATTTCCTTAAAATACATAATGTACTCAACCTCCACTATATAATTGTTGACCATAAAATTATTTTATCTCTTATAGCTTACATATTCTCTATTTAAAGTGAAGATATATCCCATATTTGACTTTAGATCATCTTAATCTATTTTAGAAACTAGCATATTGTTTTGATAAAAGACCGATTCATTAATGTCGAAAATCAGCAGAGATACAGATGTGAACCCATGAAGGAAAATCGTCAAGCCAGATCAGGTTGTCACCAAAGGTTATAGATGCCACCAACTGATGGGAAACATTGTTTCATTCCCTATTGGTGAAGGAGAAGGTCCAGAATGTAAAGCATTGACGGAGAGTGAGTATTTT
This sequence comes from Viscum album, assembly GCA_963277665.1. Lineage (NCBI taxonomy): Eukaryota > Viridiplantae > Streptophyta > Magnoliopsida > Santalales > Viscaceae > Viscum > Viscum album. Next base: position 823,602,970 of record OY728166.1, read on the forward strand.
CTTGATGAGGGATCCAAAGGACTGAAGTCCACCGTTATTGAGGTTGATAGCATTGATAATGGTGTGGAAGTTTGATTTGAGGTTGATTTGGTCCCATCCACGGTCTTTAGAGAGAATCATTCCGGTGAGGATCACGACAGCCTCGATAACCACAAGTTCCTAAAAAACATGATGTGATTCATGTTTGGATGAAATGATTTGCCCAAGATGATTTTGGGCTAGTATGCCAAGGGAAACAGGTCTATCCTTGGGGAGAGACGCATCAACATTAATCTTGAGAATCCCTTCCGGTGGCGGGCACCATAGGGAGGAAAAGGAAGGGGTTCTAAAGGGCTTATGATTTTCATTAAGGTGCTTCCCACCCTCAATCCAGGAAAATGACCATTTAATCCAGAATCTAATAGGATTGTGAACATGGTTGAAAATGACATCGTTGTGGTGAACCCAAAGGATCCAGACCATGATTCATAGTGTGCCCGCTTTAGGTGATGAAAAGGAGGAGCACCATCACATCAGGAAAGTGGGGAGGTCTGCACCCTTGTTCAATGAATAATATGTAGTAGAGATCCATTTCTTCAAAATCTCCTTTTCACCAGGGCATTGGATGATATCGTGAAAGGGATATTCTGGGACGTTCGGGCAGAAGTGGAAAAACCTGTCACTGGAAATATTTCGGAAGACGAGAAGGCTCTTGGTAGGGAGGGTGCCCGTGCACACCTGCCACCAAAAGTGGCATATTTTTGGGAAAACATTAAGTTTCCAAAGCGATTTCTAGGGCCCCCCTTCCCTAACATATGTCAGAGTGCCAAAAGCAAGTCGGTAACTGGATTTCACTATATAGGCTCCCGAGAGGTCCTTTATCAAGAATAGATGGTCAGGGCCTGTGTCTGGAACACAAGGGATAATCAAAATATTTCTTTTGTGTATTTCATTAAACCATGCACGGATATTTTCCATGCACCACCCAAACCCCTGATTGGAAAAAATTCACCTGACAATGGCATCTTCAAAACCTGGTTGGGAAGAGGACGATGCCTGCACTCCTTCATTGTTGATCAGCTAGGGATCGGTCCAAATGTTAACAGTTGAGCCATTCCCAATCCTCCAGCCCAACCCTTTTTCCAGAAGTCTTAGGGGACCCCAAATACTTCTACAGAGGAAGCTAGGACAGGGGCCAAGAGAGGATTCATGGAAGTCCTTGTGGGGGAAGTATTTTTCTTGGAGAACCCACACACTGAGAGAGGATGGGCGGTTTAAAAGAAGCCAAACATGCTTAGCTAGAATTGCGTCATTGAATATAAGGAGGTCTTAGAATCCCATTCCTCCCTCGGATTTTGGTATGAAAAGGTTCTCCCATGCTATCGAGTGGGTTCTATTCCTTCCATTATTTTTCCCCACCAGAAGATGGCTTTGAGTGAGTGTATTTGATTAACAACAGCAGCTAGGAGCTTAAAGAGGGACATATAATAGCTAGGGATAGACTGGAAAGCAGCTTTAATGAGGTTCTCCTTTCCGGCATTGGAAATTCTATTAGGGGTCTAGCCTTGATGTAATTTCTCAATCCTGTCTAGCATAGATGTGAAGATTTCTTTTTTGGAGTGACCTATCTCCGTCGGTTGCCTGAGGTAATTATGATGTTTCTCGACCGTATGAATGACTACAATGGTGTATAGTTCTTCTTTCTTGGATGAAGGAACCCCAATGCTAAAGTAGATTTTTAAATTCCATGATTTATTGACTGTCCAGAGGCCCTATCATACTATTGGATCACAAGGACAATCGCCTGACACTCGTTTTTGGTTGTTCTAGAGAAAAAAAGGCACTAGTCGGTGAAGAAGAGATGTGAAACCGGTGGGTATTCATGACAAACCATTACCCCATGGATTGTATGAGAGGATGAAACCCTGGAAATGAGGTTAGAACAAACATCATCGACAAAGATAAAGAGATACGGGGAGAGAGGATCTCCCTAGAACCGGCCTAGGGTTGGGGCAAAGCCTCGGGTGAGAGCCCCATTAACATTGATTCAAAAGGAGACAGACGAGACATAGTGCATGACCGTATTTATCCATTTAGAGCAGAATTCCATTTTTAGCATCACGACTCTGAAGAAATTCCATTCCACTTTATCGTATGCCCTGATCACATCTAGTTTCCATTCCATGGATCCTCTTTTCACAGTGGGGCGTGTTTTCCTATAGTGGAACACTTTATGGGACACAACGGAATTATTGATGATCAGTCTCTTAACCACGAAAGCGCTCTGATTTTTCGAGATGATATCAGGTAACCAAGTACACAGCCGATTAACAAAGATCTTTGAGAAGATCTTGTAAGAGACATTGCATAGGCTGATAGGTCTAAAATCAGTGACCACAAGAGGTTTCTTGATTTTGGGGATGAGGACGAGGTTAGTTTCATTGATGTTAGAGATGTTTGTTTTCCCAGCACAAGTGTTCTTCATCAGATAGCATATATCAGGACAAATAATATGCCAATATTTTTTAAACAAGAGGGTGTGGAATCCATCCTGGCCTAGGGCCTTAGTAGGGTTGATATGTTTTAGAGACAGACAAATCTCATCATCCATCACTTCTTTGCTATGCTGCCTATTGATCTCTTCAATTATCATCGGTCTAATGTAATCCTCTACTTTAGCAGAAATGTAAGGATTTCCTGCATTAAGAAGTTCTGAAAGTAACTACAAATAGCATCCTAGATTCAATCGGTGTTGAAAACTTTTCCACCATCTGGTTGAGAGATGCAAGATATAAATTTTTTCCAGCACCTAGCTTTTGATTTTTGATGAAAATAACTGGTATTAGCATCCCCTTATACAATGTTGGTGTCCCATGCCCGCATAGCCCAGAAGCTGTTTTTCATGTGCAGGGCTTCATCCAGATCCCTTTGAGTGACACCTATTTTAGAGAGATTTCAGTTGGATGGAGGTTGGTTGAGAAGGTTGTAATCTTTCCTTTCAAGGAAATCACAATTCCTGTCAGGATGACGAGATTTCGTATTGCTTCAAGACCTCAGATCAAATGCGACCTATTGCAGATTGGATCTAACATCTGGAGGATTACTCTTCCAGATTGATTGGATAACATCTTCGCATTCTAGGTCTTTTGACCAGAAGGATTCAAATCTGATGGGTCTGCTGAATTTCCTCTTGCGGTCACCTTGAGTGCAGTCAATGACAATTGGGTAGTGGTCTGAGCAATTCAGCATCAGGTGACTGATGTGAAACATGTTGAAGAGATTTTTCCAATCCATTTGAGCCCAAAAAATTTCCGAGCCTCTCTGCAATGTAGGAGCCATCAATATTACCCCGGAACGATGTGAATGGATTACCAGCATATCTCAGATCGACCAGGTCCACCCTAGAGATTGCATTCTTAAATTTTGACATCGACATTGAGGGCCAGAGAGCTTTGCCTCTTTTTTCCAGGTGAAATTTAATCTCGTTGAAGTCATCTCTGAAGAGAATATGGCTCAACAGAACGTGTCACAACTGGTAGAGAAGATCCCTTGATTTCATCTTCTAATTATGCGGTGTCCAACCATAGAATCCTATAAATGTCCAAGGTGGGGTATGGTCTGCATGAATTACTGCGGACACATGGTGTGAGGAGAAAGACATGATATTGACGTCATCATTTTCCTTCCATAGGAGACAGAGTCCCCTTGAGTGGCCTTGTCAAGAAACCAGGAGGCAGCCTGGGAAGCCACATTTCAGAGTAATGCTAGTGGTGTCCTTGATTTAAAATATGGTTGTGAATAGGAAAACCATATCAGGGTGACTTTGAGCGCAATTGCGATGGAGCATTTGAACCATTCATGGTTTTCCAAGCCCACAATAGTTCCAACATAAGATAATCATTATTCTAGGCAGGGTTGGGTCTTGCCCGACTTCTCCTTTGAGTCCACCAAGATCATTTGTTTCACCCACCGTTTTCTATCTTTTGGGGGAGTTTCCCGCTAACTGGATAGTTTCAATTCGTAATTTAAATTCCCCGGGATTTGGGTAATCCAATTTACCATCTCTGTCTTCACATTGCACCCTTTTCCAAGTTTGACGAGTGATTGGGCCTGATGGTGTAAATCTTGACTTCCCAGAGTCACCTTGTGCTAGGATGCCTGACATGGTTATTTCTGGATCAGTGTCAAAATATGATGGTTCGCGGTACATTTGTTTTTGCTTCGGGATTTGATTTGTTTGATCTTTTGGCATTGTCAATGGCTCTGTTGATGTTGAGACAGTGTCTTTCAGGGGGGTAGGATATATGCCTGATTCAATGTAAAGTTTCTTTGTTTGGTTCTCTTTCCATACCCCACTATTGCACATTGTGTTAATGCTATGAGAGGGCCTACTAGCTTCCCTCATATTGGATGCACTATCTTTAGGGAACTCTAGTGTTCCAAGCATGATGAATTTATCATGTTCAGTTTTTTCCTGCCTCATGTGATCCACCATGAGATGGTTAAGATCCTTTTGTTTTTTCATCTCAGGGATGAAGGAATATTTCGTCATTTTGGCACAGAGCCATGGGTCATATTGTAAGATGATATTACCAGATTCGGTATCTTTCTTTGAAGCACACGCTCTCTCCAGATGTTCGATACATCCAAAAAAAGAAAAATATTTGGAGTTTCTCGAACTCCAATGATATCCAGGTGTCAGCGTCATCGATTTTCCAAAACATACCCCTCATCAGATGCTCTGACACTTCATTCCCAGCATTAATCCATACCTCGGGCACCCATTGGATTGGGTCTAAGCAGTCGCACTCTAGTAATTGACCAATGATATCTCCAATTTCTCTCTGGAACTGTTCCGTTCTCCCATGAAATGGGATTCCTTTAATGCATATCCATAATGGGGACTAAGTGGGATTAATTTTCTGGATATCATCCCCCCTTTAAATTCTTCAATGTGGAGGAGTTTATTATCAAAGGACCCTGGCCTACCTCTATGGATTTTATCTTGATCTCTCTCAATGAAGAAATAAAAAACTAGGATATTGTTCCCCAACTCCCAAATATCCACTCTATCTTCTGGTTTCCAGAGATTATGGAGGGGGTTTTTGAGTGCCCCCTGGTTGACTGAGATTTTTCCACAAATTTTCTAACAACCAAGAGAGGCATATGTTTTTTCAGGAGAGTATCTTCATTTCTCCGAGCCTCAATCGACTCTTTATTTTTTTTCATCAAGGACATCCTCTTACATTGGTTCACTAAATACGTATCCATGATTCATTGCCCGTATATATGAAAAGAATTTCCTCTCCAAAGTTATATGCCCAAAAAAAACCCCCACGATGATTAGGTTGCCTCAGCTGGCCGGTTTTCACGGCAGTTCCCACCATTCCTTCATGATTACATGATTAGATTCGCAGCCCCTGCCTGAACAGTAATTCACACAAGCCAGGCCCAGCCCACGAATTCCTCTATCCAGGTGTGCACCAATTAAGAGCCTCCAGTCCAGTTTGGCCTCGTAACACCACACCATAGCCTCCTTCCACAACCAGCCCTGCGCTGCCAGATCCTTCGCGATGGGGCTATGTGGCCGGATCTCTTGCGAGAATCCTCTCCCTCCCAGTTCGAGCTTTCCATGAGGCACTCCTACTTCCATGAAGCAGCCCTACGTGGCTACCACTTGGTGACCTAGCTTTGCGGCTAAAGCTTCACCCCTCAACCATTCTCCCACCAGTCATGCGCGAAGCCGAGGGATTCGTCTTTGCGTCCAAGACCTCCACAGACCGGGATTCCACCACACCACCCATGGGTCATAAGGTCAATGATCTGTTCTTCGAAAATCAAGTGTGTCGATTTTGTATCTAGGTCCTTAGAGGTCCGGGGTTCCCCTCGCACTGACGTCAGCGAAGAACAATCAACAGATGTGTTTCATCAGATCACCTCCATACTCTAGATCTAGTTTGTAGTGAGAGAGGTCGTCGTCGGGTAAATCTTCGTGAAAGTGTAAAAAAATAGTATTTTTTTATGCTGAAAGAAAGATGTCGAATCCCCTTCCCCACTAAATCATAGGTACTGGGGATCAGGTTTGGACTCGGATCAACTGGTGTTGAAAATGGGGTCTTCCTTGACACAAAAAATCCAGAAGCCAATAAAGCTCGTAAGAAGTCGGGTCACCAGTTACTGGTCCAAAGTTTGGGATTGGGGATTCAAATCCGAAGTGAGGATCACTGAGGAAGGCGGTGAAGCCTGCTATCCGATGAATTTCAGCTCATCCACCAACCGCTGCGAGCAGAACGAGGGGGGGAGGAAACTCAGTCCCTAGGAAAACTCTATGAGGAACTCTCTCACAGCGGTAGAGACTCTTGTTGGGTGGACATACTTTAATATTTTTTGAAAACTATCATATACATATCTCTTAATGACTAGCTCCTCATATCCTCATTAGACAAGAGATATATCCTTGTAAATCCTTAGATACCAAAGGGTAGACTTGATATCCATCCAATGACAGTCACCTATGTCATCTTTATATCTTCATACTACTATTATGGTGTATGAAATATCATACAAAGTATATATCATAACATATAGTATTAGACTAATCACTAAAACAAACCAAATCCTTGTCATACTATAACTATCTTCATGTGTATGTGGATAAATTTTCTTAGAAATATGAATTCCATGTGATATTAGAGACAATACCCTCTTTGATTATTCTATATTGAATCTCTTCAGTATCTTATCAATGTATGAACTTTGGAATAATCAAGGGAACCTTGTAGATATATTTTAATTGACTGTGATTCCAATAATATATGATGCTTATCCAAATTTTTTCATAGAGAATTAATTGTCTAACCCATCCCTAATAGACTATAAGAATGGTATTTCATTTCTGATTTGTGATTTTCACTGATATAAACTATTAGGAAAATGAAAAAACTCCCACTAAACTACTTAGAGAAATATGGATCATATTGAAATAAAATTCCACTATTGATTCATAAAATGAAGTGTTTTAGGACATGGTTTATTTAATTAATCCATAAATGTATATTTAAAAATTACATACATTGTTTTAATCGTTTAGTGTCACAAACCCTTCTAGTTGTTTTGTATTGAAATGTTCTTAATTTTACCATTAATGAAAGTGATTTTCACCTCCATCTACCAAATCTAAAATACATGGAATGCTGCTACGACATGTATAATTCTATTATATTTTAGTATAGAAATTTATGAAAATGATACATCATAGTCCATTCCATAACTAAATTTGACACATTTTAAAAATTTTCATGCATTATAGGTAATGAATTATTAATTTCGGTCTAGTTTCTTCTTGAATACCATTTCACATCCAATGATATTTACATCCATTGAAGTGTCTACCAAAATTGAAATAGAATTTTTCTATATGGAATCCATTTAAATATTTATATCTTCTTGATAGTTGTAATATTTTTTTCCAGATACTACTTACTTTTAGTTTAATGTTTAATTATTATCACCTAATAATGATTTACCATCTTTGATTACTAAAAACCCACATCATCCAAGTTCTTTGACCTATATTGTAATACATCATAGTACTTATGTATCTAGAATGTACTCTTCAATGGGTCTTTATGGAAACTATTCATGTTCTAACTCATAAGTTTCTTGATACATGACTTTATATAATTCTATCCCACTCACACTATCTCTTTATGAATAGTTTGCACCATCATGAATATTTAGAAATCTGTTAAGCACATCATTTTAATATGTAAGTCCATATAGGTAATATACTTTAGTTTTCTTAGGATAACATATAACAATACACTTAGTAACTCATAAAGAAAGTCTGTTTCTAGAAATATCTTAAAAAATGCTACAAAACCCCACACTCATATACGAGACAAAATGGTTTATTTCAATACTAATGAGGATATGGAATACTGCTTTCTATTTTTGATAGTATTCAGTTTTTTATGTATGTTGTTGTTTATAATACATATACTCAAAATGATGATAAATTACTTATATTAATACTAATTAATCATACCATGCCTTATCGAATGTGATTATTCCTTTCATATACATTATTCCGTTATGGTTTTTCAATAAGATTGAGTTGATATAAAATATAACTCTCATAAAGAAGAAATAAATTATTGAATATGATATTACCCACCACAATCATTATGGTATTTCTTAATCTTATAGCCAATATAGTTTTCAATTTAATTCTTATATTCCAATAATATGTTAATTGAATATGAGTTATGCCTCATTCAGTATTCATGTCCATATCATCTAATGTGATCTTTAAAAGTTAGGAAATATAAGTACCTACTCATGAATTCAACAGGAAATGGTCCACACATCATTGCAGTCCCACTCAAAAAGATATGTATCCATTTCACCTTTTCACATAATTAGGTTTTTGGAACTTTTTACTTCTAAACATGTGTAACATACAACAAATATTTTGATCAAATGATTCCTATTATCCAACCTTGTGTACTCTTGTCAAACAGTTTTTTTATAAATGATGTAGTTAGTGATACCATAGTTGGGTTTGGTATGCGTCATGTGAACGAATTGTTTTTATTAATATCTATTACTTTATTTAAATAATCAATCAAATAAATAAAATTTTTCAAATATTCCTTACTATAAAAGAATTTATTCATTGTAAAATAAGAGACACAAATTCCTAAATTTGAAAATACATGCATCTGTATCATGTCTAGACACCAAAATAATATTTTTCCTAACTAATGACACATAATAATAATTGAAAGAAAAAGATCATTCTAGTAAAAAAATAAGAGGTGGTAGTATTTAAATGTGAAAAAACAAGTTTGTATCTATTGGTCACTCATAGATCCAGCATGCCAATGGAAATAATCTCTAATCTAATTTGTTTCTATATTTTAATATATATGTGAGCCCCCCATGTGTTATCTGATAACCAATTTATATAACATTATAGATTATAATCAATAAATAATTCTCCTAAATCATTACCTAGATTCTTTTCCTATGTGCAGTTCTTCGTCCACTGTCCCTTATACCCCATAAAAAATACATATCATCATGTTTCATTACATTCCACTTGATCCACCTATTTTTTTGAGGTGAATTATAAATAAGAGTTATACTTGGAGTTATCCTTAGAGGTCTTCCACTAGACATTCATTTTATTCACCATAAAGAATAAATAATTACCAATCATCATATCTTAAATAATTAAAAATGTATATTGAAAATACTTGGCTGATACTAATCTATATTTTCATATTACAATATACAAAAAATAGATAATATTAGTGAGAGTTATGAAATAATTAATCAATACATAATTCATCAGGTATCATAAAACCAAAAACAAATAGGTCCTCAATTAAGCTAACAATGTTTACTACGATTTTCCATGATAGTCCACCTTATCCAAGATTACCCATGAATAGGACATCAAATATCACTTAAATTTCCTGTCTGGATCAATTTTGATAAATATCATAGAAATCATAGAGCATGATATCAGTATTCATGTTCACATTGAACATTTTTAGTTTTTTAGATATGGATGAAAACATTAAAAAATAAATATATAGAGTATAGTACATGTGTTTTTCTAGATAAAAACTCCTTATCACCCATATCCTATGTAGGGTGAACAAGGATTGAGGATTATAGAATAGAAGCCTTTTTTCATGGTTTAACAAGACTTGAAATCATCTGAACTATGATTAATTATTAATTATAGTTAGGAGATTTTATTTAACTATAATTTATCTAATGGATATTGTGGGTGATTAAATTTTCATTATTGTATACCAATATTAATGAATATTATCAGCACTTTACAAGATAACATATTTTGTGATATGTAATAATTTAAATATCATTATGTCTCCAATCTATCTAGTCAAGTCTCAATTGAACTCACTATTAAACAACAAATGTCTTGCCGCCAGAAAATTGTAGTGGCAAAGAACCATTTGTGTATCTATATTATTGATACAATGGTCATTAAATTCATATAAATATGTTTATTAAGAATGTCTTTCCACCTATGGGCATGTAGTTCCTTATTCTATTGAGTGACGTAACCAACCCTGAAATCTTATATTTTATTTACTCAAAACATGCCTCCAAATTTTTATTTAATTTACAATGATCATTTGATTCAAAAACGTTTAGTTATGTAAACCCATTATCATAGATAAGACACCCTGATAATTAAAAGGTCCCCTCACTATTCATTGAACTTAAACTTTTAATATGTTTTTTTAATTTAGATAATATATGGAATAATAACAAATTATTAATAGGAGGTATATTTATTATTATTATTAATCATTCACGTTTTATAAATTTAAAATTATTATTACTACTATGTGGATTTAAATTATGGAATTGACCTTTTTTGATAAAATATTTATACATAATCATTATATTTTAATTCTATCATAGTATATAAATCCATATATTTATATGATCATGGTCTTGCATCCATAAAATATTTATTCAAATAGTATTATATAAAATAAATAAATCATGTCACGCTCATAAGCTATAATTAGGAATTTTTTTATCTAGTAAAAATTAAATAAACCATTTACCCAAAGGGAAATACACATTAAGTTAGTTGGGGATTGATTTGCATCCTTCCACCTCAATCCTTTATATATCCATGGTTTAGTTTCCATTATTATTCAAATACATACACATGGGAGATCTATCCTAAAAATTCTCTTACTCCACAGAATTTTGAATGGTACTAGAACATGGTTTATATATATGAAACTATGGGAACGTAGGCCCAAGCCTAAAAATAAATAGTGATGAATTTCTTGGCATCAGACTAAATTAATGATAATAATTTCCAAAAACCATACAGTTATTAAATTTAATTAAAAATGAAAACATTAACTGGTGGGTATGATCAAATGATATACCACATGGGAAATGAATATAAATTCAAGATAATTGTGTAGAATTCATTTCAAATCTTCCTTTTATTTAGATAAAAAATAAATGGTTTAATCTGATTAAATTATTATTAATCAATTAAAATAATTTATATAATCTTCATCCAGTTTTTCTTGTAAACAAACCTCATATATATTTTTAAAAAATTAAAAAATTAATATTTTATAAAATTAATAAATTACACATTAGTACTTAGTGGCATTAACATTTACCCATTCAAACTACTCAACATGTAACCTGTACTATATATTCACATGGAATCAAAAATAAATTTCATGGAAAATAATTACAAGGAAATAATTTTTTAATAAATCATGCATGATCATATAAAAAATAAGATACATGAGATGTTATTAACATAAATAAAATACACTACAGGTAAGTACAATACAATTATTTCTGATAAATATTTAACATGGAAGTTAATTTAATATATAATTAGTAATTCTATCACATAGTGTGTAATATTAGTAAATGAAGAAAAACACGCATATAAATAGGTTTGATTTTTTAATTAGTTTTTTATCTCCATGATAAATTTATTACATGAGTGAAAATGGCTTACAAGATGTATAATTGGGATATATAATATGTAATGTATTGTTTTAATACCCATGAAATCTGACATGGGCCTTGGTTTTGTTTTTTCCAACCATGGACTTGTACATGGGACATGACATGTACATCAACTATACACCATGTATCATCAATGTTTCATTGTTTTTTCATCCCTATGTCATGCGATAAATGAATAGCACATCATAGAATTCATTTTTTATTCTATAACAAAACATGGACACCCAACATGTAAAAGAGTTACATAGCATCTAGTATAATCAACGGTGTGTTATCCATGTTCAATTGACACATGGTGTGAATTTAATTAAAACCATATTTATTTACAGAATAAAAATATGAATTAATTTAAGATATATCATGGTGCCTTGAACAAGAGTACATGTTGTCTACCTTCAGGCTATACGTCATGTACTCTTTTGTTATCTAGAACAAACTCTAACACTTCCTTATGAATTTATTGTATGTTCATCATTAGTGATTACCTAAATTTTAGTAACATAATAGATATATGAAAAGAGGAATAAATTAATTTGACATCGATATTAAAAGAATAAATTCCTTAAAATTAAAACTTAATTTTAACCACATAAATTATCAATATAGTGAACATAATTATAAATTGAATATGACCTCTTTAATACCACTGTTTTGGTTCTAAATGTTGTAGAAGATCATAAAAGACTTATGACCATGATGTTTTTTCTTGGATTTATGAAATCATATTCAATGTATTTGTAAATGAATTCCACGACCAATAAACTAATTATCTAAACTATATTAACTTAATATGTTACCAGAACCATGCATGGATTAATCATGTTAATTTATTAATAATTAAAAAGACAAGAATAAAATTAAATCAGTTCGGAGTTAATTATTTATTGATGGTGTTAAAAATTAAAAACCTATAATTGTACAATCATTGTGTCATGAGGGACAAAATACTAGCCAATAGTGATCCACTGGTTCCCCTTTAGTCTCTAAACATTACTGATGAAATGTTAGGTTCTAGTGTAGTAGATTGATTGTATTTCATTTTTTCCCTTAATCACTCCACAATCCTTTGAGATTGAAGGGAACACTCTTGTTATTCTCAATAATGAGGGGAAGATATTTCAATTAATAGATTGATATAAAAGTTTTGCATAATGACTATCCTCTTAAAAAATGACATATAAGTCTATTTATAGAAACTAGGTTAGGGTTTAAAATTTAATTAATTGTATAATGACTCTTAATAATATATCAATAAAATAATGATCCACATTCCATATTAAATATTATTATTATTATTCCTTAGGGAATTCATGATCCCAAGCAATGATAAATATTATTTGAAGATGTGGAAAACAGATATTGTCAATCAGATGTAATCTTCTCAGCTCATCCTTGTCAAAATGTATTGGATTCTAAAATACATATAGAAAAACCCTTATTTGTTAGATAAATAAATAGATAAATATTATATTCACTATATAGTCATTAAATATTTATTTCATATAAGTGTAATGAAACAAATATTTAGTAATGAATAAATAATTATTTTTTACCTTGTGTACAAGAAGAGTTAAACAAATAATATATACCCACATAATCAAATAATTACATCATGTATAATTATCTATTTATTATTATTGTTTTATTAAATAAATCCTGAATAACATTTACATTTATGTATAGTGAATTTTTTTAATTCCAATTATTTAATAAAAATAGTATTTAACATATATAATTGAAAACACTTTCTATGTGACATTCATGTCCTCTTCATCCACTGAATTAGGAGATCATTCCTAAAGTCTAAGATTGATGTTTAACAAGTGGACAAGATGCTCAATGAGGTAAAAGATATGTTTCAATGAAAAGAACCATATATGAATTCCCAATGTGTATTTTAATCCCTTTGTTATGATATCTCATTATAAAGGTTTTCATACTGTTGTCATCAACCTATATATATGATATGAATGTCATCAAATATTTTAAAGGAACACATATACACAACATTGACTTGGGATTAGGGGTTACGTTTTCATTTTATTCAAATGGTTGAGATATAATGATCCCTAAATATGGAAGGGTAAATTAGTACCACCAATATATTCATTAAAAACATTTCACTCATGACTCACCCAACATAGAAAAATTATCATTTAAAATATGTCATCCTAGTTTATGGTAATACGTCTATATGTGTGAAATATGGAATGTATTAAGACTAATATTAAAATATTAGGATCATTTCACATGCTTGTAGGCATGAATATCCAATGACTTGAAAACATATGGAATTCATACTGGCATTTTTATTCTCATAATCACTCATCATTAAGATTACTATATAAAAAACTACATCAGATGAAGTCTCATCCACTTTTTAGCACCCACACCTAAAAATCAATATAATATATGTCTCATCATAAAATGTTATTTGATAGTAGAAGAATATTTAAAAATATCAACCTAGAATTTTAATGTTCTCATCATAGTGAGGAACTACTAGGCCATTTCTAATGTGACAATATTCTGTTGCATTATTACATTAATGTCATGTGGAATTGTTAATAATATCTAGTAAGATATTTTTGTTATATTCATTTCAGGAAATTTAAATTCAATCTAAAAAATAAACGATTGGATCTAGAACACCAACTATAACACCATAGATCCCTAAATATCAAAAGACGATCATATATGAAGCCATTATATTACATATTCTATATTCTATCATTTAAATTTTCACACATTTTTGGTGTGTAGAAATATTTCGATTCAATTTACAAAAAAAACCTTTCTACCTAGATAGACTATTTATGTTACGTGAAATTAATGCATAAATATAGAACCATAATGATTGAATATTTCAAATATATTTTTTAGATATATTCGTTTTTGAGTTATCTTTTTTTTACAATTGGATTTATCCCATTTTGAGTCAGCATGATTTCTTAATGACCCATTTATTGAATTTTGATCAATTATGTCTACTAAAATGTTTACCAACATTCATGATTTATTTGGGACTCATATGGTTGAATTAATAAAAATTTCTTATATAAAGATATGAATCCAAATAATAATACAATACTAATAAAATTGACTTTTGAAATTTGATTACTGTAGTTAATGTAATGATAATAATATAAAACTCAAATATATTGATGGAAATATCAAAATTAGGGAAATTTACATTTAAAATATGAATAAAAATGTAGAATAAATAAAAATATCTTAAATAATATTACATTATACACTATAAAAACTGTAAATAACATGCTTATGGGTGAAAATAATGTATAGTTCACTTTTTTTTTGAATCCATGCACCTAAGAAATTAAACATGATGGAAAAATCATTTAATTTTCATATCCAATTAAAAAAAGTCAATAATAAGTGATTATATTATTCAATATTTGTGGAAAAAAGTTTCTTTTTATTTTTATATCTCACATATAGATTTTTTTCATCCATAAAATAAATCCATGACCTAATAATAAAATCCTCATAAAGAAACTTATGTCTCCATTCACTTAATGAGAATTTAAATAAGAGTATTTATCATACTTGTAAAATTCACATGACAAAATACGATTTTAAAAAATAACATTCTGCCATTCTATAAGGGTTAATATTATTTCCAATCAATTAGTATTTTTCAAAAAAAATCTGGCTCAGTGTTGGTGGGTTAAAACAATGAAAATTATGATATTGAAAGGAGTATGTTGAAATCTTAATTATTATAGATGAATAATAAAGTAAACCCATGAGAAATTCCTCACACAATTATTCATACAATATATATACATCACACACCCTTTATGAGACATGGGCCTTTAGTAAAACAACAAATTCAGTGAATTATTTCATCCAAATTCCCCCATTTTATGTTTTCACTTTTTATTGGAGAAAAATATTGAAGCCAAATATATTTAATGAATGACAGTTCATGCCCTTGATTTTCTTAGGAAAATTTTTCATAAATGTAATAAAAATAAATAAATCAATTTAATAAATTTTTTTTTGTTATTTTTCTTTATTGAAAATGAATATATTAATGAATCACAAATAATGAAAATGACTCGGTACTGTTCCCACTAAATTTCCTAGATAAATGACACACAAATCACAAAACCAGTAATAATATGCTTCTCAAATAACATGAAAGAAAGTATCTTCCCTCAATGTTAGACCTGAAATAAGAATTTAAAAATATTAAGCATATAATTAGGTACTCATAAATTAACATGTAATGTGAATTGAAAATATAAGGTATATGATGGATTATATGTGATAAAAACGAGATAATGTAAAGGGTATGTAAAGACCCAAAACATCTATGTATGTTTTTTGAATTATTTGGTATTATTATGAGTCTGTGAAAATTGATGGCATGGAATTCCGAGTCCCTGTGTGCCTGGAATGAATTTATAAACCTTTTTTCATGTACATTCAGTAAATGCAAAGGAATTATTTTCTATCTTTTGAACTGCTCAATGGATTAAAAATATGAGGGAACCGTTGAATACACAACACCATGATTTTATAAAGTAAAGCTTTACATTGACCGCAGTTGTTCACGAGAAAAGATAGTTTTGCGACTTTTAAAGAAATAATAAAATAACAAAAATTCTTATTTTATTTCTTTTTATTTTTCCTACCACGCATTGAGAGGAATTGGCACAGACCACAGAGGTGGTCAGACCTTTAATTATTGTGTGTCAATTACCCAGTTACAAGATGGTTGTGTAACCACCCCTCTTATTATTAATGAGACACTTTAATTACATCTATTAATGAGGCGCATTAATGATGTGAATTAATGAGGCACATTAATTATGTCAATTAATGAACCACATTAATTCCTCAAGGCATTGACCAACTTACACCTCTTATTTAAATGAAGCTCACGGTGGGGTTTTGGCACATCTTCATCAAGTGAGGAAGCCCTGATGAAGTGATTTCACGCCTTCCACTAACGGAGAACAATGGATCGACGATGCTCTTTGTAGGATCGATCCAAAGTTCGACGGATGACGAACGCCAATGCACACAGACCTTCTCTTTCACCTGTAATACCCTTGAACATGGAATCACCACCATCTATGACGTCCCAAACGAATCGCGAGGTAGGGTTTGTCTTTTAATTCAATAATTTACCTCGATTATTTTACTATTTCTTGTATTTGGTGGGAGGTTTTTGCGAGGGATTTGAATGGGGTTCAACGTTATTAAAATGTGATGAATAATTACCTCCCTTTTGTTATAAAGCTAATGTGGAGGGTACATGCCAAACGGACAAAGATCATACCCCTTGATGCTTGTTTTTTTGTTTTGTTCTTCAGGGATGGATTTCCCAATTCAAAAGAAATGTGAGACAGATGGTCATGCTATAGCGGCGATGATCCGGGAGGCCGTTAGGTGCAAAAGGTTTCAAGAACGGACCACCGGAACACGTACAGTGGCCCTTTGGAAACAACCATCGGTGCGCCATGTCGGTGATTGCTGGAGGTGGCCGGGGAGGCTCGCGGAAATCATCTGTGGGCCAATAGAAGGCGGCTGGCTTGAGTCGGCTATGCGAGAGAGGGGCGAACCCAATATTTTCCGCTTCTAGTAGAAGCCGCGTCCCATGGGCCGCAACAGGAGGGGGAGGCATGTCCCTCACAACACATCGCGTCATGTTGGATGAAATAGTCTTGCATCCACGGGGCCGGCTGGGTGAAACGATCTGTCTTCAGGTAGACCGGACCTGTTGCAGGCCGACCAAACATGCCACACACGTGGCCCAACAGGCCAGCAAGGGTGGGATTAGAGCCAACTAGTGGACTGGGCCAACTACGGCCTAGGCCTACAAACCATCCAGGCTGACCTCGATGGGCCAGTCCCCATGAACTAGGCATACATTTAATTTGTCGGACCCCAGTGGGGTATGGTAGACCCCGGTACCCATTGCGTCGAGACATCCTAACCGAGTAAGATAAGGGAAAAACCAATATTCCCCTGAATAATGAAACACCCATAACTAAAAAACCATGTTTTCATTTGATACATTATCTTTGGTGTTGTGACCCCTTTTGGGAAGCGGTCCCTTTGACATATTCTGCGCACGACCGAGCTAGGCCTGACCAGGGTGCGTCACCCCCATTTCACTGAATGGGGGTGTAACTAATATATTGATCGTCTGATTGATGTGACATCTATGGAATAAGTACCCTTATGACATGTCGGAATTTTGAAGATACTCTAAGTGAGTTTTGATGGATTTTGACATGAAACCTCGGTTGGATCATACTTGAATCCAACTGTTCCCTTTTTGAAAAAGATTCTATATCTCATAGACCGAGTGTCCGATCGACGCACTGTATTTCATGTTGGTACCCCTATGACTGGGTGATCCCTTGGAAATTCTTTTTTCAAGAATTCATACTGGTTGAAATATGACAGATGGATTGAGGATTAGAGTTTTCAAGAGATCAGGAGTGCTTTGTGCGGGAATCCAGTGGCTAGCTGTGACATGAAGAAGAAGAGAGACTGATACATGTCAGCATCAAAAATAGCATAGTGGGATGATCTAGTTTTACGATTAATCATGCCTACAATTTTATCAGCAACCAATATAGGTCAGCATTGTTGACCAATACGGGTAAGCATCAGCAACCAATACGGGTCAGTACCAGCGACCAATATGGGTCAGCATCTTGTGACTAATACAGGTCAGAACCAGCGACCAATACAGATCAGCAACAAGCAACCAATATGGTTCAGTATGCAATGACATATACGAGTCATCAGAGGAGTCACTACAAATAAGATGATCTGTCTTTACATCTACTCATCAATATCCTAGTAATCTTCGAGTAATACCATTCGAGTGAGTTGTTTATTTTTCATTGTGCTTCATGATTTAGATCATACTTGTGATATTACCTTTTTGGTGTTTCTTGTGGGGTTTTACTTTTTGGATTAACTATAATCTTTTAGGGGTCTTGGGGGTCCCCTACTAGTTATTTTTATACTCACCCCTACATGGGGTCCTCCTGTATGTGTGTGTCTGGTGCTGACTACTGACGCTCTAAGGTATACATTGGAGGTTCGGGACATGGTGGAGCTTGGTGTGATGGGAGTAGTCGATAACCTCTTCTTCGACTTCATACTTATAGATACTAGCCTCTAGGTAGAGCTCTAGGGAATATGCGGTAGCTATTAAATTTTTTTCAGTTTCTAGGGCTTTATTCCGGCCCACTGTTTTCAGTTTTTAGTTGTACGTGTAGTTGTACATTACTCTCGTGTTTGTACCTTAATTTTGATGGTTGTTTACTTCATATTCCATTTTTGAGTGTGTACATATCTATAATACAATGCCTTACCTATTCTAGAAAATCCTTCAGGTGCAAGTCACCAACCATGGCCTATTTAAGGTAGGCTTGGGGTAGTCACGTTCGGGCGCTGTGGGACGGGCCATAAAAAAGTGGTATCTGAGGGCGGTTGGCTCTAACAGAAGAACTAAGAGTATACTTTTAATGAGGAAATGGTGAAACTTGTCTTGAGTTTAGTTTTTTTGTACAGGGAGTCCAGTGTTGGTGTGGTGGCTGACGTATCCATACACCAGGAACTTGAATTCCTTTTTCCAACTTGGTACATGAAAACCCCGATTGCTAGTGTTTTGAAAATGTATTCTTGAACTATTTTGTGTCATCTCACCAGGTATATGTTTTTGACCATAGTGCATATGTTTCATACAAGATTCCTCCACGAAGACAACCATCCAGGATTCCAATTATAGATTGTGATAGTGGTCCAACAATTGACGAGGAGTCGGTATAAGGACCACTCATAGTGATGACTCCTTCGGGTGGTGTACCAGCAGCACCACCACCCGTTGAGAACTAGATGATACCAGTGTATCATTCACATAGGATGAGAACATTTCAAGAGTTCTAGAGATAGTGGCCTCTTATTTTTCATGGAAAGAATAATCCCAATGAATTAAAGGACTGGCTGGAGGTAGTTTCTTGTGTGTTTCGATTAGTAGACACACCCGCCGAGTAGATGGTGATCTTGGCCGCTATCCTTCTTCAGGGCTCAGCAGGAAGATGGTGGGGATTTTTTCTTCAGGGGCATGAGGAGATGACCCTCACATTGCAGGACTTTGAGACCCTTTTTAGGGTGGATTTCATTCTAGTGACACTACTCTCTGTGCTTATTCAAGAGCTACTGCATCTACAGTAGGACAGCCAGACTGTGGCTCAGTATTCGGTGAGATTTACTGACCTCTCCCGATATTCCCCCGATATGGTATGTGACCCTTACTTCAAGGCCCAAACCATTGATCAGGGGATCTAATGAGAGATCATAGCTGTAATAGTTTCTCTCATATTCCCAACGTAGGCTGGGGTGCTATAGTGATCTTTGATGATGGAGAGATTCATTGTCGAGCAAGCACCGACAGTGAGAGCCCCTACCAAATGACAAGTAGTAGAGTCATCTGAAGCTAGTAGTAGACATACATCATAGAAACCTAAGTAGTATAGAGCTTCCGGAGGATGACCCTGGGACATAGGGTCAGAGGAGCGAGGCTCAAGAGGATGAGGGTCCCACTAGAGAGGAATGATCTATTTTCCCAATGGGGGATAGGGTCATAGAGCTCATGACTATCCAAATCCCCATGTGGATGATCGAAAGATGATGGAGGGGCCACTGAGGTAGTGTAAGTGAAAAGACCATGGGTTTTATCTGGGTGGTGGATGAGGTTGGGGAGTAGGATGGGCAGTGGGAGGTGGTCAGTGTCACCATGCACTACTACCACCACCCCCAGGCGGTCCACCATGAGCTCAGGGAGCCGATGGATGGGGACAGGCCCAGATATAGGCTGTAGAGGCTCATGATCCCGATATCCCTAATATGATACAAGGTATGATCTGTATATTCACTACTTTAGAAGTAGTTCTAATCGACACAAGTTTTAGATATTATTTCTTTATCGTGGTCTTAGTTCGGGACTCTGATATTTCGACTGAGCTTTTAGATCAACCTATGCATTTGGATACTCTTACAGGGGAGATTCAGTGGTCACACACTAGTGCTGATAGTGTGATATTACTCTCGGAGGAGAGGGTTCTAGAGGAGAAATTCTAGTAGCATTGTTGAATCCTTGTGACATCGATTTAGGCATGGACTGGATATCTGTATTTCACACACAAATTAACTGCTCGAGTTGTACAGTATGATGTATTCATAGAGATGGAGGCCAGTTTTCATTTGTTGGTGAGAAGGAAAATAGAGTAGCATGAGATGGACATGAAATTAGGAGGGTGAAATCGATTACATATCAGTTGTCTTGCATGTCCTTTAACATAGTGGGTAACGCGAGCCCACATTTCTTAGTAGTGGTGGATGAGGATGAGGATTTATTTCCCGAACATTTCCCAAGAATACCTCCACATAAAAAGGTATACATCCTCATTGACATGTACCCGGGAACAACATCGATATCTAAACTAGCATATCTAATTGCCTTTATGGAGTTCCATGAGGTAAGGGTACAGTTGGAGGACTTACAGAGAAAGGGATTGGTTGGGCCCAATGTTTCTCCATGGGAATCCATGATGTTGTTTTCCAAGAAGGAAGATGGATGTTTGAGGCTATTCACAGACATTCGGTGCCTAAACCATGTGACTGTGAAGAACAACCAGACTCTGCCAATGATTGATGATTTGTTTTATCAGGTTAAAGGAGCAAAGTGTTTCTCTAAGATCGACCTCAGATCAAGCTATCATCAGCTCATGTTACGAGATTAGGACCTACCGAAGACAAACTTAAGATGTCGGTATGTCCATTATGAGTTCTTGGTGATTCCGTTCAGCATGACCAAAACTCCAATAGTGTTTATGGGGCTCATGAATAGGATCTTTCAACCACACCTTGATCACTTTGTGGTGTTCTTCATTGACGACATATTGGTGTACTATGCATCCGAGGAAGATCAAGTTGTACAGTTTTAGATATTTCTAGACACACTCCAGGAGCACTAGTTATATGGGAAGCTCTTGAAGTGAAAATTCTATATATAGATGGTATAATTCTTGGGACAGGTCATCATAGAGGTTGTATTTGTAGTGGATCCCTCTATGATTGAGATAGTACTCTCTTGGGAGCCACCTAGGAGTATTACTGAGGTCCAGAGCTACCTTGGATTAACATGCTACTATTGGTGGTTCGTACCCAATTTCTCCTGATTAGAAGCACCTATGACTACCTTGAAGAAGAATGGGAAACCCTTTCTATGGTTAGATACATTCCATTTGATCTTTCAACAGCTAAGGTAGAGCTTGACAAGTTCTCCCATCCTTAGGTTTCCGAAGAAGGGCACTAACTACGTGTTTTACTATGATGCATCAGGGACCGGACACATTTGCATCCCAATGCAAGATGGTGCAGTTATTACTTATGTCTCATTGTAGTTGAGGCCTTATGATCATAATTATGTGACTCAAAACTTGGAGTTGGTAGCGTTAGCCTTTGCACTGAATATGTGGCAACACTACATGATGGGTGAGCACATCGTTGTTTACTCAAACCATAAGAGTTATAGATATATCTTCACACACAATGATATGAATATTATATAGTGAGGTTTTCTAGAGATCATCTAGGAATAGGAATTTGAGATAGTATATACTCATAGGAATGGGATCATAGTGGTATATGAACTTTTCCATAGATCGAATTTGCAGCTACTAAACGAGGCATCAATGTAGTTAGCCACACTACAGATATCCTATGTGGATAGAGAAGAGACAATCTACCCCCAGCCAATGGTAGTTTCCACTCCACTCCTTCAATGAGTCAGGGAGGAAAAACATAGAGACAACAACTGTGAGAATACACATGCTAAGATATCCTCATTCCATGCACCTGACAGATATTCTAAAGGTGGGGACCACACTATCCTTCTCAAAGAATGTATAGTTGTATCAGTGGCTCTATGAGAGGAGGTGCAGAGGGAGTTCCATAAATCCACCATGGCAGTACATCTAAGCATGATGAAGATATATCAGGACCACCGACATCAGTACTTGTGGCCATGGATGATGAAAGTTGTGGCTGAGTTTGTTTCTAGATGCCTCACATGCCACCAAGTGAAGGATGAGCACCAGGTACCAATAGGCTTGACCCAACCCCTCGAGATCCCAGATTGGAAGTGGGAAGGGATATCAATGGACTTCTTGACTGGGAAACCATGTATGTACAAAGGCACGATACCATTTGGGTAATTGTTGAACGACTCAGCAAATCGGCCCACTTCCTTGCTATTTGAGGGAAGGGTTCGATAGAGAGCTTGGGACGTCTCTACATTCAAGTTATTGTGAAACTTCCCGAGGTTCCATTGACGATAATCTGAGACTGTGACGCACGTTTCACATCCCTATTGTGGAAGGGATTGAGGGAGACTTTCAGAACACACCTTCGCTTGAACACATATTTTTACCCACAGGTTGTTTGTCAGACTGACCTGACCATCCATATCATGGAGGAAATTCTTCATGCATGTGTCGTAGATTTTGGTAATAGTTGGGAGTACCACCTACCCTTGGTGGAATTCACGTAAACAACAGCTATCACACCACCAATTGTATGGCCCTTTTTGATGTGTTGTATGGACGACTGTGCAGATCGCCCTTGTTTTGGATGGATCTAGGAGAGCCTACACTCATGGGCCCAGAGATTGTACAAGCTATCACTGAGAAGGTGCAGGTCATCCGAGAGAGGATGAAGATAACACATAGCCGACATATGTCCTCTAATGATAGGTGATAGAGACCAATAGAGTTTTAGGAGGGGGACCACATATTCTTGTGGGTCTCCCCTCGATGGGGACTGCAGAGATTTAGACAAGGTGGAAAACTCTCACTAAGGTTTATCAGACAATTCCTGATACATCAAAGGATTGGAAAGGTGGTGTACCACTTGGAACTTCCACAACAGTTGTAGAGGGTGCAAGATGTCTTCCATGTATCCCAGTTTTAGAGATACATTCATGACCCATCCCACGCCATCGACAATGGAAAGCTGGAGAGTGATGATAGGGTGACTTTTTCAGAATACCGGGTGGAGATAGAGGATCGATAAGATCAGATAATTTGTGGGCAGTTGATACCTATGGTTCACGTTCTTTTCCAGTACATGAATCTCCAAAAGATCACATGGAAGTGAGAGGCTCATATGTGTTCCCAATACTCCTCTTTGATTGTGTTGCCTTATTTGGCATTCAGGGACATAAATACCTAATGTGGGGAGAATGTAATGACTGAAAAATTCCATGTAATTTTTTTAAAATTATTTTGGATTCTTACGAGTCTGCAAAAATTGACGGTGCATAATTATGAGGCCCGTTGTGCTGGAATGAATTTATGATATTTTTTTGGGAATGTTCAGTAATCGTGTTGGGTGACGTTTTCCTTCTTTTGAACCAGTGCTCGGAATAAAAATCCAAGGACATCATCGAATCCAATTCACCGTGATTTGTTTAAGGGAAACTTCTCTTCTACTAAAATTGGTCGGGTGAAAAATATAGTTCTTGCATCTTTTATAGAAATAATAAGATAACAAAAATTGTTATATTATTTATTTTTCTTTTTCCTACCACCTGTTGAGTAGTAGTGGGGGGTGAATACATATGTGGTCAAACAATTAATTATGGGGTGTCAATTTCACAGTTCTACAATGGTTGTGTAACCACCCCCATTGTAATTAATGAGACACTTTAATAACGTTAATTAATGAGGCACATTAATTTCATAAATTAATGAGGAATATTAATTATGTCAATTAATGAACCTCATTAATTCATCAAGGCATTGCTCGCCTTTCCCCCTCCTATTTAAATTCATAAATGGGTGGGGTTTTGGATTGACTTCATCAAGCAAGGAACCCCAGATGAAGTCATGCCACACCTTCCGCCGGCTGGGAATGAAGGATCAATGATGCCCATTGTAGGATCAATCCGAAGGTCGACGGATGATGAAATATAATGCATGATAACCTTGTCCTTTATCTGCAAAATCGTCGAACGTGGAATCATGACATTCCACGACGTCCCCAACATATTGTGAGGTAGGGGTTGTCTTTTAATTCAATATTTGTCCTTGATTATTTTCCCCGTTCTTTTATTTACGAGAGGTTGTTGAGGCGGATTTGAACGGGGTTCAATATTATTAAAATGTGATAAATAATTACCTTCCTTTTGATATAAAGCTAACGTGGAGGGAACATGCCCAAAGAATAAGCCACAGACCCTCTGATGCTTGTTTTTTTGTTTCGTTCGTCGGGGAAGGTTTTACCAATGTGATAGAAACACAAGACAAAAGTTCATGCTATGTCAAGGCGATTCGGGAGTCCCTTAGGCACAAAAAACACCAATAACAGACCACCAGAGCATGTCCGTTGGCCCGCGAAAACAATCGCCAGTGCGCAATGCCCGTGGTGGATGGAGGAGGGTCGTAGGGCCAATTAGGTGAAGTTATTCGCCTTTTTGTGGACTGTACCGAATGCAGACAGAATGAACAGGCCAGACCTGTGGCCAGGTGGGGCAGTGCTGGTGGGCTGAGCCCCACCCAGCGGGATGGGTTAACCACGACCTTGGTTCACGAACCAACCGGGCCGACCCGGATAGGCTGGACCCAGTGAGTCAGGCCAAACATTAACGGGACGGACCCTGGCAGGGTCAGGTAGGCCCCGGGACCCGTTCCGTCGGGCTAACCTGATAGAGTCTAACTGATCCCTAACCCAACCAACCCCCAAATAAAGAAACACCCGTAACTAACGAACCAGTTGTCTTTTTGACATGTTTTCGGTGGTATTGGGATATTCTAGCAGGGCTGACCCAGTCGGGATAGACTGAGGTGCGATCACCCCAGTTTCACAGAAAGGGGAGTAACGAATAGACTTGGCATCCGATTGATGGGTCTTATATGGAATAAGGACTATTGGGACAAGCCGGTCATTTGGAAATACTCTAAGTGAGTTTTGATAGAGGTAAACGTGAAACCTGCGTTAGATCATACTTGAATCCAACCAGGCCATTTTTACAAAAGTTCCCATATCTCACAGACTGGGCATTAGATCGATGTGCCTTTGGTCATGTTGGGACCCCTATGATGGGGCAGTCCCTAGGGTATGATTTTTTCAGGACTTTGTACAGGTTGAACTATGACCGATGTTCTAAGGAACATAGTATTCCAGAGATCAAGCGTGCTTTTTGATGGAATCCAGTGGTTGGTTGTGACTTAAAGAAGAAGAACGACCGATATGGGTCAAAATCAGAAACAACAGAGTGGGATGATATAGCTGTATGAATAATCATCCCTACCTATATATTAGTGACAAAGATGGGTCAGCACCAGCGACCACTATTATTCAGTAGCTGCGACCAAGACGGGTCAGCACCAGTGACCAATACATTTCAGCACCAGTGACTAATACGGGTCAGAATCTAGCGACCAATAAAAGTCATCATACAATGAACAATATGGGTCAGTAATGGAGTTACTTAGAAAAGGATGATCTAGATTTATGATTATTCATACCTATCCCAGCAACCTTGGAGTTATACTATTAGATTTATCTATCTCTTTTGTTATGTGCTTCATGATTTAGATCATTCTTGTGATATTATATTAGTAGTATTTTTATGGATTTTTCCTTTGTGTATTACTGAGATACCTTTGGGGGTCTCAGGGTCCACTTTTGGGTATTGTTATACTCACCCCTGCATGGGCTCAGATTGCACATGTGTGTCGGCTGCAGACTACTACTGCTCCAAAAAAGATTTTGGAGGTTCTGGACATGGTGGAGCTTGGTGCGATGGGAGTAGTCTAGATCCTCTTCTTTGACTTCATAATTATAGCTAATACCTTCCAGGTAGAGCTCCAGGGTATATGTAATAGCTATTTACTTTCTTTCAGTTTCTAGGGCTTCTCTTCCAACCCACTATTTTCAGTTTTCAGTTGTACTTGTAGTTGAACTTTACTCTCGTGGTTGTACCTTACTTTTTTTGGTTATTAACATCATTTTCCCTTTTTGAGTGTGTATAGATCATTAAGTAAATGCCTCCCCAATCCGGGAAAAGCCTTCAGGTTCTAGTCACCACCCCCTAGCCAATAGAATGCGGGCATCTGGTAGTCACGTTGGGCCATGTTGGATAGGTCGTTACAGGGTTGGTCGAATGTTTAAAAGTCATATTTCTATAGAGGTTCCTCAAACACATTAAAACATTTCATGAAATATAAATCATTGAAATAAAAATTATCCCAAGATTTCATTTTCACACATAATCCATGTTTCTCTCAAAGATTTTAGTGTATTTTTACAAATTTTTCAAAAGTATTTTAAAATACCTCACATGTAGAGAAAAATAATTAATGATAGGGTTATAATGGAATGGATTTCCAAAAATGGATAAAATTATATATATTTTTAGATAAATGAAATAGAAAATATTCCATTTAAATAATAATTTAAAAACCCATTTATTCAACAATCTATTCAAATATCTCAAAATAAATTCATGTGTGAAAATTAATAATAAATATGTTTTGCATATCAATTTTATTAATAAAATGAAAAAAGTTAAAATAAAAAGACTCTTAATTATGTTTTTACTCTCAAAATGGATGTTTTATTCACTTTTATTTCAATAATTGAAAAATTAATAGAACATAGTAGGAAAATTTATAAGGATAAGAGATAAAACATGAGTTTATTTAGAATGATAATCCTTGAGTTAATATCATAATTAATGAGACATTATTTTTAAATAATTGAAATTTATAATTGAGAAATTTATTATTATAATAAAAGTAAAATGGTAAGTAAAAGAGTATAGATATTGGGTAACCCCACCCCACCCAAACACTACTATGTTTTTACCACCCTTATAAATAAGCTATATAACCTTTTAAAATTTTGATAGAGTATTGGTTTTATTTCCATATAACCAACACATCCAATTTATTTTAATATCTATAATTCAATTCAAATATTGAAAAACCCCAATGAAAATATGAAAAAATGTTTGGGCCACCAAAAATAATAAAAATAAATAAATTAAAGTGAAAATGATAGGGAATATAATAAAGAGTGGAAAACTATTATAATTCATCGTTTCCCCCTCCATGTGATATGAAGGTTGGTGTAGAGGATTTACGCTCATCAACACATGATATATATTCCCTTTATCTTCTTTGAATAGCACACGATATTTACCTCGGTGGAGGAGACTTTAATTTCATCATCACTCTATAGGTATTACACAATTATAACTGAATAATTTATTTAAACATAATGTATATTAGTTTACTGAATGAAAATGGATTCTTATTAGACTTGGTAACCCAAAAGGAAATCACAACATCGTCTCTAAAGGAGGGAGAACATGGTGCTAGCCCAATGAATCACCTTGTAAAATGGCCCTACATTTAAAAGGCATGGAACCCAAACTCTCAGAAATTGTAAGAACATCACCGGGACTTCCCTACTAAGTGAGAAAATCCGCCGCAATGTTTTCCTCCCTCCAAACATGGTTGATCTTTTTTCATACTCTAATATCCCTCCTACATCTTTGGATTAGGTAAATCATGTCCCTAATAACCTCCTGACGACCTAGAATGGGATTCATCGCAGCTCAAAATCATATTCAATCTGTGCCACCTGAAAACTCTGAATTCTACCCAAATACAAACCAGAATGGAGTGACTTCACCTTCTCACCTAAGTAAGATCCTAATATATTGAAGGCGCCAAACCCCATAATCACTGAACCATGTGAGTCATGAAGAACACCTTCACTTCTCCTCAAACCTTGTATAAAAGAGTTGTCCATGTTCAACTTCAGGCCTCCAAGGGGGGTGACCACTTGATCCAATGTTACCCTATTCTACTGGGCTTGCATGGATGGTTGAGAAACTCGCACACTGTGGCTGATTATTCAAATCCCTTCAACATAGGAACCATCTCTATAATCAGTGATTTCAGTCTCATAGAATAAAATGAAATAATTTTTTCTCCCTCATAAACATCAACTATAAATTCATTCTCTTTAATGAATGCAACAAGTAATTCATCAATAAAACATGGGAAGTGTACACTCAATATATTATTCAAAATATTTTATCTTAAAATATTTTTCATAATTAATAATTTATGTGGTTAATGATAATGAGTTTTCAATGACTATGTGTGGTAGATCAAAAGGAATTTTATTTTCTAAAAATCCTTTCTAATAATTAGATAAATACTTTTGATCTCTAAAACTCAATTTAATGTTAAATTCAATGGTGGAATCCTCTTGGGATCTTCAAAAAAATAATCTAAATAGAATTCATATATTTACCAAATTCAAATATGTTTATTTTACAAAAACATTTTTAGGGGCACGTTATTATTTTTTTGAGATTATTTTTTTAATTCATATAATGTAATAAAAATATATTCCATTTGTTTAATAACTTATTATTGAAATTTTAGATTTTTTATCACATTAGTCCTTAAATTATCATTTCTTATAGAATCATTCAATTATTTAATAGGCCATGAAATACAATTATCACTAAGAAAATCCAACTTGACCAAAAAAATTATAATTTTATTGAATATATTGTTTTAAATTTTCATGAAAATAGTGTATGACAGGTAGTGTCGTCCCGAAAAACTATGTCAATTTAGTAGAGGTGTCTATTGAAAATCCCTAAAAAAATTAAATAATAAATGAACCATAATGGTGTCCCCTTGTTTGTCCTCTTTAGGTGTAACTTAGAAAAATTGTTTCTCTATTATCATTATTAAGATAACAAAATTATACTGAAAATAAAATATTATTCCTAAAATATTTGGGGTTGAAAAAATGTATGTGATATATGAATATAAATTAAATATAAAATAAAAATCACAACTGAGTTATTTATAAAATCCTAGCACAATAAAATATAATTATTATTATTCTATTTAATGCAGAGATCATGAACTATCATTATATACCCACTAGTTCAAATTGTGGATATCCTAAAAAAATATCTTCATAAATGAATAATATCTTCCACATCAATACATAAATTAAAATAAACCATTTTACTTAATTAAATTTTGTAGGAAAAGAAAATATATGTATGTGGAAGAATAACATAGTATAGGAGACAGTACAACGAGTTCTCAAGCTATCAGCTTATCCAGCACAAAATTAAAATAGAACAGTAAGAAAAAATTAATGAACATTCAAACACAAGATATCACTTCCTGCCTTAGAATAACATGGGGCTGTTCCCTATAACCATGGATATGTGAGAACCATATGGGTTTAAATGAATAGATAAAACTAAAATATTGAAAAAAAAGAAACAAAATTATTATAAATATATTAACTATAACAAAATAAAACCCTAATCTACTAGAAATACTCAATTAGAGATTCTAGACCTATTGTTAAATTCTGAAAAAAATGGATACCTAATCACTTTAAATTGAGTTGAGTCACTTATTTACAAGTATTCTGGGCGAATTATTTTAACATTATTTCTATCATTTAAATATGAATGTATTTTCAGAACCATAGACCACCAAATATCAATGGTTGATAAACTATAAGGGTATTAATCTACTTTATAAATGTTATTCCAAAAAATTAAACCCATTTTATATTCCTAGGTAATTTATGATTACAATTAATAATGTAAAAATTCAACCCAGATAGAATATTCAATTCTATGTACATGTATTTGTCAGTCGACAGTATCAATTCTTGAATATTTTCATTTTTAAATATTTTAACTATCAATTTTACTAACATTTAATCATTGAATTAGCTTATTTGAATCATGTTTCTCAATTTTTAACTCTTTTACTAAAGGTTTTTTTTTTGTTTTTATTTTCAACCTGATGATTTTTAAATTTATAATCATCATTGGGAACACATATAGATCAAAATTTACATTTTTTATCTATGTGGTAAATATAATGACAAGAAAAAATAGATATTTTTCAATGGGGTTGTGAAAAAAATGAATTTACGATTTTTATTATTTTCTATATAATGAATTAAAATTGTGGGTATAATTAAAAATGCTTAAATTTCAGGGAAGTCTATTAAATATTTTTTTACATAATAAATCATTATAATGGCATAAAAAAGGTTTGATCTCTATTATAGTTCACTTGCAATCAATATTATACTATTTTTAGTATTTATATTAAACTAAAATATACCAAAAATGAAAAACTAGACCTATGTTCAGTGGTTATTTAAATTAATATAGAATTATATATATATATATATATGAATATATATGATGAAAGATAAAAATGAAAAATACAATGATGCTAAAAGAAAGTGATAAAGTATTGTCCTCAATAGTTCATAGTGATACTAATCATAGTTATTTAAAATATATTTCAAATTATTCTATTCAATACATAGATCAAGACCTATCACTATAAAACCTCATATTTGAATTTCAACTATTCTACACCCAAGCATTGGAATGTTGGAATAATCCCTTAACGATAAAATTTTAAGGGAAAATACCCCTTTTGAATGACTAATATATTCATGGGAAATAAAATAGGAAAATAAGGAATAAGAACACCATTGTATAGAAAATATTAAGACCTCTCATTTCTATCAGTTTAACTCATTCAATATTAATTATTTTATTAATGTAAACTCACCAGTCAAAACATAGAGAAGGAATAAAAGGATATCGTCTGAGGAAACCCACTCTAAAAATAAAACATTATTTAGGGAATAAAGGAACAGTACACGATAAAGTATAAGTGTGTAACCCTAAATTTCATTAGATTCTAGACTACATGTGGATCTATTCATCTCTCAATATGTATGATTTATCTCCACCCATATATTAAGAGAAATCCTAAAATATCTAGTATGA
Source organism: Viscum album (assembly GCA_963277665.1). NCBI lineage: Eukaryota > Viridiplantae > Streptophyta > Magnoliopsida > Santalales > Viscaceae > Viscum > Viscum album. The sequence continues at coordinate 823,634,447 of OY728166.1, forward strand.
TAGGATGTGTAAATATTAGGGTAGAATGTCTCAGGTATATGTTCTACCCCATGTAAGAGTTTATTTCCACAATAAACAAGATGGTTTTATAGATTCCATATAAGGATATTACACTAAACATATCCTTTTCTTCTGCTATAAAAGAGGTTTCTTAGAATATGATGAAGTCTTGGACTATTGAACTCCACCTCTCTCAAATTATGTTTCCTTTTCTCATAAATCCATTCACAAATGAGTTTATAGTGTTGAGTTTCAAGCCATTAAATGGAACTCACTATGTGACCCGGTTCCTAACTCCATTCCAAGTAAAATCTTTTAAAACTTATGATAAATAAGGGGTTATCATTATAATGGAAGGATACATGCCTATCAATTTGATCAGAGCACCCTGCATGATGATCTGGGACATTACATTAACTTCTAAATAAAGAGAATAAAATATATTACCATTAATTCGTGCTTGGTTTCATGAATTATAAATGATGAAACATCTGGATTCTATAACTATACTCTAAATTTTTATCTTGACTTCCACGATATCATTCCCTTGAATCCAATTGTTGGAGATCATCTATATATAATCACCCTATTCTTTAACACTCTTACACTATTAATGTTAATTCTAAATAATCATTACATTGAAACCATTTAGGAAAAAATGTTTTATATTATACTCATTTTTTCTAATATAGTAATATAATTTGGATTCCATTTTAATACATTTCCTTTAAACTTCTCTATTGATTTTAAAATAAATATTATATATATTCTAGAGTAAAAAATATTATTTCCTAGATATTACCTTACTCCAAGTCCATCACACCCATTCATATAAAATTTGTATGACATCATGTATCACAATTTGATTACAATTGGGAACCAATTGAAAAAATATAGGTGAAATCTAGCATAGAAAAATGCCTTTCTGTAAAAAGATTAGCTGGGTAAGTAAATGGAACTCCTAGAAAAGCAATCACTTCAAATATTTATATCTATAGGAATAAAAATCCACTGATATATGTTATGAAGGAGAAAAATATTTCCATTGATGATGCACCACATATATGAGGTTTTATTGCTCTCTTGGAACATGGTAGGATCCCTATAACCATTCTTGTTTTTCATGAATCTCACCTAAAGAGTTATCCCTTCCATTATTTATTAAGAGTGTTTATCATGTAGGTAGTACATGTTCTCATCCATGTATTACAAACAAATTCATCCCTTCTAGATGGTTTTTTCAATACAATACCACCTTACCCAGTGGTACCACCCTTCCTAGTGTGAATACCATATAAAACCATTCACAATATAATTTTTATAATATTAACTAGTTATAAATTCATATAATAAAAAATTGAGAGAAAAATAAATCAAAATAACACAATGAATAACTACTAACTCTCTAATAATAAAATCAAGGATAGTTCTCCAAAACAAAGGATATTCAAAATTAATAGTGGAGGAAACACAAGAAAAATATAATAATAGTGACATACATATATATATATATATATATTATAATTACTAAATCTATAATAAAATAAAATTGAAAACTAATGTGACTCCACCTTGGTATGTTTCAATCCTCTCCTCTATATCTAAACATGTCTATATTACCCATTCAATGTATGTGGATGTACCTATTTATAAGTTGTTTGGGAGAAAGATTTTCCCTCTAATTCTATCCAAAATAATGAAATGAATCAAATATGTTTATATTTCTATGTAAAAGTTATTGTATATCAATATTTTATCTCAAATGAATTTTATTATAAAATATTCAATTAAAATTTCTAAAGTTATTTTTTCTACACATATTTGATATTCACGTCCCTCCACATTCACATGCCAATCAGTAGTCTTAATGAATAAATATTTCCAGGATTTTTTATGAATACATGCATCATTAAGGTATATTTCATTAAAAATAAAAATAATCCCTTTTGGAGTAATTTATCTTGATTATTCACCTATATTTATAATGTTTTTCAATTATATCATTCATATAGTTTTCCAATATTTTATACATCATTTATGCCCTATATTGTTTGATTTAGCACTTGGACCTATTTAATAAAATGAATTACAATTACCCATGATTACTAAAATCATTTATTTAATTTTTATTAGTATAATGAATTTAATGACAAGAAAAAAATTATATTTTTTATAGAAATATTAATAATGTTGTGTTTTCAATTTTTAATTTAATTTTACATAATGTGTTTAAATTAAGGGTTGATTTCAAAATAATCAAATTATGGGACACAAAAACATGTATATATTAAAAATAACTTGATTAAGGATTAAAATATAGGATTTTTTTTCAAAATCATAGATCCTCATACTAATCTAATATCTCAACAGAAACAATAGGGGATTGTATGATTTATTGGTATTAGATATGTGAGAGTTTTTATCTAATGTAAATAGGGGATGTTTTAAATTGTTCACTAGATACCAATAAAGAGATGATGGATTTGAACAATATTTATATCTTATATTACATTATTAGTAAATAAATTTATTCTTCCACTATAATTATTATGTGTTATATTACATGAAATACACAAATATTTGTTATTATTATAATGGTACTTAAGCTTTATTTTCTATCTCTTGCTGAGAACCATCATAGTAGTAAGGATTTTGATTTGAGGATAGAATGAATTGTGGGTTAATGAATCTAGAAATATAGATTACTGACACATGTTATAAGTGAGACATATTGAATCAAATATGACTTGATTTGAGAAACACTACATGGATTATTTATTTTATGTCCTTAGTTAATCTTTAGTGGGATATCAGTCCTATCTTCTTTGAATGATGAGTTCAAGGTAGTCTTTCCAATATATAATTCACTCTTAGGATTCCATTGAATGTCATTTTATAATTTTAGGTATACTGTTGGTTATTGGAAATGTTAACTATCATGGGTGGGAAATCACATGAAGTCATAATGGGAATTTTCAACTCGTGGTACATGACTGACAACACAACATGTATGATCTATCCTAAAAATGTACAACTCCATGCCTAATATAATTGATGTGTTAATATTTTCTACCAATTTATTAATATGAGAGATATAATAAGGTTTTGTGATTCGAGGTTGACACATTCCCTAACCATTTCTCATAATGGATGTCATGGATAATATGAAGTTGATATAGAATAGACATGGGTGATGTGATATGTTGATCCTTTTGCGAGGATTACTTTATATAAGGCATACATTCATAATTTATAAAAATATTGTAAAATTATAAATTGAGTTACATAAATATATTTTCTATTGATGGAATGATGTAATAAATTATAATAAATATTTAATAGGTTTTATTTTTATATAAATAATTAATCAAAATTATATAATATATTTTAAGTATTTATATTATTTATATTTAAAATATAACATTAATTTATATAATTATGAGATATTATTAAATTTCTTTGTGTTATATATATATAAATACAATATATATATATATTAATTTATTTTATAAATCCTATTATATATTTATATATATATGGGGTATATATATTTATATAAAAATATTTATAATGAATATCAACTATTTTTTAATGGCTAATATTTACTCAATAAATTCAATAGTAAATTGATGAATAATATTCACTAAACATAATAGAATACCTTAATAATGATGAATATTTAAATTTAATGTAATAATTAACAATCCCAAAATCCTTGGCTCTAGGAGCCTATAACAGGAGGTCTAAGGGGATTGTTATTCCACAACCATTTTAATGTAAAACACATTCCGTATGATTCTCTCCATCAATTATAATCCTTTTTCTTCTATTGATTCCATGAGATGTTTAATCTCCAATATCCATAAATAAATAAATAAGTATTAATATCATTTTATAAATGAGTTAATGTCATTATTTTCACAACAGAAAAGGAGGAACATCATTTTTTAATGAGTGAATATTTCTATTTTCTTACATGATTTTTTAATTTAGAATTAATTTTTTTAAATTAATGATGATATGGTTTTTTATTTTTTTTAATATTCATACTTAATTTAAATGATGGTTAGAGCAAATTTCTAATTCATAAACATTGGGTAAGATGTGTAATTTTCAAAACTCATTATAAGGGGTATTCTGAAAATTTATATACCATGACTTTGATTCTTAAAATGAAAATTGGGTTTTGATAAAAAAAATTATAGCTAGTATCCTTCCACACCATTAAACTTGAATATTATCTAAATGATTTATAAATTGATTCATAATTAATTTATAATATATTTATTTTTTTGAATAGAGGGAAATTATTAGATTAATATTCATATGGTTAATATCGAAATCGTTGAGGATTAATATTATACTTATTTTGAATTAATATTTATCATGAAATTTGAATAATATATTGATATATAATGTTTTTGGATGGATTCGGTTTCAATCCTTATTTATATTTTTTATTACTCGCTTTTTAGTATATATCAACCATCCTTGGTATTTTAATTCAATAAATTATATGTAATTTTGTAATATAATTCTTTAATTCAACCAATGTTTAATTAATTAACTAATAATTGCATATTAATTCAGTAATTAACTAATAATAATAATTAATATAGGTTAATTTGGTGGAGTTCACATGTTTCACTATTGTAATGAAGTGTTTATTGATAATATTATATATATATATACCACTAGATAAATTGACATTGATTATGAGTAATAAATCTAGTTTATGATTTAATTTTATATTTTTAACTTATATGATGAAAACTATATTACTATTGTTCTAAAGAATTGTAAAATATTTGATTATTGTGTTTTAAGTTTTATAAAAAACTTTTAATGTTTTAAATATTATTTTATGAGAATGGGGTAGATTAAGGGGAATGAAAATAAATTTTACAAGGAAAACTTATACATGATTGTACTGTAAATAAATGATGATTTATGGTGTTCTTGATTAATGAACCATTACGAATATATAGACCTATGTAAGATGTTTTATGAAATTTTTTTTGTAACAGATGTTTTAAATGGTAATACATTTTATTGTCGGAAATAAAATTTTAAATAAAATATAAAATGTTGTGGATTTAAATCCATAAGAATACAATTATATATATATGACAGAGAATAATCATTATGATTATAAAGAGGTAGTTTATATATGTTTTATCATCCTACCCAAATTTCCTAGACCAAGTTTGATAAACACATGACATTATTCATTCCCCCCTATACTAAAGAGTTTTTCGACTATCAGTGAGGATATAGTCCTGTAATAGGGATACTCAACCCTCAATATCATTCCCATCTAAAAACAAACTGCATAAAAATAAAAAATAATATATCCAATATGATATGGAATAAAAACTAAATACCACCCATGAAAAAACAGTATAACATGTAATACCATAATGATAAAACATGAAATGATAATACATATATAGTGAAAACATTGATAATCACAAGTAGTTAAAAAGATTCAAGAAAATATATCAAAATGATCAAAATATTGGGGTCATCTAATCTAAAAATAATAATAGGGTCCTTAATTGTTTCTTCATCATTAATATTAAAGTTTTCACACACATAAAAGATCATCGGAAAGGTGAGAGTAACATATTCAATACAAAAACACTAATGGTTCATTATGTTATGTTACTACATAAAAAAATAACTATTAAAGGTGAAGTAATATCAATTATTTTTTCACATAATAAGTGTGACAACCTCATATTTCCCAAATGTATTATCCCCGGATCTCATAATTTTTATGTTATATGGAGTTATTATATTTTTGGGTGAAGTCTCATATATCTTATAAGGGATGTTGGATAGTGATAAAAGACATTGAGTGAGATAACTATTTGAGAATGGTTTAGGGAAACCGTATGGTTTCCCCTAGATAATAATGACCCATAATGGCAAGGGGAAGTAGGTGGCACATATATTGTGAATGGTTTGAGATAAAAGATAATGATTCCCCATGTAACTATGTAGATTCAAATAAAATAACAAGAATTATTTCCCAAACATGCACCCAAACCATGAACATATTATAAAGGGGTAGTGAGCTTCACATGGTTAGCACATGGTTTTATAAACTGTGCGACTAAACCATTTACATGCGGTAGAAATATAAAAATAATAATATTTTGACCTAAAACCTTATATAAACCCATAATTATTACACCTACACCTAAGTATCCTAATCCTTTGGACTCTATTTAAAGTTTATTATAAGATCCCATCAACCAAAGTGATTTTATTGGGGGTCTAGAGACCCCTATATAAGGGATTTCATGGTAAGAAATCATTTTTCATCTGTTCTTATTATACATTTAATGTCCCATAATTTCCAAGTATTTTTTTTAAATTATATGGGCTTATTTCGATACCAGGCGCTAAGACAGAATGCTATTCTAAGGCTTGGGGATCCTGGAATAAATTTTTGAACTATTTTTAGGTTAATTAGAAATTTTGAATGTGAGCTATTTTAGTAACTTTTAAATTGGTGCTTGGATCAAAAATATGAGAGCATCATTGAGTTCAGAACAACAATTTTGTCCTTAGACATGGCCTAAATTCAACCTGCGTGGGTCGACTATGTAAAATTTCTTTGGATGTTTTTAAATAAGAATAAAAAATAAACATAAAAAGTAAATTTTTTTCTTTTATCGTTACGCAATAGACCATTTAATTTCATAATAGAACAATATGGAGATGAGTTAACATAGTGACAGGGTGACACATTTTCCAATCTCCTAAATTAAAGAGGAATTTCAGGTTAATGCTTAACCATGGAATTTTCAATAACCTCTATAGAAAAGACATTGGCAGAACCCACTTGTTGGAAGATGAAAAACGATGACAAATGACAGATCACCCACGAAAATATGACCTCCTATTTGAAGGATCATTCCAATGACATTGACATAACGATCGATCTTATTCAATGAGTTATCCAAACCTAGGTAAGATTTTTCTTTTAAATTCTTTCCCAATTCTTGTTTTTCAACAATATACAAGGACCAACCCACAAGCATGTTGATCTGTGGTTCGATTATTCTTTCAGGATTGTTTAGCTGTATGAATTAATGGGATTAAAATTTAGTGATTATCATTTATGTTTCATCCCCCTTTTCGAATGGGGTGATCAAAGGCTGAAAAGAACAAGGGAAATATTCATTTTTCAGGTGTTCTAGGTGTTTTCTCATACCTCGTTCTTGCATTCTTCACCGACGGACCCATGTGGTCGCGTCAGGATTTTTCAGGAGGTTCCAAACATAGACGGACCCCTGAAGCGACTAAAAGATTATTTGTATCCAGGGTTAGTGAATATTGAAACCGGAGGATCGCATGGGTGTCCACATTTTGAAAAACAAAGCACTAGAGGAGACGAGGCGGTCCACAGAGCAGAACCCACCAGCAGTCAGTGTCAGTGGTGGAGCACGACAGTTATGGGTGTAGTCCAGTTGAATTGTGCTAGTGGAAGGGGCCTATGGTGCACAACGGAGTGCAACTACCACGACTAAGATGTAGTAAGAGGTCACGCCATCCTTCCATAAGCCGTCGTCCAGCAGGACCCTTCAGAAACCACTGCGGGGTGGGTCACGCGGCGAAAAGCAATAATGACCAGGTAGGGATGTGGTAATGTCAGTGTTAGGGTGGACCGAACCAGCCCACTAATGTGGGTTAGGCTAGAGTAGTTAGGTTGGGCTGGTGATGGGCTGGGCCAACAGAATAAGCCTGGCCCAGTCGGGTCGACCCAGTGGGCCTGGACGACCCAGACCCTACCATCCACTTTTCACGAAAAAGCCCTTTACATTCAAACCATATGTTTTTTATGAGACATTTGCGTTGTTGGTACCCTTACGATGATATATTACTTTTGGGATACCCTATAGGAATTTATTAAGATGTTGGAATACAAACTTTTTTGCTCAATTAGTTGGTTCTCCTAGAACAAGTGTGATAAGAGAACAATCGAGTGGCTGGATATGACTTAGATGGAGTGTTTCTCTTATGTAGTGTGTCCCAAATGCCTACATAGAGTTTGTATCCGATATATTGTGTCTCCTACACCTACATAGATTATGTCTCCTATGTATTATGCCTACTGTTCTCACATGGAGTGTGTCTGTTATGAAGGACTGGAGTGTGTCTCGTTGGATTTAAATATTCTTGTATATTATATGTTTATGTATTTCATATAAATATAATGGTGTGAGATGACTATAGTGACTCACTTGACTGTACTTCATAAAGGATACACTTTGTGTACATCATTGGAAGTCTGCCTTTTTGTATTACCTTGTGGTATACCTTTATGTTTTGGCTTCCCAACTAAGTATGGTTTTACTCACCCCTAAACAAGCTTCTCCTGCATGTGTCGGGACTTCTAAATATAACCTATAGCTTTGATGGATGTCTTGGTGTGCTAGACATAGGTGATAGTTAGAGGGAGCCCAAAAGGCAAGGTGAACTTCAGCAACTTCTAAAAGCTTCTGTACATACACTTCAGGTAGGGTTTTCGGATGATGGATTCAATGAGCCTATAAATTTCATTTACGTTCTTGTATAGTGGCCCCTTTTAATTTTAGTTTTTACTATTCACTCTATAGAGGTTTTAGTAGAATTATACATGCATTTCAGCTTAGTGTGTTATGTTTCAGAAAATTGTCTTAGAGACAGGGGCATATGTACAAGTACTTGGGAAAATTCCTCCCACTTGTAGGATATGCCTACTCCGTGCTAGTATCTAGACCCTGGAATATGGGTTGTAGACATGGGTTAGTCATGTTAGGGGCCCCGGGGGATGGTGTGTGACTGAGTGGTATTATATGAGGATGGTTATATCTAAGGTACTTGGAGTCCTGAATTTTTATGGGGAAATTGTGTTAACTATTTAGAGTCCATTTTTCATTCTATGGAGTTCATTGTTGGTGTGGCGGTCAACGTATCCATACAACATGACTCTAAATTCTATTTTTCAACTTTTTATATTAAAACATAGGTTGCAGGCATCATATAGGAATTTAGTGTCTTCTTATTTCCTTCTTAATTTAGAGTCAGCTCACCGGGTATACTCTATTAACTATGGCTCATCTTGTTCTATTTTAGGATGCTTTCACATAGAAACCCAGCCAGTATTATAAGGTGGGACCATGATGATCGTTTGTTGTCTGATGGGGCATCAGTATATGGATTTTTTCTAGAGATAACACCTTATGGTTTTGTACTAGAGATAAAATCACATGGAGAGTCGAAATTCCAACCAACGTTACCGGTGTAGGATGCATACATGCTCAGTATGTTTCATGAGTTTCTTAGATAGAGACCTCCCAGGTTCCAAGGTGATACAGTTCCTCAAATATCTCAGGATTGGATGGAGGTAATTACATTAGTTTTTTTTCTAGTAAATATGCATCTTGACTAGATGGTGGTCCTAGCCGTGAGCCTTCTTCAAGGATCGACAGGGAGATGGAGGAGGTTGAATATCCAAACACATAAAGAGGCGAACCTCTCCTTGATAGACTTTGATTTCCTCCTTAGGGAGAAGTTATTTAAAATGGAATTATTCTTTGTGCGTATAAAAGAACTACTACACCTATAGTAGGGTAGTCAAAAAGTAATAGATTACTCAGCGAGATTCATGGATCTTTATCGCTACACCACAAACAAGGTGAAGGACCTCTTTCTAAAGTCCCATACCATTGATCAAGGGAAATGACTAGAAATAAATACATAATTTATATCTCTTAGCATTAAAACACATGAAGGACTGCTGAAGCGAGCTCTTCTTTTAAATATATTTTGTGTGGAGCGGGCACTGGTAGTGGGAGTTACCACCGAGTGTCAGGTAGGTGAGTCATCGGTAGTAGGTAGCTAAAAGTTAACGCAGGGGTCCAAGATGATCAGATAGTCTAGGGATGTCCCCAGGATTCAAGATTAGTAGTACGAGCTTCCAGGGGAGAATAGGTCAGCTGAAGGAGAGGTTATTCTACTAGTGGGGTGGTCGGAGACATATCGGTGGAGATTGCCTTATCAGGTATATGACTAATTAGAAGACGGTTGAGGGACTACTAAGGCAGTAGTGGATCTAAGAATAGAGTGTTCATCTAGGTGGCATACATGGTTGTAGAGGATGTTGTGCATCAGGAGTTGGGTGGATGTTCGAGGTACTACCTCCACCACCACTTGGTTGTCCACTATGGGCTCCTAGAACTAGTGGATAGGGGCGAGGCCAACTATAGGAGATAGTGGTTATGACACCAGTGCATCAGAGATGATTAGAGGTACGATATTTATTTTCTACACCCTAGATGAAGTTCTTATAAACCTAGGTTCCTTTCAATCATTCATTTACATTGACCTTGTTCAAAGCATGGAGATTCTGGTAGAGCCGTGGGCTCGATCCATAAGTTTAGAGACTCCTATAAGAGGGTATTTGACCATCACACAAAGGTTCTGGAAGTGTGAGATTACTCTTAGAGGTGAGATCTTTGGATGGAATCTCCTAGTATTAGCTTTATGTCCTTACGACATCATTCTTGTTATGGAATGGTTATCCACAACCCTTACTAATATTGAATGTTTTTTTCTTAGAGTGCAGTGTGTCCACAGAGATGGGACTAGGTTTTCCATTATCAATGAATTGTAAACTGGATAAGTGTTAGATAGGCTGGCATATAGGTGGGTGCTGCTGATCCCACATCATTTGGCTAGCATGACCGTCAGTGTAGTGGATGAAAAGAGTCCTCCATTTTTATCATTATTGTATGAATATGAGGACTTATTTCCTGAATATATTCCAAGATTACACCATCATATGGAGGTAAATTTTTTGGATTTATTTGTACCTCGTTACGGCACTGATATCATCACCTAAATATTAGACGGCACTCTTAGGGCTTTGATAGTTGATTGTATAGTTGGAGGACTTACAAAGGAAGGGCTTCATGAGATGTGGTGTTTCATCATGGGGAGTCACTGTATTGTTTTCCAAGATGTCAGAAGTGATATTGAGGATATGTGTAAACATCTGGTGCCTGAATCAGGTGAACATGATGAATAAGTATTCGCAATCAATGATTTATTACCTCTTTGATCATTTGAATGGCGCGAGATAGTTCTCAAAGATATACCTCAAATATATCTATCACCATCTTCGTGTACGGGATGATGACATACCAAAGACGGCATTAAGATGTTGTTACGGCTGCTATAAATACTTAGTGACGTCGTTTGGCATTACTAACACCATAGAAGTGTACATGGGACTCATGAATAGGATCTTTCATCCATACATAGACTAGTTCATTGTGATATTTATTAATGACATCCGGGTGTACTCTACATCTTAGGAGGAGCATGTGATACAATTGAGGATGGTCTTAAACATACACCTATTGCACCGGTTTTATGGGATGCTCTCAAATTGTCAGTACTGGATATGAGAAGAAAAATTTCTAGGACACATATTTTCATAAGCTGGAGTTGCAGTGGATCTAGTGAAGATAGAGGTGATACTTTCTTAGGATCCACCAAAGAGCGTTAGAGAGGTACAAAGTTTCCTTTGGTTGGATGGGTACAATCAGAGGGTCATACCATACTTTTCTAGAGTAGCTGCACCCATGACTACTTTGACATGAAAGGGGAATCCTTTCATATGGATAAATATTTTCCAGGAATGTTTTCTGTAGCTGAACATGATCTTGACGAGTCCTCCAACCCTGAGATTTCTAGAACAGGGTGTCAAGTATGTTGGGTTCAATGATAAATCAGGAACCAAGATTGTTTGTGTCCTGATTCAGAGACAAGAAATGATTTCCTATGTTTAATAGAATTTGAGACCTCATAAGTAGAACTATGAAACCCATGATATGTAGTTGGCAGTGGTAGTCTTCACATTGAAGATGTGGTGACATTACCTTATGGGTGAGGGTTTTATCGTTTACTCAGACCATATGATTTACAAGTATATCTTCTCTTGGAAATATTTTAACTTGAGAAAGAGGAATTATCTGGAGTTCCTCAAAGACTATGACTTATAGATAGTTTGTTCTCCTTGGAAGGGAAACATGGGGGATGATTCTCTCATCCAGAGATCGAGTTTTCAGTTACTGAAAGATTCCTCAGATTAGTTGGCCTCATTGTATAAATCTTTTGTGGATGGAGATAAAGAATCTCATCTCTAGTAAATAGAAGTTACCCCTCCACTCTTACAGTTATTCAGGGAGGTAAATCGTAGAGATACCAACTATGATGTTTCACATGCTCAGATGTCCATCTGTTATGCCTCGGATGGATTTTCCAAAGGCGGGGAGCACATCTTTATCATCACAGGACGCACAGTTTTACTAGATGTGTTATGGGAGAAGGTGTTGAGGGAGTTATATATATCCCCTTTGGCATTACATTGAGTCATGGAGAAGATGTACTAGGACCTCCGATGTTAGTTCTTATGGGCGAGTTTGAAGAAGGCATTGGTTGAGTTTTTTCCCATATACCTCAATTGTCATCAAGTGAAGGTAGAGAACTAGGTTCCAGTAGGCTTGACCTAGCTACATGAGGTTCCAGAATGGAAGTGTGATGGGTTATCTATGGAATTAATAATGAGGTTACCATGCATGACCTAGGGACATGATACCATAAGGGTGATCATTGAAAAACTCACCATGTCGGCCCACTTTCTACCTATTTGGGAGTAGAGTTTAGTAGAGAGAATAAGATGCCTCTACATGCAGAATATAGTTCGGCTGCATGGGGTGCCCTCAAATATTATTACATACCATGATGCACACTTTACATCGCTCTTGTGGGAGGGATTGAAGGAGTCATTCAGAACTTATTTGTGCCTCAGCATGGCGTTTCATTTCCAGAGAGACCACCAGATGGAGAGGACCATCCCGGTTCTAGAATACATGATACATACTTGCATCCAAGAAATTGGTTGTTGTTGGGAGGATCACCTACCTTTGGTGGAGTTTGAGTAAAACAACATCTACCACTCCACCATTGATATGGAACTATTTGAGGCCTAGTATGGGCGAACATTCAGGTCTCCACATTTCTGGAATAACCACGGAGAGTCAACACTCATGGGTCTAGAGTTAGTACAAGAAGATAATGAGAAGGTGCAAATCATCCATATGTGGATAAAGACTGTATGGAGCCATCAAAAGTCCTATGATGACAAGTGATGGAGACCCTAGGAGTTATAGGAGGGAGACCATGTGTTCCTTTAGGTCTCTATTTGATGAGGGATATAGTTATTTAGCCAGAGTGTAATGTTATCTTCGAGGTTCATCAGACCCTTTTAGACAGTGCATGGAGTCAAAAAGGTGGTGTTCCACTTAGATATACTTCCAATGTTAGAGATGGTGAAGGATTTATTCTATGAATCATAGCTGAAAAGATACATGCATGGCCCATCACACATCATCTATAGGGGTGATCTAGAGATTTACAATGGCGTGACTTTCATAGAGTACCTGGGGAAGATCGAGGATCGACAGGAGGGGATCCTTTATAGATGGTCAATTCCTCTTGTGCACATTCGGTGGAAGTACAGAAATATTAAAGAGAGTACATGGTAGCGGGAGGTTCAGATTCATGCTCAGTATTCCAATTTTTTTGTTGATCCCTTGTTTTGGGTTTTGGGGATGTAAACCCCTAAGGTTGGGTGAATGAAAAGACCTGTAATTTCCATGTCAATTTTTTAAAAATTATTTAGGATTATTTCGAGAACAGGAGAAGAGACGACATGCGATTTTGAGGCTTGGGGTCCCAAAATAAATATTTGAACAATTTTTATGTTTATTTTGAAAATAGCGCATGTGAGACATTTTATTAACATATAAATGGGTGCCAAGATGAATAGCCAGAGATCCCTGTTGAGTTTTAAATATCATGTTTACCTTAGGTGGGGCCTAACTCTGACCGACATGGTTCGACAATGGGAATTTTTTTTTGATGTTTTTAAAGAAGAATAAAAAACAAAACTTAAATTTTTTATTTTGTTTTATTTTAATGTTTTGTAGTTATGTGGTATCCCGTTTCAATTCTTAATGGAAAAAAATGGAAATGCTTCAACATAGAGTTGGGGTGTCACATTTTCCATTCTCGTAAATTTAACATGAATTCAGGGTTAACACATAACCCTAGAATTCCATGTTTCCTCTGGAGAAAATATGTTGGTTGAACCCTCTTGTTGGTAGACGACGAATTATGGATCACCAAAGACAACAATCCATCTACATAAAATCATGTCACTGATGATGATGACATAATGATCAATCATATTTAAAGAGTTATCCATCTCAAGTAGGGGTTTTCATTTGAATTATTTCCCCGTTTTTTGTTTTTCCACAATGAATGCAGACCAACACATGAACAGGTTGATCCGTGGTGTGATCGTTCTTCTCGTATGGTTAGAATGGAATATTTAAAAGGATCAAAACATAGTGATTATCTGTATTTTTAAACCCCCTTTTCTAATGAGAAGAATTCAGGATGAAATGAATGAGGAAAACATTCATTCATTGAGTGTTCTAGGATTTGTTTCTACCCCATTCTTGTGTTCTTCATTAATAGACTCATGTGGTTGCGTTGGGATTTTCCACGAGGTTACGAACATGGATAGATCCTCGCAGATATGGTAAGATGGTTTGAAGCCCATGTTAGTGAAGACAGTGACATGAGGATCATAAGGGTGTCACCATTTCAAAAAATGGGGCACTAGAGGAGAAGAGGCTATCCGCGGAGCAAAACCTGCTGGTGGTCAGCATCAGTGGTGTCATGGCTCTCCAGATGGGTGGCAGCGATGGGCGTGGTATTGCGAAACCATGATTGTGGGAGGGGCCCATGGTGCATGGACACAATCGAGATGTGGAAAATTCAATGTCCCATGACCAGACCCTACGGCCATGTGGGAACATGGAGAGACCTAGAGTCAACCATCTCGAGATACGTCACACGACGGTCGGCCACATTTAATGATGTGGATGGCTTTGTTGACTAGATGAGGACGCGACAGCTTTCTCATCTGGGTAGACCGAACTGGCCCGCTCGAGTGGGATGGGCTAGAGCATGCAGTAGGATAGGATGGTGTAGGGTCAGGTTAGCCACGGGCCAGGTCGGTTGAATGGGCTAAGTCCAGTGGGTCGGATATAGTCAGTCTAACCGGGTCGGATCGGACCCAGGCCCCATTGGCCCCTTTTCACTTAAAGGACTATAACATTCAAAATTTATGTCCATTTGATGATACATTTATGGGGATAGAACCCTCATGATGTGAAATTCCTTTTAAGATAATCTACATGTGTTTTTTGATGTATGGAATAAGAACATATTGGCTTGAGTAGTTGTTTCTCCCTGAACGAGCATGCTAAGTGTGGAATCCAGTGGCTGGATATAACCTACACATATTGTGTCTCTTATGTATTTTGTCTCCTACACCTACATGGAGTGAGTCTCTAATACTATAGAGAGTTTGTGTCCTATAGAGTGTGTCTTCTATTCCTACACTGTGTGTCTCTTGCGCCCATGGGGAGTCTATCTCCTACAAATACCCAGAATGTGTCTTCATAAAATTAAATATTCTTGGACTTTCCTCATATATGTATGTCATATATATATACGAGTGTGATATGAATGTAGTGACTCTATTGATTAAACTTCTTAGAGTCTTCACTTCATGTACCTCTTTGGTAGTCTTCTTTTTGTATTGCTTTGTGGTATACCTTTTTTGTTTGGGGTCCCAACCAATTATGGTTTTAATCACCCCTAGACAAGCTTTTCCCACATGTGTCATGTCTTTTATAGATGACTAACATATTTGATGGGAGCCTTGGTAGGTAGGACACAAGTGGTTCTTAGAGGGAGGCCTGACAGATGAGGTGAACTTCAGTGACTCATGATAGCTTTTGTTCCAACCCTTCAGGTAGGGTTTTCAGTATATGGATTCCAAGAGCTTGTACGTTTCTTTTTTGGACTTGTATAGTGGCCCCCAGTAATTTTATGTCTTTAAAAGTATGTTTTTCATTCTCAATAAAGAGATACACTTGAATTTTGAATCATGTGGAGATGATGGTATATTTCTTGGCTACTCATGAAAAAAAATTAAATGATTGAATTAGAATATAAGAAAAATTATTAGAGATTAATGATGTTGTTGTGGTGGGAAATAATCAAAATGTTTAGAAAATAAACGGATAGTCTTGGGATGATACTAATGAAGAGATGTGTAGCATAGAACTAGTATAAGTACCTAAGGTAGATTCAAAATAATATTAGGATGATGAAGAGTATGAACCTATATTTCATTATATGCGAAAAATGATGAGTCAATATGAAATTGATAAGGAAAACGTAATTACTTATTAGACATCACCAGTATAAACATGGAAGATTAATGTTCTAAATCAATAATATTTCTTATCACTAGTGAAGAAAAATTGTTTTGAAAATTATTTTGGAGATTATAAGTGGGATCATGATATTAATGAATATCATGAACATATCAAAAATAACAAACATGAGATATTTTGTCATGTTGGGAAGATAAAAATTTCATCTAGACCAAATGGGTCTTCCAGAATAAATTGAATAAAGATTGAATGGTAATTTGAAACAAATAAAAACTATTTTTAAAGGGATAATCCCATATTGAAGGAATTTATATAGATTAAACATTTTTAGTTGTTTTATGGTTTTAGATAATTCAATTTTTCTTGGCCATAGTAGTGTAATGGATATTCAATGTTTTCTGTATGGATGAAAAATCCGCACTTCTAAATGGGGTTCTAGAGGAAGTGGTGTAAATATAACTACAATATGGTATTCTTATCCATTAATATGATAAAACACATATAATAAAGGTGATATATAGGTTGATGCAAGCATCTAGATAATTGTTTTCTATGCATGAATAGTTTTTAAGAATGAAAATTTTTTTCTACGTGGTGGAGTTTTTTACAATCTCTATTTAAAAAATGAGAGTATTCAATTGATGATGGTTATAGTGCATTTGGGTAAATCATTATTTATTGGATCAGATGAATCAAAATGTAAATAGTTTTTATAGTTCATGAAAAGTGATTTTGAAATGTCAATTATTGGTTAAATGACATTTTTTTACTTTTTTTACCAATGAAATAAGGAAGAAATTTAGTATTAATTCCTAAATCTAAAAAGTCCATGGAGGTTTTGATAATATTTTGAATGGATAATTCCAATGATATAATAACTATGGTGGCTAACTATATGAAACAACCAAGACATGATGATGCAAAATAGGCTAGTTTCACAAAACACATGCATATTTTTGGCAGTTTTTTGTACATAACAATGATAGGACTTGATATTGTTATTTATATATGCCAAGTTCCACTGTATCAAGTAAATACATTTGAAAATTATTTATAGTGAAAATAATACTTCAGTATATGAAGGGAATAATGAATTTCATTATTATGTACAATGATAAATCATAGTCTGATTTATTGTGTTATACATATGAATATTGGAATGGTTTATAAGATAATTTTCTTTCAACATTAGGTGGTTCATTATATCATAATGCACTATGTACTTCTTAGATAATCATGAAAAAAAATTAAATATAATTAATAACCATATAAGAAAAATATTTTATTGATAATCAAGCATGAACAATATTATTGTGGTTGAAGAGGTAGCATAAATATATGGGATTTTATGTGACATCTGTAATCATAAATAGTTGTGATAATTCATGTTCTATAAATCATAGAAAAATAAATTCGATCACTCGTTGATGAAGCACAATAAAATCAAGTTTCATTTTATCAATGAGTAGGTGGATCATGGGACTGTGAAGTTAGTGTATGTGTCTATAGAACTACATGTTGCTAATGTTTTTGATGATTTCATCGGGGAGCGTCAATCCATCTCATTCGGGGACAAAGGACGTGGCTTTTTGTTACCCCTCATTCCCACTTTCCAAAGGTGGTCGACATCCGCTCCTTATTCAGGGACATCTTCTCCTTGATCTAAACTGGATGATGGGATGTCGGTTCTTCCTTCCATAGATTCCTCCTCATAACTCGTCACCTTGTCCAAGTATCCCATATAGATTTAAGTCATGGTTCATGAAACTATTCTTGGCTCCATATCTTCATGGATTACAGTTAATTATGAAGCTTCTGTCAGGACATTCCAAGGGGTCCGGTTAGGGCAACAACCTTCGGTTAGGGGGGTAGTCATGTTGGGGCATCACTGGAATGTCTGGTTGCATGGGGATTGGCGTGTCTGTCTTCTATTCCTTATTATTGGGCTTTTCAAGGGTGTGGAAGCCCGAGTCATCCCACATCGAACGTGGGGAAACATATACCATAGGCATGTATCTGAGGTTTTCTTCAGCTTCCCATGTTTAACACAGGGTATGCCGCAATTTTAACGTCTGACAGAGTTGGATTAGACTGATCAAAACACTGATAAGAGTGGATCAGATTGAGGAACCCCCTTAAGGGAAGACCGATATTAAGGCCAGCACATGGGTGGCCTCCTTAATGCTATTGAGGGGAATGGGGAATAAAGTGGCATGATCCCACCGGGATGTGGAGGCTCGGGTAGGAATCCGGATGTGCAATGGTTTTGGGATTGGGTCTTGAAGAGACTTCCTACCTATCCTCGTGGTATGGAATCAAAGTCCACGCAGTTCAATGATATGATGGGACACCTGTGGAGGCGTCCCAAGAGAATGGACGGATGGATGAGACCTAGAGGAAGTTGAACCCCCGGGTTAGGGCATGAGCTTCCCGAGACACATAGACTCGAGGGAAAGGTCATGATGAGACATGAATTATGGGCTTGAACCTCATGGAGACTTCCTATGTATCCTAGTAGTGAGGAATCAAAGACAACGTAGTTTAGGTGGAAAATATAGTTTAATGTCATTTGGGAAGGGCATGGGGATTACACTCTGAAGCATCCCATGGTATTGGTGAACTGACATGAATGGGGTCGAAACGACCGGGTGGTGGGATTGAACCTTGTGTAGGCATCCTACGTACCATTCCTTAGCATGGATCAAAGTCCTCGTAGTTCGGGTTTACAGTTTAACGTCATGTGGGATGACATGCAGTTTAACATCATGCGGGACAGGGGTATTTGGGGCTTACACTCCGAGTCGTCCCAAGGTGGGTATGGGGCTTAAAATATGAGGAGGCCCAAGGATATGGGGTCGGTGAACCGACGTGAAGGGACCAGGGGTCCAGGTGGGCTTGAACCTCATGGAGGCTTCCGACGTACCATGCCTTAGCAGGGATCAAAGTCCCTATAGTTCGGGTATATAGTTTAAATTTATACAGGACAACATAGATTTTAACGTCATGCGGGGTGGGGGCATTTGGGGCTTACACTCTGAGGAGGCCCAAGGTGGGTATGGAGCTTACACTCTGAGGAGGCCCAATGATATGGGGTCAGTGAACCAACATGAAGGGACCAGGGGTCCAGGTGGTCTTGAACCTCATGGAGTCTTCCTACATACCATGCCTTATCATGGATCAAATTCCTCATATTTCGGGTATATAGTTTAACATTATGCTAGACGATATACAGTTTGACATCATGCGGGATAGGGGAATTTGAGTCTTACACTCTGAGGTGGCCCAAGGTGGTCATGGTCTATGCTTACTCTAAGCCCACGTGAGTCATGCTCGGTGTGAGAAACAAGAGGCAGCAAGGACCTGACGATCACGTTGTGAAGGGTGTGCCCGTGGGAAATGAAGAGGGGATTACGCATTGAGCAGACCATGGTTCTAGGACTTACTCTATTATGGAGGCCTGAGGGCGACAGAGTGCATCGGGAGAGGGATTTGGTACCCAGGAAGAGCGGAGGAGCCTTGTTCCCAATCACGCCCTCCGTTGGCCTTGGGACCCAAGAAAGGAGGAGCAGGGATACTGCCTCCTGGATGGAAAGCTAGGGGCTTACAGCAAGGTGGTTGCCCTTTCCCTCACGGACAAACTCTAATCAGGGGGCGTGGAGAATTTTTTATGTGGGGCACCCTGTATGCGAGGCAAGGGACGAGGTCACAGTTTAACGTCATGTGCTGAGGATGACGGTTCTTGGAATTTTAATGTCTTGCAGCTCGGACGAGGTGGTTTTACCCTGCACCCCTAGGACTTACATAACTGGTACCCACTACTACTTGTGGGAGGGAAGGCACCAGCAACGCTGTACTGAGGGGGTGTCATGGAGCGAACCATTGAGGGATCCACATTAGCATGTCTATGAGAAGAAGAAATAGCTGTTAGTGTGCCTATGTAAAGAAGCATTATGTTCAGCAACACTATGTGCGGTATCGTCCAGGGTACTTTGAAGTCAGATCGTGCAATCCTAGAGGGTCACATGAGAAAAGGATTTTCCAAGCATAGGGGTCCATAGGTAGGGGCCTTGTGAAGCTCTGTTGCTCCACGTGGTAGAGGGAACTTGCGAAGGGGTGTGCTTCGCAATGTGGGATGACTTAGCCTTATCATGGGACAGAGGTGCAAATGGGCGGTGTTTCACGACGTGGAAGGGTATTTGCGGAGCACAACCTCACAGAGCAAAGGTGCCTCATGAAGCAAGGATTCGGGAAGAAATGTGCTTCCCGAAGTACAGTGACCCTGACTTAGCATGTAGATCATGTGTACACGAAGGGTTTTTCATGAATCATAAATTCGTTTTAATGACCTGGGTCCCCTTGGGAATCCCCTTCCTACAAAAAAACCCTTAGGCCTCGCGAAAGGCATCCCTCTCAGAAGAGTGGATCAAAACGAGGCAATGGGGAGGCACTTCATGAAGCAGAAGTACCTCGAGCAGCTCAAGGTTCTCTGAGTGGAAGAGTGCTTTGTGATTCATAACATTAGAAGCTGAAAGGTCAAATTGTCCATTCGGAGATCTCAGGGGTAGGCCAGTATTTATAGGCAAGAGGCGCCGCAGAGCGAAGCTCACGCGGCGTGAAGATGGGCTTGGTAGAATCACGGTGGGATCGCGAATGTCAAATGGGTTCATGGAGCATCTTGCCTCCTGTGCTTTGCGGTGGTTTCACGAACATCAAACTCATTCACGGAGCGGCCTTCCTCCACTGCTTCGCGGTGAGTTCACGAACGTCAAACTTGATCACAGAGTGGCCTGCCTCCTCTGCTTCACGGTGGCCATGATGTTGGAAGGACTCCATGAAGAGGCTTCGTGAGATAGCCCATGGGGCCGTCTTGGGGCCTTTTCTTCATTGCAAATTTTTGTGCCAACAAATTCCCCCCTCATACTTGGAGCCATAGAGAGATCAAGGGTCAAAGTCTGATGGAAATCGCGAAAATCCCTGGCTGTTCGTGGTGATGACTCGCGAAGAGGGCTTTTGAGACGGATAGGGGACGGGCATGTCGGGCGTGTCGCGAAGCTCCATGCGAATTGGATGCATCGTGACACCCCAAAATCCATCACCTATAAATAGGGGGTCTTCCCTATCCTTTGTCCTTTCCTTTCTATGTTATTTTTTCATCTAGAGCTCTTGATTCATGAAGCTCTGCGTACTCTGCAAGTGGTATCTTTGAATCGAGGCTTCACGGTGTACAGTGAGTCCTCGACTCTGCATTTGTGATCCGCAATCCGGAGACTGAGTGCCTCAGCGGCATCCTATGAGCAGTCTTCGTGATCGGACATTACGAACGTGATTTGCGGATGATCTTCGCGAACCAGCCAACCAAACGTCCAAGTTCCCGAACTGAATGGACCATGAAGAAGCTTCCCAGGGGGTCCTTGTGGATGCTGCCCGGAGGGACCAAATGGTGTATAGTATGGGGTAAGGGAGATAGTTTGGAGACACTCAGACCATAGTTCGTTTGTGGATCTACTATTGGAGAGTCATAAGAACTACCTGCTATGAAGGAGGTTTCCTCTGTATGGATTCAGGATAAGTGATGATGTCTTTATCCCTGCAGCAGGTATGGATAAGCCATCTTACTGGTTCCGAAGCACGCCGTGTAAGCACCGATGGTTCAGGGTCCCTGATGGTCATGCCTGGGAATAATTCACGCCTGTCATCCTTGAATGCCTATACAATCATCTGAACAATGTCGATAGGAGGGAATTGCAGCCAAAGACGTCCCCTCCCCTGTACCGAACCATCCTTAAGGTGGTGTTGGGGAACCCGAAGAACGAGTGGTTCGAGGAATGGGACATGCGCCAGGGCAGCAACTTTACAGATGACTGGGCTTGGACCTACTGGGTAGGTGCCTTGTGGGAGGAGTTAAGGGCAGAGCTGAGAAAAGTGGGCCTATATGAGGCAGCTTTGGATTCCCAGTTCCATATCTACCAGCCAAAATAGTTAATACCGGAGCTTCTGAGCCAGTGGTCACCGGTGACCAATACCTTCCATCTGCATCACAGGGAGGTCAGCATCAGCCTATGGGACATTAATTAGGTATCAGGGGACCCGATACTGGTGGTGATTTATGAAAAATTTCTCCTAGATTTGAGTGCGTGGTAGGATATGGAGCATATGTTGCGTCTGGCGATGGCACTGATGGAGCTCGTGCCCAGGGAGGGCAAGGAGGCGGTGAGGGATGTCCACTTCAAGAACTGGTTCAAGAAGTTTCTCAACATCCCAAAAAATATGCAGTTCCCAGTGAGGCCTCAATCTTGTCCGAAGGGTTCCCAGAGTAAGGAAAACTCATACTGGCGGCTGTTGGAGAATAGGTAGTGGAAGACCTAGGGGTTCATCATCAGCACTGAATAATAGCCGATAGTCATGCTGGCAGCGTTCATCACAGCTCTCATATGTTTTTGGATCCTACCGGTGAGGGATACAAACATGGGTGTGCGGCCAAGCAATTTCATCATGGCGTCCACCTTGTCGACATGAGGATGGGTCAACCTAGGGATCTTGATACTCGCCAAATTTTACAAAATGCTATTGCACAGAAGGCAGGGGAAAAGGCCATAGAGGGTATGTGGGACATTCCACCACTTGTATGGATGGATGGAGGTGCACATTAGTGGGATTTATGAGTATCCGAACCCCATCTCACCACTGGGGTCAGACTTCCGTCCCTCGATCTTGAACACGGTGGGGAGATTTCTGACTAAGATAACTACACCGTCGGTTCTAAACCAGGTGTAGAGGGTGGAGGAATTCAACTTCAACTTGTTCACATTGATGATGGGGGCCTTCACTGACAACGATCAGGGAATAGAAGAGCATCAGGGCTACCTCCTGGCCTTTTGAGCTGGAGTATTTGTGGCTAGGGTGGACAACGGGTGTCTCTGCAAGCCGTACACCCCACATCGATTCTCCCAACAATTCCAGTTCTTGTAACTGCTGACCCCGCATGTCTATCTAGGGGTGCGCTACGAGGAGCACCCATGTGTGATGAGGATGATGTGGCTCAAGTTCACACGGGAAGACTGGAAGATGCGGAATGCACTACCTCCACTAACTGTCGTCCTCAGGCTGGTAAAAGAATACTCCCAGAGCTGGGAGGCGGACTATCCAGAGGAGATGCTGAAGCGGCCAACCGTCTTGGTCAGTGAGGGAGAGCTTCCCTGATATCGGGGCCGAGGCTAGAAGGTGTCAAGGGCGTCCCGCACTGACGGGGCTTCTATAGCGGTGGTTCCTGCACTAGTTGGGGGGGGGGGTAGCGGTGGCAGATCCGATAGCGGAAGTGGAGCTTGTGGTTCCAGGAGAAAAGATCCATCCATAGGGGCAGCCACTGAGAGGGTTCTGCATGATCTCTACTCAGGCCCTGGGGAAACGGCTGCGTCACATTGACATGCTGGAAAATGCAATCTTCCTAGAGTCTTGGTACATCAGGGAAGTCAACCGACAATTCATTGGCCAATTCGAGTTATGGCAGCACCTCAATTGCCTTGGCATAAACTATCTGGGAATTGGCCCCATTAGGGCCAGTTTTGTTGTATCCCAAGAAGAGGCGTAGCAATACATAGTCGAGCTGGAAGAATTCATCCACTTTTGGGGTTCCCTACACCTGATGACAGACCGTTTCAAGGTGTTGTTGGATCATACGGTCCCTCCACAGCTATCAGCTTCTAATTTGAGGGATCACTTCCCTCTATCAGATGAATCAGATGAGTCCTCCTGGGGAGATGAGTCCGGTAGAGAGAGTCCACCGGAGGAGGGTAAAGTCAGTGATCAGTCCTCAGAGTGTGAAGACTTCGAGGGGGCCCTCAAGGTAAAATCCCAAGTTCAATCTTTAGAGTCTGCCCTTAGGTTACTCTGGATTCCTCATCAGGGTATGAACTATGTAAGATGACCTTGTGCATAGACCTCGTTCTCGCCTTTCAGCGGGTGTCGACGTGGGACCTTCAGGATCCACGCCCATTGATGCATCAACTTCCGTGTTTGGCGGGGATGGGACAGCCGAGGCGGCTCCCCTAGAGTCTCCAGATTTTCCAACCATATACAGGGGGCCACGTCTCAGGGTTCTGATGAAATAATCCCAAGAGAGAGACCAGCAATTTGACCTTTGTAAGTCTTCTCTACCGAATTCACAACTTCCATCCCCTGACCACTTTAACTGACATTCGCGTCCCCTTCTTGGAATGTACATTCCTTCAATTGGACTGGGCTGCTACGGCGAAGTTGGTCAGGGTTTATGGTAGCGCCCTTCCCATGGGTATGCCAATGGTCATGGTGGTGGATATCCGACCTGACCGACCTGCAACACTTTCGATCTATGGAAGGGACTTCAGTGAGACCATGCCTGAGATTATCATGGAGGGATCCGATGATGTGGATCAACCAGACAATTCAGGCCCTACCATGCCTGATCCGACACTAGATGTGGTCCCAGCTGAGGAGTTCTTGGGGTCATTCTCTACATACAAGCCTGCCAATCGCGCCGACTGGGACGAGACAGCCACTGATGAGGATGACAGCAAAATATTCCATCACTGATCATGGAAGCTGATCACGCACTTCGTCAATGAAAACCCCCAAGAACTATGGTTTGATGAGATGGACAGACCCCACTCATGACTGCACGAACTGTGTGCTGGGGGAGTGGATTCCCAGCACCCTCACATATTTATCTGAGATCTCATGGCGGAGAAGATTCGGGAGTATGACTGTGGCCTCAGGGTGGGCTGGCAGTGGAGGAAGGCAGTGAATATCATGAGGCTCCGTGAGACTGACGTAGAGCAGGCCCAGATTACGGGCAACAAATTGCTCCCTCTTGGAACTAAGGAGGAGCGGGAGCTGAACCGGCAGCTGCAACTCCTTGATGTCACCAGCAATAGGGTATCAGAGCTGCAATGTTCCTTTGGTGAGGTCAATCTGTCCTTGGGGGGAGTTGATCCTCGGGTACTGTAATGATTACAAACCCATAAATGTAATTTCATTCATTGATTGTTTGAATGTCGTAGAACGCATGATCTTCATTTCTTTCGTTGGTTTATTGCATCCTTGCAATGTTCGGGGAGCATCCAGCGATCATCCCCTAAGCTAACCTGGGTCTGGCCCGATGTGAGAAACAAGGGGTGACCATCTTATCACCTCATCCAAATGTAGGAGTGTAAACCATGCTTTAAGTATCCAGGGTTTGATCAACCGGTACAGATTTCTGGGAAGAAATGGGAGAGACCTGACTAGATATTTAAGCTCTTAGAACAGTGGAATTATCCTTTTCCTAGAGTGCTATTGGGAACGAATGGGGTAACTCCATGGGTGCTGGAATCGATCTGAACAGAAGGGAATGGGAGATTTGAATCACGATTCCCCGGATTCGGAGCATTGTGGGGGGTGTGGAGTGACAATAAAGAATAATTGTTGACCGCATTCAAAACACAGTATTCTTATTGCATTATCCTAGAATAGAGACAGACAAATTAGGGTCGACCATTGGCCATGTTTGAAACACGAGACCTATCACAAATGTCATACATTAGCCTTCTGGAACATTGGACTAGGACAGTAGGCGGGCCATAGGCTGAGCGTCCATACTGTTAGGGGGTTCCTCCAGACATGAAAGAGGACGAGGGTCCAAATAAGGGGGAATGCAATGCGTGGAATGTGGAGTGATGGTTTGTTCGAACAGAATCCAGCACTCACGAAATTACACCACCATGGACGGAGTACACTAGATGGGTGCATCAGTTTTATAATGGATCATTCTTCCTTTCAGACAGGGCCTCTCTGGATAGGGACCTGTCACTTCTTAATGTCATCTTGGGGCATCCTGAACTTGTTCGGGGAAAAGTTGCAGTTACGCGGTTCCTCCTGAGGGGTCAGGCCATGGACCGGAAATGGGGAGGAACATGACTTTATGATTCCGGTGGTTTGACCCTGGGAGAAATACCAGGGTGTCTCTACATATCCCATAAGGATAGGAATCAATCTGTATGTAGTTCTAGGAGTGCAGTTTAACGTAATGCGGGGCGATGAGAAGCCTGGTTGTGCTGGTACACATCCCACCAGAACTACTAAGCCAACGTGATTCATGCTCGACGTGGGATACAAGAAGTAATGGGGGACTTCCCCGACACAGAAAGGGGAATGTTAGGGTGGAGGGATTCTTGGTGAATGTAGGCCCAATAAAGCTAACATGTCCATGTAGCACACCTAGACGAGCGAAGAGGTGAAACCGAGTATATCGGAATTCCACATGAACATGAGGATGTGGAAATGTGTGAATCATGATGCTCAAAATCTAGATCTCAATGATGGCAGCATGATGATGGAGGACAACTGTTGACCGTGGTGAAAACACAACATCCACATCGCATTAGCCTAATATGGGGACAACAAATGAGGGTCGACCGTTGACCATGTTCGAAGCATGGGACCTGTCACAAATATCGTCCAAGATCCTTGGGGACGTTGGCCCGAAATTTTAGGAGAGCCCTTAGTCCTATCATCCATTCCATCTGAGGGACCTTTTGTACATGGAAGAGGATGAGGATCCAAATAGTGAGATCACAATGCTTGGAAATGGAATGAAGAGAATGTCCCCGTGAAAATTCCACACCTCAGGCTCTTTTTCAAAATGAATCTGAATACGATAATGAGATGTATTAGATAGAGGGGGTCGAGCCCCTTCCCATTGGTAGATCGTAGTTTAGGATCATAGAAATTGGACCATGGATAGTAGGAAAACATGGAAGACACATGGTGGAGTAACTACAAAAAATCGACGTGAATGGGAACTTGGGGTTCTGAACACCACATGTTCCTTGGAGAGGTTCTAGGTCAAGGGACAAAAAACTGAGAGTTGAGCTGGGCCTGAGGCAAAGTGCACATGTGTTCTTACATACCCCATGTAGATGGGGATCATGCTGCATGTAGTTCTTGAGGTGTCACGGTAAGGTACTAGTGCCAGGGATAATAGGAGCTCACGGGCGTGGCCCTCTCACCAAGAGAAGCGGTATTTGATAAATCATGTTTGTCCTTTAAGGTGATTGGGTTTTTTCTTGTGAAGCGACAGGCCTAGGGTAGCAGGCCCTAGCATCACCACAAGAATCAAGCCGTAATAGGCATTTGAAAAATGGTATGGCATGAGCCAAATAAAAAACATGGTGTCCCCTTGAGTGAGGACATCATAATGCAGCGCCGTTTTTTGTCGTGCGACTGGGATGATAATTTCATAGTTTAAGGTCATGTGATAGGACCATGCAATCATTATAACGTCATGCAACGTAGACGTAGCAGAGTTGATTCTAGATGTTGAATTTTTACGGCGTAATAAAAAACACCTGTTGTGAATGAGGACATGATCCCATATCACTCCGTATGCCATTTCGAGAAGGAAACCACGGGCCATGGGGCCCAAATAGAGGTAAGAGGGAAAGGTGCAGGAGAAACTAGATCCCAACTGAGCTGGACCGGAAAACAAGACGTTCAGGTGGTCCTTCGTATCCCATGGGGATGAGGATAGAGCTACACATATCCCTTAATGAAGATCATAGTTTATGGTCTTAGAGCTCAGACCATGGGAGCCCAGAAGGACGTCGTATTGCAGCTTTGTCCCCCTAATGTGTAGGGTTCACTAAGGGATAGCACCAAGAGTGTCGAGATTCCACCTGGGCATGAGGGGTGGAAAATAATTTGAATCAAGCAACCAAAATTCAGGGCATGAAGGTGCTGGCGTGATGATGGAGGGTTATTGCTGACCATGTTCGCAACACAGCATCCTGTCGCGTTTGCCTGAAATGGGGACAAACAAATGAGCATCGTCCACGGACCATGTTCGCAGTGTAGTATTTGTATCAAATTATTGTCTGAAACCCTCGAGGTCATTGTCATGTAACGGTAGGAGAGCCCTTAGGCATGGTATCCATTACGTTCATGGGGGGTACCTTCAGGTGTGAAAGATAACGAAGGCCCTAATGAAGGGGAACACGATGATTGACAAGTGGAAGGAACTTGCCTAAGTGTACTCTGACACACCAGGTCCTAAACCAGAGTACTCTTAACACGTGGGTGAACCACTGCAAGGGGTCGACGGACTTATCTTGAGGGTGTCCAAGAGATGGAGGATTCTCGTGAGAAGGGGGGTATGTTTCCAAAAACCCAATGCGAAGGAGGGAATAACCTTGTACCACACATATATACCCCCTCGTGGAGAGGGATAGGCCAATGGGCCTAGGGGACCGAGAGATTGGGGGATCTCTAAGAGATAGGGTTGGACCCAAAATCTAAATTTTCAGGCGTTCTTATATATCCCATAGGGATGATAATCAAGCCATATGTAGTTCTTGAAGACACCTGGGGGTAAGACACCCTATCAAAAGTGGGGTGTACAACACAAAGAAGAACCCAATGTTAATGAGGACATAATCACACACCACACCGTACACTCCAAGAAGAACTTGGGCTGGGGCCCAAGAAGTCCAAGGGGCCTGAGGCTGAGCCTCGGGCAAGAAGGCCTTAACATCTTGCAGTTTAATGTCTTGCAGTAAGGACGAGGGATGGGGGGCCGAGAAGGCCAAGGGTCCTAAGGCTGGGCCTTGGCCAGGAAGGCCAGACCAGTATATAGTTTAACGTCTTGTAGTGAGGATGAGGGTCGGGGGCCCAAGAAGGCCAAGGGACCTGAGGATGGGCCTCATTCAGGAAGGCCTGACCAGTATGCAATTAAGCATCTTGCAGTGAGGATGAGGTCCACAGGCCCAAGAAGTCCAAGGGGCCTGAGGCCGGGCCTCAGTCAGGAAGTCATGACCAGCTTGTAGTTTAACATCTTGTAGTGAGGATGAGGGCCAGGGGGTCAAGAAGTCCAAGGGGCCTGAGACTGGGCCTCGGTTAGGAAGGCCTAACCAGCTTGCAGTTTAACTTCTTGTAGTGAGGACAAGGGTCAGGGAAGGTCTCGTCCTAGGATGTGTACTGTAGAGTGAGCAACCCGGAGTGAATGAGGACATAATCCCACACAATGTTGTACAATCCTAGAAGAGATATACCAGGTCGGATGGAAGGTCATACACCATCTTGTACGGTTACTACCTCGTCACATCTCCTAAGCCCACATGAGCGGTGCTTGGTGTGGGAAACAAGGAGCCGGTCTTGGCTATCTCCATCCAACGGGGCCTGATAGCTAGCATCTCCCAAAGGGATTCCGTTGCAAAGATACAATGGGGTAGAATCAACCCCTACACTCAATGTTTGGGACATCTTGGGGTGGTCCTAACGATCCAGGATGACTGTTGACCACGTTCGAAACACAGCGTCCGTATAGTGGCATGAAATGGGACCAACAAACGAGCATCGACCGCTGACCATATTCTCAATGCGGAATTTGTATCAATTTGTTGATTGAAATCCTTGAGGGCGTTGGCTTGAATTAGTAAGAGAGCCCTTAGGCCTAGCATCCATACAATTCAGGGGCCCATCTGGATGGGGAAGGTGATGGAATCCCAGTCATGAAGTGGGTGAATCATATTCTTACCCATCTATGAAAGAGGTGAACGTCTCCATGGATCGGGACGTACAGCCAGATCGAGGCTAGATTGACCTGTATTGGGGAAAAAGTATGCACCCTGCCATATATCTTGACCTGAGGGGAAGATTCAGGTGTTTGGGTTGGGCCAATAGACAAAATTTCTGGGCGTTCCTACATATCCCATGCATACGGTAATCAACCCGTACATTGTTCTTGAAGGCCATGAAGTTTAACGTCATGCAGTGAGGATGTGGGAGAATAGAAGAACAAGGGTTGGGCACATGGTGAGACCATTATAATCCTCGTATGAATGGGGAAAAGGAATCCAACTCCATATCATGAATGGATCCTCTGAGAAAGCTATACCCGAAGGGAATAGTCAAAGAGAATAGTTCGGGGATGGGCTCAAGACGAGGCGTCTGAGTGTTCCTATGTATCCCATGAGGATGGAAATCAAGACATACGTAGTTCTCAAAATGCAGTTTAACGTCATGCAGGATGATGCACAGTTTAAAGTCATGCAGGACTGGGCAGTTTAAGGTTATGCATGATCGACATGCAGTTTAGGGTCTTGTGGGACTAGCATGTAGCTTAGGATCATGCAGAACCATCCAGTTTAAGGTCATGTAGGACCGAGGGGCTCTGGAAAAGTATTTCTTGAGGAATTTTGCATTGGTGGGAGGAGTTATGCGCTCACCATCCATGGTCACCAAGGATTATGCTATATTGGGGTAAACCCTGTGGACTATGTAATGTCCTTCCCACTTGGGCTCCAACTTGGGTGGTTTCTTACCAGGGATCTTTGGCGCTCGAAGGGCCAACCCCAGGTTTCCTTGCAGAAAAGAGAGGAGGTGAACATTCTTGTTGAAGGATATTACTATCTTATTCTTATGACCTTCCAGATTGTGCAGGGAACGTAGCCTATTCTCGTCAAGGGCTTCTAATTAAGCCAGATAAATTTTGACCACCTTATCTAGCACCAATTGGTCATAGACCGCAGTGCGTAACGATGGCAGCTGGATCTCGATGGGAAGGATGACCTCACCCCCATACACCAGGGAATATGGAGACATCTGTGTGGAATTGCGAGTCTTCATCCGATAAGCCCAGAAGGCGTTGGGGAGCTTGTCCAACCAACTCTTCTTATTCTGGCCAACCATTTTCTACAAAATTTTAGAGAGTGTTTTTTTGAACACCTCGATCTGTGCATTTGCCTGTGCATAATAGCGAGAGGTATGGTTCGAACGGATATTGTACTTGGTGTACAATTTATTCAGCTCAGCTGCTCGAAATTTGGGGCCGTTAACGATGAGGACAGCGTAAGGGACTCCAAACTAGTGGATGATGTTGGAGCTTACAAAATCAACGATGGAATGGGCCTTGACCTCCTTGAGCGGAACTGCCTCTACCCATTTGGAAATGAAATATGTGGCGGTCAGGATGAACCTGCACTGGTGAGCTGTCACTGTTGGGTATGGTCCCACGACATCAAGTCCCCACACTGCAAATGTCCAAGAGTACTTGGTCGGGTGGAGAGGTTTTTGCGGCCGATGCAGGAAGTTAGCATGAACATGGCACGCATGAAATCTCTTGTAGAACTCGATAAAATCCTAGATCATAGAGAGCAAGAAGTACCCCAGTCTCCAGATCTGATGGGATAGCTTTGGCCCAGCCTGGTGGGCACCGCAGGAACCATCATGAACCTCCTGCATGACCTAAGAAATCTCAACTCATTGGATTCAACGGAGGAGGACACCATCTAAACCACTCTTATAGAGGATCTACTCAAGACTGGTACCACTCTAGTGGGTAAACTATAGTGCGTGGCATCGGATTCGCTCACGCTCGGCCTGATCTATCAGGAGGCAACCATTTTGGAGGTACTCGAAAAAAGGGGCTCTCCAGTCGAGATTCGTTTCAACCACTGCACCTGAAGAAACAGGGGCTTCTAACGTGGAGGATCTGGCAGTAAGATGGACTACTCTTAGGCCTTCATCATCTTTAGGGGTGATGGGAGCAATGACTCTCCAATGTGCCACATGTATAATCAGATCATTGTGCTTGGGCTCTGCAAGTGATGCAGTTATGCCGGCCAAAGCGTCCGCTCGACCATTCTGTGATCAAGGGACATGGGTAACCTCCGACCGAGAAGGGAACTGGGCCATTATATGGAGGGTGCGCTCCAGCAACGGTACGATCTCTAGCTTCTTGACAACATAGTCACCATTGACTTGCTTGATGACTAGCTCAAAATCACCTTTTACATGAAAATAGGGCACATCGATCTCAAGTTCCAGCTTGTAATGACACGAAATTTTGAATAAATCTAGTTTCCTAATTTTGTGTGTTATTTTATTTTTATACTCAAAAAAACTGTTTTATTTGATAACATGAGTGTAATTAAAATGAAACCGTTGGGTTTCGACTGTTATATGACCATTGGTCAATATGACCATTGGAAACTAAATGTTGAGATTATTGTCTCTAAATACATGTAATCTTGCTTAATTAATATAGAAAGAAGATTTGATGGCCTCATCCTGTAGTCTCAGGCCAATCGAAGCCCATATAACAAAACTTGTGAAGGAGGTAGCACCATTGGGCTTTTCTCTGGACCAAACCCAAGCCGAACTTCATAGTGTGAAGCTATAATAGAATCTCCTCCACGAGAAGTTCAAACTGATAGAAATTACTACTCGTGCGATGTTGGTCGAGCCGCCCTCAGATTCTCTCACCTTAGCACACCTTACACTTAGGTCCTATGCTGGGGTTATAAGGGGCTTTGTAAGGAGACTGTAACTGCTTTGTGTAATCCATTGAGATAAATAAAATTGTGTTTTATTCTTATGGTGAAGTTTGTAAATTTTCAATAGTCAGGATAAATGTAGGATGTATATTTTTGATGAATTTGAAAAAAGGGGATATTTTAAAATATTTGTGTAAACCCTAAATAATTAATTATGTGTAATGATTTTCAAAAAATATTCTTCTGCAAATGAGTTCAGTAAGAAATTTGGAGTCTAATAAGATCAACATAATATTTTGGTGAATAGTAATTTATGAATAGTGATTTTATGCTTAGGATTATTAATGTGACCAAATGAATTATTATTCTCATTAAAGAATGTATTAATATTATATAGGCACCTTGATTATGTAACGTGATTCAATAAAATAGGCAAATAACTGTTTAAGAAATTATTAGTCAAGTATTAGTTTTTTCGGGTGAATAGTGTTTTTAATTAAAAATTAAATTAAAAATATTTAGAAAATTATTTTTATAAAATGGACTTTATTTTTGAATTCAATACAACGATATTATGTTAAGGTAGTTTTAGGGGATTTTTCTGAAAAAAATAAATATTCGGCGAATATTTTTTTAATTTAAAAATTAAATTAAAAATTATTTAGAAAATTATTTTTATAAAATGTAGTTAATTTTTGAATTCAGATCATTGATATTATGTTAAGGTGAATTTTTGGGAGTTTTCTGAAAAAATTGAATTTTCATTGAATAGTAAAAATACAGTTTTAGGGTTTCAGTATGTTTAATGACATCATAACTGTGTCATGATGATGTAATGATATATTTTAAGTAATGTTAGACTTCTGAATAGTAAGATAAGTTATGATGAGGAAATTCCACTTGTTTTTCCAATGCCACCAATGAGGTGTCCCTTGGCCATTAATGCCTTGTCCCCTCAATTCCTCTATAAATACCAAACCATTATCTCATCCTTTCAATTCCAAAATCCTCCTCAACGAAGTTCTGGTCCCCTTACCTCCCAAGGAGTCCTCCAAAGGTTCCCCCAATCATCCCAAGGTCCCAAACTTCATGATTTTGAAGTTACTCTTCAAGGTAAGGGATCCTACCTCTCTCTTTCTTTCCAAGTACTCTCTTTAATTTCATTTCTTTTATGCTCCATGTTCTTATGTTGGGGATGTTCTCTTATATTCATCCTAATTTCCTTTTCATGTTCATATGATTAGAGACCCCCTCTTTCTCTCATCAATTCATTTTAAGAATGTTTAAGTGGCGTCGTTAGCCTGCCGAATTTTTAAGGGATTATTTCACCCTTCTCATTTTCAAGTTCTATTTTCATGTCAATTCTTCCAAGTTCCATTTATTATGTTGGGGTATGATCTATATATATATATCATATTGATATTTTGTTTACATATTATTAGAGACACTATTTTATCTCGTCAAATAATTTTTTTGAGGTTTTAATGACGTTGTTAGGCTGGTGAATTTTCATAAGAGAAATCTTATTTTTGTATTCCTTCCATGTTTTTTATTTCATATGGTATGTCTTTAAAATTTCATTTCCATGTTATTATATCCTTTATATCCTATCCCTCTACTATTTTATGGATCATTTATGAGTGGGTGACCCATTTCCCCTCTCTTTCCATTATTTTCTAAAACCCTATAACATAGCTGTTATGCTGCAGAATTTTCGTCTCAAAACGTCTCTCTCTTTATCTCAAATTCTTTTATTTTATTAAGTGAATACTCAACGATCTTTATTATATAGGGGTATTCACATATATATCAAAATTTTATATTTTGATTCAGTGACTTACATACATGAAACCCGCTTTCCTTTTTCCGTGGGTTTAAAGTGACATAAAGATCACGTATTTAAAATTGTTTTTAAAATGTGATGACTATGAAATGAAACCCATTGTATTTATGATTTATGGGTTGTTTATGAAATTATTGATGATGATATATTTGTCTCACATCATAATAAAGGAAAATTTAAGGGTGCGCCCTGATAGCACTCCAATGCATTGGGTAAAGACCTAATCTCTAAAGATGACCATTTTTAACGATACCTTGGTGAATAACCTTGGTAATTTTTAATGACACCTTGGGGATGGACCTTGGAGAAAAGGAAATTATTTTATATGTTAAATGTTGTATCCACATCTTCATGTTATGAAACACGTTATTTTTATTATGATATGACTCATGATATCTTTCTCAGGCCTTAAAGTTATTATTTATGACTTTTGATGTATCTCAAGTTCACCTGTAAAATGTTTCCCTTGTTTCCCATACTGGGCCTTCTGCTCACCCTTTCCTTTGATGTATGCTACCTGGTTATTAGATGTTGTAATGAACATAGGATGAACAAATGAATAATCCTTTCAAGTGTTTAAGAAGAAAGTTTTATGTTGTCATGTATTAAGTTCCTAGTTTCCATGACACTAAACCTTAAAGATCCTCGGTTTTGTATAATGTAATGAAAGTTTATGTGATAAAAAAGAATGATGTAATAGTTTGTATCAAAGGATGGTTTTGTTATTTGTCGAAATTAGGATATGAAATCTTTAGGAATAACCCTATAGAAAAGTTTGAAAATGGAAAATATTCCAGGTATTTTGGTAAGTATTGAGTAAGTGGGTTCCAAAAAATAAATCTCTGTCTGGATACAAACAAGTAGAGGTGTCTCTGATACCTATGTTCCTAGGAGTGAAAACTCTAACAAGGTGTTTCAGGGTTGACCCGGGGGAACCAGGTGCATGACAACGGGCCTTACTGCACTCTTTGTTTGACACTCCCGTGGGATATGCATTGGTAAATTCACAAGATTTGTATGAAACTTTATTAAAGGGACAAAGATAAAATAAAATAAAGATTCACATAAGAATATATGATCTTGGATAACCTATATTGGAACCTAGGGGATTACAAGTTAGGGTATACTTTTCTTCTATAAGTTTATCCTTCTATGATTTAATTTTTCTTTTCATGATTATTGGTTATGTATTTAAGCCCCATAATTATAATTTATTTTCTTAGTTAATGGTAGGAAATGGAAGAACATGTTCTAACAACCAATGTGATAGGAAATGTGATGATTGCCCTATTAATATGACAGAGATGATGAGAGATCAATTTGAACATATTGTGATTATGACAAACCAGCTATAAAAAATTACAATTAATAATTGGTACCTAGTTGAATGCCCAAATTCATCAAGGAAGAAGAAGATGAAGTCTCAAGATTGTTCATCTGATAAAGTTGATAAGGGAAAGAAGACCTAATTTCCTTTGTACAAAAAGTGTGGAAAGGTACACCAATGAGAATGTCACAAATGAACCGGGAGATGTTTTAAGTGTGGGGTGATAGGGCATAAAGTATCCAATTGCTTTAAAAAATGGATAATGTGATGAATAGAGATAAGGTTCGATCTAATGTACCTTATACTTCTCAATGTCATAAATGTGGAGAAGTTGGGAATTATCCAAGGCAATGCTATCTTTGAAGGGATGAGAATCATGATGATAATCAACAATCTTCAAGGACAAGGGAACAATGCAAGTCCTATGCTGAGATGGATCATGATGAATAAAGTACATGTAACTTCTACGCAATAATTGACGATGTCATGTTGTATTTTAGTTCATGCCCTATGAGAATATCTTTAGTGTTTTCTATGAACATCGAGTCACTACCTAAGATGGTTTTATATCATTACAGAAAACATCTATTCTTATATAACACATGTTGATGTTGTGAAGTTGTTCTTCTTAAAAAAAAGAATGACTAGGGGATTAAAAAGATGATTATTATTTTGTAAGACGTTAACTATTTTGGAAACCCTATATGATTGAGGTAAATAGATTACCATGGTATTTTCTTCAAAAAGTAATGGTTGACTTATATTTTGAAGAATCGGTGAATTTAAGGTGAACTTATAGTAATTTAGTTTACTTATTGAAATGATTAACCTATCTTGGGGAACATATTTTTAGGTTAGTTACTTTTGTTATGAGATGTTAGGAGTGATTGATGTTGTTTGGAGATGAATGATAAAGTTTATCTTGGAAGACTATGTTATCAAATCCTTCTTGTATTTGGGTTTCAATCTTAGTTTGGTTTATTTTGAGGAATTTTAAGGATAGTTATTTATGGAATGGTCTATGATGAACTTTGGGTAGTACGGTGGAATTTTGATGATTTAAAAGTATTCTCCCTTCCTATGGGGTTATTTATTTGTGAAGAGTGGTTTTTACCCTTTCTGTTTTTGGGATAATGTTAAAGATAGAAGAAATAGATAGTTAATCTTTTGTGGATTATGAGATTCGCTAGAAAATGATTATTGTGCTTTTGATGAGACCAAGTTTTTTTTTGAATACTCATCGTTTGGAGAAAAGATTAGTTTTGGTAGAAACTTATTAATGGATGAAACTCTACATGAGGTAAGTATATTTCCGTGTGTTCTTATTATATGTAGTAAATGAATTCCTCAACATTATTAAAAGGAACGTAAAATAAAAACATTGTTCGTTTAAGTTTCCTACTGGGTAATCAATGACCGTTTAACCCATCACAAGTTTGTGATTTTATGATGGTCAAATTTCTATTAGACTTGTCTTCTATAACTCTCCATCAGAACATGACCATTTATTTTCTCCTCCATATCCATGTTTTCCTACATTGAATCCTTGTATGGGTTAACTCGGGTGAAATTTGTGCTTCCCTTTCTTTCTTTTAAAGTAATAGTGTTACTGATTCTTTTTCCGATGTGGGACATTCAATGAAATTTCTAAGCCCAATTTCAAAAATTGCGAGGATGCAATTTCATAAGGGGGGAAGATTATAACGACCAGAAATTTTGAATAAATCTTATTTCCTAATTTTGTGTGTTATTTTATTTTTATACTCAACAAAACTATTTCATTTGATAACATGAGTATAATTAAAATGATACCATTGGGTTTCGACTATTATATAACCATTGGTCAATATGACCGTTGGAAACTAAATGTTGCGATTATTGTCTCTAAATTCAAGTGATCTTGGTTAATTGATATAGAAAAAAGATTTGATGGCCTCATCCAGTAGTCTCGGGCCAATCGAATCCCATCTAACAGAACATGGGAATGAGGTAGAACCATTTTTCTTTTCTCTAGACCAAACCCAAGACGAATATCATCATGTGAAGCTAGAATGGAATCGCCTTTGCGAGAAGTTCAAACTGATAGAAATTACTACTCATGTGATGTTGGTTGAGCTGCCCTTAGATTCTCTCACCTTATCACACCTTAAACTTACATCCAATTATGGGGTTATAAGGGGCTATGTAAGGAGACCATAACTTCTTTGTGTAATCCATTGAGATAAATAAAACTGTGTTTTCTTCTTATGGTGACGTTTGTAAATTTTTAAATGTCCAGATAAATGTAGGATGTATATTATTGATGAATTTGAAAAAAAGTGGATATTTTGAAATCATTTTGTAAACCTTAAATAATTAATGATGTGTAATGATTTTCAAAAAATGGCCTTCTGCAAATGAGTTCAGTATGAAATTTGGAGTCTAATAAGATCAACTTAATTTTTGGTGAATAGTAATTTATGAATAGTGATTTTATGCTTAGTATTTGTAATGTATCCAAATGGATTAGTAATCTTACTTAAAGAATGTATTAATATAATATACGCACCTTGATTAAGTAATGTGATTCAATAAAATAGATAAATAACTATTTCAGAAATTATTAGTCAATTATTAGTTTTTTTCGGGAGAATAGTGTTTTTTAATTAAAAATTAAATTAAAATTATTTAGAAAATTATTTTTATAAAATATAATTTATTTTTGAATTCAGAACATCGATATTATATTAAGGTACTTTTTGGGTATTTTTCTGAAAGAAATGAATTTTCGTGAAGTGTTTTTATTTAAAAATTAAATTGAAAATTATTTGGAAAATTATTTTTATAAAATGGAGGGTATTTTTGAAATTAGAGCATTGATATTAGGTAAAGGTAAATTTTTGGGAGTTTTCTGAAAAAGTTGAATTTTCAGTGAATAGTAAATATACAGTTTTTGGGTTTCAGTATGTTTAATGACATCAAAACTACGTCATGATTATGTCATCATATATTTTAATGGATGGTCGAATTTTGAATAGTAAGATAAGGTATGAGGTGTACCAAGTGGCCAATACCATGAGGAAATACCACTTGTTTTTCCAATACAACCAATGAGGTGTCCCTTGGCCATTAATGCCTTATCCCCTCACTTCCACTATAAATACCAAGACATTGTCTCGTAATTTCCATTCCAAAATCATCCTCAATGATGTTCGGGTATACTTTCCTCCCAAGGAGTCCTCCCAAGGGTCCCTCAAGCCTCCCAAGGTTCCAAACTTCAAGATTTCGAAGTTACTCTTCAAGGTAAGGGATCATACCTCTCTTTTTCTTTCCAAGTACATTATTTAATGTCATTTCTTTTATACTGCATGTTCTTATGTTGGGGATGTTCTCTTATATTTATCATACTATAATTTTTGTGTTTATATTATGAGGGACCCCCTCTTTCTCTCATCAATTCATTTTAAGAATGTTTAAGTGGCACTGTTAGGCTGCCGAATTTTTAAGGGATTCTTTCACCCTTCTCATTTTCAAGCTCTATTTTCATGTCAAGTCTTTCAAGTTACTTTTATTATATTGAGGTATGATATCTGTATATATCATACTGATATTTTATGTTCATATAATGATAGACCCTATTTTATCTCGTCAATTCATTTTTTTGAAGTTTTAAGTGACACCATTAGGCTACCGAACATTCATAAGATAAATCTTATTTTTGTCTTCCTTCCATGTTTTTCATTTCATATCGTATGCGTTAAAATTTAATTACCATGTTCTTATATCATTTATATCTTGTACGACTATTGTTTTATTGATCATTTATGAGTGGGTGACCCATGTCCCCTCTCTTTTCAGTATTTTCTAAAACCATATAACATAGTTGTTATGCTGCAGAATTTTCGTCTCAAAATGTATCTCTCTTTATCTAAAATTATTTTATTTTATTAAGTGAATACTCAAAGATCTATATTATATAGGGGAATTCACATATATATCATAATTTTATATTTTAATTCTGGGACTTACATTCATGAAACCCGCTTTCCTTTTTCTGTGGGTTTAAAGTGACATAAAGATCACATCTTTAAAGAAGTTTTTAAAATGTGATGAATATGAAATGAAACCCATTTCTTTTATGCTATATTGGTTGTTTATGAAATGATTGATTATGATATATTTGGATCACATGATAATAAAGTAAAATTTAATGGTGTTCCCAGATAGTGCTCCAATGCATTGGGTAAAGACTTAATCTCTATAGATGACCATTTTTAATGATACCTTAGTGAACAACCTTGGTAATTTTTAATGACACCTTAGGAATGGACCTTGGTAATATGGAAATGATTGTCTACGTTAAATTTTTTAGCCACATCTTCAAGTTATGAAACATGGTATTTTTATTATGATATGCCTCATGATCTCATTCTCATGCCTTCAAGTTATTTTTTATGACTTTTGATGTATCTCAAATTCACCTATAAAATGTTTCCCTTGTTTCCCTTACTGGGCCTTCTTCTCACCCTTTCCTTTGATGTATGCTCCCAGGTTATGAGGTGTTGTAATGAACTAAGGATGAACAAATGAAGAATCCTTTCAAGTGTTTAAGAAGAATGTTTAATGTAGTCATGTATTAAGTTTCTGGTTTCCAAGACACCAAACCTTAAAGATCCTTGGTTTTGTATAATGTAATGAATGTTTATGTGATAAAAAGGTTGGATGTAAAACAGCTTGAGGCCAGTGATGAGGGCCTGATACCTTGAAAATCCTAGGATCATTGAGCCTCCTACCGGTGGGGCTACGGGACACACTGTCAAAGTGCATCTTCCATCATGTGACCACTGGATTGACTGAGAGGATTGCCTCATCAGGAAAATCAAGGTCCAGGGACTGATCCGCAGAGGTTGGATGGGTAGATAGAAAGTCCGCCAATGTCTTCCCCTTGATATCCTTCTATGTCATGAACCTGATGTCAAACTGCTAGAGTATCACCACCCATCATGCTAGTCGGCCAGTCAACATGGGGCAGTTCAGAATGTACTTCAGCGGGTCGACCCGAGAGACCAACTGTACCTCATGGTGCTGAAGGAAATGTCGCAATTTTTGTAAGGTAAATACGAGAACAAGGAAGCTCTTCTTGATAGGGGAGTATCTAGTCACCATATCGAGGAGCATGCGGCTGAGGTAGTAGAGACTGTTATCAGTCCCCTAGTTGTTCTTATGGGTGACAAGGGCACCGAGAGATCATTCTAGGGCAGTGACATAGAGGATCAGTGGCTTTCCAGAGACATGTGGCATCATGACTAGAGGATGGAGAATATATTGCTTGATTTCCTCTAAGATGGTCTGACAATCCTCATCCCACTCATAAGCGGAGCCTTTATTCATGAGCCGAGAAAAGGTCTTACACTTTCCATCCATATTCGCAATGAATTGGTGTATGTAGGCGAAGTGGCCTTGAAAACCTCAATTATCTCGAATATTGATCGGGGGAGGCATCTGGAAGATGGCCTTGATCTTGTATGTGTCGATCTCAATGCCTTGGTACTTGAAAAAAATTCTAATAAACTTCTCGAAGGTGACCCCGAAGGAACACTTCAATGGGTTCATCTTCATGTGGCGGGAATAGAGGAATCCGAACTCTTTCTCAACGTTCTTGAGAGGGTCCTAGCACTGGTGAAATTAGACCACTAGATCATCCACATAGCACTTCACCAATGTCCCGAGTATCGGCTTGAATATGCGATGCATGGCCCGCTGATAGGTGTAACCTGCATTCTTTAGGCCACATGGCATAACCTGGCAACAGAAAGTACCTTTGGGAGCCCTGAAGGTTGTGGAATTTTTATCCTCTCGGGCCATCCAGATATGATTATATCTTGAGTAACCATACATTAAAGAGAGGTCTTGGAACCTAGTCATAGCGTCGATCAACAATTCTGTCACTGGAAGGGGAAAGTCAGCCTTCAGGCAATGGCGGTTGAGTTCCTGGTAGTCGATGAAGACCCTGATCTATCCATTCTTCTTCCTGATTGGCATGATGTTGGCTAACCAATTTGGGTACTAGACCTCCTTGAATAAGTTGGCTTTGATGATCTTGTCAACTTCATCCTAGACCATGGCACCATGAGAAGGGTGAATCTTTCTGGGAGGCTACTTGAACCCGTGATGATTTTTCAGGAGAACGAGGCGGTGAGCGACTACCTAGGGATCTAGTCTTGGAATCCCATCATAACTCCAGGCTCACACATCACCATTCTATTTAAGGAGGTCCACATACCGCTGCTGCTCCTCAGGGGACATGGCAACACTGATCAATGAGGGTCTCAGATTTCCCTCGCTACCAAGGTTCACCTTTACCAGTTCGTCGACCGTGGAAAAGACACCTTCCTCAAAGGTAGGGGGAGCATCCTCTATATCCTCTTATCCACTTATGGAGGAATCTTATATGGGGGAAGTTTCTTTTGAGCCATCGGATCCCAATGGAAGGCTGGTGCTAGATTGAGCGGCAGTGGTCATGGTATCGGGGAACTCCAACACTGCCGAGATCGTAGCAATGAAGGATGTCAACCTGATCCCATATGGTCTCCGGCCCTTGGGGATACTCTTGATAACATAAAATCAGTAGTGTCGCATCAACTTGAGCCGATTAATTCCAACCCAGTGAAAGAGACACGTATGACGTACTACCGTTTCCATGAGCGGGACGTCTCGATACCGTACGGGGATAGGAGGTTCTGTGATCACCTGAGCCTTGTTTTTGTAGGAGTACGAGGTGATTTTCCACCATCTCTTGGACTTGAGTATATGCCTTCCTCTTGTACCCAAGACAACAAATCATTGACCCATGTTGGTGGTCATGGCCTCCAATCGATGTATTGGGAAGATGTAGGCGTCATCCAGACCTACCCAGGGGTCACTTGTGACTGTGGCGGGCTCAACCTCACTTGCCAGAATCTTCTTATCATTACTCTTGTAATAGTCAGCATCTAGACAAAGGGCTTCACAAGAGGCAAAGGTCAATGCATCACCTGGGAGTACGCCTACTCAAACATTAAGGGAGTACTTGAGGCATTGGTTATACGATGATGGAACTGCCGTGTGCAGGTGGATCCATGGTCGGCCCATCAATGCGTTGTACGTGGTGTCCTGGGAGACGGCCATGAAACTAGTGCTGGAAACTAGGCCACCAAAATGGGTCTTCAAACGTATCTTGCCGACTGGGGTTTGTTCTTGTCCTGTCATATCGCTCGATCCTTAAATCGGAGAGATTTAGGTCATCCTCGGATAACCCCAGCATTCGTAGTGTCCATGTCGAGATAATGTTGATCTCGGAGCCGGTGTCAACAAGATTTTGGAGAACCTCCAGACCGTTGAATTGGATGTTGATGTACAGTGGGAGGATGTGCCCTTATATGGAACTTCCTTCGTCTTCTCCCAAGAACGATATGATGGCATGTAATTCAGCATTATCAACTGCTTCACCGTGGAAGGCTTTTGCAGCTGCTACCTCTATCTCGAATTAAAGTGGGATTCTTAAAGCCTCAGCGAGGGCCTCATGCATATATGATGATAGGCGGAGGGCATCAAGGATGAAAAGCCTTGCTGGAATGCCGACAAGGTGCTTTAAGATATCATACTTCCACAACATGTGAGAACTTCTACTTACAAGAGGTTGCTCTGTGATTGGAGGCATGGCAGACCCTTCCGACTGGATAGGTGGCTGGCTGGTGCTGGGCATATCCTGCTGCCCACTAGTCAAAGTAAGAAGAGTAGCTGCCGGATGAGGTTCAGATGACTGAGATCGGCCTATAAAGGGGTGAATCTAGTCGTAGTACGACCGATGTGGTTCTTCCTGATCTAGTAGAA
Organism: Viscum album; assembly: GCA_963277665.1. Taxonomy (NCBI): domain Eukaryota; kingdom Viridiplantae; phylum Streptophyta; class Magnoliopsida; order Santalales; family Viscaceae; genus Viscum; species Viscum album. Next base: position 823,678,130 of record OY728166.1, read on the forward strand.
ACAAAGGTGGTGGAGGCGGTCATGACGACACCGGATGAAGAGGCTGCACATGCTGAGCTCTGCGTTGGGCCTACTGTCTAGTCTCAGTGGCATGCACATCCTGGCTAGATGTGCCAAGTGATTTGCTTCGACGGACTATATAGTCACGGCTCGGGCGATGTTGGCGTTTGGTGAGGATATTAGGGAGGTTCGCCTGGCGTTCCACCTCGTCGGGAGTCATATAAGGATTTACCAACTCGATGGTGTTAACTGAAGCGTACCCTTGACCGTCGGTTGAAAATTTATCCACCATTGGGAGGATTCTGGGAGGGATCCCCATCTCAGGGGGCATGAAGTTGCCGAGAGTGCGAGTTGATGATGACATTGGCGGAGCACGTTGCTTCTTCTTGCACCATTGATGCTTGCTCTTCTGGGAAGAGGTCAGCTGAGATGATGATGCAGAAGTGATGGCCGCAGCTTTTGAAGGCTCCGGATGATTCAAGCGTGCCTGAAAGATTCCATGAGCGTGAGCAACCATATTACGAGCCATCCAGTTATCGTACATTTGGGATCCGAAGTTGGGAACCTGCTGCCACTCGCCCTCATTGTCGCTACCACTATCTGATCCTACAAAGACACACGCCACCTGTCCCGGGGCTGGGCCCTACCTGACTATGTTGTTGTCAATCTGGTCTTGGAGCCAGTACTTGAACACATAGCATTTCGTGATGGTGTTTCCCACCATCTGGTGATAAGGGCAGTAGTCGGGGAGATCGATGAGGTGCGCCTCCTCTAACTTTCTACACTTAGGTAAGCACACAATTCCCTGCTCTAAGGCGTTGTGGAAGCAACCAGGGACCTGAAACCCGTTGAACAAGTAGGTCCAATTCCTTCTATCCGGATAGGGGGCTCTGGGATCCTGGCCCTGACAAGGGGGTGGAGGTGCCTGTCAAGGAGGTGGAACCTGACTGTCCCGCCTTGGTGGTGGCGGCGCATTACGTGGAGGCGCCTGCCGATTCTGAGGACACGGCTGAGACAGAGGTTGTTCCTGAGGTGGAGGGCCTCTACGAGCCAGCGGGGCCGGTTCCACTAGTATCAATTATAGTTTCCTATGGGCTTTTATTTGGGATACCACGGAGGGATCAAATTTATAGGATCTACTTGCTGGGATTGTAGGGGGCAATAGATGTGCCTTCCCAGCCTGTTACAGGGCTTTCTCAAGGTGCTGAGCCTTTTCGGAGAAGTCTCTGAACCCTCAGAGATAGTTATGAGTGATTAGGGAGGGAACCAGTTTTGTCTTTACATTCCCCACACACATTTTCATTAATTTTTCTTGAGTCAGTGGCATGTTATGAGAGTATGTGATCCCCTTCCACCAAGATATGAAGTCTGTGACTCACTCATCAGGCCTTTGCTTGCACTTGAAAAGGATTGTGCTTCTCATTTTCCAGGTGGTAGAGATGAACATTTAGAGGAACTTCTTGCGAAGGTCCTCCATGCTGGTCACAGATCCAACAGGGAGCTGGCTGTACCAGATGAACGTCAGCCCCTCTAGAGTCTGAACAAAACAACAGATCTTAGAGGCCTACTGCTATGCTGGAGTCCCCAACATAGGCCCTCACCTTGAGTTAAAGTGGGCTAGATGTTGTGGATGGTCCCCCATCCCATTAAAGGGGTATAAGGTGGTATTTCTAAAACCCTTAGGCACCGGCATGTCATCCACCCATGCTGGGTATGGCTTGACATCAGGTGGGATTGCCACCTATCGCATCTCTAATGCCTCGAGGTGGGATATGAGTGCTGCCATAGGGTCATCCTGGCGGGGGTACCTATCTTGACGAGGATCCCTAAACACGAGTACATTTTCGGGCTCTTCAACATGGTAGACAGGCTCAACTGCTTGTGGAGCGACTGGTGGAACAGCCTGCGGGGCATCTGGGGGAACCCGAGCAAGATTCCTCAGATTGTCGCGCCATTCGGGAGTGTTTGGTGAGACATACCATGCCATATTGCCATGAGTTCCGGCTTCAGCCCTATCCGTAGAAGCGGTATGATCAGGGTTTCTCTGAGGCATCTCGCCGAGGGGTAGTTGTTATTGCCCTTGCTATCCCAGCCTCAGATTTCTGTAGTCAGGCCGTCGCTCTATAGTGCGTTTTGCTAGGAGTTCGTTGGACAACCTCTTTTGCTCAGTGAGTTTCTGATGCAATGTGACCTTTGTGGGGTCCTCCTCTATCTTCTGTACTAAAGTAGATAGGTCGGAGTGCTTGACAGCCCCAACGTGCTCTTTTCCCTTGCTGACGTTCCGGCTGAGTACCAATGACTCGGTGGGCGCATGGAGACCTAGGAGCTTTCTCTACTGATGGTTAATCCTCCTAGATGGGTCCAAAAATGGTGGTACACCTTCCTTGTCCACTATACTATCCATGTGGACCATGACCCTTCCTGGGGGCATGTCCTCAGTATCACATAGAGAGTAGGGCTGCCTCCATATAGGGATGAATAGGAGGGCAACAAACTGTCTATAGCCATGGATTATCATGTGGGGTAGCCTCCCTAATAATTCTGAGGAGTACCTTGATACTCGGAACACATTGCCGCTGGAGAGCCTCACGGCACCCTGGCGACTCGGGGCGCTGGGCCACAAGGAGTGTGTTCAGATCTACTAGATGGAACTACTCGATGAAATATCTAAAATGTTCTTGTCTCCTTGGATAAACCATTAACTGATGATGGAGACTGAAATGTTTCAACTAGAGGGTGTAGTAGAAACACTCAACTTCCTCTAGGGTGAGAGACTCAGGTAAGCAGAAATACTATGCTGCCACGGGCCGAAAATCCTCGGGGATGTTGTCCACAGTAAGAATGCTCCAAAATCTCCTTGACTCAAATTTAGGGTCTACCCTTGATTTCCCCACTCGCAAACTGGGGGTGGTTGAGGAATCGGCAGCGGGACTGAGGCAGACCGTTGGGATGGCAGGTCACCTGGCGGAGAATACAACGAATGGGATGACTGGGCGTCGATTCTCGGGCTATCCTCAAAAGAGTGGAGAGACCTGGCCGCTACGTCACAGTAGGAGGTACTAATGGTCGTTGTTTCTGTATCAGGGGCCAGGGCTTCTGGTGCTAGGTTGTGATGCTGCTCGCCTATCATCAGTCCCCATAATAGCTCTCTGTGTTCTCTTGTGGGGGTAGAAAGTGCTTTCGACGATAATGGTGGCGAATTCACTACTGTAACCTGTGGGGTCTCCAGGTTTTCATCTTCCTAGATATACCTGCGGAGGGAATCAGGAATCCTATGTACTTCACATTCTGGGAGCACCAGGATGATGTGCCTCGTCCCTGCCCTGGCCCTTGACTCAGATGAGCGAGGGGAGGATTCTTGATCTGAGTCACACTCCAATTCAGAGTTCGAGAAGCAGACCAGTTTGATCTTTATTTGGGATTTCCAAGGATTATTCTTGTGGTGGAAAAGACCCACCTTTCTACCCTATGGTGGCTCCTCGGGACCAGGTTGGTTTCCGATATGGGGTCCTTTGGCCACACTGGTGCTAGGGCGGAGAGGGTATCCACCAGAGAAAGTCGAGGTGTGAAGAGAACCGGGGAAAATTCCAAGTGAAAATGGGGAGGACCTCCATTAATAGAACCAGAGGATGAAAAAACTCTACTGGAACCGGAGGGAGCATGGGGAGGACCTCTATGCTTTGTGTGAGTGGAGCGAGGCTTGCCTTCAACCTTCAGGTTGCCATGGCGAGGAGGACCTTCACCAGCTACGGAGAGGACATAGGGAGGATCCCCACATTAGAGAGGGACCAAATGGAAAATGTATCCACACAGGTGGTTGGGGGTAGGAGGAATAACTCCATACCCAGTGTGGTGGGCATGAGAGAGGCTTCTGTGCCGAGCATCATTGTCATGGGGAAGACCTTCATTTGGGTCGGGGGTAGCACAATGCAAACCTCCATGGCGAGCCGCGGAGCAGGAGATACCCAGACTCTATGTATCAGTGGTACAGGGAGGACCTCCGTATGGGGTGGAATTATTGTGGGTTGGTTCACGGCGACCCTCGCTCGTGCCTTTGACCAGGAGAGTTGACCAAGCCTGCCCGTGGGGAGGTTTGGGCCTCGATCCTAGTTGGGCGTATGAGCGCCCCTACTCAGTGTATGTGTGGACATGATGATACGCATCGGCGGTGGCTTGGGCCACAGTAGTCATGGACATTGACACCCCTTGTCGGGCGTTCTCCTCAAAACGTGCCCAAATCTGGTGTCGGGTCAGACGAGCTGGGGCTGGTGGTGCAGGCACCTAGCATAACTGCTCCTCCGGCAGGACAGGACGGCAGCACTGACGCGGCTAGGTGGGGGCCTTTGTTGGGAGCCCCTGGATTGAATCTCTAACCAGGATGAGCTAGACGTCACCCACCTCATCAGCGTAAGGCAGGGAGTGGTCAAGGCGTTCCAGGGAGAGGCTCCTGAAGTGATTGAATGTTGGGGTGTGGAGAAGGGGATCCCTACGCGGCCCTCGGGGGCGGCGTGGGCGGCGAGGTGTGGCCACCTCGAGATCTAGTCGGTCTGTATCCTAGGTGGGGATGATACCCTCCTCCTCATATCTGCGCATGAGGTCATTAATTACCCTTCGCTGGAAAATTTCTGATGGAGAGAGGGGACGGGGGCGCCTAGTTGTCAGGGCGATCAAGGCCGTCATGGAAGGGGTAGAACTGCACGGAGTAGCCACATCAGTATTTCCCCTACCTATGCGCCAGTGGGCAAGTGATTGGGATTCAGATGCAAAAACATGGTTCCTATAAGCAGGAAGATGAAATCATTAACATTTCTTGGAAAAATATCAGCAACCAGTGCCCCAGCGTTGTTCCATCTTCTGTTACTAGGAAGACAGATCCACACTGACAATGTCGCAGAACGGGATGTCCAACGTCATACTGCCCCAACATCAGGTGAGTTTTACACCAGGCCTTTTATTTTCTTGGTGGGACCCGTTGCTGGATAGCTGGATCTGGTGACATGCCAATCTATGGATGCCCCGACTGCTACTAATATCCATATTGAGGAGAAAAATTCACATCAGGTTCACCATTTCTGTTTCTGACGCTTTCACTAGGGCGTGCGCATCTGTCTCATTTGGGGATGAATGATGTGGCTTTTTGTTACCCTGCATTCCTGCTTTCCAAAGGCGGGCGACATTCACTCCTTATTCAGGGACGTCTGGTCCTTGATCGAAACAGGATGATGGGATTTCAGTTCTTTCTTCCATGGATTCCTCCTCAGAACTCATCAACTAGTTCGAGTCTCCCTTATAGATTTAATTCGTGGTTCGTGAAACTCTTCCTGGTTCCATATCTTAATTGAAACCACTTAATTATGCTTCTTCTGTCAGGACATTCCATGGGGTCCGATTACGGCAGTAACCTTTAGTTAGGGGAGTTGTCATGTTGGGGCATCACTGGCATGTCTGGATGCTGGGGGATTGTCGTTTCTATCTTATGTCTCGTCTTATAGGTATTCTCAAGGGTGCGGAAGCCCAAGTAATCCCACATTGAATGCGAGGAAACATATTTCATAGGTATGTATCTGTGGTTTTCCTTAGCTACCATGTTTAACACAGGGTATGCCGCAAGGTTAACGTCCGACGGAGATGGATCAGACTGATCAGAACACTGATTAGAGTGGATCAGATTGAGGTACCCCCTTGAGGGAACACCAATTTTGGGGCCAGTATGTGGACGGCCTCCTAAATGCAGTTGAGGGGAATGGGGAATTAAGTGGCATGATTCCACCGGGATGTGGTGGCCTGGGTAGGAATCAGGATGGGCGATGGTTTTAGTCTTAGGTCTCGAAGAGACTTCCTACGTATCCTTGTGGAAGGAATCAAAGTCCGCGTAGTTTGATGATATGATGGGAAACCTGTGGAGGGTGTCTATGGTAATGGACGCATGGATGGGATCTAGAGGAAGTTGAACATCTGAGTTAGGGAATGAGCTTCCCAAGACACATAGGCTCGAGGGAAAGGTCATGATGAGACATGAATGATGGGATTGAACCTCATGGATGCTTCCAACATATCCCTATGGCGGGGAATAAAAGACCATGTAGTTTAGGTGGTGAATATCATTTAACGTCATGTGGGACGGCCATGTGGCTTAGACTCTGAGGTGGCCCATGGTATTGGCGAACCGACGTGAATAGGGTCGGAATGACTAGGTGGTGGGCTTAAACCTCGTGGAGGCTTCCTCCGTACCATGCCATAGCATGGATCAAAGTCCTCGTAGTTTGGGTTTACAGTTTAACGTCATTTGTGATGACATACAATTTAACGCCATGCAGGATGGGGGTATTTAGGGCATACACTCTGATGCGGCCCAAGGGGGGTATAGAGCTTAAACTCTATGGAGGCCCAAGGATATGGGGTCGGTGAAGCGACGTGAAGGGATTAGGGTACAGGTGGGAATGATCCTCATGGGGGCTTCTTATATACCATGCCTTAGCATGGATCAAAGTCCCCATAGTTCGGGTATACAGTTTAACATCATGCAGGATGACATACAGTTTAACGTCAACCAGGACGGGGCATTTGGGGCTTACACTCTGTGGGGGCCCAAGGTGGGTATGGGGCTTACACTCTGAAGATTCCCAAGGATACTGGGTCAGTGAAATGATGTGAAGGGACCAGGGGTCTAGGTTGCCTTGAACCTCATGGAGGCTTCCTACGTACCATACCTTAGCACAAATCAATGTCCCCGTAGTTCGGGTATACAGTTTAACGTCATGCGGGATGACATCCAGCATAACATCATATGGGAGAGAGGCATTTGGGGCTTACACTCTGAGGTGTCCAAAGGTGGTTATGGTCAATGCTTACTCTAAGCCCACGTGAGACATTCTCGGTGTGAGAAACGTGAGGCATTAAGGACCCGATGATCACATCGCGAAGGTTGTGTCCATGGGAAATGAAGAGGGGCTTACGCGTTGAGCGGCCCATGGTGTCGGGACTTACTATAGGATGGGGGCCCAAGGGTGACAAAGTGACGTGGGAGAGGGATTTAGAACCCAGGAAGAGAGGAGGAGCATCGTTCCCTATCACGCCCTCTGTTGGACTTGGGACTAATGAAAGGAGGAACATTGAAACTGACTCCTGGAAGGAAAGCTAGGGGCATACACCAAGGTGGTTGCCTTTCCCCTCACGGGAAAACACTACTCCTAGAAGGAATATATCATCCCCTATGGTGACTAGGGGGCGTGGAGAATGTCCGAGGTGGGGCACCCTGCGTGTGAGGCACGAGGCAAGGTTACAGTTTAACGTCATGTGCTGAGGACGAGGGTGCTTGGAAGTTTAACATCCTACAACTCGGACGTGGTGGGTTTACCCCGCACCCCTAGGATATAAATAACCAGTACCCTCTACTCCTTGTGGGAGGGAAGGCACCGGCAACGTCATACTAATGGGTGTCGCGGAGCGAACCATCGAGGGGTCTACGTTAGAGTGGCTATGTGAAGAAGCAATATCCATTAGCGTGCCTATGCGAAGAAGCATTATACGCTGCAACGCTACAAGAAGTATCATCCAGGGGACTTTGAAGTCACATCGTGGAAACCTGGAGGGTCGCATAAGAAATGGATTTTCCATGTAGAGGGGTCCATAGGCATGAGCCTAATGAAGCATTGTTGCTCCACATAGTGGAGGGCACATGCGAAGGGGTGTGCTTCGTGAAGTGGGATGCCTTAGTCTTAGAATGGGGCATAGGTGAAAATGTGAGGTGCGTCACAAAGTGGATGGGCATTTGCAGAGCACAACCTCATAGAGCAAAGGTGCCTCGTGAAGCAAGGTGTCGGGAAGCAATGTGCTTCGCGATGTATAGTGACCCTACCTTATCTTGTGGATCATGTGTACACGAAGGGTGTTTCGTGAATCATAAACGCTCTATGATGACTCGGGTCCCCTTGGGGATCTCCTTCCTTCACGAAAGCCCTTTGGCTTTATGGATGGCATCCCTCTCAGAAGAGGGGATCAAAACAAGACAATGGGGAGGAAATTCGTGAAGCAGAAGTACCTTGCACAACTCATGGTTCTCAAAGAATAAGAGTGCTTCACGATTCGGTAGATGAGAATCCAAAAGGTCAGATTTTCTATCCGGAGAGCTCAGGGGGAGGCTGGTATTTATAGGTAAGAGGAACCATGGAGCAGAGCTCGAGAGGCATGAAGAGGGGATTGGTAGCTTCGCAGTCGGCTCATGAATATCAAATGGGTTTGCGGAGCGTCCCGCCTCTTGTTCTTCGCGGCGGGTTCGCGAACATCAAACTCGTTCATGGAGCAGCCCGCCTCCTCTGCTTTGTGGCATGTTCGTGAATGTCAAACTTGTTCACATAGAGGCCCGCCTCCTCTGCTTCGTGGAGGCTACGATGTTTGGAGGACTCCATGAAGTGGCTTCGTGAGGCATCCCATGGGGCTATCTTGGGGCCTTTACATCATTCCAAATTTTGGCACCAACAGCTGATATTATGAAAAAGGCACAAACAAAAGAATCATTTTAAAGTTATCAACAGGGTCATAGAGTTATGTTGTCTCCTTACACTTGAATAAGTATGGAAGTGTAATACCCTCTCTTTGAGGTATGTTTTGACTTTCCCCCATACTAATATTCATTATTAATTTTGTTTCAGACCAAAAATGGGTGATCTTAGTGTTCATTAAGAAAGGGGAAGAAATATATTGACCTCTATTGGGAGATAAGATGACAAGAAGCTAAGCAATATAGGGTGAGTTTAAAAAATGATCATGGAGAATAAGTTTGATCAATATTTATATATCACAACTAATGTTCTTCATGATGAAATAAGTTTTTAGTTTTAGGAATGTGGTGATTATTTGATGACATTTTCATGCTACTATTATTTCTCACATTGAGCATGGCACATGTAGACAAATATTGTGTGTTGAGTAAATATTTGATCACTATCTAGAATCACATGAAGAAAATTATGGTAAAAGAAGGATGATCACAAATTATTGTCAAAAAAAAATTGTAATAGAATATTTAAAGTAGTATCAATGGGAGAAGAGTTTCTAATAAACATTTAGGGCTGATTTTTGGGAAAACAACCCCACATGTTGAGTTTAATGTGTTTTTGGGTTGATTTTTATTATTGATAAGGAAATTTGGAAATGGAATTTGTGATGTTCTAGCATGATTAATAATATGGCTGGTTAAGAGAGCTCCATGATAGAGGTAGGTATTATTTTCAAGTGGTATAGAACATGGCATGAAAAAGATGGTTTCATTTCCTATCGATTTCCCAATTTTAGGGGTTGAACATTTGAAGCAAGTTCCATATTTCATGAAAGATGTATTTTCAGGTCTTCATTATGAAAAAATTGAAAATAAATTTAGTAAGTGAATTTATGTTTTCACAAAGTTTTGGAGAATTGTGAAATAATTCTTCATGTAATATTGCTGAGCCGCAAAGTAAAAAGACCATAAGTTATGCAATTATGAAATGTTCCTCGAATGGAAAATTTACATGATGTTTTATTTAGTATGGTAGTTTCAAAAACATCAATTAATTGTTCCTAGAAAATGATGTGGAAATATTGAATCTTTCATGAAGTGGAGGTAACTTCTATACATAGAAAGCTACCCCTAGTTGAATAGAGGAACCCTTAAAGAAAAACCAAACAATCTGAATTCATGAATGAATTAAGAGAAATATTTCATTTCATAAAGGATTCATACAAACATCAGTTTCAGAAAGGAATGATATTACATAAAATCATAAAGAGTTTATCAAATAGTTTTGATTTTCATTAAATAGAAATTTCACAAAGGTATGAACAATTTTGTGAATAATTGGATATTTTGATGAATGTTTATAAAGGGGTTTTGTGAAAGTGAATTTTATGTGATAAAGAAGGGATTTTTCAGTATTTCTATGGTGAAGTGGTATTCATAAAGTTAATGAAATTATAACTTTATGATGCACCAAATAAGGTGCAGACTATATTGATTTAAGTGATCAATGGAAGAATATTCTAAATGACTAGTGAGCATACTTCAGCTGAGAGATTACTGATGTTTCAAATTGTAATTGTTTTTAAACGAGGTGGGCCACATCAGTTGAGAGATCAGTGATAATTTAAATTGTTATTAGTTTAAAAAAATGAGTGGATGTGTGATTTATAGTATTTTTTAAATAGTAACATTTCCTATATATGCTTCTTAGATGTAGCATAGTGTGGTTAAACTATTTAGAGTTTTTGTGTCTCGTGCTTGTTTTCATTTCTACCCATACATGTCTATGGGAAAGTGTGATAAAAATGATTTTTTATTGTTAAAAAATATACAAAGGGGAATTCGGTTTAATATTTTATACCCTGATTCACCCCTCATATCATAGTGTTTAACCTAGTTGGGATAACATAATAAGTAATTATGTACCAATTATAATCTATGTTACGTGACCTTTTGATTCATTATTATTGAGATTTAATTATTTGAGGTTGAGTATACTATATCTTATTATATGTACAATTATGTGACTAACATGGATATTTTAGTGACTTGGTCTTAGGCCTGGTGTAATTTAATGTGTTTTTAATTTTATAATAGGCATCCTCTTAAGATGATTCTCAATGGGGTGGTTTCTATTTTTTGGATACTAAACATTTATATTGTATTTTTATTGATGTTTATGTAGGTGTTTTCATTTTTTTATATAATTTTAGAGAATTTTACCTCAAATATAACTTAGAGATCCACCAAGGAAAGTAGGTCACAATGATCATATCTTTTGAAATGAGCCAGTTACACTTCTAGACACACATGATATTGTTGTTTAGAATTCTCTCATAGTCAATCAAAGGGTCTTAGTTTAAAAACTAATTTTGTATGGAAGATATTATCTAATACCTATTTATGGGAAAAAAATACTACAAGTTAGATCTAACTATGGTAAAATTTTCTAGATATTTCATGTTATATTTCCCCTCAACATTCCATGTATCTTGTAACTTTAGTGATCATAAGGAATATATTGAGATCATCAATGTAATTTTCAATCTTGCTAAGAATCTTGTAGATAGATGAGTGAAATAATATATGTATATGCTTTTTTGACCCACTAGGAAATGGTAGAGCATGATGAATTGGATTGGGAGAAATGAGGGTCTAACTTGGGAGACCATCAAGGACCTCTTTTCAAGTAGTTCTTTCCAAATATGCTGATGTTGGATAAATCCTAGGAGTTCTTGGAACCCTAAAAGGGAGTGACAGAGGAATGTAATATTCTTCTCATTTTACTATGTTTCTATAATTTCTTATATCATTTTCATGAATAAGGGGAAAATTCATAATGTTTGAGACTAGATTATAGTGTGAGTTGAAGCACCCGATGAGGGACTATAACATCTACACATACATAAAATCTAAATATAAAGACTTTACATATGAGAAGGGTTTCGAAGAGGATAATGATGAATGAAATAAGACTATCCTTAGTGGACTAGAATGTGGTTTCTCATGTATAAAAATGGGTTCCCCATTTTGAAACAAAAATAGGATGATACAGGAAATTTCATAGGGAGGTGATAAGAAATAAAAATAGATTATGGATTCTTTAGTTCCCTCTATGAGAGGTGGTTCACACAAGTGATTTTACTATGGTCAAATGAAAAATTAATGAAAATTCTATCCAAATACTCATATGATGTTTTATGAGTGTGGTGAGATGATAAATCGCCAGTATTTTTGTTTGAGATTATCATGATCATGTTTTCATAGGAATGTTGGGTTAACACATTCTCTAAGTGAATTTACAAGAGAATCATGGATAGGGATTCAAGAAAATATATGAGGGTTAGATAATCGAATATAGAGGGGGTCTTAGTAGTAGTTAAAATATTTTAGGGTCATGTTAATCATGTGAACTAGGGATCATAGGGAAAATTTCATGGATATTTTTTGGTAGTTTTTATAAAGATGATTAGATTCTGGTTGATGGTGGAGTGGGGACCTTAATAGTTTCAGTTTTTATTATGATTACATATATTGTTTATACCACCTTATATTATTTAGATGCTTCCCACTATTTTATATCTTCTCGAGTAATTCTATGGTTAGGTGTGTTTGTAAATATTCTACCTGAATTTTTTATGAAATTTTATTCCTCTCATAAATATGATATATGCTTCATAGTGGTTTTTGGATATAAATATTTGGAAAATTTTTTTGTTTTGGAGATAAAATGTTTTTATGTGATTTTGGTATGGACTGGTTGACTCATTATCGAGCTAGTATTAAATTTTATTAGTAACTTATGAAAATTGCCTCCTAGAAGGGAGAGAAGAATGTTCTGAACAAATAATGGGCATCAGGGTAGGTAGAGTAAGACCATACAACATTTATATTTGGGGGATTAAAACATAGGTGGTGGGTAAGAAGATTAGTTAAATTCTCCAACTACTTTTCATCAAATGGATGAACTTTAACATGACATATTTATTGATAATTTCTTAATAATTAATCCACAAAGGGGATTCATGTTCAATATTGAACTCATTTCAGGTGTACAACTGATTTATTTCCACCCATATCAGATGACTCTTACTAAGATAAAGGACTTGAATGTCAAGCTTAATGATATGAGTATAAGTGGTTTCTTTGTTTGGAAACGTCCCTTTGGCGTAGACCAATTATTATTTCCATATAGTCAAAATGGTATCTTATATATATGTGTCGATTATAAAAAATTGAATCATGTTATAGTGAATAACTGATATCCAATGGGTGGGATTTATAATTTCATTGATTAGTTAAGGGGGTGAAATGGTTATCCAAAACTAATTAAAGATCAAGTTTTCAAAAAATTGATGTCAAAGAAAAGGATATATAGAAGATATTGTTCAAGTATAGATATGGGTTATATGAGTACCTTATAAATTTTTTGGTTCGAATAATTCTCAAGTAGTTTTCATGGTTGTCATAGATAAAATTTTCAATCCATACTTATATTCCATCCCTGGGGATTCTATTGAAGACATATTGGTATATTCAAAAACTAGATAATTTCATTCAAGATATTTGGAGATTGTTTTTATTACACATTGATCACATAATCTTTATTCCATGATTTTCAAGTGTCACTATTGGATCAAAGATGTGTTCTTTATGAGGCATGTTATTTCTAATACAGGTATATCTATTGATCCATAGAAGTTAGGGGTAATTAAATAATGGGCGTAGACATGGAATGTTTCCAGGATTTAGAGTTCCTTAGATAAGATAGGTATTATAGGTAGTTAATCTCGGACTTATCCCATTTGGAAGAACCTTGTATCTGAATTAACAAATTTGGGGTATAGTTTATGTAGACTAGCATATTTGAGGATCCCTTTAAAGAAAATGTTTACATATGATAAATTTTTAATACTACCGAATCCTAGGATTGGTTATATTGTTTATTGTGATTCCTTTGAAGTTGGTTGGGGGATATTGATGTGGCAGTTTTTTCACTCTTTTACACATCTTTTTGTATTTTTTATTGACTTTTTTATATCAAAATATTGTTTTTATTAAATAATGGATAATTAATGTGATTTTGTACTTTTCTGTGTAAAATAATCATTTTTTTCTTAAATCAATTGTTTTTAATATTCATTATTTTCTTTTTAAATAATTCTTAAATTTAGTTATCTCTGTGAATTTTTCTTTTATTTATTTATTCTTTTATTTTTACAATTTATCATTCTAGTTAGTTTATCAATTCATTAATAAATTCTTTATTTTTAATTTGTAAATAAATAACACATTTAAATTCTTAATTCTTTAAATATATTAATTAGTTTAACAACATAATTTTATTCAGGTCATAGTTTTATTAAATAATTAATTTTTTAATTAATTATTTAACTAATTATTTGATTAATTAGTGAGTTTAAATGTTTTAATTCATTTTAAATTAAATTTGTTATAATTTTTAATACAAATAAATTCATTCTTTTAAATAATGTATAATTAATTTTATTATTTAACACTATTTTTTATTTATTTTTTATTTGTTTAGTTATTAATTTATTTATTTAGTTTTATTAAATTATTAATTTATTTAATCTATTCTTTTCATTTTGAAGGTACTCATGGTTGCACATCCCACTAATTTCACCATTTTCTGCCACCGTATCGTTCACGGTGAGACTGTGAGCATCACTCACGGTGCCACCGCCCCGCCCCCACACTACTTCATGCTCCTCTTCCAAGACACCGTTTCATTTCTTCACATATCTCACTGTTTCATCATGGTGATTGTCTCACCATAATCCTCACCCCACACATGGTGCATTTTCCACCATTTCTCCCCCACACTTGACAGTCTCTCCGTACCCCCCCCCCCCACACACACACACACCGTCACCTTCACCTCTTCTTTGCAACATCTTTTCAACATTCCTGTTTCACACCACCCCTACCCAGATGCAATCAAAAAAACAACCAGTTCAAAGAAATTCACAAAACATGAACAAAAATTTCCGCAGCAACTCAACATTAAGAACCATAGCACACCTTTCCTCTACCCTCTTCTTCTTGTACTATCCAAACCCATTCTGATGCCACATTCTTCCACAAGATCTACGCCATTCAAGATTTGAACCGCCTCCCTCTCTAAGCCGCACGCCGCCCTGAAGCCATCGATGATCCCTCTTCCTCACCACCGCTTCACCTCCCTACTTCGCCGCCCCTAATCCCCTGTCTGCACCCCTAGCCTCGCCGGGAACCCTATCCATTTCTCCGTTGAAACACTGGCCAGCCACACCCGCACAAACCAGCCACCAGAAACCCGCCTTCCTTCTTTGCCAGATCGAACCACCCTGGACCTCACCTTTCATCTCTCCTCGACCGTCACTACCACCCGAACCCTTCCCACTTCTCCCATGTGCCTCACAAACAGAACCATGCCCCCCTTTTCTAATTTTATTTTCATTTTTTATTTTATTATCTTTATATTATAATATTACTAATAATAACATATATATATATAATAGATAATAATATTGATAGTAACATATATAACTAATATAATTAGTAGAACATTAACAATATATAATTGTGTACGTTATTTTTATGATTCATATATTATGTATTATGTATCATATACAATATAATGATAATAATATTAGTTATATAAGCTTATATATATATAATTTATTTTAATATATGTTATTATTATATTGATAATTATATTATATATTAGTATAATTATTAACTTTATATAGTGATATTAATATATAGTGTGTAAATTTATTTAGTTTTACATAGCAGTTACTTTTTATTGGGCTCACGTGCGTTTGTTTTTGTTTCATTGCAGGGGTTGTTTGCACTTACGTAGAGTTCACTAAATATATCATGACATGAACACTGAAGTGCTCCATATGGATCTACTGTTTCTAGGGTAGATTGTAGTTTGCTGCGCGTGCACAGTATTTTCATTCAGATAAGAGAAACTGCTCCAGTGACCAGCGTGGGAGGAGTGACATAGTGAAAGCTACACGTGGAAGCCATGGAACACCTCAGTCAAGATTCTAGAGACTTCCACTGGTCATTAGTATACGTGACAGGCACGAAATCATTGAGTATCCAGAGGGCAAAACACTGAATGAGAGAGAGTCTTTTGATCTAGACTGGGGGAGCAGAGGAAGAAGAACATACAACATCATAGAGAGTACTGAGAGTAGCAGATCAGAGAATTTCACACCTCAATTTCCAGGTCAGGATATCGAGCACATTCCAGCATCGCATCCACCATTGAGTAGCAGGAATTTAGAACTTTAAGAGATCAAGAAGGGAGTCAAACAAATTTCTTTTCCTTGTGCTCTGTTTTTCTACGACTCAATTTAACATGAAATTCATTATTTCTTAGTCTATATTTTCAATGAAACCAACCTATATGTAAATCTAAACTCTTTCAGGTGAGGATATGCGGGGTGATTTTATTTGTTTAGTCTTATTCACGCGCTGCATCATTTTTTTTGGATTGTCTCTCTCATTGTTTACAAATAATTTTATTTTCAAAATAGCAAGATTGAGTGAAAACCAATCTCCTTTGAACTATAATGAAATCTGTTTCAATTTGAGGAACTCACTGACAAGTGAGTTGATGTTCAAATGAGAGAGACACACTGAACTCAACTGACAAGTTGAGCCCAGTAATATATGACCTTCATGACCATTGGATAGAATGTTTGTTATAGTTGAAGAAATGTAATGGTTATTTCATCGAAAAATGACCAGACAACAAATCTGGAAAGTTACTTTATGTTAGATCCATATTTCTAATGTTTTAGTAAATGAACAAGGCTATGTAATATCAAATCGGCAAGTGGAATTCCTCCCCCTACTCATCTATTTGTTGGTTTCACCACAATTTCCCTTACTGCTCTGTCTACTCTCTTTTCACTAACTAGCTTACCCTCATTTCATCACACACCAATTCTCACTCTCTCCACTTCACCACCACCAACTTTGTTAGATTGTTCTTATGTGTGTTTTTTTTGTTTGTTTTTTTAGATCGCCAAACACAAAATAAAGCCCCCTTGTGGTTCGACCTTGTCTTGCACTGTCCTAAGTAGTAAGTAAGTTATAAATTTTAGTTTTTCACCTATTCCCAATAATACGCGAGCATGCAAATTTTTGTGGCATTTTCGGGGAGGCAAGGTGCAATAAAAAAACCAAACAAAAACTCACAAAAAAATCAAAAAAAAACTGCAAAACGGAAAAAAATTGAAATTCAAAAAAAAAATTGTGAACATACTGCATGATAAATCGGTCTAATTTAGAATACGTAGTACCTGGTAATCCTGAAATCGATATTCACCTCAAGTAAGTGATAAAGAACAAATACATGCTTAGAATGGATGATAACAGAAATGGAAACTTGAACAACCCACTTCCTGAGAATTTGAACCAACCTGGAATGATGAACCTCCCAGGGAATGAGATAGCTATAGGCACAGTTTGAGAGAATGCTTGCTACCTTCAGTTTCTAGAAACCCTTCATGCATTAGACTCTCTCCTAGGTCCAGGAATTATAAGATCAAGCAATCTATGCTTAGTCAACTACCCACCATCAATGTAATGCCTATTGAAGACTCTCTTGACTTCATTAGAGCCTTCTATTATAGTGTCTAGAAGCTACCACATAGGGGTCTCTCTAGAGACCCAAATCATAACGTACATGGATATTACATTACTTTTGCATAAAACTTAATACATAACAAAAAAACTCCCAAAGACTGTATTAGTATAGTGTCTTTGGAAACTCGGATCAAAATCTTCTAATCATGGTGAATGATCTTCAACATATCTCATAAAGTTCTTCCACTTTTTGATTTACCTAAAACATTTATTTATGTCCTGGGGAAAAGAAAACATAAAAACAGTGAGCTCAAATGCTCAGTAAGGGTAAACCTGTGGAATATTAAACAATCCATAAACATTTTAACGTAAAAACATGAGCATAAAATCTAAATATCAAAATTTTGAGAAATAACATAAAACATGGTAGTACATAAGGCATAGATCATAAAGGAACATTAATCATGATAAACTAGAATGGGAATAAAACTAGTAATTGTTTCATCAATTAAGCACATGTTATGATTTCCATAGTAGCCAAGGCGTTGCTGCCAAGACCATCACAGTTGACAAAGTCCATTACTGAACTGGGTTAACCTGCCGTTCCGGCCATGCATTACTGAACCAGATTTTACTTGACATTGCAGCCATGTTTATATGATGAGATATAAATCTATAACCAATGCATTGTAAGGAGATATAGGTCACACCCATCTCATATTGAAAACATTATTACGTGTTCCACAACACAATCATAAATCATGAAACATAACCCAAAGAATAAAATGGGTTTCATAAACATCATCTCATCTTAACATAATCCATATAAAATAAATGGATATAATTTCATCTTAAGAAAAATTAAGCATTTCAAATAATAGAGAAATCATACTTGAAACATAATCATACTAAATAATTTCATCTTCGATGGGAAATAGTTTTGAATAAACACTTGAAATGAATTCTTTAGGAAAATATCCTTTCTTCTTCCAAATAATTTTCTTTTATCCAAATGCCGTGCAATTTTAATAGAAAATAACTTTTTTGAAAATAATCATGAAATCCTGATGAATAAAATTCCTAGAAATAAGGTTTTATTAATCCCTAAAAATCCATTCACGCCGTATAAGTTAAAAAAACATTCTCCTCGTTCTTTTTACTGGAAAAGTCAAAAAGTTCCTTATATGGTAAACAATGGAAAGATTTCTTCCATACAATGTGGTAAAAGTCAAAAAAGGGTAAAAATGACTTTAAAAATAAATGGATGAATAATAAACATTTTATGAAAACTTTTTTAGAAAACATGGATATGGATGATAAACATAACCCCAGTAAATACTTATGAATAAACAATCTCAGATAAGAATGAGATTGGTATAATTATCCCTTACCTTAGGTCCAATTTCTTCCGTAAGTGTCCGAAACACCTGTATAGTGGGTTTAAATATATTATTAAGTTGTAAAATAACCATAATAATATTTATGATATCATATATGATTCACTTATGACTTTATATTACCCGTACTTTTGTCAATTCCATGTTAAAGCAGCGTTTTGGGTAAAATCGTTTCATTTATCGTACGTGTTTGGACTAGTTGTTCTTGATATTATTATTACTTATATCATAATTTTCATAAATAGATAATGTAAAACATGATTTATATATCATATATATTCTGTATATATATATATATAATATAGATGAATGAAATGAAACACACCGTTCATGGAGATGGTAGGCCGTACGTACGCATGAACGCTGTTTTCCATTCCTTATTGACTTGAATGGATGTAATTATATGAAATATATACATACATAAATCCAGTAGAATTATTATGTCATATATATCATTATTATTCATTTTATATACTTTATAATCATTCTTGAATGGTTAACATGGAGAATGAATCCCATCACATCATGGAGACGGTAATCCGTACGTACGCACGAGCGATGATATCGTTCCCATAATTATTGAATGGAATTGGAGTGGATGATATAATATCACAAAATCAGTATGATGTTATAATATCCATATATAGTTATTCTTTACACCATTATACCCATCCAAGTACGGTGGTGGTTGAAAAACAGATTACACCACGGTGTGGGGACAGTATTCTGTACGTACGCACACACAGTGATTTTGTTTTCCATAGGATGGATAGAATGGGAAATGGGGTTGTTTCATATTTATAATAAAATATATGTATATTATTTATACTTATGTTATTAATTTATAATGAAACAACTAAATAAGATGAAGTAGAAGAATAAAGAAAATTGAAAGAATCGGTAGAAGAAATTACCTCCTCTTCGACGCGCCTCCTCTTAACCTCCTCTTAGGGCACTAAAGTTGGTATTTTAAGAAACAAAGAACCACTAGTAGGTTTCTATAAAAGTGTAGAAGTGAAATGGGAAGTGTTTGGCAGATATTGAAGGCTCAAATTTTTGTGATGAGGAGAAGGAGGAGGTGCCCTTTTATAAGGGAGGAGAGGGGCACATTTGGAATCCTCAAAAATATTAATTTAATATAAATTCAAAACCCACATAAAAACTTAAAAAATGACTTAAATCCAAATATTATATTAGATAGTGTTGTAATATCATCAACCAATAAAATTTATACATGTTGTAAATTTATATTAAACCTTATCAACATGATTTACCCTTATTTAATCTATTTAATTTTATTTTTGGTAATAATATTCTAAATTTTAAATTGTTATAAATAATTACTTATGTGTTGTGAATTATCCATAATTGTGTACTTTATGACATTTTAGACAATATAAATTTCAAATTATAATTTTTAAATATTTTTGTGATTTTTAAACAATTTAATAATATGTTATTTTTATAAAATAACAATACTATTAATTTTGACACTATTCATTTATTTTAATTTAAATAAAATCCACACAGAGGATATATTCAGAAAAATATCATTAATAGATTCATAAAATGTCATATTAATCTATAAATTATTTTAATAACATTAATTAGTTCATATAATATTTATTTTACTATTTATAAAACCATTTATTTCATATTTCTCTTAATAAAACAATTACAACATCATTTTTGTAGAATCATTTAATATAATTATTTGTTGCATAAAAATTAAATATAAAATTATATGATGATTATAAATCTAATATATTTCAAAAGAATACTTGTACTCTAATTTATCATCTTAAAATCACAGCATGTAAATTTTTATATTTATTAAATTATGATGGTGAAAATTTTGACATCATTTAAAATAAAATAATATAAGTGTCATAATCGCTTTAATAAAGCTCAAAATGGTCATAAATTAGACCTTTGGATGTTTATGGTTTATATATATACGACCAATAAGTTTTGGTCAGGTTTTGGGCCCTTTTAATTGGTATTATTATTTTTATGAAAACTATATTACTGATTTTCACTAAATAAATAATTTCTCCATCATTAATGTATAAGCTATTATGGTAATTAAATATCCCTTAAAAATTACAAATAAATTACCATAACAAATTAAAACATCTTATCTTTCAGATGAGTATTTATAATCAAATTTATATTCTGTATAACCTTATATTAAAAATACTTTCATTATTAAAGTTTGAGTGAGACATATTCAACTTTCTTTAAAATAAAATAAATTAAAGGTCTTAATCACATGAAAGTGGGTTCCAATGGATTCCATTTCGACCCAAATATTCCTTATGAAGAAATTTAATCATCCAATTATATTAATACAAGTGTTAGGGTAATTGTAAAATATTATATTTACCCTTAATTACCCAATTTACCTTTAACTATGGTAAATAAAATTTACCGTAGTTACTATTCATAGTGCCCTAAAATAAAACTTTTCCTATTAACATATTTTGAACCTTCTGATTCTAAATATGGAATCCATTTTTACAAATTAAAATCATAGAAGTTGTAGAACTTAATTTAAAATTACTCTTGTTGTTAAGAAAACGAGTTTTAAAAGTTAAAACATTACAAAAGATTGAAATGATTTTACCTTTGAATTCAATGTAAAATCAATGATAATGACATACATTATATTAAATAGTAAAAATATATTCTATTTATACTTTAAACCCATTCAATATTATAATTTAACCATATATATTATTATGATGAAAAAATTTGTTTTTAATTAAAATATAGCGTGTTTTCCCAATTCATTAAAATATGAATGTTATCAGAATAATATGAAAAATTTATCCAAAGTAAATTTTTATATCCTTATTCCGAAGAAGAATTTTATTTTGTCAAATTAAACTTAAAAACATGTCAAAAACTAGATTTAATGTGGGTGCTCCATCAAAGGGCGACAAAACTGCATTTTTTTTAAAAAACACATATTTTACCCGAAAAATTTATTTTGTTTCCAAACCATGTTCTCGAAAATGTGTAAGATGAATAGTAATGTTATAAAATTCAAAATTTAGTTAATACAATTAATAACGTCTAGTTCATAGTAATATTATAACAATATATTGTTGTTTAGTGAAACCCGGTATTGCATACTACACAAGCATTCGAGGAAGGTCAAGATTGAGTGTAATGAATGCCATGTCAGGGTTGCATGTAGTGAAAGCTACCTTTGGTGTTTCTTATAACATAATCAATACATATTTCATTTACGCATTAAATAAAATCAATACATAATGTTACATAGAATAATTTCTACAAAACAAACTTGAAATTGTGGGTAACATGAGCCAAGAATATTGTTGCGTATACTGCAAGCTAATACAGTGTTGCGTATAGTACAAGCCAATATTGGCGTAGTGTAAAATAGAAGACATCAATGAAATTAAAAATAATATATCTCATAAAATCTCAGGGTGTTACATTCTATCACCATTAATATGAATTTCGCCCTTGAAATTTGTCGGGGTTATAAATCGTTTACTACTTGATTGTTTCTTTCATAGAAACCCACATCGTAAAAAGGAATACTAAAACTTAATTTTAAAATTTGAAGTAATAAAGGTAATGGTTACCCAAATTAACTCATCACTAGGTTTACACATAGAATAACATAGGTGAAAATATAGATATGGAAGATAAATATAACCATCAAATTCTGATGATGTGTGGTAGAGGACTTGGCTATGAAAAAGAGAACAATCACAAAGCCATAAATTTGTGATGATCTATGGTACCATCTGATTCATCAGATATGGGGGCACTAGAAAAACATTTTTTGTTTTCATGATCATTTCATAAATTTTGAATAATTTTTGAATTAAAATAAATACTAACTTGATTTTGGTACAGTCTTACCGTTGCTCGTGCCTTGACCAATTTCAACTTCATCTCTTAAAAAAATAAAGTTGAATTTGTCTTTTGCGAAGTGTTAGTAGATCATGCGATAGAATGATAGGTCATTCCATCTATCTCAAACATATTTCTAGAAAACAATTTATACATAAGTCCATATATGGTGAGATTAATCGTATATGGTTCCGAAAATAGGCTTATACTTCATCTATCATACCATTTAATAAAATAAAACTAATTTCTACTGACCAGGGACTTCCTGTAGGCCAGTGGTAGGCAATAAAAGCCTGTAGTACATCGGTTGTTGGTTCGATTCTCACATCCTTGTCTGACACGATGGGTTGTCGCCCATCCCATGGGTTGTCCTTTTTCTAAAATTATACTATTATAACATTCCATAAATAATATCGCAAAACAAGTTCTATCCTTAAATAATACTATCTGATGTCTAACATAATTCATTAAAATGTTTAGGCTTATCAAAAATACTTCTGTCCAATGTCATAGTAAAAAAACTATTACCCAAAAGGTCATATAGAAAGCATGTTAATTCCATCATTTATCCCACATATATCATAAGATATATCTTGTTGGTCACATTCCAAACATGTGAATACCTTAATCATGTATTCTCTTGAAACGTGAATTACCATAGAACCTTAGTGAAAACATGAATGCTATCAATAGTTAACTCATTCCATATACCAAAATCCCAAAATTTAGATATACTCAAACCATGATATCACTTTTTTCTTATATCAGTCATGAGCTCATGAATACTATCATACATAATATTGTCTCTTTATCCCTTCATTATGTGCAATTCATCTGCTTTCCAAAAAAATTTCAATCACTTTTCGTGGTTATTGGTACCATAAAATTATTGAAAACCACAATGGACAAATACATAGATATTCCAATATACCATAAAAGTACATCAACAACATTATTCTTGAATACCAATACATAAACACTTCAATCCATCCTCTTCATGGTTGTAATTAAAAAATTCCTCCCTTGATTTAGAAGTAACCTCTTAGGTCAGGGCTTTGAGTTGGATACTTCCCATGTTCTCCATAGATTAGACATTGAACTGCATAACAGTTTGTCACTCTATAACTCTTCTCTCCACACAGATAATATCTTCCCCTCCATTTGATGTATTTATCATGGTTCTTCTTCCCTTCATTAGAAATCTCAATCTCCCTTTATCTATGTTCCTCTCCATGAGAACATGCATAAATGTCCATATTTGTCTTATTTAAGGAATTAGAAATACCACTAAAGTTCACTTGGATAATCATATATCTCGATGACTGATTCGGCATAATCACAATATCTCTCTTTCTAGGCATTACGCAGTTTTGTTGTTCATAATCACCAATTTGTCCATTGGATTCAATGTTGACCTAATTCCTTCTGGTTCCCTCCATGGACTAAAACCTAAAACCATAGTGTAAGAAATATTTAAAATAACGAGGAACCACATAATCATAAAAAGTCACTTATGGGATTTCTAACATATCACACATTCTTTAATCCTTGACAACATAGGTTCACCCTAGGTTATTCATGATCGCCAAAATAATTCTAGGACTGTAACCTATTGTTATTCTAAACCACAGGGACATCCCTTGTCATACCTTAGTAATATCTCTAGGGATCTCACTATAGTTTTTGCATCCTAGTTCCCAATGGTTAACTAAACCTTTGCTCTAATACCAACTATAGAGACCAAAATATTGACGTACATGGATATTACATTAATTTTTCAGAATACTTAATACATGACAAAAAAATGCCTAATGATCGTATTAGTTTAGTGTCTTTGGAAACTCAAAACAAAATCTTCTAATCATTGTGGAATATCTTCAACATCTCCCAAAAAGTTATCCAAATTTTGTTTTACCTAAAACCTTTATTTATATCCTGGGGAAAAGAAAACATAAAAAGGGTGAGCTCAAATTCTCAGTAAGGGTAAACATGGAGAACATAAAACAATCCATAAACATTTGAATGTAAAAACATGAGCATAAAATAGAAACATCAAAATCTTGAGCAATGACATAAAACATGGAAGTAAATAAGGCATATATCATAAAGTAACATTCATCATGACAAACTATCATGGAAATAAATCATTTAATTGTGTAATCCCTTAAGCACATGTTATGATTTCCATAGTAGCCAAGGCATTGCTTCCAAGACCACCACAGTGGACAAAGTTCATTACTGAACCTGGTTTACTTGCCGTTCCAGCCCTGTATTACTGAACCAGATTTTACATTCCATTCCATCCATGTTTATCTCAGGAGATATAAATATTTAACCAATGCATTGGAGGGAGATATAGGTCCCACCAATCTCATATTGAAATCATTCTTCCATGTTCCACAACACAATCAGAAATCATGCATCATAACCCAAAGAATAAAATGGGTTTCATAAAAATCATCCCATCTTAACATAATCCATATTAAAGAAATGGATATCATTTCAACATAAGAAAAATAAAACCATGAAAATAATAGAAACATTATACTTGAAACATAATCATACTGAATAATTTTATCTTAGATGAGAAATAATTTTGAAAAAACACTTGAAGTGAATTCATGATGAAAATATCCTTTCTTCTTCAAAATCATTTTAATTTCTCTAAATGACATTATATTTTTAAAGAAATAAATTTTGATGTAAATAATCATGAAATCTTGTAGAATATGCTTCATGGAAATAAGGTGTTCTGAAACCGTAAAAATCCATTCACACCATATAAGATTAATGTAACACCCAAGATTTTTATGAGAAATATTTTGTTTTTATGTTACATACATCGTCAAAGGAGTCTTTCACTTCACACAACAGTATCTTGGCTTGATTTACATGCAATCACGACCTTCCTCGATAGCTTGTGTTGTACGTAATACCGAGTTTCACTAAACAACGATATGCTATTAAAATATTATTAAAACTAGTCGTTATGAATAGTAATACCCACTTTTTAAAATTTTATAAATTTTATCTTTTAAAATTGAGTTCATTTTTGGATTCGTACTATCGAAATTAATCTAGGGTGAATTATTGGTATTTTTTTTGAAAACATTCAATTTTTGATGAATAGTGAAAACACTAGGTCACAATTTAAAAACCGAATTATTATTTAAATAATTATTAAATTTATTTAAATTTATTTTAGATAAAAATTGATACTTAATACCTATATTAGTTCAATTCAATTCATTGGATTCGTTTTATAATAATTTTAGATATATAAAAATTTTATTGATCTTTTTATCGCCTTTTACCCACCTCCTAGGAGAATTTGAAAATTTACATAAAACTTAATTTTACAGCTTCTGTGAGTGGAATTTTAAAAATCAGAGAGACACGGTTAATATCAAGGAGTAAAATGTGATTCAATAAGATAAAAATAATTTTTTGTGAATAGTAACTTTTTACTGTTTTTTACCATGGTCGAAAGTAAATAGGGCAATTAAGGGTAATAATGATATTATTATTACCCTAACACATGTCCTAATTCTATTGGATAAGTTTAATTCGACCAAAAACAACCATAGGAATAAAGTATGACCATTTAGGTCCACTTGGATTAGATTAGGACATTTATTATTATTTTATTTAAAGAAGAGTTAAAATAGATAAAATCAATGTTTAATAACTAAACTTTTTTTAATATAGGGTTATACATAAGATAAATTCAACTATAATTATTCATTAGAAAGAAAAAATGATTTCATACACAATGGTATTTTATTTATAATTTTTAGACATTAAATAATTTAATAATTAGCTTATTAATGAATTATTAATACCCAAATAAATGAAGTTTGATACATTTAATGAATTAAACTAATTTTATAGGTTAATATGACATGTTAGTATTTATTTAATTAAATTTTTTCGAACTAATCATGTTATTATGATTTTCACAAAAATCAAGTACCAAATACAGTCAAAATTGAGATAAAATTGTTTTTAAAACAAATATTATATTATTAATTGTTATTTTGTTCCTAAAAATCTGAGGTTCGACCAAATGACTTAGATAAGGTTATATATATTAATAATGAACCACATGGGGTTCGTTTGGCTTGTTATAGTAAGTTTACTAACCATATAGTGTAAGAAAACAAGAAGACATGGTAAAAGTAAAATTATTTAACTTAAAGTAAAATCTTAATGATAAGGTTAAAATAGTGACCTAAACTTGTCTAAAATCTATTGGTTGAGAGGATTTTAGCCCATCCCCACCTTATCTTCGAAATAAATCAATTTGGAGCTTTTAAAAACCGAATATGACTTTATAATAAAATAATATTTTATGTTTTTCCTAAGATGACCCTCTCCTCCCTTATAAAAGGGCACCTCCTCCCTCTCCTCCTCACCCCGCATTGAGCCTTCAAGATCAGACAAACCCTACCAAGTTCTCTTCTCCACTTCCCTAGAAACATCCTATAGGTCCTGGTATTATTCAAAGACCATGTGTAGTGCCCTAAGAGGAGGTTAAGAAGAGGCGCTTCAAAGAAGAGGTAATGTCCATTACCGATTGTTTCAAATTTATTTCCTCTTCTAATTCCTCTTCTTTAGTTGTTTCATTATGAAGTAATAACATCAGTATCACTCATATACTGATATTTTATTATAAATATAGAACAACCCTATTTCAACTTCTACCCATCCTACGGAAAACGAAATCACCGAGCGTGCGTACGTACGGAATACCGTCTCCACGCCGTGGTGTAATCTGTTTTCTACCACAACCTTACTTGGATGGTTATAATGGTGTAAATAATAACTATATATGATTATTGTAATGTGATATTGATTCTGAAATATTATACATACACTTCAACACAATTCCACGATCATGGGACCGATATCATCACTCGTGCGTACGTACGACCTATAATTTCAACGATGTGATGTGACTAATTCTACTTGATCTTAGTTGAATAATGATTATATAAATCAATTGAATGAATAAATATTATATATGTTACACTAATACCATTCTGGAAATGAGTTATATATAACCTAAAAATATGAATAAGAATTTATTCGACGAGACATGCATAAGAACATAAAGCAATGAACACCCGAATAACAAGTAACAATCAAATATTACTAATAAGAAGATAAAAATATGACAATGTATGATATAATAACAATGAATATGATTCTTTAATAAGTCAATGAAATTATTTAAATCATTATACAGGATGTTCGGATACGTACGAAGCATATCGAACCTTAGGTAAGGGAAAATCTCGCAATCTCAATTTTTATCCGAGATTGTTTGTACTTCGGTATTTACTGGTGCATATTTATCATCCACATCCACATTTACTCAATATGTATTATTATTTCTATCCCCCTACAATTTTTTAAATCCAATTTTACATATTGGTGGATTTTTAGTAAAAGATATGAAAGGAATCTTTTGTCGTTTTAAGTATGAGATACTTTTTGACTTTTTCGGCCAAATTACGAGAAGAATGTTTTATCAACTTATATGGCATGAATGGAATTCTATGATTTCATAGAACATTATTTCCTTGAATCTTCCTTTAAACGTTTTCAAGTTTACTTTTAATTAAATTTTTTTAGTTTAAAATTGTATGACATGTTAAGAATGGATGAATGTTTTTGAAGAAGAAAGGATATTTTCCTCAAGAATGGAGTTCAAGAATTTTATCAAAATTATTTTCCATCTAAGATAATACAGTGTTCTGTTTATATCCCTATTTTTACTTTGATTTTATTATTTTATGATGTCCTTTTATCTTATGGATTATGTTTTGATAGAATGATGCTTAAGAATCCCATTTTTATTACATGGGCTATGTTATGATGTATGATTTATGATCTTGTGGAACACATATGAATTGTATCATTATGAAATGGGTGGGACCTATATCTCTCTCCAATTCATTGGGTAAAGATTTATATCTCTTCAGATAGACATGCCTGGAACGGCACGTTAATCCGATTTAGTGATACAAGGCTGAAACGAGGAGTGAACTTGGTTCAGAAATAGACTTTTTCCACTAGGATAGTCTTGGAAATGAGTCTTGACTACTAAGAAATGATTCTCTATGATTATGTATGTATTCCACAAAGTTTCATGTTATGATTATTGGGATTACATTTCACTACTATGATTTATCCCATGTTATGAAATTATGATATCTTTTGCAGGTTAAGATTTCCAAAATGTTATGTTCTTATGAATATGATGTTATTGATATTTCTTTTGTTTACCCTTACTGAGCATTTGAGCTCACTCTTTTGTATGTTTTCTTTTCCCCAGGATAGGAAGAAGGGTATTAGGTAAGATATTCCAAAAGGGACTGTAGATATGATAAAATTAAAGGGATACAGTGTAGATGATTTATACACCATTTGTTTATGTTTCCCAGTTTGTAAAGACACCATACCTATACGGCCCTTTCTTGGTTTTGTTATATGTTGTAATAAGTGTGCTTCAATTTTGATGTAATAACTATGTATGTAAAATATGGGTTGTTTTAGTTGGTATCAGAGGAAAGGTATATTCAAACTTTGTAAACTAGGATGTGAAAACCTTAGTAAGAACCCTAAGGATAAGTCTAAGCATAGAAAAAAATCTTAGCGTTTTAGAAATGGCCATGAACAACCTATGATAAGACCTTAAGTGTGAAATTTTATTCTTGCTTATGTGGTTTTCCTATTATAATTAGTGTTGATCACACTATTCTTCTTGGTTTTAGTCAATGGATAGAACCCGAAAGAATCGTGTTAATGTTGAATGCGACTGGCAATGCAATTATTGTCCCCCTGAGCAACCAAATGTTATGGGAGCTGGAATGAAAGATCTTGTAGCCATTCTCACACAACTTTCTCAAGAAATGAATCATAAAGTACTTCAAAACGAGCAAAGGAAGGAGGAACATTCTGTTGAATCCTTCATAAGGCAGCACCCACCCTCATTCGGTGGGTTAACTGATCCATTAGTGGCTGAACATTGGATCAGTACCACTGGAAAGATATTTTCAGTTCTTCAATTTTATGAACACGATAATTTCATTGTAGAAGTATATCGTTTGGAAGGTGAAGTTGATCAATGGTGGAATATTAGTTAGTATACGATGCAAATGGATTTAACTAAGTCCATGGAATGGGATGAGTTCAAGAACGTATTTTTCAATAAGTACTTCCCTCGTATTCTTCGAACAAAGATAGAGAATGAGTTTCTTGAACTAAAGCAAAATGATGATGAATCTGTTGGTACCTACGAAGAAACTTTTACAAGACTTGCAAGGTACGCTTCTGGGATTATTATCCAACCTGAGAGTAAGATCGGTCGATTATTTAGTGGCTTAAAACCAAGTGTTCGAAGGGCATTATCCATAAGGGACTTCAATAGTTACGAGGAAATTGTTTGATGTTCTCTCAAGGTTTAGATGGAGATTGGAGTAACCCAGCAGTCATATGGGTTTGATAAGAAGAGGAAAATGGAATTCAAAGGTATATATAAAGAGAACACTGAAACTAAGACAAGTTTTCCCTTATGCTCAAAGTTGGGAAAGAAACATGGAGGGGGTTGTCTCAAAGGGACAAGTAAATGTTTCAAATGTGGAAAAGAAGTTCATCGGGCATTTGAATTCTGCAATGATGGGAAGAATATGTCTAATGATGCGAACAAAGAAAATGCTACACAGAGTGAACCTCCTACACTTCAATGTTACAAGTGCAAGGAAACGGGTCATTATGCCAATCAATTCCCTAATCCAATGGTTTCTGACGATGATCGACGTCAAAAAACTCTTAAGGACAATGAAAAAGGAAACTCACATAAAATTTCTATCAGTGATGTGGAATACGATAACGAAGCGGTGAAAGGTACACTTACCATCCACTCTAAAGTAGAAAATTTTTTCTTTGATTCTGGATCAACCCACTCTTTTATTTATAAATAATTTTCTAAGGGTATTGCCGTATTACCTCAATAATTAGATGTTGAGTTAGCTGTGACAACCCCTAATGGCACAACAGTCGCATCAAAAGTTTATAATTATTCTCTGATTGATGTTTGTGGGAAAGTGCTTCCTGAGAATCATATGATCCTTCCTATAGTTGAATTTGATGTGATTCTTGGCTTGGATTGGATTTCTTTATATGGATCTCATAACAATTTCCCAAGAAGGGAAGTCACATTTCATATTCTAGATCAATCTATGATCATCTATCAATGAAATGATAAACATAACCTTCTAGTGGAAATTTCATCCATCTTATGGGTATTGATTCCACTAAATGAAGGTTATTTATCTCAAATGTTTGGAGAGAAACTCATGATTAACAATAGTCCCATTGTATGGGAGTTTGATGATGTCTTTCTGGAGGAATTTCCTGGTCTTCCACTAAATCGTGAAGTTGAGTTTTCAATAAAACTCGTACCGGGTGCTTTACCTACTTCAAAGACACATTATTTAATGGACCAAATTGTGTTGCAGGAATTGAAGAAGAAACTCCAAGAGAATCTTTATAAGGGATTCATATGCCCTAGTGCATCACCTTGGGGAGCACCTGTTCTGTTTGTTAAGAAGAAAGATGGATGAATGAGACTCTGCATTGATTATCGAGAACTTAACAAGATCACTGTCAAGAAAAAATATCCTCTCCCACGCACTGATGACTTATTTTACCAACTACGTAGAGCTCAATACTTTTCCAAGATTGATCTTCATTCAGGGTATCATCAATTAAGGGTAAAAAAGGGAGGATATACCAAAGACGGCTTTCCGTACAAGGTATGGACACTATGAATTTATAGTGATGCCATTTGGTCTTACTAATGCCCCTGCTATCTTCATAGATCTGATGAATAGAGTCTTTAGAGACTATATTGATCAGTTTTTGGTAGTCTTTATAGACGATATTCTTGTCTATTCAATAATTAAGGAAGAACATGAAGATCACTTGAGAATTCTATTGAAGACCCTGATAAAGGATAAGCTTTATGCCAAATTTACCAAGTGTGAATTTTGGCTTCAAAAAATTGCATTTTTGGGTCACCTAATCTCAAAAGAGGGGATATCTGTGGATCCAGCAAAAACAAAGGTTATCAAAAGACAGTCAAGACCAACAAAAGTAACTGAGATCCAAAGTATTCATGGTTTGGCTGGATATTACCAACATTTTGTGAAAGAATTTTCATGATTATCTAATCCACTCACCAGTTTGACTCGAAAAGGAGTTAAGTTCGTTTGTACAGAGGAGTGTGAAGAGAATTTCAAAGAGTTAAAAAGAAGGTTATCTAGTGCACCTGTGCTCACACTGCTTTATAGTAGAGAAAGGTTTGTGATCTATAGTGATGCATCCAAGAAGGTATTGGGGTGTGTTCTCATGCAAAATGATATGGTGATAGCTTATGCCTCACGACAGTTCAAAATCCATGAGTAAAATTACCCAACTCATGATTTGGAGTTAGCTGTGGTAATATTTTCATTAAAGATTTTGAAGCATTATCTTTATGGTGAAAGGTGTGATATTTATACTGATAATAAATGTTTAAAGTGTATTTTCACACAAAAGGAGATGAATATGCATCAAATAAGATAGTTGGAGCTGATTAAGGATTACGACTGCCCAATTCACTACCATCCTGGGGAAGAAAACAAGGTGGAAGATGCATTAAGTCAACTAGACTGTGCTAGCTTATCCAGGATGAGGATCACAAGAGATCCAATATTAATGGATTTACAAAGGACGGATCATGGAATTATGATGGAAGGGGAAAATTCTTATCTTTCTCAAATGAATGTTCAACCATCTATACATGTGAAGATTAAAGATACATAGAAATAAGATGTAGAGTTACAAAAGAAGGTGAGAAATGTTCCGGAATTCAACCTTGATTGTGATGGGAGAATAAAGTTCAGGAATTGGGTTTGTGTTCCCCCCATCCCAGAATTAGAGAGGGAGATACTGGATGAGGCTCATAGTTCTTCATTATCTTTTCACCCTGGAAGAACGAAGTTTTATAGAGACCTGAAAGAGTACACCTGGTGGGATGGCATGAAAAGAGATGTTGTTGAATATGTCTCTCGATGCTTGGTTTGTCAG
Organism: Viscum album; assembly: GCA_963277665.1. Classification (NCBI taxonomy): domain Eukaryota; kingdom Viridiplantae; phylum Streptophyta; class Magnoliopsida; order Santalales; family Viscaceae; genus Viscum; species Viscum album. Next base: position 823,710,665 of record OY728166.1, read on the forward strand.
TAGGTTAAAGCTGAGAGACAGAAGTCTAAGGAGATGTTACAACCATTACCCATACTAGAATGGAAATGGGAAAACATCACTATGGACTTTTTCACTGGACTTCCTAAAACATCCAAAGGAAATAATGATATCTGGGTTTTAGTTGATCGTCTTATGAAGGTGGCACACTTCATTACTATTAGAGAATATTTCTCTCTGGATCAGCTTTCCAGGATATATGTGAAGGAAGTGGTAAGAATGAATGGAGTACCACTTTCCATTATAAATTATCAGGATCCGAGGTTTACCTCAAAGTTTTTCCGAATTCTTCAGCATACTTTGGATAGAGAGTTGAGTTTCAGCACTACTTATCATCCTCAGATAGACCGTCAGTCTGAGAGAACAATTCTAACTCTAGATGATATGTTAAGATCTTTCTCTATGGATTTCGAAGGTGGTTGGGATCAACACCTACCTTTGGTGGAATTTTATTATAATAATATCTTTAACTCCAATATTCAGATGGCTCCTTATAAATCTCTCTATGGAAAGAAATGCAGGAATCCAACTTTCTGGGATGAAGTTGGGGAAAGAAAGCTATTAGGACCTGATCTTGTTGATGAGATGGCAGAAAAGGTTAGATCTATTCAACAACACATTAGAGAAGCTCAGAGTTGACAAAACATTTATGCTGATAACTGAATAAAAGACCTAGAGTTTGACGTGGGTGATAAAGTGTTCTTACAAATATCTCCTCGGAAGAGATTAATGAGATTTGGAAAGAAAGGCAAGCTGAGCCCTAGGTATATTGGTCCTTTTGAAGTACTAGATCATGTTGGGATGGTAGCTTACCGATTTGCGCATCCACAAAATCTCCCTCATGTTCATGATGTGTTCCATATATCTCTCCTGAGAAAGTACATACCCGATCCTTCACATGTACTCATCTCAGAAGTTATACTGCTGGATCATGATTTTTCTTATAAAGAACAACAAACAGAGATTCTGGATCATAGAGAAAAAGTCCTACGGAACAAGACCACTCGCTTGGTGAATGTTTTATGGAGGAAACACCTATTAGAATAAGCTACATGGGAGATTGAGGATATTATGAGGGAGAGGTATCCTCATCTATTTGTTACAAAGTGACGAATTTCAAGGGAGAAATTCATTTTAAGGGGGGTAGAATGTAACACCTGAGATTTTTATGAGAAATATTTTGTTTTTATGTTACATACATCATCAAGGGAATCATCCACTACACACAAAACTATCTTGGCTTTCTTTACACGCAATCTCAACCTTCATCGATATCTTGCATTGTACGTATTACCGAGTTTCACTAAACAACGATATGCTATTAAAATATTATTAAAACAACGATGTGATGTGACTCGTTCTACATGATCTTTGTTGAATAATGATTATATAAATGAATTGAATGAATAAATATGATATATATTACACTAATAACATTCTGGAAATGAGTTATCTATAACCTAAAAAAGAAGAATAAGAATTTATCCGACAAGACATGCATAAGAACATAATGCAATGAACACCTGAATAACAAGTAGCAATCAAATATTACTAATAATAAGATAAAAGTATGACCATGTATGATATCATAACAATGAATATGATTCTGTAATAATTAAATGACATTATTTAAATCATTATACATTAGGTTCAGATACGTAAAAAGCATATTGGACTTAAGGTAAGGGAAAATCTCGCAATCTCAATTTTTATCCGAGATTGTTTATACTTTGGCATTTACTGGGGCATATTTATCACAAAAATCCATGTTTTATAAATATGTAATATTATATATATCCTCCTACTAATTTTTAAATCAAATTTTTCTTATTGGTGTATTTTTAGTAAAAGATATGAAAGGAATGTTTTGTCATTTTATGTACGAGATAATTTTTGACTTTTTCGGCCAATGTTTTTTTAACTTATACGACATGAATGGATTTTTATGATTTCATAGAACATTATTTCCATGAAGCTTCCTTTACAGTTTTTCAAGTTTACTTATAATTAACTTATTTTAGTTTAAAATTGTGTGACTTGTTAAGAAAGGAAAAATGTTTTTGAACAAGAAAGGATATATTCCTCAAGAATGGAGTTCAAGCATTTTATCAAAATTATTTTCCATCTAAGATAATATAGGGTTATTTTACTATCCCTATTTTTACATTGATTTTATTATGTTATGATTTCCTTTTATATTATGGATTATGTAATGATGGCATGATGCTTAAGAATCCCATTTTTATTACATGGGTTATGCTATGATGTATGATTTATGATCTTGTGGCACACATAAGAATGGTATCATTATGATATGTGTGGGACCAATATCTCTCTCTAATTCATTGGGTAAAGATTTATATCTCATGAGATAGACATGGATGGAACGGCAAGTTAATCCGGTTTAGTGATACAAGACTGAAACGAGGAGTGAACTCGGTTCAGAAACGGACTTTGTCCACTAGTATAGTCTTGTCAATGAGTCTTGACTACTAAGAAATGATTCTCTATTATTATGTGTGTATGCCACAAAGTTTCATTTTATTATTATTGGGATTACATTTCACTACTATGATTTATCCCATGTTATGAAATTATGATCACTTTTTCATGTTATGATTTCCAAAATGTTATGTTCTTATGAGTATGATGTGATTGATATTTCTTTTGATTACCCTTACTGAGCATTTGAGCTCACACTTTTTTATGTTTTCTTTTTCCCAGTTGAGGAATAAGGTTATTAAGTAAGATATTCCAAAAGAGACTCTAGATATGATAAAATAAAAGGGATACAATGTATATGATTTATGAACCAGTTGTTTATGTTTCCCAGTTTTTAAAGACACTATACCTATACGGTCCTTTCATGGTTTTGTTATATGTTGTAATAAGTGTACCTAAATTTTTAATTAATAACAATGAATGTAATGTATGGGTCGTTATATTAAAAAAAATCTCCTTGTACTTTTTACCGAAAAAGTCAAAAAGTACCTTATATGGTAAACAAAGGAATGATTCCTTCCATACAATGTGGTATGATTCAAAAAAAAGGTAAAAATGACTTTAAACATACATGGAAGAATAATAAACATTTTATGAAAACAATTTTAGAAAAATTGGACATGGATGTTAAACATAACCCCAGTAAATACTTACGAATAAACAATCTCGGATAATAACGAGATTCGTATAATTATCCCTTACCTTAGGACCAATTTATTTCATATATGTCCAAAAATCCTGTATAGTGGGTTTAAACATATTATTAACTTGTAAAAAAACCATAATAATAATTATGATATCATATATGATTCACTTATGACTTTAGATTACCCGTTTTTTGGTCAATTTCATATTAAAGCAGCATTTTGGGTAATAGCGTTTCATTCATCATACGTTTTTGGATTTGTTGTTATTGATATTATTATTACTTATTTCATGATTTAAATACTTACTGAATGTAAAACATGATTTATATATCATATATATATATATATATATATATTAGATAGATAAATGAAATGAAACACACCATTCATGGAGACGGTAGGCTGTACGTATGCATGAACGTTGTTTTCCTTTCCTTATTGACTTGAATGGAAGTAAGTAGATGAAATATATATATATACATGAATCCATTAGTATAATTATGCCATATATATCATTATTATTCATTATATATACTTTATAATCATTCTTGATTGGTTAACATGGAGAATGAATCTCATCGCGTCGTGGAGACGGTAATCCGTACATACGCACGAGCGATGATATCGTTCCCATAACTATTGAATGGAATTAGAGTGGATGATATAATTTCTCAGAATCATTATGATGTTATAAAAACAATATATAGTTATTCTTTACACAATTATACCCATCCATTTAATGTGGTGGTGGAAAAACAGATTACACCACGGTGTGTAGACGGTATTCTGTACGTACGTACGCGCGGTGATTTAGTTTTCCGTAGGATGGATAGAAGGTTAAATGGGGTTGTTTAATATTTATAATAACATATAATTAAATTATTTATACTTATGTTATTAATTTTTAATTAAACTACTAAATAATAGGAAGTAGAAGAATAAAGAAACTTGAAAGAATCGGTAGAAGAGATTACCTCTTCTTTGACGTGCCTCCTCTTATCCTCCTCTTAGGGAACTAAAGTTGGACTTTGAAAAATACTAGGATCTAGTTGGATTCTATGGAAGTTTATAAGTTAAATTATTAGGGTTTGGATGAGCTTGAAGGCTCAAATTTCTGTGAAGTGGAGTGGGAGGAGGTTCCCTTTTATAAGGGAGGAGAGGGGCACCTTTGAATCCTCAAAAATATTAATTAAATATAAATTCAAACCCCACATAAAAGCTTCCAAAATGACTAAAATCCATATCATAGATGAGATAGGGTTGTAATATAATCAACCAATTAAATTTATACATGTTGTAAATTTATTTTAAACCTTATCAACATGATTTATCCTTATTTAATCTATTTAATTTTATTTTTGGTAATAATATTCTAAATTTTAAATTGTAATAAATAATAACTTAGGTGTTGTGAATTATCCATAATTGGGTACTTTATGACATTTTAGACCATATAAATTTCAATTTAAATTTTTTAAATATATTTGTGAATTTTAAGCAATTTAATAATATATTATTCTTATTAAATAACAATTGTGTTAATTTTGACATTATTAATTTATTTGAATTTAAATATAATCCACACAAAGGATATATTCGAAAAAAATGTTTAATAGATTCCTAACATTTCATATTATTCTAGAAAATTTGTGGATAATATTAATATTTTCATAAAATTTTTATTTTAATATTTATAAAACTATTTATTTGATATTTCTCTAAATAAATCAATTACTACACTATTTTTGTATAAGCATTTAATATACTTATTTGTTGCATAAAAATTAAAAATATAATACTATGATGATGATAAATATAATATGGTTCATAAGAATACTTCTACTTGAATTTATCATCTTAAAATAACAACATGTAAATTGTTATATTTATTAAATTACGAAGGTGACAACATTGACATCATTTAAAATAAAATAATGTAAGTGTCATAATCACATTAATAATGCTCCAAATGGACAAATATTCGACCATGTGATGGTTATGGTTTATATATATACGACCAATATGTTTTGGTCGGGTTTTTGGGCCTTTTATTGAGTATTATTATTTTAATAAATATTATATTAATGATTTTTCACTAAATAAATAATTTTCACATCATTAATGTATAAACTATTAAGGTAATTAAATATCTCTTAAAATTACAAATAAATTACCATAAAAAATAAAAACATTTTATATTTAAAATGAGTATTTATAATTGAATTTATAGTCTGTATAAACTTATATTAAAAATTCATTAATTATTAAAGTTTGAGTGAGACACATTTCACTTTTTTAAAATAAAATAAATTAAAGGTATTAATCACATCCAAGTGGGTTCCAGTGGATTTAATTTAGACCCAAATATTCATTATGACGAAATATAATCATCCAATTATATTAAGACAAGTGTTAGGGTAATTATATATAATTATATTTACGCTTAATTACATGATTTAGCTTTAACTATGGTAAATAAAATTTACCGTAGTTACTATTCATAGTGCCCAAAAAAAAAAGTATCCTATTAACGTAATTTGAAACTAATGATTCCAAATATGGAATCCATTTTTCCAAATTCATATCACATATGTTGGAGAAATTAATTTGATATTATTCCCATTGTTAAGAAAACGAGTTTTAAAAGTTAAAACATTGAAAAATATTGAAATGATTTTACCTATGAATTCAATGTCAAATAAATGATAATTACATACATTAAGTTAAATTGTAAAAATATATTCTATTTATACTTTAAAACCATTCAATATTATAATTCAACCATATAAATTATTACTATGAATGAAGTTGTTTTTAATTAAAATATAGCATGTTTTTACTATTCATTAAAATATGAATGTTATCAGAATAATATGAAAAATTTATCCAAAGTAAATTTTTATATCCTGATTCCAAAGAATAATTTTACTTTTTAAAATTGAAATTATAAAATTGTCAAAAACTAGTTATATAGTGGGTGCTCTATCAAAAGCGGCAAAACTTTATTTTTTGAAAAATACTTATTTTACCCGAAAATTTTATTTTGTTCTCATTCCATGTTCTAGAAAATGTGTAAGACGAAAAATATTGTTATAAAATTAAAAATGTAGTTAATAATACTCATAACAGCAGGTTCATAATAATATTATAATAATATATTGTTGTTCAGTGAAACCCGGTATTGCGTACTACACACGCTATTGAGGAAGGTCGTGATTGCGTGTAATGGAAGCCAAGTCAGGGATGCTTGTAGTGCAAGATCTATTTGGTGTTTCACATAACATAATAAAAACTTATTTCATTTATGTATTAAACAAAATCTATTCATAATGTTTCATAAAATAATTTCTACAAAACGAACATGAAATTGTTTGTAACACGAGCCAAGAATAGTGTTGCGTATACTGCATGCTAGTACATTGTTGCATATAGTAAAACATAATCGTGGTGTAGTGTAAAATAGAAGAAATCAATGAAATTAAAAATAATATATCTCATAAAATCTCAGGGTGTAATAGTCTTACTGAGGAAGAGCTTAGACTAAGAGTGTTCCCCTTCTGCCTAATGGGAAATGCTAGGTCGTGATTACAACAGTTAGATGAAGAAATATTTGTCACATGGGATCATGTTTACAATGCCTTCATAATAAAATTCTACCCTAGGAGGTTGACATCTAAAATTAGGCACAAAATAACTGGATTCCTTCAGGATGAAGGAGAACTGTTTCATGAAGCCTGGGATTGGTTTAGAGGTTTACTTAGGTAGTGTCCAAACCATCAATGTACACCCCAATTCTTCATGGACACCTTCTAAAATAGTCTCACCCCTTACCACGAAACCTTGGTGGATCGGTCATCTATAAGAGACTTTAGAGATAGGAATGCTAAGGAGCTCAAACAGATTTTTGACACCTTAGCTCAAAATTCTCATCACAAATATTCTAGGAGGAGAACCATTGTGAGAAATGAAACCACCTACTTCTAATGCTGAAGCCCAAGATGCTGGGTTCTTTTATGAGACCCCACATCAAATCCTTAAGAAGCAGTTCCACCACTGTGGCATGTATGGCCATTATCAAACCTATTGTCCAAACATTGATATGTCTGTCTAGCCTAGTGAGAGTGTCATCATTGCGGGCTATGGACCTCGGATGCAGCCTATGTATGATCCTTTTTCCAAAACCTACAATCAGGGGTATAGGAACCATCTGAACCTGTCATGGAGGGAGTAGGGAGTCCTCCGATCTACTGCCCCTCCTGGATTCTAGCATCCTGCTCGGCAGTAATTCCAACCCCAACCCCAACCAAAGGCTGATTCATCCAACTCAAAAGATGAGGTGAGAGACATGTTCCATCAGTTGATAGGGAGTTTTTATGAACAAAAGACCAAAATTGATTATGATAAATATCAAATGGATGCTAGAATGAATAACTTGGAAATTCAAATGGGGCAGTTGTCTAGGGATGCTAGTAATAAAGAAAAGGGTTGGCTTCATGGAATCACTGATGTGAATCCTAGGGATAATTCCATGGATGTGACCACTAGAAGTTGTCTCCAAACTCACCAATAGCCTAATAATGAACCCCAAAATTCTGAAAATGAGAAACTATATGAAACTGGAAACTCCAATCTGAATGAACCTGAATCTAGAAAACTGGAAAACACCACTATAATCTCTCCAGTTCTTGATGTTCCAACTCAAAAACCCAAAAAAATGGCTTGAAAAACAAAGATAATAAAGGGAAGAAAGTTTTAGAAGAATAAACTATAGAGATGCCCCCAATTGTGAGAAATTTTTTCCCTAAAATCCCCTTCTAACAAATAAATAAGAAACCAATTAATGATTCTGAACTATTGAAATTTTAGAATGTGGTTAAAAAGATAAAAATTGATATCCCATTCTTAGAATCATTGATTCATAGCCCATAATATCTGAAATAACTAAAAAAACTATTTAAACACATATACTTTGGAAGAATTTTCCACCGATATCGAAACAGAGGAGTGTAGTGTATTCTTGCAAAATAGGATCCCTCCTAATCTTCAGGACATAGGAAGCATTGTCATCCCTTGCACTTTTGGGGATAGAGGTGGTAAGTTCAACTGTTTGTGTGATCTGGGTGCTAGTATAAATATGATTATCTTATCACTTTTTCGGCACCTAAGATTATGAGTTCCTCAACCCACCACTATTGTGTTACATCCTGCTGATATGTCCATTACTCACCCAGTGGGTAGGGTCGATGATCTATTAGTGGGAGTAGGAAAACTCTTTTTTCAAGCTGAATTTCATATACTTGATATGGAGTGTGACCAGAAGGTTTCTATGATTCTTGGTAGGCCCTTCTTGGCCACGGGGGGATTTGTGATAGATGTGTCTAAGGTGAAACTGATTTTCAATTTGGGTGAACAGAATGAAGATTTCAATGTGTTCAAGAAAATCCAAGAACCACCCACCCATTCTTCCCCAAAGATGAGATGTTAGTTGTTGAGAGTAGTGTTGATAAAGAAGAAGAAGAGTTTCTGAGAATGATATCTGAAATCAATTGTGAGCCTGAAATCCCTACTGCCACTTGTATTGGGATTATCTCATGTAAGGAGAGAGAAGTTGTTGATGAATATGAAGGAGAATTCTTTGTGAATCTAGATGAGTTTGTTTTAGAGCACATTATTACCCGGAGAGAGGAGTCTGAGGTTGAGGAGATATCATTTGGAAGCTCTATCAGTGGGAAAAAATCCTTTTCTAATGCCTTCTTTAAGATGCAACATGAAGACCTTGGGCCACCCAGGCCCAAGTTTCTTTCCTCCATCCAGTAACCACCCACCATTGTACTCGATCCCTCCCCTACCCATCTAAAATATTCCTTTTTAGGAGATAATTCCACCCTTCATGTGATTATTTTATCCAATCTAGTGGTGAGTCAAGCGAAAAATATGCTTAATGTTTTGAAGAAGTACAAGTCAGTCATAGGCTGGTCAATTTTAGATATCAAAGGGATAAGTCTAGCCTTCTACATGCATAAAATTAGAATGGAACCTGAGTGTAAGCCTAGAGTATAATCCCAAATAAGACTCAACCCAAACATGAAGGAAGATGTGGGAGAAGAAGTAATTAGGTTTCTTGATGCTGGAATAATTTTTCCAATTTTTGATAGCCCCTGGGTCAGTCCTGTCCAGGTGGTACCTTGAAATAGTGGAGTTACAGTGGTCACTAATGAAAAGAATGAGAAAATCTAGACAAGAGTAGTGAATAAGTGGAGAGTTTGTATAGACTATAGAAAATTGAATGCTGCCACAAAAGGATCACATCCCTATTCCATTTCTAGATCAAATGTTAGATATATTGGTAGGCAATGATTTCATCTGCTTTCTTGATGGTTATTCTGGATATAACCAGATTGACATTGCACCTATGGACCAAGAGAAAACCACCTCACAAGTACATTTGGAGAATTTGCCTACCGGCGGATGCCCTTTGGCTTGTGTGTTGCTCCTGCCACTTTTTAGAGGCGCATGATGGAAATTTTTTCAGACATGATTAAGAGGATAATAGATGTGTTCATGGATAATTTTTCATTTGTGGAAATAAATTTTAGAGCTATTTGAAAAAACTGGAAATACTCTTAAAAAGGTGCCAAGATACCATCTTAGTCTTAGACTGGGAAAAGTGCCAATTCATGGCCACTGAATGCACAGTTTTGTGACACAATGTTTCCACGAAGGGACTAGAAGACGATAATGCTAAAATTGAGGTCATACAAAATTTTCCCACACCTAAAAATGTCAATAGAATTCGAAGTTTTTTTTGGCTCATGTTGGGTTCTACAGGAGGTTAATTAAGGACTTTTTTAATATTACTTGACCCCTGTGCTCCATGTTGGTTGAGGAAACACCCTCTCTCTTTGATGAGACATTTCTAGAGGCCTTTAATTTTCTCAAGGATAAGTTAACTACTTCACCTGTAATCACTGATCTAGACTGACAGCTTCCTTTTGAGGTTATGATTGATTCTAGTGACTTTGCAGTAGGAGTTGTGATAGGGAAGAGGATGGATAGGAAATTACATGTTAATTACTATGAAAGAAATCTTCTAGATGAATCCCAGAAGAATTATTCTACCAATCAAGAAGAGTTGGTTGTTGTAAGGTTTTCTTTGGAAAAGTTCAGGTTGTATTTGATAGGATCAACAATCATAGTTTTGATAGATCATTCAGCCCTAAAAAATTTGATGGCTAAAAAGGACTCAAATATCATACTCATGAGGTGGAACTTGCAGTTATTGTAGTTTGATTTAGTGAATAAGGATATGAAAGGGGATGAGAATATTGTTATAGATCACTTGTCCCGATTTCCCAATTCTCCAAGTAAGTAACCAAAAGAGATCAATACTTCATTCCCTGATGAAAAATTGTTTGCTGCTTCTGTGCAATAGTCTGATTGGTTCATAGACTATGCCAACTTTCCGACAGCTTGAGTCATGCATAAGGATCTCTCACAAAACCAGAGGATGAGGTTTATATCTAAACTGAAATATTATTTTTGAGATGACACTCTTCTCTTTAGGAGGTATGCTGATGGGATTTTGAGAATATGTGTGGTTGATGATTAGATTTTTCCAATAATTGAGAGCTTCCATTCATCACCTTGGGGTGGCCACCATGGAGGATAAAGGACTACTCAAAATGTTCTACAGGCTGGTTTCTACTGGCCGACACTGTTTAAAGATGCTAGGAGTCTAGTTATTGGTTGTGAAAAATGTCAAATGTTTGGGAATGTTGGAAGAAGGAAGGAACTTCCCCAAAAGGTATTCTATAGGTTGAAATATTTTATGTGTGGGGCTTGGAATTCAAGGAAACATTCCCATCCTCTTATGGGAATGAGTACATTTTGGTGTTCATGGACTATGTGTCCAAGTGGGTTGAGGCAGTAGCTCTGCCCGACAATTCAGCTACTAGTGTTGTGAAATTCATCAAGAAAAACATCTTTTCTAGATTTGGTATGCCTTAAGAATTCATCAATGATAATGGAACTCACATAAAGAATTATAGGTTCAATGTTTTTATGGAATATTATGGGTGCTCACATTGGACATGCACTACTTACCACCCACAGTCCATTGGGAAAGTAGGAGTTTCAAACATAGAGCTCAAATAGATTTTAGAGAAAACAACGCCTAGCTCTAGAAAGTACTGGTCATGGAAGTTGGATGAGGACCTTTGGGCCTATAGAACTTCTTGTAAGACTCGTATAGGTATGTAACCATATATGCTACTCTTTGGGAAAACATGTCATCTACCTGTGGAGTTACAATAGAGATCTTATTGGGTAGTGAAGACACTTAACCTTGATTTGAAGTCTGCAGGTGAGTGGAGACTGCTAGAACTGAGCGAGCTGGATGAGATTCAAAGAGATTCCTAAGAGAATGAAGAAATATGAAAAGAAATAAGAAAGGATTTTGATGACTCAAACATATAAAATAATAATTTCAAGGTTGGTGAGAGGGTCTTTCTTTTCAATTCAAGATTAAAGCTGTTTCGAGGAATGTTGAAGTCCAAATGGTCCGGACCCTTTACCATTGATTGATTTTTGGTTAATAGAGATGTTGAGATAGTTGTAGATGATAATCGACCATTCTTAGTCAATAGTGAAAGAATAAAGCACTTCTTTAAAGGGAATCCAAAGGGTTTGGCTGCCATATCTCTGTTGGAAGAATGTGCATATTCCAATCTAACTAAGGACTCTAAACTCAGTGATGCATGGGATCCAACCCATGGTTTCTTAGGTGTTTCCTATTTAATTATGTTTTTTAATAAAGTTAATCCCTATTGATTGTTATCCAGTTCAATTTATTCACTTCTTGATGGTGCTTCATGATCAGTTGTTGTTTTAGAATGAGTTTTTACTGCCATAAAATTGGCCAAGAAACCCCAACAGAGTAATCCACTGTAGCATATGGATAAAATTTCTCTCTTCTCACGCTCTTGGGTTACTTATATTGAACATAATAATCTGAAATATTATTTTAATTATTTGAACAAGTAGGTGAATGAAGAGAAGTAACAACCCAGTGCTGCTGAAGCGAATCTGTTGATGGAATTTAGAGTTAAAGGTCCAATAATTCAGGGAAATATTGTTCTGCCCTTTTTCACTTTCAATTACTTGCTTCATCCTCACTGTGAACTATGTGTAGGGGACTTCCCCCTAATCTGTGAAAAATGATTGTGTTTTCTTGCATGGGTGTTTAGCTTCTTGTATCTATAGAGTTGAAAAACAATTATTTTCAGCTAATTTGTAGAACATGCTTGCACCCACGTCTTTCAATTTCATTATGCACCTGGTGCACTTCACTATTAATTATGATACTATTAGAAGTAAATTGATACAATATTTTTTATTCTCACAATGATTCAAAGCATGAGCAGTTTAGGAATAGAAATTCACATGGTTGCTGGTGATGTTTGGTGGGGTTGGGTTCTCTTGTTTTTGTTTTTATTTTCATTTAATTTTTGTGTGGAAATTTTTTTTTTGAACTTCATTGCTACCTCTACATATCCTTTTTCATCTAAAATGTAAATCTGTTTTGAAAATAATCTTTCTTCCACATTAGAATACATCATTAGGGACAATTTTGGGTTTTAAGTGTGGTGGAGAGGGGTCATTCTAGTGTCAATTATAATTCCCCCTTCTTGAACCTGAGTTTGTGGTTGTTTAAAAAATGGTCAAATGTTTTCATGAAATGGTTCAAAATTCTTTAAAAAAAATTCAAATTCATTCATCACTTTAGTTCCATTGGAGGTTCACTACTACTTTAATTATATCCTGTTAGTGGATAACTACTCACTGGATGATGAGAGTAAAATTTATTCAGAGAATGTTAATCCTGAATGATTACAGAGTGCAATTGTTCATTGTCTCTATGGATATGTCTGTTTAGGAACTGAGTATGGGAGTTTGACAGGATAGGTTTTTTGGAATGAGGATCATGAATTAGAGTAACTAGAAGTTCTCACTGGAACCCAAGGACTCACATTTTTATTAAATAATATGAAATCACTTTAGGAAGTCAACTTGAATGATTATTAATTAAGTCCTCTGTAACTGGAGTAAAATGTGAAAATGGGATCCCACAGTGAGTATCTGAGACAAGGTCCACTGGGTGCATTTACGTGAATAAATAAATCCAATTTTAATCTTTATAAGTGCAATTCACAATGCTGTGCACATGTAATATGGATGGGAAAGATTAAAATAAAGTTCCATTGACAAAAATGAACTCATTAAGGTGAGGGGAATTTTGAACCCAGATGAAGAAGGGAGAAATCGCCTTTGTTAATATTCATTTGAGTTGTATTAATAAAGTGAACAATTTAATGGACTAACATTTTTGGAACATTGGGGAAGTTGAGAATAGAAGGTTCCCTTGGTCATGTTTTGAGTTCCACTTCATCTAAACTTTCAACACTCCTTTAATTATAACTTGAATTGGAAGGTAAATTAGAACAATTAATGAATACACATAGGAGGCATGACATACTTGAAAATGTATGAATTTGTGAGGCTAATGACTTCCAGTGGGTTTTTTTGAAGCTAAGCAAGATATCATTTTTGAACACCTTTGAAAAACCTAACCTAATATTGGTCTTGATCCTTTGGGTATTAAAGTTTAATCATGCATTTTCTTTTGAACTGAATCTCACAAATCATCTTTATATTTTGAAGTCAAAGGCTTGTACTTGTTTGAGAACAAACAATGTTTTATGTGTGGGGGTGTTTGATGTGGCAGTGTTTTCACACTCTTTGCCACATCCTTTTTGTATTTTTATTGACTTTTTATATCAAAATGATTTTTTATTAAATAATTGATAATTAATGTGATTTTTTACATAGTTGTGTAAAATAATCATTTTTTGTTTAAATCAATTGTTTTTAATATTCATTATTGCATTTTAAAATAATTCTTCAATTTAGTTATCCGTTTGAATTTGACTTTTATTTATTTCTTCTTTTATTTTTACAATTTATCATTCTAGTTTGTTTATCAATTCATTAATTAATTCATTATTTTAAATTTGTAAATAAATAACACATTTCAATTCTTAATTCTATAAATATTTTTATTTGTTTAACAACATAATTTAATTCAAGTCATAGTTTTATTCATTCATTAATTCGTTAATTAATTCTTTAACAAATTAATTGATTAATTAGTGTCATTAAATGTTTTAATTCGTTTTAATTTAAATTTGTTATAATTTTTAATACAAATAAATTCATTATTTTAGATAATATATAATTAATTTTATTATTTAACACTAATTTTTTAATTATTTTTTTTGTTGTGTTATTAATTTATTTCATTATATTTATTAAATTATTAATTTAGTTAGTCATCTCTTTTTATTTTGCAGGTACTCACGGTGGCACATCCCACCATTTTCACCTTTCGCTGCCACCGTATCATTCACAGTTAGATCGTGAGCATCAGTCACGGTGCCACCGGTCTCCCCCACACACCGCTTCATGATCCTCTACACCAACACCATTTCATTTCGTCACGTGTCTCACCGTTTCATCACAGTGACTATCTCACCGTAATTCTCACCCCACACACGGTGGCTTTTCCACCTTTTCTCTCCCACACATGTCTGTCTCACCATAACCCCCACACACACAATTACCTCCACCTCTCCTATACCACAACTTTTCTTCTTTCCTATTTTACACCACCCCCACACAGATTAAATCACAAAAACAAGCAGTTCATATCAATTCACAAAACATGAGCAACAATTTCAGCAGCAACTCATCATTAAAAACCCTAGTTTACCTTGCTTCAGCCCTCTTCTTCCAGCACCATCTGAACCCAAGCCGTTGTCACCTTCATCCACACGCATAGAGTCGCACCAGATTTGAACCACCTCTCTCTAAGCTGCATGCTGCCCTGATGCCATTGGCGATCCCTCTGCCTCACCGCTGCTGCACCTCCCTGCTTCGCTCCCCCTAATCCCCTATCCGCACCCCTGGCCTCACCGGGAACCCTATCCCTTTCTCTGCTGGAACCCTAGCCAACCTCACCCACACAAACCATCCACCCACAACCCCCCTTCCTGCTTTGCCGGATCGAACCACCCTGGACCTCACCTTTCACCTCGCCTCAGCCCTCACTACCACCCGAACCCTTCCCACTTCTCCCTTTTTCCCCAAAAACAGAACCATGCTCCCCCTTTCTTCTTCAATTTTCATTTTTATTTTATTATCTTCATATTATTTTATAACTTATAATATCATATATATATATATATAATAGATAATAATATTGATAGTAACACATACAACAAATATAATTAGTAGAAAATTACCAATATATAATTGTGTACGTTATTTTTATGATTCATATATTATGTGTTATATATCAAATACTATATAATGATAATTATAATAGGTATATAAGCTTATATATATATATAATTTCTTATAATATAAGTTATTATTATATTAATAATAATATTAGATATTAATATTATAATAAACTTTAAATAGAGATATTAATATATAGGGTATAAATTTATTTAGTTTTACATAGCAGTTAAATTTTATTGGGCTCATCTGCGTTTGATGTTGTTTCTTTGATGAGGTTGTTTGCACTTACATAGAGTTCACTTAAAATATTGTGATGTGAACATAGAAGCATGCCACATGGATCTGCTGTTTCCATGGTATATTGTAGTTTTCTACGCACACACATTATTTTCCTTCAATTAGGAGAAACTGCTCTAGTGACCAGCACAAAAGGATCAGCACAGTGAAAGCTACACGTGGAGGCCAAGGAACACCTTGGGAAAGATTCCAGAGACTTCCACTGGTCATTAGCATATGCGATGGACATGAAATCATTTAGATGCCAGAGGTTAGGATGTGTAAAGGTAGGGAGACATTTGATCTAGACTAGGGGAGCAGAGCACGAGGAACATAAAGCATCACAGAGAGTACTAAGATAAGTAGATCAAAGAATTTCACACCTTGATTCCTAGGGTGGGACATCAATCGTATTCCAACAACTCATCCACCATTGACCAGTAGGAATTTATAACTTTAGGAGATCAAGCAGGGAGATGAACGATTTTATTTTCCTTATGCTTTGTTTTTCAGCAACTCAATTTATCATCAACTTCATTATTTCTTACTATATGTTTTTATTGAAACCAACCACTATGTCCAGCTAAATACCTTCGAGGGAGAATAAGCGGGTTGATTTTATTTGTTTAGTTTTATTCATGCGCAGCATAATTTTTCAAGGATTTTCTCTCTCATTGTTTACAAATGAGTTTATATTCAAAACAAAAAGATTGAGTGAAAACCAATCTTGTTTTTACCATAATGAAAACTATTTCAATTTGAGGAACTCACGGACAGGTGATTTATGCTCGAATGAGAGAGACACACAAAACTCAACTGAAATTTTGACCCCAGTGATATCTGACCTTCATCCCTATTGGATAAAATGATTGTTATAGTTGAAGAACTGTAATGGTTATTTCATCTCAAAATGACCAGATGAAAGATCATGCCAGTTACATTAAGTCAGATCCACATGTCTAATGTTTTAGTGCATGAACAAGGCTAAGAAATATCGAATCAGCCAGTGGACTTCCTCCCCCTACTCATCTATTGGTTGTTTTCACCTCAATTTCCCTTACTGCACTATCTACGGTCTTTGCACTCACCAGCTTAACCTCATTTCCTCACACACCAATTCTCACTATCCACTTCACCACCACCAACTACGTTAGCTTGTTCTTGTCTGTGATTTTGTTTAGTTTATTTTTTTCATTCGCCAAACACAACATATGGTATCCATGTGCTTTGACCTTGTCTTTCCACTATTCTAAGTAGTAAGTAGGTTATAAAGAAATTTTTTTCGCCAGTTCCCAATGACACGCAAGCATGCAGATATTATGATGAAAAAGGTTTAAGATGTTTCTTATCTTCCCCTCAAGATATAAACCTATTAAAAACTCTACCCTACTAATGAACTAGAGTTAGATATTTTGGTTTGTAGCTTGAAATTATATCATCTTAATCTATTTGGGGACAGAATATTTGTTTATATAGACCATGATAACTTAATATATATTATCTCCTAGTACGATCTGATTCTATAGAAGAGACATTCAGTCAATTATCTACAAAAATATTATTTCAAGATGGTGTATACTTTTGAAAAAGGTAATATTGTTGACAATTATCTTTATAGGAAGATGCATGAGTTAGGATCTCATATATCAAAATAATTGTGGATGTTAATTATTATTCTCATGAATTGGATCGTTATTGTATCTATGAAAAAATAGGTAGCATCTTGTGTACCATTACTCATCACTTATTCTTGGGTTGATTAGGTAAAGGCCAATTAAAAGACTTTTTTGGATTATATAGTGATCTGGGAGAGTCTTATAGGGGATAAATTCATTCCAATATGGTCCTTAGATGGGAATTATGTGCTTTATGTCCATACAAAGTTATAGTTCCCACTTATGTGGGAGATTAATTAATTTGGGACTCAAACACATCGTGATTTACGGTGCATAAATGATTAAAAATATTTATCATGACATCAAATTATTTTTATAGAGCCCAAAAATAAAAAAGGATATAATATGATTTGTCACTGATTACCTCACATTCTAATGGATCTATATAGAACATTAATGACCTTGTGTATTACATTAGCCTCTTCTAAAAAATTTATCAATGTAAAATGCAGCGGATGTGTAATTTATCATGGGGTTTCCCATGATCCTAATATGTTGGGATGCAGTATGGGTAATCATTGATAATCTAAAAAAGGATGAAAATTTTCTTCCCATTCAATATATTCAGTCCATGGTTGAGTTTTTTCAGATAATTGTTTGCGATATTTTTTAGATTCATGTAGTTCATATGTATATCATATCAAATTGGGATTCTATATTTATGTAACAACTTAGGAACGGTATTCTGGAGTAAATGGGGTAACAAATGAAGTGGGGTTTGATATATCACCCATAGACAAATAGATAGTTCAAGGTGACAATCTAGATTTTAAAAGATATGCTTAGGATGTGATTGATTGACTTTGGTTTAGCATGTAATTAATCTCTATATTTGGTATAGTATTCATATAATAACACTTTTCAATATTTTATTTTGGTATCTCATTTTGAGGTTCTATATATTTAACTTTGTCGTTCTTTGTTATATTAGCATTAAGATGATATTTCTGCAATTATCAAGCTAAAAATAGTCTAAGAAACTCCTTAAAGGGTGCAGTTAATTAATAAATATTCATTTATCTTTCTAAATATGTTGTTTTTCTATACAAACCAATAATTGTGAAATTTTTTATTTTCTACGAGTGACCATATTTTATTACATGTATCACCTCAGTTGGGGTACTGATGATTACTGAAGCATGGGAAATTAGAATCATAATTCATTATAACATTTGAGATAGTGGATATGATTGAGATTAAGACTTTCCAATTGGACACTCCTTTGTGAAATTGAGTTATGAATTATATATTCCATTATTATCAGCATAAAAATTATGAGTCAGGTCTTTATAATGTGATTAATAGTGTGGACATGGAGTTGTTGGTGAAAACATATTTCAAGAATCATCTGGTGTGGGTAGTTGATCTGTGTGAAAAGGTACATTTAGGAATACAATTCCTATTATTTGAGCATTAGGGAAACATATAAAAATCCAAGAAGAAACATGGAATTGAGAATAAGATGTGTGGTATCATTAGAATGAGCGGTTTGAAAAGGAAAACTAGACACACTTTTTGAGGCTGTGATTTCCTTATAGGGAAGGATTTTCATGGCTATATAATTTTGAGCTGTGTAATTACATACCTAGATAATTTTAATGTACTTTTTAGTTATTAATTATTTGGGTGATGTCTCAGGTAGATTATGGGTGGATTCTGAGAGTTTTATAATCCTTTAATTGGGAGAACAATTTGATCCTGGTGAGAGAATATCATAATATTTTCTCTAGATAATCTTGAGGATTGATGGAGAGGGGATGTTTGTGGTGCATGGTTGGTGCATGATCAGATCTAACCATGTGAAATAATAATATAACATTGTAAATAATAATATAACATTGTAAATAATAATATAATTTATATCATTATTGACTAAATATTTACTGAAATTTGTTTCCAAACCATGTAGGTTCCTTGGGGATGTAGTGATTCACATGCTTTAGGAACATAGTTTGGTAAACCATGCAACCAAACCAGGTGCTTGGAGTTAAATAATCTAAAATTTTATATTACTTCTAGAAAACATTCCAAGGTCTCTCATTATGTCATCTAAACTTATGTATCTAAATCATACAGACTCCAGTGGGTGTTTGTGGAAAATTCCATCCCTTGGGAGAGAAATTCCACTAGATATTGATATATCAGTCCATGGGATTTCAATGTAAGCTATCATTTTACATTCATTACTTTTTTAATTATGGATATTCTCTATTATCCTTTGATAAAACCATAGATATATAATTCCATAGGTAATTATAGGAATTTCAAAATTATATCTTGACTTTTCATCTATAAACAATGAAAATGAAGTAGAAATGCAATTTTTTTTATTGATTGTTATTTAATTCGTCTGGATACATTCATTAAATCGGTTCAAGTTTGGTAAAACTAAACAGATCGTAGCCCATGAAATTATCTTCTAATATTATCTTCACCCCTAAAACCACCCATTGTGATTTTGGGTTGATTATAGATATTTTAGGCTTTATAACTTGATTCTGGTGGAATACTATGACTTTTGGATTTGATATTCTTAGGGTAGGATGTTTTATAATATGTTTCAAAAACTATACAATATTAAATGGGGGTGTTTGTGTGTTCAATAATACCACTCTTGATTTGACTTGTTTTTACCATGTATAGATCATGTTTTTTATTACTATGGATGTTGATATATATATATATATATTTATATCTATATGTGTGGACCAAAACCTTCCACTATATGGTATCAAATGGACTTGTGAAACATTAATGGCCTTGTTAATCCCTTAGAAGGGGGTATTTTTGATGTGATGAATTATAATTATGGTTGGGTATTGAATTATATATGATAATTCATTATTATCATGAGGCATGACATAAGACTGGTAGTGAGGTAAATTGGCCATGTTGTCAAACAATTGATAATTGGTGGGGTATGATAGCTCAAGTGTCTGAATTGATGTATGATACCCTAGTGGCATGTTCTTAGACTTAACTTTCTCTTGTGGATTGTTATAAGACTCATGGGTACTATAAGTAATTATTAATTTGGTACATAGTTTATGTCGGTAGTTTTGGGGGTTTTTGGTAGCTTGGTTAGTGTATGATGGCAAAAAATGACTATTCTATTATTCATTTACATTTTATTCATTAAATAATCTTTTATAAAAGTAATAAATTATGTAGAGGATTAAATTGTGATTTCCTATTAGGTTAATTCTCACATGTATAATGGGTATTTCGATACACATATAGTTCTTATGGTCATGGATCTCATTAAAAGGAAAGGGCCCTCAGTTAAAAGGCTGGGTTGGTGGAGAAGGGAAGACATGTGGTTTTATGGTTGAAATTCGGTTTTTGGTTAAAATAAAACTTATTATCTTACATCTTAATTTTATGTGGTATTTGACTTACAGTTGGTTAATCTGTTATTTTCATGCATGACATATTAATATTTCACATTTTATGTTTTTTGGTTTTGTTATGTAGATATATTATTTTATTAAATATTCTCTATGCATGTGTGTTGGTTGGATATTTGAACTAATTTCATAGTCTCCCCATGATCAGAATTTGGACCTCACGTCTAGTTTTTATCCTCCTAGGTATAAGGTGAAATTCATTAGGTCATGTCACACTTTCTACTATACTAGTTTATTTAGGTCAGGGTGTTACAAAAAATATTCCATGAAACTTGAGACAATGGTTTTTGGAAAATTCTTTTGAAGGAACCCTCATTCACTTAATTGAACCATAATAAATAATCACAATTATAACATGACATACAATACTAAATCATTAATTACATGTTCAAAATAAAAATATTGGGAAATTTATTAAAATATATAATCCATCGAATAAGAAAAAATCACAACAGATGGTCATGAAAATGATATCAACATCTATAATTAAAATAAATGAGTAGTGATTTTGATTTACCTGGGTACCAAAACATAGACAACTACTTAGTAATATAACCATTATATATGAAAAAATTAATCTCTTACCCATTTCAAAGAATCAATTATAATTGGAGGCATATTCTAATTACAATGAGTGTAAAACATTGCAATAATTTTAGGATATAAACAACACTATTTGAACCATAATTGTCAAACCCATTCCCTAGAATCTATAATAACATGAATTTAACCGTAATTTAGTGGAGGTAATAGCATAACCAATCTATTTAAAATAAATGCAACACAAAATCTAAATATGGTAGAATAATCCCTTAATTAACATAATTTAATCAAATCCCATTTATGGATCACTTTAATCACCAATATGTCCTATAAATCAGGGGTGTTCCTTGATTCTCATGATCATCCTTGGGTGTTTTAATTGTTACAAGATATGTCACACAAACGAATCACATTTTAGAAGATTTCATTTCCACAGATAAACTCTTTTTTCACTTGAAATCTCATAATAAGAAAATCATATTCAATTTTAATCATTTCCATTTCCAAACATGAGAAATTTGGAGACTCATAAAATGGACTATACATGGAACTCAAATTACAATTCTCAAACATAAACACAAAAAATTGTGTCTATTTTTTAATTAGTATGATATCCCAAACATCCACATCATTATCCAACCACTAAATATTATGACTATTGTTAAGATACCGATAATTCCCTTGTTGTAGGTTACCTATATTTTTTTAGATTACACAATCCCACTTGATTAGTTTTTATACCCCTTACATTCAACCACAATCTCCCAAATACAATGATGGAAATATATTGACATATAATCAAAGGATAATGTTAATGACTTCATAAATAGATCCTCAAGATTTTCACTCATTTAAGTTTTTTTGTCTAATTCAACTTCAATATTTTAATATCAAATAACATATTATAATTCCTACAAAATATTGATTTTAGATGGACAACATGAGATAAATTTTTAAAACTGAGCATTATTGAACATATAGTATTTTACGTACCTCAAAAATAACAATTCACATGATTGAAAATCAATTAGATATATAAAAAAATCATAGGAGCTAAATCCATGAAGATATCCAATGATAGATGGACTTTTGTTGTGAGAATAAAGAGGGAATGATAGGAAGGATCTAAAACAAAATTATGTCCTTAAATGAAAAAATACAAACTTTTAATTTAGTTGTCAAGTTTTGTAATTTAAAATCAATGGCACCACACTAGAATTTCTATGGGACATTCATATCAATTTTAGTGGTGTAAAAATGGATTATTTTCCCCTCCTACTCCTACTGAATATTTTTTGGAATCCCCTAAAACATTTAATTACTGTTTTAAGTATACCGGTACTTCTAGTGGTCCCACACATTCTTAGTTTCTCATCCCCAACACCATAAAACCACCCTTTGTTAAATTATACAATTAATCACATGATGAAATAAATTTTAAAATAAAATCATGAATTAGAATTGAATAAATTTCATTTAGACTCTTTATTAAACAAAAAAAACCATTGTGATCTCATGTAATACTAAAAATCCAACATTCATGCTGGATGTTCCCATGTGACCACAATAAATGAACCTGAGGAACCATCTTCAAATGGAATCACTTTATCATTCTAATCAAATACATGTAATGGAATTTCTAATATAATGAAAGTATTATTAGCTTAATCAAGTATCTACGAATCACATGTGTGAGTTATGTCTTATACTTTTGGATCTAAGGCATTTAGAATATGTCATGAATACATCATTGTTTTATAGGATGTTATATTAATTAATCTATGGTACTAACCCTCTAATTAATCATAAAATATCCAAATAAGAGTGCATCAATGTACCCTACTTACATAATAAGTGATGACCCAATTGTGGTGATACTTGAATGAATACAAGATCACTAATACTAACTAAAATTATAGTATACATTGATATTTATATGATCCCTACCTACTTTTATTAGTATCCAATAACTTCCAAATCAGATAGACTTTATCTATAGTGGTTTTCACTGTTCTTTGTGTCATAATCACTAATTGTCTCACCTATAATCAACTTGGAGAAAAACTATATTGTTTATAATAAAGATCTCCAAAAGGAGAAATATGTATTTAGGATTAGAAATTATTATTTTATTAATTCTCAACCAACAACAGATGGTCCTCCCATGATATTAAAATATACAAGATTCATGCCCAGAGAAAATACTCAATTATCATGATCATCCTATATTAATAATCATCCATTTATGGGTAGTATGATATAATTTTTCATAATCCCATATATATAATGTTACTTTTCTTGGGCTACTAATGACCAATGGAAGAAAATAACATCCATATCCCTCTTCTAATAGGTCACAGGTTTGGAATTAGTACATAGGGAATATAAAACACACATATGGGATGAATTACCCTCTATATGAATTTAAGGAATAAGATATAATACAAAAAAAACACAAAACAATTCCAATAAATTCCTAAGAAAAAAAATATAAATAACATGAATTATATTTTATAAAAAAAATATAAAAAGGAAAAAATAAATCCTCAATAGTAACCTTAAAACTCAAATAGCTCCAAAAAACACCTCAGGTTATGAATACCTAGATAAATAACCAACCATATCAAAACTTCCTACGAAATAGTTTATATAAACCTAGGGTGAGCATAACATGTATACTCTGTATAATCCCCCCCGAAACCTATCATATAAAATGTGAAATATTCATAATTATATATAGTGAATAAATAAATGAATCCAAATCATTACCTAAAAATGTATTACTATATTCTCAACCTCACCATCTCTCACTCATCAAGTAACACAAATAATTAAATCATTGTATAACAAAAGAACACACAAAAAAACTATCACACACACACACACATATTGGTGACCCGCCACCAATTCCCCACCGAATTGTAACTATCATGACTCAATACCACAGAACCAATGATCATACCTTTCATAAGTCCTCCTACACCCCATGTATATGTATTGTATCCATTACTACATAACATAAAGCCTAAAACCTCATAATCATCATGATCCACGATAGTAACAAAATGTATGCTTAAAATGCATAATATCCTATGTAATTTCATCAATCCTAAATCCATTATAACCCATGAACATACACCCATGGGAATTCAGAGCCTCTAGGACTATATATATAAATGTGTAATATCATAAGCCATTAAATCCCAAAAATAAATGTATGGTAACCACGATCCCTTATAAAATGGGTTGTAACTCACAATATACCATAAGAAATAATAGTATGAGATACCCTAAACTAACTAAAAATAAAGGTAGAATGGGGGAGAGTGAGAAGTTAGCCATATTTTATATCTACATCTTGAATATTAGAGAAAACATCCCCTAAAACATTGTGGGTGTTGGTTCCCCTAATGATGCAGGTGGTGAAATGCTTTAAATCAAAAAATATAAATAATATCACCCATATCCACACTAGGGGAAACCACCAAGCGAAAGAATTATCTACCATTAGTGTCGTATTATATGTCACCGCTAAGTTATGGTTCTCAAGTAAGCATAAAATCATTAAGTTCATTATTAGTCAATTAATTAACCATAAAGTAATATTATTAAAAATTAATTTTGTTGATAATATTTTAATCTTTTAAAAAAGTTCCTTTAGAACTATAAATTCCATTGTTTATATTATAATATATGTAATCATCAATTAGAAACACTATAAATCATCTCTGTTTATTTATTAATTCATTAATAATTCCATGATTCATGGTATTCTAGCACTCATAAAATTCTAAAACAACAAAAATTCTATTTACATGCATAAAGTCAAACTATATTGAGTGTTAGGAAAAAAACCATATAATATCTAGCCAACCATACATTTAAAAATATTAATAATGATTATGAATTGAAGAGTAATTCATTCACTAAAATTTCCTTGATTTCTTATTGTCACTCCAGCACCATTTCCCACAGTACATTTGTCTCTCCATCACTGGAATAAAAAATCATTGAACCCCAGATTACCCATCCCATTTCATAATATATGAGAAACCATAAATATAGACTCATGCCTCCAACCCACTTCTCATCAAATAATTCCAACCATACTAGTTTATCAATAAATCACATTAATGGTCTAAATTCTTTAATCACATGTTAATTTGAAATGTATTTTATACACATAAATAAATAAACTATGGTTATAAAATAAATTATTTCAATACTCCCTCAAAAAATAATGTTATTGTTCATCCCAAACATGTATTCATTAGAGTACCACAATTTTAATTCCATCCTAAATTGACTGTTTTATTATGAATAGGTTCTCTGCATTATAAAGCCTATAATAAATAGACGTGAAAGATAGAAGAGAACAAGAATATTCCTAATGAATTATTTCCATGATTAATAAATTCTAAGTTAAGAATTATTTATTCTTTTCATAACTTTTTAATTTAAATTATAATATCATCTACAATTACATTTTTAATCCATTGAAGTAGTTAGTCCATTATAAGAAAAATTACACAACAATGCCGATAAAACAATATATATAAAATATCAAGACAAAAAATAAACATACTCTATACACATGCGATCAGAAAAAACCGGACCATTTACTTAATATCAAACATGAAATACAAAATATATTCACATGTGCTAATTATCCCCTTAAATTATTTTATAAAAAAATTATATAATAGTTCCTAACTTTATTTAACATGGTATTTACATATTATAAAATAATATATACACTAAGAATGCTGTTATCTTATTTTTCTCTACCTTATATAAATTCTCATGGTAGCCCTAGATCTCTATAGGTTGTTCCTCAATGGTCGCATCACCATCAACATCGATCTCTGCCCAATCAAAGATGTGAGAGTCACCATGAAGACAACGATGAAGCTAAGACATGTGGAAAACATCATGTATCTAGATCATCTTTGGGGTAAGTGCTATCTAATATGCCATGATTCCAGCATGAGGTAACACCTCGAAAGGCCCAAAGACTGGAGAGAAAGCTTGGTCTCATGACAACTCTTTCAATGACCGTGACATGAAGTCACCTTAATGAACACATTATCCCCAATGTTGAACTCTATAGGTCTCCTCATATGATCAGCATAGTTTTGATGCAATCTTATGATGATTTCATATTCTCATGAATCACCCGAACCATCTTTATTGAATTTTGTACAAGTTACATCATGAGAATCATTATCTCTCTGACCCCATTCCAGCACAACAAAAAAATGGAATAGTTGACTATAAATGGATTAAAATGGCTCCATACTGTTGATGGAGTGAAAACTATTGTTTTCCATGACCTATACCAAAGGAATATGCCTCATCCACAAAGATCAAAAATCTGGGACTCAAGGGAATAACATTTCATTACAATTCTAGATGGTTCACTCCATATAACCATCCATCTGTAGATAAAAATAAGTTCTAAGTAATAGTTTAGAAAAAAACACATAATGAAGACCAATATGTATCCTAGAGATTAAATGAGGATCTCGATCGAAAATGATCATCCTTGTATCTTCATGGAGTATCACCACCTCCTCCAGACACTGCCTTGACCAAATCTTCATTGATAAAGACTCGTTGATAAATATAAAGTGTACTAATTTAATCAAACTATCCACTACCAAACATAAAGTTTAATATCTTCCATGAGATCGAGATAAACTGGTAACAAAGTCCATCGATAATTCCTCCCACCTATACTATGGATCATGTAATGGATAAGGAAAACCACTAGGAACATGGTGTTCGACCTTCATCTTCTAGTGGACCAAACATCGAGAAACAAACTATGAATCTTCATTCATCAACTCAGGCCACCAAAAATGACCTCTCAATTCTAGACACATCTTTTTCATGCCATGATATACTTCCAAATGTGAACTATGGAACTCTCTAAGAACCATCTAACACATTTCCAATGTAATAAAAAACCATCCCCAAAACAACAATCTGTGATGTTCATCCTCAAGCTAACCATCAGGGGCCTCTCTAAAAACAAATCGTCCTTCCTAGACCTCCACCTTAAGATCCCCCAATAAGGACTCTTCAATCTGTTTCACTATAGATGACTACAACATCATATGTAAAAGACATCCTCTTCCCCAAACATCTATCATACCTAAATTCAATTCTGAATGTTCTTCCATAACACTATAGAAATAAACTAATTCATGCACTACATTATTGTGAAAAATTCTTCTTATCACATCAGCTACAATGTTACCCATTCTAGATGTATAAGAAATCTGAAATCCATAATACTATAAGAACATTATCCACTGTTGTTGGTGCAATATCAAGTATCATTGGCAGAAAATGTGCTTTAGGATCTTATGATCAGCGGACACCATAAAATGATATTTGATGAAATAATTTCCTGCAACATAAAGGAAAACACTACCACTACCAACTCAATATTATCGGTGGAATAGTTACTCTCATGGTAATGTAAATGTCGAGACCCATATGAAATGACCAATCACTACAGCATCAGAACACAGTCCAACCAAAGATGCAAAACATCACAGAAAACATCAAAATCAACTTCTTCTATTGGAATATAATTAACCATAGCATTAAACAACTTATCCTTTAGATACTAAAATTATTTCTTACACTAATTAGTCTATAATAATTCTTGATCCTTTTTAGTCAGTTTTGTCAGAGGAGTCGTAAGGTGAGAGAAATAATCTATGAATATCTTGTTATAACCTCCAATGCCAAGTAAACTTTCCACCTCTTCCAATATCTTGGATAATTACCAAGGAAAAACTATTTCTATCATTCATGGATCCGTATCTAATCCAATATGGGATACAAAATTCCCCATGAAATGGAATTCTCAATCCCAAACATACACTTCATCAACATCCCAAACAACTTCTCATGATGAAGAGCACCAAAAATGGCATGCAGATGCTCTGCATGCTCCTCCTCATACATAGAGTAAAAAATGATTTCTTTTGATTAAATACATCATTAAATTATCCAATAACTCAGGGAACACATCATTCATTAACCCCAAGAACATAATTGAAGCATTTGTTACCCCGAAAGACATCAAAAAAACTCCTAATGCCCATGATGAAAATGGAAGTAAGTCTTCAGAATATCCTCTTCTTTTACACACATTGGATGAAATCCTAACCCACAATAGATATTCAAGAACCAAATTTCACCCTTAATTCGATCGACTATATCATAAATCCATGGAATAGGATAGTGTTTTTTCACTGTCACTTAGTTCAACCAATGATAATCGATACACAACTGCAAACGTCCACCATCCTTTTTCACGAAAAAAACTGGTGCACAACATGGTGAAAAACTCGACCGAAAAAAACTACACTAAAAAAAACCATTTAGCTATATAAAAATTTCACACAACTCATAAGGATCCGTCCTATATGGATACATCAATATAGGAGACACACTTGGTTATTGTTCGATCCCAAACTCGATCTCTCATCAAGGGGGTAACGCTACAACCTTATCTGGAAATACATTAGGGTACTCAAATAAAAACCTGGGAAATAGTGATTGATGATCATTTTATGAACTTAGAATCTTCTTATCCATCAGGGATAAAAACGAAAAAACATTCTTATAAACCATCAATGGGCCTCACTCGCCAAAAAACACTATTGGCTCTCCATCAGCATTGAAGAATGCAACCTACCTCCCGAATAAATCCACGATAACCAGCACCGAATACAACTAATACATGATAATGATGATTTCATATGGTTGTATGTATAATCATTGGAAATACACACAATAAGAGTGATTCCCCAGCACTAACTCAAAGTATCTACATATATCAAAAAATTCATCTCTACCTCCATTTAGTGTTGTTAATGTTAAGGGAGGTGGAACCCCCTCTACCTAATGTACCAAGTAATGGAAAATGTTATGTGATTTGAATGATTGTACCACTCTCAGATAAAACCATACATGCAACAAAGTTAAAAAAAATAGGAAAAGGGTACCTCAAATGATGTCTGGATCACCCCATATTGGCAATGCTAAAGCATGAAGCTGACCAAGACCTACTCCACAACGTCTTTGACCATATTGAGAACCACCTCTAGGGAAACACACTATTATTTGTGGATAGGGATAATCTTATGACTAGAATATTCCAAACCAATCTACACTTTGATGATCCCAAACTAGAGAAAACTATTTTTTTCCTTTCCTGGAATTTCCACAATGAATGAACCTGAACAAGAACAACTGGCACACACCGACTTCTCAGAATGGTCGGGCACTTTCAATACTGATGACCTTGTCGTCCATAATAATAACATGTGTCCGATCCCTTATCATATTAATGATATCCACTACCCCTAGAGAAACATGACATTAACACCTAGGACATACCCTCGGCTGATCAGATTCTATTCTATCTAGAAAACATGGAACCCCCAGTCCACACCTATACATTGTGAGTAATCTTGACGGCTCCCTTCTCATGATGATCTGGTTCTGGATAACATCCTATTGATGACCTCTAATCTTTACAGCACCTTGAGATACATTTTAAAAATAAATGATGTGACCTTGCACGAGATCTCTGGATGCAAAACCACATCAAAAAGCCTCACCCTGGCCTCCTCATCTAGTAATAGGTCTGAAGCATATCACAGAACATTCATGAAATGGATCCAAAAATCTAACACACATGAGATCGACTACCAAAGGGTATGCCACTCCAAGAAACTGGCCTACTTCACAGTCGAACAATGAAACTAGGTTCTGAACTAGTGTCAAAACTCCTCCCATGAGACTGATGAATCCTACCAATCTCTAAGGAACAAGAACCACCACTATCATGCTACCCCACATGGAATTATCAAAGACAATGATACTCAATGCTCTTTTCGAGCACAGATCTAACTGGAGTCTATCTGAAGATCCTCCAACCAGTCTTCTATAAATGAATCTGAAATAGATCAATCATACCACTGTATACTCTGGTGATAAAACTCTCAGAGTTTCCTCCTCTAGGTTTTTTCATCATCAACCTCTACCTTATGATGATCTGTTGGTCCAACATGCTGAACATATTCTGGGTGACTATGATGAGAACGTTAACTAGGAGCCATGCCAAGAAAAGAACAAACAGTTAGAGATTCTAAACTTGGAACATGGAAGAACTTCACATTAATTAACTGTTTTATTTTATTTATTTAAGGTTACCCTATCGTAAGTTCTACCAATTCAAACACAATCACAAAGAAGAATGATGCATAATGAATTCCAAGGTATTTACCCTGGAACCAGTATCACATCATTAATTAGGCATTGTAAGCTTCATAGGTATCCTAAATACTCGTGTCTAAGCAACCATCCCATGTTTACAGTGCTAATTAAACATAACTAATATTTTTTCCCTTCCATCCCACACAACATCCCATGTGCTTAACTCCCAACTTCATAATATCTCTCAATCAGAGCTCTGATACAACTATATCATGATTCCCTCCCAAAAATGTGTACCCCTATTTTTCCGGGAATAGGAGAAAATAGATATTGATACTTAATTCCTACCTCCAATAGGCCCTGAGTTGGAAATTAGCTCTACGGATATAGTAAACAAATAGATGAGAGGCATTACCCTCTAAGAGAACACATGAGAAAGAGAGAGTTACGATAGACACCAACCAACTCCTTTTCAGACTACAATGTAAAATAAAACCTATGTCTACATATGTAATGATATGCAAGAACTACTAAAACATAAGGAAAAACTATATGTTTCAAAAGAAAAATAATGATGGTAGTGACTAGGAAGCCCAAACATCTTCAGCTAAACCCCAAGCTAGTAGTAACCAGCCTAACCTCCAACCTACTCCAACTGAACTAAAAACAGTTTATATATATAAATATATATATATATATATTTAGGGTGATTATAAAATTATACCATGTAAGATCCTCCTGGGACCCTCTCATGAAAACAGTAAATAATGCATGATAAAACACAATGAACAACAAGTGAAACTTACTCATAACCTAAATATGTATAATCAGTACCCAGCCTCACTATGGATGCTTTCACCAAGGATCACACACAATAGAAAATAATATAATAAATAATATCAAGGTTACCCCTAATGCTTCCCCTATAGTTTTTTGCTCTACCACAACGTCACACATCCTGAGCATTTATCTCCAAAAGGCTATCCCATGGACACCTGGGTGAAGCAGCACAACATGCTCCTCATGATACACCTCACCATGTCCACATTACCAAAATTAACCAGGCAGTTTCTAGGATCCACCACATATCCTATAATATGTATCATACATGGGGTATTATACCTCAAGCCATCACAATCCATACACTGAGTAAGGAACCTCATGCCATCACAGCCTATACACATTATACTAATAGTATTCCATATGAGACTATATCCTAAATATATGTGTGTGAAATAACCATAAACAATTACATCCCTCTACATATATTTAGGGAAAAATAACCATCAATCATACCAGCAAAAGTAATTACCAATATAATAGATTGGGTCCAAAGGGGGTAGTCAGCCATCCGTCCCCCCACATGGATGATGGGAAAACACCCTTAGGTCTTAGAATCACAGGGGTTTCAGTCAACTTAACTGACAGGGTGGATTATCTTATTAAACCAAAAACATTACAAGATTTATTAACTACTGGAAATAAAGTATATACCAGTGGTTTCAAACCATTGTTATAGTTAGGAAAATCATTGTTATACACTATACCAATGGTTTTCCAAACCATTTGTTAGTAAGGCATTTGGAAAGGCCTATACCAACAGTTATGCCAAAACTGCTGGTATATGGAAGTGGAAATTTTACTATGACAATGATTTTAGAACAACTGTTGGTATATATTTATACCAATGGTTATTAAACTATTGGTATATAGTTGTATTAACAAGTTAACCAATGGTTTATCAACCATTGGTATAGAGTATTACATAATGTTTTAATAAACCGTTGTTAAAAATAATTTGTTAAAAACTTTTCCAACGGTTTAAAACCATTAGTATAGGGTATTTTGAGAAATTTTCATAGCTGCCTGCCAGAATACCCTCTATTGAATACACCTACATTCAACACTAAAAATAGCATAGAAAAAACCTGAAATATCATATAAAAATAGAAAATTATT
The DNA here is from genome assembly GCA_963277665.1 of Viscum album. Classification (NCBI taxonomy): domain Eukaryota; kingdom Viridiplantae; phylum Streptophyta; class Magnoliopsida; order Santalales; family Viscaceae; genus Viscum; species Viscum album. The sequence goes on from OY728166.1 coordinate 823,743,296, forward strand.
CTAACCAAGGCAAGTACCACAACATAGTATTCACCATTTCAATATTTATATCACCACCAATATTCAAACCAACCAAATTAAATTTAGTTGGTGTGGAAATATAAAAAATTTTACATTACTCAATATGGTTACAAATATTTTTTCATGGAGTAGTCAATGTAATTTTTGGATACCCGAAACTCACTAAAAAATTATCATTTCTAATATGAAATCCTTGTTATTCTCTGCTATGGTTTTATTCTTTTACACCATGACATATTTTAAACTCTTTGTTTAAAAAATGACATGAAAAATGAGAAAATGATGTTTGGAAGGATGGATTCATGGGTGCTTCCGCCCTCAGGCGCTACTCGAAGAAACCTTAGACAGGTGGGGATCCTTGGCGCAAAATCCTTCACAGATGCGGTCGCGAGTCGTCCTCCTTGCAATGAAGCAAAGTCCTGTGACTGCGTGTTTCCCAAATCATAGAGGTTTCGATGTTTATTAGTGATTTCTTTCTCAACAGAAGAAGTTTAACTTCTTTCCACAGATCTCCATTTTTTGCTAGTTGGTAAGTTCTCAAAGCGTCACCCCTCTCTAGTTTTCCTTCGCAAAACCATAGAAAGTATATGATATACAAAATTTCATATCAGATTGTTGAATCCTCTACATGTTTTGTTTTGATTTCTTCTTGATGATGATTACTATTGATTCTAGTCTCACGGTTCATGGTCTTTCGGGGGTTCTCACATGAAAGTCTTTAAATGGTCTCCTGATTTTAATTTTGATGTTGAGCCCCCCATTTCCCCAATTTGTTTAGGGTTCCTGGTTCTACCACTGCACCTCTTCAAACAGCAGGCTTCAACAACCATTGCTAGACTATTTGGATAGCCTCTTAAGCTTGATAAAGACACACTAAACCTGACACACCCCTCAGTTGCTTGAATTTTCACAGAAATAGATATCTCACAAGAGTTTCCTTCTATGTTTTGGATTAAAATGGGGAAAATGGATTTATACAAGATGTGTTGTTTGAGAATTTCTCTGAATTTTGTAATAAATGTTATAGAATTGGTCATGCGAAAAAGCATTGTGAAAATGAATGACCTCCCCCACATTCACTACCCCATTCCAAATCAATTTGGATTGTGAAGGTTACTCCAGAGGTGATTACTACGGGTCAGACTAATATTCCTAGGGATAACAATAATTCCTATAGCTATAAGGATGATTCAAATACTCATTCGAACATCCCATGTTCCAGGATAGAGGATTCCATACCTGAGTGTCATGAGACAAATGAACTTGTCTAGGTGGTATCTGAGGAACCTTTACAATATGATGTTGAAAATTTCCTTCATTTAGACGAGGATTATCTTTTAAAGATCGAAAAGGGAATTTTTTTGACTAATTCTGATGGCTACATCAATTCAAATCCCAAAAAACATGAAAACGTTGGGATAATGCTAACACTTAGAGGACTGTTGTCACACGTTCACTTGCTGCCAAGATAACTGATATTGATGTCCAACCATATCCTATCCCCCCTGAACCCTTTCCAGAATCCTCAGACTATTATGATCAATCTGAATCAGAAGATTCCTCTAGTGAATATGATGAAAATTATCCTTCTTGTATGGATGCCTACCAGAATGAAGAGAAATTATATTTCTCATAGGATCTTGACTCCTGGCTAGTTGAAAATGACCCAACTACCTTTAGAAAATATAAAAATGGTTATATGACTACTGATGATTATCTTTATATTAGAAAAATAATGTATATTAGAGTAGATGAGGAATTCATGAATGATCCAAGCTTTAATTTGAAGGACATACCTTGGAAATGACTTCTGGGGAATATAGATACCTCTGATATTTCTCCTGATATTGAAGGCTTATCTGATCATTCTTTTGGACTATTTTTAAGATGATCATTTTTTGATAGGCTTTTGATTATTTTTTTGAGATATATTATTTTGTCTTTGCTGATGAATTTTCAAGTCTTGGAGGATGCTTCCTTTATCGCTCAATCTGTCTGTTCTTATTTGGCTGGAGCTATTTATCTTATGTTGTTTACCTACCATTGATCTGTTCTATTTTATTTCTGTTATCCTGCTTCTTATCATGCATTTCCACTTGCCTCATGACTCCAGATCCCCTAGTAAGCATGCCTGGAAAGCTGAGACTGGTGATCTGGGGTCTTCACTGGCTTGGATAGGAAGTGTTTGCACATGCAGATTTTACCAGTTATGTTTTCTCTGAAGAATGGTTTTTTATACTGCTTAGAATTTCAGACATCTAGTATACTTATGTGCCGTTGGTGTTATCCTAGAGTTTATTTCCTTATTTAATTGGACTCTTGCAGTTATTTTTGGATGGTTCCATTCTTATGGTGTGTTCAATTGAGGGAACTGGACCAGCATTTTTAATTGGCTGATGGGTTTACTGATCTCATTGTCATTACAGCATACTGATGTCCCTTAATCAATTACGTTGAAGGAATCCTTACATGGTTTTCGAGTTTTGAAGAAAGTGTAGGCCTTGAATGGGGGACCATATGGGTAGCCTTCTTGGTGAAGCTTGAGTAATTCTGACATGCTACCTATCCAAACATCCTTGATTTCACATTCCTTTGTCAGTGCATGACTCTCACTTGGCAATGAATTGCCTTTAAGGATGGTTATGAGTATGTCACATCTGTTTTGATTCTTTGTGGTGTAGTCAGTTCAAAATCATGTTATAGTTTTTTCATTTGTACCCCCTCTAATCCCCTATTGGTGTAAGCAATTTACACCTCTTGATTGTACTGTAATTTTTGTTTGTTTGAATAAATTCCTTTGGGGTCATGAACTGGAAAACTAGTTTATGTATCTACACATCTTTAAAAAAAATGACATGAAAAATGATCATTTCATGGGTAGAAAATCTATTTTACTTCTCATATGAGAATTATAATTTATTATTGTGTTTCTATTTTTGATTTATGAGTTTAGTATTTACAACACTTGAATGATGTTTTAGAAAATATTCTTGAAAGTAGATACTGATTTTTATAGAAGTATTTAAATGAAGAGTTGTAATAAAATTGCGTAGAACTCTTAATCAAAGTGAGATTAAAGAAACCATCAATGAATTTATGGATGAAGAGAGACATCATCATCACCTTGATGGTGAAAGACCACTGACCTTTGGAAATTTGGAATGAGACTAGATAAAAATTTATCCCAAGAGACTAGATCAAAATGTTGAGGTAACAATCACCTTTCAGAGATCTGATGTTAGTTAAAGTTACATTTTGAGTATGTGAAAATGGTATTTTGGTTTTTATTATAGAAATGTTTTCATGAGGGGAATGTGTGATAAGTTAATTAACAATGTGTGGTTCATATATGGACATTAGGAGTGATGAAGGACTTGTATGAGCACTGAGTGTGATTTTTTATTTTATGGGCATCATGTATGGCATGATTATGAAATGAAAAAATGATGGAATGTTGAAAATGATGGTGTAATATGGTTCTAATATTGGTTTTATGAGATAATGGTTGTGTGGAACCACCGAGATATTATGACCTTGGGTAGGTAAGTGACTGAGTGGATAATTCTTATGTGAGGGGGGGTCCCTTTGAAGGGATCAATTTATTATATTGTGTAGTTGGGGTATTATAGGATTGTGGGAATGATACATCTACATTCAATGTCACATCAAATTTTGGGATAATGTTGATTGGGAACATGAGATGTTGGACTGTTTTGGTATTTATTTAGCCAAACTACTATAAAGATGAACTTTTACATGTTGTGGTTATGGAAAGGCACAAGTATTTTTCATGTATATAAACTATTTGAGGGTCGGGAGTGTACAAGGAAGAGGTTTGGGGGATTCATGTTGGACTGTATCCATTCATAACAATAAACTATGTTCCCTAGAATGAAATAGTTATAAAGAGGTGGGGGCGGTCCTGAAAATCCATGGAATGAACATACTTTTCACAATAAGAATAATTCTAGGAGAATGAAAAAGGTTGTTTATTTTGATATCAGAATTACATTTTTTGGTTGTCCATTCAGCCGGGCTTGTAGTGTACTCCTCTTTCTTCTTCATTCTGAATCCCAGGTGAAGAATATCACTCTTTTCATTATAGATCTTGGAATCATTATAAATAGGAAGAATATTAGAGAAAGGATAATGTTATATATCCACTATTCTATGACTTATCTCACTTACATAATGTGTAGATCTATTGATGAATATTATGCCCTATTTTTATATTTACATATGCCTTTTTGATTCTTCCTATTTGAAATCAAATTAGAGTTCAATATTCAATGAGTAGGAATCTATGATTATAATTGATGGTGATACATAGAATTATCTTAATTTTATATGTGTGTCATGTGATGTGTGGTAAATATTTGTGGAAGGGATTATCTAGGTGAGACCATTTATGATCTTCTTTAGATTTTTATTTTTATAAAGAAACAATAGAATGTAGTCTCTTGTGTGAAATGATATGGTGGATCCAATTATGGAATGGTATGTATGATTTATGACCCTATTATCAATTTGGTATGATAATTTCGGTTATGCAAATTTCTTCATGACGTGATCGCTAATATGGTTATATGAGAATGTGTTAGGAAAGTCCCATGAGACTTTGGGTAATTTTAATCACAATAAGTGAGGTGTCATGGTTTTTTAGGATTAGGTAAATGGTTTGACCATTTTTTATTGGTAAAAAAAGGTCCATATGTGGTGAAAAATGTTTTCAAAAGATGTAGCCTAGGATATTTTGTGATGCCTATTAATATGGTTAGACAATATAGCCATCCTGCTCATGTTCACATAGGATACAACCCATTGAGGTTGTGTTGACCACTCATTAGGGGTTGAGACCTCTATAGATTTTGAGACATATGAGATAGGGTTGACCATGGGTACAGAGATTGTGTTTGGCATAGAAGGTCTTGAATAGTGGTGTGTGAGGACATCATATAGACCATATGTCTCACTACTGTATTGGGTTTAATGGGCTAAGACATGGAAGAATAAATATCATCATGCCTTGAGATGTTGACCTTTGAGGCAACTGTGTTTGAGTATGTGGAAATTTATGGGACATGTCATAAGTCTTATGGGAATTCCTTTTGGGAATTTGGTTGACTCAAAAAGATTATGTTGGAATGATGAAATGTGGTTTCATGAGAGTTTATTATTATGCCATTGGTGTGACTTAATGTGATAGAAAATTAGTTTGAAGGTTATTCCATATGTACTTGGGACTCACTGAAGGCTTCATGGGTAGTGTGAAGGGATATTGGGAATCCATTGAGATTATAATAAATTTCAATGTGATGTAATTGTTTTCCATTATGTTGTAAAATGATTTGTATATGGCCACATCCATGAGAAATTCCATGAGTAGTGTAATATTTCACACCTCCATGTCATTGAAAAGTATTAATGGCACCACGATCTACATAAGAAAACTATATAAGGATCCAAAATAATATTGGACTCAAAAAAAGATTATAGAAATAGGATATGTTGATTATTGTTGGGATTTATATAAAATCTATCATAGTGGTGACATAATTTGATGTTATCCTATAAATGAGATTAAATATCTTTGATACCAAGTAAAAAAAGAATTCATTTAATTCATTTATAGATAAATAGATAAAGATACAAGTAATATCACTAACCTAATAAATCATTTAAATGAATAATCATATATTACATATCAAAATAACCAAATTACATTATCAAAATATATATACAATACATTGGAGAATGGTGTTGTGATTAAAACATTATAGTATTTATGATACCCAAGTCAAGTATAATGTGACCTACCAATTCACTCATATATTCTATCACAACATATCACCAAACATCAAATGTAAATAGTATAAGTAAAAAATGTAACAAATAAATCTTTCCCTTATCACCATCACTATCATCACCATTATCATCAGCCACATCCTCATCCTCATCCCTGTCTCCATCGTCATCCCCATCGCCATCCTCATCCTTATCCTCATCATCATCCTCACACTCGTCCTCCACCTTTGCCTTGATCTCTGCATCATCCTCGTCTGCGGCCTCTTCCTCACCATCATCATCTCCAGAAATTACATCATCTTGACCAACACTAGTACTAAGGCCTAGTACATAATATAATTAATGCATAGACTACATATATAAACCACAAGCTGTGTTGGACTCTTGTGGAAGTGACATGCATAAACATTTCATCATTTTCATAAATTCATTGTTTTCTCAATCAACTAGTTCTTCCACCTGCGTGTCCCTTTTTTCGTTCTATTCTTACTGTTCCTTAATCTTTTCTAACTCGGTGGTACTCAAAATGGTACCTAAATAGTTCTAATACCTTATCAGGACTATAATCTTCCCAGGCTGACAACATACTCTAACAGGGTGATCATCTCCCAACACCTGATATAAGTGATCATTTGGCACAAAATTGTTAAGTTACTGGGCATTAAGGGCCTCTAATGTATACTATTACAAATATAAAAATATTTTTAAGTTACAAAATAGATATTAAAATTTTAAATCAATAAAGTAAATATTACAATATTCTATTTTGTCTGTTTGTTAATGACAGATTTATCTTTTTTTTCTATTTGAGAAAAATAGTCTTTCTCGAGGAAAACGTCCTTAAATATTTAATATTTGGCTCTATAATGACATTGAATGTAGGAATCCATAATTTAAAATAGGTATCCAATAAATAATTTTATAAGTAAAATTTTATCAAAACTATAGAAATCGAATATATTATGTAGAAAACAATAGAAAGTTAATGTCCTAAAGAAATATTATAAACAAATATCGTACCTGTTTCCTCTCATGATCTGACATTATTGTATGCCCCAAAGTGTAGAGGTATTTTTTAACATCAATATTTTTTTTATTTTTTCTAGACGATTCCAAAAAAAATTAAATAATACAATATATAGTATTAATGATAAACATGAATATTTTCATTTAAAATCCTCAAATGTGATTAATACCATAAACATGGTAATCGTTTAATGAGTAACCATTTGATGATACTATTCTATCGACCACTCATTCTTAAAAGGTACTTCCTGTAACACTGTTCCAACTCTAGCATTCAAAAAAATATAAAACTCATGTTTATAGGCTCTCCATAGCTCACCTAATTCTTTTAGATGTCCTGGCCATGGACCCTCACCATTAAGAAAATTAAACAAAATTGGACACTAAAATATTAATTCATATAATTACAAAATAATATTATATTAAATCAAACATATTTTTTACCCATATATGTTCCCAAGATTGATCATTGACATCGTTAGGAAACTATCTCCATGGGAGAGGTATGAAGATAGTGATGTTTGAGTATTTGGAAAGCATCGCCAAAATACTCCGACATTGCTGCCCTATTTTGTTTGATCATTTTGTTATCTTCGTTGTAGTAGACCATCAAATACATGCAACAGTTCAACACAACACTCATGAATTTAATCCTCCACCCCTCCTCCTATTAGTATATGAATTTTCTATAAAATAAAATAAAATATTATAATGAAAATAAATTGTGATATAATTTTTTTTTGGGTTCTAAAATATACCTGCGGAGGTAAGATCAATGGGAAACACTGGATCCGCACATACTCTATTATGTAGGATTTAAAGAAAGAATGTACAATCTTAGAGAGAAAGAAGTATATAGTAAATAATATGGAATGGATGGCTACCCAAATGCATGATATGGATGAGGATTGGGAATCATCATCAGATATGGTAAAGATGGGTGAGGTGGCTTAGATGTAAAGGATGGTGAAAACATGAGAGGCCTAAATATACTGTGTGTCCTTAACAACACAGTGGGGTCAGAATTTGTGGAAGATGGTTTGTCAGTGGGAGGGGAAATGTCTAATTGGGTACACCGACTAGAGTGCCTATCTGTCATACCCCCCCCCCCCCATACCACCAGCCTGAGTACTGGGATTACTAGTTGGTTTCTCTTCGAATAACTGGCACCTAAGTGATGGATCCTTCATAAAAGTTTAAAACAAAATCAATCAGATAATATTATATGTTATATATATATATAATGAAATACTCACAATAGGAACAAATGGAGGAATCCACATATCATTTATTTGGTGATTATTATCTGTCATCCCCTTTCTTCGACACTCATCAATAGGTTTCATTTCTTTCATTTGAAAATAAATAAGGAATTAATTAGAAAAGAATAACTAATGTTAAACCCGAAAAACAAAAAAAAGAGACCTAACTTATTTGTATTATGTTATTTGGAAAATATTTTCAGTTAAGAAATTTTGATATTTTTTGTTAGGTCATTATTTACATTTATTTTTATTTTGATATCAAAAAGTTTAATATGTACAATACAATTCATCTATTTTTTATTATAATTTAATTGTTTAAGTTGTTTTTTGTTTTTTAGGTTTTAATATAGTTCAATTAAATAATATAAAATGAAAATAAAATAAAATTTCAACCAATAAACATTGAAAATTAACATTATGGTCATGTAGGATACAAAATATTTGAAATCAATATTAAATCATTTTGAATAGTACAAACCAGAACATCCCATGTTGTGTTAAATCCCAAGAACTGAGGCCATAGATTGATGATTCTATATATTTCCCACCAAAATATTAGGTTCAAAAGCAACTCAGACAATTGAGCTATTGGATTCATCATAATTAATAAATGGATTAGTGCCGATGGAAGTAGGGATGGTGTCAATTCCATCATCACCATCATCAAAACATGTATTGGAATTACATCAATAATGACACCAAATTTAGTCTCAAGATGATATTTGACATATAAAACACATTTCATCATTAATTCCAATACATATGGTTCATTGGTGTAAAGGGTTAGAGTCATGTAAATAAATCAGAATCCACAATCATCAATAAAGGTGACCTTCCTCGTCATCAAATAAAACCATTTAAATTTCATCATCCTGACATGGCCATGAGAGTAATAATCCGGAATTATTATTTTCTCAATGAATCTTTTAAAGGATGTATTTTCAAAATTTGGTCTATGATCCGATGAACTGGCATAACAATATTTTTTCGTACTTATCATAACACTATCATGTTGTGTTCTCATGTTCTTTTCTCATTATGTAATAATAAATCAATACCCATTGATAACATTTCATTTTTATTAATGAATATTATGACCAAAATCCAAAGATATTATTTCCTCAGAAATAGATTCAGCAGGAAAACTCTATACCTAATATATAAATGAATATTAAACTTAATTAAATATTGATTTTATTTATTTATTATAGAAATATTTCAACCTTCAATTTCTACAAACTAAAAAACAATTTACTATGAAATGTCTCTCCCCAAATCAATGATAATGAACTATATTTTCTATTTATCATTTATTTATGTTCCTTTTAGATAAAAATAGAAATAGTTTAATAGATATTTAAAATTATAAGAGATGAGATAATATATACATGCTAAATTTACATAATTGATGTATCCATCAAACAAATCATAGTAGAACAACATTTTGTGATGTTATATCTCCTTATCTTTAAGGAATATTTTCATCAATGTATATGATATGGTAATTCATCCTATTTGAGGACGTGACGGAAAAATGCGTTCAATTTTCTCATAATGTTCTTCTTCATTTATCATTGGTCTGTTCATTTTCGTAGTAATATAAGACAAATACATTGAGCAGAAATATATAAATTCTTGAGCCTAATAACAATTCATGATAGAACCTTCAGGATGATTCATGTTCTAAAATATATATTTAAATTTGTATATATTTCATTCAGTTAGATATATACAACTAAAAGTAACAAGTCCTATGTGATGTATTTCGGTTGGAAGAGAGAGAGTCAAATGAAACATACATGTAAAAAATGATGGAGGAAATATTTTCTCTAACCCACAAAAAAATAATGGTGTCTCTGCCAACATTTATTTCAAGAATGCATTGGAAAACTTCTTAGCACAAAGATATGTAAACAAATGGAAGAATAAAATAACTGAAATAGTTACATTATTGGAAAAATGAAGATGGATTTCTATTGGAATCAACTTATACATAAAGACATGATAATCATGGACCTTCAACAATTTTAGATTCAACTCTCTTCGGTTGACCCATTTTGATATATTTATTGAATAGACATCCAGAAATTTAATAGTCTATAGTACTTCATGAAATTTATTTTTTCTACTATTTTCATCACATAATAATCACATAGAACCTTCCATTTATATTCACTGATACACATAAGATGGAATTCTGATCTGATTCCGCAATCCACAAATTCACACTAAGATTGTAAATAATATATTTTCATTCCATTTACATTTAGAATAATAAACATCAACATTTCAAATATATTATTTTCAATGTGAATTAAGTCTAAGAAATGACATAAAAAATTTGTTAACTAATAAGGAAACACAAAAAAGATACTCCTCCTCTTCCAATAACAATAGGTATCATTGGAAATAGTTTTCCTCTTTCTATATTTCATTTTACCCTTATTGAATGAAAAACTAAAATTTTTCCATTCATTAATCACATCAATTCCAGACATATTCTGAGGTGGATCGTTGGTCTCCATGGTATTTTCAAAAATTCAAAAATTATTTCTATATAGACGATCCATTGGAAAGAATCATTGGTGTCCCATAAAAATAAAACTATATTGATATTTCAATCATATGGATCAATTATTAGTCATTAAAATAGGAGATGACACATTTCCCTTCATGCTCCATCTAGAAATTATTGCATAAGCAGGAAAATCATTGATCATCCCCATAAGCACAACATGCATCTAAAATATGTCTTTCGAACATGTATCGTATATACGCACACCCACATCCCAAAGAAGATTCAACTATTTTATTAAAGGATTAATGATTACGTATATATTGATGTCTGGATCAGAAGGACTAGATATGAGTATACTCATGAAAGTGTATAGTTTTTTCATACACAACAGTGGGATAATGTTATAAATGTGTATGAAGATCGGCCATGTGATGTGTGATGTAAGGATATTCCCAAATAGATTAAAACCGTCACATGAACGACTTATCCTCACATTACACATATCTGCTATAGAATCTAGATATCAATCATCAAATCTCTTGAATGAAAATCTATTTGTATGGTGAACCGAATATTCATTAATATTATTTCTCTCGGTATCACACCTTCATATTTTTATTGATATTTCATCAAACATAAATAGAATACAGGGTTTGGGGAGGAATAGAAAGTGCCTCATTAAATTATATGGTACATGGGATGATGTTCCATTAATTTTTGGATTCTATTGGGATGTTACACATTTTATAGAATTAATTTTTTCACTTGTTTCCTCTTATAAAAAAATGTAATTTTCTGGGAAAGCATGATTCTTTTTGAAAATATATGTTCTTCAAATAACTTCCTTTCCATATAATGGTTTGAGAGAATATTTACATAATCTAGAATTAAGACCTTCAAGAAGGTGAGGATTTAAATGATGGAAGTATTAGAAATCCCATGCATGGTTTTTCCATGAAACAATCGGATTAAAAATTCCATCTTTTCATTTTACCACATTTCTGATATGCTGGAGTCGTTGAAACATCATTCAATTTTTTCTCCCTGTCAACATTCTCATTTTCATTGGACACATAATTTTCAATCAAATCTAAGTCTTCTGGGGTCAACATAATTTCCCTCTCATGATGAAAAATAAACAAAAATCAATCATATATCAAATTCATCAATCTAGTCCTCTCACTTGGATCATCATGATTTTGATATTCGTTTTTCTCCCAATTGTGAAGCTACACATAGTAGTTTGTCTGAAAACCTAATTTGGTTATATGGTAGCTAAATTCTTCATGGCTTAACCATGGTCTTCCCACACAATTATAACATGTGAAGTATATGTTACCCCTATCTGATGCATTTTAAAATAAAAAATTAAAAAATATCTCAAAATTATATTGAAAATTGCTTGAGATCGGATTTGTTTCATCCATCCATCTTCTGTATATTCTTTAAAAATAATTTTTATAATTCATTTCGGGCATTTCAATAAGATTGAAGAGTAATTGAAAATATATTTATGTAAACAAGAATTATTCACTTTATATAAAACCATAAATGACACACTACTATATATGAGAATCCTAAAAAAAATAATTTATAATAAAACTCCCTTTATTATCGCCACACCAATGGTAAACACCATTGTAAACTAGTTGGCATGGAAATGTATGAAAACAAATAAATATATGGGAAATGAATAACTGTGCATGGTTTGACGAAATTGTTTGAATAACTATGCATCAACCATGAAACATATTCTATGAAAACTTATAGAGCCTTCCACATGGGCTTAACATTATTTTCTCAAATATAAGTAATCACGCATCAGAATTCTATAAGAAATATTGATTAACCAACTCATATGTTGGACAACTATTTAAATCAAATAAATAATTTCAAATATATATTGAAACCAAACATGTAATAACAAACATAATCAACCAAACCCACAATTTATATTAAACATAAATTATAAAAAAAAGAATGTACGGAGGAGACAAAATATAAAAAAATTCCAAAGTGGCTACTACATCAACCATACAAGATAAACCACTAAACGTGAGCTATAAGGAAAATATCACACCGTTTCCTAAGAAAAAGTTTATATCCCAAGATATCTATAATATAGTGAAACACAACCCATTATCCACATTAGAAAATAATTGTAAATATTTAGAAGAAAAAATAACTATACAGTCACCTTGGATTAATTTTAGGGGGTAAGATATACTTTCCTAGTTCGTTTCCACCAAAAAAATATTTCATGAAACTTATTTCATAAGAAATTCCAGTAATTTTACTATGAAATTATTTTTTTTAAATTAATAACATTTTAAATTTTGATAATATCAACACACATATAAATTTCAACTAACATTTTTAAAAATTACCCCACATTATTTAAGTAAGACCCCTAGTTTTAAAATTCATTTAAACCCATTGTTAAATAAAACAAAAAATGACTATAAAACCTAAATGAATTAAACCACATAATCTAAATCCATTATTTTTTATTTTATATTCAAATACATTTATAGAGATTGGTTTTAAATTAATTGAAAAATAAAAAAACTAAATACATAAAGTAAAAAATATTATAATCCCATACCTAAGAAATACACAACCACCGCATATAAAAATAACCACAATATGTAGTGTAATAACCATAAAATTTTATATATTAGTAAAGATAAAATGAATTATAGAATATAAATAGTGGTAACATTAAATCAATAAATGAAAAATGAAAAACTGTATGAAATTAAGGTTAGGGTGACCTAGGACCATATACTATCTTGGTGATAAAACCATCCTAAAAAATTGTGCACAAACCTATAGTAATAAAAGCCTCAATGTGTAGTGGATGAGTAGAAGAGATTGAAGACTGTTGGATCTAATGTTGGATGATTGGTCACTAGTAGGGAAGAGAGGCACTAATTTCAGGTAAAAATCAATCATATATTAAATCGGGAGGGGGGCTTGGAACTTCTATATTTAAGGGAAAACTAGCCCAATGGTTTCTAAATACCATGGGGATATGTACTCTATAACATTGTTTAATTAAAATCATTGTTTTGTACTATTTTCTCCATCCTTTTCCCAATAGTTTTGATTTTTTTGGAAATCATAGTAATCTATTCCCTTTCCCAACGGTTTGAGAAAATTGTTGGGAAATGGGACCTATCCCAATGGTTTCAAAGAAATATTAGGATATGGGCATTGGTATATATTAGATTAATAGTAGTGATTATAAAATATAACCACACTGTGGGAATAAAAAAATCTCAGACTCAATGATAGCTAACATATCTCAGACTCTCAGCTACCAATGCTAAGAATAGATATCCTATAAGAAAACAACCATTCAAAGAGATAAATTTTGTTATTTTATTTCTTTTCATCAATTTAACTTTAAATTAATTAACTTATTAACCATTAATTAATCATTTTTATTTTCACATTACATAACATTAGCATTACAATGAAGTCCCATGCCCTCCAGGAATAAGAAAACTGAGTCCATAGCTTCTCAAAATTATAACCTCATTATTGCTTCCTAGTAAGATCCAACCCCATGGGTTAAAAATTTTATTCATTTATTAACATTATCATGTTCCATATTACGAGGTACTCATGGAAAAAATCATAAGTTACTAGACAAGGTAAACATCAAAGCACATCTATCCACCTCAAGCAGTGGGGAATGGAAAAAAGATAAAAAATGTTGTCATTATCCAAACAAAAAATTAAAAAAAGAATTTAGATTCCATATCAATGGGTAAGCTCATTTTTACCACTACATTCATCCCTGACGTCTTCCTCTACAACCAAATAAATATCCTAATGCATCTCTCCATCACAAGTGTCACCTGCTGCCACAACTACCTGGCCTCCACATCCCATATTCCACAATATCCCTCCAGGATCATCCATCCTAGGATCACACCACATCTGGGCCTCCCGGCCCAACATCACAAGGCCTGTATCTAGAGCACATCACAGACATATTATATCAAACATAGCAACTAGGTTGTTGTCTCTAAATCAAGGCATTCATCATTAGAACACAACGATCCATCACAACTCTAATGTATGAGGCACTCATCCTTTAGAAGAAAGAGGGAATCTCAATCCCTATAAATGCATTATCTTTTATTACACAATCAATTATTATTACATATTGAATTAATTGATTCATTATTTATATGTGAAAACTGAGGGGAACCTAAGAATAAAACAAACACAAGTTATCACAAATTAGTTAAACAGTTAATATTACGTGACTTTAATTCTTGTATAAACAAGAATTACCATGGATTAGGTTCAGTACCCAATTAAATTAAACATGCATACATTCATAAATTTTTATTTCCATCTAATTAAAATGACAATCAGATTCATTAAACAAGACTCTTCAATTATTTTAGCCTATTAACATTCAATTAATTCCAGATTTACATTCTTTAGAAATTTCAATCAAGAACATCTTCTAATACAAGAAACGCATAGATATCACACTATCTGTCAAAACAAGAGGCAAAATGTTATCACAATACAGAACTACATCATCTTCATAAGATCGATACCAAGCCTTTAATATTATTCAGGTATCTATTAGTTTAATTTCATTGAAATTAAAGGTGATAAATCATGATAGCTCTATGATTTCACATAATTAAATAGTGAATAAATGAATCCCATACCTCAAAGGGGTTTCAACATTATTTATAGAATAATAGACCAACATTGCGGATCCTGATCACCTCTCCCCTAACAACTAAATCCAGTAGAGGACACCCGACTCCAACCGCACTAAGAAATAACCAACAAAAAACCTTTAGAAACATAATGATAATGATCCATCACCTAGAAAGGAGGAAGGAGAGGAAACATATGGAAGAAACCACAAAAATAGAGATAAAACATACCTTGGATCACCATGGATCACTATAGATTGAAGATGAAATCCTGATTATCAATTCCCATCGAATGAATCCACAAAACATTGAATTTAGAGTCACCTAGAATTAAGATAGGGGTACTACAGCTGTAGGGTTTGAAAAACCCAAGTGGACGAAAACGTTTAAAACATATATAATCAGTGATTTACATGATATTTAATCCCCTTCCATGTCATGAAATCATTAGGGTTCAATTTCCATAGAGAAAAATGTTGCATTTTTATTTTTAAGCCATGGTTTATTTCACATCATGATCTGATCAGCATAAGTCCTGAAACCCACTTTCACGTCATGTAAATTTTTATATGGTGCGAAATCCCCCTGATTTTATCTTTTAGTAGCTGAACTATTTTATACTTCCTTCGAGACTCCTCTGAGAGCCTCATTATTTTGAAATGCACAATGGGTCAATCCTCATGGATCTGGGCCCTTACACAATGTAAGGGGAATATAATTTGCCTTTATGTAGTTATTACTCACACAAGATCATTAAAACACACACATAAGAACTATATTACCTCAAAGAATGTAAAATTAGTATACCCATACACAAGATTGTATCCACAATTATATAGTGATGAACCCAATGAACTACCCAAATCTGAGACACTACAATACCATTACACATCAAATAAATCTTACCCTTATATAGAGAATAAAAACTTCATTGGAATTTAAAAATTTCCATGAAAATTAAATTTTCAATTAAATAAACATATAAATAATTAAAAATATGATTTTTTATTAATTCCCAAGTTTTTAAATTAATTATAAAATAACTTATCTAATTATGAAAACATCTAAATAAATATCCTAATTAAATATTAAACTTTTAAATTACTTTTACTCTATTCGAAAAAATTTAAAACTATTTTTTTAAAATTACAAAAATTCTCCAGAATAACCAAATACTTGCATACGGTAGAAGAAGGATTATGAAAAAAATATCGAACTTTAACTTAGATACCTCTCTATAAATTCTCATCATTAAAAATTAAAATAGACAGGGATGGGGAGAAAATGTATAGAGAGTAAATTAATCACCACATTATATACCTCTATAGGATTTAACATAGTTTGGAACTTGACCAACACACTAGATTGACTGTGTAGATAGAAAATCAACATAATGCCTAAAATCACATTGTAGGGGGAGATACCTCTCCAATAGATCAAGTAAATCAATAAAATATTTCATCAATAAGTGGAAGGAGTCTCATATATCAACACAAGGTAAAATAAAACATCTCAATAAAATAAAGAATAATTTTTTTTTGGATATTAAGAATGAATCATCAAATATAATTCAAAAATTAAACTGCCAAAAATCAAAAAAAGGGACACATTGACAACCATACAAAATCAAATTACATACATATCAATAAGTAATTAAAAAACACTACTATGGAAGGCAACATCTTTTATAAATTATTAGTCCACATTGATTAAAATAAAATCCATAAAACATCATTTAGATCAAATCTTCATATCTAGTAACTCAAAAACATTTCTCTGGAATGCTCTAAATTGATATTTTTTTATGTTTTATCCTCATATATAATGCTTATAATTTTACATTTAATTTAAATATAACCCCATTTCATGCCTTATATTTAATCAAATATGAAATAATAAATCATGTATTTAATTTTATACATAACATTCTAAAAATATCACCCTTAACAAGTAACAACAATTTTCAATGAATAGTACCTCTATTCACATTTTTTATTTTTATTTCTCAATTTTATAATATTTAATTTTATAAATTTACCAAAACATTTCATTTACTCATATTGGTAAGGAGTTAGAAAAATTAATATGATTTTCAAATAATTTCTTTCTTACATTGAATTCGAATAGTTTTTCTATTTTACATATTATTTAGAGAATTTAATAGAAATTCATATTATTTTTTAAATAGTAAAAAATACATAGAAGGTATATTATTTAATAAATTTTAATATAAAATATTTAATTTTTATAAACATCAAACAATAACCCTATTGAATATTTCTTAAAACAAAGGTGTCATTAATTGTTTTTTAAATACTCAAAATAGTTTTTGTGAAAATAGTTTCTAAAATAAATGACTATTTAAGGAAAGAACTTCCATAATTTTTTATGAAAAATTGTTACCATAGAATAAATTATTCCAATTGGGTCTCACCAAATATTTCCACACATACTATCACACAACATTGAGGAAATTCCAAAAGCTAAAATACTCAGTTAAATTTTATGATGAATTTTTCACTAATAATTTAATTATAAAAAAATCATTATATAATCCAATTTAATTTACTACACAACACATAATTTTAATACTCTAGTCTCTATTATAATTAAAAAATATATATTATTTGTCATAAAGAAATTTATCATTGTGATAAATTTTAAATATTCTATGCATAATGTCAATTTTCTTTATATATAACATACATTCCATAATAAATCACTCATCATGGAAAGTTATATAATTTCATCACATTATTGTTATTTAATAAACCAATATATACCCTGATTTTATCATGTTAATATTCATTCACCATATTTAAAAAAAATATTGTCCAAATTAACATATTAAAATCATCATAATTCATATGTTTATTAAAAAATGTCATCCAATTTTATTTTTTTCATGTTTGTTAAAATACTAAATTTATAATGAATAGGATTGTGAAAATACTATAAAAGTTTAATAATTCAATCTACCATTCATTATAAAATAATTTAATTACATTGAATATTTTGAAATTAACACTAAACAATAATATATTACCAATAAAATCAATAATATCCACACAAATAGAGAAACCAAAAGCATAAAAATGAAGAGAATCCATCCACAACACCGTAATATTCTCTACTTTGAGCATCCCAAATTATTATACGTATATTTAAAATTAATAATGAAAAATAATTAATCATGATAGCTAATGTTTCCACTATATTTATATTCTATAATACATAACATGTATTACCATCACAAGTGAAATAAATCTATGAAAACAAGCATATAAAACCATAAAAACATCATAAATGAAGTAACATGAATAAATAATGATATAAAATTTTTTAATTCACAAAATAATGAAAAATAATGTAATATTAATTAGAGAATAATGAAATAATAAACCACGAAACATCTCATTCCCCCAAGATAAATTTAATAACATTGTTTTGAAGAGAAGATATCAAGAATAAAAAAATGGTAAAAAACAAATACCCCTTACAATGTACAAAATATCCAGCTCATTGATCCTATGAGAAGAGGTATATAATGAATATGATAATAGAAACCCCTCCCCCCATACTATATCTTCATTACCTCAGGCCTGATGAAATAGTTATCAAATTAATGTAATAAGGTTAGATAATCCATTTCTTAAGACTATATTATTATCTCAACACTAGTCCTAGTGAATGCATTATACTTTCCATCTCTAAATGTTTTTTTTGTGTAGGTTTTCTATCAAATTATGGAGTTGAAAAAAATAGATACGGGTATTCAACATGTGGGTTAGAATTTGAGAAAATTATGTAAGCAC
Source organism: Viscum album (assembly GCA_963277665.1). NCBI lineage: Eukaryota > Viridiplantae > Streptophyta > Magnoliopsida > Santalales > Viscaceae > Viscum > Viscum album. The sequence continues at coordinate 823,762,440 of OY728166.1, forward strand.
CAATCATTCATGTGAAGTGATGAAAATCTAAAAGGAATCATAATAGTATGATTCCTTCAATTATAGGGGCTAATGATTGAAGGATTATTCCTAAAAAAGGGATTATAGCGTTAAACAACATATCATGTGTATAACTATGAAATTCCCAAATAGAGGGAAAAAATATCATGTTTTTTAGATGAATATGTAGTCTAATAAATAAATTTAGCCTAAAACTACTCTTGAAACCTTATAAATAAAATAGTGGACTCCTTATAATGCTGTATGAATGAGAATCCCTACCTTGTAACTTCTTTATATAGTATATTTAAAACAAATGAAAACTGTTTCCTCTACCATGCAGGAATCGATTTGGAGGCTATATCATCCTCATATTACCGACTATTTATCTCACAATCCTAGATAGAGCCCTTACAGATAGATACAATCTTGATCAAAAAACCATAGAGTGTCCACCTCCAAGAATTGTCATCATAGATCATCAATCTATAATGATTTTCTGCCTCATCTTATTGAATATCTTTACCATGAACCTAATGGGGAGTTAAAACTAGATACATTTCTAAAAAAGAAAAAATGTTAAGGATTCAAATCCATTGAAATTTAATATTTACTTTTAATTATTTAGTTCTTATTTCAACGTAGTTTATATTATTTAACTAATTCAGACATAGGAATTTATAATCATGATATCTGACCTTTTTATAAATATTTACATGGAATGTTGTATCACTTCACTTAGTATGTCTGATAATCATGATGGTCCATGTATAAAATAATAGGGGGCATAAAATATTATTTCATAGCTAGTATCCCTTGCATAAAAATGATACAAATACCAAATAATATTGTTTATATACAAAAAAATGAATATTCACCAGTACTAATCTATAAAATCCATCTTATCTCTAAACCATCATTAATGATACTGGTTTTTGATGACACTATATCTCTAATGGAACCCCTACTAGATAGTTATTATCGAAATTAAATTAATGAACCTTCATCCCACCTATAATAGGATGTGGGTTGGTGACTAGATATTTGGGAATATAAATCACACAAGGGGGTGTCATTTCCCTAAATATAATGTTAGTGGATAATAAATAAGATGATAGAACAACCAACCAACTAGAATATATAAATAAATAATAAACCTCAATACATGAATATAATATCATATATATCTGAAAAAACTAAAAATATGAAAACAAATCCTTTCCAGTGACCATTAAGCTTCGACCACACATAGAAAATTTATTATGCTAGTAATACCCAGATAGATAACCAACAATATCCTTTACAGCTAAAAAAATGATTATATATTTATAGGGTTATCCTGACATGTATAGTCAAAAGGATCCTCCACAAAAACAATTATGAAAATTTTGAAGAAATCATACTAAATTCAAATAAATAAATAAATGAAACCAATTCATCAATTAAGAAGGGAATACTATGTTCCCAACATCACCATAGATAACTCAATAAATATGGGTTAAAAGTAAATCATTTTATATTAAAATTATATATATAACAAAAGGAACCCCACTTGTAGTTGGAGTTTGGCTTAGCGGTAAGCACCTCGTAATACTACATGGAAAATGGGGGTTCAAAACCCATGGGGTGTACGTTACAGTAGAAGTACTGTAGTGGTACTGTAGCAGTGGTGGTACTGTTGATCGATGGGTACTGTAGCGGTAGCAGGGCACTATAGCTGCAGTGGGTACTGTAGTAGCCGGGTTACTATTCACAGAATGGGCCTTAGGCCAAAAATTTGGCCATACATGCTATATAATGGGCTACATGCCCACTGTGTCATTGGGCTATGTAATGGGTCTCCCTCTACCTAGTTAAAAGAGGTCTTTGCTTTTCATTATTAATAAAATGAGGCTTCGGACCTGACCTTTTAGAAAAACACATAAGGAACCCCACTTCCACTTCCCCACAGGATTTTCTATATCATTCCCTAATTCAATACATCTGGTACTCATCCTGATTATAAGTCATCTTGTACCCCATGTATAATTATCATAGCTATCATTTTATCCTATGTATCCTAATACCTCGTCATCACAATACCTATTAATGTCCAAATGTATGTAGAGAAGCCACCATAGAAGTTTTATATGCTTAATACCTCAACCCATCATAGCCCATACACTTATACCATTTGGAAGGTAGAGGCACCACAACTAGATAGAGGTATGCTTCATACCTCAGTCCATCACAAACCACACATTAAATTATAGTGAAACAAAAACCATCATATAATTTTTGGGAATAGAAATTATATCATAATATATTATATATTGAATTACACATCCACAAATTAAAACTGAATGGATAGTGGGGGAGATGGAGAGGTCATCCATATGTTCCCTCACCATCTTGGATGTGGGAGAAAACAACCACAAAACATTTTATTACTTTTTTCCTATGGACATGGGTGGTGAAACATATGAAATCATAAAATATAAAAAATATCAGACATATGCACACTATGAAAAAATATCTAGCCTTAAACTCATCCACTGCATACAACACACATGACACCCAATTTCCATCCCAATGTTCTAGTTCTCAATCAATATAACAATTATTTATGTCATTATTAAAAAATCAATTAATTTTAAATTAATATTATACCATTTTCATTTATAATATTAATACATTAATCATTTAAATAAGTTCCTTTAACACTATATTTTATCTTGATTATGTTATCAAGTATGCTTTTATCATTTAAAAAACTAGGAACCATCCGAGTTTATTTATTAATTCATTTATTCATGCATAATTTTGGGTACTATAGGACTCATACTAAGATACCACATCAACAATATAGTTTTCATACATATATTCAATGATTTTCAAGTAGATAGAGAACAAACATGTAATATTTGGACAACCAACTATTTAAAAAAACCAAGCATGATTAACAATCTATGAACAAGTCCCTCTCTAAATTTTCCAAACATCCATGTGTCCTTCAATAAAGTTTCACATAGTATAATTATATCATACCATCATAAATATTTTCCATCAATATATACCTATAGTCCCTACCCATTTCTCAATATATAACCAACTGTCAATATATCCCTGGACCTACTATCCATTTATTATAAAATTATTTTAAACATACTCAGTGATCAATCAATCATATCAATTCTCTAAATTTTTTAATCATATATACATTTCAAGCATATTTTCTATATACAATGAAAGTCCCTAATTCCATGGATTAATGGTTATTCGACCTTTATTATTCACGAATGTATTCCATCATCCCCAAAAATTTATTTAATAGAAAATGAACATTAAAATTCCATATTGAATTAATTGTTTTATTATGCATATGTTTTGTTCACCATGTATTCCATTGGTAGTAGGTAAAAAAATCTTGAAGAAAACATTAATGTTCTTCGGGAAATATTTACATGTTTAAAAACTTCTAAGCTAACAATTAGTTGTTATTTTCAATCCTCTTTCATTTAATTTATAATGTTATATGGATATATATTTTATATGAATTCAAGGAATTATTCTAATCTAAATAATAATTAAAAAAATAAGTATTTTGATAACAAATCATGTAGTAACTATTTGTATGGAACATAAACATTTTGTAATCCCAATAGATCACACAAAACACAACCATTTTTCAAATATCTAATATGATATATTAAATAACTATAAATATGAAAAATTTCCCATGTTAGTTCTTCAACAACATATTTATATAATAGTTCTATAAACTCTGTAAAATACAATTTTAATATTTTCAAAAATATTTACACTAAGTAAAAGATTACCCAAATTTTCCCTCTAATAGATAATTTCCATTAGGTCAGTTATTATTAATCAACTTCATGTGATAACAATATTAAATATGTTGAATTTATTTTTATGTTATATAAATATAATAATAATGAATAGATATGAGATAATGATTTTTTTATTCCTAAAATTTATAGAATGTGAGGAATATTAATAACATACATTTGTATGAATATTTACTAGATTATGAAGCAAAATAATAATTCACTTCATGTAATTAATATGTTCTTTTAATTTCCCATGTTTTTAAAAACAATAAATAAATATATTAATTTTTTAATATTAAAAACAACATCTTATTATCTAATTTATAAATTTATACATTATTCCATAATGATAACATGGAATACAATATCATGTTTTTAAATTAATTATATTTAACGAAATTTATCTACTCAGGAGAATCTAATGAATGAAAAATAACAATTACATAAATCTTATGGGATGTTAGAGATCCCAAACATGGAACAAAGAAGAACCACAATCCACTAAAGAGAAAAATTGTAAGAAATGATAACTCCAGATCCCACATTCCATAAACCATGAAGAAGGCAATTAGACTAGTAAAATAATGATCATAAATTATGAATGGTGGAGATTTGATCAACTAAACATCATTGAATGAATGAAAAATAATTGGGTAAAGATTAATTTTTTAAAATACCATTAATTAATTTAACTACATATTCTAGAAATACACATAAAACATTCAATTTAATACATTGAAGTTGATTTTATTTAATTTGTCTCAGTCGATCTATTTAAGACTCCAAATATTATGGAAATTAAAAAATTAAATTATCATCCACATCACCATTTTAAAACAATGATTCTTAGTTTTCAATTCCATTTATATTATGAAATGAAATTTATAGTCCATTATGGAAGAAAAAATTTATTTTATTAAAAAGATATAATACTACCTAAATTATTGATTCCTATAGTGGTAATATAATTTATGATTATATATTTGATACCCTCACATGATAATACCAACCTATACACATTTACTATGATACTTACATGCAAGGAAGTTATTCTTAACCTTATGAAATATTGGTTCCAACATTACATAGTGAAGAATCCAAATGAACTATCAAAACAAAAGACGGTGCAAGGTAGTTGTGTTGTGATTAAAGCAGTGTATGAGGAGTTCCGTCGGCTGATGCAGGATCCGGTTGGACATTTTTTTCTATTTAGAAGGGTGATGGTCTGGTCCTACATGAAGATTCACAAATGGCTAACAAAATCATGGATATGACGTCTGATGGAGAGAAGGTGTCTCTTACTGCCTTTGTTGCTGAGTAACTAGGGTCGGGCAGTGTTGATATGTGTATGGGGAGGAAAGAGATTGTCAAGGGTGAGTCTGTTCCAAATAGTGGGAAGGAAGTGGTTAAATCCTTATTTGGAAACCTGTTTAATTGTGCAACAAATTTGAAAGTCTCTCACATGTGGATCAGGGTTTAGATTATATTTTTTTAGGAGAGGGAGAAGGGGTCATTATGGAGCTATCCGATGGAATTAATAATGGGAACTCAATAGATGAGGTTTAATGCTCGAAGAGAAATAGGGTTCCGAAGAGGAGGAATGAGAGGAAGGATCACTACTCACTACCTCCACATTTTCAAAGAAGAAGAACGATAAGAAGGTAGATATTGGGACCGTGATCTATCAGAGGTTAGGGGAACATGACGTTAACCCTTGGTTATTCTTATAAGTTCCCAAGAAGAAGGGATCAAATAGGTCTTGTTGCTCAACACAACTGAGGAGGAGGTAGCTAAAATGATGGGAAGACCTCTAGAGGTGTCTCTCCATAAGGATAAATGTTCAAATATTGAAAAACATGACTGAATTCTGGTAGGGGGTTTATACAAAGGGAACATCAACATTGAGGAGTACAATATGGTATTGGACTAGCTGGCTTGTAGGTTCGAGAGGCTATTGTTAGAGGTAGTTAATGTACATTTTTCATCCTTATCCTTGATATTATTCAAGGATACATATTCGACTAATATCATGTTTATTTTTAATGACTATGTTTGATTTGGTGTCTTGGTTGGTTGGTCAGAAATGATTGTTTGGTAGAGTTTTTCATGCCTTTTTACATTTGTGTTGTTCGCTTTTGTGTTGAATTTTGGTTTCCAGGACACTACTTAGACCTGCAACAGAAGGGGATCAGAGCATGTTGTCTTCATCGGTACAAGCCTTTTGGATCTGGATGCTTGAGAGGGTATGGATTCTCCATTGTTTCTATGCCCATGCACTTTTGCATGGGACTGCTTGCTGAAGGGTCATGATATGAAAAGTCACGGTGACATAACACCATTTTTGGGGTGGGGAAGGTCGGGTGGTTTGATATAGTTTTTTCTGATTTGGTTGATTTTTGGTTGTATTATTATTTTTATGGTTTCCCATGTTTCATTTAAAAAAAAATTAAAAATAAAAATAAAGTAATTTCTAGTCGGTTAGTGTTGTGAATAAAGATTATCCTTATAACACAAAGAAGAATCCATAATAGTGGTTTTTAAAATCATTACAAAAATTAGACCTTCAATCAAACTAACTTATAAACAATTAAAAAATTTATTATTAATTTGAAAAATAAAAAATTACTTTACAATTAATTTAATCTTTTTCAAAAAAATATTCCATATAAATTTCCAAGTTAAATTTTAAGCATTAACATTAATTTCATTGTTTGGAAAACCATTCAAAAACCAGTTATTATATTACTAAAATTGATCTAGAAATACTAGATACCCAAGAATTACAATGTATGGCTTATGAAAGGAAAACAGGAACTTAATATACATATTTTTAATGGATTTCACATCCTTATTTTAGATAACACAAGAATATTTTCGTATGTCATAAATTATTATAAAAAACATTCTTATAGGAGTCCCATGTAAAAAACCTCCATCGCATATATTTTACCTAGTTCATCTACTGATTAGGTCTCATAGAAAATAATAATATACAAGGCTTTAATCAACTACTCAACAATAACCCATTAAGAATTTTGACCATCAAGTGACCATCGAATATATTTAATGAAATACACCATCACAAGATCCAAATTAATTATAGGGACTGAATTTTGTTGTATTAATCATATAGTACTCTATTTCCTATCCATTAACTTCAATGTTATGAAGTATAGTGGCACATAATTGCAATCTTCCATTTTCATTATCATTCCAAGAAAATTAATGTTTGATTTCTTGAAATATCCTTATAAATTAATTTTTCATATCCCATAAAGAGGTATGAGAGTCTCTCAATAATTTATAACTTGTGAATTTAAATACAACTATCCATTCCAGGATTTTCCCATGATATATCCTTTTTCGTGCCTTAGAATCATCCCTATGTGTCTCTAGTAAAACAAAGTCAAAGATTCAACATATAATTTATAAGAATCATCTTAAAAAATCTTCTTATATAACATGGAGGCACCATTGGAACTTATGTTTCCTAAAAATACACATTATTTATTTATAAAACCCTCTCCATTTCCAAAAAAACAAATCTAAAATTTATATATTCTCCCCATTATCATTATTCTGTGTGAAGCACTCATGAATGATCCACCATACTAAAATCCTGTAAAATTACTATGTATAACCTATTATGGAACTAATAATATTCATCTCCAAAATGTATTATTTAGTTAAATTAAAAATATCAATAAAAACACTCCACAAATGAAAATATATCCATAATTTATAAGTTGAATCTTTCCACTTTGTTAATTTTTTGAGAACTAAGAAAATCAAGTGATTTATAATATGTTTATTATTAATCTAAAATATTTTTTAATTTATAGTTATATTTATATTTTTTTACTATTATTTCATTACTATACAATTCTGTATAGAAAATATAACGACCCTAACATTTTACACATAATAATACATTATTTTAAGCATAATAAAAACCAAGGATCAAATTGTCTTGTGTCTTTGTAAGAATAGGTACATCATTAAAAAATTATTATATTGAAAATCTATAAAGATTTTAATTACTCTGCATAATGATCTCCTAAATATTTTTGATCTCCGGTAAATTCATAGGATAACCTGGGGATTACATAGAGAAAAGAGATTAGCCAAAAATCTTTGTAAGGGAATAAACATGAGAATGAATCATAGCACATGATTTAGTATGCAATAAAATAACACCATAATCATCATGAAACCTGAATAAACCTATATAGCAATATCATATAGAAAATTGAATCATATGATCATAGAAATATAGGAATGTGGCAGCAACACGTAACATGACCCAAACTTGAGTCAAGGATAACTACCCAAATGATATCACAAGGTGGAAAAGGTCCCATAATTAATTGGGTTTACTCACTAATCCAACAAATAATGTATCATGAGGCTAAAATATTACCCAATTCATTTATTCACTATTTTGGTTCACCCATCAAACATGTTCTTGAAAATGTGTGCTACAATAAGAAATCAAACATAAGAGTTACCAGTGTAATGAAATGGGCATCGGAATCATGTCACAACACATAACCACATGGTGTATCATATTGGTATCTATGAAATAATGAATTTAAAACACTATTGGAATTTAATAAATTAAAAAAAATAATGTACCAAGAATAGTTTTTTCCAATTTATGTTAAAACATAAATACAAATGGTTTTGTAACTTTTGAAATTCGCCACTTTAACACAGTTTTAGGGAATAAAATATAAAGTCTTTAATGGGGATAAAGGAATATTTTTTTGGATAAATCCAGAAATGAAATAATATATTCCATCATGATAAATTGAGTGATATTATAAAAATATTATCTGGTTATAATATTTTATGGAGTGTACCTTAAAACTAGTAAGAAAAAGAGAAGTTCTCCTTAATTGAGTTTTCTTATCGAGATTAATTGAGAAGGGAACCTTTCAAAACATGTTATTCGCAATATAATATAGATTAATTGATCTAAATACATGTTCTTGGAACATATAAATAGAATATTGGATAATTTTATAATAATTATCATAAGATAAATGGAGGAAAATAGAAAGAAAGCGTAACCCAAAAAAATGGAGGTTTGGAGGGATCCCTTACCTTATGTATGAATGTGTTCTGAAATTTAAATTAATTTGGTAGATAATAAATTTTATTTCTTTATTACTTAATTCAAAACCTATTATACCTGTATTTTGTATATTATAATTTTATCAATTTTATTAATGTCCAATTCGATGTGTTATAAAGTTAAATTTAATCATTTTGAGAGAGTTCATATTCATGGTTTCATGTTTGGATTACTTGTATAAAATAATAGAAGTTCTTTTAAAAATAAAATAATTCTCCAAAAGATAAATTTCATGGTATTAATTAACTTATAGAAATTTAAATGATCCCATATATCACTGTTTCTCATATAAGGATGATTTATTTAAGAAGTCACTAATGGTAAATGATTAGTATATTTTGGCGAGTTTCTATCATCTCAAACTAGTTTAATTTTATTTAATATTATATATATATATAAATTAAAAAATTTGAAAAAATGTTTTAATATAATTATTAAAATCGGGTTTAACCATAATAATAGTTTTATGACCAATCATAATGGTGGTAATGGAAAAATATCCATTATCCATGGGGACTTTAAACTTCCATAATTCAGACAATTGTTATGTTTCTATGAATAATATGAGAATTTTAAATGGGTGGATATTAGATATTCAATTATACATATAAAATAATAGTATATACATGATTTTAGATTTTTTATTCTTTGATGGATGAAGAAGGTGAGGAGAAGGTAGAAAAAATAAATGAAATTAAAAGAGATGATTTGAGAATGCGAGCTCTGGAATATCACCTCCTTGAAGGACCACTTAAATATCATATAATTGGTATTTTTTGGATAAAAATACCACTTGGACATTATAATTTGTATTTTTAATGTTATTCTGATGAATATTGTCAAGATAAAAGGCTTTTAAGGTCTGGGAAGAAGGTGTTGTATTTATAGGGGAGAGGTATGTTTTTTATTATTACAGGAATTAGATTATTATTTTGGATCAATACTATCAATAGTATGTAATCCTATGAATAAATATATTAAATGGTTTAGGAGAGTTTTAACCAATGAGTTCTTACATAAACCATGACTCAAAAATTTATATATTTGGCTTATAATGTTAAATACCACAAATTATTATATTCACTAAAAATTCATCTATTTAAAAAAAATAATCTTGACAATTTATAAACATGAGTATTTTTATAATTTAATGCATTTCTTGAGAATAATTTTATAAATTTAATAAATTTAATTTTTTAAAAAAATCAACATTTATTCAAAAAATACTGAATTTTAATATTATAATAAATCCTTTCCCATTTAAAAGTCAATTAATATCATATAATTTTTTTATAATTATAATAAAATATAATATTAATTTTTAAATCATTTTTTAGAAAAAAATTATCATTTTTTAACTAATGTATCATTATTGTTACGTACAACCTTTTATTTATAATACAAAATCATCATCAGTTTCTCATCATAAGAGAGATTGTTTTTTAGATGTATGAGCTCTGAGTTCAGTATATTTGAGGGAAATAGTATTTACATCATGAGGAGGGTTACATGGAATAAATCATGTACATTATACATAGTTCATGGATGTAATAGTAGATAATACACAGTACTGACCCGATCAAGAATATTGAAGGGGTTGATGTACCTGGGTCTTAAATTTTATTTCTTTCCAAATCTTGTGACTCTTTTACCTGAAGATATATAGAGGTAAATATTATCACCATACACATAAATTATATCCCATTAATGATTATCCACATATATCTTCAGTCAACTTTGGGTAGCTCAGATATGTTGTTGGATGGTCTTCACCTTTTCTATCATTTCCTTAATCATTTCAAGTCCTGGAAATTTACATTCACCGAATTCCTCCCAACATGATATTGTTATAAATATTTTCCAATAATTGGATTAATATAGATCCATTTGGGATTCATGATGGTAAACTATTGTTATAAGATCACTCTACCTATAGAAGATGTTGATCTCATCCTCTTTTTAAGTCCATTGACCATTCTCTCAACATTTATTCTAGTGTCTTAATAGTCGCTCAGATTAGAAATTAGTTTGAGGTCATAAAAAATAATATTGTTTATCTTAGTGTTTAGATCATGTTATAGACTTTTGAGAAATTTGAGGTACATATCAGATCACAATTGGATATAATCGATAATGTTACTCTCTAAAGCCTTACCTCTTCTCTGATGTTTATCTATGAATGTCTATAGTTATTTTTTCCCATTTCAATGTAGTTGTGTTTAATGGTTTCATCTTTCACTTATAAATTATACTTTTATCCTTAATTTTCTATGATACTCGGAACTTTGATTCATATTCAGCAATCTCATTCTTCATATTTCCCCACCAATAGTGATTTTAGAGATATCAATACATCTTTCTGCTCCCTATGTGAATAGAGATGGTTGAGCTATGTCCATAATTAAGAATCAAGTTATTTATCAATATTTTATATGGTTCACATTGTAGATATCTTAATTTTACAACTCCTTCCTCATCAATTTTTACCTCTGAGGATTTCCCTTTTCTTATAGCTTCAAACTTTTTCAGAATTTCGACATCATATATTTGAGCATACTTTATCATCTTTAAAAGTGATGATTGATCAATAATTTTTCAAAGGAATGATGATATACATTCATGAATAATTCCAATGTCCATGTTATTCAATTATAATAGTATTGGCTACTTCAGAATTCCCTTCATTGACAAAGTTACATGATCCTTTCTACTTAGAGCATATTCTACTTTATTTACTTTAACACGTTGGTAGTGAATTGAGAATTCAATATCCTTAACGAGTTATAACATCATTTTTTGGTGTATATTAATCTCCTTCTAGGTGAATATATATTTTATTTTATAATAATCGTTATATATATCATAGTTCTCTCCATAGAGATAATGGTTCCAAATTATCAAGGTGAAGACCTCAACAACGAACACCATATCATGAGTGGGGTATTTTTTTCTAAAGAAATTTCTAATAAAATTATGTTTAGGCTATAAATTTATCATTTTTCCTTAGTACACAACATAATAAAATATTTTAATCAAACCTATATACTATAAAGAGTTCCCAAATTTTTGGTAGTATAAGTACTGGTGCAATGATAAGCCTCTTTTTCTACTCTTTGAAGATGTAATCGTATTCAATGGTCTAGAAAAACATTACTCCCTTATAATTAATCATGGTTAGTGGTTTTTAAAATAATTATAAATTCTTCACAAACCGTTGGTAATACCTAGCTAGAAAAAGGAAACTATGGATCTCCATTACATATGCGGGTCTGGTTCACTCCTCAATTGTATTTATTTTAGACGTGTTCATAGATATTCTATTGTTGGTGGTAACATGACCCAAGAATGATACTTCTTCAATACATTAATCACATTTACTTTACTTTTCATATATTTTCTCCCTCCAAAAAGTCTCTAGAATGGAGTTCAAATGATATTCTTGCTCCTCCTTTTTCCTGGAGTATATCACAATATCAACTATAAAGACTACCACAAATTTATTGAGGTAATATCTAAAGACACTATTCATTAAGTACAAGATTTTTTTGGATAATTACTGAGTATGTAGGGAATCAATATGAACTTGTTGTATCCATACCTAATTTAAAAGGAAGTATGGGAATATCTTCCTTCTTCACATTAAATTGTTGATATCTAAACTGAAGCTCCACCTTATTGGAAAACATGGACCCACATAGATGATAAAACAAGTAATCTAACTATGGTGGAGGATACATGTTCTTTATAAATATTTTTTAAATCTCTTGATAATAAATACAGATTCACATTGATATATCCTTATTATTTATAAAGAGGATTGGCACAACCCACAATAAAGCCCTTGGGCATATTAAAACCTTGTCCAGATTTTCTTGTAATAGAATCATCATTTCCTAAAAATCAATTTTTGTTATTATATTTGGGTATTTAATAAGGGAATATATCTAGGTATAAGATCAATTAATAACTCAACCTCTCTATTATGATGATTTTTGGAAAATTCGTCAGGTAAAACATCATTTTAGACCCTCACTATGAGCATGTCTTCAATCATGATCCACTCCTTTGTATATATCATTTGATATAGAAATTGTTTCTCATAATAAAATCATATCCAAAATTAAGATGGTTATTTTAAAACAGATTCATCCTGCACTTACAATTTTACAAAATTGGGTGATGGCTTGGTATGTTAAGAGTGATCTACCATTACTAATATTTGATGTTTGATTTGTACAATGATAGAAAATACATAAAAAATATAACATAAAAATCCACAAAATGAAGTATGATTTGATATTTTTTGAGGTTTGGTCAACAAAAATTAACTAGTGGGGAGTTACATACTTTAGAATAAATAATTCCCCCATTCATTATTCTCAAAGACAACTCAAACAACATATTTTGATGTGGGTTTTGAATAGTTCTACTAATTATGAAATATATGAATGAATGTATAGAACTTGAATCAAATATTATATTTTCTACTCTTTAATGAATAAATAGTATACCTATCACCACATCATTATTGGGATCCTCTTCAGTGGTACTGATATCATATCCCTTCTCTTTTTCTTTCAAGGTTTTCATTGTTTATTTTCTTTAACAACCCTTGGATTAGGGAGTTGGATCACAAAATTATCATGTTCCATTAATTTGAAACACTACACTACAGGATAAGTGTTAATATGAACAAGAATTTCTTCTTCTGCTATTGTGGGATTCTTCAAACCCTTTCGATAATAATTTTCTTGATTCCACTATCTTCCACACAGGAAGTATCACTTGGTTCCCATTAGAATGTTCCAAGAATGATTCTTCCATCACTTTTGAAATACAGGATTTTGGAATTATTTCCTTCATGGAATTTATTTGTTTATACTCACATATTAAACTCAATTTTCCACTTTTTATCTCTGAGACTTCAAGACAAATAAGGCTCACCAATCTCTATCTCAAACTTTAGGGCTCATTATAAAATCTCATCATAACATTCAAAGCCTCAAATAGCCATGTATTTTTATTAAATCATTTTTAATACACTAATTAAGTGATACACATTAATTTCAGTGTTCATGAAAAATTTAGAGGCATCTCATGCATGTTTATAATGTTTTCCTTATATATACATATAGATTCATCTTTCTTTTTCTTCAGTCTGACGACCTCCCTCTCCATCATAAGACAAAGAGTTCATGGAAATTATTTACTAAAAAATATATTATTAAATCCTTCCAAATCATTGGAATAAATATCCTCCTAAGTCTTTTTTTGATCAATTTACACCATTGATCACTTTCCATATTGAAAAGATAGATTTCTAGTGTGGCATTCTATTCTTATAATCATTGAAGGATTGAAAATATCTTTTTAATGTAGTTAATTCATAATTTTTAGATTATTGTATAAAAATATCCACTAAATATAGGCATCTATTTTCACATAAAGGATTCAAACAAAACATTTTCTTTATTTGGATAAAGATCATGTTCCACACAATTCAAGTTATTATTTATAACATGATCAATTGAGAAATTATAAACAAGATGTTTTGGGATCCCATTCCCATCCAGATTGGTATCTCAATAGGGAAATCATTACATTGAATATAAAATTTATTTTTAGATTGATTACACCTATTTCACACCATTAAATAATAAGAAAAAAAATAAAATTATAGGTATTCAATACTTAGCTAATGAGTATATAAAAAGGGAACTACAAACATAAATGTAATAACATATAAGTAAGAATTAAATCCTAACTTATGATTCCCTATGTTTAAATCTAGGTTATCCATGGTGATTGTATTATCCCTATGGGTTTTAATAATATTTTCTAGTCTGAATATCAAAAAATAATTTGACGGTTCTATGATACCATCTATAGTGACCCTAGCATTTTACACATAATATTACATGATTTTAAGAATAATACAAACCAAGGATTGAATAGTAATGTTTAATTGGAATGAAATATATGTGATAAGAAAATATCATACAAAAAATAAAAAAATCATTTACTTAATCTCTATAATGAGTTCATAACTCCATTTGTGCTCCTATAACTACAAAAGATAACATGTGGATTACATAGATAAAAGTGATATGCTAAAATTCCCAGTAAGTGAATAAACAAGAAAATTAAACATAGAACAAGAGTTATAAAGGAAAAAAATGATACAATAATTGGAACTGATCATGAAAAAACATTTATAAGAATATCATAAAAAATTTAATCATATGATCATGGAAATATAGGATTTTGGAAGCAACCCAAAACATGTCATAAACATGATTCAAGGATAAATGCCAATATGATATCACATGGTGGACCATGTTCCATAATGGATTAGGTTTACTACCCAATCCCATAAAAAATGTCTCATCATAGTAAAACATTACCCAAAACATTGGAACACTATCTTGGTTCACCCATAACAATCTGTTCGTTAATATGTGTCTCACAATAAGAAAAGAAATGCAAGAGTTACCCACTAAATGAAATGGGCATCGTACTCAATTCATAAGGCATACCCAAATGGTGTAAAATATTGTTAACTATGAAAGAAAGGATTAAAATCATACATGAACAATCATTAATGAAAAATAGGAATGGAACATGAATTATAATTTCCAACTTAAGTGAAAATAATAAAAATAATGGTTTGGTAACTTTAGAAATGTGCCACGTTAACATGGTTTTAGGGAAAATAAAAAAGATTCATTAAAGAGAATAGTTGAATAATAGTATGCATAAAACAAGAAATAAAATAAAATATTCCATTGTGATAAATATTGTGATTGTAGAATAATATTAGTGGCATAAAATATTTTATGGATTGTACTTGAAAATGGGAAAGAAAAAATTAGAATTTACTTTTAATCACGTTTTCATATCGATAATAATTTAGAAGGGGAGATTATATAACATGTAATTACTGAAAAAAATAATGTTGAATTGAGAAACAGAAATATTTTTTGTAATTAAAAAATTAATAAGGGAGGATTATATAAGAATAATTATTATGTAAATTGAGGAAAATATAAATATATTATGACCCAAAGGAAAAAATGGAGGTTCAGAGAGATCCCATAGCTTATATATAAATGTATTTTGAAATTGAACTTAATTTATTGTACAATAAAATTATATTAATTAATTACATAATTAAGAACCCATTACACACATATTTGATTTATCAATGTTTTATTATGTTCATTTATATCCATTTTTATGAGTTATAAATTTCAATTTTGTCATTCTGGGAGCATTTGTTTTCATTGTTTCATGGTCGGTTTACCCTAATATAGTTAAGAAGTAAATTTCAAATGGAAATAATTTTCTATAAGTGAAATTATATGTTGTTAATTCAAATTAATACGTTTAAATGATCCTATGAATTAGTTGGTTTTCTAATATAATTATGATTCATTTGACAAAATGTTAATAATAAATGTTTAGTTTATTTTGACTATTTTTGATAATCATGTACTATTTTAATTTAATTTTAATATTATGTCTATATATTATTTAGAGAACATGAAACATAATAATATTTATATTATAATTTATATTAACCATAATAATGGTTTTATGGCCATCCTTGAAGGTAGTAATAGAAAATTAAAACTCATTATCCATTGAGACAGTAAACTTCCATAATTTGTACAACTGTTTCATTTCATTGAATAAGTGGAGATGTGAAAAAGGGTATAAAAATTTATATTACATTAGAAAAATATTATTTATGTATATATATTATAGTGGAGTTTTTTTTATTTTATTTTTGAAGGAGGTGATAAAAATTTAGAAAAAATAAATGAAATTAAAAGAGATGGTTTGACAAAGTTAGCTCTTGTATATCACCTACTTGAATAACCCATTAAGAAATTTGGAATTGGTCTTTTTTTAGAATATTATATCTTTTACATGAAGAATATTCCTGGTAAGGCGATTGATTAGAATATTAGAAAGATACAAAGCTTATTAGGTGTGAGGTTAAGGGGTGATATTTATAGGGGAGGGGAGGGTTGTTTTGATTATTTTATCAGTAGTTTATTATATTGGATCCATAAAATCAATAGTGTTGATTCTTATGAATGAATATATTAAATGGATCAATGTAGTTCAAACCAATTGGTGAATACATTAACTATGACCCAAAAATTCATGTATTTGTCTTATATATATAAATAAAAAAATTATTATATTTCACTATTCACAAAAAATTCAACTATTTTAGAAAAATATAATAACATAATCCTAACCATTTAAAAATTAGTAGATTTAAAAAAAGAAATCCAGTTTCTAAGAATAATTTTAAAAATATTTGAAATTTAATTTTTATATAAAGTCATCAATATTTAATAAATACCAATTTTAATATTATGAACAATTTTTTGACCCTTTGAAAAATTAATTAAGGTCAAATAAAATTATATTATATTTATAATACAATGTAATATTAATTTATGAATATGTTTTATTTAAATAATTTTCTTTTTAATAATTTTATTAATTAGAAAAATATAAATAAACATTTGTGTTTTTCAAATATACCAACACATTAATTATTATTTTTAAAGCATTAATTTAATTATATAATGATATTAATATATCATTTTTTATTTATAATATACAAAAATTTTATTTTATACTTTCAATGGTGAGAATGCCATTCTAATGTCTAGATTTCTATTCTTAATGGTTATATTACTATTCGAAAGGTCTGATTTATAAGAGAAATATAGGTTCCTTAATTACTGTTAATACCTCTTATTTTATTCACATCAATTTTCACTTAAGGATTTATATATACACTTTCATGTTCAAAATTAATATTTTATTATTATCATTATTTTTATTTCTATAGATTCTCTTGTGCGTGTGGTTATTCTAGTGGATCGAGTAGATCCAAATTTTCCCTTTTTAATCTTATTTTCTATTTATTATCCAATTGTAATATTTGAAATTCTTGTTAGTTTATTTTTCATTTACAAGAATAATATTTTTATCAAGCTATTGTTGTGATTAATTTGTTTTATGACATAATTATAAGAATAAAATTCCATTGATAAAATTATGGGTCGTTACAAAAAATGATTTCCAAATAAATTGAATCTTAAATTATATATTTTCATTAAGTAAATTTTATTTCATATTGAAAATTCTATAATTAACTATGTCTATAATGTTGTCTATATTTTCTTAAAGGTGGAAGTATATTATTTTTTGGATGAAAACATTACTATTAGATATTTGTAAAAGTATTGAATATAATGAATGAGAAAATTGTTCTGTTCTAATAAATTGACATACTTCAGGATCATATATATTAAATTGGGGATATTACTTAGATTGATTAAGAAATCTTCCCCGATCAAATATTTTATGAACATAATGAAAATGGATAAAAATAATATTCATTGATCAGGAGTAAGGGATGTCATGAAAGGAAAACAAGTTACATATCCTTGAAAATATAATATGCATATTTTATTGAGTATAAATATATTACATATGCAGTAGTGTTGAATAATTTCATTAAGTCAAAAACGTTACACATCTTAGTAAATTAAGATTAAATTTATTAAATATTTTCGTTCTAACTGAAACATTTATGTATCAGGAAATCCTATCTCATTATGTTTTTATTGATTTATTGTATGTGTTCAATTTTTACACATTTCTTTAGAGTAAAAATTATTACATATGGGGTACTCTAAAAGAATACAGTAGAAAACAAAGAAAAACAAGATAAGAACAATCTCAATGTACAATTCCTACAACAAAGGACTAAAAAATATGAAAACCAACTACTCCATGTGATAGCATAGGAAAACTCGCACTGTCTCACCATCTAACTACCCAAACATAGAAGACCAAAAATCTCACTACCTCACTATACTGAATTACCTTTACATGAATTGAAAGATATAAAAATATCTACGTGCCACTGAATAAGTGCACAGGTTGTGAGCTAACAGGCTCCATAAGGTCCTAACTAGGTGTTCTATAACAAGTCTCTATACAAAAAAATTTAGTATTCTCATTTTTTATAAATCATTGCATGATAATTAGTGTAGATGTTTTTATCAAATGAATAGTAAATACTTTCACTTTCCGTCAATTGAAAAAAAAGGTACGTATATCAAATTCAAATCCAAAGAATACATATCAAGAACAAAAATAGTACAATTCCAAATCATAGGTAAATAATTGTATGGAACTCAATATGTCAGGATAGAAGACTACTCATACCAAAAAAATAACTGGTGTACAATAGGTCCCTCGAACATAGGCCAAAATATTAGAGAAATAACCCTTGAATGAACATCCCAACAATGTCAACAATTACATAGAACAATAGGCCTATAGAAGAGAGAAAAGGCCCATGATAAAATACCATAATGTTAATATGGATTATGGACATAATCTATACCTTCCTCCTATATACCCAATGATTCCAATATGCTACATTTCATAAACCATTTTAAGGATTTCAAATACCCCCATTTCCATCTATCCAAAACTATGGGAAATCCCCTTTTATCACAATACATATACCCACACAAAATGATCCTACAAATTTATTTATAAATAAATTAATAAAAGGAATGGGAGAAATAAAATTCATCAATACATTATAGATATGGAACCACCTTCCTCAAACTCAAGAATTCACTAACCCACGATGGATCCACCAACTAGAGAGCGTAAAAATGACAACAGATGTTGCAGAACAATTATACACATCTTATAAATGTCAAATTCAAGAAAAGGTTGGTAGAAAAGGGAAAACAACACATACCTCATGAACATAGACCTTTTGTACCACAACCAACAAAGGAAACTACCCCCAAAACAAGATCGTACCACAGATCTAGGAGAGGAACAAGGGGAATCATCACCACAGATCAATGGACCTGATAAAAAAATGCCACGACACTACAATGATTAAGGAAAGAATAATAAGAAATTACTATGCACCAGGAGAGATATAACCTAATAGCTATGGTGATCTAATGTTGAACAGATCAATACAAAAAAATAAGACACCCAAAATTACCGAAGAAGCCTTCTAGGTTGAGGTCCAAAAAGATCTATGAAATAATGAAATGAAATACCATTCTCATGGAACCTTAAAATTTTCTTCTTGGGAATTTACATGACCTATAATCCATTTACACGTCATGTAATCCTCAAATATCACATACACCAGACAACCAATCACCTTTTTAATTAAAACATCCCTTTTATAATTACACATAGTGTAACCATTACATATCATATAACCATTACACAGTGTGTAATAATTTCACATTATGTACCCATTTCATGATATATTTATACTGACCAAGTACACATCATGTAACCCATTTACACTTAATATAATCACCCAGCATAAAAAAATCCCCAACTGAATCGTACATCCTCTAAACTCATAGAGAACAACAAAAATACAACAAAACATTTATATCAAGATTCCATTAATTAAAACAGTCATCCATCTCCAAAGTCTAAGTCATTTTTCACACCAAATGTTATCCATCCTTGGGAGTCCCAAGATGCACCCAATTCAAAATGAAAATAAGAAAAGATATGAGAATAACATGAAAGCATCCAACAAGATGTTATAAACTCCACACCATAGGAATTCCCTCCCCAGGAAGACATGTGAAAGAATGAGTTCTAGTAAAGAGGTGAGGCCACTGCTCCCTCATCAAAAAATAAAACTCAAGGTATCATAAGATTCTAATATGTGTTTCTGTTACACATTGACCAATTTATTCGACTTCTCATGCAATAATTTTACTTGATATTGAATGATATTAATTGCATACTCCTCAATGGAAATGTCTACCTCTAACTCAATGCCTTCCCAACCCATAACATGAAATAGATTAGTATGACATTTCTTGAGCTATGATATGTAGAAAATATCCTCAATTCCTACTGTTACGCAACCAGACCAAGATTCTCAATGACCTTAATCATTCCAACATATCGTAGAAAAAACTTTCTCTATTTTCTAATTTGATAATGACCCAACCAAGGAGATGATTTTAAGAAAAAACGGATCACCTATAGAAAACTCCAAAGGATGAATCCATTGATATGCATAATATTTTTTCCAATACTTATTTGTGACCATAAATTGGAATATATCCATAATTCTTACAGATGTCTTCTGAACCCAACTATTTCCAATCCAAGAAGCCCCATCCACCTCTTACAAACATGGATGTGGCCTACAAGTATAGCCATAAAACACCTTAAAATGATCCATTATGATTTAAGACTAATTAATATTGTTATAAGAAAACTCAAACTGTTCCAGATGGATCTTCTTATATCTAAAAAAATCCACGACACATGTATGAAGTATATCAACCAAAATATTAATAACACACTATGTATAATTGTATATATGTGGATGATAAGTTGTAATCAATCTCACATGATTCCCCATTACCTCTTGGAGACATATCCATATCCTTAATATAACCCTAGGATCCCTATCTGAAACAATAAATGAATAAAAACCATGAAACCTCACAACTTCATGTACATACATCATACTAATATATTTAACTTTAATGGTGCCCCTAAATGGAATTAAATGAGATGACTTTGATAGAAAATCAATGAACACCGAGATATAATTACTCTATCATGGATTCCATGGTAATATAACAATAGATTCAATGGATAACTAATCTTATTTATAAATAGGAACTAGAATAAGATGAAGAAATCCAAAAGGATTCAAATTCTTAGAAAATCAATCAACACCGAGATATAATTACTCTATCATGGATTCCATGGTAATATAACAATAGATTCAATGGATAACTAATCTTATTTATAAATAGGAACTAGAATAAGATGAAGAAATCTAAAAGGATTCAAATTCTTAGCCTTTATCTGTTGGAATGTGTAATAGTGGGACAGAAAGTCAAAAATATCAAGCTTCATACCCATCCATAAAAATCATGATCTCATATCATAATACATATTAATATTTCATAGATTAATGTCCCATGTATAACTATGAAAATCTAAAAAAATGAACTTCTTATTGATTCTGTGATTAACAATTGGTCCCCAAAACTGAGTATACTATTTGAAGAGATAAACTGAAAATAAATGGTCACCCATCCATATTAGGTTCCTTGAATTATTATGAACTCATAATCCTATTGATGGGTATATTAAATAGACTCAAGATGAGATAGTGATAACAGAACACTTTTTAGAACCATGCTTGAATCATCCTCCTGATCATCCAGATGCAACTGAGTAAAAATAATAATAAGGTTCCACTCCTTCATTAATTCCAACACATCATACAGTAGAAAATTCCATAAAATATTATCTATAATGTTATTTTCCTTCCATAGGGTGTTTGAGATATCGAAGACAAACTTCTAATGGTTTTCCTCCCACTACCTCTTTCTAATATTCAAGACATTCTGAGAAAAGAAATAGCTTAAACTATTTTGGTTAGAAAATACTATTTAAATTTCCCTAGAAAGATAATTCAACCAACACATAAACACATTCATAAATATATAAATCTCTAAATCATGAATATGGTAATTATTCCCATGAAATCTAAAATGAAATGATCCATAATCTACCACATAATCATCCTACAAGAGCACACAATCCAAACCAATTCCAGATGAATCATAGAAAACTGCATACCCTTTACCATTCTTGGGTAATATCAAAATATGATCCTATTTCAGAATAATTTAATTTCATAAAATGAAGACTAACACTTCTCATCCCATGTAAATTTTACCCATTTCTTGGTATGATAATTCAAAGTGATTGCAAATTTGAGAAATATTTGAAAAACCTTTGGTATTACCCGGAAAGACCAAGTAAGATCCTAATCTAAAAAGTATTTTGTGGCTATTACTATGAAATTAAATCCATTGGCTTCTCATTATTGACTGATAAGACATTCAAAGTAATAAGATTCCCCAATAGTTTCACTCTTTGTATCTAGAAGCTATATTTTGAAATCCTTCCATACAAACGATGACATCTAAAAATTTATAAAACAAACATAGATAATGATCATACTCACACTCAATCATTGAGTAAACCAAAATACCATCCAAGAACACTACCAAAAAAGTGTTGAGATATTGATGGAATATTTGATTCATCAATGGAATAAAAACTAGAAGAGCCTTATTAGTCTCTCATCGTGGCTGAGAGTTTTCCTCCTAGGATTTTCCTAGGGTCGCGTCTCCTTCCTCGGAGTTCTGGTTCTGCGGCGACCGTTCTTTCAGATCTTTCCCCTGGTTTCATCTCCTCTAGTTCAGGATTGGTGGTGTATTCTATGGTTGCATTGTTTTCCACTTCTGCGTCCGCGTTGGAGCTGTGGATATACGATGTTTTGCAGCTTGTTTGTTACCATTCTTCTGCGCCGCTCCTCAACACTCTGTGGTGAAGTCACTGCTTCTGTCTGCCTCCAGGAGTCTCTGCCTGTTCCCAGAACCGCCCTTTGGGACTCAGAGGGAGTCAGCCATCATTCTATGTTCATTTTCTCCTCCTGGGGTAGTTCTGGCCACCAGGGGACCTTGCAATCCTTCCCGACGTCGTCATCCCCATCGGTGTCAGATCTGTGAGGGGGAGGACAGTTCTAGATTGCAACCATCTCAAGCTTCACCTTCACGAAGGATCAGAGAGTTCTATTTATTGAGACCTTCACCAGCTTCTGTGGAACTCACAACCCTAGTATGCATCCCTCTCAACTTTTGACCCGCGTGCTCTTTGTTCATGGTTGCCCTTTCCATTTTGTTCTTCGTTCCTGCTTCCCAAAGAGAGGGGACAGATTGGGGGCGGGGTTCAATTTCCACACTGGTGCAATGTTTATGCCGATCTGGGGTTTTATTCACAAAGCACCTGCCGCAAAGAGGTCAATTCGTGATAATTTTGATTCGAGAAGCACCGGCAGCGAAGGGTCACAACGTTTGTGTTTTCACGTTGTGACTGCTTCGCGAAGCACCTGCCGCGAACGGTTGAGGCGCTGGGTGCGTGATGTTTCTGGTCCGCGAAGTGAGTTCATGAAGAGGCCGATTCTCAAAACACCTGTAGCGAATGTTGGATGAGTTACGAGATCACATGGCAGCTAGTTCGCGATGTTCTTACCACGATGGTCCGAGGCGTTGTTTGCTCGTGAAGGAATGAGGCGTGGTGAAGCCGTGAAGGCCTTCCATAGAGAGTTGCTCCATGAAGACTGGGGGCGCCTGACGCAGGTCTTCGGTGTGACTAGTTTTATGGCAGTTTTGATTGCAAAGGCTAGGGAGGCCATCTCAGGTGGGTGGACCGTGTAAGGGTCCAAGATAAGGTTTCAGCTCCAGAGAACCTTTTGTTGGACCGGGTCTATTGAAGTGAGGGTGGTTTGGGATCCGCAATGGTGTTGGTCCTTTAGGAGGATAGTGCACTCATCCTTGGACTTGGGCTATGGAATCCGACGTAGTTAATCAGTGGAAGAGGTTGTCCCCAACAGAGAAAGAAAAACCGTCGATTGAGGCATGGAGAAATGAAGACCCACTTTTAGAAAAATGCATGTCTCTGCACGTAGTAGGAAAGCTTGTTGAAATATTTCAGTTAATCAGGGGCTCTCAAAAACACTCTCCAGTCCATCTGGAAACTTGATGCAGGAGTGGCTATTCGGGAGGCGGGAACTAATCACATCATCTTAGAGTTTTTTAATGGGAGAGATAGGGACAAAATCTTGCGTGGAAGATTGTGGTCCTTTGATAATCAACTCCTCCTCATGGAAGAATTCAAAGGGGGAGATGATATCCAGCGGGTGAATTTAACCCGCTCCCCCTTCTGGATACGAGTTAAAGGAATCCCCTTCCATGCAAGAACGGAACACATACTGAGGGAAACTGGGGAAAGTCTAGGCCACTTTCTTGAATGGGACGGCTCAGACCCAATACAATGGTGCCCCGAGGTTCGGATCAAGGGGGGAATTGACGTGTAAGAGCCCCTGATGAGGGGAATGTTCGTGAAAATCGAAGACGCCAACACCTGGATATCATTCGAATTTGAGAAACTCCCACTCTTCTACTTTTTTTGTTGTCGTCTTGGCCACCATGAAAGAATGTGTACCACAAAACCTAAGAGTGGATCAGGTGACATCACCCTCAAATATGGCACTTGGCTCCATGGAAAACTGAATAAATATACTTTCATCCCTGAGACAGAAAAAAAGGACTGTGACCATCTTACGTTTGCACATACCGGTCAGGCGGAACCTACACATGGATAAGCCATCATGCTAGGACCTCCGGATCTCTCTAACGCTGACTATCCCACTCAGAGGGAAGCTGGAGTCCAACCTAACCACATGAAGGACAATACTCAACCATCCATAAGGTCGGCGACGAGGCAAAAAGAACCACCATGGCAATGCTCAATGCCAATGTCGATGCAATTCGAGCCACTAGATTCGGATCCGAATCCATAATCGTCCGTAATTGATAAAACACCAATGGAGGCCCATGGAATGACTGGAAATTCAATGTTGGGCCCAATCACCCATCACACGTGGAAAAGGGTGCAACGTGGAGGAAGTGATGGTCATGCGGAAGACCCTAACCCTGGGGCTAAGAAATGACAAACTGAAACATGCCAATTGGGGAGGAATCCCACCAAAAGATTGAAAATGGAAAGTGCTGAAATGAGTCTGGAGGAACCAAAGGCGGTGGCGGGCAAGACCCAGCCCGCCTAGAGAAATGATTGTGTAATGCTGGAACTGTCGTGGGTTTGGCATCCCATGAACGGTTCGCATGCTTCACCGCAATTGCGCTCAAAGTTGCCCCGATATGGTTTTCCTGTCTGAAACCATACTGGAACACAAGGACACCAATGGTATTTCTCTAAAGTGTGGCCTCCAAGGCTGCATTATGGTGCCCATAAAATGCCATTATGGGGGCCTATGTCTCCTTTGGAAGGACAATATTGATGTTAAAATTTTGTATTTCTCCATTCACCATGTGGCTGCAACTATTCAAAATGACTGGCACCCACCCTGGACCATTGTGGGATTCTATGGCTGTCCATCCCATTCTGATAAGGGGAAGTCATGGGACCTTCTTTGAAAGATGCGACATGATTTACCTATCATTATTCTTTTCAGAGGTGATTTCAATGAGATCATGTTCCATAAGGAAAATAGAGGCCGAAGTATTTGACACTCAGCCTCAATGTATGACTTCAAATACACAGTCACTAAGGAAAACCTAGTTGATATGGGGTTCACAGGTAATCCTTTTACTTGGTTCCACGACAATACTAAAGGTACTCTCATCGCTGAGCGTCTTGATAGACTTCTGGGTTCTACTGATTGGACAAAATTGTTCAACTTGTTTCATGTTGGACACATGGCCCTTTACTATTCAGATAACTACCCAATTCTCATTGACTGTTTGCACGGCGAACGAAATCGACCACTCAGTAGACCCTTCATATTTGAGAGATTCTGGGCAAAAGACCATGAATGCGAAGAGGTGGTCCGATCATGTTAGAAGATTTCCCATGAAGATGTTGGCCTCAATCTTCAACAGGTTGCTTCCGATCTGAGATCATGGAGAAAGATGAAATTACACCAACCTGATAGGCATTGTGATTCCCTTGAAAAGAAGTTGCACAACTTACTCAGGCAACCCCCATCCAATGGTAACATTTCCAGGATTCGTTCCACTCAAAGAGAACTGGACATGGCCCTTTGTGTTAAGGAAAGATTTTGGGCTATGTAGGCATGTGACACCCATATTAAAGAGGGTGATGCTAATACAAGGTATTTCCACCTGAAAGCATCAGCTAGGCATCGGAAAAAATCCATCAGGATCCTTTCATGACCTGATGGAGGTAATGTTTCTGACACCTGCGGCATTCACGAAGCATTGGTAATTTATTTCCAAACCCTCTTCTCCATAGGAACTCCTTTCATGTCTGCTGAAGTAGAAGAATGCATCAGACCTTTGATCACCAAGGAGATTAATCGGCTGCTTACAAAAGATGTGACGAATGATAAGATATAGATAGATTTGAATCATATCTACCCCACTAAGGCTCCAGGACCAGATGGTTTTCACACCCTATTTTTTAAACAATACCGGCACATTATCGGTCTCGACATCTGCGAAATGATAAAAAAAATCTGGGCAGGGAATACATGCATTTCTGTCCTCAACTAAACGGTCCTCATCCTCATCCCCAAAATCAGGAAACCTCAGGCGATCCCTAATTTTAGACCTATCAGCCTCTGTAATGTATCATATAATATTTTCTCAAAAATCCTTTTCAATTGGATACGTCCTTGGCTTCCTGATATTATCTCCGAAAACCAGAGTGCCTTCGTGGCCAAGTGGCTGATTAATAATAATGCAATTATGGCCCATGAAATGTTCCACTCTATGAAAATGCACTCCACTGCAAAAAGAGGAACCATGACCTAGAAACTGGATATGACCAAAACCTATGATAAAATGGAATGACAGTTCCTTAGAGCCGTGATGCTGAGAATGGGCTTCTGCACTAAATAAACAGAAATTGTCATGCACTGCATCTCGACCGTCTCTTTCAGAATCAAGATCAATGGGGAGCTCACCAGAGGATTCACCCTAACCCGAGTCCTGCGCCCGGTAGATCCTCTCTCCCATTTTCTCTTCATTTTGTTGGCGGATGTTTTCTCTAACCTTATTTCCAAGGATGCATCCTCTAAGTCTATTCATGCTGAAAAGGTATGTCGTGAGATCCCACAGCTGTCACATCTCTTCTTCACCGGAAACTGCCTCCTTTTCTCCAGAGACACTATTAATGAATGACGGGTGATCAACCAAGCGATCTAGAAATATAAGCGGGCATCTGGACAGTCTGTCAATCACGAAAAATCTGAAATCTCTTTCAGCGCAGGGGTGCCTCCTTTTAAGAGAGTTGAGCTTTGTGCGTATACAAGCATCCATTTGTCTGATAAGCACCAGAAGTATCTCGGACTCCCTATGATGATTGGATGGTCCAAAAAAGAAATCTTTGAAGCTCTGGTGGACAGGATTAAGAAAAAAATTCAAAGCTGGACCCCAAAAAGCATCTCCAAAGCTAGCAAAGGAACCCTAATTAAAGATGTCATTCAGTCTATCCCCAGCTACTTTATGTCGATTTTTAAGTTCCCAGAGGCCATCATCATCCTAATCCATTCACATACTTCCAACTTCTGGTGGGGGAAAATGATGGAATAAATTGACACCACTGGTTGGCCTGGGATAAACTCTACAAACCCAATTCGGAGGGAGGTATGGGATTCTGGAATCTTCTTCTATTCAATGATGCACTACTGGCTAATAAAGAATGGCGCCTTCTTAACCATCCATCATCTTTATGTTCGTCGGTACCCTGTGCCAAGTAATTTCCCCACACTGACTTCCATGGTTCCTTTCTTGTCCCCCACCCTAGCTTCCTCTGGAGAAGTATTTTGGGGGCCCAAAATCTCCTGAAAAAAGTGATGGGCTTGAGGATTGGAAATGGATCATCTGTCAACATCTGGACCGATCCCTGGCTTATCAATGCGGATGGTTTGAGGGCCAAATCCCCCACCCAACTAGGTCTTGAAGGCGCCACTGTCAACTGCCTCTTTTCAGAATAGGGCCCGGGATGGTGTGTGGAAAATATCCAGGAATGGTTTAATGAAAGAGACCAAATAATTATTCAGAGCATCCCCTGGGTCCCTAATGCAAGCCCCGACCATCTTTTTTAGACCAATGATTCTTCAGGAAAGTACACGGTGAGATTCGGTTATAGACTGGCTCTCGAAATTCACTCTCACGGCTGTGATTAGGGACCATGGAAAGTGCATTGGAGGCTCAACATCCCCCAAAAAATATTCCAATTTTGGTGGCAGGTGTGCACGGGAACCCTCCCTACCACGAGCCTCCTTGTTTGCCGATATATGGCCAGTGCTGAATCCTACCCTTTCTGCCCGAAGATTCATGAAACTCCTTGTCACGCCATCATTCAATGCCTGGGAGCCATGGAAATTTGGAATAAATGCGGCCTGACTTCAGATGCTTCACTGGACATTGCCTCTGACCTCCCCGATCTTCTGATGTGCTAGTGTTCCTCTCTTTCATCGTCTAATGCAAGCTCTCATTGCACCCTGGCCTGAATCATTTGGGTTCGGCATAACGACTCGGTTTTCCACCAAGTTCATCAGCCTCTCGAGTTCTAGATTGAACGAGCCACTTCATGGATTGAGGGCTGGAAGGACTGCAAAGGACACTTTATGCCAGGCGTTACCCCCATATGTTCTACTCATTGGACCCACCAACAGAAGGGAGTCTTAAGAATAACGTGGACTCTTCTCTACCCATGGATGGGCATGTTGCTCTCGGCCTCCTGGCTCTAAATCATCTTGGGCAGATCATTGCAGCAAAATATGAACCACATCATGCCTACTGGGAACCTGCAGTTGCTGAGGCCTATTCCATACTTGCAGGTATGATGCTCGCTGTGGAACGTGGATGGGATGCTATCATCATCGAGTCTGAATGACTTTCTATTATCAATGCTATTAACCAAAATGATGCCAGACTCTAGGCCTTTGGCTTCATCGTTAGGAGAATCCCCTCGCTACACCAAGGTTTCTTTTGCTGCACATTCTCCTTTACTAAAAGGGAAGGAAACAATGCATCCCATCATCTGGCAGCCTCATGCCCCTTCGATGTCAACCAGCTATGGCTGGACAATTTCCCTTCTTGGATCTGCATATGTACGACTGCTGATATTAGTAATTAATATTATCTTTACTTCTTTTAAAAAAACAAAACTAGAAGAGAATTAGTAAGGTCAAACAACATCATATGATATTATAAATTCCCACACCTACTCCTGAAAGAAATCATTATTATATCACACTACTGAACCATGAGATGATGATATTTTAATAGAATATCAATAATTGAAAACTGATTTTCCCCTGTTAACATGTCAAAAAAATCATCTACACGAGCAAAAGGATACTTGTTCTTAAATATTACCATGTTCATCTTCTGATAGTCCTTGCACAGTTGGAGAAAACCTCCCGTCTTCTTGGAAAAGAGAAGTGGGGATTCCCAAGGTGAACCAATAGAGAGAATAAAACACTTTTTCACTAGGTCATTCAACTTAATTTTTATCTATTTCTATAACAACCCTTGTCTTTATTACACATTAATTAATGATTTATTACAAAATATTATGAATAATACAACTCAAAAGATCAAGTAATATAGTGTCTTTGGGAATTAGGTATATTAAATAACAACATAAAATAGGGATTACACCATTATTATTGATATATTCCTTAAAATTCCAATATTATTGATACAAAATTTAAACTACAGGGGATAACCTGGGGATATACATAAGAAAGGGGTGAGCTATAAAGCATAGTAAAGGAATGAACTTGAAATAACATGACCAAAGTAATACATGTTAGACAATAGGAATATTAATGTGTCAAAAAAATAGTGGCAATCATAAACATGAACAATGAGGCATGATATAACATGATAACATAAAGGAAACATGATAAATATTGGTACAGTTTGAAACATTTCATCATAAACAGAAGTCAAGGATAACTACCAATAAATCATGGTGGAAAAAGTCTCATTAAGAATTATGTTTAATCTGTAATCCATTTTAGGACATATCGTGAGAGTAAAACATCACTCAATTTATTCAAGTGCTATATAATTTTGGATGCCCCCATCACTTTCATTTCATTCTCATTATTAAGTGTTCTACATATATCATAAAACATGGAATCAGTTATCATAACATTTTATTTAAAAATAAATTATCATGTAATAAATTAATTTAATTCACAAATAAATGAACTATATGTTAATTAATGTGAAAATCCATGATAGAAAATGGCTACGAGTTTTCAATACAAAATTGTTTGGCATGAAAAATCACAGTGAAATTTTGTCAGCATAACAAGGCCATATAAATGTTCATGGGAGGGATTAATGAGATTGAAAGGTGTATATAATCATATTAAAATAATAGGGTTATTAAGGGAGATATGAGACAATATATCCCAACATTTAAAAATGGTGATAAATGTCATATAAAAAGGAGATTCTTGAATAAATAGGATTAGGGGAGGTTCCCTTACCTTAAGAGTGTAATTCCAAAAGCTTTGGGGGATATTATTGAGATATTGGTGGAACCTTTTGATTAACCTAGAGGAGGGAGGTATGAGTAAGTACATTATAAATTGTTTTTTAGTGAAGATAAATGGGTTCTTGGATGAGTTTATTTAGGAAATTAGTGGGGAATTGTTTTATCATTTCTCAAACATAGGTTTTGGACTCTATATAATAAAATAACCAAAACCAAAAACATTCAATTGTTTTTAAATTGACTATTCTATAGATTAGTGGTTTTAATTATTTTATTATTTCAAGGTTCTAACTTATTAAAATAATACTCATACTGATGTGGAAGTGGGTCGTGTCTTTAAAGAAATGATTTTAAAACATTAATATATAATATAGGTTTTGGAGGATTCATAAAGGATTTATAAAATAAATAAAATGTTCTTAATATTAAATTATATTAAAGGAGGGAATATATATTTGTTCATGGATACAACATATAGTATTTATTACAACATTTTGGTATTATAATATATAACAAATATTTATATCATATTTAATTTTTATTCAAAAATTCAATTATCTATGAAAATTTTGAAGAATTCCAAATTGGATAATTTAAATGTTATGATTCCAAAAATAATATTTATTTTAATTGAATAATTTTATGAAAAATTTAATTTCCACTTTTAAAAATAAGAATCGTCATTTATTGAGAAATTCTAGGTTTTTTACAATAACAGATTTCAAAACATTCAAAATTTACCTTTGAATTTATTAAAATTATATGATCATTTAAATTTCATAAAAAATATTTATGAATAATAATATAATAAAATATTATTTAATTTCAAAATCCATTAATTCATCAAAATGAACATCTTAATTAACATTCAATATTTATTAAAAAAAATTTGTGTTTTATTTTATCAAAATAAAAAATCATTTGTAATCTAACAATAATAAAATGAATATATATTAATTATTAAATACAATATACATATTATTATTATTAGGGTCTTGTTTTATACCCCTTTAATACACCAGAAAACACCGTAAGAGTAAGGTGTGTGACAGTGGTACTTTCAAGAGGTGGTTCGGCCTATATGGTTTGAGTCATGATCTCGATAAGCATGAAATTTTCCCGTAAATATTTTTTCTCATGCTTATGTTTTGGGATCTCTGCATGGGCTTGGTCTAGGTAAAATCTTGATGATTCTATATCCCTTATAATCTTTGATAAATTGTCCTCATAGGGTGTGATCTTACTGGTTGAGAACGTTACTTCCTTTTTATATGTCAATTGGATTTGTTAAAACCCTATATTTATACAAATCATATGATCTTTATTCAATGGATATATTATCAATGTTTATGATAGGTAAGAATATTTTAAATAAGATATAATAAAATAAAATAAAATAATTCCATGTGTTTTCTATATCTATAATGTATAATAATAAATTTAATTATATTACAAAGGGAATTTTATTTATAAAAGTTCAGGTCATTAAAATATTCCCCAATTCAGAAATTTTAACCTTGAAATTTTCATCACTCCCACTAAAATAGATGTGGGTAATTCAGTTTCGTCATATCCTCCAGTTCCCATGTCATTTCGTAAAACATTATGTTTCTCCATTGCACTTTTACTAGGTGAATTGTCTAATTTTATATAACTTTCTCTCTACTTTCAAATTTCTTCATTGGCTACTGCACATATGAGAGATCATTCTTCTATGGTACCACCTTAGGATTGTGTATATGTTATGGGTTTAGAATGTACTTCCTAAAGACGGGTACGTGTAATACATCATGTAATTTAGAATGGTTTGGTTGGAGTGCTAGTCGATTGTCCGCCACTTTAATGCGGTCAAGAATCTCCATGGAATTGTTGTATCTTCGACTATGCTTTCCCTTCTTCTAAAATCTCATGACATGCATCCATGGAGATATGTAGATGAATACCTTCTCTCTAAAATCCTACTATAGGTATCTTCAATGATTGTTATTATATCTATTTTTTGACTCTGATCATCCTTGATGTACTACTGAATGGTCTTGACCTATTCCAATATTTCCTCGACCATTTCTGGACCTAGAAGATTGTGTTCTCTAACTTCATCCCAACATAGAATTTTTCTAAACTCCTTCACATAATGGTCTTCATAAAGATCCATTTGGTTACTTGATTGGAAACTATTATTTTACGAGAACTTGACCAAATGAATATTTATTTCCCATCCTCCTTCGAAGTCGATTGGTAATTCTCTCAACATGTCCTCGAGAGTCTAAATAGCCCAATCAGATTGAAAATATGTCTAAGGGTGATAGGATGTGTTGAAGTTAAACTCAATATTTATAGAATATTGGAGACTCTTTGAGAGATAAAGATAGGATCTAGATTAAATACAATTGATAGTGGTGTTCCATGCATCCCCACCACTTATCTATTCATTATCCATGTATGTTGATGATGTGTGATGTCCTATTGAATTGAAATTAAGTGATTAGTCTATATAAGAAGATCCATCGCAACCGATATAACATTATTTCCCCTTTATTTTTTCATAATACAAGTGAAAAATTGCATGGTTATGTTTTTCCATTTCCATGTTAGTATGGGTAATGGTTTCATCATCATCTTGGGTCTTTAACTTTCCTACTTCACATGATGACAAAAAAGTCATCTGGATGTAAATTCCTTGATCTCCTCCATCGTATAGTCACTAAAATAGTACTCTTAGAGATCTCGATGGATGTTTATGCATCCTGGATAGATAGATAAGGTCGATCTCTTTGCATCATCTAGAATCTCTTTCATATACTTCATATTTTATGGTACCCATTGTCTTGGAAAAAATATTACAACTCATTCATTAACATTGAACTTTGAGGATTCTTCATTTCTTATAGCTTCAACATTTTTCTAATTTCACACATCATCTCATTGAGCATCCGTTATCGTCCCCAGAAGGGATAATTGAGATATAATTTTTGAAAGGGTTGATTAGTTTCCTTCATCTATGATTCCCATGTCCATACTTTTCATGTATATGATGATCAGATCCTTATCAATTACCATGAATGATAAAATTTCTGGATCATTTCTACTTAGATTATCTACAGCTTTATTTTATTTCCTAATATTGTAGTGGATTGAGATGTTATTATACACGATTAACTCTAAACATATTATTTGGAACATATTTATCTATTTCAATGTTAATTTATATATGAGGACTTTGTAATCTGTATATATATTTTACACTAATCTTCAAAGAGACAATGCCACTTGATTTTTAATGTGAAGATCACTACATCCAACTCCAAATCATGAGTTGAGAATTTCTGCTCATTAACCTTCAAATATAATGAAACACAATCTATTGTATTTTCATTTTTCATTAACAGACATCCCTATAACTTTTTTAATCATCATTTAATACCATGATAAGTTCCCCACTTTTGGGTAGTGTAAGTACATGTGAAGTGATAAGCCTCCTTTTCAAGCCCTTGAAGATATCTTCACATTCATATTTCAAAACAAACATGACTACAGTACGAGTTAACTTGATTGTAGTTTTTGAAAATCATGATAAATTATTAAAATCAACATAATACCCAGATAACCCAAGGAAACATCAGATTTATATCACAAATATTGTCCTTGTCCATACTTAAATTTCATTTATCTTTTAAGGGTCTATGAATATCCCATTACTATTGAAAATATACCCAAATAATGATAGTTCCTTAGACCATAACTCACATTTGTTTTATAGTGCATAAAGATTCTCCATTCGTAAGTTCTTTAGCATAGTGCTTAGATGATCCTCATGATCCTCCTTGCTGGTGGATTATATTGGAATATTATCTATAAATACTAACACATATTTGTCTAGTTAATCCATAGAGACTCTATTCATAAAGCCCATGATTATTTCAAAATAATTAGTGAGTATGAATTTAATTAGTAAGGCCTCATAGTTCCCATACCTTGTACGGAATGTGGTGATGGTGATATCCTCTTTCCTCACCCTAACATGGTAATATATTGACCGAATATCAACCTTGATAATTATTTTTTCCCATATATTTGATCAAACAAGTCATCAATATATGGAATAGTATACTTGTTCTTCATCATTATCTTGTTTATCTCATGGTAATCAATGCAAAGGCACATTGACCGATTATTTTTTTTGATAAAGAGTAATGATTCACCCCATAGTGAAGCACTTGGGCGTATGAACCCTTTATCCAAATTCCCATTTAGTTGTTTCTTTAGCTCCTAAAGTTCCACAATATTTATTTCCTATGGATTATTAGATAATTGAAATTCCCCAGGTATAAACATGATTGTAAATTCCAACTCTCTACTAGAAGGAATGTGAGGAAATTCTTCAAGAAACACAACAACATATTCCCTCACATTGATCTTGTATTTATGGATAATATTTTACATTGACTCAATAATTTGAGCTAGATATGATTTCTTATATGGAAATATTATCCATGATTGAGATGTTGGTGATAAAGAAGATTCATCAACCTACATTCACTAGTATAGAATCAAATGATGATTCATGATACAGAGAGTGATTTCCTTCTCATGGATATTTATGTTGTCTTAATACAAGGAAGTCCAATCCAGGCCCGTAATTATATAAAATTATACATAAGTGGGTATCAAAAGGTATTATAGAAATTTCAGCCCACAAAGTTTCATAGGGTACGAGTTATAAACATGGGATGCAATAATACCCCCATTTTTTCACTGAAAGCAATACTTCTATGAAAAGTGGTTTTTTTAAATAGTTATTATAATCTTCTGTGATATGATGGAATTCATAGAACCATAATAAAAAAATTATGTTCATTATTATTGAATGAATAACTATAATTCATGTCACTACTTCTTTTTTGGGATCTACCTTAGTAGTTATGAGGTAAAAATCTCACTCTTTCTGCCTTGGAGGTTGTTGGTTATCTTTGAAACCATTGGCATAATGCATTGGTTTTAAAAGTTCACTTATTTCTTGATGTTGATACAATGAACAATGAAAATATGTTTTACTAGAGAATTTCATTTATACATTGAATTTTCGGGATTATCCTCTTATAAATCGCTAGTTATGAGTTCTTCCTTCCCACAACTAAATTATTTCTTCATCCCCTTAGGTGATTTACATGGTACTTATTTACGATCTTCTGAAAAGATGGATGTTGTAATTTATTAAAACCATTGTATTTATCCATCAGACTATCATAATTAAACTCCAATTTTGTTATTATCCCTATGATACCCTTGAGATTCAATGATATCCATTTTGACTTTGAGGGAACATTATGAAATTTTTCTCATAGCTGTCAAATTATCAGATCTCTAGGGATTTTTGTATACTAGGTTTTATCCCACCAAAGAAGTGGTCAACATTACATTCAAGGGTAACAACAAAGGGGAAGGAATATAATGAAATTAATGTGAACTTTTACTCATACATCTTGATATATTAGTTGTATTTTTTCATAAGGTTAAGGATATATATTTACATTTTATTTTGGAGAGTGTAAGGAAAATATTTATTGAAAATAATTTTCTAGAATTCCTTCCACCCCAAAACTTTCATCTCTTCCTCAAAATTCATAGTCTTGATTAATGGCAACAACTAATCAGTTTTCCCACTATATAATAAGCATCCAGTAGATAATTCTCTTACTTAGAAACGTGAAGATGGATAAGATATTCTAAATGGTTTTGATCCATATTTTCATTATTAATGTATTAAATGATTAATTAAAAGTTAGAGGATTCTGTTGCGTAACGGTCTCAATTATAACTTTCTATTTCTTAGGGATATTTTTTCACACTTTTGGATCTAGTTTTCTATTAATATCCTTAGTCAGTTTAGATATTACCATCACAAATTTCACGTTTCTACTCTCATCGGTTTGGGAATCTCATTTGTGAGGTCATCACATTGGCCTTCACATTGGTTGTTTACCCAATTCATCATATTTATGGACATTTTCTATAATAATGGGGAAAATAGGGTTGATTATTTTTAATCTATTAAACACATAAATGGTAAGACAATGACATTAAATGGAAAACATGTAACTGAAATTTATTGTTTAACTTATGAATTTCTAGGCTTCAATCTATATTATCCATGATCTATTTCCAAAAATATATTCCTTTGGGAATTATTGTTCCCTTGATAATTGTTTGTAATGAGGTTGCAAATTTACCAAAATATATTCCCTAAGACTGTCAAAATAGTTGTGCAGTGAAGCACATTTTCATGTACCAG
Organism: Viscum album; assembly: GCA_963277665.1. NCBI lineage: Eukaryota > Viridiplantae > Streptophyta > Magnoliopsida > Santalales > Viscaceae > Viscum > Viscum album. The sequence goes on from OY728166.1 coordinate 823,799,905, forward strand.
TTCCCAGTCATGTCTATCTCCATGTAGTGTTTTATGGTTTTACCCTTATGTATATATGTTCCAGATCCACATCCACTTGTAGAATCTAGACTGAGATTTATTATCTGGATAAAACAATTAATATATTCTTACCAAAATATAGTTTTTTTTGCTTGGACATGGTATTTTCCCTATGTATTTTACTATAGATTTATAATCTTGATCCCAAAAAATATGTAAACCGTTCATTTGATACAAACTATGACAACCATTCTCTATATTACAAATTATTTCATTATTTATTATATAAGAAGAAAAATATTAAATCCTATAATATAAATTAATATAGTGTATTTTGGAATTTTTTACATTAAATAATAGCTTAAAATATGTAATGCATCATTTATGTTGAAAACATCCATAACAAACTCATATTTTTCCAGTTTACTTAAAACTGTATGGGATAACCTGTGGACATACATAAGAAATGGGTGAGATATAAATCCTAGTAAAGGAATAAACATGGAATAACATGAATATATTAATACATGTTAAAAATAGGTATATCAATGGTGCATATAAGGATTAAGAATTTTAAACATGAATATGGAAGCATTATTTTACATCATAACATAAAGAAAATAGGAGAAATGTGGAAAAACATAAAACATTACATCATAAACATAGGTAAGGCTATATGAAAAGAAATAATTATTGAAGAAGTCATATTATAGATTAGGTTTACTCCTTAATACCTTACATGACGTCTCATGACAGTAAAAAATTATCCAATGCATTTGAATGCTATATAATTCTGAGCGAACCTGTCACTTTCATTTCATTCTCATGCTTAAGAGTGAAACAAAGATAATAAAACATGTAATCATTTATGATCGAACTTTATTTCATGATAAAGGAGTGTGTAATGAAGTAATGTAATTATTTAATAAATTATGTGTAAGTGAATCAATGTGGAAACCCTTGATAGGAAATGGGCAAGATTATTCACTACACAACTATTTTCCATGGGAAATCACTGTAAAATTTTACTAGCATAACAGAGGAATATAGATCTTCATGGAAGGGATTAATGAGATTCAAAAAGTTATATCATCATTTAGGAATAATTTTGTATGTATTGGGGATATATTAGTATATATCCCAACATTAGGAAATGGATATAAAAGTAATAAGAAAATGGAGATGCTTGAATAAAGAGAATGAGAGGATCCCTTACCATGAGAGTGTGATTCCAACAGCTTGGGAGGAGAATCTTGAGATCTTGGGGGAACCATAAGTGGATACAATAGAGTTTAGGGTATATTAATTATAATATACAAGGATTTATAGTGAAGATGAATTGGATCTTGGGTGGTTTTATAATGGAAATTAGTGGATAATTCTTTACAATTTCTCAAACATAGGTTTTGAACACTGTATAATATAATAACTCAAACCAAAAAGCATGTCATGGATTTCCCCCAAGTTTCTATCTACTAGGTGGGGTTTTTATTATTTTATTAGGAAAATTTCTGAACTCATTAAAATAATAACCCTGATAATGTGGAAGTGAATTATGTCATTAAAAAAATGAATTTAAACCCTTAAAATATATTATAGATATTGGAGGATTCACAATGGTATTATAAAATTAATAAAATAAAATTAATATTAAATTATATTAAATGTAAATATATATTTTCTCTTGTATACTATTTATATTATTTATTATGTCATTTTGGGACATTTTTATGTAAAAATATACATTGTATATTTATACCGTATTTGATTTATACCTGAAAATTTGATTGTCTAAGAAAATTATGAAAAAGTAAACATTGGATAATTTTGATGTTCTGATTCCTAAAATAATATCTATTATAACCAAATAATGTCCTCAATACTTGAATTTTTAATTTCAAAAATATAAATTTCAATTTATTGAGAAATGTTGGGTTTTGGACAATAACAATTTTTGAACCCTTAGAAAAATTACATTTCACTTCATAAAATTTATATGATTTTTTATATTTACTAAAAAATATTTAATAATAATATTTTATCAAAATATTATTTATTTAATTTTTTTAATTCATCAAAATGAATGACTTAATTGAAATTTAATATCAATAAAAAAAATACAATTTCGGTTTTATTATATAAAAATAAAAAATCAATAATGTAGTAACAATAATAAAATGAAAATATATTCATTGTTCTATAAAATATTTATATTAATTTTTTAGGGTCTTGATAAATATCCCTTTAGTACCCTAGCAGAATCCCTAAGAGTAATGGGTGTTAGGGGGAGACTTTCATGGTGTGGTTCGGCAAATATGGTCTGGGGTGTGATCTCGATGAGCTTGAAATTCTCTCATTAATAGTTTTTCTCATACTTAAGTTATTGGATTTAAACATAGGCATGGTCAACAAAAAATATCAATGATTTTATATCCCTTGTAATCTCTAAATAATGGGAATTTTAGGGTATGATCCTACTAGTTGACATCATCACGTCCTTTGTCTTTGTCAATTGGATTTATTAAAACCCAATATTTATACTAATAATATGATCACTAGTTAATGGATATATTATCAATGATTATGATAATTAATATTATTTTAAATATGATATCATATAATGAAACAAAAGAAGTGAATTTGTTTTTATATCATTAATATATAATAATGCATTTAATTAAATAGCAAGGGGATTTTTTTAGAAAAGTTCAGGTCATTACACTTTCATCTCCACTGGTGTTGTAGTATATGAAGGTATCAATATCTGTTACATTCTTATAAATATATGAATTATAAACTCTACCTCCCAATATCTGTGAATCCTTGAGAAATAATTTAGGAAAATTTCATGAAACCCATGAATAATTATAGAAATATCAACAATAGAAGAAATTCCATCGGGCTCAAATTCAACAACACAAAACAAACTCATGAGCTCTAGGAGAGAAGGTACCACACAAAAAAACCTCAGATCCCAGTCTCCATAAAACACCCATGAGATTCATTACACTATAATAAATGATACACACTTATGATAATAATCAACCTCGTCTCTCTGAGAAAAAAGCCAATCCATCTTGATGATGATGTCAAACTGATCTAGGTTGATAAGAGAAAAATTTCTTACTAGCTCCATATTAGTGATAGATAACATACAAGAAGGACACAAAAACCCCTTCTCATCTCTATTTTCAAGATGTTTCACTAACTCTATAACCAAAGAAATTTTTTCTATTGGAAGGTTAATCATATCAACAAAACAGTCCGATATAAATGAGTGGGAAAACCAGTATCAAATAAAGAAATTGTTACTGAGTATATAATAATGGTGGTACCTCTCACTATCATTGGGCCCACAACTACCTCTATTGAAAACTCATATACTACAGGAAGTTGATTCACTACTGAGTCTTGCAGATAGATTCATGTAGTATTTGAAGTTTCTGATTGCCAAATATTAGCCATTAGAGCCGATGATCCCTGACCATATCAAGGTATAGACACTGCATAACAGAAATAGTATTGATGGCCATAACATCCATAGATATTATAAAAAATATTAGGTGAAGAAAAAGAACATAATCAATTTTTTATATTTCCACATTAATATCATGTTAGAGGCTATTCTCTAGCTGAAACTAGAGGGGGTGAAGAGGCCTGCTACCAAGAACTAACTCCGTCACTCCCACAATAATCTTACAACATTATCTTCCTTCCTAGTGTGCCACTGAATCTCCCGCTAGGTGTAAGATAAGAGGAAGCATATCCAACCTTGCCTTCTGTTTTCATCTCTTCCATCATATTCCAATCCACTGTCTCTGTATTGGTTGAAAGCTTCAACGTAAATACATGCAACTTGATATATGGTCACAAATCCTATAGGTACATTTGAGCCATTAGTTGGTCATTCCTTAAAAATTCTAGTGTAAAATTAACCAGCTAAATAAATTGATTGGTGTACTCCAACATCACATGAACTTATTCTATAAATTGAATGATTCTAGAGAATAACTTGGAGGCATACCTCTTCTCACTGAAATAGAAACAAAATGATCCTAAAATAAAACAATCTCACATCAAAATAGAAAATCAATAATAAAAAACCAACAATAACATCATGAACTCAAAATAAAAGACACACAACCCAAATCCATTTCTAACATGAGTCTCATCATTATAAGAGCGGGCTAGACACATATTGTCACATACCTCTCAAGTCCCAAAAGTCCTATCCCTAGTAAAAAATATGTTCCAAGAAAATTAATCCTATGTAAAGTGACCTTTGATACCAAATTTTAACGAACCGAACCAAATACCCTCTTAGAATAGTACCCAACCTGATATGCCACTTACCCAATGGGAATTCCCAATTCCCATAGGTTGGCAAAAAGAAAAAAGGCATCATATAACAACCAGTGGGAATGGTTTTTCCCAACCTGAAGCAATTACAAGGAACATATATATATATATATATATATATATATATAGACAACAATAAAAGGAATATATATTCCATAAATAAAATTAGATAGCAAAAAGCAAAAAAAAAAAAAGAGGATAACAATTAATATGTACATGTACACCCATAAAGAACAAGAAAAATAGAAAAACCAACTACGCCATGTGATAGTGTGGGAAAACGTACACCATCTCACCATCCAGCTACCCAGACATAGTTGATAAAAACATCATCGTCTCAATGAGTCACCTTTCCATTACCTATATCAAAATATATACAAATGTCAATCCACTAAAAAATAAGTTCACATGGTGTAATCTATCAATCTCAGTAGGGTCACACCCACGTGTTCCATAAAAAGTTTTTTTAGAATAATTTAAGTATGATTTTTTAATATAAAAAATGAATGATAATAACAAAATTAGTTTTTAGAAAAATCATGGTAAAATATTTACATTATCCAACAATTCAAAAACAAAGAATGGTATATCAATTTCAAATCCAAACCATCCATATCAAAAACCAAAACAGAATAAATCCAAATAATAGGTCAATCACAACAAGTAACTCAAGAGTTCAGGATAAATGATTACTCATACCACATAAAATGACTACCATACAACATGTCTATAACATATAGGCTTGAGGAGTAGAGAAACAACCCCTGATTTAACATCACAACAATGTCAAAAAGTACCTAGAAGAATAGTTCTACGAATAAGAGAAAATACCAATGAGAACATACCTCAATGGTAATTAGGATGATGGGACTATGTTTAACCTTCCACCTATATACCCAAGGCTTCCCATGTTCGTTGTTTCATAAAAAATTTAATTATTTTAAAATTCACTTTTTTCTATCTTTAAAAAACCAAGGAAAACCCACATTTTATCAAAAAAAATATTCACCAACACAAAACAATTATATCAATTTATTTAGAAATTTATTTATAAAAGGAATAAGAGAAATACATTTCATCAATATCAGCTAAAGATGGAACCACCTGCCTCAAACTCAAGGTCGCATAAGACCATGCTGGATCAACTAATAAGAGAATTTAAGAATAAAAAAAATGCCCCAGAACTAATATACACATCTTATAATGGTTCCAATTCAATAAAAGGGGTTTCAATGACATGTAAACAAAACATACATCAAAATTGCACATCAGATGCACCATAACCAATAAAGGAAACGACCCTTGGAACAAGATCACACCATGAATCTAGAATAAGAAGAAGAAGAATAATCACCACATATCAACAGATTATATAATGAAATTCCACATTTCCAGTTTGATCTAGGTAATGTACAAGTAAATATATACTCACTTGAAGAGATTGAACCATACTACTATGGTTATCCAACACCGGACAAAATTGTATAGAATGAATAGAGACTGAAAATATCATAAAAAAAAACCTTCTATGGTGAGAGGGAAAAAGAGATGTGGGAAAAAAATGAAATATCTTTCTCAAGGAACCTGTGACATCCACCCATCATTATTTTCTTGAGAATGCAGAAGGATATTACTTTTCCTTAAGTGAAATCCCCAAAATGCCAAAGGTTGGAAATAAATACCAAGGGATTCATTTACAATTGAGGGATGATTTTTCATTTGAAAAGAAAACAACCAACAAAACATTCCAAAACTGAATAAACCACTACATGATACATGAGAACAATGATATACAACTCAAACATTTCATATATATCAAAACCAACTACCAAGAATTCCATAATAGAAGACTACAAAACAATGAAGTAGACAGTGGAAGACTAAAAACATACAAAACTCAAAGAAAACTACAATAATCCAATCTCTAACAAGAACCATTATCTAACTCCATAAACAAACCTAATATTACTAATCCCCACTAAAGAAATGTGATAATTTAACTTTTCATGTGTCCCAGTAAACAATCTCTGTAAAATGAAAAATGTTACAAAGTAAGGGTGAGTAGTGAAACTCAGTAGGCTTCCCCCAAATGAATTTCCTACTCATTCCACTAGGATAGACCATGTTAGTAAATTTATATAAAACAATTTATATAAAACAATTACTTAAAACAGTTTATATCCCAACATAAAAAAGTTCCATAGAAAAATAGTTTTCTCAAAACAATAACATTTACCAAGGAATGAATCTAAAAAATGTTGAAAAAACATTTCATAAATTCAATTTTTGTCATAAACCATTACAATCAATAGACCCACACATGCACCCATGCATGATTCATTATGACAGTTCCATACACATGAGAATTTTCTCTTCGATCTACCAAGTCTTCAAAAGATACATAAACCACATGTTCCATTACCCTTATGGCACCGAGCACAAGGACATATTTCTACAAGGTATCACAATTCAATATGAACACACACCCCATATATTCCTAACAACCATATAAATAGAATCATTCAAAAACCATTTTGATTTTTATACCATTTAAATAAAACAAAATTTTTATTTAAATCATTTTCCCATAAATTGTACCATGAAACTATTTTGAAATCAGCATTTTGAAATAATTTATCAAATCATTTTGCACAACAATACTACAATTTCACACAAATCCAGAAACCATCACTACAGAATATTTTTACCATGTTTTTTTACACAAAATTCACAATCAATTTCAATAAATTTAATCAATTTGAAACTAATGTAGTGTATTATAATTAGAGGAGTCGAAATTGAAGTCACATACTTTGGGTTTTATGGAAAGAATAAAAAATGGCATGAAATTGCCAACAAAACCAGGTAAAATCTCAAAAAACATGCATTAGATCTCTTCCCATGACATCAAAAAATTCAAATATAATCTTATTTTGAAATAAAAACCTTAGATCTACCAATAAAAGAACTAAATATAAGAAACTGAGCAAGGGATAGAATTAGAAATAAGGAAAACTACCATAAATGATGACTTACCATGATAGCCAGCCTTCAATGCACAAATAAACACCTCTATATCACATTAAAACTGATGAGGAGTGGTTACATAGACTTTTGGAGGTAGAAATACTAATATAGGGTCACTTTACAAAATAGAGGAGGTGTTAAAACATATTCCCAACCTAGATCCACTTTTTTGGATTTAGTTTTTAAACAGTACACAGTAAGTCACATGGTTAGACAAACCATGCGCTAACCTTACTCTAGATACTACCTCAAGGGGGAGCCTCTCAAGGTTTTCTAAAACAGTTTACCAACCATGTTCCAAAAATTCCAAATCCCACTATCTTTCTTTATATGGTTTCTATTGGGTGGTCATACATTTTGTTCAAACTATGATCCTTATCAGTGTACCCACCTAGATCCCTCTGTCTCATTTATCATGGTTTTCAAGGGAACTTTCACTGTTTCCACTAATTGTTCACCAACCAAAAAACATTGTAAAACCCCGTAAAACATTCTAAAAGGTGTCCAAATCATCTTAAACAGAACCCAAACACTTTAGATAAATAAAAATAAAAAAACAAAGGTTTCTTTCATGAAATTGTGGGTGATAAATTCATTGATCAGTTGGTCTTTCCATATATGAAAATTAGAAAACCACCATTTCATTAAAATATTTCCAACCATTTGTCTTTCTTTTCCATCCCTCATTCACATTTATCTTTTTGAATCTGACCATGTTTCCTTAAAATCTATACTAGAAAAAAGATATTCCCATGCCAGACTTCCTCTTTTCTATCCCAATATACACAATTATGTAAACCAATGAAGCATCCGGTTATAGGTCAACATGATCCCATTAAATAACATATTTTACAGTAGTATGATACATTTTCTATTGATATGCATGAAATAAATTATACCCCACAATAAACCATGGTTGAAATGCTTACTAATATTCCACCTCACCAACCCATCAATGTATCTCAAATGGGACTATGTATCTATGAGATAACTAGAACTACATCCTAAACTGCTGATTTCCAATCCTTAGAGAGATCATTAAGAGCACATTATCGCAAACCCTAAACAACAACAGTCATCGACGATGATCTTCATAATATTTCTGATGACTCATAGCCATATCCATTCATTTTCTGATGAACTAAATATTCTCAATTGTCTCTTAGATAATGATCGTCCAAAATAGTGATGTCTCACTTGTTTCTAGCCATCAATGAACAGAATGACATGTGCACCCATATATTTATTGAGTACTGATAACTGTTATTATATTAGATCTCCACCGAGGTCTCATTATCTTCCCATGATCCACAAAAATCCCTCACAATATCTCGAAGCGTGTCTTCCAACCTTGGTATCATCATTACATATTATCTATTCATCTGAGGTTGATACGTTGTACTCATTGTCAATTGAGTGTTGGGAGATTTATTTAATGATTTCTAGAAAGGATAATTAAACCTTGGATATATCTATGATACTATTTCAATTGGTATTCCATGCCTCTTTAACACTTCTCAAGTATAGATTTTTGATAAGACCTCTACCATATGAGTTTCAAGAATATGGTAAAAATGAGCCGAATTTGTGATTAAATTAACTATCACCCATATGGTATCATGTTTCAGAACCATTTGTGGGATAACTATCCCAAAATCCATAGTTATATTCTCCTATTTCCACATAACAATATCAAAATACCACAATATACATGTTTTTCATAGATGTTCTGCGTTAACATGATTACATGTAATGAATATCGAAATGAAATCATCTACCTTCCTTTTCATACCAACCCACCAAAACTGTGGTTTCAATACCATATACATTTTATGTATTAAATGGAGAATATACCATATTTAATTATGGTAGGGATGAAGAATTTGTTCCTAACAATCCATGGGTATGATCATCTTATTTATGAACCACAACATAGAATCCTCATCCCTCCTCTATTCCTCAATGGCCTCCCCTCCATTGAGTTTTGACTATATAAAAAATCATTCTGCATCAGATGTGTGTTCCTGTTAAACTATATTCCCGAAATCTAAATCAAACGAAACATGAAATAAAAATGCTACATCACCTTGGTCTTCACATTCCAAATGCATTTCAGTTAGGACCGACATCAACTTCCACTCATCAGAAGATTCTATTTCCAACTGAGCATATGAATTTTTTCTTAATTCATTTACCACTGAATTTCTTTTTCGTAGTTTATATATCAAGTCAAATTCAAAATATTAGAGACAATCCTTCTATATACTTCATCTCAAATTCAAATCCCATTGTGAGAATATATGTTTCAAACTCTTATGATACATAAGCCTGGTAAATTTCTCACTATAGAGTTTATGATGCTATGTTTTCAAATCATAGACTATGGTAACTATCTCCATATAATATATTGTGTAGTTATTATCATTAATCCATAATAGCTTTAATCCATATACAATAACAAGATCTCCCTTTCTCAGAACACTTCCCAACAAAGATCATAAAGCATCACAATACACAACATACCCTTGTCATGATTTTAGAAAAATCAAGATTAATGCTGATGTAAGGAGAACCCTTAGCTCTGGAAATGAATTATGGAATTCCTCATCCAATTATAATGGAACATTATTCTTTGGAAAAAATGATATAGGTAAATATAGTCTTGATGTGTCATGAATAAAGTGTCAGTAATAACTAGATATACCAAACAAATTTTGTATCTCAAAGACATCCTTTGGGGTTTTCCAAAATATAACTACCTATAACTTTTATAGATCCCAAGAAACACCTCCTTCAAGGATTACATGGACAAGGAATACTATTTATTATATCCAAAAATCATACTTTTATAGTTTTACTTACAACTTATGATCCCTCAATATTCCTAACCCTCTCACCAAATGTTGCTCATGCTTAGCCCTTGTCCTTGAATGTACTAATATATTGTCCAAAAACACCACCAAAAAAGAATCCAAATATCACTAGAATATCTAATTAATCAATTACATAAAGACTAATGGTGAATTTATTAGACCAAAATGCACAATATCATACTCATAATTGTCATATCTACTTCTGAACGCTGTCTTTGGAATATACTCCTTCCAAACTCACAATCAGTGATATCCTTATCACAAGTCAATTTCCAAGAAGCACTGAGATCCACTCAATTGATCGAATATGTCATCAATGATTGGAATTAGATATCTCTTATTTATCATAAAATTTATATGCTTCTGATAATTCACACATATCCTTAGAGTTTCATCCACCTTTTTTATAATCTATGTTAGCGCTACCCACAGAGACATTTTGTGCCGAATGAACCCTTTGCATTCCAACTCTTCTAAATTTACATTCAAATACATTAATTATATTGGTTAAATTTGATAAGATGGACGTGAAATGGGATTTTTACCTATAAATAGATCAATCATAAACCTAAATACTCACATAGGTGGTAACTCTGAGAAATTTTCAGAAAATAAATCAGGATACTTCTCAAACACTTCTGGAAATCTATTACTCTCGATATCGTATGTCGATTGAAAATATAGAACTGCCAAATGGTACGAGATCATTCCAACTACTTGTTCCATTAAACCCATTTCACGTACCATTAAATTCCGGTCTCTTTAAAAGAAATTTTTGATTGCATCTTCAATTGTTAAACTAAATTTTCTGGTATAACATTCTATGTGAGCCCTGTATATTGTGAACTAATCCATACCCAGGATTATATAAAAAACATCCATCTCAAGAATAGAGTAATAAAATTTCAACTCAACAACATAAATCCTTATAGATCATGTTTAAAACACAAAATCTTAGCATTCTCATTTACCAATTAGAGTTTGTAGTTTTAACATATAAGGGATCCTCTCTAAATATAAACATACTTAATCAACATCATGAGAAGAAATAAATTAGTTGAATGCACCCATATCAAAGAAAAAATTCAAAATGGTAGAATTAAAAATAATTTTATCTCACACTATATGTGGTCTAGACTGATCGTCTATAATTATATGCTTTACTCCATATAATTTTTTGGTCGCCATACTATGTTTTTTTGCTCTGTTGAGTTTTCCCTTGTGGAGGAGATATGGTATTTCTTGAATCATTATGGATAGATCTATTCTTTTAAGGATTATTGTTTTTATACCCTAGTTCATTTGAATCATATGATGTCTAAGACACATTAGGTGTGTCCCAAACACCCAACCATGGAGCACTATGACAATCTCGCTAAAGATTCCCCATCTTGTTGCAATCATGGCATGTTGTCGGCAGTGTGATACACTTTATCATGATGCGACATAGTGAACCACACTAAAAACATTTATTCTTGGTATTGGGTCATGTAGGAAGGTTAATTGTTCTTGTAATGCGATTCTGATGTGTTCCACCTCTATGTGAGAAGGTTTCCCTCTTCCTCTTTCACTTATTATTACAGTTCTCACATCCTCTCATGAAAGAAACTATACAAACACTAACTGTATTTTAATCAGTGATTGATATTATAAAATTTTTATCTTGTTTTATTATTGGATCAATTGTTTGAAAATCACGAGTGATTATTGGGACCTACTATTGGTTCACCCGTGGCTAAGGTGCAACCACATTATTAATATCCTCTTCTGACTGGTTTTCATGATACCTACTAGGTTCCATTTTATAGAAGCATAATACATTCCATATGTCTCAAACTCTATTAAATGAGGTCATAGGATTTAAAATTCTACTACACCATACAATCACAGCTGTGCTCTCTAAAATAAATTATTACCATGTTTAGCTTTTTTAAAAAAAATTAATATTATTTTGAAAATCCAACAATTTTTAAACTACCACAACCATGCACTTTTAAAAATATTTCCCTTAAAAAAATGCCTCAATTTTTTAAAACCAAAATATTACTTCAAATCATATATCATTACTCAAATTAAAATATGAACTCCCTATGGGAAGTCATCCCTATACAATGAATGCCATCCTCATTTCATTGGATAAACCCATGAAAATGAGATTCCAAATCATATAAGTTTCCCTAAAACACTTATGTAACCAACTCCCTTGTAATAAGATGTTCATTATAAAATGGTTTGATACATATATTTATTCTCTATATTTCATGTCCTGGATATCCTACTACTTTCTACCAACCTGGCATAAAAAATATACAAGAATGAATTTCAACTCCATGGCTGATAGAACTGAAGACCACTAATTCCACAATATTTTTGAAAGGAACAAGATTGATACGTCTTGTAACATCCTTCCCCTCCTCATTGTCTTGAGAAGGTGGAAGGATACTACATGGCCTTAAGTGACATCACCAATAGAACAAAATCTGGAAATAAATGACAATGGTTTCATTTATAATTGGGGGATGATTTTACCTTTGAAAATAAAACAACCAACCAAACATTACATAACCAAATAAACAACTACATGATTCATGAGAACAATGAAAGGAAACTCAAATGTTTTATTTATTTCAAAATCAACTACCAAGAGTACGAAAAATAGAATACTAATAAACAAAAAAGTACATAACAGAATACTACCAAACCAACAAAACTCAAAGATGACTACAATACTCCTAGATCTAACATGATCCATGCTCCAACTCCATAAACAAACCATATATCACTAAGAACCAATAGATAAATTTGATAGTTTACCTTTACCTATTTCCCAGTAAATGATTCCAACAGAATAACCAAAATTCCAAATTAACGGTGAGTAATAAAATTCAGTAGGATTTCCCCAAATGACATATCTAATCACACCACTAGGATATAAAATGTTAGTTAATTTATATAAAAAAGAATATATAATAAAAATTATAAAATATTTCATATCCCTATATAAATATGTATCATAACCAAATTTTGTTTACAAAATAATAGAAATTTCTATGGAAAGAATCCAAACAATGTTCGAAAACCATTTCAGAAATTCTATTTTGGCATAACTGATTCCAACCCTCAAACAGACAGATACAACCGTTAATGATTTTTTATGAAAGATCCATACTCACAAGTGGTTTCTCATTAATTTACCCAGTCACCACAAGGTAATTAAATCCCTTGTGCCATTACACCTTCGGAACTGATCTAAAGATCATATTTCAACCAAGCACTTTAATGTAATTTGAAAACATGCCACCCAGTAAGCCAAACAACCATACCAGTACAATCTTTCCAAAACCATTTCAATTAAAAAAAATATCAATAAAACAACTTTTCATTGATTTTTTTCATAAATCTTAAAAATAATGTATTTTAAAAAAACATTTTAAAATAATTTATCCAACAATTTTTCACAACAATTACACAATTTCACACTAATACACAAACCATCACTAAATAATTTTTCTACCATGATTTTCACAACACATTAACAATAAATTTAATAAATTATTAAATAATATATAATATTCTAAATGTAGGTGTAGATAGTGAATCCACGTCCCTTGGTTTTTATGGAAAAAATGAAGAATGACGTGGAAACATCTACAAAACCGGGTAAAATCACCAACAACATGCCTTAGATCTCTTCCCCCAGAATGATAATATCCAAATATAATAAGTTTTATCAATAAAAACATTATTCTATCTATAACAGAACTACATCCATGAAACTAATAGAAGGATGAAAGTATATCAGTGGAAATCCAACAAAAACCACCATAAATGACAACTTTTCATGATAACTCGGCTTCAACGCACTATGAAATTCCTCTGTATTTCATTCAAATAGATAGGGAGAGATTCTATATCCTTTGGGAGGTATAAATCCAATTATTGGGTTAGTTTGGAGAAAACATGAGGCGTTAAAATAAATTATCGACCTAAATACACCTTTTTTGGATCTAGTTTTTATATCGTGAATGTTTAGTCAGACAATTAGACTAATTATGTCCTAATAATGAACTAGATACTACCTCAAGGGGGTCCACATATGGTTGGATCACACATTATCCAAACTATGTGGTAACTTTTTCAAACACCATGGTCCATCTTTTTAGGTATTGTACTAGGTGGTCGAATGGTTTGGCCAAACTATGCTCCAAAACTGTGCGCCTACCCAATGCCCTCAATCTCATTATTCCCAGTTTCCTAGGGAAGTTTCATGGTTTCCAATAACTGTCCACCAATTGTACAATATTATAAAACCCTCGTAAACATTCCAAATGGTTTCCAAACCATCCCCAACATCAACCAAACACATTATATACTTGAAAAGCCTAAAATGAGGGTTACTCATTTGAAAACGTGGTGGGGGGGTGCTACAATAACCTAAAATGTCCTGTATGGGAATTTACATGGAATGTAATCTATTTACATTACATGAAATCCACAATGATGACATACAATGGAAAGCTTGATTCCATTTTAATTAATACGAACCATTTTACATTACATGTTGTGTAAACATTACATGATTTGAAATAATTTCACACTATGTACACATATCATGACTTATGTTTGGTAACAAATTACATGTCATGTAACCAATTTACATGTTGTGTAATTTCCCATCGTATAGCATAAAAATAAAAAATCTACTAAGGTATCCTCTGAACTCCGAGAGAGCCCCACAAATCCATTAACACATTTATAACTAGATTACATTAATTAAAACAAACATACATCCTTGTACTCTAATTAACATTTCAAAAAAAATGTTCATCATACTTGAGAGTGCCAAGATTCACCCAATTAATGTGGAAAATAATAAAAGTGAAGGTAGTTACCTGAAAGTGGTTAATGGGATGTTACAACTAATGTATAATTCCAGTAAAAAAATTATAATTTCATTTGAAAAAAATATACAATCATTTACAACATACGGTCCTCAACATTTCAAAATTTTGAAAAGGTTACCTATAAAATTCATTTTTTTCAAATGCATACTAGTTATCACAAGAAACTAAGTAACTCTAAATAATAATTAAAATTTAATTTATTATCCTCTAATGTATGTGATGTTACTGTAGGTTAATATTTCATTATTTAAGATTAAAAAATTCTACTGTTTTCTTGAATATATAAAACATTGAATTTTAAATAAAATTCAATTAAAATTTATCTAATTTGAGTTCATTAGTAAAATTAGTTCCACACATTTTGTAATGATTCAATATTTTAAATTGTATTTGATTTATTAACAACCCGTTTTAAAAAATATAGTAAAATGTAAAACAAATGTATAAATGTTTGAAAAATAGAAAATAATTATTAAATTCAAAAAACTAAAAATGATTCATTTCCCCCTCCATGAATGAGGAACTATCCTAAATGTAATTTAATAGATACAATAATTTTGAAAAGAATATAAATATGAACAAAAAAGAATTATTTTTAAGAAATTTATATCCTAAGGGTTGTATTGATATATAGGTTGGAGGACTGTAATATCCTCCATAGATGTTTTTGGAAATTCCCATGATACTTCTTGAAATTATACCCATTGATATTGAAAGGTTTTTTACAGTGTTTAATGATCCTAAAAAATTAAATATATACATTAGTGATAATAAAAAAGACTTTCTCATATCCAAAAAAGATTATTTTGAAATAACTTGTATCATGAGTTGTAAAGTGGTATTTTCTCCCATATATAGAAGTTATTCTTTTGAAATAATATTCCATTAGAACTCTTAACTAATCATTTCAAATTATTATATTTTTAGATTCTTCTTTTTTGATTTCTTCTTATTCTTTCATATGTATTCTCATTTTGATTCCATCAGTTTCAAAATTGAAATTTTCATCTTTTATATGTAAATAGGATTTATGCACCATATCTATAGGTATATTACAACTCTTAACATATATAAACCTTTATGGACTCATTTTGATGGAATTATGATAGTATATTTTGTAATCTGATTAGGTATATTATAACCTTTAATTCCAATCCATCATATTTAGATTGACAATATTTTTCCATATTCCTTTTAATATTACTATTTTATTTGGGGACTTGTCCATTGGTTTCTGGATGGCAGTGTTTGTACGTTTTTGTTTTCACTCTATATGTTCTCATTATATATTATAGAATCCTTTTTCAGAAGTGGGTTACTTGGTCACTGGTTTTTTCTCTTGGGATGCTAAATATAAAATGATATTCTTGAAAAAAATAAAAGAAAACATTTTCAATATTAATTTGTGTGTATTTATCTACCCCCCACAATCATACGTAGTCCACTAAAAACATGATATAAGAATTTCAAAAGTAAATGGTGAAAGATGAGATGAAATCTATGCCCCCAAAATCAATGATATCAAAAAATATTTTTATTATTTCATGAATTTCTTTTTTCTTAGATATATTACTAGTGAATTGGAATTGGACACATTTCATACATAATTAATTTGAACCCTTAAATAGTCTAGTCTAATATATGCTTACTTATAAATCAGTAATATCTATTATTTGATGTCCAAATTAGAATCCACAATCTGACGTATGAAGTTATTCTAGTATAGATTCAACAAATCCAAAAACACCTCTTGTTCATTTTACCATTATTGATTTTTTAAAAATATGTGTCCTTCTTGACATGAAAACTAGATTTAGATTTTATTCTATGGTTTTAGTGTTGGTTAGGGTGAGAGGGGACATAAGGAGTTACTAAAATGACTACCATATCATCATTTCATGTATCATATCCCATAATTAGATATATATGATATACTAGTAAGAATCCCTGTAATGAATCATTTTCTAATATTTTTACCTCTCTAATGTGAGATATCCTACTCAATTGGTCTTCCACATTATTCTCAGCACCTCTATTTTCATTTATATTAAAAAAAATTACATAGAGTAGAAAAATCCATCTAAAAATCCTTATATAAGATTTAAAATTCATTATGAGATATGTAATGGTTGAATTGAAATTAAAAAAAACCATAGTACCTATATAAAATAATCTAAATTTATTGATACAAAAATTGAAACAAATTATTTTTATTCATTACTTTTTGGTTTTATGTAGAATAAATATTTCATACTTCATATTGAATAAAAATACGTCTTTTATTAATTCTACTTTTGATAGATCTAATATAATATAAAAGTTCAAATTATAAAAAAATAGCTTATAGGGGTGCTCCTAATTAGGTAGCTACATGATTTAGGGTATGTTCACCTAACTACTTAATTCATCAAAATCATTCCTATAATCATTACCAAAATTTAATACAACATAATTTAAAATTATTAAATAATGTGATATAGAATACTTACTAAAATCTTCAACAAATGTTCTATAGATTCATTCATATTCTATAAAATAACAAAAATTATTCGGATAAGTTGGGTAAGATAATTCATTAATAAGATCTATTTTAAAATTTTCAACCTCAATCCTATTATATAAAATTTCATGTTTTGGAACTGTACCTCATTCACCCATGAAATGGAACTTCTCAAAATTAATTATAAAGTTATTTCTAATCAATGTATTCATAAAACTTTATATACTTAACAATAAAATGTTAAAAGAGTTTCAAAAGTAGTAAAATAATTTAGGAACCCCACATGAATATCTTCTATAAGATAAATGAAAATGCTTACCATTAATCATTTAAATGTACCTCATTCCTTAAAAAACTCAAATGGAATTTTTTTAAGTAAGATATACCATAATGATATGTTAAAGTATTTCATTCACGGTTATCAAGTGTAATGGAAACGTAAAAAAAGAATGATAATCCCTCTATAAATAAGTAATTTGTTTTCTCTAGACAATATTTATTGTATTTAGTTCACAAGTATAATAGAAAATATATTTTTTTATAACATATTTCAACTTTGTATGGTCTACATGGAATCTTAATATATTTTGTAATCTCACAAAGATTAGTTCATTATGATCATTCTTAGTTTGGTAAAGTCCAGTTTTTTGGTCACTATATTAATTTTAGTGGCCCACTGAGAGACAAAAATGGGGTCAAATATATGTGTTTTTTACAATTATTCTACTTCATTCTAGAATACCATCCTTATGATCGGGTAAAGTCCTCCATCAAAATTTCTTATAGGATTTGAAAATTCCTACAAATAAATTATATGAAATTTTTATTATGTCTAAATATAGATATATATCTTAAATTACAACCCATTTCTTTCATATTTTCTCAAAACATCCCAATTAGTTTTTTTCATGATTTTGAGGCAGGTTATTGTAAATTAATAAAGGTATATATTTCCATCCTTTTTGAACACATATTTCAAATCAATGGTAATAGTTATCATATATAGGTTTTGGGTATGCACTAATGATGATGTAAAATTTAGTGGCATTGCCTCTATGTATTTGGATTTCCATAAACAAATTTAAATAACCCCTTATTTTTTATTATATATATAATAATAACCAAAAAAATTATAGAAATCAAATAATCATAAGATGGTTTCATAAGATTTTCAATTTCATTAAAATTTATTTTCATAGTAGTTTTAAATATTAACCAATTACTAGAAAATAAAATTTCATGAAACATTTCATTTCATTCATTGTGATTAGGTTCCTCGGAGTGTGAAAGAGTGAAGAGGGAATTCTTATGATACCCATAGTTTTTAGGTAATATTTTTTTTAAATAAAAATAATTTTTTGGATAGATTGCATTAAAACAGAAACCAAGTTAACATTTTGTTATATAAAACACCATTTTAATCTTATAATACATGCAACACCAATTCAATCATTTGTTCTATGCAACACATGGTTAGCTTAAGTTACACATAATAATATGTTTTAAAAAACCATGATATAATGTAAATATTACTCAAACATGATAATTATAACCTAGATGTTAAAAATAGAAAAATGAAGAGTAATAAAAAAAATAAATATTATGTATATTGTTTTCAATAAATAAATCACGTTGATAAAATAATAATTAATATTTTTATAAAGTCATAATATGCTTTGAAACTATTATTTCCTCAAAAGAATGTTTTTATGACATTTAGTGAAAAATAATAAATTAATTTCTAACACTTTTAGAAAATTAATTTAATTAAAAATAATAATTTTTTAAATCAGTATGAAAAAATTATATTAGGGTGAATTTTTGTGAATTTTATGAAAAGATAATGTTTTTGATGAGTAGTAGAAAATATTGAATTTTAAATGAAAGCATACTATTTGAATAAATTATTTATAAAAATAAATTACTTTTAATTGGTTTGAATATAAAATTATTACAATTATATATCCATTAATAAAATATAGGTCATTTTAATCAATTTTATAATAAAATTTCATGTCAAAACGTTTCAAACTTTTGAACACTTTTTCTCTTTATAAACTAGGCTTTCTCATTACATTTGTGAGATTATTGTTAAATTAAAAATTTTCAATTATATAAATTGAATATGTAAAAATGGATTCCATATTTGGAATTATAGTAATTTTTATTATCTAGTAATTTAAACTTATTTATTTACTATAATGATATGTGAAAGAAGTTAAAAATTAATTACCAAGATTATGGTAAAAACAGTGTTTGGCGTGTTACATGTTCTTGTGTTAAAAGTAATTTTCAACAGATAGTATTTTTATTTGATAAATATTATTTCATATTTATAATCATTATTAAAAAAATTATCTAATAATAATATTTTAAATTTAATCTTAAAGGATATATTAAATATGTTAAAAAACTAGTTTCCATGGTGAAAATTAAAATGGTATGGGTGGGTATAATATAAAGGATAAATAAAGAAATGTTTAAAACATGGGGTTTTTATTTTTGTGGATGTGTTTCTATCCCATATAGTCTATACCAACTATTATTTATCAAATTTGGATCCTCATGCGGTGGGAATGTCCTACAATAATTGAATACTTTTGGGTATTTATAAAAATGTCACTCCTCTACAATTATAAAATCGCAGTCACACCCATCACATATTCAAACCAATCAAGTAATTTGGATAAAAAAAGCTGAAAAAATATCAAAAAAGTACCTCTTATTATCATAAAATCATTATTTGTGTATAAATTTACCCATTTAATGATTTTGTTTCTTATTTAAGGACGTTACTCGAAGAACAAGTAATGTTATTCAATAAGATTTTTTATTTTATATCCTCCTCCACCTCCTTCTATTATTATTAAAAAATTATGATATAATAAACTCATTATATAACATATAATGAGATTTTTTTTAAGTTACATTAATGACCTAAAACCATCTTCAATTCCATAAAATGGGTTACAAAATCATTTTCGTGTATACGGTGGATTGTCGTCTCATGAACCAATGTCTTTCTCTTTTCCATTACCACATCTCACGATGAGGTTTGATGATGGATATAAAGTATATATAAGATATTTATAACATTAATTACCTCTAAAGTCATTATATAATATATAACTCTTTAAATTTCAATTCCATAAGGTATATGAAACATCATCTGTGTGTATGATGGACTACCGCCTCCCGAAGTGATGTGATTTATTTTCAATAATACTTTACATAGAAGATAATGAGGATAAATTTATTGAATATATGTGATATAAATTAAAATTTTATGATATTAAAAAGTATTTATCATTATTTAAGGATAATATATCATTTTACTTCTTACCTTTTCACTCATTGAAAGTTGATAACATCGTTCATGTATTTGTGTATTATCGCCATCACAAAGCGATGTGAATCTATTTTCATCGACAGACCACATGGATGATATTTATAAGTATATATAGAGAAATAATATAGTATTTATGATATTTTTATAATTAATTAATGTTAAAATATTAATTTTTTTTCTATTCCATATGTATCATAGAAAAATTGAAATGATACTCATGTGTACGTATGACACTCCATCTCCATGATCGTAACAAACATTATTTATCAATTAAAAAATTTTATTATTAGTCTTAAAATTATAACTAGTTAAAAATTATTATAATTATTTCATGAGTATTTTTATCTAAATGATGAAACCATGATCTATGTAAGAGGAAGAAAAATAAAAATTCAGAATATATAAGAAAAACAAAGTGGTTATTACCCCAAATGTGATTTTAACAAGGAAGAGTTAATAAAAAGGTTATAGAAGAACGTAAGTAAACAATATATGGTATGATATATATAATTATGGTTCATTAATATATTTATAATAATAATATATTTATTTTATATTATTTTATTATTTTTATGAAGGATTTTGAGACTTACGGTAAGGGATTTCATGTCTCATTTTTTTTCAGGGTGACATATAAAAACTCACCTCTCATTTGTTTTATGAGGTTTTATAATTACCATTTTACATGTTAAAAAATTAATATCATCCTTTTAATTATATTTAAATATTAAGTTTTTATACTTTATTTGGTATTATGATTCAAAATATTACCAAATCAGTAGGGGATTTTTGTCTCAAACGGACTTCAATGAGGCATATGATATCTTATGCACCTACCTTCCATAAAGAACATTATATATAGACCCTTTTGAATGTAATAACATGAAGGTAGTTATAGTTGTGATATTTAATGTTTTATTTAATATTTTTAATTCCTGGTGCCTACATTTCAATACTTCAATTGAGGTAATGACTTTATATTAAAATCTCATCATTTATTAATCTTGTTTATGATTATGTTCTGATTGTAAAATATGATGATACATTTATCAATAAACTAATGGATTTTATTCTCATATAGTTATTCAAGAAATTAATAGTACTATTTTTTCATTCTTTAGTTCTTAAAATAATTTTTAAATTATTTAAGAAAATGTAACTTCATTTCTATTTTCAATCGGAAATCTATTTTCTTCAAAAAAAAAAGGATTTCTAAAATGATTTTTTTAATATTTTCATATTAAATTTAAAATAAATTTCTACCCATTTTTTAATTTTTTTTAATTTTTTAAAGGAAACTTCATGTTATTTTCTAAACAATGTCGAATTAGATTTTATTGAAAATGTGATAGGAATATTTGTACTAATTTGTATGGAATTAATGAAACATTTTTTCATTAAGACCATTATTTTCTTCCAAAATTCGTTTATAAGTTTTCATGGTTATTTTCAAACATTTTATTTTCAATTTTTTTAAAAGTGTTTATCCAAAAGGAAAGAATATTTTCTCCAAGAAATGATTTAAATTGTTTTCAAATAATACATTATATTTTTTCAATTATATTTTCATATAAAACGATTTCCATAATATTTTATGATTTTTTCGTTCTAAAAAGTCATTTTTCAAGAAAATTTATCTTCCTCAAGAAATGCCCCAAATTATTTTTCTTTTAAGATACTTATCTATAAAAGATAACATCATATGATGTAATATATAATTTTATGGGGATATGAAACAAGTGATCCATTATTATTATTTCTCTTAACGGTTTATTTTTATGATGGCATGTTGATTATGAAGCTCGTTTCTCTTCCACAGGTTATACCATGATAAAATTATTAGGTAACCCACTTCTTTCTCCATGGATTATGAAATTGTGAAATGATGTAATAATTGTGAAACTTGTATATTTTCCATAGATTAGGGTTTGATGAAATTTTTATAAATACAATTTCATTTCATTGGCTATGATATGATAAATGTTTTATGATCCTGTGGCACAAATATATATGATTTTAATTATGTAATGTGTAAAACCTATGTATCCCTTCAGTTAATTGGGTTTAACTTTATATATCCTGAGATAGAAATGGGAATCAAGTCTATGGGATTAATCCAATATGGGAAACAAGTGTGTCCTAATGCATTGATGGATATAGGTGTGTCCAAGTCCACTATATGAAGCAAGTGAATCCTAATCCATAATTGTAGATAATCAATGAGTTCTTATCCACTAAGATGATATTCATGGTAGTTATCACTAAAATATTAAATGGTTTTAAATATTTATTATGGTGACACAGTTTTTATGGTTTATTATTGATTTATGTTGATTTATCACCGTTGTGGCCATGTGTTCAGAAATGATAATATTTTATACCATGACACATATTTATGATATGTTAATGGTTTTCTATGAAATTCGTGAGTTATGTTCATGATCACATACCATTTTAATTCTTATGATTTCAAATGATCATATATTGATATCCAATATTCTTACCCTTTCTTATCATATGATCTCACCCTTTCTTATGTTTACTTCCATAGGTTATAATGAATGGTTTATGTCATGTATTTCTAAGATTAGTACTATGAGAGAAGATCATTGAGTGATATTTTGAAGATATTTCCCCAAATTAGTGGATTGTGTAATTATTCTCCAAATACAGTAAACTATTAAGGTCCATGGGAGTGTGTTTGGGTAATGTATTGAATATTCACCTAAAAAGATCTACTATCAATGTATGGAAATCATGGATTGCTATAGTTGGAATCATAAAAAATTTTAGTAAACATTTGTAAACTAGGATTTGAAAAATTTTGTGAGATCCCAAGGTATATTTATAAGCATATATCTTGGTATGTATCTAACGATATGTCAAAGTATGATTCAAAGTATAGGAAAATTTCCTGGAATTTTAGTAATGGATAGATCGAGTGGTTTTTAAGTAATTATATCTCTGTATTGATAGTACAAGTGGATATGTATCTGAAACTGAGGTACCTTGGGTTTATAACCCAGAAAAGGGTGCATTGTGATGGACTCAATCACCACATGGTGCACAAAAATATTCATTTCTACATTTTTTGTTTGACACTCTTGGGGAATATGCTTTTCAAATTCACAAACACTTTATGAATCATCATGAAGGATTTAAATAGATGATTATTATGAATGACCTATCATAAACCTGTGGTTTCATAGAATAAAAATAATGTGTTATTGTTTTTTTATCCTATATGTGGTTTTTCATGTATACTTGGTTCCCCAATATGATTATTGTTTTTCACACTTTGTTTTTTGGATTTACTCAGTGGAAAGAACTAGAAGGAACAATGTTAACATTGAATGTGACTAATAATTTGATGATGATCAACCAAATGGGATTATGAGTGGAGTAAAGGACCATATGATTATTCATAATTAGTTATCATGAAATATGATTAAAAATATGTACCTTAACCAACTCTAGGACTGACCAATGAAGAGTATGATAGAGTTCAATGAGATTTTGGGTAAAGGAAACTGAAGAAGAAACAAGATTAACATTCCAATATATCATGAATTTGGGAAGAATCACTCAAGGGAATGTCTTAGAGGGTTTGGAAGAGGTTTTATATGTGTGTAGGAAGGACATAATGTAAGTAATTTCGAAGGAAAAGTTAAAATATAAGTTAATACAATGGAAGGTGATATTGGAATCCTTAAAGTATTATAAATGGATTAATGTTTTAATTTTTGAATGTATGGGAATTACGAAAATCAATATCTTATGGAGAAATATCAGGAAGAGAATAATCAATGTTTTATGTGTAATGGTTATATCCCTAATGGTGAATCAACTACAAATGACATATAAATAAATGTAGAATAAGGGAATAAAATGGATATTATTAGCTAATGTTTTTTGAAGGAAGTGTGATGATTAATGTGATTGTGTATTTGAATTAAATCATTATGAACTTGAAACATATATGGACTATTCATTATAATTTTTCTAATAAAGATATTCAAGAATATTGTTAATATTAAAAATAACCAAGAAAAGTTATTTAATTGAAAAGTAATATTTTTTGGAAAACACATGATTAAGTGAAGATAACCCTTAATATGTTTATGAGGTTAAGAAAATAGAGTTTATTTTGGATATGTATATGATTGATATATATAATCTTGATTGGATAGTATTGATGACCTCAGAACCAATAAATCATTTTTTTAAAAAATTGTTTTATTTTATCATTGATGGAGTTAAACCATTATTATATTAATAGATTATGTTCAATAATCTATGGTTTGATTTAAGGAATAATGATGATTTTATTTTCATTGGGGTTTTATTGTAATTATATAATTTTCCAAGCATTAAGATAATACATAACCAAGGTATTCACATATTTACCACATGACAATTATGAAATTCTAAATGATATTTGAATGAATAATGATGAGTTTTGGAAATTTAGTGACCTTACTTATTATTTATGAATTTTTGATGGGTGAAAAGGATAACCATTTATAGGATTGATTAAGTTGAAATTTGGATAAGGTTTTAGATATTAATGTTTTAAATCCCCAAATAAATATTTATATATATTGGATAACTATAAAATACATTTTTTACTAGATATATAAGGAAAGAATTTCCATTTAATTATAGATTTTATTTACTGCTTCAAACATAAAGGAATTGTCCCTTAGAGTAAGAGATGAAGTCAAATTTTATCAAGGGACAACTAAATGGTGAAAATTTTCCTTTTAAATAAAAAGATATCAATTAAGTACATTTTCACATGTTCTTAGTCTAGATGGAAATAAATTCCGCAACATTATTAAAAAAGCCATTGAAATATAATTTTTCCCTAATGAAATCTATTTTGTTGAAATCATTGACATTTTTCATACCTCTTTGGTGTATGAATTTATTTTCATTAACATTATCCTGAACATGTTCTCTATCAATCTCCATATATAATATGGTGTTACTTTTCTATTCTATGTCCATGTTTTCACTTCCCATGTATGTTCTCTTATGTGGAAACCTAGTTATGAGTTACTTTTGGTAAAATATATGTTTCCATCTTTACCTTTTTAAGGGTAGTTTTATTGTTAATCTGTAAAATGTTGTTTTCTATGAAGTACTTTTTAAATGTTAACCCTTTTTTACCGATTTGAATTTCGAGGGTGAAATTCATTTTAAGGGGGGGTAGAAGGTTACATCCCAGGTTTTTATGAATTATTTTTTTCAATTAAATAAAATTTATTATATAAATTCTATTAAGAAAACCCCAAGTTAATATTACATTAAATTAAAAACCAATAAAATCTTACGATACATGAATCATCATGTTAAGCTTCTATTACACACAACATTGGATTAACATGAGTTACACACAACACTAAGTTTTAACAAAATTACATATATTATTAATATTATTTAAATGTGGTCATTATAACCTAGCTGATAAAATTATAAATGTTATTAATAATAACTAATTCATTAATATTTAGTATAATTTTTTTTATAAATAAAACATATTGATAAAAATTTATTAATTTTTCAATAAAGTAATTATATGTCCCAAAAATAATATTTCCTCACAAAAATGTTTCTTTATGTCTTTTTCTGAACAATAATGAAATTAATTATTGAAACTGTTGGAAATTTAAATTAAAAAAATTAAATTATTTTTTAAAATCATCATGTTAAAATTATATTAGTGTAATTTTTTTTATAATTATGTGAAAAGATTAATTTTTTGATGAATAGTGAAAAATTCTGAATTTTAATTGAATATTGCCTTTTCATTTAAATTATTTATAGAAATAAAATATATTTTATATTATTTTTAATGTAAAATTATTTCCATTATATTTATATTAATTCAATCTATGTCATTTAAATAAATTTGATGTTGAATTTTGATATAAAATCATTTTAAACTTT
This sequence comes from Viscum album, assembly GCA_963277665.1. Classification (NCBI taxonomy): domain Eukaryota; kingdom Viridiplantae; phylum Streptophyta; class Magnoliopsida; order Santalales; family Viscaceae; genus Viscum; species Viscum album. Next base: position 823,826,869 of record OY728166.1, read on the forward strand.
TGAGCATTTTATCCCTTTAAAAACCCACATTCTAGTTGCATTTGTGGGAATAATTTTAACTTATATTTTTTCACTTACATGATTTAATATTGGAAAAATGATTCCATTTTTAGAATCAGAATAATTTATATTATCTAATAAGGTCAAATTAATTATTGACCATATTGATTAGTGAAAATAGTTAAAAATTAATCACCACAATTAAGGTTAAAATTGGGTTTTATGTGTTACATGTGTTTGTGTAAGATTTAAATGTGTTTGTGTTAAATTGGATTTCATATTTTTAATAAATAGGTAAAAAGTATATAATAATACTTATTTTTTTTAAATTTTATATAACAAATTACATATTTTTAAAAAATAAAACTTGTTACCATGGTGAAAATTAAAATGGTAAAAGTTAGTTAAACTTAACGAAAAAGTTTTATGTGTTTATGAAATGAATTTTTTTTTTATATCGGATGTGTTTATATAATATATAATCTTTACCCTACATTATTTTAAAATTTTTGAGTCATGTTAGGTGAGGTTGGCCTCCCATTACTGAATAATTTTGGGTATTTTGAAAAATTTCACTCCTCATCAATTATAAAAGGGAACTTAACTTCCTCCACATATTCACACCTATAGAGACATTGGGTAAACATATCTTTCAAATATAACTTACCAAGGTCCCTAATATACTACTAAGATCCTTATTGTTTTCATAAATCTAACCTTGGAATGATTTTGTGCAAACATATGTAGGATACCCGAAGAAGAGGTAACATTCTACAATGAGCATTTTTAATTTATTTCTTCCTCCACCTACTTTAATTATTGTTAAACCATGATGATATTATAACATATTTATATAAAATATAATAATATGTTTTATTTTATTTTCATGAACTTCAAATATATCCACTTCCAAAAATGGGTTATGATATCATCATTCTTACGTACGACGGACTACCACCTTGCGAACATAAGTTATTCTTTTTTTTCTATTACCAAATCTCACTGTTTGGTATGATGATGAATATAAAGTATATATATGATATTTATAATTAAATTGTACATATTTAGACATTATCTCTTATATAATCATTTTACATTATATATCCTAGGGGACACGATTACATTGCTCGTGTGTATGGTGGACTACAAACTTCCAAAGTGATGTAAATCATTTTAACGAATTCCTTACATTGATGATAATAAGGATAAAGTTGAAAAATATATTTGATATAAATGAAATAATTATTATATTAATTAAATTTTTTCATTTTTAACTATAATATATCATTCTATTTCTTTCCTTTTCACCATTGGAATGATGACAATGCCATTTGTGTATATGTGAACTACTACCTTCAATTCACGATGTGACTCTATTTTAATTAAAAAATGATATTAATGATATGTATAATTGTATTTAATGAAATAATTTGGTATTTATTATATTAGTATCATTTTTAAATATATGATATTACTTACCTCTTTTCCATAATGACCATCAAAGAAAAGGAAATGTTACACATGCATACGTACCGAATTCTACATCCATTATTGAAACACACCTGATTTCTCAAAATCATCTTGAAGGATTGGTCATAAAAGTATAAATTAATTATAAATATTATTATTATTTAATGATTATTATAATTGTTATTATTTAACCATGGTCAAATTAAGTGGACTGAATATAACAAATCAAAACATATATGAAAAAATAGGTTATTAATCGGAATGTGATTTTAACAAGAATTATTAATAAAAGGGTAATAAAAGGACATAAATAAATCACATATGGTATGATATATATAATTATGGTACTGCAATTTATTTATAAAAAATTTAAATTTAGTTTATAAAAGGTTTGAATGAGTACAATGTAATTCGAGACTTACGGTAAGATATTTCTTGTCTCTTATTTATTTATTAGAGAGATATGAAAACAACCAACTATTTTCTTCAATATTCTATATATATATTTCAACTTTTAAATGATATATCATTAATATCAAACTTTTAATTATTTTTATAGTTTCATTTGATGTTATCCTTTATTTGGGCTTATGATTCAAAAGATTACTAAATCGGTAAGGGTTTGGTATCTCTGTTTTCCTTCACTGTGGCATATGTTATGTTATGCGCATACAATAATTTATGTAGATTATATAAACCTCTTTAAAATTTAATACCATTAATCAATTTATCCTCATGAAATTTTATGTTTCATTTTATGGGGTTACTTAACGGTTATTAGTTTCATAGTTTCCAAATTGGTAAAGGTTTTATATTACAATCTCATCATTCATATGGATTGTTTATGATTATGTTTCAATTATAAAATATTATTATCCATGTAATGTCCTAGATTTTATGTGTATTATTTTTAAATATTTTATGGAATTATTGTAAGATCCCAATTTGTGACGGTGTGAAATTCAAAGGCTCCGGGTGCCTAGAATAAATGCTTGAAATAAATTAAAAATTTAAATAGAGTGTGTGAGTAGTTTTCCTGAGACAGTGGAAGAACAATTAAATGGGTTCCCAGATCAGAAATCAGATGGAACCATTGCGTTCAGTGCATCAAATTTACCTTAGGCAAAGCCAAACATCAAACGGCATGGGTCAGCTACAAATGTTAATTTTTTGGACGTTTTAAAGGAAAAAAATTAATAGTTTATTTTATTTAAACGTTTCCATGATGAAACGATGTTTTATTTTGTATTAAATTATTTGGATCCCAAGGATAGACTTATAACCTAGGAAAACTCCATGAAACCCTCTGTTGCTTTAGAGAGGAGCCAGCCTTGGAGAATTCTCGATGAACACCGACGAACGACAATGCATGGATCGTTGCACAATGATATAGAATCCTGGATGATGACTACTCTACCTATTCATAAATGATCAAGGTAGGGGTTTTTATTTAAATTATTTTCCCTAATATTGTATTCAAATGATGAACGTGGATCGACCCACAAATAGGTTGATCCATGGGTTATTCATTCATGTGGGATGGTATTTTATCGGGATTATTTTATAGGATTGATATCTATTTAACAAAAATTATTTTTGTTTTTATCCATTTGAACCTTTTAATGAGAGAGGATCAACACTGTAACGAACTATGGGGGAGGTTCATTCCTCAAATTCGTTTTTTGGATTTTTCCTCCCCTTTTTTACCCTGTGTTCTTCACGTTCCGCATGGGGTTATGAAAAATTGATCGTTGCACATTTGTTTCGCAATGAAACGATCAAAAAGTTGTAGATCAAACATTGTGAAAACCTAGAGAAGGTGACTGGAAGATTTCAGCGGACGAATCAACTTGGTTAACCAGATATATTTCTTCAATAAATCTTGGTTCTAATGGATCAAAACTTGTTTGTGAGGCCAATCGGATGACCTAAACCAAAAGAACCAGCATTGTGGTGATGAATAGACCCGGGATATTATGTTTATAGAAAAACAAATGGATAGATAAAGAATTGGAGGATCTCTAAAAGCACCAAATTAAGAACCTGTGATTCTGGAAAATCACGATGAACAAGCCATGTAGTTCAAACTACACGACGTGTGGGCCCCATTGAGTTAAGGCTTGTATTTTGGGTGATATAAGGAGATTTTGTAGCTTGTGATAGATGTAACATGGTTTGTGGGTCCAAACCTGGGAATATTTATGTATGTTAGATGAAACAAAGACACAGGGTGGAGTACACAGCATGTACTCCACCACAGGACCTGACCATGCCTGTTACAAGAGTTACCCCATGTACCGATACACGAGCTGATGGACACGAGTTTAATCCATGTAAGACCACACGACTGACATACAGAGAGTGGCCCCCAGATAGTAGGAAATGGTCTGTCATGTTCTTACATGTCATGTATAACTCTTTCTACACAACATGCTCTTCGACATAGGCCTTTGTACACGAGCAGTACCCGGGGTCATAGGACACGACGTGTGATCTTTCAACATGTTGTGTAACTTTATGTACATGGATTGACCTTCTGGTTCACCATTCCTTAGATAGGTTTCATTTGAAATTTTACCCTTTTCTCATTCCCCTGAAATTAAGGTATCATTTCCACCCACTTGAATATGATCCTTTTGCTGGACTTTCTCAATAGAGTAGGAATCCCAAGGAGAGGCCTAGAGCGAGATCCTCTACTAATTCATTACCCTAGGTAGAGTCAGTTGTCAATGAGACCATTTCTACAAGAAAATTATCCTCTACTAGTAAGTTAATTTTTATGAGTCATGTGATACTCCATGTCCTTGGAAGTGATCCTCATTCTTGTATCATGATATTTACCCACTCAGGAGAGTGTTCTCTTGTAATTATTTCTTATTTTCTCTCTTTAGATCTATCAGTGCATATATCACCCTTATGACACTTCTAGGAAAATGTACTTCTCAGAATAAGGTCATAAGGGATATCAGACTCATGGAGTGAGTTCTCCCAAATGATGGATTCAAAGAATCTTCGAGGTAAATCCCTAACATGGGTATGTAGTCATTGTGACTTACCTCTAGACTACGAGTCTGGGTTTTTAGTATATCTGATTATGTTTCTCTTGTTATATGTTCTATATTTGTAGATTTAACTGTACCTTTACTTGTGTATTTCATTGTGGTTTTTGGGGTCCTCTACTATATATTGTTATACTAACCCCTGTATGGGATTTTCCCACACATGTAATGTCTTGTGTAGACAAGAATACCTTTGATGGAGTCCAGGCTTGACCATGACTAGATAGATCTTTGTGATCTCCCCATACAGGCTGAGGTGTTCCTATGACTACGAGCAGCAGTCCCTGTTCCTATTTCTTGTTAACAGGTTGGACATTGTACTTTGTATACACTTTCATTTTGTGGTCTTGTATTCTGGCCCAACATACCATCTAAACATTAATTTTCATTATACTCTGTTGGTTGGGATTAGTTGTATGCATGCATTTTCATCCTTAGTGGTTTTTATGTTTTATAATTTATGGGCTTGGAGATGTGTGCATGTGTACATATACTTAAGAAATTCCTCCCATATTATTGATATGCCTTCCTTGTTCTAGGAACCCACCCATGGCCTATTAGAGGAGGGATTAGGGAGTCACGTAATGGGCCCCATTGGGATGAGTCATGACAGAGTGGTATCAGAGGTGGTCGTTTCATCCATAGGACCCAGATTATTTGAGATTGGTTTAGAGAAACATTTTTATGTTTTCTGAGCTCGTATTTTTGGCTAGGGACTACATTGTTGGTGTGGTAAACTGACGTATCCAAACATCAGGACTCTAATAACCCACTTTCCGACTCGTTACATGAAAACACTAGTTGTAGGGAATCAAAATAATGGTACATGCAATATATAATAATGGGTTTTGTTTTCCATCTTCTTTTGAGTTAGCTATTCAAAATCACTCTTTGACCATGGTACATATTGTTTCCTTATAGAATGCCTCCACGATGCATTCATTCTACGATTCAACGACTTGATCATGAGGATGACCCCCTCAGTGATGAGGCATAGATACAAGGACTAGTTCCCTAAGAATTACCTCTAGGTGGTGCCCCAACTGTACCGAAACCTGTGGAGCATCACATGGTACCCACAGTACCAATAGATGATGAGGAATGGATGAGCATGATCTATGAGTTTTAGAGATATAAACCCCTCAGGTTCTGAAGAAATACCAACCCTTGGTCTACTGAAGACTAGCTAGAGGTGGTGACCAGAGTTTTCCATCTAGTGAAGACACAAGCTGACCAGATGGTGATCCTAGGTGCAAGGCTTCTTTGAAATTCAATGGGATAATGGTGGAGTTTGACCCCGTAGACTCATTATGAGAAGACTCTTTATTGTATGGAGTTTTATAGATTCTTTAGGGAGTATTTATCTATAGTTATGCTAAGAGAAGATCATATCCAATAGATTATTCCGCTTTATTATGGCTATTTAATGGTGGATGACTATTCATCAAGGTTCACCAACATTGCCAAGAACTCAATGTATATGGTCACTAATCAGTACTATAGATCTAGGACCATTGAACAAGGTTTGGGATGGGACATCCAATATAGTGTAGTGCCTTTATGAATTTCTACTTATGTTGGAGTGCTCGAGAATGATTTGGTGGTCGAGAGCTTCTAAGTTGAGTACAGATAGCTTGTGGTAGTTAGCAGTTGAAAGATAGGTGCAGAGACCTCGACAGTAGGGAGTCGACATCCGACACAAGGACCATGACATGGGTGATGACACAGGAGGTCTCCATCAGGCTCAGAGAGATGGGGTATATGGGCATGGGAAGCTGCATGTGGTCGATGAAAATGACCCAGGGAATCTATAGATGAATATAGGTATGATCTATGTCTTTTATAAAACAACATCCATTATTATAGATGTAATTTCTTGTTATTATTTCCCCTCCACTTGTCTTTTTAGAAACCTTGAGTTTTTGATGGAGCATTTGACTTGACATTTATGCTTGGTGACACCTATAGGATGAGGCTCGATGATAACACATCTTTTCCAATAGTGTGATCATACCCTTTGAGGCATGATATTTAGATGGATCTTATTGGTAGCAGCACAGTGGACTTATGAAGTCATTCCCTATATGGACTTATTATCTTTGTACCAGGCCCAAATAGACTTCATTATGCAAAGAGTTTAATGTGTTCATAGTGATGGAATAAGGTTTTACTTTTTCAGTGAAAAGGAAACCCAGAAAACCCATAATGGGATCATGCAAAGGTGGGTGAATCTGATCACGTATGAGATGGATATCCTTACCCTAGGAGTAGTAGATGATGTAATATTTTAGTTCCCAGTAGTGAGTATGAGTTAATATTTCTAGAAGGTGTTCCAGTATTACCTCCCCTCTTGTACATCGACATCTGCATCAACTTACACCCCAGGAAAACACTGATATCCTCAATATCTTATCAGATGGATCCCACCGAGATTCGTGATGTGAGCGTCTAATTGGAGGTTTTTATGAGTAAGGGATTCATAGGACATAGTGTTTCACCATGGGGAGGGTTTTTTTTGAAGGCAAACATGTGTCTGAGGTTGTGTGTGGATTACTGGAATCTGATCAGGTTACCACTAGTTGCGAGTATAGGATGAGGATATACCGAAGATGGATTTGAGATGCCGCTACGGGAACTACCACTAATTGGTGATGCCTTTTGGCATGATGAACGCCCATATAATATGCATGGGATTATTAATTGGATCATCCAGTTATACTTAGACCATTTATTTTTAGTATTCAGTGACAACATAATTATTTACTTGGATTCAGAGGAGGATCACACAAGACACCTGCAGTTGGTTAAATATGTACTCTGAGAGCACTAGCTTTTCAAGAAGCTCTTGATGTTCCAGTTTTGGACATAGGAGGTCCATTTTCTAGGACATGTTATCCTATTATATAGAATTGTATTGTACCCAACCAAGGTTGAGGCAGTGTTAGCATGGAAGCCACACTAGACTGTGATAGAGAGGTTGAGCTTCCTTGGGTTGGTATGATACTACCAAAGATTTATCCTTGATTTCTCTCGGATATCAGCACCGATGTTAGCATTGACCCGGAAGGGGAGTCTTTTAATGGCTGGAGATGTTACAGAAGGATTTCTAGTAGTTGAGTTAGATTTTTACGAGGACACTAATACTGAGATTACCAGACGAGGGTGATGAGTAAGAAGTATTCTACGATGCATCAGGGATCGATATTGGTTGTGTCTTGATGTAGATATGGGAAGAGATTGATTATGGTTTGCACTAGATAAGGATACATGAAATGAACTACGAAAACAAAAATCCTGATTTGGTAGTGGTATTATTCATGTTGATGATGTGGTGACACTACCTGATGGGCAATCATTTTATCATCTACTCTGACCACATGATCCTCAAGTACATCTTCTCATAAAAGGATCTAAATATGAGGCAGAGTTGATGACTAGAGTTCCTATAGTATTATGAATTCATGATCTTTTATACTCTTGGGAAGAGGAATGTTGAGGATGATTCTCTCTATAGGAGATTGATTTTGCAGCTGAAGAGCAGGGAATCCGAGTAGTTTTCCTCAATAATATTGTCTTTCATGGATGGAGATGATGCAACTTATCTCCAGCCGAGGGTTTTCGCCCCTCCACTCTTACAAAAATATATGGAGGCATAGCTTGAGGGTGTTGAATTTGAGAATTTATGTGTTCAATTATCCGAATGACATGCTCGCGATGCATATTCATAAGGTGAAGAGCATGTCTTCATTTCCAGGGGACACATTGTTTTGCTAGTGGCATTGTGAGGGGAGGTTCTAAGGGAGTTTCATACACCCCCCATGGCGGTACATCCTAGAGTGTAAAATATTTATCAAGAACTCCAGTATTATTTTTGGTGGACATGTATTAAGAAGGCATTAGTAGAGTTCATTTCTAGATGCCTTAAGTTCCAACAGGTGATGGATGAGTACCTAGTTCCAGCAAGGTTAGCTCACCCTCTAGAAGTACCGAAGTTGAAGTGAGATGGAATATAAATAGGCTATATGATGGTATTACCATGAACTTCCAGGGGAAATGATTCCATCTACGTGATCCTTGACTGACTCACCATGTCAGACCACTTATTAACTATCAAGAGCAGAGTTCTGTAGAGATCGTTGGACTCCTCCACATGTAGGAGATAATTCAGATTCATGGAGTTCCTTTAGAGATATACTCAGGTCACGATGCTCATTTGAAATGCTTATTGTCAAAGGGATTAGAGGAGGCATTTGGGACCCAGCTATGTTTGATCATAGCATTAAATCCCCAAACAGATAGTCAGATAGAGAGAACTATATTGGTTCTAGAGGATATGTTGAGGGCATGTATCAGGAACTTTTGTCATAGTTGGGAGGACCACCTACCACTAGTGATGTTTTCATACAAAAACATCTACCACTCCACCATCGGTATGACAATATTTGAGTCTTTATATGGGTGACCTTGCCAGTCACCGCTCTACAGGACCAATCCCAGTGAGTCAGCACTCAGGGGTCCAAAGTTGGTGTGAGCCATAACTGAGAAGGTTCTGATCATCTAAGAGCATATGAAGATTACACAGACCCAGAATAATTCCTAGGTTTGATAGACGATAGAGAACCCAAGAGTTCAAGGAGGGAGACCATGATTCATTCAGGTCTCACCTTGATGAGGGTTGCAGATATTGTGTCAGGTTGGATTGTTGACTTCGAGGTTCATCAACCCCTTTTAGATACTATGCAGAGTTGGTGAGGTGTCGTACCACCTTTCTCTACTGCTGAAATTTCATTGAGTACAAATTTATTCTATGTGTAGAAGTTGAGGAGGTACATGCATGACCCATTTCATATCATCGATTGGGAAATGGTGGACATCGAGGATGGAGAGACCTTCTCAGAGTACATAGTAGAGATCGAGGATCAACAAGAGATGATCCTTCACGGGTGAGTGATTTCCATGGTTCATGTACAGTGGCAACATGGGAATCATCAGGATACCATTTGAGAGCGGGAGGCCCATATTATTTTTTAGTACCCACATCTGTTTGAAAATCCTTTTTTAGATTTTTGTGGATGTAAAATCCCTATGGTGTGGGTATCTCAATGTCTTGGATTTTACATGTATTATTTTTAAATATTATTTGGAATAATTATGAGACTATGATTTTTAATGGCGTGCGATTTTGAGGCCCATGGTTCCTAGAATAAATGTTTAAAATAAATTAAACTTTTTAATAGCTCGTGCAAGAGAATTACTTAAAAAAGTGGAATAACTTTTTCATGGGTGCCTGGATTAGAAATTTGAGGGAACCGTCATGTTTAGAGAATCAACTTTACCTTAGGTGAGACATAAAATCAACCAGTGTGGTTCAGATACAGATGATAATTTTTAGACGTTTAACGGAACTAAAATAAATATATTATTCATTTTATTTTAACATTTCCATTACAATAAAATGACTTATTTTGTTTTAAATTATAAGGAATATAGGGTTAGGCTCATAACCCCTGAAAACTACCTAAAATCCTCTAGAGCTTTAGAGAAGTGGCACCCTTGGCGAATTATCGAAATACACTAATGAACGACGATGTGTGGATCGTTGGGAAGTGAGATCAAATAATGACCAACATCTGATACCCTTATTCATCGATGATCATGGTATGTGTTGTTATTATATTATTTTTTCCATTCATGGATTCAAACAATGAATGTAGATCAACCCACAGATAGGATGACCCACAAATCGTTTGTTTTTTGGGGATGGTCTTTTATTGGGATTATTTTGGGGAATTGATCCATGTTCAACATAAATTAATTTTGATTTCCTCCATTTTATCATTATAACTAGAGAGGATTAACGCCTTGACAGACTATGGAAGAGTATCATTCCTCAAATTCGTTGTGTGGATTCTTCTTCCCCTTTTTACCCTGTGTTCTTTGCAGGGTTCTAAAAAATGTATTATTGCGCATCTGTTTCACAATTAAATTATCCAAAATCATAGACTCTACATTGTGACAACCTAGTATAGGTGTGATGAAGATGGAGGAGGAAGAATAAACATGGTTTGAGAGAAATTAATCTTCAATGGTTCTTTGTTCGGATGGATCAAAACATGTTTTCAGGGCCGATCAGAGGCCCAACACCAATAGAATCGGATTTATGCTAAAGAATAGACCATGGATATTTAGTTAGGAGGAAAGAAGTCAGATATATCAAAAATAAAAGGATCACATGAAGAGCTGGATTAAGATCCTATGATTCTAGAAATTCACGACGAACCCGGCGGGTAATTCAGACTACACAACATGTGGGCCATATTGAGCAATGACTAGTTTTTTGGGGGACCAAAGGAGATGAAACGACATTTGACTCATATAATAAAGAATTTGGGTCCTTACATAGGACTCTATGTGTATCTCGGATCATATCTGAAGATAGGGTGTAGTAGTAAACATGTAATCCATCACACGGACAGACCGGGCCAGTTATGGGGGTTACACCTTGTATCGATACACAGGCTAGCAGACACGGGTTGAAGCCGTGTATGCGCACATGACCCATATACATAAAGTGGACCTTGGATAGTATTAAATGCAGTGTGAAATTATTACACACCATGTATACCTCTTTCTACAAGACATTATCTTCGACACGGGCTGTTGTACGCGGGCAGTGTCCGGGGTCATAGGACCCGATTTGTGAGCTTTCTACACACCATGTACCTTTTTTAAATGGCTTGATCTTCTTTTCCATCATTCCATGGACATGATTATTTTGGGTTAGTTCCCATTTTCTCATTCCCCTAAAGGATATGTATCGTTTCCATCCACAGGAGTAAGATCCCTTTAGACAGAATTTCTGGATAGAGTAGAAATCCCATCGTGAGGCCTGAAGAGAGATATAATACCTATTATTGACCCAAGGTAGAGTTTGGAATCTATGGGACTAATACTAAAGGACATAAATCCTCTTCATAATAGGTGAATTTTGATGAGTCATGGTATACGCCAAGTCTCTAGTAGTGATCCTCATCCTTGTATTGTGTTCTTTCCCCACTTAGGAGTGAGTTCTCCCAGAATGTGTGCATTTGTTCTCTCATTAGATCTATATGTGAATTTATCACTCTTATGATGCTTCCTGATGAATGTACATCTCCTATGGATGTCATCAGAGCCATCCAACTCATAGAGTGATTTCTCTTGGACGAGTGCTTCGTGGAAACTTCGAACTAAATCCTTGGCATGGGTAAGCGGTTGTTGTGACATACGTTTTGACCATAGGTCTGCACTTAGAGTATATATATATATGTTTATATTGTCATATGTTCTATAGAAATATTTTATGTATATATGACTATAACTTTACTTGTGTATTTATTAGTGGTTTTTAGGGTCTTCTACTATGTATTGTTATACTCACACATGTACGGATTTTGCATACACATGTCACGTCCTGTGCCGAATATTGGCCTTTTAATAGAGTCCAGGGTGGAACACTACTGGACCACACATTGTGAGATCCCCCTACAGGATGAGGTGTTCCTACACCTACATGTTTTAGTCCATGAACCTATTTCTTACTCTCAGGATGGACTTTGTAGTTTCAAGACTCTTTCGTTTGGCGGGCTTATATTATGACCCAATTGACTTTCCTCTCTTTACTTTCCATTGTACTTTGTTTTTTAGGTTTAGTTTTATGAATGAATTTTGATCCTTAGTGGTTTTTACATTTCAGTATTAGTGGGATTGGAGATGTGTGTGTGTACATGCACTTAACGAATGCCTCCCATGTTAGTGATATTCCTACTAAGTGCTAGTCACCATCCCATGGCCAATTAGAGGTGGGCATGGGGAGACATAGTACTACCCCCAACAGGATGGTTCATGTAAATAAAGTTATAGAAAATCTATAGTTTTGTTATACTACGGTTATTAATGATATTAATAGTAAAATTTTAACTCTTCATTTTTTAAAATAACGAGGAAATGTTTTTAATAAAACCAGATATTATTTCTCACTTCAATAGGAAATCTGTTTTCTTCCAAAAAACATTTTTAATGTTTTAACTATTGTCATATAATTTTGAATAGATTTTTCAATTAATTTTTGAAATTTAAAAAAAAAATTAAAGTAAACTTTAAGTTGTTTTCCAAACAATGCATGTTTGGATTTTATTGAAAAATGTGAAAGGGATCGTTGTTTTAATATGTATGGAATGAACAAAATAGCCATTTGTCATAGAAATTATTATTTTTTGAAAATTAAATTAAATTATTTCAATTTTATTTTCAATTAAAATAATTTTAAAAATATTTTATGAAATTTTTGTCTTAAAAATTAATTTTACAACAAAAATTATTTTCCTCAAAAAATCTTCCATGTGAATTATTATTTCCAAATAATTATCTACCTAAGATAACATCCTTTAATATAAATTATGATTTCATGAGGATAGTATCCATGGATAATATTCTCATTCTTTATATGGATGGATTATTTTTATGGTGGCATGATGTTTTTGAAACCCATTTCTCTTCCATGGTTTATACTGTAACACCCCGAGCTTCCATGATACGCTTCTCATTCAATAATGCAATAGCTTGCATTGTACGCAACTTCGAGTTCTAAAACACCGCGACTAATCAAAGTAGCCGTTATGAATAGTAATAACCACTTTTTAAAATTATAGAAATTTTATATTTCAAAATGGACTTCATTTTTGGATTCGGAATATCGAAATTAGCCTATGTTGAATTTTTGGTATTTTTTTGAGAACTTCTAATTTTTTATGAATAGTGAAAAATACTTTAAAACAACTTTTTTAATCAAAATAATTTATTGGGATAAATTATACTATTTAGTAGTTTTAAGGTATAATTAGAATATATTTTTACCATTTTATCCAATTGTGGTCATTAGAATTAATTTAACATTGAAATTGGACATAAACAATTGCCAATCTTTTGATATAAATTGTTTCTTAAAAACACGCTATTTGTCGTAACAGCGGGAATTAATTATAAAATTAATTAATTCAACTTATAAATTTAGAATATTGTAAGATAGACATCATTTTTGAATTCGGAATATCAATTATAGCTTTGGGTGAAATTTTGGCCTTGTTCTGAAAAACTTCAATTTTTGATGAATAGTGAAACCACTAAGTGGTAGTTAAATAACTGATTTTTCGTTTAAATGAAATATTACCACTTCTGTGATTTGATTTTCAAAAATCCGACATACATGGTTGTCATTAAGAAGTAAAATGTGGTTCAATGAGATTAAAATAATTTTTTGGTGAATAGTAACTTTTAAGTTCTTAATCGCGATTAGAGGTAATTAGTGTAGTTTAAGGTACAAATAATGTTTTAATAATATGGGATGAGAATGACACTTGTCCTACTCCTATTGGATGAGTCATGGCCGACCAAGACAACCCATGGGTCAACTTGGGGACCCCATGGAGCCACTTTAGTTGGAAAATGAAATTAATATATATTTATTTAATGTTAAAATTAAATTGACACAAACATGAGTTATTTCACTAAAACAGTTTTTAAGTGGGGTTACACAAGTCCAAATTTTGACTATAAATATTAATTAGAAAGATAAAAAGATTTCCTACATCATAGTATTTTGTTTATAATTTTTAGACATTAAATAAATTAAATAATTTATGACATCATTATGATGCAGCGATGACCTCATTATTTAACGATTTAAATAAAATGAGAAGATAATGAAAAATACAAGGCTTACACATGTCCAAAGCCTATTGGATGAGGCGATTTCAAAACCTTATAACTTTATCCTCGAATTATATAAGTGTGGGACCTTTAGAATCAGAAAAGCATTGTGAAATAATGTAACATTTCAATCTTTCCAAAAGTGCCCCTCCTCTCCACTTATAAAAGGCCCCCACCTCTCCCACCTCATTTACACTTTCAAGAAATTTGGCTCGGCCAACCTCTGCCCAAATACTCTCCCAACTTCCCCCTCTTACTCCTAGAAGCCTTACTTTGGGCAGAACTCTTCCCAAGGAAGCCTTTGGCTCAAATCAAAAAGAGTTACCCGATTTTGAGGTAATGTCTTTTCTAATGTTGTTTTGTTTTATTTTTCTTCTCCAACCCCCTAACTCTTTTTATTCATTTCTTTTGTAACAACACCAGTATCCTCAATATACTAGGATGTTGTTATAAGAATTATTTGAGCTACACTTACACACACCTACATCTAATGGTTAAAGAACATACGGTTTCTGTGGATGGCAAATTTCTGCCTCACGAAACGATGATTGTTCAACACTCATATAACACCTTCAAAGGTGTCCATTAAGATGTCACTATTTTTATATATGATATATAATATGTTTATGTTTTACTTATGCTTCTGTATTTCTCATTTATGGAATACTTTATGATTTCCATTATGGGTAAAACGCGATAATTTCATTTTAGGAAGTGCGGACTACCGCCTCCTCAAAGTGATTTGAATCGTTAATGCCATATGTGGGATGTATAAAGGATGAAGAAAATGGTATTATACACTATATTATACTGGAATTATATTATACATTTATATCATTATGATTTAGTTCCATTAAATATGAAATTGAAATGAAAGTAGCGTTCATGCGTACGTACGGCTTACCGTCTCCATGAACGGTGCATTTCATTTCTTACCTCTAAATGATACGTAATATTATAAATGAATGTATATACTGGATATATAAGATATATATGACATCTAAATCATGAATATAATTCTGGATATAATGGATATTCTAGCACATGAACAACTTGTAATTATAAGAAGTTTATTGTTGACTCAAGTTACCAAAGATCGACAAAACGACCGTTATTAACTTAAATAATTACATAATGTTCATAACATTGTAATAAGTGATATAAAAAGGATAATGAAATTTAAAATGGTTCTTAATAAGGTAGATATTAACTCTAGTTTATTATTCAGGAGGTTAAAGAACGGTTGAGTCAAGTCGGACACAAGGTAAGGGAACTTCTTAACCCAACTTCCATTCTTTGGGTTAATCTCCTACTTTCAAATTATGTCATGATATTATTATGTCCTATTTTGTATTTTTACTTTCTTTATGTGTAACTATATTGAATACACATAATATATCTATTTTATTTTAAAACTGATCTTTTTAAGGACTTCGTCTCAATCTCCTTTCATTGAGGCATATTTGGTTTTATACACAACTTTCTTTTATACGGTGTATAAACCCCTTTGAATTTTAAGTTTATTCAAAAGGAATCTTTTTATACGAAGCGTTTTACTAAACGACAAAAAGGGAATGTTTTTCTTTCCGTACTTATGCGGCGACAATGACTTCTCTGCCACCGTGACCATTATTTGAGTTTCGGCTTCCTCTAAAAGCCATACCATCTTTTTAAAAGAAAAATAAATACCATGTTTTACTTTTCTTTTATTTTGGTATTGAAAATGTTTTTGAAAGCGTTTTTATTATATCAATGTGTTGTATTGATATCTTGTGATTGAAATGTGGAAATGTTATGTTTCCTTTATTCATGTTTTATGTGATACGATTATGTTATGGTTTATGATATGTTTAAACCTATTCATATGAGGAATGTATTGGACTTAATAAGTGACGGGTGGAGCCCGCTATAGCTCCTCGATGCATCGGTAGGTCTCATGAGACAACTAGACATGGAATTGGCCGAGGCCCTTTCCCAATTTGATTTATGGTTTTGGCCGAGGCCTTAATCATTTTAGACGTCTTGGCCGAGGCCTTGACAAAATGTTTCAGAATGTCCGGCATTATACATTCCCTCATTATGAAAGTGGTTATTGATATTGCATGTGATTATTCGACCAGTAGAATATCCATGTGAATAAGTGAATGGCATTATCTCATTTTACTTTTGCCATATTATGCTGATGTTCAAGTTTAAAAGGCTTTTGTTTTAGTTATACATTGACTTAAATTTTTATGTTTATTTATGAAAGCTTCCTCAATATTTTTATCCTTACTGAGCATCTGAGCTCACCCCTTTCAGCGTTTTAATATTTTACAGGATGTGAAGAAGTATTTTATGAATGACCTGCAGGGATAGTCATAAGAGGATATGAGTGTGGACTATGAAGACTTTGTTATTAGTTTTTCACTTTATGATGTAATGTAAGACTTATGAATGTATCTAGTGTTTCCAAGGCTACTAAACTAATCGGTCTTTCGAGACTTGATCTTTTGTGATCATGCCAATGTTACGAAGTAATGCACCGACTCTGGGTAGCTGGGGTCGGGGCGTTACAGTTGGTATCAGAGGCAGTTTAGTACTAACCTTGGAAGCTATATTTAGATAAACTCTGATTAGAGCACATAGCCCAAAGATAGACTTTGAGGATTAGTATAGAATAACTTCCTAGAATTTTGGTATTATAGAGATGTTATGAGTTTTCTGAGCAATACATCCCTGTCTGGATACGAGCAGGTAGAGGCGGCTCTGGCACAGATGTACCTAGGGGTAAAACCCGAAAACACCGCTTTGAGCTAGACTCAAACGGGAACTGGTGCACGACAATGGGCCTTGCTGCACTCTTGGTTACGACACTCCCGAGGGATATGCTTAGGATAATTCTCATTTTATTTACAAACCACTATGAAGGGTTATGAGTATATACTTCCTCAAAGAAAACATTTCTTTTTATGATTATGGATTATATCCATAAATAGTTCAATTTATGTAAAGTGTTTAACAAGTATGGAATTATGTATTTTGATTCATAAACTAATCTAGTTTATGCCATTGTTTAGAAATGGAGCCTAGTGGAAGGAATGGAAACCGTATCAATGCAAGAACTCCGTGTAGGGATTTCCCTCCTGCTCAAGATAATTATTGTGGATCTGGAGATACAAATGGTGCTGATCAGCTTCTCACCGTACTGGGACAACTCACGCAGGTTATGAATAATAACCTTACTTGTATGGAGCACCCTGATCCGCAATGTAGAGGATCAATGCTAGACCGTTTCATGAGGCAACAACCACCAACCTTCAATGGGAGTACAAATCCTACAGTATCTAAGAAATGGATAAGTTCCTTAGAGAAAATATTCCATGCCTTGGGGAGTAGTGAAAGGGAGAAGGTTGTCATGGCAGTTTACCGCCTCACTGGAGATGCCGATCAGTGGTGGTCGCTGATTCAAAACACAAAGGAAGATGATGACGTATCGAATATGGAATGGAGGGAGTTCAAAGAGATTTTCTTAGAAAAATATTTTCCTCGTGACCATCGAGCAGATATGGAAAGGCAATTTCTAAGTTTGAGGCAGAAGGAGGATGAGAATGTCGCAATGTATGAGGCTAACTTTACAAGGATAGCGAGGCATGCTGCCGATTATATACGTAACCCAAGGAGTAAGATTGATCGTTTATTTGATGGGTTAAAAAAATTTCTCCATCGAGCTTTAGTATCACAATCCTTCTCATCATACGAAGATATTGTCTCGTGTGCTATCAAGACAGAAAAGGAATTCTCTAAGTCTTATGACAACAAAGTAAAGCAAGAGAAGAAGATAACGATGGAACAAGAGACAGATAAAGGGAAAAAGGGAAAGAAGGATTTTCCATTATGTGATAATTGTGGGAAGAATCACCCTGGTACTTGCCTAAAAGGAATGGGAGTTTTTTATAAATGTGGAGAAAAGGGTCACCAGGCTCGTGATTGCAAAGGAAAGAAAGAGGCTGTCAAAGTTGAATGATACAATTGTAGGGAAACACGGCATTATGAAAATGAATGTCCTAAGAGTCAAGGAAACTTACCTCAGAAAAGGCCAAGGGATCAAGGCCAATCTTATGCTCTGACTACAGTTGAAGCGGAATAATTAATGTATTGGTGATTTTGGACTCAAGGATTATATTCTTGTTATAAGAATAATGTGATATATATATATGGATTGTACTGCAGTACTTGTTGATTTCAGTAAGGTTTTAATATGATTAAGGTAGTCATATTTTTAGTATGTGACAATAAGAGAAACTTTTCTTTGTTTGGGGAATCTGATGTTACAATTGATTTTGGAATTTAGAGAACTTTTAGAGAAAGTCTGGACGGAGGTATTTTGGATAACTATTAAGGTTGGAATGGATTAAGTTGAACCATGGATAGTATTGTTTAAGGTTAAAGAATTTCTGAAGATTATTTTTGGAATATTATAATATTATAGTTTTAGGAAAAAGGACAACCTGCAGGGTGGGGAATAACCCGTCGCGTCGGACAAAGCTGTAGGAATCGAACCCACAACCATAGTGCGACAAGCCTTTATTTCCTACCACTAGCCTACAGGAAGTCCCTGGTTATTACAAAATAGTTTTACTAATCTAAATGGTATGTGTTAACATTTTGAACCTTATACAATTAGGATAAATAGAATATTTTTGAGTTCCGTTACCATTTGGAGTAAAAGTTGGGTTTGTGGTAAAAATTTATTAACGAATGAAAGTATACATAACAAGTATGTATATTCCCTTAAGTTCTCAGTAAATCTCCTAAATAAATTCCTCAACATTATAAAAGGTAACTTAAAACAAAAATGTTGTCGGTTAACTTTTCCAACTGGGGATTCAATGACCGTTTAACCAATCACAAGTTTGTGATTTTATTGTGGTTAAACTTTCTACTAATCATGTTTTCTATAACTCTCCATCAGACCTTGATGGTTTGTTTCTCCTCCATATCCATATTTTCATATAATCCTAGAATGGGCTATATCGGGTGACCTTTGTACTTATCCTGCTTTCTTTTAATGTTATATATTTATTAACCTTATTTCCGATGTGGGTTTTCCTCAAAGGTATTTTCTCTTTTCAACCTTTTATTTTCAAAGAAAAATTTCAAATTGCGAGGACGCAATTTATTGAAGGAGGGGAGAATGTAACACCCCGAGCTTCCACGATACGCTTCTCATTCAATAATGCAATAGCTTGCATTGTACGCAACTTCGAGTTCTAAAACACCGCGACTAATCAAAATAGCCGTTATGAATAGTAATAACCACCTTTTAAAATTATAGAAATTTTATATTTCAAAATGGACTTCATTTTTGGATTCGGAATATTGAAATTAGCCTATGTTGAATTTTTGGTATTTTTCTGAGAACTTCTAATTTTTTATGAATAGTGAAAAATACTTTAAAACAACTTTTTTAATCAAAATAATTTATTGTGATAAATTATACTATTTAGTAGTTTTAAGGTATAATTAGAATATATTTTTACCATTTTATCCAATGGTGGTCATTAGAATTAATTTAACATTGAAATTGGACATAAACAATTGCCAATCTTTTGATATAAATTGTTTCTTAAAAACACGCTATTTGTCGTAACAGCGGGAATTAATTATAAAATTAATTAATTCAACTTATATGTTTGGAATTTTGTAAGATAGACATCATTTTTGAATTCGGAATATCAATTATAGCTTAGGGTGAAATTTTGGCCTTGTTCTGAAAAACTTCAATTTTTGATGAATAGTGAAACCACTAAGTGGTAGTTAAATAACTGATTTTTCGTTTAAATGAAATATTACCACTTCTGGGATTTGATTTTCAAAAATCCGACATACATGGTTGTCATTAAGAAGTAAAATGTGGTTCAATGAGATTAAAATAATTTTTTGGTAAATAGTAACTTTTAAGTTCTTAATCGCGATTAGAGGTAATTAGTGTAGTTTAAGGTACAAATAATGTTTTAATAATATGAGACGAGCATGACACTTGTCCTACTCCTATTGGATGAGTCATGTCCGACCAAGAGAATACATGGGTCAACTTGGGGACCCCATGAAGCCACTTTAGTTGGAAAATGACATTAATATATATTTATTTAATGTTAAAATTAAATTGACACAAACATGAGTTATTTTACTAAAATAGTTTTTAAGTGGGGTTACACAAGTCCAAATTTTGACTATAAATATTAATTAGAAAGCTAAAAAGATTTCCGACATCATAGTATTTTGTTTATAATTTTTAGACATTAAATAAATTAAATAATTTATGACATCATTATGATGCAGCGATGACCTCATTATTTAACGATTTAAATAAAATGAGAAGATAATGCAAACTCCAAGGCTTACAGTTGTCCAAATCCTATTGGATGTGGAGATTTCGAAACCTTATCACCTTATCCACGAATTATATAAGTGTGGGACCTTTAGAATCCGAAAAGCATTGTGAAATAATGTAACATTTCAATCTTTCCAAAAGTGCCCCTCCTCTCCACTTATAAAAGGCCCCCACCTCTCCCACCTCATTTACACTTTCAAGCCATTTGGCTCGGCCAAACTCTGCCCAAATACTCTCCCAACTTCCCCCTATTACTCCTAGAAGCCTTACTTTGGGCAGAACTCTTCCCAAGGAAGCCTTTGGCTCAAATCAAAAAGAGTTACCCGATTTTGAGGTAATGTCTTTTCTAATGTTGTTTTGTTTTATTTTTCTTCTCCAACCCCCTAAATCTTTTTATTCATTTCTTTTGTAACAACACCAGTATCCTAAATATACTAGGATGTTGTTATAAGAAGTATTTGAGCTACACTTACACA
This sequence comes from Viscum album, assembly GCA_963277665.1. NCBI lineage: Eukaryota > Viridiplantae > Streptophyta > Magnoliopsida > Santalales > Viscaceae > Viscum > Viscum album. The sequence goes on from OY728166.1 coordinate 823,847,997, forward strand.
CACCTACATCTAATGGTTAAAGAACATACGGTTTCTGTGGATGGCGAATTTCTGCCTCACGAAACGATGATTGTTCAACACTCATATAACACCTTCAAAGGTGGCCATTAAGATGTCACTATTTTTATATATGATATATAATATGTTTATGTTTTACTTATTCTTCTGTATTTCTCATTTATGGCATACTTTATGATTTCCATTATGGGTAAAACGCGATAATTTTATTTTAGGAAGTGCGGACTACCACCCCCTCAAAGTGATTTGAATCGTTAATGACATATGTGGGATGTATAAAGGATGAAGAAAATGGTATTATACACTATATTATACTGGAATTATATTATACATTTATATCATTATGATTTAGTCCCATTAAATATGAAATTGAAATGAAAGTAGCATTCATGCGTACGTACGGCTTACGGTCTCCATGAACGGTGCATTTCATTTCTTACCTCTAAATGTTACGTAATATTATAAATGAATGTATATACTGGATATATAAGATATATATGACATCTAAATCATGAATATAATTCTGGATATAATGGATATTCTACCACATGAACAACTTGTAATTATAAGAAGTTTATTGTTGACTCAAGTTACCAAAGATCGACAAAACGACCGTTATTAACTTAAATAATTACATAATGTTCATAACATTGTAATAAGTGATATAAAAAGGATAATGAAATTTAAAATGGTTCTTAATAAGGTAGATATTAACTCTAGTTTATTATTCAGGAGGTTAAAGAACGGTTGAGTCAAGTCGGACACAAGGTAAGGGAACTTCTTAACCCAACTTCCATTCTTTGGGTTAATCTCCTACTTTCAAATTATGTCATGATATTATTATGTCCTATTTTGTATTTTTACTTTCTTTATGTGTAACTATATTGAATATACATAATAGATCTATTTTTATTTTAAAAATGATCTTTTTAAGGACTTCGTCTCAATCTCCTTTCATTGAGGCATATTTGGTTTTATAGACAACTTTCTTTTTATACGGTGTATAAACCCCTTTGACTTTTAAGTTTATTCAAAATGAATCTTTTTATACGAAGCGTTTTACTAAATGAAAAAAAGGGAATGTTTTTCTTTTTGTACTTATGTGGCGACAATGACTTCTCCGCCGCCGTGACCATTATTTGAGTTTCGGCTTCCTCTAAAAGCCATACCATCTTTTTAAAAGAAAAATAAATACCATGTTTTACTTTTCTTTTATTTTGGTATTGAAAATGGTTTTTAAAGCGTTTTTATTATATCAATGTGTTGTATTGATATCTTGTGATTGAAATGTGGAAATTTTATGTTTCCTTTATGCATGTTTTAGGTGATACGATTATGTTATGGTTTATGATATGTTTAAACCTATTCATATGAGGAATGTATTGGACTTAATAAGTGACGGGTGGAGCCCGCTATAGCTCCTCGATGCATCGGTAGGTCTCATGAGACAACTAGACGTGGAATTGGCCGAGGCCCTTTCCCAATTTGATTTATGGTTTTGGCCGAGGCCTTAATCATTTTAGACGTTTTGGCCGAGGCCTTGACAAAATGTTTCAGAATGTCCGGCATTATACATTCCCTCATTATGAAAGTGGTTATTGATATTGCATGTGATTATTCGACCAGTAGAATATCCATGTGAAGAAGTGAATGGAATTATCTCATTTTACTTTTGCCATATTATGTTGATGTTCAAGTTTAAAAGGCTTTTGTTTTAGTTATACATTGCCTTAAATTTTTATGTTTATTTATGAAAGCTTCCGCAATATTGTTATCCTTACTGAGCATCTGAGCTCACCCCTTTCAGTGTTTTAATATTTTCCAGGATGTGAAGAAGTATTTTATGAATGACCTGCAGGGATAGTCAGAAGAGGATATGAGTGTGGACTATGAAGACTTTGTTATTAGTTTTTCACTTTATGATGTAATGTAAGACTTATGAATGTATCTAGTGTTTCCAAGGCTACTAAACTAATCGGTCTTTCGAGACTTGATCTTTTGTGATCATGCCAATGTTACGAAGTAATGCACCGACTCTGGGTAGCTGGGGTCGGGGCGTTACATATACCATAAGAAATTTATTATGAAACTCACTGATTTCTCCACAGGACATCCATAGAAGAAATGATGAAATTACTGTGAAACCTATATATTTTTCAGAGGTTATGATATGATTAAATGTTTATAAATCCCATTTCATTTAATGGGTTATGATATGATGAATTTTTCATGATCATGTGGAACACACATGTATTATATTCACTATGTTATGGGTGGGACCTGTATATCACTTCTATTAGTTGGTTAAATATTTATATCTCATGTGATAATAATGTGAAAAAAGTCAATGTGCTTGATATGCTATGAAAAAGAATTGTGTCCAAGTCCACTATAGGAAATAGGTGTGTCCTAATTTATAATGTGAAATAAGTGATTAGTCTAGATCCACTATATTGATGGTCTTGGTAGTTAACCATGATATATAAAATATCCTTCAATGTTTATTATGGTGGAAAATTTTTTATGGTCCATTATTGATTTATGGTGAATTTTAACCCTTATTGTCCATGTATTTGGAAATGATAATGTTTTATTCCACAAATCCTATTTATGATCTATGATAGGATGGGTATGAACATCATAAGTTATGTTCATGATCACATACAATTATTATTATCTTATTCTTTAATATGAATAGGGATTTACATCTCTTATATTTAAACTTACTAAGCATCTGAGATCAACCTTTATTATGTTTCATTCCCAATGTTATGATGATAAGTTTAGAAAGGGGTTTTCTATGAACAAAACAATGTGATAAGATCTTTGTGGGTGATGTTGAGGACCATTAACCAAATACTCATATTGTGTCCTTGGAATAAAAGAAATAGAACTATTATGGTTCTGTATCACATGTCTGTGAAATGTATTTAATATTCATTTAAAAATACATAATATAATTTTTTGAAAATCCCAGGTCGCTATAATTCTCCCCTAATATGTATTTCATGGAATCCACGGTGATATAATGGATAGTGTTCCCACCAAACCCTATTATAGGACTTATTTTATGAAAATTTATTTTAGACATAGCAATATTCAATAAGAATCGTTATTTGATTTTGGTTGATTGTGTTGGGGTCCAATATTCCTCTATATTCATCACATTGAATTCATTTCAGATGATTATATTTGATTACACCCCATGTTTTATGAAATTGTTTTTAAGCTACTTGTATTTCATTCTTACATTTTTACCCCTAATCAATGAAAAAAATAATCATTTGTACAAAATAAGTCATAAAATATTTGAATCAAAATAAAAACACTTTATTAATTCATAGTGTAGAATTACTAAAAAGATACAAAAAATAATTTATTACATACCAAGGAATATTATATAGTATAGATGATTACATATATTAAAATATATTAAATTATATAGGATAATTTATAGAAAGGAATACTATCCTTCAATGTAGGAGACCCATTGGATCATCATCTCCCTTGAGAATAAATATTAGTATAACTAAACCAATAAAGAAAAAAACCATCATCAATGAATAATTAAGGTTATAAAATCTAAAATGAAAACTATAGGAATGATAAATGTTAATATTATTAATCATTTTACCGAAGTATGTTAGTTTATATATTGGAATAAAATATTATATTTATATAAATAATTATTAGATATAAGAATATTAGAAATATTCATTGGAAATATGGTTGTTGGACATAGAGTCTTAAAATATATATGTATATAATAGGCTTACAACCATCCAATTGTTATTATTAATAAAGTAATAAGAATACATTATTTTGTGACTATAATTTTTTTTCTAAATTGTTTAATATAACTTATGCATGCTCATATTAGAATTATTTTTTACAACCTCTAGAAAATGAATCTAAAAACAATTACATATAGGGAATCATAATATTATAATTTATTAATAATTTAAAGTTAATTTTAATTATAAAAAATAATTTATAGAGGTCAAAGTTAATTACCATGATAATGGTAAAAGGGTTTTTTAAGAAAATTGGTTATTGAGACTAATTTATATTATTTATTAATTTATTAAATTGATCCCTGGTAAATAATAACCACAATTAAATATTAAAATATAAAAAAAATAATTAACTATACATTAATTGTAAGTTGATATGAAGTAATATTAAGATCAATTAATCTTTAAAAGAGTAATTTTCTATATAAATAGTTTTTCTATTTATGTTATATATAAATTTAGAAGTTAAATTTGAATATTTTGGAAATTGAATTATTTTAAATGAAGACCAAATTTTGATTCAATCCATATAAATTTTATAATGGGGGATATCCAATATATTTATTAAAAATAATTATACTGTTAAAAAATTAATATAGGAAATGTGGTATAAAAGGTTTAATTTTCCTTTGATCATATTTTATTAAATTAACGTGACAAATTAATCTTATGTAAAAAATTATATTATTTCAATGTATTAAATACACTAATAGTCACCCATGATATTTCATGGTGTATTCGGTTACTGGATTTTATTTTAATAAAAAATTCGTATTTATAAAATGTTAGAAGAATAAATAATGTTGGATATATTTTAATTAGAAACTAATGGTATTTTAAAATATAATAGGAGTGCATAACATATAAAGAGACCAGCTAAATTGTCAAAACAAAAGTGATAGATTAATATTATATTAATATCTAACTTTTTTGTATGGATGTTTGATTTCATTTTCAAATTAAATCACAATAACACTAATGCGTGCACTAAAATAATAAGTGATAGATAAATCGAAGATAAGACAATGGTTGTAAAAATAAAAATGAGAAAATTTAAAATTATTGAATTAATTATCGATTGATAGAATTTAGGAAATTTCTATATAATTTTTAATGTATAAATTTTTACAGGATTTTCAAAAACATGAAGTTATATAGTCATCCATTAACTAACTCTTTTTTTGAAAATAATTCAGTGCTATAATAAATGACTCACTACACAATCTAATGCTTGAAAAAAATACATGTTCTAATTATCTAAAATACAATCTCAATTTAAATAAATCATCTAGTATTATAAATCATCCACTGGTTAGTAAGAAACACTATAATAAACCCACTACTAATAAGACTCACTCGGTACTTAATTGGAACCATTTAAATCATCACTCCCCAACCGATGATTTTTTTTAATTTCTGAAACAATCCTCTGTTATCGTCTGATCATTTTTTTTCATCAACTGTAACAGATGTTTTAGCATCCTTACTCACAATAATGGAATCCTCATGGCTTGATAGTAAATGGAATTTTTTTTGTTGTGTTCCCTTCGTTCTTATATTGCAGACCTGAGCCTAGTCTATGACATTAAGAATCTTCATGTTAGATTCTACCTTCAAACAATTTCATGATGTATTTGTACGAGTGGTTAAATTAAACAGGATTTCTTCTTGAAATCAGGTATTTGGAGAGGGCATCTGTCTTTGTTACTATAACCTTATAAAAAATTCCATAAGTGGAATGTGAATACCAGAAATGAAAAATAATAAAATAAATCATAACCCATACTCAATACAAGTAAAATAATCTATTAACTGAAACAAAATTAAATGAGAAAACTTCTTAATAAGGCTATACAAGAACTTTCATAATGTGATCCACAAATTTATGATAATAGAAGGAAATTGGAGGTTTATTTTACACACAATGAAACTTAGAAAATGTCTCTTCAGCATATACCATAAATTTCAAAATTTATAGAAGCCAATAACGGGGTTTTATTCCCTTACAAGTAACACAAATTTTAAAAAAATATTAAAAGTTCCATCAAGATGAAATGTTAATTATTCAAAATAGTAAGCTAATAAACGTCACAAATCTTTGGCACCATTTCTTCTCACCAAGGTCTAACAATAGAAACCCAAACCATGTAGACATAAACTATCCTAACTATCCCTTAGTAGCATAATTTTTCAAAAACATGAATCTACAAGAAGACAATCCATCATCATTAATGAAATACATCATGTAAATAGAATAAAAAGATATAAATGATTTATGAAGTACATCTCAAATTTATTGAACTGTTGTTGAACATTTTTTTTAAAATATCTATACAATAAGGTTTAGTGGTAATGAAATTTAAAAATAAACAGTTCTCCTAAATGGAATCCTATATTCCTAAAAGTATGATGTATTTTCCTATCATTAATAAAACATATACAGAATAATTATCAAAAGATCCGAGGAGATTAAATAATAATAAGCTCAATGTAAGAAAGTATATAGCAGGAGTTGAACTGTCACAATATTTCTTGAATTCTATAAAATATACGACAAACTCATTGATATAATTTCATCCACTAATTTGAGTTTCTTCAATTAGCAACTGGACTGCATCATAAATATCATCTTCCCCTATAATAAATTCTAATACATCACCCAAGGTATCCTAAATAAAAAATGGTAAATAAATAATAAAGATTTTTTAGAGACCCAAAGCCTGACGTACATGGACATTACATTACTTTTGAGGAATACTTAGTACATAACAAAAACACACACACAAGGATCGTAATAGTTTAGTGTCTTTGGAAACTTAGAATATAATCTTCTAATCGTGGTGAAAGATCTTTAACATCTCCAATAAAGATCTTCCACTTTTTCTACCTAAAACCTTTCTTTATATCCTGGGGAAAAGAAAACATAAAAGGGTGTGCTCAAATGCTTAGTAAGGTTAAACAAAATAAATATCAATCACATCATATTCATAAGAACATAACATTTTGGAAATTTTAACCTGCAAAAGAGAGCATAATTTCATAACATGGGATAAATCATAGTAGTGAAATGAAATCCCAATAATCATAACTTAAAACATGAAACTTTGTGGCATACACACATAATCATAGAGAATAATATCTTATTAGTCAAGACTCATTTCCAAAACTATCTTATTGGAGAAAGTCCCTTTCTGAACCGAGTCACCCTCGTTTCAGTCCTGCTTCACTGAACAGGTATAACCTACCGTTCCAGCCATGTCTATCTCATGAGATATAAAATCTTTACCCAATGCATTGGAGGGAGATATAGGTCCCACCCATCTCATAATTATACCATTCTTATGTGTTCCACTAAATCATAAACCATACATCATAGCATAACCCATGTAATAAAAATGGGAATCTTAAACATCATGACATCATAAAACAATTCATATAAGATAAAGGAATTCATAAAAATATAATTCAATCACAACATAATCAAATAAATGTAATAATAGGTATAGAAACAGAACCATTTATTATCTTAGATGGAAAATAATTTTGATAAAACACTTGAACTCCATTCTTGAGGATAATATCCTTTCTGCTTCAAAAAAACTTTTCCTTTCTTAACATGTCATACAATTCTAAGATAAAAGAAGTTGATTTAAAATAAACTTGAAAACATGTAAAATAAGCTTCTTGGAAATAATGTTTTAAAAATCCATTCATGCCGTATAAGTTTAAAAAAAACATTCTTCTCGTGCTTTTGTCAGAAAAGTCAAAAAATACCCCGTACGAAAAACGACAAAAGATTCCATTCATATCCTTTACTAAAAACTCACCGAAGGGTAAAATTGGATTTAAACAATTGTATTTGGATGGAAATAATATTAGATATTGAGGAAACATGGATGTGGATGATAAAATACACCCTATTAAATGCCAAAGTATAACCAATCTCGGATAAAAATGAGATTGTGATATTTTCCTTACCTTATGTCCGATTTGCTTCGTAAGTGTCCGAACCTCCTGTATAATGATTTAAATAATGTCATTGACTTATTACATAATAATATTCATTGTTATTATATCATATACGGCTCACTTATGACTTTATATTACCCATTCTTTTTTAAATTCATGTTAAAGTAGCGTTTTGGGTAAAATCGTCTCATTTGTCGTTCGTGTTTTAACTTGAAATTATTCATATGATTACATAGATCATTATTACTTAATTATAGAATATAAAACATGATTTATATATAATATATATTCATAATATACATATATATTATGTATCGATAAATGGAAAGAAATACACCATTCATGGAGACGGTAGGCCGTACGTACGCATGAATGATGTTTTCATTTCGTTATTGAATTGAGTGGAATTAAGTAGATGACTTAAATATATATAAAAATAAATCCAGTAGCTTTATAATGTCATATATTTCATTATTATTGCTTATATATACTTTATAATCATTCTTAAATGGTTAACATGGAGAATGAATCTCATCGCGTCGTGGAGACGGTAGTCCGTACATACGCACGAACGATGACATCATTTCCATAATTATTGAATTGAATTGGATTGGATGATACAATATATGAGAATCAATATGATTTTATAATAACTATGTATAGTTATTCTTTACACCATTATACCCATCCATGTAAGGTGGTGGTGGAAAATAGATTACACCACGGCGTGGAGACGGTATTCCGTACGTACGCACGCGCGGTGATTTCTTTTTTCCGTTGGATGGATAGATGGTGAAATAGGGTTGTTTCATACTTATAATAACATATCAGTATATGAGTGATACTGACGTAATTACTTCATAATGAAACAACCTAAGAAGAAGAAGTGGAAGAAGAAATAAAGATGAATGAATCGGTAACGGACATTACCTCTTCTTTGAAGTGCTTCTTTGAGACCTCCTTTTAGGGCATTAAAATGGGTCTTTGAAGAAGACCAGAACATCTAGGATGATACTAGAGAAGTGGAGAAGAGATTTTTTCATGGGTTGGCCGAGCATGAATGCTCAAATTGGTGTGAGGAGGAGAGAGAGTAGGTGCCCTTTTATAAGGGAGGAGAGGGGTACCTTTGGAATAACTAAACATATTATTTTATTATAAAGTCAAGTTCGGTTTTAAATAGCTAAAAATTGATTTATTTCGTGGATAAGGTGGGGATGTGTCTAAATCCTCTCATCCAATAGAATTTAGACAAGTTTAGGTTCCTATTTTAACCTTATCATTTAGATTTAACATTAAGTTAAATAATTTTACTTTTACCGTGTCTTCTTGTGTTCTTACACTATTAGGTTAATAAACATACTATAAGAAGCCAAACGAACCCCAAATTGTTTATTATTAATATATATAACCTCATCTAAGTCATTTGGCTGATCATTAGATTTTTAGGAATAAAATAACAATTAATAATCTAATATTTGTTTTAAAAACTATTTTATGTCAATTTTGACACTATTTAGTAATTGATTTTTGTGAAAATTATAACAGAATGATAAGTTCGAAAAAAGTTAGATAAATAAATAATAACATGTCATAATAACCTATAAAATTATTTTAATTCATAAAAAGTCTCAAATTACATTTATTTTGGTGTTTATAACATCAATTATGTCAATATTTTATTAATAAAATAATTACTGCATCATCATTGTGTCATAAATAAATTAAATTAATTAATGTATAAAAATTACAAATAAAATACCATTATGTATGAAATCTTTTTAGATTTCTAATGAATATTTATAGTCGAATTTATCTTATGTATAACACCATATTAAAAATTATTTACTTATTAAACAATGATTTTAACTATTTTAACCCTTCGTTAAATAAATTAATAATAAATGTCCTAATCTAATCCAAGTGGGCCTAAATGGTCATATTTTATTCCTAAGTTTGTTTTTGGGGGAATTAAACTTATCCAATAGAATTAGGACATGTTTTAGGGTAATAATAATATCATCTTTACCCTTAATTACCCTATTTACTTTTAACCGTGGTAAAAAAAAGTAAAAAGATACTATTCACCAAAAATTATTTTTATCTCATTGAACCAAATTTTAGTCATTGATATTAACCGTGTCTCTTTGATTTTCGAAATTCCACTCACAGAAGCGGTAAAATTATGTTTTATGAAAAATTCAGTTTTTTAACTACCACTTAGTGGTTTCACTATTAATCAAAAATTAAAAGTTTTCAGAAAAATACCAAAATTTCACCCTAGGCTAATTTCGATATTCCGAATCCAAAAATGGAGTCCATTTTGAAAAATAAAATTTATAAAATTTTAAAAAGTGGTTATTACTATTCATAATGGCTAGTTTTAATAATATTTTAATAGCATATTGTTGTTTAGTGAAACTCGTTATTGCGTACTACACACGCTATCGAGGAAGGTCGCGATTGTATATAATGCAAGGCAAATCAAGGATGCGTGTTGTGCCAGCTCCTTTTGGTGTAGCATACAACACAAGAAATTAATGAAATTAAAATTAATATTTTTTATAAAATCTCGGGGTGTTACATTCTACCCCCCTTAAAATGAATTTCGCCCTCGAAATTTGTCGGGGTTATAAATGGTTTACTATTCGAAAGTTTCTTTAACAGAAACCCACATCGTAAAAAGGAATACCAAAAACTATCATTGAAAACGAATGTATGGAACTTAACAGTTACCTAAATAAACTAATCAATGGGTTTCCACATAGGTGAAAATATGGATATGGAAGAAAAATCTAACCATCATGTTCTGATGGAGAGTGGTAGAGAACTTGGCTATGGAAAAGCCAATAATCAAAAATCCATAAATTTGTGACGATCTATGGTACCATCTGATCAATCAGATATAAGAGCACTAGGACAACATTTTTGGTTTTCAAGATCATTTCCCTAAAGTTGAAGAATTTGAAAAAATAATTACTTTATTTTGGTACAATCTCACTATTGTTCATGCCTTGAACAATTTCCACTTCGTCTCTTAAATAAATGAAGTTGAATTTGTTATTCGTGAAGTGTTAGAAGATCATGTGATAGAATGACGGGTCATTCCATCTATCTCAAACAAAAGGTTAGAAAAAGTTATTAAATATACATAAGTCATTCTATAGTGAGATTAATCATATATGGTACCTAAAATGGACTTATACTTCATATATCATACTTCTTAATATAATAAAACTAGTTTATACTAAACAGGGACTTCCTGTAGGCCAGTGGTAGGCGATAAAGGCCAGTCGCACTTCGGTTGTGTGTTCGATTCCCACAGCCTTGTCCGACGCGATGAGCTGTCGCCCATCCTCCAGGTTGTCCTTTTTCTAAAGCTATATTACTATAACATTCCATCAATAATATCGAAAAACGTTATGTCCAACATAATCCATTCTAATCTTTAGGCTTATCTAAAATACTTCAGTCCAAGCTCATAGTATAAAGAAAATGATTACTTGAAATTTCACAGAATAATCACGTGAATGCCATCATTTATCCCCCATATATCATAAGATATGTCAAATTAAAAATATGTGAATACTTTAATCATGTATTCTCTTAAAGAATGAATAACCATTGAACCTTATTGAAAACATGAATGCATTTAAAATTTAACACTTTCCACATACAAAAATCCTCAAAATTCTATATACTCAAACCATGATATCACTTAGTCCTTATATCAATCATGAGCTCATGAATACAATCAAACATCTCATTATCTTCTTATCCCTTCATTATTCTCATATCATCTGTTTACCAAAAATGTCTCAATCACTTTTCATGGTTACCGGTACCATAAAATTATTGAAAACCACAACAGAACAAAACATAAATATTCCAATATTCCACGATACTATATACAACATTATTTTGGAATCCCATTACATAAACACTTAATCATTCCACCACATCATTTTCATATTCAACATCGCCAATAGTGATCGCATGTGACTTCCCTTTGTCCTTTTCCTTATGTGGTCTCTCATGTGGATCATCACTAACCCTTGGATTAGGCATTTATTAGCATAATGCCCCATTTCCTTGCACTTGAAGCATTGAAGTGTTGGTGGTGCGTTCTCTACAGTGTTTGCTTTATTCACATCATTAGAAACCCTTTTTCCATTACCTCAAAACTCAGTTGCTCGATGACCTTCTTTTCCACATTTAAAACATTTTCCAGTCCCTTTAAGACAATCTCCACCATGTTTCTTTCCACACTTTGAGCATAAGGAAACATTCATCTTCTTTTCACCATTATTCTGAGATTTCTACTTGAACTCCATCTTTCATTTCTTGTCAAAACCATGAGATGGATATGTAACACCAACTTCCATTTCTACCTTGATAGCACAACGCACAATTTCTTCATAGCTACTGAAGTCTCTTATAGCTAATGCCCTTCATAGACTTGGTTTTAAGCCACTGAAAAATCGATCAACTTTACTTTCAGGTTGGATGATAATACCAGATGCATACCTTGCAAGTCTTGTAAAATTCGCTTCGTATATACCAACAGATTCATCATCCTTTTGCTTTAGTTTAAGAAACTCCTTCTCCATCTTTGTTCGAAGAATACGGGGGAAGTACTTACTGAAAAATATGTTCTTGAACTCGTCCCATTCCATGGACTCAATTTCATCCCTTTGCCTCGTATTCTTAATAAGATTCCACCATTGATCAGTATCACATTCCAAAAGATACACTAATAAGATGACTTTATCATGTTCAGAACATTGAAGAACTGAAAATATCTTTTCAGTGGTACTGATCCATTGTTCAGCAACAAATGGATCAGAAGACCCACTGAAAGAAGGTGGACGTTGCCTCATGAAGGAATCAATAGAATATTGTTCCCTTCTCTGCTCATTTGGAAGTCCAGAATGATTCATAGCTTGTGTAAGTATAGCAATAAGATTTTTCACTCCATCTCCCATAACATTTGTTTGTTCAGGAAGAAAATCATTGCATTGTCCATTGCATTGATCAACACGGTTCCTTCGGGTTCCAGCCATCGTCTAAAACCCAAAAAGAATAGTGTGAGAGGCAAAAATCATGCTAGGGAAAACAACATAATAAAGGGGGAGTACCTTCAATATATAACATCTTAGGTTTAATTCTATGATCGTTAGCGTAATTCTAGTACTATAACCTATACGTATACTTAACCTTAGGGACATCCCTAGACATACCTTAGAAATATCTCTAGGGATCTCACTAACGTTTTCGCATCCTAGTTTCCAAAGGTTGACTAAACCTTTCCTTTGATACCAACTGTAGAGACCCGAATCCTGACTTACATGGACATTACATTACTTTTTCGGAATACATAGTACATAACAAAAACACACACACAAGGATCGTAATAGTTTAGTGTCTTTGGAAACTTGGAATATAATATTCTAATCGTGGTGAAAGATCTTCAACATATCCCATAAAGATCTTCCCTTTTTTCTACCTAAAACCTTTCTTTATATCCTGGGGAAAAGAAAACATAAAATGGTGAGCTCAAATGCTCAGTAAGGGTAAACAAAATAAATATCAATCACATCATATTCATAAGAACATAACATTTTTGAAATCTTAACCTGCAAAAGAGAGCATAATTTCATCACATGGGATAAATCATAGTAGTGAAATGAAATCCCAATAATAATAACTTAAAACATGAAAATTTGTGGCATACACACATAATCATAGAGAATCATTTCTTATTAGTCAAGACTCATTGCCAAGACTATCTTAGTGGACAAAGTCCCTTTCTGAACCGAGTCACCCTCGTTTCAGTCGTGCTTCACTGAACCGGTATAACCTACAGTTCCAGCCATGTCTATCTCATGAGATATAAAATCTTTACCCAATGCATTGGAGGGAGATATAGGTCCCACCCATCTCATAATGATACCATTCTTATGTGTGCCACAAAATTATAAACCATACATCATTGCATAACCCATGTAATAAAAATGGGAATCTTAAACATCGTGACATCATAAAACAATTCATATAAGATAAAGGAATTCATAAAAATATAATTTCATCACAACATAATCAAATAAATGTAATAATAGGGATAGAAACAGAACCCTTTATTATCTTAGATGGAAAATAATTTTGATAAAACACTTGAACTCCATTCTTGAGGAAAATATCCTTTATTCTTCAAAAACACTTTTCCTTTCTTAACATGTCATACAATTATAAGCTAAAAGAAGTTGATTAAAAATAAACTTGAAAATATTTAAAATAATCTTCTTGGAAATAATGTTTTAAAAATCCATTCATGCCGTAGAAGTTTAAAAAAAACATTCTTCTCGTACTTTTGTCGGAAAAGTCAAAAAATACCTCGTACGAAAAACGACAAAAGATTCCTTTCATATCCTTTAATAAAAACTCACCGAAGGGTTAAATTAGAATTACACAATTGTATTTGGATGGAAATAATATTACATGTTGAGGAATCATGGATGTGGATGATAAAATACACCCCAGTAAATTCCAAAGTATAAACAATCTCGGATAAATATGAGATTGTGATATTTTCCTTACCTTATGTCTGATTTGCTTCATAAGTGTCCGAACCTCCTGTATAATGATTTAAATAATGTCGTTGACTTATTAAAGAATCATATTCATTGTTATTATATCATATACGGTTCACTTATGACTTTATATTACCCGTTCTTTTGTAAATTTATGTTAAAGTAGCGTTTTGGGTAAAATCGTCTCATTTGTCGTTCGTTTTTTAACTTGTAATTATTCATATGATTACTTAGATCATTATTAATTAATTATAGAATATAAAATATGATTTATATATAATATATATTCATAATATACATATATATAATGGATCGATAAATGGAAAGAAATACACCGTTCATGGAGACGGTAGGCCGTACGTACACATGAACGATGTTTTCTTTTCGTTATTGAATTTAGTGGAATTAAGTAGATGACATTAATATATATACACATAAATACAGTAGCTTTATAATGTCATATATTTCATTATTATTGCTTATATATACCTTATAATAATTCTTAAATGGTTAACATGGAGAATGAATCTCATCGCATCGTGGAGACGGTAGTCCGTACGTACGCACGAGTGATGATATCATTTCCATAATTGTTGAATTGAATTGGAGTGGATGATACAATATATCAGAATCAATATGATGTTCTAATAAATATGTATAGTTATTCTTCACACCATTGTACCCATCCATGTAAGGTGGTGGTGGAAAATAGATTACACCACGGCGTGGAGACGGTATTCCGTACGTATGCACGCGCGGTGATTTCTTTTTCCATAGGATGGATAGATGGTGAAATAGAGTTGTTCCATACTTATAATAACATATCAGTATATGAGTGATACTGATGTTATTACTTCATAATGAAACAACCTAATAAGAAGAAGTGGAAGAAGAAATAAAGATGAAATAATCGGTAACGGACATTACCTCTTCTTTGAAGTGCTTCTTTGAGACCTCCTTTTAGGGCACTAAAATGGGTATTTGAAGAAGACCAAAACCTCTAGTGTGATACTAGAGAAGTGGAGAAGATATTTTGACAGGGGTTGGCCGATCTTGAGTGATCAAATTGGTGTGAGGAGGAGAGGGAGGAGGTGCCCTTTTATAAGGGGGGAGAGGGGTACCTTTGGAATAACTAAAAATATTATTTTATTATAAAGTCAAGCTCGGTTTTAAATAGCTCCAAATTTATTTATTTCATGTATAAGGTGGGGATGGGTCGCAATCCTCTCATCCAATATAATTTAGACAAGTTTAGGTTCCTATTTTAACCTTATCATTTAGATTTAACATAAAGTTAAATAATTTTACTTTTACCGTGTCTTCTTGTGTTCTTACACTATAAGTTTAATAAACTTACTATAAGAAGACAAAAGAACCCCAAATTGTTTATTATTAATATATATAACCTTATCTAAGTCATTTGGCCGATCCTTAGATTTTTAGGAATAAAATAACAATTAATAATATAATATTTGTTTTAAAAACTATTTTATGTCAATTTTGACACTATTTAGTAATTGATTTTTGTGAGAATTAAAACAGAATAATAAGTTCGAAAAAAGTTAATTAAATCAATAATAACATGTCATATGAACCTATAAAATTAGTGGAATTCATAAAAAGTCTCAAATTACATTTATTTTGGTGTTTATAACATCAATTATGTCAATATTTCATTAATAAAATAATTAATGCGTCATCATTGTTTCATAAATAAATTAAATTATTTAATGTCTAAAAATTACAAATAAAATACCATTATGTAGTGAATAGTTTTAGCTTTCTAATAAATATTTATAGTCTAATTTATCTTATGAATAACTCCATATTAAAAATTATTTACTTATTAAACATTGATTTTAACTATTTTAACCCTTCTTTAAATAAATTAATAATAAATGTCCAAATATAATCCAAGTGGGCCTAAATGGTCATATTTTATTCCTAAGTTTGTTTTTGGTCGAATTGCACTTATCCAATAGAATTAGGACATGTGTTAGGGTAATAATAATATCATCTTTACCCTTAATTACCCTATTTACTTTTAACCGTGGTAAAAAAAAGTAAAAAGTTACTATTCACCAAAAATTATTTTCATCTCATTGAACCACATTTTAGTCCTTGATATTAACCGTGTCTCTCGGATTTTTGAAATTCCACTCACAGAAGCGGTAAAATTATGTTTTATGAAAAATTCAGTTTTTTAACTACCACTTAGTGTTTTCACTATTCATCAAAAATTAAAAGTTTTTAGAAAAATACCAAAATTTCACCCTAGGCTAATTTCGATATTCCAAATCCAAAAATGAAGTCCATTTTGAAAAATAAAATTTATAAAATTTCAAAAAGTGGTTATTACTATTCATAACGGCTAGTTTTAATAATATTTTAATAGCATATTTTTGTTTAGTGAAACTCGTTGTTGCGTACTACACACGCTATCGAGGAAGGTCGCGATTGCATGTAATGCAAAGAAAATCAAGGATGCATGTTGTGCAAGCTCCTTTTGGTGTAGCATACAACACAAGATATTAATGATATTAAAATTAATATTTTTTATAAAATCTCGGGGTCTTACAGATTTCATTTTTGGATGATAAATTATTTATATTTGATTTGAAACAATGAGATGCACCATGAAGAAAATAATTTTGAATGAAAATTAATGAAGTCAATTACATAAATGAAAATGAAACCCATTTGAAGGATAAATCATTGATTAAAAATATGAAATATGCACCATACAGTGGATTGAACATTCATAAAAACTATGCATGAACATGGAAGAGATGTTGATTATGACTGGCAATCAGATAGTTGATGGAAAAAATTGGTAGATATTTTGGGAGGTGATTAGGGTGTTGGGGGAGTCACAAGACCTTTCTTATTTACCTTTTCCCTTGAAATTTTATAGGTTTGAAGGAAAGGGGAACCCCTCCACCACTTCAATATGGTAATAACATGACCATGTAAGATACATTGTAGTGAACATTTTAGAATCCACTGTATCCTCTATGATGGTACTGTATAATCAACAGTAGCTTAACAACTACAAAAAAGAAGGAATTCCTTCTTTGGACCTAAAATAAAATAGATGCGCTATCGACCATGTTGACCTTTGGAGAAAATAAAAAGGGGGTAATCTAATTTATCATACATGAAATTTTAATGCAGGGATGAGTAAATGCAGTAGAATAAATTAACTACCAGAATTTTATTACCTTCCACTATTTGTTTCTATAATTTCCCATCCTCTATAAGAATTCAATTGAAGAAGTATTTCAATGAAATTTGTTTCAATGATGTGTGAAATTATGGTTTGTTGTCCATGTGAAACACCCACAAGCTATCAAATTATAACAGGACAATATTTTACCATTTTTAAATATGCACATATACACCCTCACACTAAACCAACTCATAACGTTCTTCAGTAATACATTGAATCCATTATTAAAAGAGATATTATCAGTTTTAAATGTGACATAGAACTCATAAGTGATCCAAATATAAAAATAAAACCGTTAGTTCACATTGGTTTATTAGTATGAATCAATAATCAATTTCAAGAGATTATATATAATATATCTCATTTTAAGATCTTATAATATGTAAAGTTAATAATATATCCACAAGAACACTCATATTCTTCCATTTATATAATCACTATGAATCCTAAAGACACATACTGATTTCATGCGAAAATATACACTTCCATATTTTTTTACATAAAATCATAATATTTGAAGAAACCTTAATCTTCCATTACATCTATTCATACCCAAATGTATTCTCACAATTGTATGACATAAATAGAACACCAAATTTTTCCTTCTTTTTCAACCAACACCTACATAAATTACTATCAATTAGGGTATATACATCGATCATTAAACAGAATTATTAGAAATAGGGATCAAATAATATCCTTAAAAATTTCCATGGAGTAGCTAAGGTGAAATAATAATATTGACATTCACACCCAATCTCTATTGGAGTCCTTCTCTCTGCCTTGATGAATTCATTCTAACCACAAACTATTGAAATAGCTACATCCATCTTCTTTGATATGCACTTCAACTTCCCTACCTCCAATTATAATCTCATTGCTTCCACCCATATTCAGATTTTGGTTCACCAATCCATTTTGTCATCCAAAACCATCTTCATCCAGGTAGAATCTGTAAATAATACTTAAAAAAATTTAACAAATGAACATGAAGAAACATAGTTTTATCAATATTAAAAAATTATTATGTTTTATGTTTATCATATGGATTGTGGCTAAAGACCACTAATCCATAGCTCCTATTTCTATGAAAAGAAGTCATAAGTACTGGGAAAAAAATTACTTATAACTAATTAAAAAACACTTCATATAGTGAATATAGTCGAATTTTTTTGTGGAATATAAAATTACAATTAAGGGAAACAATACAGCCACATGAAAATATAGAATCAAGGGGAATGTGTTTTTTCTAAAAGTAAAAGTTATGGAAAACAATACAACCACATTAATGTTGATAACATGGTCTTATGAATCTGTATCAATCCAGAAGTTATAGACCAAACATGGAGGTTCATTTGTTTTTTCAAAAATTAACAGTTAAGGGTAACAATTCTGCCACATCCAAGTTGTTAACCTAATCATATGAATCTTTATCAATCCAGACGATATAGACCAGACCTATAGGTGTACGTAGCTACCCACTCAAAATTATAAAGCGGTGCTCAAGTAAAATATCTTACTTCACATTAAATTTTCATCAACTCAAATATAAAACCCTTATTCCTGACAAATGTAAGTATATTAAATAATAATGTTAAAATGAAGTTTAGATTTTTCATAGAAGACATCTATCTTGAGAGAGAGTATGGCATAAACTCCCTTTTTATCCCCCAAATAATTCTCTATTAAAATGAATACGGTTCATCTTATCCAACACTAAAATGAAAAATAGAAGAGGCACATAAATACAGATTTAGGTCCTATAAGGATGTATAAAAAAATTCAATTTACTATTTAAGGAAATTAGGAAAATTTTGGCTCTATGTTATGTTTAAAAACAAATTTAAAACTTCTTATCCTATAAGAATGACCTCTATGAAACATTGGTGCAGGGTTTAATACCATATACTATAAATAATATCTAGTATGAGCTATATGGATATAAACATGAGCAACATTTCAATCCAAACTACAATCCCCTAAATTATGAAGAATGAGAACCAAAACTCATTAGGTCAAAAATGAATTATATAATCAAATAAATTTCTAGATCTTCTTTAATGTATTCACATGCATTGAGAAAATAAATAACAAAGATACACATTAAATAGTAGTTGAGTGCACAAACCAAGGAAATATGTACTTGAATAGTCTCACGGATGTCCATTATAGAGAGCACTAAATCAAATCCTAGATAGCAGTGACCTAAAGCCTGCACAAAAAATGTCTTTTAGAGAAATATGCACATTAAATGGATATTTTCTTGAATATAATTTAAAGAGGAAGGCGGAATACATAAAAAATAATGAAAAAAATGTAGAAACACAAACCGGGATGTCTGTTTATGTTTCCAACAATAATATGATTTGATCTTCAATAGGTGTGTGATGTCCTGTATCCTTTTTTCTGCTCACAAAACACAAATGATGTTATTAAATTGTAAAATAACTAAATAAAATAATATAAAATAAAAGGGGAAATGATTTTTTTGTTAAAACCCCAAACATTTGTTATAGTTAACCAATCCATAGCTGTAAAGTTCCGGCATGTCAACCCCAGTCCATTAACGGGTGTGGTCTTCAGAGTAGGAACCACTACATCTAGTTTCTATTGAGTGTTCATTGAATTTCTTCTTGATCATTTACATCAGTGAAGTAAATATAATTTCTATTAATACTACTCGACTAACATGTTGTATTAGGGTAAAAAAGAAGAAATAAACATGCAAACAAGATACCTTCATGTATAAGGGCACCTTAAAATTACATTGGGTGCATATTTCTTCAGCATCTTAGGCCAATGTTTTTCCTCCCAGAAATAAAGAAAAAAATTGAAAAGAAATCATAAGTAATATGGTAGATTACAAAAAATATATTAGAAATATATATGTGTTTATGTGCATGAAAACCCACATGTATCCTGCAAAAATACTTCATGCAAGTAACACAAATCAAATTAGTTGGAGGTTTGAATGCATAAAAAAATTGTTTTCTCTAATCATGAATCATGTATATATGAAAAAATAGTCTTTGAGAGTGCATCATGTTCCAAAAGTATAATATAATATCTAATTAATGATTAATTATCATATTCATAGGCCTTATGTATAAATTTTCAAAAAATGATACTTCCATGATATTATCACTAATTTAGTATATATTAGCACATGACTTCCCACATCTATTATTCCCATGATCAAAGAGAATGGAAGAATCTATGACTATTATACAACAATGAATTATTCATTCTTAAAAAACAAGGGCTATAGTATTCACATGAATGTTGAAATAGTTTGTAGAAGATTGTTATTACCTTTGGAGATTGGGAGTTCGACACTAAAATTGGGTGATGTGGTTGTATTTACGAAAATTTAACAGAAACCACTAGAATTTGTTAACCAAACAAATTTATAGATCTTCTTAATGTATTTACATGCACTGAGAAAATAAATAAGAAAGATACATAATCAAATAAATATGTAAATAGAAACTACATCTTGACCTGCATGAGATAACATGGAATCATCACCTTATAAATCGATAAAAAATAGATATATTTAATGAAAACAACATAGAATGGGAGTTTAACACCACGATTTTATGAAAAAAAATACCTACATTCATTATTTATTCATATTAAAGTATTCACATGTACTGAGAAAACAATTAGAAAACAGTAAAATAAAAAGGAATATGAAATATAGAACAATAAAAATTACAAAGATACTCAATCACCGAGTATTAACTCCTGAAACTTGTTTAAGAAATTTTTGGCACATCACATTGAAATTAAAATTTTTTAGAATCATTACAAAAAATATAGTCATCAATAAATGATGTCAAAAATATCATTAATATACCTATCAACAATAGTATGATATTTTAGTAATGGAATCCAAACTTCATGAAATTGTCAATAGTCAAATATTTGACCATAAATAATATAAATCACACCTCAAATCATAATTAGTGATTTTTTAATATCCTCATTCACCTATATATATATGATGATCATCAGTCTCTCTTGTGAGCATGAAATCATGACCCATCCCATAAGTTCATACTTTGCTACAATACATGTGTTATGATCATTCCAAAAAGAAACATCTTGTGGATAAGACATCCATAATTGTCTTGATCTTTTGTAACACTGAAAACTGTATATTCATGTATGGAATAACCACGATTCAAGTAGGGAAACTACCTCTCTAGAAACCTTCGAAAAGAAAATTACTTTCATAAAATCATCCAGTTTTTTCACCATTCATATTATGTGAAATCATGCCAAATCAATACTCAAAAAAAATTGATCAATTTAATAAGAAAACCCATGGGATGGTTCTCTTTCAATTTAGATTTTAGAATTTGTTCATAAACAAACAAATCGAAAAAGATACATATATATTTCACTATCAATACTCTATAAAGAATAAATAAATAATTTAATGGAAGGGATAACCACAAAAAAAATTTAACGACATCATTACAAGCTTGGAACATCCTTTTTTACTTTGATTTTCCATATAAATCTCTACCCAGGAGAAACGATAAATAAGTAGGCTCAAATTAAACTTTTGAATGAGTGATTTTTTTCAATGTGGTATTTTCATTAATTCAAAAGAAAATATATAAATAAAATTTTTGAGGGAAATAAGGAACACAATATACATGTAATTTTTTAATGAAAAAATTACAGTGAAGGATTAAAAGATGAAGTTGGTGACATTTAAGGACTTGGTTATATCACTAAAAATAACTGACCTTCAGTTTGGTGTCCTTTTTTCTGAAAAGACCTTGTTTTCTAGAAAATTAAAATATGATAATGTTCAACTATAGTGAATGAATTATATATTGGATTGATAGAATGAAAACTGAAAAACCACATAACAAAACATTTTTTTATATTCAATTACCCATAGATAAAGCATGAATGATATAGACATAAATTTTGGTAATGTTTATAATAAATTACTCTCACCTAAACTATACTTTATAATGAGCTACAAGAGAGAGATGGAAATGTTGGTACACATGCCGTAAAAATATCCAAATGCAATGTAGATGTTTCTACTGAATTAGGATAGGTGATATGTAGCACCAATCTTAATAATGTTGTTAGAAATTTCATAGAATTTCAAATACACATATGTGTGAAAGAATTAGTTACTATATTCTGATTCACCTATTCAATATTGTTAAAGGAATAGATAGATATAATTTTCATGCAATGTGAACTTTCCACAGGCACAAAAGTATTCCTCGTAACTATATCTTGGTGAGTATCACATCGATGCAAAAAATATAAATGTGAAATAGAATTCAATATAATAGACATCCAAAGGTGGGTGTAGAAGAAAAACAATGATAGTTTTATATTATATATAATGAAAACTAATCATGATATGAAGGTGGGTTTGTAGTGGGATAAGGTTAAGACAATGTAAAACAATTGTCACCTTATATACAGATGGTGCAAATAGTGATCTAACACTGTTTTATAGTGATGTAATAAATTCATTAGAAATGGATGGATGTTGAAGTGATTCATTCTGAGTGAATAGTTTGAGCTCGAAACCGAGGAAAGAGGATCCAAAAAAATAATTTTCATTGAACCAGATCTAATTCGTGCAACAAGAAAACTAATTGATAAAGATGAGCCACCAACATTCAGGATCTGACACCAATTTATGATTTATAGGTTTACAAATATAATTTCACTGAAACACTTGTGTGCATCAACTAATCATGTTGAATATGGGGAGAATAGGGAGATGAGGAGGCAGGTGGAATCAGAAGATTGAGATACAGATGGATGGGGTAAGAGATCCATAGCTGGACTTGCTAGAGGCAGTCATAGTCGAGTCTGAGCCACCATAGTCATAGTAGGAGTAGGAGGAAGATGTACAATATAGAAACCAAGAGGATGATGACCCTGGAATTTGGATTTTGTGCAGGCCCTATATCGCGAGGTGCTAAATCCCAAGTGTGATTGGGTGAAGGAAAAGTGTGGAGAATATAATAACAACTGATGGAATGATGACATCGAAGACAGAGGTCGACTGACTTCAGCTTGCCCAGGAATGGTTGGGCGATGGTGGTGTGGGTTTGAGGGGTGTGTGGATCACGTCGTGTGAAAACCTATGTGGGAGCAAGAAGGGTAGGATGAGAATCCCAGATATCTCACACGAAGGAGCGATGTGGATAGGGGAGAAGCGACTCATAATGAATAAATTATGTGGAAGGACAGGAGCACGACACATGGAAGTAGCAGAATCAAAGATTAGTATATATAGTATATTTCTGATAAACCTTTTTTTACCTAACTATCCCATCTCCCTTATGATTCAATCTTCCCCTGATCTAGCTTTATTTTCAATGTATATGTATTTAATTTTCACCAATAAAACGGTGTAATGATAACTTAGAAGTAGTATATTCATAATAATTAAACTTAAATCAAATCCCATTTAACTTCTAGTAAGATGAAATTCCATATTTTTAATCCCTTAGTCAAAATAATAATCCCAAATTTCTTTTTACTGAGGGAATTCAACATGAGTGTGTGTTATTTTTCCATGTAACGAGCTATTATAATTTCTTTTAATTTCTATTATCATATACACTATTACTAAAGCTCACTCCAAAAAATGATATTATATTGACAAAATTATATTTGTGATGAAGTGATACTACTATTATATAAATATATACTTGTAACAACCCAAGATTTTATGACAATTATTCTTTTTAATTTCTTTGATGTATTTTGTTGTACGCTACACCAAGATAATCTTGTGCTATAC
The DNA here is from genome assembly GCA_963277665.1 of Viscum album. Taxonomy (NCBI): domain Eukaryota; kingdom Viridiplantae; phylum Streptophyta; class Magnoliopsida; order Santalales; family Viscaceae; genus Viscum; species Viscum album. The sequence continues at coordinate 823,872,396 of OY728166.1, forward strand.
ATAACACCATATTAGCTTGTAGTATATGCAACACTATTCTTGGACCGTGTTACACACAATTTCATGTTCGTTTGATAGTAGTTATTCTACACAACATTGAGTATATATATAGATATATATATATTCAATGAATAAATGAAATATGGTTGTATTCTGTTAGACACAACAATAAAGGAGTCTTGCACTACACGCAACCCTGACTTGGATTACATTACACACAATCCCGACCTTCCATGATAGCGTGTGTTGTACGCAATACCGAGTTTCACTAAACAACGGTATGTTATTAAAATATTATATAAACTAGCCGTTATGAATAGTAATACAAAATTTTTGAAATTTTAGGGATTTTATATTTCAAAATGGACTTCATTTTTGGATTCGGAATATCGAAATTAGCCTAGTGTTAATTTTTGGTATTTTTTTTTAAAACATTCAATTTTTGATGAATAGTGAAAACACTGGGTTACTATTTAAAAACTGAATTTTTATTTAAATAATTATTTATTTTATTTAAATTTATTTTAGGTAAAAAATTGATACAAAATACCTATACAAGTTTAATGTAATTCATTGAAGTCAGTTTATAATAATTTTAGATATATAAAAAATTTATTGAACTTTTCACCGTCTTTTACCTACCTCATATGAGATTTTTTGCAAACTTACATAAAACATAATTTTACCACTTCTGTGAGTGGAATTTCAAAAATCCGAGAGACACAGTTAATATCAAGGAGTAAAATGTGGTACAATAAGATAAAAATAAATTTTGGTGAACAGTATCCTTTTACTTTTATTTACCACGGTTAAAAGTAAATACGGTAATTAAGGGTAAAAATGATATTATTATTACCCTGAAACATGTTCGAATTCTATTGGATAAGTATAATTCGACCAAAAACTACCTTAGTAATATATTATTATCATTTAGGTCCACTTGGATTAGATTAGGACATCTATTATTATTTTATTTAAAAAAGAGTTAAAATAGTTAAAATCAAAGTTTAATAACTAAAATATTTTTAATATAGGGTAATACATAATATACATTTTAATATAAATATTCATTAGAAAGATAATAATATTTCCTACCTAATGGTAGTTTATTTATAATTTTTAGACATTAAATAGTTTAATTTATTTATGACACAATGGTGATGTAGTAATTACCTAAATAATGAAATATTAAAATAATTGATATTATAAATACCAAAATAAATGAAATTTGCGACTTTGTATGAATTACACTAATTTTATAGGTTAATAGAACATGTTATTATTTATTTAATTAACTTTTTTGAACTAGTACTGCTGTTTTGATTTTCAAAAAAATCAATTACCAAATAGTGTCTAAATTAACATAAAATTGTTTTTAAAACAAATATAATATTATTAATTGTTATTTTTTTCTTAAAAATCTATGGTTCAGAAAAAATACATAGATAAGGTTATATATATTAATAATGAACAACATGGTGTTTGTTTGGCTTGTTATAGTATTTTTATTAACCATATAGTGTAAGAAAACAAGAAGACACGATAAAAGTGAAATTATTTAACTTAGAGATAAATCTAAATGATAAGGTTAAAATAGTAACCTAAACTAGTCTAAAATCTATTGGTTGAGTGGATTTCCACCCATCCCTATTTATATTCTAAAAAAATAAATTCGGAGCTATTATAAACCGAATATGACTTTATTAAATAATATTTTATGTTTTTCCAAAGGTGCGCCTATCCTCCCTTATAAAAAGGGCACCCATTCCCTCTTCTCTTGACTCCCTTTTCATCCTTGAAGCTCAGAAAAACCCTACCAATTCCTCTTCTCAACCTCTATAGTAACATCATTGAGGTTCTGGTCTCCTCAAAAGACCAACCCTAGTGCCTTAAGAAAAGGTTAAGAAGAGGCGTGTCAAAGAAGAGGTAATACCCTTTACCAATTATTTCCAATTTATTTCTTCTTATACTTATTATTAATTATTTGTTCATCATAAATTAATAACATACATATCACTCATATACTTATATGTTATTATAAATATGAAACAACCCAATTTCATCTTCTATCCGTCATACGGAAAGCGAAATCACCGTGCGTGCGTACGTATAGAATACCGTCTCCACACCGTGGTGTAATATGTTTTCTACCACCACCTTACTTGGATAGTTATAATGGTGTAAATAATAACTATATATGATTATGGTAAAGTGATATTGATTCTTAAATATTATAAATACACCTCAATACAATTCCCCGATCATGGGAATGATATCATCGCTCGTGCGTACGTACGGACTTCCGTCTCCACGACGCGATGAGATTCATTCTATGTGTTAAACATTAATGAATTATTATAAAGTATATATAGGGAATAATAATGAAATATATGAAATAATAACGACATTGGATTTATGTATATATATATATTTATGTCATCTACTTAATTCCATTCAATTCAATAAGGAAACGAAAACAGCGTTCATGCGTACGTACAGCCTACCATCTACATGAACAATGTATTTCATTCCATTTATCGATCTATCATATATATATATGTATATGATGAATATATATTATATATAAATCATGTTTTACATTCTGTAATTAATTAAATCGGGATATAATTTATAATATCAAGAACAACAAGTCGAAACATGTAAAATAAATGAAACGATTTTACCCAAATTGTTTCTTTTACATCGAATTTACTAAATAACGGGTAATATAAAGTCATAAGTAAACCATATATGATATCATAACAATGAATATGATTCTTTAATAAGTCTTTGACATTATTTAAATAATTATATATGAGGTTCAGATACATACGAAGCATATCGGACATAAAGTAAGGGATAAGTATTCCAATCTCATTCTTATCCGATATTGTTTATTCGTAAGTATTTATTGGGGTTATTGTTATCATCCATATCAATGTTTTCTAAAAATATTTTCATGTATGTTTAATCTCCTTTTTAACCAATTTTTAATTTTACCACATGTTATGAATGTAATCATACTTTTGTTTACCACACGAAGAACTTTTTTACTTTTCCGACAAAAGTACGAGGTGGATGTTATATTTAACTTATACGGTGTGAATGGATTTTTACGATTTCATAACTCCTCATTTTCATAAAGCATACTATACAAGATTTCATGATTAGTTTTAGAAAAAAACCTTTTCTTTTAAAATTGCATGGCATTTTTTCAAAAGAAAATGATATTTAAGAAGAAAAGATATTTTCCTAAAAAATTTATTTCATGTGTTTTATCAAAAATATTTTCCATCTAAAATGACATTATTTAATATGTTTATATTTAAAGTATAATGTATCCATTATATATATGGTTTGATTATTCTTATGATGAAATGATATCCATTTTTTATATGGATTATGTTATGATGGCATGATGTTTAAAAATCCCATTCTATTACATGGGTTATGCTATGATGCATGATTTATGATTTTGTGGCACACAGAAGAATGATTTCATTATGATATGTGTGGGACCTATATCTACCACTAATGCATTGGGAAAATATTTATATCTCCTGAGATAGACTTGGATGGAATGGTAAGTTAATCCGGTTCAGTGTTACAGGACTGGAACGAGGAGTGAACTCGATTCAGAAAGGGACTTTGTCCACTAAGATGGTCTTGGCAGTAATTCCATGGCTACTGTGGAAATCATATCATGTGATTAATGGTTTTCCACAATTACATGGTTTTATTCCCATGCTATTTTATCATGATTAATGTTCCTTTATGACCTATGCCTTACGTACTGCCAAATTGTTTTTCACAGCTCAATATTTTGATGTATAAACTTTATGTTCATGTTTTGAAGTTCAAATGTATATAGTTTGTTTGATTTCCCCACGCTTACCCTTACTGATAATTTGAGCTCACCCTTTATATGTTTTCATTTCCCTACGATATCAAGAAAATTTTTAGGTAAGAAAACCAAAGGGGAAGATCTTTATGGGAGATGTTGAAGATCTTTCACAACGATTAGAATATTTTGTTCCGTGTTTCCAAAGACACTAAACTATTACGATCCTTCAGTGTTGTTTTTTGTTATGTATTAAGTATTCCACAAAGGTAATGTAATGACCATGTACGTCAAGATTTGGGTCTCTACAGTTGGTATTAGAGCAAAAGTTTAGTTAACCATTGGAAACTAGGATGTGATATCTTTAGTGAAATTCCTAGAAATATTTAAGGTATGTCTAGGGATGTCCCTAAGGATAAGTATACGTATAGGTTATAGTCCTAGAATTATGGTAACGATCATAGAATTTAACCTAATATGTTAGATATTTACGGTACTCCCCCTTTATTATGTTTTTTCCCTAGCATGATTTTTGCCTCTAACACTATTCTTTATGGGGTTTAGACGATGGATGGAACCCGAAGGAACTGTGTTAATCAATGTAATGGACAATGAAATGATTGTCCTCCCAAACAACCAAATGTGATGGGAGATGGAGTGAAAAATCGTATTGCTATACTTACACAAGATATGAATCATTTTGGATTTCCAAATGATCAGAGAAGGACACAATATTCCATTGAGTCCTTCATGAGGAAAAGTCCACCTTCTTTCAGTGGGTCTTCTTATCCACTTGTTGCAGAATAATGGATCAGTACCATTGAGAAGATATTTTCCATACTTCGTTGTTCGGAACATGAAAAGGCCATTCTGGCTATTTATCATTTAGATGGTGAAATAGATCAATGGTGGATCTAGTTAAGAATACAAGGACCCAAGATGAAATCGAATCCATGGAATGGGACGAGTTCAAGAACTTGTTTTTCAGTAAGTAATTCCCTCGTATTCTTCGAACAAAGATGGAAAAGGAGTTCCATGAGCTTATGAATAAGGATGATGAATCTGTTGGTATATACAAAGCGAGTTTTACAGGACTTGCAAGATATGCATATGGCTTTATAATCCAACCTGAAAGTAAAGATGATCGATTATTCAGTGGATTGAAACCAATTCTTCGAAGGGTATTAGATATAATAGACTTCAGTAGCTATGGAGAAATTGTGTGTTCTGCTATCAAGGTAGAACTAGAAGTCAGTGTAACACATCCATCTCATGGTTTAGACAAGAAACGAAAGATGGAGTTCAAGGAAAAACCTCAGAACAATTGTGAAAAGAAGGTGAATGTTTCTTTATGCCCAAAGTGTGGAAAGAAGCATGGTGGAGATTGTCTAAAAGGTACTAGAAAATGTTTCAAGTGTGAAAAATAAGGTCATCAAGCAGCTGAGTGCCGAAGTAATGGAAAAAAGGTTTCTAATGACGTGAATAGAGAAAAGACTACAGAGAACACTTCACCAACACTTCAATGCTTCAAGTGCAAGGAAATGAGGCAATATGCTAATCAATTCCCTAATCCAATGGTTAATGATGATCGACGTGAGCATCCTCTTAAAGCAAAGGAAAAAAGGGAAGTCACATGCGATCACTATTGGTGATGTTGAGTATGAAAACAATGTAGTGGAATGATTATGCGTAACAAGATTCCAAAATAATGTTGAGGAATCTAATTTGTAGTGCTGTGGAATATTGGAATATCTCTGTATTGGTTTATTATGGTTTTCAATCATTATATGGTACTGGTAACCATGAAAAGTAAACCAAATATTTTGGAAAGCAGATGATATGCGCATAATGAAGGTATAGGGAGAAAATAATATGTTTGATGGTATTCATGAGCTCATGACTAATATAAGGAAAAAGTGATATCATGGTTTGAGTATATCGATATTTTGGGATTTTGGTATGTCGAAAGAGTTAACTTTTGAAAGCATTCTTATTTTCACTAAGGTTCAATGGGTATTCATTTTTCAAGAGAATACATGATTAAGGTATTCACATGTTTGGAATGTGACCAACAAGATATATCTTATATGTGGGATAAATGATGGTATTCACATTCTGGTTATGTGACCTTTCCAGTAATCATTTTCTTTATACTGTGAGATTGGATAGATGTATTTTAGATAAGTCTAAATATTGGAATGAATTATTTTGGATATCAGATAGTCTTGTTTAAGGCTAGAACATTTTTTCGATATTATTTCTGTAATGTTATAATAGGGTAGTTTTAGAAAAAAGGACAACCCATAACACAATCGACAACCCGTCGCGTCAGACAAGGCTGTGGGAATCGAACCCAAAACCGAAGTGCGACATGCCTTTATTTCATACCACTGGCCTATATGAAGTACCCAGTTAGTAGAAACTACTTTTATTTTATTAAGCGCTATGATAGATGAATTATTAGTACATTTTTGGAAACATATACTATTAATCTCACCATAAGATGGACTTATAACATTTGCTAACCTTTTGTTTGAGACGGATGGAATGACACATCATTCTATCACATGACCTGCTAACACTTCAATAATGAAAATTTCAACTTCATTTCTTTAAGAGGTGAAGTGGAAATTTGTCAAGGCACGAACAATGGTGAGATTTTACAAAAATAAATTAAGTATATATTCTAATTCTTCAACTTTAGGGAAATGATTTTGAAAACCAAAAGTTTTTTCCTAGTTTCCTCATATACGATGGATCAGATGGTACCTTAGATAATCACAATTTTATGGCTTTGTTATTGTTGGCTTTTTCATATCCATGTTCTCTACCACTCTCCATCAGAACATGATGATTAGATTTCCCTTCTATATCCATATTTTCACCTATGTTCTGCTATGTGGAAACCCAACGATTAGTTAATTTGGGTAACCGTTATGTTTCATACTTTAGTTTTTAAAGTTATGTTTTGTTATTCCATTTTACGATGTGGGTTTCAATTAAAGAAACTTTCAAGTAGAACACAATTTATAACCCCGACAAATATTAAGGTCAAAATTCATTTTAAGGGGGGTAGAATGTAACAAACCAAGATTTTATGAGAATAATCTTTTTAATTTCTTTGATTTCATTTGTTGTATGCTATAACTAGATTATCTTGTACTATATGCAAGACCATATTAGCTTGCAGTATACGCAACACTATTCTTGGATCATGTTACACACAATTTCATGTTCGTTTGATAGTAGTTATTCTACGCAACATTGAGTGTATATATATATATATGTATTCAATTTATAAATGAAATATGGTTGGATTCTATTATACGCAACAAAAAAGGAGTCTTGCACTACACACAACCCTGACTTGGCTTACATTACACGCAATTGCGACCTGCCACGATATAGTGTGTTGTACGTAATACCGAGTTTCACTAAACAACGGTGTGTTTTTAAAATATTAAATAAACTAGCCGTTATGAATAGTAATACCCACTTATTAAAATTTTATAAATTTTATATTTCAAAATGGACTTTATTTTTGGATTCTGAATATCGAAATTAGCCTAGGATGCATTTTTGGTATTTTTCTGAAAACTTTCAATTTTTGATGAATAGTGAAAACACTAGGTTACTATTTAAAAACTGACTTTTTATATAAATAATTATTTATTTTATTTAAATTTATTTTAGGAAATAAATTGATACATAATACCTATATAAGTTCAATGTAATTCATTGAAGTCATTTTATAATAATTATAGATATATAGAAATTTTATTGAACTTTTCACCGTCTTTTACAGCTTTTTTGCAAACATACATAAAACTTAATTTTATCGCTTATTTGAGTGGAATTTAGAAAATATGAGAGAAATAGTTAATATCAAGGAGTAAAATGTGGTTCAATAAGACAAAACTAATTTTTTTGGTGAATAGTAACTTTTTACTTTTATTTACCACGGTTAAAAGTAAATAGGGTAATTAAGGGTAAATATGATGTTATTATTACCCTAACACATGTTCTAATTATATTGGATAAGTATAATTCGACCCAAATCAACCTTAGTAATATAATATTATCATTTAGGTCCACTTGTATTAGATTAGGTCATTTATTATTATTTTAATTAAAAAAGTGTTAAAATAGTTCAAATCAATGTTTAATAACTAAAACATTTTTAATATAGTGTTATACATAAGATAAATTAGACTATAAATATTAATTATAAATATAAAACTATTTCCTACATAATGGTATTTTATTTATAGTTTTTAGACATTAAATAATTTAATTTATTTAGGACACAATGGTGATGCAATAATTACCTAAATAATGAAATATTAAAATAATTGATATTATAAATACCCAAATAAATGTAATTTGAGACTTTTTATGAATTCCACTAATTTTATAGGTTAATATGACATGTTAATATTACTTTAATTAACTTTTTTTGAACTAATAATTCTGTTATGATTTTCACAAAAATCATTTACCAAATAGTGTCAAAATTGACATAAAATGGTTTTTTAAAACAATATTATATTATTAATTTTTATTTTATTCCAAAAAATATAAGGTTTGGAAAAATGACTTATATAAAGTTATATATATTAATAATGAACAACTTGGGGTTCGTTTTCCTTGTTATAGTAAGTTTATTACTCATATAGTGTAAGAAAACAAGAAGACACGGTAAAAGTAAAATTATTTAACTTATAGTTAAATATAAATTACAAGGTTAAAATAGTAACCTAAACATGTCTAAAATATATTGGTTGAGAGTATTTCGACCCATCCCCACTTTATATTCTAAATAAATCAATTTGGAGCTATTATAAACCGAATATGACTTTATTAAATAATAATTTATGTTTTTCTAAAGGTTCCCCTCTACTCCCTTATAAAAAGGGCACCCCTTTCCTCTTCACATCACACCATTTTGAGCCTTTAATCTTGGCCTAACCCTAAAAATTACTCTTCTCAACCTCTATAGTTACATCATAGAGGTTCTGGTCACCTCAAAACACCAACCCTAGTGCCTTAAGAGGAGGTTAAGAAGAGGCGCGTCAATGAATAGGTAATATCCTTTACCGATTCATTCCAATTTATTTATTCTTATACTTGTTTTTCTTTATTTGTTCATCATATATTAATAAAATCAGTATCAATCATATACTTATATGTTATTATAAATATTAAACAACCCAATTTCATCTTCTACCCATCATACAGAAAACGAAATCACCGCTTGTGCGTACATACGGAATACCGTCTCCACGCCGTGGTGTAATCTGTTTTCTACCACCACCTTACTTGGATGGTTATAATGGTGTAAAGAATAAATATATATGATTATTTTAAAGTTATATTAATTATGAAATATTATACATACACTTCAATACAATTCCACAATCATGGGAATGATATCATCACTTGTGCATACGTACGGACTACCGTCTCCACGACGCGATAGGAGTCATTCTCCATGTTAACCATTCATGAATGATTATAAATTATATATAATGAATAATAATGAAACATATGACACAATAATGATACTGGATTTGTGTATATATATTTATATATGTATATCATCTACTTTATTTCATTCAACTCAATAAGAAAAGGAAAACAACGTTCATGCGTAAGTACGACCTACCGTCTCCATGAATGGTGTATTTCATTCCATTTATCAATATATCATATATATATGTATATTCTGAATATATATTATATATAAATAATTTTTTACATTCTATAATTAATTAAATCAGGATATAAGTAGTAATATCTAAAACAACAAGTTAAAAAACGTATAATAAATGAAACGATTTTACCCAAATCGCAGTTTTTACATCGAATTTACAAATGAACGGGTTATATAAAGTCATAAGTAAACCATATATGATATCATAACAATAACTATGATTCTGTAATAAGTCAATGACAACATTTAAATCATTATACAGGAGGTTCAGATACACACGAAGCATATCGGACATAAGGTAAGGGATAACTATTCCAATCTCGTTCTTATCCGATATTGTTTATTCATAAGTATTTACTTGGGTTATTTTTATCATCCATGTCCATGTTTTATAAAACTGTTTACATGTATGTTTAATTTCCTTTTTACCCATTTTTGAATTTTACGACTTGTTATGAAAGGAATCTTACTTTTTTTTACCACATGAGGAACTTTTTGACTTTTCTGACAAAAGTACGAGGAGGATGTTATTTTTAACTTATACGGTGTGAACGGATTTTTACGGTTTCATAATGCCTCATTTTTATGAAGCTTACTCTACAAGATTACATGATTATTTTCAAAAAAACCCTTTTCTTTTAAAATTACATGGCATTTTTTGAAAAGAAAATTAATATTAAGAATAAAGGATATTTTCCTCAAAAATTCATTTCAAGTGTTTTATCAAAACTATTTTCCATCTAAAATGAAATAAATTAATATTTTTATGTTTAAAGTATAATTTATCCATTATTTACATGGTTTTATTCTTCTTATGATGATATAATATCCGTTTTTTATATGGATTATGTTATGATTGCGTGATGTTTAAGATTCCCATTCTATTACATGGGTTATGCTATGATGTATGATTTTTGATTTTGTGGCACACAAAATAATGATTTCATTATGAGATGGGTGGGTCCTATATCTCCCTCCAATGCATTCGGTAAATATTTATATCTCATGAGATAGACATGGCTGGAATGGTAAGTTAATATGGTTCAGTGTTATTGGACTGGAACGAGGAGTGAACTCGATTCAGAAATTGAATTTGTACACTAAGATGGTCTTGGAAGCAATGACTTGGCTACTATGTAAATCATATCATGTGATTAATGGTTTTCCAAAATTATATGTTTTTATTCCCAGGATATTTTATCATGATTAATGTTCCTTTATGACCTATCCCTTACATACTGCCAATATTTATTTCACAGCTCAAGATTTTGATGTATAAACTTTATGTTAATGTTTTGAAGTTCAAATGTATATGGTGTGTTTTATTTTCCCCATGCATACCCTTACTGAGAATTTGAGCTCACCCTTTTTATGTTTTCTTTTCCCCAGGATATAATTAAATGTTTTAGGTAAGAAAATCAAAGGGGAAGATCTTTATGGGAGATGTTGAAGATCTTTCACAACAATTTGAAGATTTTGTTCTGAGTTTCCGAAGGAACTAAACAATTACGATCCTTGAGTGTTGGTTTTTGTTATGTATTATGTATTCTTCAAAATTAATGTAATTTCCATGTACATCAAGCTTTGGGTCTCTACAGTACTCTTTCAAATTCATTAGTAAAACATGTTCTCATATGGGTTTGTTTACCCACAAACATGAACGATGCTATACTATATTAACCATATATATAATAAATGAAAAAAATAAGGTAATTATAATAATATATAATATAATATAGAAATTTATGATAATAATATAGTTTTAATATTTTAATAAATAAATGAATGATGCGAATAAGATAACTCCTCATTATCAAAAAATCTATAGAAAGAAACTCTTTATGGATTTAATTCTCTCTAATCATACTAAAAACCATAAAAGGGAAAGTAAATTTGGTAAATTATTGAAAAAAATGATCACTATATATTTATTAATCATGGAATAATATAATTTGTATCAAAAAATAAAACCCAACATCCTCATTCTTAAACTGGTAAAAAAAATATTTAACATCCATTGATAAAAATAAACTATCACTAATTAATTTATGTGTAGATAATGATTATAAATAAATATTCAAAAGTATAATATATATGAATATGTTTATAAAATAATTAATCAAGATAGTAATAGAAATTATAGTATATTTTATAGCATGTTTTCCATATACGAACCCAATGTGATGGTTTTTTTTCATAACTCAATATCCATTCATTGAGTTATAATATTTCTTCATGAAATTATTTTTTAATTATTAATTTTATTATATCATATGTTTTTATTATAATTTTTTACTATTTCTTTTATTTTATTTATTTTCTGTTTTCATGGTCTCATTTATAATGGATCATAACTTCATTAATTATGATGTATGAACATGATTTTTTTAACTCAATTTCACAACCTTGAGTTATAAAAATTATTCTTGAACTCCATTCCTATATGTTTGATTCATTTAATCATTTATTTTATTAAAATATATTTTATCTACCTTTTCTAAGGATTTATATTTACTTTTTATGGTTTATTTTTAAAATTATTGTAACATATAAAATTATAATGTTCATAAGGGTGTTTGTTAACACAACTTTATTTTCATTGGGCTGTAATATTTATTCATGAAATTCATTCTATGATTAGATTAATCTAGCATATGATAACATTAAATTTTATATCCTTGTTATTATATTTGGATTTATATTCATTTCAAATAACCTGATTCTTATATGATGCTTAATTCTGAAATTATGATGATTGTAATATTTTTTTCATATCAATTTTATTTCATTGAGACATTTAATATTTTCACTATGTTTCTTCATTTTTTATTTCAATATACTCCCATATGGATTAATTGTATGATAATTTTCCAAAATTTCATGTGGTTTACAAATCTATTAAATTTTTAATCCTTTAATTCCATTTCCATTTAAAACATATCAAAATTTAAAGGGGTTTTCTTCAATCAACTATTTTCTTAAGTCATGTTCATTCTTCATGGAATATGGTCATGAAATGTTATTTTATTATATTATATAATAATATTATATTTTATAACCTCATTTTTCATTGGGGAATTTAGATTTCTACATCAAATAATTTTTCTTTGATTGATTTCATTCATCATTGAAATACTAAATTTTTAAGAATAAATATCAACCATTATAATGAATCTTTTATATACATGTCAATTTTCATTCATTATCAAAATATTTAATTTATTATTTTTAAATTAAAATATATATTACATCATTTGATAATAAAATTTCTCATTTCCACTTCACAAAAATAATTCTTATAATCCATTAAATGCTGTAAATTTCAATATAGATATTTTAAAACATTAAAAGGGGATTTATTTCAGGTTCAATGATCTGTTAAATGATTTTATCTTCCACTATAACTTTTTTAACTAAAATTAGTCATTTTCACAGTCCCAATATTGTGATTTATTTTAATGTTATGGTTTTAAATAGTATTATTGTCATAATTTATTAAATTATTTTTCACGGTTGATCGTAAACTTATCTTTTTATGACAATGTTAAGTGATTTTTTCTAATAAATCATTCAGGGTTTTCATTTATATTTTTACTCCATATTTAAATATGATATGTCACATAATGATTTATTTATCATGAAATAATCTCTATACTCCGATATGAAAAAATTCTTTAGGGTGACATAATCTTTAGTATCAAATGATATTATTTATAATTTAATTTTATGTGATTCCATTTAAAAATATTTCAAACCTCATTTTATTTCATTGTGGTTTTTAGGATATAATAGATTTCATATGGAACACTTTTGTGTGAATTATAATTATACATAATGTAGGGTCCTATTTATTTCGATAATGAATTTTTTAAAACATTATATCTCATGATACAATGATGTTATGTTTGGACCTAATTGATATTTTCAAAAAATTAAACACGAACCTAATTTATATGTTCACAAAACCATCCACGAACCTAATTAATATGATTAAAACCCATGAGTGGACATAATTTAGATGTTACAAGCACTATGGATATAACTAAATGATATTATATGCAACAAAAATGTTAATAATACCAATTATTGTGTTTGTTCCACATTTATTGTAACGCCCCGGCCCTAGTTACCCAGAGTCGGTGCATTATTACATAACATTGGCATGATCACAAGAAAGATCAAATCTCGAAAGACCGATTGGTTTAGTAGCCTTGGAAACACTAGATATATTCATAAGTTTTACATTACATCATAAAATGAAAAACTACTACAAAAACATAATGTCTCCATAATCCACACTCATATCCCCACATAATATCCTTGCAGGTCAATCATAATTTAATTCTTCACTTCCTGGGAAAAATAAAACATAGAAAAGGGGTGAGCTCAAATGCCCAGTAAGGATAACAATATAGCGGAAACTTTCATAAATAAGAATAAACATTTAAGGCAATGTATAACTAAAACAACATCCTTTCAAACTTAAACTTTCAATATTGTATGGCATAAATAAAATGAAATAATGCCATTTACTCATTCACATGGATATTCTACTAATCGAATAATCACATGCAAAATCACTAACCACTTTCATAATGATGGAATGCATAATGCCAGACTATCATAACCACATATCCAAGGCCTCGTGCCAAGACTACAAATAAGATTTTGTCAAGGCCTTGTGCCAAGACACTAGTTTGTCTCATGAGACCTACCGATGCATCGAGGAGCTATAGCGGGCTCCACCCATCACATATTAAGTCCAATGCATTCCCATATGAAAAGGTTTAAATATAACATAAACATTCGTATTAAAACTAGCATACGAAATGTCAATACTTTCACCATAAACTATGAATGGTATAAAAATAGCACATCCACAGTCAAACAAATCACAAATCCTTCAATAAAATATAGAAGTTTTGTATCATAATAAATCAACTTCAAATAATCTTAAAATCCATCAAAGGATGTTGACATAGATGAAATCAAAATTCTTTTTAAATAAATATCTCTTTTTATTTTGAAATAATTTAAGATCCATATAAAATAAAACATTTTCTTTGAAAATATTATTATAAGCTTGTAAGGGAAGCTTTGAAGATTTTATAATGGTGGAAAATAGCCGCACCCGCCGTATAAGTTAAAAAAACATTCTTACCTTAATTCTGTCGAAAAGGTTAAAAAGGAACTTGTTTTGAAAACGACGGAAAGATTCCTTTATAAACCTCTTATAAAAAGTCAAAAAAGGGTATAAATGACTTTAACCCATATTCTTGTAAATAATAAAAATGTTTTTAAATACATTTCGAAGAAACATGGATGTGGATGATAAAGAAATCCCAGTAGAATATTACATATAAACAACCTCGGATAATGAAGAGATTGTGAAATAAACCCTTACCTTGTACTTTTCCTTGGTTGGGGTAGGTTAACCTCCTGTATAATGGTGAAATAATTGTTATTAAATTATACAAGAATCATATACATTAATATGATATCATATATGATCTTTTAATATTGATTTGATAATAATATCTTAGTATTATCATTGTTTCGGGTGTTAACTTACTTGTTTTCTTTTATATGTTTTGTTACGCAAGACATGTTTGTAAAGGATAGGTTGTATATTATTCATATCCAGAATGATATCAAGTCCTTGAACCTCATTTTTAAATCATCAAATGATAATTATACTTTAATGGATACGATGGAGAATGAATCTCATTGCGTTCGTGGAGACGGTAGTCCGTACGTACGCACAAGCGACAATATCATTCTTTTGATATTAAAATAATATATAAATGGATGGTCTATCATATATAAAGAATCATTAACATGTTATATTTATTATTTACATGAGTTACACATCATTATTATACACATCCAAATAATAATATATTGAATAACAAATACACCACGACGTGGAGACGGTAAGCCGTACGTATGCACGTATGGTGACATGTTATTCAAAGGGTGGATAGAATACTGAATATGGTTGTACCATATTTATAAAAACATCACAGTATATGTGAGATACTGGAGTTATTATTTTAGAATGGTAAGAACAAAGGAAGAAGAAGTGGAAGAAGAAAGGAACTTGAAAAGGGGTGGTGAAAACATTACCTCTTCTTCGGGTTCTTCCTTTTGATTTGATCAAAAGGGCTCTTTAGGTTGGCTTTATGATCAAACTAAGGCCTCTAGGTTATAGTGAGGGATGTTGGGAGAGTATTTGGGCAGAGTTTGGCCGAACCAAAAGGCTTTGAAGGTGTGAATAAATGAGAAGGACGAGTTCCCTTTTATAAGAAGGGTGAGGGGCACCTTTGGAAAAGCTAGAAATATTAATTTATAATAAATTCATATTCTGTTTCTAATGGCTCCAAAGTTTATTATTCAAAGGTTAAGGTGGGGATAGGTCGCAAACCACTCAACCAATATAATTTAGACAGGTTTGGGTACTTATATTAACCTTATCTTTAAGTATTAACTCTATGTTAATTAGTTTCACTTTTACAATGTCTCTTTGTATTTTTATATAATATGGTTAATAAACATACTATATACATCCAAAAGACCCCAAAGTGGTCCATTAATGATGAACCTATCATGATATAAGTCTCTTGGCCAAACCTTAGATTTTTAGGAATATAATATCAATTAATAATATAATATTTGTTTTAAGAACTCTTTTATGTCAATTTTGACACCATTCAATAGTTGATTTTTGTGAAACTCATAACAGATTGATTACTTCGAAAAAAGTCAATTACATCAATCCTAATATATCATATTATCCTAGAAAATTAGTTTAATTCATTAAAAGTTTCATATTATATTTATTTGGGTATTTATAATATCAATTATTTTAATTTTTCACTATTATAGTAATTACTGCCTCATCATTGTGTCATAAATAAAATAAATTATTTAATGTCTAAAAATTATAAATAAAATATAATTATGTATTAAATCTATTTATCTTTATAATTAATATTTATAATCTAAAATCCAACATATATAACCCTATGTAACAATTGTTTTTCTAAAAGATATATGCTTGTGTCATTTTTGTATTCATTTTAACTTAATTAAAATAACGTGTCTTTATCACCTACAAGTGGCACCATGGGGTCCCAAAATAAACCCAAATATGCCTATGGTCGAACATGTATCAACCAATAAGGATAGGACATGTTTTAGGGTAATTTAGTATTATTATAATATTATTTTTTAACCCTTATTTACCGGATTTACCCTTAACCATGGTAAATAAAATATTTACCGCAGTAATTATTCAAAATGTCTAAAAATAATAGTTACCTATTTACACAATTTGAAAATCCTGATTCCAAATATGGAATCCATTTTTCTAAATTCAAAACACATAAGTGGCAGAAATTAATTTAAAATTAATTCCCGCTGTCAAAACAAAAAGCGTGTTTTTAAGAGATAATAACTATCAAAAGATTGACACTTGTTTATGTTCGGTTTAATTGTAAAATTATGTCCAATGACCAACATTATATTAAATGGTAAAAATATATTCTAAATGTACTTTAAAACTACTAAAATTCATAATTTATCACTATTAATTATTTTGATTAAAAAAGTTGTTTTTAATTAAAATTTAGTAATTTTCACTATTCTTCAAAATATGAAAGTTATCCGAAAAGTACCAAAATTTCACCTTAGGCTAAATTCGATATTCCGAATCCAAAAATGAAGTCCATTTTAAAATATAAAATATATATAATTTCAAAAAGTAGGTATTACTATTCATAACGGCTAGTTTGATTGGTTGTTAGAACTCGGTGTTGCGTACAACACACGCTATCGCATTATTCAAAGAGAAGCGTACCGTAGAAGCTTGGGGTGTTACATTCTCCCCTACTTCAAATAATTTCGTCCTCGAAATTTCTAGAATACTACTGCATGAAAAGACTCGGGTGGTTCTTCATCATAAGTTCCTCGGGTTCCCACGTTGCCTCTTCCATCTTATGGTTTCTCCACAAAACTTTGACCAGACGCGTCGTCTGGTTTCTCAGTACTTGTTCTCTCGTATCAAGAATCCTGACGGGCTCTTCACAATAGGAAAGATCGGGTTCCAGTTCTAATTCCTCATAGGTGATTACATGCGTTGGATCAGGAATGTATTTCCTCAACAGAGATACGTGGAACACATCGTGAACTTTGGAGAGACTTGGCGGCATTGCCAATTGGTAAGCTACAACCCCAATTCGCTCTAGAATTTCGAAAGGTCCGATGTACCTGGGACTCAATTTACCTTTCTTACCAAAACGTATGACTCCCTTCCACGGATATACCTTCAGGAAAACATGATCACCGACTTGAAATTCCAAATCCTTCCTTCGATTATCAGTATAGCTCTTCTGCCTACTTTGAGCTACTTTGATGTGATTTTGGATTACCTTCACCTTTTCCACTGTTTCCTCCACCAGTTCTGGGCCTACAAGTTTTCTTTCACCAACATCATCCCAACAGGTTGGTGTACGACATCTCTTTCTGTATAACGCTTCATATGGTGCCATCTGAATACTCGAATGGAAGCTATTGTTATAGGAAAATTCTACCAGTGGTAAATATTGATCCCACATACCCTGAAAGTCAAGTGAGCAAGATCTCAACATGTCTTCTAAGGTCTGAATAGTCCGTTCTGATTGTCCATCTGTCTGAGGTTGGTAAGCAGTGCTCAAATGAAGTTCAGTATCCAGGGATTTCTGAATACTTTTCCAAAATCTTGAAGTAAAATGGGGATCACGATCAGAAACAATTGATAAGGGTACTCCATGAAGTCTCACAAATTCATTAATATATAGTCTTGCTAGACGTTCCAGGGGTAGATCTTCTCTTATAGCAAGAAAATGTGCTGACTTGGTAAGACAATCAACAATAACCCATATTGCATCATTCCTTCTAGGATTCTTTGGTAGCCCCATGACAATGTCCATCGTAATATTGTCCCATTTCCACTTCGGTATGGGAAGGGGTTGCATGACTCCTCCAGGCTGTTTCCTTCCAACTTTCACTTGTTGACAAACCATACATCTTGACACAAAATCAGCAATCTCCCTCTTCATGTTGTCCCACCAAAAATGTTCCTTCAAATCTCTATACATTTTGGTGCTCCCAGGGTGTATAGAGAAATTGGAACTATGAGCATCATCCAGCAATTCCCTTTTTAGATCAGGTATATCGGGAACACAAAGTCTCTTCCCGAATTTCAAAATTCCATCTTCATACACAAAGTCTCTCAATCTCCCATCATTCACAGCTTTAATCTTCTTTTGGAATTCTTCATCATCGGTCTGAGAACTCTTAATCCTTTCTATTAAAGATGGTTTGGCAACCATTTGAAAAAGAAATGATGTTTTTCCTTCCCTGGTTATTCCCATGCCCATATTCACTAGATCCATGAAAATTGGATCCCTTTCAATTCTCATATTGTTAAAAACTCCACGGTCTTTTCTACTCAAAGCATCTGCCACCTTGTTTGCTTTCCCGGGTGGTAGTGTATCGTGCAATCATAATCCTTGAGTAATTCAAGCCATCTCCTTTACCTCTTGTTGATTTCTTTTTTGTGAGAAAATATACTTCAAACTCTTGTGATCAGTATAAATCTCACATTTTTCACCATAGAGGTAGTGCCTCCATATCTTCAAAGCAAAGATCACAGCTGCTAACTCAAGATCATGAGTAGGATAGTTTTGTTCATGAATTTTCAACTATCGTGATGCATAGGCAATAACTCTATCATTCTGCATAAGGACACAGCCAAGTCCTTTCTTTGATGCATCACTATAAATAACGAACCCATCATTCCCCGATGGTAGAGTCAATATAGGAGCATTGACTAATCTTTTCTTCAGTTCTTCAAAACATTCTTCACACTCTTTTGTCCAAACAAATTTAACCCCTTTAAGTGTGAGCTTCGTTAATGGGTTAGCCAATCGGGCAAAAATTCTGGACGAAACGTCGATAATAACCTGCCAAACCAATAAAACTGTGTACCTCAGTTATACTCATAGGTGTTGGCCATTCTTGGATTGCCTTGGTCTTAGAAGGATCAACAGAGATTCCATCTTTAGAGACAATATGGCCAAGAAAAGAAATCTCCTGAAGCCAGAATTCACACTTGCTAAACTTCCCATATAATTCATGCCTCCTCAGAGTCTTCAAGATAATGCGCAAGTGATTTTCATGATCTTCATAGGTTTTGGAGTATACCAAGATATCATCAATAAATACCACCACAAATTCATCGAGATACTCCTTGAAAACTCTATTCATCAGATCCATGAATACAGAGGGTGCATTAGTCAATCCAAACGGCATTACAGTAAACTCGTAATGCCCGTACCTGGTTCGAAATGCTGTCTTCGGAATGTCTTCTTTCTTCACACACAACTGATGGTATCCAGATCGAAAGTCAATCATTGAAATGTATTGAGATCCATGTAGTTGGTCAAATAAATCATCAATACGAGGTAGGGGATACTTGTTCTTTATCGTTATAGCATTGATCTCCCTGTAGTCGATACATAACCTCATAGATCCATCTTTCTTTTTAACAAAAAGAACAGGGGCTCCCCATGGAGAAACACTAGGGCGAATAAATCCTTTATTACTCAATTCCTCTAGTTGTTTCTTTAGTTCGACTAACTCTACAGTAGCCATTCTGTAAGGGGTCTTCGATATAGGCCTTGATCCAGGAATCAAATCAATGGAAAACTCAACTTCTCGTTCTGGAGGATGTCCAGGTAAATCTTCCGGAAATACATCTACAAATTCTTTCACAACAAGTACATCCTCTATTTGAACATTCCTTTCTTCACCGACAGTTATTTCATTCTCTTCCTCCCCAATAATTGAATTATGTTGAGCTACTGGGGGTGGATCTAAATAATAATTAGGTGGTGACGATTCTCCTCTAAAGATAAGGTGTTCCTTATCATTATCATCAAGAATCGTAACCTCTTTCTTCTTACAATAAATCTTCGCATCATAGTCCGAAAGCCAGTCCATACCAAGGATTATATCAAACTCAATCATAGGTATGATGATGAGATCAGCAGTTAAAGAAAATTTATGTGCACTAATGGGGACTGATTCACAAAACATTGTTGCAATAATACTCCCCTTAGGAGTTTTAACTGACATCTACCTTGCTAAATCAAATTGGAAATATCTAATTTTCTTAGAAAACTGGGAAGATATGAAATAATGCGATGATACAGAATCAAATAATGCATTTGCTAAACTTGAGGAAACCACTAAATTACCTGCCACCACGTCTTTCGGAGCTTCTACCTCAGCAGTAGTGATAGCATAAGCTTGGCCTTGATCCCTTGGCCTTTTCTGAGGTAAGTTCTCCTGACGCTTAGGACATTCATTCGCATAATGTCCCATCTCCCTACTATTGTAGCACTGAAAATTGGTGGCTTCCTTCTTCCCTTTGCAATCACGAGCTTGGTGGCCTTTTTCACCACACTTGTAACAGACTCCCATTCCCTTCAAGCAAGTACCAGGATGTTTCTTCCCGCATTTACCATAGTATGGATATTCAACCTTT
Source organism: Viscum album (assembly GCA_963277665.1). Lineage (NCBI taxonomy): Eukaryota > Viridiplantae > Streptophyta > Magnoliopsida > Santalales > Viscaceae > Viscum > Viscum album. The sequence goes on from OY728166.1 coordinate 823,893,540, forward strand.
CCTTTCTTCCCCTTATTTCCATTCCCAGATTGATCAGCAGGCCTCTTCTTCTCTTGCTTTGCTTTAAAATCATAAGACTTAGAGAATTCCTTTTCGGTATTGATAGCACATGAGACAATGTCTTCATACGATGAAAAGGATTGTGAGACTAATGCTCGACGGAGAAATGGTTTTAACCCATCAAAGAAACGATAAATCTTACATCTTGGGTTGCGAATATAATCTCCAGCATACCTCGCTAACCTTGTAAAGTTAGCCTCATACATTGTGACATTCTCATCCTCATTCTGTCTCAGACTTAGAAATTGCCTTTCCATATCTGCTCGATGGTCGCGAGGAATGTATTTTTCTAAAAACAGATCTTTGAACTCCCTCCATTCCATATTTGATACTTCATCATCTTCCTTCATATTTTTAATCAATGACCACCATTTATCAGCATCTCCAGTGAGGCGGTAAACTGCCATGATAACTTTTTCCCTTTCACTGCTCCCCAAAGCCTGAAATATTTTCTCTAGGGAAAATATCCATTGCTCAGCTACTAAGGGATTTTTACACCCATTGAACGTTGGTGGTTGTTGCCTCATGAATCGATCTAACATTGATCCTCCACGCTGCGGATCAGGGTGCTCCATACGGGTAAGGTTATTATTCATAACCTGAGTAAGTTGTCCCAGTATGGTGATTAGCCGATCGGCACCAGTTGCATCACCAGCCCCACTATAATTATCTTGAGCAGGAGGGAAATCCCTACATGGAGTGCGTGCATTGATACGGTTTACATTTCTTCCACTAGGCGCCATTTCTAAACAATGGCATAAACTAGATCAGTTTATGAATCAAAATACATAATCCCATACTTATAAAACACTTAACATAAATTGAACTATTTATAGATATAATCCATAATCATAAAAATGTTTTCTTTGAGGAAGTATATACTCATAAACCCTTCATAATGATTTGTAAAGAAAATGAGAGTTATCCTAAGCATATCCCCCGGGAGTGTCGTAACCAAGAGTGCAGCAAGGCCCGTTGTCGTGCACCAGTTCCCGTTCGAGTCTAACTCAAAGCGGTGTTTTCGGGTTTTACCCCTAGGTACATCTGTGCCAGAGCCGCCTCTACCTGCTCGTATCCAGACAGGGATGTATTGCTCAGAAAACTCACAAAATCTCTACAATACCAAAATTCTAGGAAGTTCTTCTATACTAATCCTCAAAGTTCATCTTAGGTCTACGTGCTCTAATCAGAGTTTATCTAAATCTATCTTCCAAGGTTTGTACTAAACTTCCTCTGATACCAACTGTAACGCCCAGACCCTAGTTACCCAGAGTCGGTGCATTATTACATAACATTGGCATGATCACAAGAAAGATCAAATCTCGAAAGACCGATTGGTTTAGTATCCTTGGAAACACTAGATATATTCATAAGTTTTACATTACATCATAAAATGAAAAACTACTACAACAACATAATGTCTCCATAATCCACACTCATATCCCCACATAATATCCTTGTAGGTCAATCATAATTTACTTCTTCACTTCCTGGGAAAAATAAAACATAGAAAAGGGGTGAGCTCAAATGCCCAGTAAGGATAACAATATAGCGGAAACTTTCATAAATAAGAATAAACATTTAAGGCAATGTATAACTAAAACAACAGCCTTTCAAACTTGAACATTCAACATTGTATGGCATAAATAAAATGAAATAATTCGATTTACTCATTCACATGGATATTCTAATAATAGAATAATCACATGCAAAATCACTAACCACTTTCATAATGATGGAATGCATAATGCCAGACTATCATAACCACATAGCCAAGGCCTCGTACCAAGACTACAAATAAGATTTTGTTAAGGCCTTGTGACAAGACACTAGTTTGTCTCATGTGACATACTGATGCATCAAGGAGCTATAGCGGGCTCCACCCGTCACATATTAAGTCCAATGCATTCCCATATGCAAAGGTTTAAACATAACATAAACATTCGTATTAAAACTAGCATACGAAATTTCAATACTTTCACCATAAACTATGAATGGTATAAAAATAGCACATCCACAGTCAAACATATCACAAAGACTTCAATACAATATAGAAGTTTTGTATCATAATAAATCAACTTCAAATAATCTTAAAATCCATCAAAGGATGTTGACATAGATGAAATCAAAATTCTTTTTAAAGAAATATCTCTTTTTATTTTGAAATCATTTAAGATCCATATAAAATAAAACATTTTCTTTGAAAATATTCTTATAAGCTTTTAAGGGAAGCTTTGAAGATTTTATAATGGCGGAAAATAGCCGCACCCACCGTATAAGTAAAAAAAAACATTCTTACATTAATTCTGTCGAAAAGGTTAAAAAGGACCTTGTTTTGAAAACGACGGAATGATTCCTTTATAAACCTCTTATAAAAAGTCAAACAAGGGTATAAATGACTTTAACCCATATTCTTGTAAATAATAAAAATGTTTTTAAATACATTTCGAAGAAACATGGACGTGGATGATAAAGAAATCCCAGTAGAATATTACATATAAACAACCTCGGATAATGAAGAGATTGTGAAATAAACCCTTACCTTGTACTTTTCCTTGGTTGGGGTAGGTTAACCTCCTGTATAATGGTGAAATAATTGTTATTAAATTATACAAGAATAATATACATTAATATTATATCATATATGATCTTTTAATATTGATTTGATAATAATATCTTAGTATTATCATTGTTTTGGGTGTTAACTTACTTGTTTTATTTTATATGTTTTGTTACGTAAGACATGTTTGTAAAGGATAGGTTGTATATTATTCATATCCATAATTATATCAAGTCCTTAAACATCATTTTTAAATCATCAAATGATAATTATACTTGAATGGATACGATGGAGAATGAATCTCATCGCGTTCGTGGAGACGGTAGTCCGTACGTACGCACGAGCGACAATATCATTCTTTTTTATATTAAAATAATATATAAATGGATGGTCTATCATATATACATAATAATTAACATGTTATATTTATTATTTACATGAGTTACACATCATTATTATACCCATCCAAATAATAATATATTGAATAACAAATACACCATGACGTGGAGACGGTAAGCCGTACGTACGCATGTATGGTGACATGTTATTCAAAGGGTGGATAGAATACTGAATATGGTTGTACCATATTTATAATAACATCACAGTATATGTGAGATACTGGAGTTATTATTTTAGAATGGTAAGAACAAAGGAAGAAGAAGTGGAAGAAGAAAGGAACTTGAAAAGGGGTGGTGAAAACATTACCTCTTCTTCGGGTTCTTCCTTTTGATTTGATCAAAAGGGCTCCATAGGATGGCTTTCTGATCAAACTAAGGCCTCTAGGTTGTAGTGAGGGATGTTGGGAGAGTATTTGGGCAGAGTTTGCCCGAACCAAAAGGCTTTGAAGGTGTGAAGAAATGAGAAGGAGGAGTGCCCTTTTATAAGAGGGGTGAGGGGCACCTTTGGAAAAGCTAGCAATATTAATTTATAATAAATTAATATTCGGTTTCTAATGGCTCCAAAGTTTATTATTCAAAGGTTAAGGTGGGGATAGGTCGAACACCACTCAACCAATAGAATTTAGACAGGTTTGGGTACTTATATTAACCTTATATTTAAGTATTAACTCTAAGTTAATTAGTTTCACTTTTACAATGTCTCTTTGTATTTTTATATAATATGGTTAATAAACTTACTATATACATCCAAGCGACCCCCAAGTGGTCAATTAATGATGAACCTATCATTATATAAGTCTCTTGGCCGAACCTTAGATTTTTTTGAATTTAATATCAATTAATAATATAATATTTGTTTTAAGAACTCTTTTATGTCAATTTTGACACTATTCAATAGTTGATTTTTGTGAAACTCATAACAGATTTATTACTTCAAAAAAAGTCAATTAAATCAATCCTAATATATCATAGTATCCTATAAAATTAGTTTAATTCATTAAAAGTTTCATATTATATTTATTTTGGTATTTATAATATCAATTATTTTAATTTTTCACTATTATAGTAATTACTGCATCATCATTGTGTCATAAATAAAATACATTATTTAATGTCTAAAAATTATAAATAAAATATAATTATGTAGGAAATCTTTTTATCTTTCTAATGAATATTTATAATCTAAATTCCAACATATATAACCCTATGTAACAATTGTTTTTCTAAAATATATATGCTTGTGTCATTTTTGTATTCATTTTAACTTAATTAAAATAAAGTGTCCTTATCACATACAAGTGGCACCATGGGGTCCCAAAATCGACCCAAAGATGCCTATGGTCGAACCTGTTTCAACCAATAAGGCTAGGACACGTTTAAGGTAATTTAGTATTATTATAATATTATTTGTTAACCCTTATTTATCGGATTTACCCTTAACCATGGTAAATAAAATATTTACCGCAGTAATTATTCAAAATGTCTAAAAATAAAAGTTACCTATTTACACAATTTGAACATCATGATTCAAAATATTTAATCCATTTTTCTAAATTCAAAACACAGAAGTGGCAGAAATTAATTTAAAATTAATTCCCACTGTCAAAACAAAAAGCGTGTTTTTAAGAGATAATAACTATCAAAAGATTGACACTTGTTTATGTTCGGTTTAATTGTAAAATTATGTCCAATTACCAAAATTATATTAAATGGTAAAAATATATTCTAAATATAATTTAAAAGTACTAAAATTTATAATTTATCACTATTAATTATTTTGATTAAAAAAGTTGTTTTTAATTAAAATTTAGTAATTTTCACTATTCATCAAAATATGAAAGTTATCCGAAAAGTACCAAAATTTCACCTTAGGATAAATTCGATATTCCGAATCCAAAAATGAATTCAATTTTAAAATATAAAATATATATAATTTCAAAAAGTAGGTATTACTATTCATAACGGCTAGTTTGATTGGTTGTTAGAACTCGGTGTTGCGTACAACACACGCTATCGCATTATTCAAAGAGAAGCGTACCGTAGAAGCTTGGGGTGTTACATTTATATTCCATATTTAATGTCATTCCACGTGCCTATTTTATGACCCATGAAAATGGTTTCTAAAAAATATTCATACAACATAGCATTTTTGTAATCTTATTTGTATATAGGCTTTGTTATTATTACATAAGGAAAACTCTAATGATTCTATTTTTTAATCACATGTTTCAGCAATGTTCATATTTTTCCACTTGCAGGTGATCTAACCCTTTATGAATTATTGGTATGTTTTCCAAAATTTAGCATTTAATTTCAATCTTAATTTACTTTCTACTCACATAAGAAATAAAATGTATGGATATTTATAGAATGATGTTTTATATAAATATTACAGTGGTTTATGTTGAAACAATAATGTATAATGTGTTTTTATGTAGTTAATCCCTAAATATACTAAACCATCGATTTTTGTCATTGTGTGATTATTATGATTTATAATAAATTATGAATATATATATAAATATATAAAAATTTATCTTGCGTTATCTAACTTATTTTCAAAACCAGTGTTTTAATGTATGTGTTTTTTCACTAGACCCAAGAGTGGTGGTTTGTTTCATTAGTTTGTATTAGAGTTGGGATTATATATTTTTATGGACTAGTTTAGAAAATTTAGTTTATTAATTTAGTTATTTTAAAGGATTAGTACTTGAAAACATTAGTGAAAAAAGTAATTCCATGACCTGAATCACAGAGTTTATGTTTGAGTACCATATAAACTCAAGCATTCCTCTGTATATTTTAGAGCTTCCAACTAGTGGAGAGGGACCAAGAGCCATCATGGGGAGACTATATCCTTTTTAACCAACATCCTTCCATGAAATTTCTTGAAGTAAAAAATATAATAATAAAAAAAATGAAATCCATTATCTAACTAGGGAACCAACCCATTCAATAACAATATGAAATTCTAATCAATATGTATATGAAAAATAAAGGATTTCCAAATATGTTGAATAAATTTAAAAATATATAGGATAAAAAAATAACATGTAAAAAAACATCTAGGCCATAATGTATATTCTATCATTGCCCGACACAAAACTACTACTTTTATTAAACATCCCATCGTTGGGACCTTTCCCATAACTACATATCATCTCATAAATACTACAAGTGGAATGATATTCCCTTTTATGTTGTGAGTATAAAACCCACTAGTACACTGCAAACAGACCAAAAAATATATTCACAATGTACAAAATGTATTTCCACATTAATAATTAATGAGAAAATAAGCAATAATAAATCATATCTACACACAATTTTTATAGGTCCTTGAAATATGAATCTACCTATTTCCATTCAAAGTCAGAGGAAAATTCATATGATGGACTGATTTACTCGAACAACTAACCATATTTCCATATCCCCCATGAAGGGATACTGATTCCTCCCATTAAGGGTAATACTCATGTCAACCCAATTCACAAATCTAGTGAAAGAAACATATCAATATCTATCCAATCTCATGGATCTAGGGTAAGCCAATTTCATGCAACAATTTAATCTCATGGTTCTATGTAAAGACATCTCATTTTCCACGCTCCCCCTATAATGGAGTAACTATCCCATACACCAAAACATGGTCATTCATTTATATTGACAAATAAACTACACAAGTAACAAAAAATTCTATAATAAGGTAGTTCATAATCGAGCTATATGAAGAATAAAATCACAAATTCGGTACACATACACATGTAAATCATATCAAAAATAGGTCTCATGGTCTATAAACAAACAACACGTGTGAATAATATCAAGTATAGGTCATACAAGAAACTAAATAACACCACGTAATATTTTTTAACACACATATCTATATGTAATGTATGATATGGATGACATACCTCATGGAAAATTACACAGTGAAATGTATTATGAGGAGAATTTACGAGACGTTGAATGTCATTCTATCATCCATTTGAACAAATAGAGGTATCCCTATTCTCCTTCAAGGAAATCATATAATTCACCCTCCTAATATAAAATATGAAATTGTTCTATAAAATTACGCTAGATTAATTCAGATCATTCCAATAGAAGTAGAGGAGGAAAAGGGTTAATATAGGCAATAAATTGATTTAAAAAATGAGGTAATAACTTCCCTAAATATGTCCACATAGTCCCCCCGTTAAAATTCCTGAAACCCAAATAACGTTTTGGATTATTCATCCACTTCAATATTTTAAATATCCATCACAATGTTTTGGTGATTCCCACCATAATAATGGTGGACTCGGACAATCCATTTCCTAGAATCCCAATACACCAACCCCTAAGGTGTGTTGGACAGAACCTGGTTGTTTCTTTAATACACATTCTACCATCGAATGTTGAGAATAATCTAGACATCGTATATATGAGGAATTATAGTTCTCCACTCTTGAGACTGCACACACTCTTGGGAATGTTGATCTTGTCCAATTCACATAGGTGGGATCTCAATATAAAATGACCGACAATATAGCAAGGTCCAACCCATTATTTACACTAAAATACACAAAACCCTAGGATATGATACCAAAAACCTATAAATCATACCAAACCCAAATCAAACCATTAAAATTCTTATAAAAACGTTTAATGTATGTCGATACATAGATGAAAATACCTTATAAATTTAAGGGTGTTCCAAATTTCCCCCTATAATAACTTCTTATCCTTAATAAGTTCCTCTAGCATTCCAGGTCAAATAACTATGGCCATTGAGGAAAAACATGGACTTCCTCTTCCAACTATAATCTTGGATTCTTGTATCCCTCCATAAAATAAATTATGTGGAAATTTATTTCTTCACAATATCTTCTTACTTCTGTTGACAACCTGAATTGGTGATTCCATATATAATGCTTCTTTTTCTAACTCAACATCTTCATAGTAGAATACATGAATTGGATTGATCTAATATTTCAAAAGATGAGACACATGGAACTCATCATGCATACCATGAAATTGTGGTGTAGTTCCAGTCGATAGTTCAAAATCCAGGTGTGTTTTACAATATCAAAATGTCCAATAAACGATGGTGTCAATTACCCTTATTGATGAAATCATTGATATCATAATGAATGAGATACCCATAAGAAGACTTGGTCACCCAAATGAACTCCACTGGTTTTCTCCTCTAGTATTCATGTGATTGATGTCTGTTATGTTTACTAATTAAATGCTTATGTATCAATCTTCCTATTTTGAGAACTCATTAACCATACATATCCCAAAAACTGATGAATCACTGCCTTATTCAAACATTTAAATAAAATTTAAATCCAACCATATATACTCTCATATGGATCCATCTAAACTGATTAATAAAAGTTATTATTATCAGACAACTCCACTAAGGATATATGATCTTCCTGTAATTCATAGAAATCTAGAACACATGCATGGATCATATCATATGAAGTCTCATTCCATCATTCTGATTGTCCATTGGTCTATGAATGAAAACTTATACCTTACATCAACAAAGTCCCCATCACCTTCTATAGTACTTATAAAACTATTGATGTCAACTATGAAGCCCTATTCATTATAATATTTAAAGACACTTTATGCTTTTTTTCAATCACCTAGACACAAATCTTTCTTATTAAATACCCCAAATCAGTATGAAATGTGATACTTTGGACATATGATCAATTACAACCCATATAGTATTTCATGATATTAGTTTCATATGAAAATACAAGATGAATTCAATCATCACTTTACCCAAATTCCACATAGGCACCCAAAGTTGTATGAGTAACCATTTTTTTCTAATAAATGGATTTGATACTTTGAATATTCAATCATCGAGAAACAAAACCCATGATGTCCCTCTTCATGTCAATCCACCTTAATCATCATCTGATGTCATGATACTTCTTGATTGATCATAGTTGAACATACCACTATGATGTATGAGAGTACCACATCATATCCTCCCTCATTTAAAATTTATCCACTACTTTTTCATATACATAAGGCACATCACATCCATATAAGGTCGATCTTGTAATGAAGTCATCTACCACCAACATTTCGTGCATTAATAACCAATATGCATCACCCTATGGATTGAATTGTACCCACTCTACCAATGAGTATATGATCACAAATGGAGCACATGACACCACTCCATTGACTATGGGAATTCCCACATTCTAATCTTCCCCTAAGACTATCACATTCCACTCTAATTATGAAGTTCACTATAAATTATCTTGATTAATATTACAAAGAGAATATGAATCAAACATTTCTTTCATAGTAATATAAAGCACCTAGAAATCAAAAATTTCTAGGTTCCCTATGCAATACCTCTAACAAATATTTATGTCCCATGGGAGAAGATGTACTACAAACCATTATGATTCTTATATATGAAAAATATATCACTAAAGTGGAAATGTAATGAAAACATCAACACATGATCCATGAATACTGACTACATGTCATGATTAGTGTAGTTACAATGATGCACTCACATGTGATGAGACTCATATGTAACTACATGATTGTTCTACATCAATAAAACTCATAATATAATCCTAGAAGCATCACAATACACTACATAACAAACAATGGGTATATAAAAAATTAAAATTTGAGCTGATTTTTATATTCTTTATAGTTACAGAAAGGCTTGTTAACACTGATCATTCCGTCCAAATAGTACCCCCTTCTTGGTAGCCATGGTTATAGATGCTGCAAAATGGTAAAATTAATAAATGAACTTCCTTTAGTTCCCATTTGTTTCTAAGAATATTTGAACCAAGATCATTTTCCTAGGATATGTGCAAGACATAACAGCCTCTACATTCTTTAGATATTCAAATATAATCATATAAAATATCATTCCCATGTAAATTCACCTCATGGATCCAATTGTGACATTTTTAGAGATTAGAGAAATTTATATGTGCTCAATATTTACTCAAACAATTCTTTAATTGTATGGTTTTTTATGATAAAGACTTCATATAAATCATGATACCATCAATAAATTTAATGATTAAGGAGTCCCATGTATGGGTAAATAAAATATTCATGAGGGATATGAATAACACTAATGAATGATTTCGGAAAAGATTAATAAAAAGATAAACATACAGAACATATATTATCATAAAATATGTCACTATATTTTCTCCTCTTTGACCGAAAGCTGATTGTATCTGGTCAATGGATCAATCATTGAGGACCATCGGTGACAGGTTCCCATGGAAATAACATAGGTTTAAGGAAAATTAAGAATTTCTATCCCTATTATAAACTAGTATGGTAGTTAATAAGGGTCAATTCATAGTGAATGTCATCCAAAGTCATGTGTTTCAAAGAAGAAAAAACAATCCTAAAAAATAGTAAAATAGAAATAGTGGTTGTGACTCGATGGAAGTAAATGGTGATGAGGTGATATAACAATAAACAATATGGGATTAACAATCAATCAACTTAGGAATGTTCATAATCACATGCAAAAAATAATAATCTATAAATTAATTAGGGGACTTTTATTGGAATGTAATTATTTTGTTTTCTATTTCATTTTCTTTATTTATTAATGCATAATTATTGCTTAGAATAGTTGAAAGAGGTTATTTATTTCACTTGACTGACCAAACTATGGAATAATGGATCCTACAATATCCCACCTGAAAAATAAAATATTTTAATAAATGAGGACACTATTTTGGCATTATAATAAATGTTTAAATTATTCCCAATGTACTACCCTTTGTTTGGATAGTTTTCACCTTAGATGGAATTCTAGATAACAAATATTTAGAAACCAAAAATAATAGAAAACAATTATCATGGGTTCTCTGTATTTGAAGGACATTTACTACTTGTTCACTGAGAAAAATATTTTTTAAAGAAATACATTATTCATCTAAGAAGTTAAAAAACCTACCATCATAATATCATTCCCCTGGATTATTTTAGTGGATGATAATGCTCATATTATCAAAAATTTTCATTATATTTAAAATATTTATTTGAAAATAGACGAAAATAATAAAAAAGAAGAAAATGAGAATTTCCTTATTAGAGCATCAAAAATACTCTAAATATATAATGTAAAGCTACCTTAGTTCCAACCACTAATAATCTAGTCATCCATTGCCTCCTTCTATTCTATGGGGGGGGTTACCTCTTCTTTTCATTCACACATTATTTTCAATATGTTTTTCAAGATAAATAACATAATTCCATGGATCCTCTTCTCTTAGATATTATAACTTCTCCATGATTTTCTTGTTAAACTCCATATGTAACCTTCACAATGAATTTTATCCTCCCAAGTTTAAATATCGGAATCCCCAGTAATAGAATGATCAACTCCTAAAAATTTTGTTCCATTCAATACCCACGATCCTAAACTAGATACATGTTGCATGCATGCACCGACAATTTTATTAATGAGTGAGGATTCTCAAAATTTCCATCTACTCCAATGATATATTTGTCCTTTGAAATCAAATTATTCATCAATACCATAAGAAAAATATTGTGAGTGTACATTGAGATTAGTTTCTCTGTAACGGTATATTAATTCCCCAGATCTAAATTCAAGGTACCCTGATCCTGAAATAATTTTATTGGGCCTTAGCACCACATTATCCTTGGGCACCCAAAATCTATAAAATGGACCTTTTAAGGGAATCCGTAATTAAATTATATAAATGTCAAAGATGAATGAAAATTTGGATTTGTGGACATTTAGTTATATAGTGATTTAGCTAAATTGATTGTTTTCAATAAATAGAAACGCCACTATGTTTTTTACCAGTTATATCATCACAATTAGGAAATAGGATAAAAATAAATTCCTATTAAAAATACATCAACATAAAATATAAAATTTCAATAATAAACTAGAAAATAATCCATCGAGCTCGGGTCTATTTGTGTTCTTTGGATTTTTCCAGTTCAAGTAAACATCTCCTTCTCACATATGAATTTAGTTGTGGTCTTATAGATATGTCTTAACATGGACATGTCTTCCTCAACATCTATTCAGAACTTGATTGTGGGACATAATCATACAACCTAGATAGACCATATGAAGACTAAAAAAATTAATCAAAATGAGACAATATATTAATTTAACTTGAGGTAAATCCATCAAAAAATGTAAATTATAAAAATCTAGAAAGCTAGGTCACCAAAAAGAAAGCGGAATCAAAATTCCCCATCTATTTCCAATTAAACTTCCTTTGATATTATTATTTATATAACCCTCTACGGGATTTAGAATCAATTTTTTTTATTTACAATATGGAATCACAACAATCATGGTTTCACCATTAAATCATCGAATGGTGGATATGTTTTCGTGGCTTTACTCATTTCATCCACATTGAGGTCATTAAAAGAGTGAACATGCAACATGTGTTCTATCTTCATCAATTAAAAATGAGTTATGTTCATGATTTTTGGTTTCCTTTCATCGTTCCATTTCAATAGAGCAATGGAATCCTTCTTCAACTGCCTTGGGTTTTAGATCCATAGTGGTGCCTCATTAGTGACATCCTCAAGTGAGGTGATGCATGTCTGATCGGTCATATAGTTTTCATATCTGGAGAGGCTCGAATGGGTGTGACATCAGTGGATCTCCTCAGTCATTATCCTTAATTTTCCAGATCGAGTTGAGTTTTACGTGAGGATGACTTGATTAATTTATATATGAGTGACATTGAGCTTATTTTAGGAGGGAAACTCATTGGTTTATTACTTCATAGTGAAGAGGAATGGATTTGGTTTCACATTAGGAATCTTAGGTAATCTGCATTGTATAGTACAAGAAGGCCCTCAAGTGGCTTCAATTTGACATAAACGGATTTCTATGGGATATGGGGGTCCTCAATAGGGGGATCATGTTTTATCCAAATAAGTGGTGGCTTCCCCAATAATCCACAATGTGGGATCAGTTACTGAATTTTTATCTACAACTTAATCTTATACATGATGCAATATTCTTCAAATATAAATCAATAATGATATGAATAAGCATGCATGATCGCTTCTCCACTACTACCAATGTCATGGTAGGATAAATCATATCTTCCCATGTTAGGTGCACTATAAAGAGGCACGATCACTTCAAATGGTTCATAGTATGGATGTTCGGCATAAGAATGTTAACATAAATGTTTGATTTGTAGTAACTAAAGTTATCATGAAAATACTACATGAACACTTTGAAATGTATTTTTGAAGTCACACATGTTTTTTCCTTGTAGTCCGTTGTTACTTTTCCAATTTTACTAGTACACGATGATAATATTTTCTTATTGAGATAATTGTACTAACCTCATACCCTTCATGCTGTCAGTACTCTTTCAATGAGTATATAAACAGTGAAGGAGGCATTCATTCACTATTCATAATAGGTTTCCATTGAATGTTTTTTTCCAACCTGGAAAAAAAATATTTCACTACCGAATTATTCTTCCAAAAAAATTCAAACAAAATTGAATTTTATCCTTTGAAAATTTTAATTTTGAAATTTTTCCAAATTCATTTAGAACATTCAATCAAAAATTTATTTTTTTCAAACTACATAAATTTTCATAATTAAAAAAACATTCCAATAATTTCAAATTGTCATTAAACAATTTCAATTTCAATTCAAAAATTAATATGTGAACTCTATTTACATTTAATAAAGGTATAAATCCATAAATGATAAAAAAATAAAAAACCATTTAAGATTTTTAGTTACCCAATTAAAATTTCATAGTATAAACATTAATTTCCATTTTTGTATGGCTTATCACTTTAATTCAAAAAATGAATTAGTAAATTAAAATAATGTATATTGAAAATTTTAAATGAATTAAATGTTTCACTAAAATAAATGAATATTCGTGAATAATAAATTTAAAAATCATTTTCCATTAAAAACACATTTAATTCTATAAATATATCTGTGTTAACGTGTGTAAAAAAAGTGCCAAAAAAACTACCAAACTCACAAATTATTTTTTCCCATAAAATAATTCATTCTTACCGTTTTAAAAAAAAATATTACACAGTGAGTAAAAATGTATCCTATTGAAACAATTAATTAATAGGGAACAAAATGTTTAGGTGGGCCATGCCTTTCAAATAAAATTCAATATATGTCATACCAAATTTACAAAAAACACACCAATGTTCAGGAAAAATGAACTCCATGCTGATTGAAAATGTCATGCCTCCAGTATGAAGTCACCAACGGTTCAATTTCAATTCCATTTCAATTCATGTTTTAGGAGTTCAAACAATTTAGTTTTAATAAGAATCAAAACTCTTAGAAGTGGTTCTTGCAATATTCACTTTCAAATAGTTTCCAAAAATCATGGATTCATTTCTCTCACTTCATTTATAGAACTCAAACGATTATCTAATAAGTCAATTATCAACTTCTTCATTTGGTTTAAATATTCCTCTAACCTTAGTGAACTAATTTTTTCAAGGCCCTTTATTTTAATTTTTCCAGCCAATGGTCTGTTCATAGAACTATGCAAGGCACTTATTGAGTATGAATTTTATTTATTTACACAACATACCAAGTGTTGTTGTTTTAGAGACTCACCGTGGGATCCCAATTTCACATTTTACTCTAATTTAAAATGACTTATATATAATCTTTTGAGTTAACTCGCAAAGGTGTTTGTTTAAAAAAGGGTGTGCTCCCCATGTTCAGGATCAAACATTCAATTAACTCAAGTTGTAATCCTATTTCCAAAAATAACTATCATAACTCTCTCCCTTTCCATGTTCCTAAACAAATTACCAATAAAAAACATGGAAAAATCACGAAACAATCATTCAAATCCATTATGTTTAGAAACAGTTCAAACCCCAGAACTAGTTAGAAAATATTTTCTTGGAAGAAAAGAATTTAAATATAAAATGAATCCCAAATACCCTCATATTTAGAATGATTTTGAAAATAAATAACCCATTTTTGAAAAAAAAATTGAATGGGATTTTTGATGTTACCAAAATTATAGCACAACATAGAAAAAAGAAATACCTCTTTCCCCCCCACATAAAACTGAAAATTTTCACCAATGTTGAGTCATAATATGAGAGACAATTTTATTCTAATAAAATTTTTGATTCATAAATTTTCAGATTATTTGAATTGGTTATATTAATGTTTTAGAATGACTTTAACAGATTCCAAAATAGATAACAATACAGTATTATGTTTTTTTCTAGAAATTTCATGAATTATATATTCTTTAAAAATATAAAGGATTTCTCAATTTATATCTTGTAGAATAATGATAATAATGTTTTTCACAATTAGATATTAAATAAAATGGAATATTATTGGGTGCATTAAATATTGAAAATTTCATTGATTTGTTTTAAATTTCACTATATATGTGTAACCCACACCCCAATAATATTTTTACACAATTAAATTAAAAAAATTGTTATTACCCTTCAAATAGTTCATATAAACATACAATATGAATTTTAATAATTATTGTTTTAAAAAATTTAAAATTGTCCATACATAAATTTGAAGATTATATCAATTAATTCTGTCAAAGTCATTGTAAATTTGATCTTTTCAAGTAACTCTATTATTAGAAAATTCTTGCTTCAATAAAATTTAAACAGGTCAACATAGTATATAGCATAGTAACACAATTGAAATAAATTTACCAAAGTTTCAAGTTAGGGATATTTTAATCTTGAAGTTTATATCATGTAGATCATATTTTCCCTTGAAAAGAATAAGAATTTATAGATTATTAACTTGCATGAATGTTTTAACTTTTTAAAATGGAATGTATTACTAGATTAGAAGCAATAATATATTATATAGTCTCATAGTTATTCCAATAACAAGAAAAAAAATAAAAAAACCATGGGTAGACTCCCATTATGAGCTATGTTTATAGTATTTATTTAGACTTCCGAAATGGACAAGCTCTCAATGAATCATATTACTTCCAATCCCTTCATCTACCCCCTTAAACATATCATTTATTATTTTTCTATTGACCATAAATGGGGTGTTACCATTCCAAACCAATTCAAAAACCCCATTTACCAACACACTTATAATATATAATGGGTTAGATGACTTAGATCTATGTTTTCGAAGCAATTGTTTCATCCTTGAGTTAAATAGAAAATCTATTTTTCCAAACTGGAAGTCTCTATTCTTGATGATAGAGTCATGAAATACTAGGGTTATTTATTTCCAAATTTTTGAATTATCATAAGATTCTCTCTTAATTTAGTTCATCACAATAACAGCAAGACAACTTCATTCTCTATTATATTTAATATAATACATTAGGGCCTACACTAGTCAATAATATATAGAATGTAACTCTATAGAAATATATAATGTATTACCAAAGATAATTCTACAAGCTGATATCCCCATGTGGGTATTATAAAAAGTTCTTTATTACCATAAAGATTCATCAAATTTGATTCACCATTCTTTTATTGATCTTTTTACTTTCATCTCTAAGATTTTTTTGATTCCTTTATTTGAAAATTTATCCTACATATTAGAATATGGGTGATTGGTGGATATATTTTTGCGAGCGCACTCATAATTATCATTTAAACATTTCAACATATAATTATTGAAATTATTTTCCTTTTTTAAGATCAATTATATTAGAAATACATTCCATGAAAATATATTTTCCCTGAAAAACGTGACAAAATTGGATGAAATATTGGTTGGAAGAGAAACAACCTTAATAAACATGGAAATATTTTCCATAAAAACAATAATATTATCATTACCATGATTTAAATACCCTAGATATATAAAAAACTTCTTCCTCTAGAATACCTTTTGGGGCATCTCCTACATTCTACACACTTTTACCATCTTATGGAATTTGTTACAACATAAGATAATACTCCAAGAATCATTATAAAAATGGGGCCAATAGAAATAAGAATGGAGGATATTTTTGAATTTCCCCTTACACCATGATTTCCACTCAATGGTGATTAGTGAAATCTATACTTAATGTGAATAATTTCCTCCTCAGGTATACACCGCCTCAAAATACCGTCAGCATATCTCTTAAAAATAAGAGAATCATCCCTAATGAAAAATTTCAGGTCAGAGATATTTTTTTATGATTCTATAAAAAATTCATGGGAATAAAAATTTCATTAATAATGTTATTATAATATATATATATCTATAATATTTCTATATAGAAGAAACAAAAATGTTTCTTATTTGTTAAATAAGTGTTAGTTTTTTGGGTTTCACAGATTGGGTATTCGGTATCATGGAAATATAGTTGTAAGAAACATTATAAACTAATTTTTTCATTTATTATAAAATAAAACTCCTTTAATATATGATTCTATATCATAAATATTGGTTTGGAATCATTTTTATCCAGTTGGTTCTTGAGAGGAATGTGGTCTATGAAAATAATGACCATAAAACCAAAAAGTAATATATGAATTTATCGAAATAAAAAATATCAAGAGCTGAATTCCTTTCAGTTGTTGTATATCTAGTTTTGGAAAAATCAATACTCTTTATAGAATAATTAAAAAAACATATATCATTTTGTCTCTCATCTACCAAAAAACCACATATTCATCTATACCAGTAGAATCACCCAACATCTAAATAGAAAATGTCTATTATGGTCATGATATCTTGAGTGAAGTTTTGAGTTTATAATTGATCAGGATAAATG
Source organism: Viscum album (assembly GCA_963277665.1). Classification (NCBI taxonomy): domain Eukaryota; kingdom Viridiplantae; phylum Streptophyta; class Magnoliopsida; order Santalales; family Viscaceae; genus Viscum; species Viscum album. The sequence goes on from OY728166.1 coordinate 823,911,317, forward strand.
AATCTAAGAATTTCACATCAAACATATAAGGTTAATAATTGATAAGATTTGAGTATAAATACCTTCTATATTTTAAAAAATACTTGATGAATATGATATAAAAATTAGAACATCCTAGAATGTTAATAATTCCTTTCTCATTCTCAGGTTGTGGAAGCTTCTAGATCATATTAAATTTTGAATTATCAACCACAATACCCCTCTTGTAAACCTAATTACCTAATATAATTTCATTAATGACCATGAATTGAATCATTTCCTAGTTTATGATAGATTTGGTTTCCTGACAAATATATAAAATAGTTTCAACATTTCCTATGTTCTCATATTTAGTTTAAATAATTGAGAAATCATTTATATAAGCTTATATTATCCTACTAATAATGTCTAAAAATTTATATAATTTATATTTGAACATGATATAGAATGCCCTAAAATACAAATGGCATTTTCTAGTAATGAAATGCCCCAAATTGATAAGTGAATATGTTTTTTCTAGATCATGATATAACTATCTCTATATCTTTGAAAATTTCACACATATTGGCGTAAATTTTCTTTTAGATCATTTCTTCCTTCATCACCAAAATTATACCTTTGAAAATTTAGCATCACTTCATTCATAGTGAATTTATTTCGTCTAATTTCATCATATTGTCTTAAAGACAATATTTTCTTCTTCAAGCCCTTCACATGGTGTACACCTTATGTGGATTAAAAAATACCATCATTCATCTTCAGTTTAATGGAACCAACTCCAACGATCTACAGGGTGTGATCATTCCCCATGTACACAAGACCATCTCGGATAGTTTCTTACTGGTCCAACAATTCCCATGGAGGCGTCATGATACATGTTTGTCCGGAGTTTATTTTCCATGCGTCGTTGATGTAGTATTCTAAATATCCATTAACGAAGAATAAGAATTACATTCTATACAATATTTATAACATTTTTTCCAAAAAATTGAATAGGGTAATTATATTGAAATGCCCCGACCCCAGTTACCTTGAGTCGGTATATTATTTTAATACATTGGCATGATTACAAGAAATCATGTCTCGAAGGACCAATCAGTTTAGTAGTATTGGAAAATAGATTACATACATGAACGTTACATGAAATTATAAAATGAAAAAAAACAACAACATTTTCTCCATTGACCATATTAATATCCCTTATATTATCCCTATGGGTCAATCATAGTATACTTCTTCAAATCCTGGGAAAAATAAAACATAGAGAGGGGTGAGCTCAGTTGCTCAATAAGGATAACAATATAGTGGAAACATTCATAAATAAGCATAAAACATTAAGGAAACTTATATAACAAAAACAAAATCCTTTTAGAATTAAACTTCAATAAAATATGGAAAAAAATAAATCAAATAATTATATTTACTTATTCACATGGATATTCTACTAGTTGAATAATCAAATTAGTATCAATATTTAATTTCATAATGATGTAATGCATAATTCTATACCTCATACCAACATAGTCAAGGCCTTGTGCCAAGACTAAACATAATATTTTGTCTAGGACTTGATCCAAGTCACTAGTTTGTCATATGAGACCTACTGATGCATCATGGAGCTATTGTGGGCTCCACTTTTCACTTACTGTGTCAAATGCATACATCATATTAAAAGGTTTAAAAAAACATAAACATTCTTATTCAAACTAGCATAAGAAATGTCAATACATTGTCCATAAACCATGAATGGTATAAAAATAAAACATCCAGAGTCAAACATATTACAACTCCTTCGATACAATATGGTAGATTTGTATCATAATAAATCCACCTAGATCTAGAATAATATATCATAAATGATGTTGACATAGTTGAAAATGATCAGTAAAAATCATTGAGTGTAATATCCCTTTACATGAAATCATTTATAAGTCACATAACATATAAAGGAAGTAATTTAAAAGACAGTTTTTAATCAACATGTCCCATACCACTTTGAAACTATTTAAAGGAATTAACATTTTAAAACATTCTTGTCCATATAAATAAATCCTTAAAACCATTTTGAAAACATGGACATTAATGAGAATGGTTTAGAAGAACAAATATTTAAAAATTTTAAAATGATGTTTTAGTGAAAATTTCCTTAAAAAGAATATATTTGAAAACTATTTTATAAATCATGGACTTGGATAATAAATATGACCTAGTAGATACTTACAAAAAAACCACATCGGATAATAAATAGATTGCGAAATTAACCCTTACCTTTCATTTTCCTTTGGTTGAGGGTACGTGTAACCTTAGGTATAATGATCATAGTCTGTTATTAAATTATAACAGAACCATATTTATATTTATTATATAATAAATGATTTATTCATGCCTTTATACTACCAATATAATAATTATTTCCATGTTAAATTAATATTTTAAGTAATAATCGCTTTCGTTATCACACATGTTTTAACTTTTTATTTTTGACTGTATCATTTAGATCTTGATTTAAATACTTTCAAAATATGAAACATTTTATATATAATATATATTTTGAATGTAAATATTTAAAATAGATATATGTATGAAATGGGAGTAATTTATATGGAGACGGTAGGCCGTACGTATGCATAAATGATGTTTCCATTTTCATATCGTATTGAATGAAAGATAGTGAATAATATTTATGTAAGTATATATATATATATATATATATATCTATAGTAGCATTATTGTTTCATATATTACATACTTTTTAATGATATATATTTTTATAATCCTTGTTGAATGGTGAATGCGGAAATTATTCACTTCGCGTCATGGAGATGGAAATTCGTATGTAGGAATGAGTGATAATATCATTATATTGATAGTGAAATAGTATGTAATTGGATGGTAAAACATATTTGACGAATTATTAACATTCTAAATTTATTACTTACAACAGTTCTAATCATTATTATACCCATCCAAATAATGAAGGGTTTGAAAAACAAACTATACCACGATGTAGAGACGGTAAGACATATGTACTCACGTATGGTGAATTTTTCATTATAGGAAGAATAGAACAAAAAAATATGGTTGTACCATATATATAATAAATTCATAGTATATAGAAGTTATTGGATTTATTATCTTAGTATGGAAACCAAAAAGAAAGAGGAAGTGGAAGAAGAAAAGAACTTGAAAGAGGGTGGTGAAATTATTACCTCTTCTCCGGGTTCATCTTTTTGATTTGGTCAAAAGTGCTCCATAAGTTGGAATTAAGATAAAATTAAGGCCTATAGGATTAAGGGGGAATAGTTTAGAGGATATTTGGGCTGGTTTTAGCATATCCAAATGGATTTTGTGCTGTGAATTTGAGAGAAGGGAATGTACAATTTTATAAGATAGGTGAGGGTCACTTTAGGAAAAGCATGAAATATTATTTTATAATAAAATCATTTTCGGTTTCTAGTGGCTCAAAAATGATTTATTTCTAGTATTTAGTGGGTATGGGTCAAGAAAACCCAACCAATAGGTTTTATATAGGTTTAGGTCACCATAGTAACCTTATCATTTAGATTTAACTCTTATTTAAATATTTTAACTTTTATCATGTCTTCTTGTATTATTACACCATTTGTTCAATAAACTCACTCTCAACATCCAGGAGAACCTAAAGTGGTTCATAAATGAAATTTATAATATTATTTAAGCCTCTTGGCCAAACCATATATTTTTATGAATATTATATCAACCAATAATATAGTATTTGTTTTAAAAATTAATTTATTTCAATTTTGACATTATATGGTATTTGGTTTTTGTGAAAGTCATCACAACTTATTTACATAGAACATGACATATTTAATTAGACCTAAAATTTCATATTCACCCATAAAAATAGTCTATGTCATAAAAAATTCAAAATTATTTTTATTTTAATATTTATACTACCATTTATTTTATTTTTTCATTAATAATGTAATTACTGCCTAATCATTGTGTCATAAATAAATTAAATTATTTAATGTCTAGAAATTATATATAAAACAGAATTATGTAGCTAATCTTTTTATATTTTAAATTAATATTTATATTCAAATTTAAATTGTGTGAAACCCTATATTAAAATGGTTTAGTTATTAAACATTGAAATTAACTCTTTTAAATATTCTTTAAATAAAATAATAATAAATGTCATAATCTAATTCAAGTGGACCTAAAGGATCACATATTATTCCTATGGTTGATTTTGGTCGAAATAAACTTACCCAATAGAATTAGGACATGTTTTAGGGTAATTCTAATATCATTTTTATCTTTAATTACCCTATTTACTTTAAACCATGGTAACTGAAAGTCCAAACATACTATTTTCCAAAAAATCTTTTAATTTAGTTGAACCAAATTTTACCTAATGATATCAACCATGTCTCTTTGATTTTTTAGATTCAAATCAAAGAAGTGGTAAAATTATGTTTTATGCAAATTGGATAATGCTCCTTGAAGATGAGTAAAAGAGGTTAAAATGTTCAATAAAATTTTATACATATAACTTTATTATAAAATGACTCCAATAAATTAAATTAAACTTATATAGGAATTATATATATATTTTCACTTAAAATAAATTTATATAAAATAAATATTTATTTAAATAAAAAGTCGGTATTAAATAAAAACGCAGTTTTTTTCACGATTCATCAAAAATTGAAAGTTTTCAAAAAGATTCCAAAAATTCACCCAAAGATAATTTTGATATTCCAAATTAAAAAATAAATTCCATTTTACCAAATTCAAAACATAGAAGTTGCATTAATTAATTAATAATTACTCCACATTGTCAAAACCAAAAAGTGGGTTTTTTAAAAACTAAAATCTATCAAAATATTAACATGTGTTTATGTGAAATTTGAATGTGAAATTACCTATAAAGACCTAAATTGTATTAAATGATAAAAATATAATCAAATTATACTTACAAGATACTAAAATTTATAATTGTTCACTTTAAATTATTTGTATTAAAAAAGATCTATTCAATTAAATTTTTTAATTTTTTACTATTCATCAAAATATGAATGTTATCAGAAAAGTACCAAAACTTTATCCACACTAAATTTGTAGGACCCAATTATAAAGAATAATTTAATTTCATTAAATTTAATACATAAAAGTGACATATATTGTATTTATAAAGGGTTCCCCATTAAAAGGCAAAAAACTGCCTTTTTTTGAAAAATACCTCTTTTATCTTAAAAAATGAATTTTTCTTATATTATGTCTAATAAATAGAAAATATTAATGTTAAAATTATATAGGACAAATAAAATATAAAACATGCTTAATAATTTACATAACCTCTTTCTTGAATGGCTAGTTTGGTAAGTCGAGGTGTGCTCGAACTCAGTGTTGCGTGTAGCGCATGTTATTGAAATATTTTGAAGAGATAACAAAATATTAAATATAGGGGTGTTACAAATTTCACCCTTAAATAAATTGCGTACTCACAATTTGAAATTTTTTTTGGAAAATAAAAGTTCAAAATATAATAATACCTTTGTGGAAAACCCACATCGGAAATTGGGTTAATAAAATTCAGTCTTAATAAGAGTTAAAGGGAAATAAAAAGGACACCACCAAATTATGATCTCAATTATAATAACCTTAGTGGAAATTAGACACACATAATTGGAGGAAAAAATGTATATATTTACAGGAAGTTATTGAAGTCATCAATCACATACAAGTGTAAAATTAAGGTCCTCAAAGCCATCAATCTATAATGATTTAAAATATCATTGGTTCAACAAACCATACGGTATTAGGATAACAAATTTTGATTATTAAGATCCCTTAAATAAATTTTAAGAAATAATTTATTCATATAATAAGAGGAAAAAAATATACTTGACAAGTAGAGTTTCATCCTTCAACTATTTCCCACCACCAAACCAATTTTCACTCCAAAAGACAATAGAATTAAAAAATATTTTGTTTATCTTAATTGTATAGGGTCCCAAAAATAATTTATTTATAATTCATTTCTATGTATATTGAAAAAACCTACATTATACAAACTAGGACTTCACATATGACAGTGGTAGGTTATCCAGCCTTGTCACCTTTCGGTTGCGGGTTCAAGTCTCGCGGCCTTGACAAACGCGATGGGTTATCACCCGACCTTCCGACTGTCCTTTTTATGACTATCTAAAAATAATCTCAAGAAATGATTCACCTTATCAGTAGTATGTAATGTAAAAATTAATCGATTCCATCCTTTAGACTTATCCAAAATTCTTCTTTCCAATCTCACAGTCTAAAATTTATAAGGTAGGAAATCAAAATGAATATCCTTTTTTCCACGAAATAACATGTGAATATCTTCATAATGTACTCTTTTAAAACAAGGTAACACCCTGATTTACCATAAAAACTTATTAATTACATTCATGATCCATATTCCTTATATAATAATGGATATAAACTTTATATCAAAAAATGATGTAAACTCCATCAATGATGGATTATACATATCAGTAATCAGTTTCATGGTAGTCAGGAATATTCAATATAATTTATCCAAATAAATCATATCTTAATCCAAAATCACCAATTCCTTATCAGAATCGTATTAAAATTTATCATTCTCCCAACCATATATTTTCCAAAAAAAAATTAACCTACTATTGAATCGCTTTTAATGGACGCACACAATCTCTAGTAGTTAATGAAATCGCACTACAATACATTCATTTTATACTCTATAATTATTATAACATGTACATCATTAATACAATACTAAAATGAGACAATACTTTAATAACACCTTAAGAACTCTAATCATTCCCCTACATCTTCTGTAGTCTCATAACTTGATTATTATCCAATAGTAGCATTTTGGGTATACTTTGATGATTTTGACATTGATTCATATAGTGTCCCAACTCCTTGTAGATGAAGCATTGTATATTTGAAATCTTTTTCTTAACCCTGAAATCATGTACATTGTGTCCTTTTTCTCCACACTTATAGCAAACTCCCATTCCCTTCAAGCATTTACAAAGGTGATTATTTCCATAGTTGTCACCTACGGTAAATCTTTCATTCCACTCTACCCTTTATATATATTTCTATTTTCCATATATTTCTTCTTTTCCTTACCTTCAATGCCGTAGGACTCAAAAAAATATTCACCTATTTTATTGACACATGATACTATTTCTTCATATGATGAAAATATATGGGAGACTATTTCCCTTTAAAATTTCGGCTTAATACCATGAACAATATGATACTTCATAATATTTCGATCATGTGTACTTCTGTAATTCCCAATCCTTCTACTAGGCACCATTTCTATACAATGGAATACACTAGGTTAGTTTATAAATTGCAATGCATAATTCCAAACTTGTAAAATACCTAACATATGTTGAAAAGATTATGCATATAATCTATAATCATAAAATGTTTTCTTTGATGAAGTATTTACTCCTAAATCCTCTATAACTTCTTGTAATGAAAATGTGAATTATTCTAAGCATATCCACTAGGAGTATCGTAACCAAGAGTGTAGCAAGGCCCATTATCGTGTACCATGATACCTCGGGTCAAGCACGAAACTCCTTGTCGGAGTTTTTACTCCTAGGTACATCTGTGCCAGAGCCTCCCCTACCTGCTTGTATCCAGACAGGGATGTATTCTTGGAAAATATACAAAATCTCTACATTACCAGAATTCAAGAAAGTTCTTCTATACTAATCATTAAATTCTATCTTTGTGTAATGTTCTCTAATCAGAGTTTATATAAATCTATTTCCAAGGTTGTTTCTATAATATTTCTGATACCAACTATAATGCCCCAACCCCAATTACCCAGAATCAGTGCATTATTTTAATACATTGGATTTGTTATATTGAATCATGTTCCGATGTACGAATCTTTTTAGATGTCTTGGAAAATAGATTACATACAAGAATGTTACATTGCATTATAAAATGAGAAATGACAATAACATTGTCTCCATTTACCACATTAATATCCCTTATATTCTCCCTGCAGGTCAGTCATAATATACATCTCTGCATCCTGGGAAACATAAAACATATAAAGGGGTGAGCTCAGATGCTCAGTAAGGATAACAATATATCAGAAACAATCCTAAATTAGCATATACATTAAAGGCAATGTATAAAACTAAAAAAAGTCCTTTTAAATTTAAACATCAGTATAATATACCAAATTTAAATCCAATAATTTCATTTCCTTATTCACATGGAAATTCTACTAGTCGAATAATCACATTTTGTATCAATATCTAATTTCATAATGATGGAATGCATAATTCCATACTTCATAACCACATAGTAAAGGCCTTGCGCCAAGACTACAAATAAGATTTTATCAAACCCATAGGCCAAGACACTAGTTTGTCTCATGAGACATATGGAATCATAGAGGATCTATAGTGGGATCCACACATCACTAACTATTTCAAATGCATTCCTCATATTAAAAGGCTTAAACATAACATAATGATTCATATCAAAACTAGAACACAAAATGTCAAAACATTATCTGTAAACCATGAGTGGTATCAAAATGACACATCTGCAGTCAAACATATCACAAAACCATAAATGCACTATATAATATATTTACCATAATAAATCAACCTCGATCAATAATAATATCCCATAAAGGATGTTGACATAGTTGAAAATGATCAGTAAAAATATTTGTGATAATTATCCATTTTTTATGATATCATTGAAAATTCACATAATTTATAAAAGAAGTAATTTAAAAGATAGTATTGAATAAAAGTGTCCCATGCCACATTGAAACTTTTGAATGGAATTAACATTTTAAAACATTCATGTCCATATAAATAAATCCTTAAACCCATTCTGAAAACATGGATGTTAATGAGAAACGTTTATGGAGAATAAATGTTTAAAAAATTTAAAATGATGTTTTAGTAAAAATTACCTTAAAAATAATCCCTTTGAAAACATTTTTAATGAAACATGGACATAGATAATAAATATTTCATAGTAGATACTTACGTAAAAATAACCTGAGATAATAAATAGATTGTGGAAGTAACCATTACCTTGCACATTCCTTTGGTCAAGGGTATGATTAACCTCCTGTATAATGACCATAGTATGTTATTAAATTTACCAAAACCATATTCATATTTATTATATCATATGTGATTCATGTATGATTTTATATTACCCATTTAATATTTGTTTCCATGTTAAATTAATATTTCGGGTAATAATCGTTTTCTTAATCGTACGTGTTTTAACTTGTTATTCTTGATTGTATAATTCAGATCATGATTGGAATATTTCCATAATATAAAAATTGATTTATATATAATATATATTTATAATATAAATATTTATAGTAGATAGATATATGAAATGGGCGGCAACATTTATGGAGACGGTAGGTCGTACGTACACATAAATGATGTTTCCGTTTTTATAACATATCGAATGGAAGTAAGTTAATAAGATTTATGTATATGTATATATATATATTCAGTAGCATTATGATTTCATATATTACCTACTTATTAATAATATATATTTTTATAATCATCGTTGAATGGTGAATGTGGAAATGAATCTCATCACGTCGTGGAGACGGTAATCCGTATGTAAGCACGAGCGACAATATCATTATATTGTTGGTGAAATAGTATGGAATTGGATGGTATAATATATATAAAGAATCATTGACATGTAATAGTTTTTATTTACATCATTTATACTCATTATTATACCCATATATATAATGAAGTGTTTGAGTAACAAACAACACCACGACGTGGAGACGGCAAGCCGTACATACTCACGTATTGTGACATTGTCAATATAGGATGGATAGAATAACAAATACAGTTGTAAAATATTTATAATAACATCACAGTATATATAAGTTACTATATTTATTAATTTAGTATGTAAACAAAAATGATAGAGGAAGTGGAAGAAGAAAAGAACTTAAAAGAGGGTGGTGAAAGTTTTACCTCTTCTTCTGGTTCTTCCTTTTGATTTGAACAAAAGGGCTCCGTAGGTAGTATTTTTGATCAATGTAACAACTTTAGGCTGAAGGGAGGATAGTTGGGAAGATATTTGATCAGGTTTTGGCCGAGACAAATGGCTTTGGTGGTGTGAATGTTAGAGAAGGTAAGGTATCCTTTTATAAGAGAGGTGAGGGTCACTTTGGGAAAAGATTGAAATATTACTATATAATAAAATAATTTTCAGTTTATAACGTATCAAAAATGATTTATTTTCAGGATATGGTGTGGATAGGTAGAAAAACACTCAAACAATAGGTTTTATATAGGATTACATCACCATATTAACCTTATCTTTTCGATTTAATTCTTAGTCAAGTATTTTATCTTTTACCGTGTTTTCTTTTATTCTTACACAATATGGTTAATAATATTACTCTAAACATAAAACAGAACCTCAAGTGGTTATTTAATGACATATATAATATTATTTAATCCCTTTGTATAAACCTTATATTTTTAATAATATTATGTCAACCAATAATATAGTATTTTTTTAAAAATTAATTTATATCAATTTTGACATTATTTGGTATTTTGTTTTCTTGAATGACAACACAACATTATTACATAAAACAAGATACATTTAAACAACCCTAAAATATCATATTACAATATAAAATTCTTGGATGTCATAAAAACACTGAAATTATATTTATATTAATATTTATAATACTTTTTATTTGATTCTTTCATTAATTAGGTAATTACAGCGTCATCATTGTGTCATAAATAAAACAAATTACTTAATATCTAAAAATTATATATAAAATAAGATTATGTATTAAATATTTGTAACTTTATAATGAATATTTATTGTCTATTTTATATTGTGTGAAACCCAAAATAAAAAATGCTTTGGTTATTAAACAAAGAATTTAACTATTCTTACTCTTCATTAAATAAAATAATAATAAATGTACTAATCCAATCCAAGTGAACCTAAAAGATCATATTTTATTCCTAAAATTGTTTTTGGTCTAAATAAACTTATCCAATATAATTAAGACATGTGTTAGGGTAATTCAAATATCATTTTTATCTTTAATTACCATTTTTACTTTTAACCGTGGTAAATAAAAATCAAAACATACTATTGACAAAAAAATTATTTACATTTTATTTAACCAAATTTTACCTACTGATATGACCATGTCTCTATGTTGTTTGAAATTCAACTCACAAAAGAAGTAAAATTATGATTTATAAAAATATGTAAATGCTCCTAGAAGGTGGGTAAACGAGGTTAAAATGTTCAGTACAATTTTATATATCTAGTTTTATTATAAAATGACTCCAATTAATTAAATTGAACTTATATAGGTATTATATATCTATTTGTATTAAAATAAATTTAAATAAAATAAAAAAGTATTTAAATAAAAAAGTCGGTTTTAAATAAAAACGCGGTGTTTTTCACTATTCCCAAAAAATTGAATGTTTTCAGAAAAATACCAAAACATAACCCTATGATAATTTTGATATTCTGAATTCAAAAATGAAATCCATTTTTCCAAATTCAAAACATATATGTTGCATTAATTAATTTAAAATTAATTCCCATTGTCAAAACCAAATAGTGGGGTTTTTAAAAAGTAAAAACTATCAAAAGAACGATATGGGTTTTTGTAAAATTTAAATGTCAAATTACTTATAATGAACTAAATTGTATTAAATTATAAAAATAAATTCTAATTATACTTCTAAACCATTTAAATTCATAATTTATCACTATGAATTATTTTTATTAAAAAAGTTGGTTTAAATTAAAATTTAGTATTATTCACTATTCACCAAAATTTGAAAGTTATCAGAAAAGTACCAAAAAATTTATCCAAACTAAAACATTAAGTCCCTATTCTAAATAAGAATTTAATTTCATTAAATTTAATATTTAAAATTGTCAAATATTTGATTTAATAAGGATTCTCTTTAAAAAGGTATAATGCTGCATTTTTTGAAAAATAATTATTTTATCTTAAATTTTAATTTTTCATATATTATGTCTAAGAAACAAAAAATATGAATGTTATAATTATATAGGATATATAAAAATTATAATTTGGTTAATAGTGTTCAAAACCTCATTTTTCAATGGGTAGTTTGTAAGTCGTGGTGTGCTACAACTCGGTATTGCGTGTAGCGCCAGTAATTGAAATAATTTGAAGAGATAACATACTATGAAATCCTAGGGTGTAACAAATATTTTCTAGTGTTAGAATTTATTTTTCCTCAATAAATACATACTCTTTATTTTTTCATTGTACAAACTTGAACTTGTTCATTTTTCTTATTTTTGACAACAATGAATCCATTATTTTTTTGGGAAAACAAGGATTTGACATACCAATGGGATGTCTATAATTAGAAAAATGATTATATAATCTGGTAATATAATCAATACCATGCTCAACACGTCTTTTATATTGGGATCCAATATTCTTTACGTTTCAACTATAAGATTATGGTCTGATTCCATAGGAATTTTTTATATGTAGTATGAAGGACATATACCCTTTATGTCAAAAATAGACCATGCTATGGAATATTTAAACTTCCTCAAGACAACTATTTGAATTTATTCATGAATTTTCTCAGAAAAAATAGAGATTATAATAGTTAGTGTATAACACTCTCCTAAAAATAATATTTCAAATGAGAAGGAAGGGATTTTAGCTCCAGGCCATGATATTTTTTACAAGATGGTAATATCTTTGGCCCAAGAGGTCTTTGAACTTTAATGTTTTTCCTAAAGAGTGTTTTAAATATAAAAGATCATAAATTTCAATAATATAATCAAATTTTTTTACATATTTCATAGTTAGATAACTCAATGACCTCTAATGAAAAACCTGAATTCAATCAATTCCTCGAACAAACTTATAAATAAATTTTGAAATATCTTTATCATGGGTTTTAGTGATTTCATCCTCATTTATTACTATGAATGTTTCTTAAAATTATCACAATAATTTACTAAGGTCCAAAACATAGTATTGATCATATGGGGGGCTCATTACAGTAGGTTCAGATCTAGTATCTATCTATAGAATAGTGTCCAAAACTTCAATTTAAAAATTCTTTACATTTTTGTAAAGACTCAACTTGAATCTTTAAAATGGATTTCGTAACGCATATATTGATTCTAAAATTCATAATGATGATCAAATAAGACCTAAAACTATAGAAAAACGGCCTTTGAAAAATTATATCTAGAAATTCATTTTATAATATTTTTAAAAAGATTAAATTCCTTCATTTTTTGTACAAGATTATAAATTTTCATACCCTATTATAAATTAGTTACAACATACCCAATTGAAATTTAGGGCCTAACCAATATTATCAATAATTCCTCATCACACTCCATTTGTTGGATCAATAAATTAATAAGAAAAAATAGTTTCCCAACCCCAACTATAAGGTCAAAAACTTTTCCTAATAGGTGGTTAATATATCAGTCATCTAACCATAAGACAACAATAGTGGGCTATGTTTATCTTAATCACATGTGTTAAAACAAGGATAAGGCTATTATATTGATGCCAGCCATTATTTCATTTATATACTTGAAATGATTACTCTCTCTAATGGTAAATGGAATGAAAAATATCCCTGAATATTAAATTTTAGGGAATATCCAATTTTGAAATAAAACACTACATTCCTTTGGGAGATTATATGTTGTAAAATTATTGAATGGCTTCTTGTTGTTATAAAATATATTATTATCTTGAGTTATAAATGGAATTTATTTAGGACTTCATGAAATTTTAATTTGATATGATGTATCCTAAAAAGAAAAATAAAATAAAGGAGTCATGGTTATTTGTTTTGTCTTAATATTTTCATAAAGTGGAATGTTTGGGGAATGATTCTAATATTTTTTTAGAATTAATTTAATTTAATTTTAAAGAGTATTTATCCCATTATTGTCTTTTATTTTCATGTTTTATATTCTATTTCTTATCAATTGAAACAATTTTCAATGGAAATCCATTATGGTCTTCCAAATTACCAAATTCTATAATTTCCAATGATTGGGTTTCCGTTTCATAAAAATTTTCATTGTGGGTGGATTACGTATCTTTCCTATATTCATGATGTGTTTAGAAAAAAATTAAAGTTGTATGTTCCATAGAAATATCCCTATAATTGTGTTCAGTGGTGATCATTTGTTTACCTGTATCACTACCTCCGGTATTTTAACTAACTATTCCATTTGTAACTCTATATTTTTAAACCTATATTCTTATTGTACTTTATCAATATAATTTTGTATAAAGTACCAGTTTTATCTTTATAAGACTTTTAAATATTTCTATATATATTTTTGGATCCATGAACTGGGACAGTGTGAAATTACGAGGCCCAGTATTCCCAGAATTAATTTTTAAAAAATATAAAAAATATTTTATAATTGGTTTTCATGGTTTCTTAAAAAAATGTGATAAATATTAAAGAAAATCCCAGATCAGAAATTTGAGAGAACATATGAGTTTTTAACTCTATGTTTACCCTAGGCACAACTTAAAATAGGTCAGCAAAAGGTGTTCAGATAAGTTAGTCGTCAGTGTTTCATTTAGTGGATTAATTCAGCTATTAATTTAATTAAATCATTAAATTTAAAAAATTAATTACTTCTAGAAAATCAATGCCATGGATAATCCTTATGTGTTAGTAGAATAAACCCTGGGAGGATTCTAGAGCTTTCATCCTATTTCTATTGGTGAATCAAGATTGAATAATAATCCATCTATTGATTGGATCATATTGGGATGCTATGAATGGAATTATTTTTTCCCTTCATTGAATAGAAAATTATTCAATGAAAAATGATCCAATATCTAGGTCGGACTATTCTAATTTTGGATTACACCATTTTTGAATATATTTATTGAGCAATATCATTCCTTCTAGAATCTACTCTGATGGTTGATCCTTGCATACACCCATGAATTGAATTAGAATTATTATTAATTTTTCTCACCTCGGTAATCCCATTCATAATTATTGTCTAAGAAAGAATTTAAATGATTGTAAAAACATTTTTTATTGTGCCTTTATCCCTTATTTTCTTCATGTTCTTTTCCTATTGTCTTGTGGGGCCTCATTTTGACATTATCATGTAGTACCGGTCCTGATCGGACCCCTAGATTCACAGCAGAATCATGTGTGATGGTAAGAGTGTCAAATTAGGGATGGAAATGAAGATTTTGTAGGTTGTTGGTGATCAGTTATTTTATTCTAGGTTCTAATCGATGATTTCTGATGAAGGAGACGTGTGTAGTGCTTCGATGAACCCCCATAGGATAAGGGAACCGATTTCCAGCCATCAGATGGCCGGAAATGATGAAGAAATACTATATCTATTAATTTCAGATAAATGTGATGCTAGATTCAAATATTTGAAGCTATATCTGGAAAATAGAGTACATATTTGAGATAATGTGAAGAATTTGACTACACAACATGTAGTTCGAGGAACACATGGTGTGTAGCTGCTATGATGCTACAAATAGGGTTTCGGGGATCTATAAGTATCACATGCCTTGGGAGACACAAAGAAGTCATTACATATTATACTTTAGGACTTAGTGTGTACTCTAGGAATACATGGAAATGTGATTGGCTAGGCACAAAGTGTACAAAATTACAGGAACATGGTGTAAAGTACACATATATGTCTTGAGTACACAGACACAACCAAATTGCATGGGAAGGGACCCAGAGTGGCTTTGACATGCCATGTATACCCCCTAAATTCCATGTATCCCTACATGGGTATAATTTTTTTACTGCTTATGACATGGACATGTGATGGAGTGGGACCACACATGATGTGGGAACCCTCACATGTTGTGTACCCCTAGGTTCCTTTTGAGGAAACATCAAACTCCCACATCACTTTCATTTAGACTCCTATTTTTGTAAAGTGAGTAGTATATCCTGAGTGTCCTTCCATGTAGAAAACAATGGATCCCTCAATTGTGGATTTTGGGATGCGATGTGAGATATTTCCAGAATAGTTATTATTTTGTCTGTGATTGATTAAAACAATGATCATGCCTGATCACCAAAGTATTTTTTGAGTGGAACCATCCAGATGGGATGGGAATGGGTCCTCTATCCATAATTATAGTTGAACCCTCCTATGGAGTCAGTAGATGGATCCTCTATCATTATAGAGTGAAACCATCCTATTGGAATAGGGAATGGGTACTCTACCTACCTATTAAATTGGTACCCTCCTATTGGGACATGGCATGGGTCCTCTATGTTTTACAGTCGAACCCTCCAGTGGAGCTTTGTATGGATCATATATTACCTTTCAATGTGAAACCCTCCAATTAAGTTGGGCATGTCCCCTTTATCAACTATTATTGTATAACCCTCTTATGAAGTCAGGGCATGTGTACTCCTTCGGCCATCATAGTGGAACCCTCATCTAGTGTCAGGGAAGGGTTCCTCTATCATCCATTAGAGTGAACCCCTCTTATTGTTCCAAGGCAAGGGTCATCTACCTAGATATTATTTCCCCTTTAATGACTAGAACAATAAATAGGATTGTCTTAACTTGGATGGTTTTTTTAGAGAAGGTGCGTGAGATGTTGGGAATGATTTTTAAACTTTTGGAACTAATGGTGACTATTTTTCTGGGACAATATATGAGATGGATATCCCCTTTATCTCTCATTTGGGCTTCATTTATTAAGCATATATATTTATATCTGTATCCATACCATTGTATTTGATTACTCTCGTTCAATGAGTGGTAGTGACGTGTGAGGTAGTCAACCTACTCACCGTGTTAAGTAGCACATAGTTGGACCAGGTAACATGACCACTATGGGTGTAAAAGACTCGACATGTAGTCCATATACCCACTGTATTGATCCCTTTGTATTTTATAAGGTTAATTTATCAATATTTGGGTTGATATACATCTTATTTACTAGACACTTTCTATTCCTTTTGTGTCTCTTACTACTCCCCCTTTCAGGTTTGGGGGAATCCTGTTGTGTATTTATATTCTCACAACCTACATGGGATTTTCCAACACATGTAATGTCCTATGCAGATGAAAGATTGGTCTACAGTGACATCATAGGAATTTAGGGAAACTGGGTTAGAGAGACTATATATTGTGGCTGTATCATGGAGATCTGGAGCTAGGACCTCTTAACATTCTAATTTCCAATTTTGTTAGGTTGGGACATATTTCTAGTCCGGTGTGTATTTTTTTATTTTACTTTTCATTTTGTATTGTCGCACTGTGTTAAAATCTATATGTTTTTCATGATTAGTTTAATTTCTATCAATTTCATATTTATTATCATTATTCCTCTACAATTATACATTGATATGGTTGGGTGTGTGCATACAGGTACATTTGTAAAAGGCCTCCCATTTAGTCTATGACTTTTGGTGCTTGTCGCCACCTTTTTCCTATGGAGGCGAGCTTGGGGTAGTTGTTGATCAAGCCCCGTTTGAGGATAGGTCATGAATTATTGGTATCAAAGTAGTTCAATCTTTAGGAAGGTGTTTTTTGTATTCCTGTTAGGAGAAATTGGTATAGATTAGGGAAAAAATGTACAAGTGTCCTGAGTGTGACTCTCAAGAAATGTAATAAAGAGATGGTATATGCGGATAACGTATCGATTCACTAAGACCTTGGATACCTTCTTATAGACTCAACATACCATGAAATTTGTTGCAAGGATCAATGGTTCATACATCATATAGGATTCAGTCTTTGACTATTCTTTTTGAGTCAGGTCCACATTTTTGTGTATATATATATATATATTCTCATCTGTCTGTGGTATGTCTTGATTGAATTTTTATGATGCATCCACAATGAAAGCAAACCAGGATACCAGTTTTGGATCATGGTGATGATCCAATAAGCAATGAGGTCCTAGTTTAGGTTACATCCAATGAGCTTCTTCATCCTAGAGGATAGGTAGCAGCATCCCCACCTGTTTAGCAGTAGATCATATTAACCAATCTGGCAGAGGAAGTGCACAAGCTTAGATAACTACTTATGTTCTAGCTCTAGAGCCTGCTAAGGTTCTACAGTGCGCAAGATCCCCTAAAATCATAGGATTACTAGAGTCGGTTGTCTGTATCTTATGTCATATAAAGACACTAATGAAACATGTGGTTTCACTGGTACCTAGCATTTTCCATGGAGCATTTTCTCACTAGTAGATTCTAGTTACCCAGATGCATGATGAGTCGACACTCTCATGATCTGACTTCCAATAGCTATTTTGTGAGAGGTACTAACCTAATGTATTCTGCTCAGTTTGGAAGTAAGTTATTCTATAGTGGTTGTAGAGAGGGATGAAAATGGATGAGTATGTGGTGAGGTTCATAGACCTTACAGGGTACTCCCTTAACATGATTTAGGGTGGCTAATTCAAAAGAAGGATGTCTGATAAGGGTCCCGGTCGAGAGATCCATGCTAGTGTGGTTCCCTTGTGCATCCCCACCAATATCGTGATTTCATAGTATGCAGTAGTGATAAATATTTTCTTATCAGAGGGATGTCGGGTAGATGGAGTTCATAGTGGAAATCACAGAGTTAATTCATCTACAGTAGCTAGCAGGTGTCGGTCAGCATGATCATGGCATAGAAGATCCTATCATAATTAGACTCAAATGTGTGGTCATGTAGCACATGGATAGTGTAAAGAACCAGGGAATCCTAGATAGGGATAGTTCCATGTTTGGTATGGGTGAGGTTACATAATGAGTGACTACCCGTTCAGACGTGCGGAGGAGAATAGGCAGGTGGTCGATGGACCACCTTGATAGTGACAATACTGTGACCAGGGAATCCCAATATAGGGTAGGGAGGCATATCTTGAAGAGGAGGATGTGGTTCTATGGGTGTTGGATTAATATATGAGATCCTTCTCCCACCACCATTAGGAATCCCACATCCATCATAGGGAGTTGGTGGTTGGGGATGTGGAAAGCTATAGGGTCTGGAGTCTTATGACTCTGTGGTTCACAACATGATCAGTGGTATAACATTTATATTTTCTACTATTGATTATGTATTAGTAGACACTTGTTCCAGTCATTCCTTCATCTCTAAACTCCATGTGTGAGACCTAGATATCCCAGTTGAGTCATTATCTGAACAGATTCATCTTGAGGATCATACATGGAACGCTTATTCTATATCTTTTATCTTTGGTTAGTACAATCAATATCTTAGTGGAGAGAGGTTCATGTGGGTCGTATTTTTTTCACGATGGATGCATGTGACATCATCTTGGGTATGAATAGTTTTTCTATGGTCCGATAAAATATTTTCTATCACCAAAGGTGAGTCAGATGTCTTCAAACTGATAGGATATGACTCACCTTTATGGGAGAGAGAGAGATCACATGTTGGGGTGAGTGTGTTATCTGAGTTGGAGGGTGCATCCCATCACACATCAGTTGGAGAGTATATCCCTTTGTGCAGTAGGAACTTAATTCATCAAGATTCCATCCATTTTAGAGTATTATATTTATGTATTCCCTGAGGATGTTCCGAGACTACATCTGATAAAGGAGAATCATTTTTAATCGATTTTCATTCCAGGAATACTCTGATATATTATTCCTCATATAGAATTTTCCCTATTGGGCTGTGGGAGCTATGGTTAATGATGGAGGTCCTTGGAGAGAATTTCTTTATTTGAAAAAGTGTTTCCCTCTAGCAGTTGCAGTACTATTTGGGAAAAAGGTAGACGTGAGCCTATATCTATGCATGGATTATCATCACCTAGACAATGACATTATAAAGAATATGTTTCACAAAATGATGATTTTCTATTTCTTTGACTTGTTGGGAGGTGTGATATGGTTCTCAAACATCAATCTCATGACTAGATACCACCAATTGAAAGTTCATGAGACTAATCTTACAAAGATAAAATTCAGATGTCCTTATGGACACTGTGAGTTCTTAATGATTCCCTTTTGTGTAATGAATTCACCATCCATGTTTGTGGAATTGATGAATTTGATCTTCCAGTTGTACTGGGAAAATTTTTTGGTTCTCTTCATTGAAAACATACTTATATATTCTTCATCAAATTTTGATCATTCATTACACCTAAGGATGGTTCAATATTTTTTTTGAGAACCGACATTATGGAAATGTCCCAAAGATCTTGTTCTGGATTCATGAGTTTCAATTTCAAGGGAAAGTCATTTCAGAACATGATTTTTCAATTGAACTAGTGAATATTGATATAGTAATGTATTTTCATCCACCCAATATTGTTTCATATGTGTGGATATTTCATGGTTTGGAATGGTACTACCAGAGGTTATTGGCAGACTTCTTCATGATTGAAGCCCCTTTGACCACCCTGATACAGAAATGGTATATGTTTACCAGGACTAGGTAGTTCTAGAGAGCCATTGAGGTGTTGAGGTAGTGACTAAAATGTGCTTCTTGGTTGAGACTACAATAAGATAGAATGTATTACATAGTGTGTCATGATGTATAAGGGGGTAGTATTGACTATGTGTTGATATAGTGGCATGTAGTTGTCACATACGAGATGAGGTTGTTGAGACCCCATGAGCTAAATTATTTGACTCATGACTGAGATCCGGTAGTGGTAGTCTTCTCCATAATGATATAAATACAAAAAATTCTGAGGGAGTGCATTGTGGTTTACATATACCATTAGAGTCTCAGATATATCTTCACAAAGAGAGACTTGAACTTGAGACATGGGCATTGGTTTGAGTTACTACAGGACTTTTCCATCGAGAGTGGTTATACTCCATGGAAGGGAAACATGGTAGCATATTCCCTTGGCAGGATGTCCCAAAATCACATGGTGTTGAATGATTCGGATCAGTTGGATTCCTTACAGATGAACCGGGTGATGCTCGAGGTTATATATTTTATTCCATCAATAGTGTTTCCTCCTCTTCTTATCAAGCCTATCAGAGAGTCCTAGTTGTGAAACATGGGCAATGAGGTTGTGCATGACCACATATCCATTATAAATTCACCATATGGATATTCTAAAGGATGTAATCATGTTATCCTTTTCCCGGGAAAGATGGTGGTCCCAGTCCTGATAAGGGAGGCTGTGCAATGAGAGTTACACACTTCTCCCTTAGATGTACATCCCAGTGTATGGAATATTTAAACAGACCATTAGTAGTAGTTTTGGTAGTCTATAATGATATAGAGTGTGTCTGATTTTAACTCAAGGTGCCTCACTTATCTGAAGATGAAGTTGAGCACCAGGTTTTGGATGGTTTGTTACAGCCCCTTGATATCCTAATGTGGATGTGGGAAAACACATCCATAGATATAGTGATAGGTCTTACATAGACAATGATGTTCCATGGAACCATATGGGTGATAGTTGACCAACTCACAAAGTCATAACACATCATTGTTATCAGGGAGCAGAGTTCAATATAGAGTTTTAGAAGTTCTATGAATGGGACATTATTCTACTACATGGGGTTACCTTGACTATTGTCTCTGATCATGATATGTGGTTCACATCATAGTTGTGGAGAGGCTTATAGAACGTATTCAATAACCATATGAGGATGGTCATAGCCTTTCACCCCAAGACCTATGGGTAGACCATGTGCACTATCCTGATGTTGGAGGATATACCGAGGGCTTGTCAGTGGGATTCTTGTCCATGCTGGGAGGATCACTTCCCCTTAGCCTAGTTTTTGCATAAAAATAGCTACCACACTTCAATCGAT
Source organism: Viscum album (assembly GCA_963277665.1). Taxonomy (NCBI): domain Eukaryota; kingdom Viridiplantae; phylum Streptophyta; class Magnoliopsida; order Santalales; family Viscaceae; genus Viscum; species Viscum album. The sequence goes on from OY728166.1 coordinate 823,933,141, forward strand.
ATGGCATATTTCAAGGCCCTGTATAGGAGACCCTGAAGGTCACCCTTATGCTGGATAGAGATTGTCGAGATGTCTCTTGTGGGTCCAATGTTGATACATGCAACAACGAAGAAGGTCCAAGTCATTCATGAGTGGATGAAGATAGCTCAGAGAAATAAAAAATATTTTTCAAATCAATATTGTAGGCCCTTGGAGTTCAAGAAGGGATACCATGTTTTCTCCGAGAGTCTACCCTCAATAAGAATTACAGTGGTTTGTACAGGGAGGAAAGATATCCCTAGGGTCCATTCGGACCTTTGAGGTCTTACATATGGTTGGAGAGGTAACATACGACCTTGACCTACCCCCAAAACTGGATTGAATTCACACCGTCTTTCATGTGTCACAACTGAGGAGATATGGGCATGACCTCATGCTCTTCAACGATAGGGGTTTACAAGATATCAAGGATGGAAAAACTTCGGTGGAGAACCTGGTGGTGATCAATAATTGATAAGTTATGACCCTTTATAAATGTAGAGTACCACTTTTTGCATTTTGTAGAATAATGGGATCATGTAGGAGAGCTCATAGGAGTGGGTGAGCTAGATTTTGGATCAATATCATGAGTTTTTTGTGTTGTTTTTTTTGTTTCAGGGTTGAAATTTTTGAAGGTGGAAATGATTCAAAGACTAGTTTTTTTCCTTGTAATAATTTTAATCATTTGTACATATACATTCATTGTCATGCATTAAGACGACATGAGATTCAGAATCCTGGTGTGCATAGAATTAATTTTATAAAAATATAATATATATTCTATATTAAACACGCGCAATTACTTAAATAAAATTGGATAAATATTAATATGAATCTTCGATAATAAATCTGAGAGAACATTTGAGACTAGAATTTGATTATTACACTATATGTGACATAAAATAGGTCAGTGTGGGGAATCCTGATAGGTCGACCATTGGAAATACATTTACTGGATTAATTTGAATAATATATTAAATTAACAAAGTACATTACTTATATAAAATCAAAATTATGAAGAATCCTCCGAGTTAAGCCTCCTAAACCCTAGGATTAATCTATATCATTCTTCCTCCCCCTGTTTGTGCATCAAGATCCAATAAGAATGAATCTCTAGATCAGATCATATCAGAATGAAGCGAACAGAAGGACTCATTCTATTCATTATAGAGCACATTATTCAATGAAAAACCATCCAATATCTAGGCTGAACTTGTCAAATTGTGGACTTAACCCTTTTTTTTAAAATCATTTAGAAATATCATCACTTATTATGATATGTGGAAATTACTAAACCTGACATGTTCCCATGTATTGAATTAAAGATTCTATTCTTTTGTTTTTTACCCTGGTACCCACATTCATAATCATTGGCCATTAACTCTTCAAAATTATTGTTAAAACCATTATTTGTGTTCCTTTATCCTGCATTTTAATTGTGTTCTTCAATAATACCCTATGGGGCCTTGGTTTGACATTTATAGGTTGTACCATGTTTGATCGAACCCCTCGATTCTTGAATAAATCATGTGTGATGGTTGGAAAATCGAATTAGAGATGGAAATGGTGGATTTTCAGGTAACGAGTGGTCAGTTAGTTTATTTTATTTCCTAATTAATGATCAAGGATTATGGAGGCACACATGGTGAGTATGGTGAACCCCCATGAGATACCAAAACCGATGTCCAACCATCAAATGGCTGGAAATGATGAAGCAGGAATAGATCCATCGATTTTAGACTTAGTTGTGGCTGAATTTGAAGTGGAAAAGCCAAATCTAGGTAAGAGGGCGTAGATAAGTTATTTTATGAAAATTTTGACAACCCACTATATAGTTCAATAATCACATGGAATGTAGCCCCTATGTTGTGGTGGCTAGGGATTCATGTACATATAAGTATCGCACACCTTGTGATACCCCAGCATTCGATGTGACCTTATGATAGTGGAATCGGCACATACTTCGGGAGTACATGGGCATGGGTATGGAGATGCATGCCTTATACCCAAGTACACATACAAATGGCAAGTTACACAGACATAGATTAATTACATGGAAAAAACAAAGGTGCATGGATAGGGACCCCGTGGGGCTTAGACACACCATGTATACCCCCTACACACCATGTATCCCAACATGGGTAGTGAGTCATGTACCACCAGGGACAAAAATAAGTGACGGAGTGGGACCACATGTCCTGTGGGTCCCCTCACAAATGTTTTACCCCTTAGTTCCATTTAAGGAGTCTTCAAACACTCATATCTCATTCATTTGGACTTGGATTCTTGCCCACTAGTATCCTATCTTGAGTTTTTTTCTATGTAGAATGTGGGGGTTCCCTGGTAGTGGCTTTTGGTATGTCATGATAGATATTCTGGGAAGGGTTCTTATTTTGGTGATGCTTAGTGATGGTAGTGATCACACAAGATCACCAAAGGAATTCAGAGTGGAACCCTGCATCTAGGGTAAGAATGGGTCCTCTATCGATCATCAGAGTGAAACCCTCTTATTGATTTAGGGCATGGGTTCTCTAGTATCAGAGGGTGGAACCCACCTATTGGCACAAGGAATGGTTTCGTTACTTACCTATCACATTGGTACCATACTGCTATAACAGTGCATGGTTCCTCTATATTTTAGATTGGAACCCTCTAGATGGGATGGACATTGGTCATCTTCCATGTTTTAGAGTGGAAGCCTCCATCTAGGCTAGGAATGGGTCCTTTATCATCTATAAAAGTGGAACCCTCTGATGGAGTCAGGGGATTAGTCCTCTATTTACCATCAGAGTGGAACTCTCCTACCGAGTAAGGGCAAGGAAACTCTATCAAACACTAGATTGGAACTCTTCTGTTGTACCAGGGCAAGATTCCTCTACCTATAGATTATTTCTGCTTGAATGTACATCACAGATATGAGGTGTTTCTTGACATGGATTATTTTTTGGTTAGATGTGTGAAATGTTGGGAATCATTGTAGGACTTCTATAACTGATGGAAAATATTTTCCAAGGCTATTTTGTGAGATAAAGATCCCCTTTATCTATCATTTGGAATTCTTTTAATCAGAATATATATATATATATTTGTGTTCATACATTTGGATTTGGTTACTCTCTTTCCATTGGTTGCAGAGATGTGTGGGGTAGTTCACCTACTATATGTGTTGAACACCTTTTGGTTGGATGAGTTTACAATCTAGCTATTAGAGGTAAAGACTCGATGTTTAGTCCATCTACAAACAGTGTTGATCGACTTTTGTTTGGATGAGTTTACTTTCACTTTCTTTGGGTTGAGTTGTATTTTATTTTATACCAACATTCTATTCATTTTTTGACTCTTACTTATCACCCTTCCACTTTTCAGTTCATCCTACAAGGTATGTATATAATAACCCCTTTATTGGATTTTCCTACACATTTTGTGTCTTATGTAGATGACGAAAAGGTATGTGGTGACTTCATAGGAGCTTAGGGATATTGGGTGCTTTGGACCACATACACGGGTCATGTCTTGGAGATCAAAATTTGTGATCTTGCTACATTTTACTTTCAAAATTTTTCAGGTTCTGACATATTTTGGATATATTCTTCCCCTTTGGTTAATGATTTTAAGTTCCATATTTTTTTTAGAACACCTATAATAACTATCTTAATGTAACAACCTAAGAAATTCATAATCACAAAACATGAGTTATTTTAGAGACCAATCCTTTGAGGCTACCCACTAACACAATGTACAAAACCCTTAGCAATACACAAGGCCAATGAAAATTATTCAATGCCTAAACATTAGTATTGACCATAAATACACAATAAGTATACCAGTCTCACGATCAGGTATGTAAATTTAATCAATAATTTACCATCGATGTACAACTCACAAATAACAATAGCAGTTTAATTAATTTAACCTGATCAAATGCAAGAAAAAAGATTGCGACATATGAATCGAAGTACCCTATCATGATGCATGAACATACCCCAAAACCCTTAAATCATAATTTCAACATCATGTGTATCACCTAAGGGGAATAAATCAATTGTAACAACTAACAAAGGGATTATCAATCCAACTTCTAAGTTTTTCAAAAGTCCAATATATAATGTTAGCCAATAAATGACATAACTCCCTTTCCTATGACCCAAAAATCATTATATATAACACTATTTCCTAAATAAATATAGACAAAGGATTAATGTAAGGAAATTAGGGAGGGATCTGATGCCATATTGAGACACCCGAAGCCAAATCATCAGGTTAGGGATGGAGTACAACAAAACCACATGTTCCACTTTCCATATGCAAGGGGAAAACAATAAAGAGGGAGGGCCTAAGATGATTGGTTAGGAGTATATTCCTATTGTAATTTATAATCATTATATAAATACACTAAATTAATAATAGTACGAATAAAAATTATTGGAATGAATAATCCAATGAGAGTATCAACCCATGATTTAAAAATATGACCACCAATTCACTAAAGTATATATTGATAAATACGTAATATATGTCCAATAATTAAATATTTAGAGTTTTTATTGGCATCACCTTACACCATTTTTCTACACACCATTGGGTTCTTTCCCATAACTGGATACTTATACATAAAGTCTACATGTGCACTGAGATTCCTGTGCAGGGTGTGAGTTTAAAAACCAGTTGGACCGATCAAAATATCTTTAAAATATGTTAAAAGTATAAAAAATAGCATGTTATGGGAATAATCAATATATAAATAAACCACATGAAATCATACATGTGAAAAAATATTTTTGGTCCTTAAAGGAAGGATCTACCTTCATTAGTTTAATAATGTAGGAAAATTTATACATTGAACCTATGTACATAGAATACTAATCATATTCCCACATCCCTCATAAAGGGATAAAAAATCTTAACTGTATGGACAATATTCTTTTTGACATAATTCAAGTCTATGGGGAATTCATCATATACATGGAGACCCTATCACATTGATATGGGCCAATCCATTACCCCATGTCATCCAAATGTAGTTCATAATCATGCCATATAAAAAATGACATATCCAACACACATAGACATGTGAATCATATCAAGAATATGTCTCAAAGTTTACACACACATGCTACATAATCTGACCAAAAACCCATATCTGTTATGAATATATGATAAGGACCCCCTAACATAATGTTTATCAAATAATACAAAGCACAAAGAGTAAAACATGGAGATGTGGATGATTGTTCTAGTACCAGTTAGAACCAAGGGAGACTTACCTCATCACGTTCCATGGAATAATCCAATTAAAAAATCAAAGGGAGGATATGAAAGGATTGCAAAATACAATCCATAATTCATCTAGATCATTAAAAAACATCGACAGGGGAAGACATGGTCAATTAAGGTAATAAATTTACTCCAAATTATACATAATAACTCTCCCATATAATTCCATGTGGTTTTCCCTTTGAAATTCATGAATACCACAATGATTGATAGTCTATTTAGTTATTTTAAATTTTTAAATAGCGATCACCCTGGAATGATGAAGCTCACCATGACCGTGGTGGCCTTGAAAATGCCAAGCCTCGACATCCAAACACGGTGAATCATATTTCATGTTGGAAAAACCATCTCCTTTTTGTTTTCACCACTCCTTGACTATACCGTTCTGAGGAAAATCTAGCCATGTTACACTAGAGGAATCATAATCCTACATAATTGTTACCATTCCCAACTATGGTCATGTTGGACTAGACTGGTTCACTTAGACATGTTCATGGCATAAAACGACCTACACCACGATGTGGTCCTACCTGTGGTGTACCCAAAAATTCACAAAATCCTTATGTTACCCACCAAAAACCTCAAAAGATATATAATCTATGAATAAAAAAATTATAAGGATCACAACCATTTTTTAATGAATGTTGAAACCTAAATTAACGTAGCTTATAAACTCAAGGGTGTTAAAAAAACCATATGTATAATATTAAATATAGGAAAACGTCATTTTTTTTGTAATGTATAGAGTGTGTTGTTTCCTATAAATAGAATTCATTTCTATATATAAACATGTTGATATAGTAATTCGATCAAATACAATTCATGGTTATAACCCTAAAAATGGTGGTTATGTATGAAATCAATCTTCATTTTTGTGGAAAAAATGGGATGAAATTGACTCTTAGTTTGAAATTTAAGGGGAATATGAATTGAAAAATCCACATGATATTTATGAACCATTATTGAGATGTATATTATTTTAGATGAAAAAATAAGTTGGTTTATTTAAATGAGGGTTTGATTAATTATATTACTTAGTTTTCAAACATAAATCACTTTATAATGTTGTCCATTCCATACAAATCGGAATGGACTGAGTCCAACGAATTGAAAAATTGATTGTTTATAGTTCTATCAGAATGAGATGTTTGGTAAAGTCAAATCTTGTGATTGTTTTCTATTATTATATTTCCTTAAACATCATGTTTTTACAATGGTATTCACTATTCAATCTTATGTTGTTTAATTGAAGGATGTTTGAATGGATAGTGGATAGAGGGATTGTGAAAGTACAATCAAAGTTGGAGAAAAAAAAAGTATAATGTATACCAAACGATCACTGAAAGTACTTATGATAGAGTTTTATAAATAACATATAATAAAGTAAAAAAATTCAGCAGACAAAATTTTATGGAGTATATGAGATGAATATTATAAGAAAAATCTAGAGGTAGAGAAGTGTTATATATTTCCTAGGTGTAAGGAAGCTGCATGAACATTTTTTAGTTCATAGGTAATAATAATTTTTTGAGGAAATTGAAATACTTTTTTTCAGTAAATTTCACCATGGGGGAATTTACAAGTGAATATATTTAATAGATTCATGAGAACAAGTAACTCAAAGTGCTCTTTATAGAGGATTCCTAACTATCAGTAATATGCTTTCTAATGAAGCCATCATACCAAATGTTCTAAAACAATTTCATCATATAAAGATAAAATAAAAAGGTAGAATAACATAAGGATTCCAAAAAAATGTTTCAATGATTAAGTATATAAAATGTTTAGTGAATATTTTAATTTTTTTGTAATGTTATTGAATGTGACAATGAAATTTTGATTTTTCAACATTTTGACAATAAAAAAGGATGATAATGATTCATACATAGATTTTTTGGAATGTTGGAGAGTACACTAATGTGGTGTTTAAAGGGATGTTAATATCTTTTATGAAATTTGATTCCTAATATTGGAATAATGTTTTGAAAAGGATGTTCAATATTTTATTTGGAATATTTAATTCAATGATTGTGCATCACTGATATTTATTAGAGGATAACTACCTATAAAATGGGTAGTTGATGTTTTAAGTTGGTGTTGCTGATGTTAAAAATACGGGATGAACTATGGAATATTGGAGGGGTTTAAAGAAGAGTCTGAGAGAGATCTTGTATTGTTACATCTGATGTAATAGCATATGTCAAAGTCATTATGGACTGAGTCTTCCCATCTAGTGGATTAAATGAATATATTGAAAAGTTAATTTAATGAATAGAGTGAAGATATGGTAAAAACAATAATTGATTTAGTTAATATCAATCGAAATGGTACCATACATATTTTTTTCTATTTTTTAGTACCAGTTGGGAAATTTACTGAAGAGTGGGAATCATACAAGTGTTTAAAACTGAGTGCACTAGAAAAAGGGTATTACGCGAATAGGTCCATAAGAATTAGTTGACAATAATTTTATTGTTGTATTTTCTTCACGAAATTTAAAAGGAAGAAAAATAAATTTTAAAAATGAAATTGTGATGTAATTTAAAGTACCAAAATGATAATGTTCAATCATATTGGTAATGGTGAGTATTATTTTTGCAAAAAAATATTATATTATACTATATTTTCAAGGGGAATATGAACCATCAATAGTATTGTTGTGCTATGTATTTGAAGGATATTCCTTGATTTTTTAACCACTAAAAGGATTTTTTTCTAGTGTTTATGTGGTTATGGATTACTTCCAAGCCCCTATGAAGGACTAACAACTCTTAATGAGAATTTGATGAAACTCCCTTTTTTATCAAGGAGGATGAAAATATTATTAAGAGAACCTTGGGAACATGAATGTGATAAATATACATAAAGAGAACCAATGGAATTTTCCAAATAGACATATGTGAATAGAGGGAATTGTCCAAATCGACATATGTGCATAGACACCAGCGTGTTAATAGGTAGTGTAGCTACCCTACACATACAAAAAGGGGAAAGACACCATTACACTGGATACCTGTATCGAGAACCTATGTCATTGACCTATTCACAATAAATCCATCACTCATAGTCTAGTATTTTCTCATAAATAGGATCTCGGGGATCCTCATTTGAAGAACTAAAAAATCAAAAGACCCCCAAAAGCTCTCATTTGGTAACACCTTCTCCTAGGTCACAAAAAATTTATTAGGTAGATGTACAAAGAATGATATAAGAGATAATTAATGGGTATAAACAATATAAACGTCTTGTCTGGGTCTAAAAGTATTAGAAACTTAATTGGGGAACATTATCCCTTAAGGAGAAACCATTTGCATGAGGTCCCTATCCTTCATCAAGGACCTGTGTGAGACCCTTTCAAGGATACAGAAGGGGACCCATGGCACATAAGATAATTCCTCACCCTAGTGGTGTTTCACGAGTATCACATTGCTTGAGGTATATATTTCTCATGAATGCCTTGACCCCCCATGTCCGAATAACATTAAGTTCCTACTAGGACCTGCATGGAAAACCTGTGCGACACACCTATGTGACACACGATCACATAGGAACTAAATGAGTCACACATCAAGCCCTTTTACAACCCACCCATGATTGGGAATTTTCTTCCTTGGCACCCTTGAATTAAAGGTACCTACTTGAAAACTCTGCCAAGAAATCCAGACATGCACAACCATAGTGAGTGGAACACTAGTGTTCCCTTCATTTGGGTTTGTATTCTTATGGTTAGAGGTTTCCCACACTTGTCTAGTTGGATAGTTAGGGTCTTTGGGATGCATGTGGGTTTGTAACACCATGTACATGATGACCCCTACACCAAGGGTAGTGTCATGGAGTCCCCTTGTTTGGAGATTAGGGTATAGAGAATGTACTTCCCTTCTCATATCTATGAACTAAATCCTCTAGTTCCCAGTGGTGAGGGTGTGGATTAATCATGATTTTTTCAATTCAACATGGAATTATATCCTTGTCCCTTTGTGGAGCTAATTTTAGGGAATCTCTCCTAGAGTAAGGCCCAATCCTTTATTGTCAGGCTTTTCAATCATTCCCCTATATACCTCCATGTACTTTACCTTTATTACATCCTCAGGGTGAAGCAAAGAGAGGTAAGTGTCATAGCCTCGACCACTTCCACCATTTTCTGAATCATCTTCCATTACTGAAGAATGGATAGAGGAAATGGGCACACTCGACCCCCATCCCTCTCCCATTGGGATTTTTCTCCATGTCCATCAGTGGACAAAGGTAGAGTCATGGGTTGTTGGATCTTCCAATTTCCATTATTTCTCACACCGAGCATTACTCATGTGAGTTGAGAGGTAACGACGATCACAAAATTTGTACGCCCCATGTGATGTATTAAACTATAAGAACTCAAGTTATTACTAACCAGGATTTGTGTGATGCCTAAACAAGGCCTAAGATCAATGTGCATCCTCTTTAAGAGTAATCCCGAATCATAATCCCCTAAATCTGAGCATCCTATGCATGAGTAAGCCCCGAATTAAACCCTCAAATCATCATGAGTTAAAACATTCCACATGGTCCCTTTACATGGAATCCTATTTAAGAATAAGTCCCAACATAATAATCTAAAAGGGTTATACCCCCTGTGATATAAACCTATATGAATATCCATAGGTGAGTTTCTTCATAACAGAACTATATGGGCTATGATTCCTCTATAAATGTGATACAAATGATGCCTCCCTGAGGATCAAACCCAACACCTCAAATAAACCCCATTATTTCTTTTACCACATTCTATGTAGGGTTTAATTAAATATTACAATCCACATATCTCAGGTTCCCTAGGACGATTCAACATAATTATCACACAAAACACTAATTGAGCGCCTTCCACCTAGACATCCTTGACACATGATGTTAAAATATACAGCTATGTCCTTATCCCACAACATTAAAATGAATTATGTTCACCATTAAGAGGAACCAAAATACATGTGTTATGATTCATTTCACAAGGATACATAGGAATCCCATTCACGGGTTCAATCCTGACATAAAAATAACTCATGTCTCCAAGGATAATGATAAACACCAAAGTAACATAATTCCCCCTTGATGATAATAAAATCCATAGTACCCCACTATGTGAATATAAAACCAGCATTATCATGAACAAAGAATCACTAATTTGTATATAACAGGATAAAATTGATGAAGAAGCTTTGATATATACAAATGTATCCATTGATGAAGAACCTCAGATACATACAGATGATTCTAAATTCTAATCATGATAATAATTGATTATTAATTATAGAGTAATTCACATCATACATGGGATTGAACAAAGGATTCTAGAATATTTCATCAATCAATAAGAGAGTCTTAGAGTAGGAAATAATTTTCCCCAAATGGGTGCGATGAGCCCGACCTCCCATCCTCTCGAAAAATGTGAGTTCTTAAGCATCACTGTCAAAACCTATCAGTGAACAACATCCTTTAGAAAGTAGTTCCCCTAAAATAAAAAACCATTGGGAATTTCCGATTCCATGAACAAACCCATTTCAAACCATTGAAAAATAGTAATTCATATCTTGAAGCCCCATTTTTGATGGAAATAAAAAATGGTGAATCTGACATGAATCCTTAACAAATATGATAACATCACCCACAAGTCAGGACCCTTTCATTAGATAAGAGAGGACCAGACAATACAACCAATCATGTGTGGGTTCATTCAAATGATATGTGTCATTTATGGAGTTTTTGTTTGTGTTTTTCAAATATAGGTGCACTTATTTTTAGAACAACCCTCAATCCAATGGAATCATTCAATCTCTCACCAATAAAATTCTTGGATCTTTCATACACCAGTTATTCATCTGCATGAAGGAAACCATCACTAACCCAATGTCTTTAATTATTGGACACTAATTCACTGGTTTGGAAGAATCTTCAGAACAGTACAATCCCATCCCTAGAGGCTACCCGATAAGCCCTCAAGCTCAACCAGTACCACTGATTATCCAGTCAACGACAACTAGTGGGCTCGATGCAGATGACACTGACCACTGTCTTCAACCAATTCATGGTCTTATCCTCGAATAAAAATATCTAGTACCTCCTATATTTTAGGGAGGTGCATCAAGAGGCCATATTAGACCTCATCCAGAAGACACAAGGGTCCTTCTCAAGTGATATATCTAGCAATCACTAATGCCATATGGTAGTTAAGCCTCAACATGAATATGGTGTTTTCCTTGTCTATCCAGCGCATGTCCTTCAAACTCGAGAACAAAAATATGGCCAACTAGGGATGAAAACCAGTCAATAGGGAGTAGGAATACACCTTTTCCCCAATAAATAATTCTACTAGACCGATTTGGTGTAAAATCAAGATTGGGTACACACACCCATCCGCCTTTATTTAGCCAGCTAGCTGACTCACCTGACTGAATTCAAATAAGATTTTCATACTGATTCAGTGAAATACCATGCAAAGGGACATACACCTGTCCTCACCCATCAAGCCTACTAGCAGCCACATCTGGTAGCACCTAGAGAAATCATTCATAAATTCCCAATGAAAAGCAATGGGAAGACTCAACTCTCTACCCCACACATGAGTACTGTCAGAATCCACAAGAATGGAAGGGAGGATATGAGTAGGCACATACACCTACTAAAAATAAATAATAGACATATATCTTCATTCTAGTCACTGAAGTCACCAATCATATCCTAGAAATGGTAAATTGGAATACAAAAATAATCTCCCACATCTAACACATTTTCCAAGACAATATAAATGTGAAAAAGAAGTTCTATAGGGATGAACACATAACTCTATCCACACAAATGGGGTTTATCATAAGCATATCACCCCAGAGAAGATACACACATCTACTACCGAATTTGAGGATCATGGGAAAAACTCCCCCAAATTAAATGGACAACTGGATTGAGAATATACACAGGTACTAATCAGAGGTAATCAGTCATTCCCAATGGCCGCTTTAAGGAAGTCAGAAACATCTTCCCATGAAGACCAATTTCACTAGAAATTATCCCCAATAACACATAATAAGGCATCCAATAATAAGTCTCATGATGTAAAATTGGATAATCAAGAGTAAATATGTGATATGGATCCACTTAAAGCTAGAGTTCATGAATCCTTCAGACACTTATCTACAGTAGCTCAAGATCCTACCATCACATTACAAAATTATGGGAGCAGTAGAATTAATTATTAAGGTCCCTTATAGGAACATCACTGTGAAATATTAATTCATTAAATAAATAATGTCAATTTCAGGAGCCTGTCTCTTGATGATAGTCACAACAACACTCCGTGTGTCAAAAAATACAAAGGAGAAATAATATTTTCCCCTTGCTGTTATCCACTATGGTGGTCCTACCTATGATGGTATACACTATGAAATATTTCTCCATTTTAGTGTTTGTTTATTTCCAAGAGAAGTATATAATTAGAAATGTAGTGAATATAAATCCCTCCTATCATGAGGAACTTATTGACATGAAGTTATTCATGTATAATGCTTTGTCACTAGTAGGTGAAATTATTTATCAACCAGAATATATCCCATGGTGACATCCATTCTCTGAACCTCCTTTGGATCATCTGTCTTCCTACATAATAGAGGAAATCTCAAGCGTTCTCACTACCTATAATAAAACAGTTGGAAACCATCCAATCTAGTTGGACTAGGTAGAGAATTATGTAATGAAAGATGAATAAGATATGCTAAATATGAGGAAAAAATTGAAAAAAACTTACATAAAATTGGTGCTCTAGCCTTTTTCCACCACTAGATACAACATCCAAGAGGTATTTTTATAAGTGTATGTGCATGAAATTCACCTCAATATATGGAAAACTCTTCATCAATTGAATGTGAAATTACTACTCTACATTGAGTATCAAAATCATGTCAAGGTGATAGAGGGGTTACAATGTGAAATTGACGTGGCATCCCTCCTAGATTCCCGATATCCAAAGTATAAGAAACATCAAGGATCCCTTCAATGTGCATGAATTAGCGTATCGTTTAGGTTGCGAGAACAGATTATAGAGACCCCATATGGAATCTGTGTCAGAGTATGGGGTGGACAAGGAGAATTTCATCCATTGAACTCCATAACCATCAAATCCATCAAAAAATTTATAACAACAAATGTTATTACTTCAGGTAGGATTAAAAAACATAATTTTTTATGACCAAAGATATGTTAAACAAGAATAGTCCTCGATTGAATCCTACCCACGTTGGTTCAGAAGAAAAAGGAAACTAAAATACTTATACATCAAGAATCTGGGAACATCGAGAAGGCATCCCACATAGATGATATGAACCATTATATAGTGGAAATGTATGAAATAGAACAACAGACTTATGAGACAAGTGATTTAAGTGTGTGTCGAATAATGCATCAAACCCAAATTCGAACAAAAATCCATAAAACCATAAGATCAACTACGATAATTTTATCCACAATAGTTCTAGAGGAACCCCATCCCGCAGGGCTACGGGATTTGTTAACCCAACACTTAGGGTCATCCAACCAGGCTCAAAGAGTTTTCAAAGAGGAACATGAATAGTCCCAACCCTCAAGGATGTGGGGGTTTTCACCTTATCAATGTAATACACAGAGGTAATGACATTTCTCTTTACTATGGATGATTTTTTAGAATGAGTCCTCCCAGTTTTCCCCATCCCGTGATCTGGTACCTTCACATAGAACATGCATGACTAAAATATTTATATATTCCCTTTAGGTTACTTTTTTATATGAATATCCCTAGGAATAAATAAAGGAGGGGGAAAAGCCTTGTGTAGGGTGAATAATATGGTGATCTTGTAGAGATACCTATAGAATGCCACAATTCATTACATGTCGATGAATGTCATTAATGATATTAATGAAAATCCTCTTGAACATGAGTCCAATTTAGAGGATTTGGAAGTGGAGGATCCGGTTCATATTGTCGTATACACTGAAATTGATGAAGGAGGTGTACATACCCGAAATAAGAGGCTTACCTAGAATCAGGGTATTCACCTGAACAATCCACCATCTCCTCCTCAAAAGGAACCTACGAGGGAAAAGGGTAAGGTTCAAATCATATCTCACCACCCTCTTGGGGAGGTTATGATCCTTTATCTAGAAGAAATATTTACCTAGTAGGAGGAAGAGATGAAATAATTGAGGAGACTTAATGAAGAACTAATCTAAGGAAGCCTTCCTACTTGATATGTTCTGTTATAAGATCATCAATTCTCACTTCTAGTTGGCACACTTCAACTATAAGAGATTTCTAAAATAATTGAGGATGAATTGGAACATCCTCATAACATGGGATGTCAACCACTAATATATTTTGATCCCAAAATAGAAGATCGATAATTACCTCTATTTGGTACATATCCAGAACATGGTCAGGAACATCCTTATAGGCCTACTCTTATAGATTACCCACGAGAAGTTCTAGCAGTGTCGCCACCAATGGTCCTACCAGTTATTGCACCTGTTAAAAATCAATGTTCTATACCCGTCCATGGTCTTACTTATCCTGATTTTCCTCAAATACTAATGAACCCCATTTAGTCATTAATAGATCTATTTTAATCATAGGATGAATGGATTGAATCGATAAAGTAAAAAAAGGCTTACCCCCAATGGGTAGATCCGACTGTTCCCATCTAAACAGTGGGAATCCTATATTTCCAATATTTAATGGCTTAAGTTATCCAAGGAAGCATTTGTTATATTTCTTCCCTCGATGTGATCCCATGATGGGTACCCCTAAACAATAGGTTTTAGTGAAACCCCAATGTATCGTGTAATAACTGCAGGGTCCAGGCTTTATTTGTTACACAAATTTGTAGGCTTGGTCAATCACAACGTGGGAAGATCTATGTATGAATTTTATCTTACATTTTAGATCAACCCTACACAAGATGAAATTTTTTTGTTCTCAAAAACTAAATACCATGATAGGATGAATGGGTCTCAAATTCAATTTCATAGTATAATGAATTGACATACTAATAAAATCTACATATACCTCAAGAATAATTATTAGCCATATGTGTAGTAAATCATTGAGATTATTTGTTCATGCAACTAATCCATGTATAGAACATATATGGGTTTCTCTACCTTGCCTCATTTACTCAAAAAAAATGAAATCCATCTTAGAGACCAAATAAATGTCTAAAATAGTTCCATCGACTCTGGGTCAGAGAACAAGAAAAGTAGAGGCTGTTATAGCTACACATAAGAAGACCCCTATACCCACTCCTATTTCAATGCCTATACCATATTGTATGTCTCCCCACTAGAGCATTAACAACACCAACCATCTCATGAAGTTGATTAGAGAGTCCAGTGGTGAAATTAGTTTGAGGAAATTAAAAACAAGGTCTTATCGTTTCAAGATAACCAAGTCCTCGTCTACTTGATATCAGAATTGGAACAAAATTTAATCATGTTTACAAATCCTGAGAATTTATGAAAGAAAGGTGATGGAGATATCCTTCATTATTTCCCTGTCCATCAGATGTTGGTGCACCACATCCAGGATTATTTTGTTTTTAATGACCTATTACAAAAATGGTAGACTTCGGGCAACTGATTTTGAAAAATTCACCTGCTCATGTGGCGTATGTTTCCACCTCTATCCCAGTAGTGGAATAAAATGAATGAAAAGAAATTAGGAGCACGATTTCAAAGATTTTTAGTGACTATATGATGAGAAAAATTATCAACCAGACTCACCCTATTCTACAATCATAGTTGAAATAAAAAATTGTGCCTCCTTCCACTCCCACTATGGCACAACCGACATCATCAGTAGCCCAATCCTCTGATTTACAATCCTCAAAAAAACGACATGATCATCAAGATAAGAGGAAAACATTTGAATTTGAACCTGAAATATTGGGGATGTTGTTCATAACTTTATAAGACATTAAAAATGCATTCCTGAAATCATGGGCACTGCCCCAACGAATGGTACAACAATAATTGACCCATCAGATGAAAGATTCATCAGAGGTTGGATTTATCTTTGGTTTTATTAATGTTATTAATTTAATGGATCCCTTCATAGATGAATATTTTGGATATAAACCCTAATTCCATATGATTTATTCAGAAACTAGGAGAAGCGGTCATTGAGGTTGAGGATACATGTAAAGACATGGTCATGCCAGAAGTCACCATTTCATCCAAACCCATGCTCGGACTGTCTACATAGACGAAACTCATGGAAAATATCTTCATCAAGCTTATTAGAAAAAAAATAGTTCTTCCTATACACATGATGAGGTATTCCCTAACATGATAATCCTAGAAAATAGGTTAGAGGATATGCCACCACCTCCTCGATAGGAAGGTCCACCCAACCATCCTAACCCACCTAGTGTAGAAGCACCTTCATCTCCTATCCCAAAATATGATGAATCCACATTAAGAAAATAAGATCCCAATGAACATGAAAAATAACACACCCATGATTTGAAATGTAGGAATTTGGATTAAACATATGATATCTTGAAGCAACTATCCCAATTCCCTACTACATTATCAATCCTAAATTCATTGAGTCTATAAAAATACCTCTAGGAGGGAATCCTACAAGCATTTTCATTTCCATAGGAGTTTCATGTTGAGGTTGATTTTATTGAGGTATACCGTGTAGAGAATGATCCTGAATAATTCCATATGATTATCTATTTCACAGACCGAGATGAAGATGATGGTATGTAAGGACATTCCATACAGTTGTACGTATTAGAAAAAATAAATGGTAATTATATCTGATGAGAGTTTATTCAAAATGGGTTTGGAGTCAACCTCATCCCGATCTGTACATTACACCAAATGGGTCTCAATGAATCTCACTTGTCCCCCTCCATTCAAATATTACAAGGTTTCAAAAATAATTGAGCAAGATCCTCTTACTGAGACCACACTAAGAACTCATTTTGGAGATCTAGTGTCAGATATAGAATTCATGGCTGTTCAGTATCATACAAATTTTAATGTCTTTCTAGGAATACCTTTTCTACATCATCATGTGTCCATTCCATAATCATATCCCCAATATATCAAATATTGTGTTAGTGGTAAAACTGGTATATTCATTGATGATAAGGCCTCGTTAAAATATTATGAGTCACAATATATTGATAGAGTATTCAATCAATAATTGAGGTAAATAGTCCATGGTTGAAACTGTTACTCAAATCAATGCCCCAAATGTCTTGGAGATGATCTTGACTGGCCCTTTTGAGCATATCAGTAAAGATTATTTTCTACCCATAAATCAAATTGAAATGGTGTCCCTTAACTGAAAAACAAACTCTTAATCTTACATAATTCATGTTATGATAATTGAGCTTGAAAATGTAGGAGAAGTAACCAATTCTTTAAATAGTGATAAATTCCTAGATGAAAATGTCTAAATTCCATAACTCAAACTTCAACAAATATATATTTCATTATATGGAATAGAAGAAGCCTATTTGTAAAAAGGAGAAAATGAAGATGCTCATTCTCAGTCTCGAATATCCCCTATAGAGCTCCGAAAAGACCTATTACGTCTAGCTGTGCCAGAATTGGTTGATTTCTCTTTTGGATGTCCAATTACCAACCCTTTACTTAACTATAATATTATTACTTCACTACCTACCCCCAATGAAGTGGTAAAATAGGTAAATAAAGAAGAATAGGAAGATGTGGGTGACCTATGGGATTCCCCTCTAGCATTTTGGGAAGGCGTTTCCAAGACTATGGACAATCTTAGGGAAATAAATCTAGGTATGGATAAATATTCATGACCTACTTTTAATGGTGCGTCCATGGATCCTGAATAATAAGAGGTATATAGTTCCTTTCTAAAGAAACATGGAGATGTTTTTTCCATGAATTAAAATGGGATTCCATACCTCGATCTTGAGGTAGCCACCCATAACCTGGGTTTTTCAAAAGGTCATTGGGGATAAAAATAAGCAGCTATAAAGAAACACCCGAACCATTCCCACAAGAATAAAGCTGATGTGGATATGATCAGAAAGGTTAACTTTATCAGAGAGGAGAAATATCTAAAATGAATAGCCAATTTTTTCCCTGTGAAAAAGAAAAATTTGAAAATTTAAGTCTTTATTGACTTTAGATATCTCAACTAGCATTTTCCCAGTGATGACTTCCCAGTTCCATTACAGAACTCCTAATTTATTCAATAGAAGGTTATCAAGACCTCTACTTTTTGGATGGATATTCTGGGTATAATAAAATTCATATAGACTTGAAAGATGAAGAATCCACAACCTTCTAGTCCCCCAGTGAGTGTTCTACTATCAGGTAATTCCATTTGTCTTATGGAATGATGGAACCACATATCAACGTGTCATACATCACATATTGATAAAATTTCTTGGAATTTTTTTGATTTCGATGATAATGATTTAGTGGTCATTTCACGACAGCATTCCAACAACTTGAATGACTTGGAAAACATCTTTAACAAACTGCGAAAAATTATCTTGAATATGAAACCCTTAAAATATATTCATAGGGTAACCTCGATGATGATTATCAGCTTCTTCATACTCCATCATGATAATGAATTTGATCCCGGGAAAACTAAAGATATATTGGGAATGTCACCTCCTTGAATCCTTAAATCATTGAGAGGAATTCAAGGACACTTGGACTACATCTGAAACATCATAGCCAATCTAGTAGGAAATTTTCTTCCCTTCACAAAATTGATGAATAAGGGATTCACATACTAGTGGACCAAAAACTATAAATAATAATTCGATATCATCAAGACATACCTCTAAAGCCAACTATTGTTATTTCCACATGTCAATGGAAGTACGCTCATTCTGAATGTGAATTCACTCGAATTATCACTAGGATCCATCACTATATAGAATAAAAATTCAAGGAATTAAAAAATCCACTATTATTTTAGTTTAACCATGCTAAATTTGGAGATTTTATACTTAGATAATTAGAAGAGTTGACTAGAATTAATCTTCATAGTTTAGAAGTTGAGGCACTATCTACCACACCATGAGGTCCAAATGGTCTTTAGCTATTTATGTCTCATATACATCCTTATTCATGCTATGTTGACTGGGATTCTAGCATAGTGGGTAGTTATTCTATAATAGATTTTATATATTTTTTTCCTTAGAATGAAATTAAAGTCCAAGCCTTGGCAGATTTTCTGGCAGAGCACCCTTCTATAGAAACGTCATTGCTAGATACTGAATTTCTAGATAATTTATTTTTTCTATTTAAGATAGCCCCCAAACATGGGAAATGTATATTAATAGAACATACATTAGCCCAATGAGGAAGATAATGGAATCCCCTAGGCTCAATAATGTTTGTTTAGGGATCATGCTCATTTCCCCAGTAATGGAAGCCTTTCCATAGTCTTTTCTACTATCAAAAGGTTATACCAACAATGAAATATAATATCAGGATCTCATTACAAGTATGGAAATGGTAGTCAAAAAAATATTAAATAACCTAGTGGTAAAGGGTGATTTGGAGAGTGTAATTATACACAAAAAAAGTTAACTACACCATTAGAAAAGAATATATGACCCCTCTATATGACTATGTCTGAGGGTTGTTGGTAGAGTTCCGCTAAAAACAAACATTGACTCACAGCCCACGATCATAGAATCCCAAACAGATGCATTGTAAAATTCTGTCACAACATTAGAATATCCAAATTGGGATAAAATGATCCACACCATCCCCCATCAAAGAAATATCTACCCTTTTGTTCGATTCAGATTATAGGATATCAAGAATGTAGTCTAAATCCCTACATCATATGGACCTACCTCTAGGTGGATGTAACACATCACATATTACCACAAAAATGGTGTTCTCCCACCGAATAGAGTTATAAAATAAAAAATCTGATGATGAGAAGCCAAATTTCCCCTATATAATAGCCCGAAAACCCATGAAATCTTCAAAAACGAGGCTATGATGAAGTCCTTATCATATGTATCGATATATAAGAGACTGGGGATCTTATGGGTGAAGTACATGCTTGGGCCTGTGGTTCCCATCAGTATGGATACAATATTTCAAATAAAATTCAATGGATTGGGTATTATTGGCCCACTATGATGCATGAATGCACATAATTCAACAAAAATATCATTATTTCTAGTTCATGACAACTTCATTAATTAACCCCCAGAATTGCTACAAACATCCAAATACACATGGAAATTTTCCTTACATGGAATTGATGTTTTGGGGACTTACCCTCCACTGAAGACCAAGATATTCTATTATATTACTACTACTACTAATTTATTATCCAAATGTAATAAAGAAATACCCCTCAAATAAATCTATCTCCAAATGAAATATTAGATTCATGAAATCGAACATCATTACTAGATTTGGTTTCTATCATACAATATTGACATGTAATGGTACCAATTTCTCTTTAGATAAAGTAGAAAAGATATATTATGAATAAAATATAAAATTCAACCAACTGTCCTTCTATCAAACAGAGGATAATGGATAGTTTGAGGTTTCAAGAAGACCTAATCAAGCATACTTTAGAAAATATTGGATAAATATAAGAAGTTTTGGTCTGAAAATCTCTTGCATTCCTTATGGAATTAATGGACAATGATCATTACTGAAATGTAGGGGACCCCATAGTCATTGATATATAGAGGAAATGAGTCATTCCCATAGGATTATTTTATCCATCACTGTGTATTTACAACTGTGAGTAGCTATCTATAGATTAACAATCTCATTAATTAATGGTTGAAATAGAGCGACTGGATTAAAAAATATTTCATACCTTGCATCACATAGAAGACTACCATAAATGGATTGCATGAGTTCTTAACAAAATGGTTTTCCTCTATTAATTTCTACAAGGAGAATTGGATTTGGTCTTTAATACACTTGTGTTTATAGGAAATAATCCTCTAAAACATGATCTGAAGTGGGAGGGTCCTTATTCCATACACAAGGTCTACTCAAATTGAGATTATTCCATCATCTCAATGGATGGAGAGTCATTATGACTCTAACCAATAAAATTTTGATAAAAAGTATTTCATGTAGTCATAAGAAATACATCCTAACTAAATGACTTTAAACTACATAACACTATAAACATCCCAGCTAAAAGATGTTAAACTATGCAATTGGTATTTATAGAACGACTGCAAATGGAATGAAATAATGTCTGTGCCACATGATGTTAAATTATGTGGCATAATTATCTTAGCAATAAGACGTTAAACTGCATAACAACATCTTAATTGTTTCATGATGATAAACGTGATGACATGAGGTCCTTGTCATATGGCCTTAAACTATAGAACACTATTCGTCCTCACCACCTGACATTAAACTGTACGGTTGACTTCCCCATAATTTGATGTTAAAAAACCCACCAAATACCACGATTAGACACATATAGTAATCCATAAAACTACGTGAAGCATCCATGCATGATCCCCACTTACATCAGCTCCACTCCATAGTCACACTTGTACCCCCTATTATAGGTATAAGCCACAACATTATAGCATCCTTACCACATGATGTTAAACTACACATGATTTCAATAACTATGTGTGGCTTGATTTTTCTCAATAAAGATATGTAGTGACATCGGGGTACTATCCCATGGTCCAACCATAATATTTCATCATCTCAGGTGACCCACATCATTACCTCATGACAATGAACTATACAGTTCTTTAAAAACTATGTGTGGTTTTATTCACATTCCAATGAGATACATAGTGGCGCCCACATCTCCAATCATGGGTCCATCCATGACCACAAAAAATAACCCCCACCCTTCACTCCATATTTGTAGGGATCAAAACTGCATGGGGGGATACTTTCAATAAATATATATTTATTGATTCTTGTCCAAGATTGATACCTAGTGACACTCGAGTCATATACCCTTGGCCAACCACAACAATTAGATCCATTCATGTCAGTTCATCTTCATGCACAACACATGATGTTAAACAGTATAGAAGTTCAGGAACAATGTATTACTTTATTCTCATCCTAATGAGAAATGTAGTGACACCTGGATCATATCTTGTGGACAAGACACTATAGTATTTCAATCCACCTATCATTTACATGGTTTTTTTAGGCGTGAAAGAAAATTATTCCACTTCTTATTTCTCGCATGGATCGTGGATCACATGGGATAGGGATATTTTGTAAAAGAGTTTCCCTATATAAGTATGGAATATCAATTAACTTTGAAGTTACCCTGGTCTAGCCACAATATTATTTTCTTACATCAGAATGTCCCACGTCCTCACCACATGATGATAAACAATGCAGTTTTTTAAGAACTACATGTATCTTGATCCTCACCATTATGAGATATGTAGTGATTCATAGATCATAAATCTTAGTCCTAGTCATAGCCCAACATAGAAAATTCTCCCAATCTCCCATGTATGAGTCATATATACATGGGAAGGCCCAATATAATCTCTCACCTTATGCACGAAGTCATATCATAACAAAAGAACCATTTTCTTCCACTCATGAATTCAATCATGGTGGGGGACCATTATTTAAGGACTACGTATGGATTTATTATTTCACTAAAATGATATATAGGGATTCTTGGAACCTATGACCTAGTGTATCCACAGTGTTCCATTTCACTTCATATAGAGACAACATCGTTCTTACCACATGACATTAAATTGAATGGATAATGTCTTTAGCACATGAATTTAAACTGCACGGTACCCATCGAATTCTACAAGGCTTAATTATCATCCCATTTACATATATAGTAACACCTAAGACTTAAGCCCTAGTCCCATCCATGGGGTTAAATATTAAAGGCCCCTTTCCTTCATACAGACTAAGATTTATGCATGATTTTTAATGTAGTTCCACCTCATTAGGGGAACCTGCCAAGGAAATAGAAATGCCCCCTTATACATGTGAGTCTAATCTATGAACGGAATTACAAAATCATGCCCCTTATAAATCTAAAACATCCTTTGTTCTTGAACACTTTTCTTTCATAAGTCATACTTCTAATCTTGGACCCTCTAAGATCATCATAATCATTATTCAAATCATTGTTATAGAATGTATGATACCCTAAGGATCGTTTTCCTAGCCATGTAACATAACCTAGATGGATTTTCAAAAAATGTCACTCATAATGGTCCTGTCAGCCAATGGATACCACTATTTGACTACACAGTATGATCCCTTGATATCCTTGCCTAAAACAACCCCCATACCATTTTTTCAATTAGTGGTTACATTTCCCATGGAATAAGCATCCACTTTCCTCATAAACATTGATGAAAATATGTCAAAACAAATGATTAAAAAAATGATCATGGTAATCCTAGATATCTGTCCCATTGTATCTCTCCTGATCTGAGAACCCACAATACCATGGTTTATTATTTCCTCCTCCATGTGTTTGAAGCATTTTGGGACTATCTTGATCTAAAATCCCAATAATCTCTTTGATTTACTTGATTTTATTATCCTAGTCGTATGAACTAAAACTACAGATGCAATATTTCTTGTGCTTGGGTCATACCTATATGGGAAACCCCTTCCCATAATTTTTCGGAAATGATTACTTGAAATACCACTTCGTTGTTTAAGAAAATTCCTCCCACAAAACAAACTCTATTCCTCGGAAAATATGAATATCCTTAAAATTCAATTGAATTTTGACGATATAATGTTGGAATTCCTGAGAACATATTTTCATAACTGTGTTGTACCATACCCCACATGGATTTTCATAAGTGGATCAAAAATTTCAGATCTCGTCAGACAAATGATGCCACTATTGACTATACAGTATGTTCCCTAGTTGGAATCACATCAAAAAACAAAAATAATAAGTTTTTCAAGTAGTGGTAATTTAGTTCTCAAGAGAGACCTCATCTAAATCCATAATCCATTTTCATATACCACTCTTTGGACCGATGAATCCAGAAATCACTACTTATAACTATCTCCTTTAACAGCTATATTTGGTAGTAAATTTCTAGAACATTTACCAAGATTGGGAGAATCATCAATCATTAGATCAAAGGTAAAAACCTTAAATTCTATCCCCATAATGTCATTGATGTACGACTTTAAACAACATAGCATAATGTCCTTGTTGTACAAAATTAAATTGCATATAATAATGTCTTTATAGTATGACATTAGACTACATAGAATATTTTCTTTGTTGGATGACATTAAACTGCATAACATAATGTCCTTACTGTATGAATTTAAATTATATCGTATAATGTCTTTACTGTATGAATTTAAGTTCTATATCATAATGTTCTTGTTATACTACATTAAAATACATGGTTAATGTCTTGGTCGCATGACATTTAACTTCTTGATACATTATCCTTTTTCAGAAAGGGGATTTTCCCCCTTGACCCCAATCATCTCACAAAATATATCCTTCCTCACACACCAAATACATGTAGGAGAGGTTTTCCATTCACAGACTATGCCAATACAGATGATCAATTTGTTCTCATACAAATTTCTTTCGAAAATCTACCCCTTTTGGTCACAATAAATCCTAATCCTTGTAAAATTTCATCACCGATGAGTAATAGAATGTCATAATTCATGATAAATATACTTCCAAAATATGTTTTATACACCCTAGTTAGCCTTTAATATGTCACCCACATAATGGGTATGTCAACCATGGAATACTACTACTTGACTATGCAGTATGTGCCCTAGTTTTCCTTTAATAAAACAACCCCCATTTTGGGTTTATCAACTAGAGGCAACTTCATCCTTAATAGAGACCTCCTATATTCCAATATTTCATGATTTAGATTCAAAAACCATAAAATCATGTCCCATGATTCCCCTTTTAAATATGTAAAGAATATCAAGACATTCCCAGCCATCGATCCTTGTTTGGGATATCATATCAAAATTTATGGTCAAAGTTGTTCAACCTTAGACTACAAAATTAATAGTTTGACTTTTATGAATTTAAACCACCCATAAAAAATACCATAGTCACAAGGATAAATACCAATAAAGGGAAATCTAAAAAATTCAAGTTTAGCTCACAATACCAACACATTATATAGTTTAGGTAGAAATCGAGCAATGAAAGGAAAAAGTCACAAAGCTTGTTAGAATGAAAACCTGAAATAGGTAGTCAAAGGAAATTCCAGTTTTCTCCTGCTAAGTCTCCTATATATTATACATAGTCAAAAATTAGTATAATTACATAGAAGACACAATGTATATAGGGTTTCCAATACAACCTCAGATACAATCGAACCATGCATGCTAAGCCCCACAACTTATGAAAAAATAAGATCATTTTCCCCTATCCTTTTCGTATTGGTTACAATTGGCTATCACAAAAAATATTTTTTCATATAAATCATTTTTAATGTTATGTTAAAATCAAATAAATATAATAAGGATGATGTCAAATGTGATTTCGAATATAAATAATCCTTTCATTTTCGTTAAAAAATAGATTAATTTTCACATGTTAGAGCCTCTCTAACCATTTTTATAGTTTTACCTTTAGTGGGAGATTGAAGAAGTGGAATAAAATATGAGTATGTACAAGACCTTCATGAAGATTATTCATTTGTGTGGAAATAGTTTTCTCAACTTTATAAAGTTTCCTTGGAATATCCTCAACAACTTATCTCCTCTATGCCAAAACCTCCTTTAGATAATGGTAATGATGAAACACTTATTCCCTTAAAACAGTAGTTATTATTAAAAGACTATTAAATGGGAAAAACTCACATCAAAGAAAAACTGGTACTCCTCCACTCTTTTGGATTGTTTGGCATCATCTTGGATCACGACTACTACAAGTTCCTAAAACGGGTCCACCGGTTGCGCTTTAGACAACGGTGACCTTTGTTACTCCTCCCTTCACTGGATGATCACCTTAACTATACCATAGATATCGTGGTAGTCAAAACCACAATATCCCAACATGGAAATCTTGAATATAATTTTTCCAAACCATGATGGCCTATCTTAATGGGGTTTCTCAATAAATACCTTCTAGTTATCTCTTTATAAAATAAGCTGTGTAGGGAGAAATGTTTCTTGCATATATGGGTCGATTCAGAGTTAATTTAAAAGGGAGAGACCCAATTTGGGATCAGGGAACACAATGAGATTTTTTGTTACACTCCCTCTTTGTTATCTCTAGTCACACTTACCAATGTTGTTGGAGCTAGCCTAGAATCCCCCATATCTAACCCAGTCATAGAAGTTGATGAAATTGAAGAGAAAATAACACTTTTCATTAAAAATCAACAAGTAGTGGAGGTGGTAAAAAAAAACTGAAATGGTTGATTTCACTCACCCTTGTTGGGTAAACTACTAGAATTGGCCCTTCTCCAACACCCCCAGCTTCTTCCTATGGGGCTGCGACCACTTAATGAGGATCATCTCCTTTAGTCTACTCCACATCCAAAATCAAAGACCCCATAGAATCCCCCACTTCGGGAGTCCCAAATATTACTCCTATGACAGTAGGAGTAGGGTGTATTTGGATTCCATGTTCTTGAATGTATTTGGTGATATTCATTATAGAAAAACCTGCACAAGTTGATCCTTGATATAAAACATCATGTGAAAGCAAATAAACTATGTTTACAAATTGTATTGATGATAAAATTCACATTCTTCCAATTCAATTAGGAAATATCCAATCTCTTAAATTGAACCTAGAAGTCAATGTCTGGATTAAGTATATCTTGCTTATCATGATAAATTGATTTAATCCTTTCATCGTCCTCATATTTATTGGAATCTAAGATAGGTTTCTCTGAACCCAAATTGGCTCCACAATCAATTCCCTCTATTGACTACTAAATATGCACAACATCATAATCCCCCACATAGACATGGTCAGAAAAAACATATTCATCAGACTGTCTAAGATCCATTTCAGTACCTTATGAGGTGAGAAAAGGATCAAAAATTGCAATAAAAGGGTCCTCTGGTGTGGAAAGTGGATATGAGAATTCATGAAGATGGAAAATTTAGATACAACACATAACACCCACTAGAGTATATCTAACATTACCATGACCCTCCTCCCCCCTTTGTAGAAGTAGGGGAAGACGTAGTCACATCGTTTTAACACTTCATCCATTTGGTTATTGGATTCATAAATATGAATCTGTACCACCCCTAGAATAACCTCCTTATTCCTTGAGGGTCTAGTACTATATCCATAAAAAGTGGAAAGCAATGCAGGTTTGGTAAAAAATAATCATGGTTAGAAAGGTGTGTTATGAAGATCAAAATATTGTATGAAAACACAAAGATGTAATGTGATGCATTAAATGTACCAACTTTAATGCTCGCTTTGACTTCACCTCACATGATAGTGATGAGCTTATACCACTCTTCATGTAAACCAAGAACAGGGGTAGCTGTTGTGGAGTTCTCATCGCCATCACCTCCATCAGGTTTTTTTGACACGAGGACTATTATGGCGAACTGATATCTTCATTAAATAACTAAATAGGTGTACCCATTGACATGTACATTGGTGACTTAAAAACTAATGATGCATCTCTTTCTCCACCATCCCCTATTCCATGATTTAAAATAAAATATCCTCAAGATTGATGATTGTGGGTGAAAAATGTAGGAAACCAAAATAAGAAAAGGGAAATATGTTAGCATGGTTAATGTAAATGTCTCATTCCTCCCCAAGATGAATAGTAACACATTCAAGAATTACTCAATCCATTATATCGAATACTAGCTTTGAAGTCCGTAATTGACCGTATGTTGCACATATAGAAGCCTACAAATCCTAGATTCACCTCATTACATTGGCCAAATTATTGTTAGGATGGTGAATAGAGGGATCCTTGATATCACCCTACTCTGGTATTCAAAAATCTTCCTATCTAAACTTTTACACATCCCTAACATCACAAGTCATGCTCTCCCAAAAATGGATTTCTAATAATCAGACATATTTTTTCTCTAATGAAGATTCATATGGAGAAGACTCGATTCCCTTTGATTGGTAAGCCTATTTAGGTATTCATTCTCATTCAAAAGAATGATGGGATAGGACATGAGCCTCCTCCTGACGATGGAGACTAGAAAGAAATGGTACCAAAGGTGTTTTCTTATCATCCCTAAAATTCATTCTGGTCTTTATTAGTGAATGTTTAAAGTCTCAAAATCCTCTACATCATCTTTGGCTCGTGATTTTTTTCAGAACATACCAATAAAAATAGTTATCGTGGCCTCCACCCAATTAATTCATTATTTCAACTCCCCCTGAGGGCATAAAAAGATCCAAGTCTTAGTATATATGGCCTCCAAACCGAATGATCCCTCTAACAGAGGAAGCATGATTGACATTTTGGATTCCTCTAGGGCCATCTGGATCCATAACTATCGGGCTACCATCTGGTGCTTCCCAGGCCAAACCTCCATTATGGGAATGGT
The DNA here is from genome assembly GCA_963277665.1 of Viscum album. Lineage (NCBI taxonomy): Eukaryota > Viridiplantae > Streptophyta > Magnoliopsida > Santalales > Viscaceae > Viscum > Viscum album. Next base: position 823,961,974 of record OY728166.1, read on the forward strand.
GCATGATTGTTGAATATATTTAAACTAGTGATAAAACTAACAAGGATATTAAGCATCACATATGATATCATTGTCAATATGAGCTACCAATACTATGTCCTTGAATTACATCATATACACTCTCAGATAATATCTCATCTCCTTACCGGCATCAGTATGAATTTTAGTGGGTGGGTTACCATGAGGAAAGAAATTAATCTCACTAGATACATTTAAAAACTTCATCACATAATAAGGCTTCTGGTTCAGAGGATCAACCCCATATTCTTTTTGAACTAATTTCCTGAATCAACCGTCGAATATGTTAACTAAAATCAGCAATGAATATGAACTAAAATGCGCTATAATCCATCCCCAAAACACCTTAAATGGCCTTGAAATTCTATATGGGAAATTCCTATTTCATGGATGAAATAAATAATGATATATACATTCCAAAATAGGGACATACAACCCTATGTACTTCCTCCTTGGAAATTTTTCCACAATAACAGATGTCCCTAGAATCATACCTCCATCAGAATTATAGACTAGGATAAGGTAAATTCTCAGTAACATAGTAAGAATGTTGGGCAGATAAATCTTCACATTGATCATGGGGTTAACCTTGTTACCCCAATTCTTATAATCACCATACTCTAATATGGTAAAAAAATGTGCTTGTTGTTCCACAATTCTCAGTAGTGGGGAAATAGTTATGCACATGCATGTAGGACCCTCTCATTCCGGTTCTATGAAAGAATTTATCAATGTCCCTGCTTGGATTTAGACTCAGATAAAGGATATTGGTGTTTTATCAATTTATTATCTATCTTGAAGATCCCTTGATCCAATTTTGGAGTCCTCTCAACATCATCACACATTGTATTTAGTGGGATAAACTCTTCATACTCTTCCTTGAGAATGGGGACCCTAGAGATTTGGTAAACATCCCAAAAGATGATTCCAACTTCACCATGTGTCAAGTGAAAAGGAATTTGTCTATAGACTCAAATGAACCAGTAATTCGGGAATGTTTTCCATGTTATTATAAACATTATTCTACCCTATACATACATTCTCATTAATATGAACATATCAAGACGCTGTGAATTCTATGTAGATTTGTCACACTCAGAATCCCACATCCACTCAGGCCTGGCTCCCTATCTAGAGCGGAATTACCACTCTTCTTTCTATCCTTGGGTTTGATCTTTATTCGAAGAAGGGAATGTGGTGTCACAAAAATGGGGCCTCTAATCTTTAATGTGTGCCATTATATATGTAGTTTAGTCTCTATGATGTAGAAAATAGTCAATGGACATTATTCTTTCCTTGATATAAACACCCTTCAAAGAGATGTTCAAATAAGGGCAGTTGTTGTTCTTCATGGACCAAGAATCTAGAAAGTATTTCTTAAACATCAGAATATGGGATCCCTAAGAATTGTATTACTATATAGAGGAAATTAGTCACGTCATGGATACTCATGTTTATTTGGTATCAAACGTTTTTTCAAATCAGGATGATTAGTTTCAATGATGTCATGATAAACAGGCTCGATGGATTTGTTCATTTCATCTTGTAGCGCATCATCTTGCTCAGTGGAAGTCATTAAAATATCCATGGAAAACCTGTAGGAAGACACCAAATTCTCTCATTAAGGGGAAAAATTGACTTAATAAATTTCAAATTTTTACATATAATAATACTAAAAAATTTGAAAAGGGCTGAACTCATCAAGCTCCCTCAACAAGGGTTCCCACATAGCTCCCTCAATAAGGGTCCCTAAACAGATCCCTCAACAAGTGATCTAGCGCAAGTCCCTTAATGGGGTTCCTGCGCTGGATTCCTCACTAAGGTGACTCTACAAATCCCCATCACTCATGTGGTTTTTCCTTTCTGAGAACATTATGTAAAAATCTCGTGATGTAGCTGGGCGGACAACCTGCACAACAAGAGTGAAAATATGAAGCTCTGAATGTGAGGAAAATGTTAAAGGCAGGGTATTTATAGAGATTGATGGTTTGCACCAAGAACCTACAATGGAAACCATTTACCAACTCCTACACATTAAACCTACAATGAAAACCCTTTGTAGATAAATTATGAAAACAAACTTCACGGACTTCCTGTGTGGAGATCCCTGAAGATATTTCATTTTACCCCTTCATGATATTTTCACCAATTGTTTACCTAAGGAGTAAACTCTACTATTTCATTTTTATCCAATCCTAGGGGGGATATTTTTGAAACTCCCAATTTTATCAAGGAGGATGAAATGATTTTGAAGAGAACCTTGTACACGATAAAGTGCTAAAGAACATCGAGGAGAACAAAGATACTCATAAAAATCATTCTATGATTATATATGCATGCACATTAATGGGATGTGTTGCTTACCTATTCCAGCCAAAGGGGAAAGACACCATAGTAAGGGAAACCTGTGCCAGGAACCTACAACAATGAACAATTATGATAAACTCTTTCATCTAGGTTCCTATATTTTTCTCTAAATATGAACCATTTTCTCCAAATTTTAGGAATTGAAAAATCAAAAGATTTCTCAGAGCCCTCAGTGACATTACCTTTTTCCAGACCCTGAAAATTTATCAAGTAGCTCTCCAAAGCATGAGAGAAAAGATAATTAAAGGGGATAATCATGATCAATGTCCCTTTAATGTCTAAAATTATAAGACACCTACAATTAGTACATTTTCTATTAAGGATAAACCGACGACATGAGGTTTGTCTCCCTCATCAGGGACCTATGTGAGACACTTTCATAGACACAAGAAGAGACCCAGGGTGCTTAGGATAAAACCTTAACCTATTTGGGATTCCCCGGTAGCCCATTTCCCGAGGTATATTTAACTCGCACAGGCCTATTCCCCCAATGTGAACTACTTTCAGTTCCTCTCTTCCCACACATGGAATACCTATACGTCACACGTGGGCAGAGTGAATGCACCCAAAACATGGGTACGTCACACATTAATCCCTTTTCCAAGCCATCCATGGTAGGTTCTATTATTCCTCGGCTCCCTTGTTTGAAAAGAACCAAGTTGAATCATCCACCAAGACCTCTAGACTTTCATAATCATGTTGAGTGGAACACTAGTGTGCCCTCGATTTAGGTTTGTATTCCTATGGTTAGAGATTCCCTGTACTAGTCTAGTTAGATGGTAAGGGTCCTCAGAGTACATTTGGGTTTGTATCCCCATGGTAACAAATACCCATATCCTAGGGAAAGTGTTAAGGAGTTCCCAGTACTAGAAATTATGGTTTGGACCATTTCATTCCCCTACCATCTTTAAGATCTGAATCCTACAGTTCAAAGCCAAGAGGGTTATGATTAGGCTTGATTTTATATTAAACATTGAATTAGGTCCTCATCCTACTAGGGAACCAATTTTAGGGAATCGTTCAATGAGTAATCCTTGATCATTTCATGTAGGAGGTTGTAGTATTTCTTATATCTACATTTGTTTCCTTCACCTTCATTCCCTCCTTGGGGTAAAATGAAGAGAGAAAAGTCTCATAGCCTCGACATCTTCCAATGTTGTCCCCTAATATTAAATTACTAGAGAAAGGATAGGGAAAATGGGATAACTCAACACCTCATCCCTCACCCTTTGAGATTTTAATCCATTTCCCACAGTGGATGAAGGTAAAATCATTGTTATTTGGATATTGCACTTCCCCTTGTTCCTTGTATCCAACATGACCGACGTGATCTTAGAGGTAACAACAATCACAATATCAACACAACCCATGAAACATATTAAACTTTGATAACTATGATTCCAGCTAACAAAGATACGTAGGAATCCTACCTAAGGCCAATGATCAATGAGCATCATCTTTATGATTAATCCACAATCACAATCCCCTTAATCCAGGAATCCTCTTTCAGAGTAATCCACAAAAAAACCCCAAATCACCATTAGTTAAATTTCCCCTCATGGACCCATTATAGGGAATCCTCTTTAAGAATAAGCGCCAATATAATCATCTCAAAGGGTTATACCACCCATTTGAGATAAACTTTCACGAATCTCAATAGGTGAGGTTCCACATAACCAAACTACATGGGATTTAATTCCCCTCTAAATAGGATATGTAGGAAGCCTCTGTGAGGTTCAGACCCAACACCTCAAACCTAAAATGATCATTCCTAATCCTCATTCCCAAAATGTTAAAATTCAACATGAGAATCCATTTGTCTCAGGTTTGTTGTGTTGCTTCCACATAAGTCGCACACCAAACATTGACTAGGCACCTTCCACCTAGATGTCCTTTCCATATAATGTTAAATTATAGTGGTGGGTCCTTATAACACAACCTTAAAATGTATGATGTTACCCGTTATGTAAACCCAAATACATGGGTTTTTAATCCTTTCACAAGGATACAGATTAGACCCATTAATGGGTTCAATACCGACATCAAAACAACTCTTGTCTCCATGGATGACGATAAAATCCTGAGTAACCTTAGGCTCCCCATATGATAACAAACTACATAGTGCCCCATGGTATGGCTATAAAACCAGTATCACTATGAAAAAATAATCACTAATCTATATATAAGAGTATACCTTTGATTGAGAAAATCATATTCATATATATTTCCCTATGGATTAATAACCTCAAACACATATAGATGATTATATATTCCATACATGCTAATAATTGATTGTTAATTCAATGGTAATTCACATCATACTTTGGATTGAATAAAGGATTAATGAAAATTTCTTAAATCGTTAAGAGAGTCCCAGATTAGGAAATAAGTTCCCCCAATAGGGTGTGATAATCCCGACCTCCCAACATCTCAAAAAATGGGAGTTCTTAAGCATTGTTGGCAAACATAACAATGACCACAATCCATTGAAAAGTAGATCCCCTTGGATACAGAACCATTGGGCTTTTCCAATTCCATGAACAAACATATTGGAAACTATTCAAAAATAATAATTCAAAACCTAAAGCCCCATTTTCGAGTGAAACGGTAGTGAACCATGTCAATACATTTGTTCCAATAGCAGTTATTTCATGTTTTTTTTTAAAATAGAGTCTAATTATCCATGTCCATATGTTAGGTTCGTTTCTTAAGTTGGAAAACATAAAAATAAATGACCATTAATTCACTTTTCCCTCTATTTGCGATAACAAAAATCTTGACTATTCATTTCAGTTGGTATTATAGAGAAGGTTTCTTTATTAAATCATTGAATTTTTTTAATGAAAATAAAATTTCCCATGGATGTTCATATCTTAGTGAATAGAAAAATGATTCTTATCTATGATGGGAAAAATATCATATCAAGAAGGATAAAATTTCAACTTATCTTATATCAATTCACTATGATGTTCTTAAAGATGCTATAGAAGTTTTCCCTCCTCCTACTGAGGGTGATCCCTTAATATATACTAATAATAAGAATTTGAAGAATGATGGGTGAGTCCAAAAGTCTATACTTCCCTCTCTCACTAAAATTAAAATTTATAGGGTTAATGGTATTGGATCAACTAGAGGCATCATGGAGAATTTGAAGAAAAATTGTGATAGAAATATGATGTGATGAAATTAAATTTATAGAACACAAGATTAAAGTATGATGATCATAAAATGGTTGAAGTTGAATATTTTGGGGAATTTTTCCAAGAGTTAATGATATTGTATACACTATAAGAAGTTTTAGGGATATATTGAATGATTCAAATGTTATTTAAAATATTCTAAGATTTCTTCTATATAAATTAGATTACAAGGTATCATATTTAGATGATTTAAATAGTAAAACTCTATCTTAGAATGATCTATATAAAATTATATTTACTTAAAGAATTATAAGTGAAACAGATACAAAGAGTAATTACTAGGTTGATCATGAAATCTCTCTCAAAGATGAAAAGAAATTAATGTGTAATAAATTTCCAAAAAAAAAGAAGTCAGTGACTTTGAAACCAAAGATGATGTCCAATTTTTTTTAGAATTCAGGTACTAATTTTATAGAAATGGGAAAAGATGCATAAATAAGTTCAATGGAATGTTACTACAGAAGTGTTATGGGTATGATTCCATTGGGAATTTTTATGAAAATTGTCCAATATTAAAGTATGAAAAATACAGTGATGAATAAGATATAAAATCAAAGAGTTATATAATTAGAACCGTATAAAAATAAAATTACCATTCAAATGGAAATGATAATGTGTTCTATATATACAAAAAGTGAAATATTTTGTATATTTTAGAGGAATATGATGATTGTGAAGTGGAGACTAAAAGAGCTAGTGACGATGACACTAAAATATTATTTATTGAAAAGGTGAATGATGAAATTTTTCCATTAATGAAAGAAGTATCTATGAATAATAATAGTATGATATTTGAATTGATTTTATTTATATTATATAATTAATACGAGGTCTCTCAATGATTGTTAAAATTGGATGATATAATAATAATTTTAAGAAAAAAACATTTATGTAACCATAAAATAATATTTTCTTAATGAAAAGTCAAAATTTATAAAATATATTAATAACACAAGGAAGATACTTGATTAATATAGAAATAATAAAACCAAGCTTGATTATTGGATAAAGGTGAAAGAGAACAAATTTGATCTTTTCCAATAAAATCTTATTGAATTTGAGCGAGGAAAACAGTATTTTAATACTAAGATTCAGAATTAAGATAATTTCCTAAGTAGTGTAAATAATATAATGATAAAAAAATAATAATTAGAGTATAACAAAAAGGTTGAATATGTTTCAAAAAAAACAAAGTTAGGAATACCATATTGGTATCCAAAATAAGTAGAGTCAAAAATCCAAAAATTTTTGATGTAAAAAACAATAAAAAAACTCTTACAACAAGGGACACAACTAAGGCTTGGAATAAATCTAATAAAACAAATAATATGTGAATGATATTCCAAAAAATTGGTTCATAACAAGGATCCAAGGTTAATGGTTAAAAAGATAATGGAAATACGGTACCCAACCCTAGATAACATAAAATTTACAACAGAAAATATGATTTCTATTGTTACTAATGTTATTATGGAGGATTTGGGAATAAAGTGAATTTTTTAAATAATCATTAATATTTTAATATATCTATGAGGAACTAGAGGTATATTGTGATAAAGAGTATACACTCTCAAAGAAGGAAACTAAAAAAATCCTATTTGAATATTGAAAATAGATTTCAACCTATAGAAACTATTCTAGAAATATATGATCAACCCATAAGTCTTGTTAAAGAATATCTTGTTATGTCACCATCTTAACAAATTTTATATGAAAAATATCAAAATCCACCTGAAATAGAAGAAAATGGAAAGGAAATGGTATTTTTTGTGGAAACTCCTCTCAAATCCATATAAGGAGAACGACTTTGGATATTGGATAGTGGGTATTTTTCCCATATAACATGGTATTTGATGATGTTTATGAATTTTAAAGATTAAAAGTAATGAAAAATGAAATTTAGAAGTTATGAGTCCCTTAGAATCAATGGAAATTGATTTTATATCAATGGAAATGATTTATTTTAAAATATAAAAGTGCCTTATGTGTTGAGGGACTGAAATAGAACATGTTAAGTATTTCAAAATGATGTGATGAAGGAGAAAATTTTAGTTTCATAAGAGATATTTTTTTGTTAAATGAGTCGTAGATGACAAAATAGTAACCAGAGGTATCTGAACAAAAGGGAAATTGTTTCACGTTAGAGATGAAAATGGTTCAAGTTATCTACGAATGATTGAACATAAGTAGGTATGTAAGAAGAGGTTTGGATATATATGTTATAGTAATATGATAAATATAATAAAGAGATAAATTATTTGAAAATTTATTGACATTAATATAAGAATAGATTAGTGTTGTTTTATATGTCAAAAATGGAATATTATAAAATCGATATATAAAGAATCTAGAAAGAATTCATCTTATCACTTAGAGCTTATATATTCCAACACATGTGGTCCTATGAAATAGAAATAGAAAAATATTGATAATATTATTATTTTATTTATTTACTAATTTATTAGTATTAAATGCCTTATTTTTTGTAACAGAAATCAGAGGCAGTAAAATTTCTTAAGAGTTTATGTATAAGTGATAAAAATTGATACTTCATTAAGAATATTAAAACTGAAAATGGGGACATATATATAAAATGAAGATTCTAAATACAATCTTATAAATCATGTAATTAATTATGAATTTAGATCAATATAAAAAACCTAATAAATTAATGTTTCTAAAATAATAAATTGATTTTTTGATGAGATGGCACAAACTATATTGATTTAACAGGATGTCACTATATAATTTTGGGGTTAATCTATAGGAGTAGATATTCACATTCAAAATCACCAATTCTATAATCCAAGAATTCTTATTATTCCTTTAATGTTATATTAAAAAATAAAACCCAATTTATAAATAAGTAAAGTTATTTAAAAGTCCATACGTTATCAAAGTCAAAGGTTAAAACCTTGAGAGGTTTGATAAAATTGGTGTTTATGGAATATTTCAAGCATACCATCCTAGTGGTAGATGATTCATGTGAAATAATAATGAAATATAAACGGTTTTTTTATTTTTAGATGTGAATGTGTTAGAAAATTATGATATAAACTTTTCATAATCAACTGATGATTTTTCAGAATGTAAAGATGAAGTTGTTATTGATGAAAAATATAATTTTTCTGATAGAAGGAAATATGTAGAAGAATTTTAATTATAACATCATTACTGAACTATTTTATGTGATGAAGGAATTTTTTTCAACTCATTTTAGGATGATAAAATTTGTGAATTTCCAAAAGAATCATTAGAGATCAACAGAAACAAGTAAAAATTTAAAGAAAATCATGGGTAGATTCACATACTTCATTGTAATAATCAGTAGTCCCAAGAAATTTTGATGAATTTTTAGATAATAAATAATATATTGGGGTCACTTTTATAAAAAAAATTCATTGATTCCAGGAATAAATAATTTAATCATATTTATAATAATTATATATGATAGCTTTTACCCAGACCATAAAATAAGAATGTGGTTAGAAGAAAATATTTTCTCTATAACAAGTTTAATGTAGAAGAAAAATTGATAATAAATAACGAATGATTGGTTCTATAATCACTAATAACAGGTTTAAGTTATTGATTTTGATAAGTCATTTTCCCTACTAGAAATACTGAAAACCATTTGAATATTTCATTTTATTATTGCACAATGAAGATACAAGATATTCTAAATGGATGTCATGTTATCTCTTATTAATAAAGATCTTGATGAAAACATTTATATTAAACAAACTTGTGGATTTTTTATTTTCCAAGATGAATGTATTGTGCAAAATATTATGATTTCCCTGTATAGATTTAATCAGGATCTAATACCATTTTTTTCAATACATGATACTTCCTTAAAGAAGTAGAATTTCATTAAAGTAATAGTAGATAGAAACCTAAAGATCTAATCAATCGTTGATGTTTAAATTATTTTTATTGTTTATAATTCCTAATCATATACATAGGGAATCATGACGAAATACAGGTAATGTATTCTATGGATATGAATAAGTTAATTTAAATCTCTATTCTACGTGAAATGAAATAATTTCCAGGCTTAGAAATATTTTAAGAGAAGAAGACACTTTTCCATCACCAGAGATGTATTATAAGGAACTTCTGAATATTATCCAAATGGAATATTCAAATCCTACTTCCATACTCATTTCAGTGGGAACAATGATGGAAACAGATGGAAAATTAAATGATGTTTATCTTGAAGAGTTTATAATTTTGATTGGAAGTATTCTATATCTAATGGATTCAAGTCTATATATAGTGTATTTTTTTCATTGCGTAAGGAATTGATGTACATCATTGGAATATCATCTTATTATTGGAAAATGATTTATTAGATACATTAAAATAAAAAATTTATTTCTAAAAAAATTATGATAGCACCTGAAATATTTATCTAGAAGGTTATAAATACACTTATTGGGAAGGTTTTGTTGTTGATAGAAGATCCAAATCTGGTGATGTTTTCATTTGTGTTGAATATGTGTAAGATGTCATACAAGAAGAAGAAAAATTTAGTAACCCTCATCCATGAGAAAGATGTGTATCGTTATATAACCCAAGATTCAACTCAATTAGTGTTGATTGAGTCACTACAAGAATATTATTTGGTGGATTTGATATTTACCCTTTTCCAAGGCTGTGATAATAAATTTTCATTCAATCTCACTAATAATCTAGTGCAACATCATTTCCCTAAGAACATTTATATTAAATATGACTTATAAAAGTGAAATTAAAATTAATTGAATTTTTTTTGAGTTTATTTCTACAATGGGGAAAGTTTCTAATATCATCAATAAACTATATTTCAAAAATCTTTTTCATAATTTGAGGTTGATCATAGGTTCTAAACCTCAATCTCTTCAATGATAAGGTAGGTGACATATCTCCCCTCTCTAAAATTTTCTTTAGATATTTTTCTTAAAGGGGGATAAAATACGTAACATATATCAATATATTGCTAGTTAGTTTACCTATCAAAGGAAATCATATATTTAATATATGTTTTTAAAAGAATTATTTTGTGCTCCTGTCATATGTTAACTATTTTAATGATTTTTTGAAGTGTATAAAGGAATTTTTTGTATAGTTTGTATTTTTTATCAATTATGATGTTTATATTGGATAAAATAAGTTGTAAATTTTCTTAATAAAAGGTTTTTAATCAACATGTTATATAAAATAAGTTATTTTGGAAAAATGATTCTTGTATTCTACACATATTTTTCTCACATAGGCTTCTAATAATTGGATAAATGATACATTTATTATATTACAATGTTTTAGTGCATTATGTTCCTCGTTTTCCACTAAATTCTAATAGGAAATATTGCTGAGGCTAGGATGTTATGAATTTCTAAGAAGAAGTCGATTGAGAATAATGATATCAAGTTTAATTTTTTTTTCAAAAATAAATCACATTACAATATTGAGAATTACCTACAATGTTTAATGAACCAAGTCCAGTGGACATAGTCTAACTAACTGAAGAAACCTAAAAATGTTTGCTACAAATGTGAATCTAAATAATTTCATTATTCTATCCGACATATATGTTCAATCATGTCACATTAGAAAACACATTACTAATATTAAAAGTAATCAAACACAAAATTTATAATAATGTATTGATGTTATAGATTAGGTTCATTGAAGGACTTTTGTTTATATGATCATTTAAAAATGGAGTTTTGGAATCTATTTATGAAGTTATATATAAAATATTATGATGTATACTCAATGATAGTTTCAAGTCATGTTTATAGTGTTTTTACAAATTCTATCTACCAGAGAAACTTAAATTCAATAGAAATAATGATTTGAAGTATACAGGGAATGGAGTGTCTAAACAATAATCAGTAAGTGAATTTATTTTGATGTTTTAGATTAAGATAATCTACATAGAAATTCATTATATAATCAGGTAGAATAATGTCTTCAAAGTACAGTAATAGATGTTTCAGAGTAAAATTCATCAAATAGATGACCGTGAGTGAATCCATTAGATAAAGTCATCATACTTTGTAATTCAAAGTGATTAGGAACGGCGATTCAAAGATATTGATCATAGGTTTCAAAATTATGAAATCAAGAACTTTGATTTTAAAAAATGTAATCATAGAAACAAAAAATAATGAATGGAGAATCACACCGGTTTACCATACATAATATTTTCAAATAAGATGTGTGAGATGATATATTATGAATATTTATAATGTTTTTTTAAAGACATTGAATGTGATTATGTTGATTTTATAGATCAATTTTTTGATAATCATGTAAAAATATCATGATTCAAACGGAGAGTCTTGGATGGTTGGTGAGTTTTTGTACCTTGAGTTTTATGATTTGTTATTATATTTTAGAAAATTTTATTTATTCCAATTGAATAATGTTGAAAATAAGATGTTCAGTTTTTTTGGGTAATTATTAATTTTATTTGCACATGTCATGATTATTTTTTAGAGGATCACTCTATATATAAATCAATGTATATGCATCATAAAGGGGTTTCTAATGTTATCGTTATTGGGAGATGTTATGAAGATTTTAGTTGTGGAAATAATATTTTTAGTGAGATATTATGTCATTTCATTAGAAAAAATACCACAAGATAGAGTGATACCAGACAGAGTCTCCTTATCATTTTGTATCAGATGAATAGAGTGAATGTTCGATTAAAAGAAAAAAGTAAAGAGATAGTCAGCTAAATAGGGATTCAGTTAATATTTTTTCTTTGTGTTGTAATATAATTTTTTTAAATCAGTAGGTATCAGAGAAGAAAAGTATCAATCAATGGTTACAAAACAATATATTATATAAACTATTTGTAATAGAGAGTATCAAATAGATATTTCAGGATAAAGAATTTGATTAAGAATTTCATGCTCACGGTTGTAAAATAAACTAATGAAGAAGATTATGAAATTGAAACAAGGAATGTGTCAAGTAAATTGAAGAATTATTGTGACAATGATTATGATTTTTGGTGAATTTTATTACTATTAATAAAACATTTTTTATATCATACAATCTATTTAAAGAAAACAAGAACTATTGAAAATAAATTATGCTATGAAATTTATGGATATGTCATACCCATGTAAAACTAATGGATTTTATTATAGTGTTTTTAGGTCTTGGATTACTTTCATGCCATGATATAGACTACTTACTTTTATTGAGTAGTGAAATGTGTAAATACCTATGTTCATACTAGTGTGTTTTTCTTGTTTTTTCTCACACTATCAAATTCTCACTTACTAGAGGATAATGTTTTTTCTTATGTAAGAATACATTAAATTTAAATAATTATTATTCCCCCACTCCCTCTCTCACTGAGCACACAAATTCCGATTTATATTTTCAAGAATTATGAAGTATTTGAATATATTTTTATTTTATAAAACTATTTTTTTAAAAACATAATGAGAAAATAATCATGAATAACAATGAATGAAAATAAAAAATTCACAAGTTTGGGTGCACATTTAATTTATTATTGATTCATTGTAAGTTAATAGTTCTCATTTATTTTATTATCGAATTAAGTACTCTAAATGATAACCTCCAATTATTTTAGTAAAATTTTGGAAATAGGAGGAACAAATTTATCAATGAGTGTGTGGGAAAATATAATGACTATCCAAATGACCCACCAAACATTATGGGAGAAAGAGTGGAAAATCTCAAATCAATGCTCAAAAAAATTAATGAATCCTTGGTCAACTCAATGTATCAATGGATTAAATGAAGGTGTCAAATGATAATAAATATAGGGATTGATTTATAATATTCAAATGATGGTTTTATTTGATTTTATTGGATATTATAATCACAAAAATTTTGTTTTAGAATATTGTTGAAATCATGATATTGAAAATGATGTTATCAAAGGCATGTCTCAAGAAACTTTAAAAATTTATAACTAGTTATGGTGGACACTTTAGTGCCAATAGATGATAAAATAAATATATGAAAATTATATTATAAAATATTAGTTTCTAGTATCGCTCTAGACAGTGTGGTAGATATCCTATTAGAAATTATATCTTAAATATAGACTTATAGATATTTTTAGATATTTTTTAGAAAGGGAAAATTCAAATTGGGTGGAAATCATTAATTTAAGAAAGATAATATGACTCCCCAAGTTTTTAGAAACACTTTTTAAAAAAATGTATGTCTACAATTCTTACAAATTTTTTCTATTCACAAAATATAATTTAACGTATGTAGAAAATGGGTCATATAAGATATTAATCAAACTAAAAACCTTTTATTCATTAATATTGAACCATTACAAAAAATGTATAAGAAAACATATATTACATAACATGAAATACTATATAACATGGAAAATACAATCCCTTGAACATGGATAAATAAAAATTGCACAATAAAAATAAAATAATAATCTATTGAAAACTAAGACATCCCTTTGACCATATTCACCCATGAGAATGGGATTTTTTAAAATTAAACCTAAAATGTGAAAAACATGAATTCATGAGGAAATAATTTCCTAAAATAATAAATTTATACTATAAGAATTATAAGTATAAAAAGGATTAATGATTCTAAGGAGTTATGTCAGGATAAATATAGAAATAAAAGATATGATCTATATAAAATGTTGTTGGATATATGGACACAAGAAATATGGTCATAAGAAATATGATCATTTTAGATATGGTTTCTGGATATACATGTATCTAATAGGATCACTAAAATCAAATTTAGTTAGTAATACATTTAAAATAATCCAAAATTTAAAATAATGAAGAAAATATAATATTTAACTAAAATATTTTATTGATAAAATATTTTTGTTCCATATATATTATTATAAAAATTAATATGGTAAAATATAGTGAAATATTTTAATATCAATTAACAGATTACATTTAATGGTTAGAATATAAATAATTAATTAAAAGTTATTTATGTTAAGATATTTTAATAAAAAATTTCATATTTTTTTCAAATGAATAATTTTTTAAAAAGAGGTGTATTTATCTGAAAGAATAACATTATTCCCCTGTAATGAATGATTATTATGAATTGTATGGATAATATAAATTATAAGCCATATAATATTTATTAATATGAATTTAATAAGAATACATAAATTTTTGGAAAAAAATCCCTTTTCCAAAAAAAATTTTATGTTATGAAAACTTATTTTAAAAACCAATTTATCAACACCTGAAATTGTATTTTCCTAAGTGGTTTTTAAATATTGAGATAAAATATACAAATTAGGTAATAAGTTCAATTTCATTTTTAGGCCTAGAAATAAGATACCATGATTAAATATAATTACCATGGTAATGGAAAGAAGATGTTATCAATGAATTGTTTATTTAGGTTTCAAGTAAATATACTTAATAAACATATTGACATCCCATTTAAAATAACTCAAAAATAATTTTTAAATATAAAAATATGTGGATTGACACTCATTCAATTAGCAATTTATAATAAATAAGGTAACACCTTTTGTTTGAGGTAGAACTCCATTTTATTCTATATTTTATGTCATGGAATAATTGAGACATGTTTCAATAAGTTGTTGGATGATTTGGAATATTTTTTTGATAATTTTTTTGGGTGATTAGATTTAGTTTCTTAAAGGATAAATTCCTTTTACAATGGTAGTGTTCACTACACCATGAAAGTTCAATTTTCAAAGTAAATAAGATTACTAGTACATAAAATCTTTTAGGATAATTTTTTTAATGTTATCATGGTTATTTCGAATCCAGGGTAATTATGTTATGGCCCTTTTGTTGTGTCATGGATGACCACTGGGTATAATATATGGAGGGTGATATATTAATTATTGTCTGGATACATAGAGTGGGGAATTAATACAGTTCTACTGGGTTTTATGTCATTAAGGAATGTAGATTTGTTGAGGTTTTTTCTTTTTCCATAGCCATGGTATTCTATGGAATAGTGGTACCCTTATAGTGTGGAATATTTCCATGGTTTATAAAATCTAAAATGTGTAGAATACTATTATTTTCAAATGTGGTTTGACCATCCCCATTGCAATGTGGTTTCATATATTATACTATGTACTCAGATCCACATTACTATGTTATAGTATAATATTGTGTTTTGTGATCTGGTATTCTAAATAAATGTTTTCCTATAATTTACTAAACACCCTCATTCCCCAACATTATTATACTATGTCTATAGGTTCTTTAAAATTTCACATGTATCTTTTATAGGTCTTTCAACCCCCTTTTAGTGGATTCGATACCCAAACTGGAAATTATTTTGGGAAATCATATGTGAGTTCCCTATATTCCCTCCTATATTAATCATCGAATTAGAGACATTGTTCATGATGATATATAACGTGTTGTATATTGGAAATATAATAGTGACAAATGGAATAGTATAGATTAGTGGGATCTTGTAATGATACCTTATGTTGATAATTTTCACATTATGTGAATTTCCCCTTTTTTCAATTTATCTAGAATTAGAATGATTTATTGTTTCTAAACGGATTCCTTATTATTTTGAATGGTAAAATTCATGTTGAAACTCTACTGAATATTAATATTTCCAGATATTTTTGGAATATTCAGCTGAGGGTGAGGCCCCCAAAATTGGATTTGGGTGTAATGATATGGGAAAATAATGATTTTTATGTGCATTTGTATGTTAATTTCACGGGATCATGTTGGTATAAAATGTGTTTTCATCTCCAAAATAGAGGCACAAGAATTTTTATCACATGATAAAATCATTGTGAATAATGATTTATTTCTCTTCAGTATATAAACTATCATTAGACATTCAAGGTCATGTATATGTGTGAATGAGAGTGATTAATGAAAATTTGGATTAAATTATTTTTGTTTGCATGTTATAAAAACCATACTCATAACAAAATACTTTTATATGATTCCTTATACTTTAAATCAAATCTATGAAATAGTTTTAACAACTTTGATATTTTATACAACTATAATATAATATTGAGTTGATATAAATCTTTTTTTAGTGTCATGTGGTAAAATTCATTTAGGTTTTTACTAGTTGTTATGATTACTCACCCCCTTCATAAAAAAATTGGTGTTTATAAAGAAACAATTTTCAAAGATATAGGTAAGTTGAAGATGTTATATTTCACTAGAGTTTCTTCTTGATATAATGATCATAGATGATTGATATGGATAAAAGGAGTTGGTCATGTTTTGAGTGATTAGAGCGGTGACACCCAATTTCCTGATCCATTATTTATATTAGAGCCTCAATTGATTTGGATTATTATTTCCATTTATTACTCTTATATTAATTTCTTATAATATTTTTTGTTTGATCTATTCATATATCATTTATATAGTTGTCTTGTGATTCTATTTAATTTTGGGGTTATATATGTCTTATTTTATGTGTTTTGGTATTAAGAGGTTAAAAAATTCAAATAATTTATTGTTAACCATCTATATTTATTTCCCCCATTGGGTTTTCATGTAATATATCATAATGTTAGTTAAACCTTAGATCTTTCTGAGCCAATGTTTATGGTCAAAATCATAAAAATGGAATTGGTTTGGTCTTTCCATTCATATGGATTGTTACAATGAGATATGATGCTTCCGGAAATGACACATATAGAATAGAAAGGAATATCTAACCAATTTATGTTTAACAGCAGGTTACTAGGGTGGATTAAGTATAAAATATCCTTTAAAAAACATCTAGTTTTTTCATCACACCAGCATCATGAGACTGTATGATGAGTAGTATCATTGATTAAAAAAGCTAAACACCACTATAAATGTATTATCAAATTATTATTTAATTCTGGTATTATACTATTTTGATTTGGGATCTCTCTTATATGCTATATGATATAACCCTGAATATGTACAATGAAAAATTATTAATCAGTAATTATTTTTATTGTTATAGAATGGAAATTCCACCACTGGCGAGAATGAGAATCAAGTAGTTGGGGGAAACTGAGAATGTGGTTCCATCATAACCATCAATAATCTAACCACTAGTCTAGAGTATTATTCATTAATTATACGTTTTCAATAATGGAAATTGGGATGAGTAACATAATTGGGTGAATTACTCAACATAATTATAGAAATATAATCTACCAACATTTCAGGGAGATTCAATACATAATAATGTATAACTCTATATGGATATAATTAACAGGATATTAAAATTCCTTGAAACTCTAAAAATAATTAATGTCTATCTAGTAAGATATATGATTAAATACTTTGAACGAAAATGGTTGGTTTTATATCATCAAGATAATATATAATATGGTTTTAATTTGGAGGTTTCTAAGGAGTTTTTCAATAAATATATTTATCCACAAAACGTCCATTTACTAATGTTGAAATAATTATTCCAATTGAAAGAAGAAAGTATGTATATGACTGAATATGCCCCATGGTTCCCTCACCTTGTTTTCTTTTAACTAGTGATAGTGAACTAAGAATTTATGAAGGCATGAATATTTGAGTGTGGTGTACAATCATATTTTCCTCCAAATGTTTCATGACCTATATTATAAATTATACCAAAATTGTGAAAAAGGAACTAGTGGGAGAGATAGATATTTTATGGAATCCATGTTCTAGTGGAGGTTACATGTTCATCCATCAAATGGTAGATGGAAACTTTAATGAAATGAATTTCTGAAAAGGGAATAAAAATTTCAAGGAAGTATAGCATTGGATAAATTTGCAACTTGATTGGAATCTTATCCACCATTTCTTAGAAAAGTATTAGTATTATTTCTATGTATCTATCTTTATCATAAAAATTAAGAAAATATTGAACCGCCTCAGTATTATCACAACATTAGAAAATGAGTAAATCAACAAAAATATTTTCCTAGGCCTTAGAATTTAATAAGATGATATGGTTTGATGATGTATCATGTCTCCCCTCATTAATCAGGAAAATTTAATTAGAATATTTATCTCCCTTAGAATCGGGTGAACAGAGATGACTGTAGGAAGACCCTAATTGTTCAAAAAACACCAAATTATGGGAGAAAGGATTATTCTATTGGATATTATTGATAGTTACCTGGAGTTGAAAAAGGTTATTTGGACGAGTGACCAGGTCCCTTGATGGTACAAGTTACCATGATTCAAAACTTGATCTTTATTATGGTGTAATTTTATACAGCTTCATCATATTATTTTCATTCATCATGTATGATTGAACAATTTTTACTGAATGTCAAAATATTTCCTTATATCATGAGTATTAATAAGCCTATGAAAAAGTGAGAATATAGACAATCCATGTTCATAGTTATAAAATTACTATTGATTTTATAAAATTATTGTAGGTGTTTACTTTATTAGAGAGGGATATTATAAATACAATTGATAGAATGGTCTTGTAAGTGGAATTCAAAGAAGATATTAATTTATGCTCTTGATAAATAACTTTCACATACACGTATAGATATATTAATTTACTAAAAATAGATTATGATTTTTATTATGGAATAGTAGGACCTTTATTGTCTGTAGATGGATAAATTTATTGTTAACTTATAGTAATGAATTTGGGTACTATAGATGAAAATGGAGATAAGACACTTTTTATAATAGTATACAAATAACCATAAATCATTTTAAATAATTTATCTGGGCTTTCCCATGTGGACTAAATATAATTTTCAATCAATATACTTATGGTAGAAATCCATAAGTCATTTCATTTAAATAAAATGGCTTTAAAATAGTTTTTAGAACTAAAGTTCTAGCAAGATAAATTACAAAGATAGGGATTATTTAGACCGTGTACATATCCTTGGGGTTCTCTAATTCATTTCAAAAAGAAATAAGCTGGTTCAATTTTATTAGGTGTCACAATTCTAATATGAACCAAGTAATAATCAAGAATAAATATCCTCTTCATCGAATCAGTGGTTAATTTGATCAATTAAATTGAGTAGAGATGTTCTCTAAGAATGATATGTGATCATGATATCATTATCTAGGAGTCAATAAAAAGGATACTGTTGTGAAAACATTTTAAATTGGATATGACCATTATCAATACATTATCATTATTTTTTTTGTAATGAATTAACCTATAGTTTTGGTGGTATTTATGAAATGTATATTTTATGGGAATATTGATTCCAATTTCATGGTATTTTATATGATATTTTGTATTGCAATAAAAGAAGTAAATGACATTGCTAGGACATAGAGATTATATTGAACATAATGTATGATCACCAACTGTATCCTAAATTTTCTTAGTGCACTTGCATGATGCAATAATATCATTTAATCAAGGATGAAAATTCTAAAAAAGGAATAAAAGTTGACCCTGGGAGGAACAATTTAGTAATTTATTTGTTTCCACTGAATAATGTCTTTATGATATGACATTTTATAAGATTATCTAACTATTATCATTGATTAATCAGAGATTTCCCTAGGCTTTCTTCTCCCATGATTTCATTAATGAGATATGGAATTTGATTACATTAAACTGAATAATTTTATAAATTCTTTCAGGAGATCAAATATTAGATTACTTCACTACCTATAATTTACTTACTAGAACTAGGAATGTAATATATGGTATATAGTGATGTACTTGTATCAAGACTGGGTTTTTTATGAAGGGATATCATATTGTGTCATATGTCTCCAGGTTTTTGTGAGTGCATGAAATGATTCATATAGTGTATAAATTTTAATTATCTATAGTGGTTCATACCATAAAAACACATTGATATTAGTTCATTAGGTAAATGTTAATGGGTTTTGATGATCATAAATTCTTAAATTATATGGTCTTTCATAGTGATCCAAAATTGAGTTAACAATATCGGATAAAGTATCTCTAGATGATTGACATCAACTAGGTGTATACATCTAGGATCGGGAAGTCAATGTTTTAGGATTTGGGAAAGTAGTCTTATAAATAAATGATTAGAGAATAATTTAACATATGGAATTTTAGGAAGGTTATTTATAACATGCATACTTATTTTTTTAAAGAGAATGGAAATGTTGTTTTCCATCAGGTCACTCGGGTTCTTGATTTGAAGGATTTGGAAAAATAGGATCAACTATATGATCATGATTTCATCCCCATTAGTTTCAACCTAAATTGAAGGGAGACCCCCATTACTGGAATTTGAGGTATTTGTGATGAGTTACATTCAATGGGATGCTATCACAAATAGTTCTTTGTTTTTTACAAAAATCCTTTTTGAGGCAGGCTCGTCGCAAAAAAGTATTCGTGACGGTCCCATTTTTCCATGTTAAATAGTTATTTAAAAAATATATAAACTATTTTCTATGTGAACGCATCGCAAAATTCCCCATTTCAAATACTTAATAACAAAAAATGTTCAATAAAATTATGATAAATTATTATTAGAAAATAATAATAATAATAATACTATTAATATAAATAATATAATAATATAAAATAATAATACTAATATTAATCATATAAAAAATCTTATTATTATAATATTAATAAGAAAATAATACTAATAAAATAATAATAATATTATTATTATTAATATTTATAAAAAATTAATATAAATATTATTAAAATAAAAAAAATAAAAAATATTACAATTCTCAATATTGGAAAAAAATTATAAAAAATACTAATAAATTATTATTATTATTATTGAAATAAAAAAACATTACAAAAATAATACTAATAATAAATATTAAAAAATTAAAATATGAAAAATAAGAAAAATTAAATTATGCAATATTCACACCAATATAAAAGACAGAAATTTAAATAGTTAATATAACAACAAACATTGAATTGAAATGTTTTTAACATGACAAAAAAAGTCAGTAGGGGGATGGTCTTTTAGAGGTGGTGGAGGAGCTGTATGAGATGGTAGAAAAAACTCCATCCCTAAAATACGAGTCAGAGGAGAAATGTATTTCATCTACTCATGTTGCTACTACTGCCATAGATCCATCAGATCCTTGTACTACTGATGCTGTCGTCGGTGCACCTCTTCATGTTGTTGCTTCTACTAACACATCTCCCCCTGCTCTTTACGAAAACTCTCTATAAGCTCCCTCTGAGCTTGCATATACTCCAAATATTATGATCCTGAAGATTATGCCTCTCCAAAAGCTCCTCTTGAGCTAGACGCCGACATCTCAATAGTACCAAAATAAGTCCCATGAGTCAATCGAGAGCCGATACCAATTAACTTTCCCTTCTCAAAGGCATAATAGGTTTCATGTATGCATGCGGCCTCATCAAAATGATAGAAAATAATCTGATCAGCCATCACATCCTGACTCTCATCCTGTGTTTGAGAGGTTTTAGCCTCATATGACTCCTTCAGATCCAATTTGAAATTGAAATAGCGAAAACATTATTTTCAGTTCATTTGGAAACAAAAAATGAAATAATATTGACCACGATCTGACGCTAGCAATCACCTCTAATATCTATAGTGGTTGGATCACTGTAAATCCTCCGATAAATGTTGTACTCCATAATATAAGAATTCTTGACAACCTATATGAATATAAAATAAACTGTTTATATTTAATGTTATATAATATATTTAAAAAAAATTCTTACCAGATGCTCTCTATGTGTGCTAAATGTATGGCTACCAACTTGATGCATCAACTCCTATCTTCCCCTGTTCTGTCAGCCTAATTATTATGTCCTCTAAAATAACCCATCCAACCAGTTTGAACATAATCTATCCTAAATGTGACTTGAAATTCACTCTGGTTAGTGGGATGTACACGACTCATCAAATACTACCACCCTCTATTTCTTTATCGTCATCCACCTCTAATTGAGAAAAAACTGACGGAAATGATCATTCATAGAGAGCTCCCATGCCATATGGATAGCGTCATGCATGCTATCATCAATGAGATACCATAAACCCAAAAAATAATTTATAATATCAACTTATTAATGTAATAAATTTAAAAATAAATATTATTTATTTACGTACCTACCAATGACTGAACATTCCAAGCTACACAACAATGAGAATATGTTCCAATGTGACCCATTGTTGAGAAAAATAATTGTGCAAGATAGCACTCCCTTGTCCAACAACTATATGCACAAAACTATAAAAAAAGTAAATATAATAAAAAAAATAATTATGTAAATAAATTATTGAAAGATGACTAAAATACATAGTTTACCATACCTCTACATGCTTGGATCCAAACCAAGATGTGGAAGTCACTCGAGGATAGGGTCAGAAAGCATCAATCACACAAGATTGTGCCCCCACTATGTACCACCTGAACCTCCAGTAGTTTGTGGGTCATATGATTCTAAATCCTCCTCATCCCAAGGTAGATCAAACTCATGTAACTAAATAAATATATCATCATCCATCTAAAACATAAAATGAATATTTTTAGCAAATAGTTGAAAATAACTATTATATATGGATATATATTAATTATGATTATAACCAAAATTTAACTATTTCAATGTTAACTTTCATAATCATCATCATATCTGACGATGTCAATGCCATCATATTCCTCCTCAGCATCATCAATATCCATATGATTTTTAGTTTCATCATCTCTTTTCATTACGTGTTCATTTGTAACATCATTACTATCATCATCACCATTGACCCTTAATTGTGGTGTGTCATCCCTGATATTCATGTCACTTTG
Source organism: Viscum album (assembly GCA_963277665.1). Classification (NCBI taxonomy): domain Eukaryota; kingdom Viridiplantae; phylum Streptophyta; class Magnoliopsida; order Santalales; family Viscaceae; genus Viscum; species Viscum album. The sequence goes on from OY728166.1 coordinate 823,985,270, forward strand.
TGAAAAAGTTGTATTTGGAGGAATCTCTTGAAGAATTTCTGTAACGGCCCGAAATTTTGAATAAATCTTGTTCCCTAATTTCATGTGTTATTTTATTTTATTTTTATACTCAACAAAAATGTTTTATTTGATAAACATGATTATAATTAAAATGAGACCAGTGGGTTTTGACTGTTATATGACCATCGGTCAATATGACCACTATGAACAAAATGTTTTGATTATTGTCTCCAAATATAAGTAATCTTGGTTAACTATTATAGAAAGAAGATTTGATGGCCTCACCTAGTAGTCTTGGACCGATCGAATCCCATCTAACAGAGCTTGGGAAGGAGGTAGCACCATTGGGCTTTGCTCTGGGCCAAATCCAAGCTGAACTTCATCATGTGAAGCTAGAACGGAATCGTCTTTGCGAGAAGTTCAAACTGATAGAAATTACTACTCGGGCAATGTTGACTGAGCCTCCCCAAGATTCTATCACCCTAGCACACTTTACTCTTAGGTCCTATGCTGGTATTATAAGGGGCTATGTAATGAGACCATAACTGCCTTGTGTAATCCTTGTTTTAAATAAAAATTGGGATTTCTTATTATGATGATGCTTATGAATTTTCAAATGATTGGATAAAAATAGTATGCATATTTTTGATGAATTTTCAAAAGGATATTTTAAAAAAAATGTCTGTGTAAACCTTAAATAATTTAAAATGTGTAATGATTCTCAAAAAATGGTCTTCTACAATTATGTCCAGTACGAAATTTAGAGTCTAATAAGATCAACTTGATTTTTGATGAATAGTAAATTATGAATAGTGATTTTATGATTAGGATTAGTAATATGACCAAATGGATTAGTAATCTCACTTAAAGAATGTTTTAAAATAATCTAGGCACCTTGATTAAGTAATGTGATTCAATAAAATGGTTAAATAACGGTTTCATAAATTATTATTCAAGTATTAGTTTTTTTCGGGTGAATAGTGTTTTTTAATTAAAAATTTAATTAAAAATAATTAGAAAATTATTTTTATAAAAAGGACTTTATTTTTGAACTCAGAGCATCGATATTATGTTATGGTAATTTTTGGGGTTTTTTCTGAAAAAATGAATTTTCTGTGAATAGTGTTTTTAATTAAAAATAAATTTAAAAATACTTAGAAAATTGTTTTTATAAAATGGAGTTCAATTTTGAAATCAGAGCATTGATATTTAGTTAAGGTGAAATTTTGGGATTTTTCTGAGAAAGATGAATTTTTCAGTGAATAGTAAAAATGCAGTTTTCGGGTTTCAGTATGTTTAATGACATCATAGCTGTGTCATGATGATGTCATGAGATATTTTAAGGGTTTTCCGGCCAAGGGTGATGAATTATTGTTGTGGGGGCCCCATGTGGCCTAACTCCATGGTAAATGCCAAGGGAGAGCACATGGGTTTGAGAAAAGCACATGTGAGGTGTCCCTTGGCCATTAATGCCTTGTCCCCTCACTTTCCCTATAAATACCAAGCCCTCCTCTCATCGATTCGACTCCCCACTCTTACCGAACGAAGTTCTGGTCTCATTACCTCCCAAGGAGTCCTCCCAAGGTGCCCCCAAGCCCTCAAGGTCCCAACCATTGAGGTTTAAGAGTTACATTTTAAGGTAAGGGATCCGACCGCTCTCTTTCATTTCAAGTAATCTCTTTTATGTCATTCCTTTTATGCTCCATGTTCTTATGTTGGAGGATGTTCTTTTATAATCCTCTTACTGCCCTTTTCATGTTAATATAATGAGATATCCCCTCTTACTCTCATTATTTCGTTTTATGATGTTTTAAGTGGCGCCGTTAGGCTGCCGAAATTTTTGTAACGGATTCTTTCTTTCTTCTCATTTTTCAAGATCTATTTTCATGTAAAGTATTTCATGTTCCTTTTTTTATTATATTGGGGTATTATCTCTAAATTTATCATACTGATCTTTTCTGATCATATGATGAGAGACCCCATTTGATCGCTTCAATTCAGTATTTTGAAGTTTTAAGTGGCGCCGTTAGGCTGCCGAATTTTTAAGTGGTTCTTCACCCTTCTCGTTTTGAAGTTCTACTTTCATGTCAATTCTTTCAAGTTCCTTTTTTTTGTGTTGGGGTATGATCTCTATATCTATCATACTGGACTCTTATTTTCATATGATGAGAGACCCCATTTGATCTCTTCAATTCAGTATTTTGTTGAAGTTTAAGTGGCACCGTTAGGCTGCCGAATTTTTAAGTGGTTCTTCACCCTTCTCGTTTTGAAGTTCTACTTTCATGTCAATTCTTTCAAGTTCCTTTTTGTTATGTTGGGGTATGATCTCTATATCTATCATACTGGACTCTTATGTTCATATGATGGGAGACCCCATTTGATCTCTTCAATTCAGAATTTTGTTGATGTTTAAGTGGCGCTGTTAGGCTGCCGAATTTTTAAGTGGTTCTTCACCATTCTCGTTTTGAAGTTCTACTCTCATGTCAATTATTTCAAGTTCCTTTATATTATGTTGGGGTATGAACTCTATATCTATAATACTGGACTCTTATGTTAATATTATGAGAGACCCTATTTGACCTTGTCAATTCAATTTTGTTGAAGTTTAAGTGACGCCGTTAGGCTGCCGAATTCTCACAAGAGAAATCTTTTTTTTCTTCCTTTCATGTTCTTCATTTCATATGGTATATTTTCAAATTTCATTACCATGTTCTTAAATCCCTTATATTTTGTCCCTCTACGGTTTGATGGGTCATTTATGAATGTTTGACCCATGTCCCCTCTCTTCTCAATGTTTTCTAAAACCATGTAACATAGCCGTTATGCTACAGAATTTTCGTATCAAAATGCCTCTCTCTCTTTTCTAAAAATTATTTTATGTTATAAAGTGAATACTCAAAGATATTATTTCTATAGGGGTATTCACATATATATCAAAATGTTCTATTTTAAATTCTGGGAATTACATAAATGAAACCCTCTTTCCCTTTCCGTGGGTTTAAAGTGACGTAAAGATCATGTCTTTAAAGCAGTTTTTAAAATGTTATGATTATGAAATGAAACCCATTTATTTTATGCTATATGGGTTATTTATGAAATGTTTGATGATGATATATGTGGATCACATGATAATAAAGGCAAATTTAAGGGTGCGCCCTGATAGCGCTCCAATGCATTGGGTAAAGACTTAATCTCTAGAGATGACCGTTTTAACGACGCCTTGGTGAATAACCTTGTTAATTTTAATGACACCTTGGGGATGGACCTTGGTGAAACGAAACGATTGTCAATATTAAATGTTGTAGCCACATCTTCAAGTTATAAAAAAATGTTATTTTTATTATGATGTATCTCATGATTTCATTCTCATGCCTTAATGTTATTTTCATGACCTTATTGAAGTATCTCAAGTTCACATGTAAAATGTTTCTCTGGTTTCTATTACTGGGCCTTCTGCTCACCCTTTCTTTTGATGTATGTCCCCAGGTTATGAGATGCAGTAATGAACCTAGGATGAACTTGAAGAGAAGCCTTTCAAGTGTTTAAGAAGAATGTTTTTTTGTTTCATTTATTATGTTCCTGGTTTCCAAGACACTAAACCTTAAAGATCCTCGGTTTTGTAAAATGTAATGAAAGTTTATGTCATAAAAAGGTGGGATGATATAATTTCAATTCCTTCCACTTTATTGAAACAACATTAACTTTGAGTAAAATAATTTTTTGGAAATTTTATTTTTATTATGCTCCACCAATCATTATGGTCTCTTGAAGTAGCACAGTACTTTGTGTAATAAATTTGATGTGCCAGTTGATCCTGAAAAAATGGTTTAGTTACTATAGGAAATTTTTTATATTTAATATCAATGATTCCCTGGGTCGGATAAACACACTAGAATCTCTTAGTAACTAACCACAGACATTTAAACATCATTATGAAAATTTTACCTTTATAACATATTTCAATAATTTCATCCATTATGCTGTAAAAGTCAACTAAAATTTCTCTATGATTAGATAATCTCAAGAAAACTCCACTATTCATTTTTTTATTCCCCATATGCACAAGTATAAAATAAATTACCATTTACCACATATGAGTTATAAGATTTAACAATTTTGATGATGACTTACTTAATATACACAATCGCTTATCAATTTTATCAGCATGTTGAGACACCTAATAATTTTTTAAAAAATTATCAATATAATAAATAATAATCTGAATTGATATGTTAAACCATCAATATATTATGTTACCAGTTTTTGAAACCACTGAGGATTTATTCAAGAGTAGGTGTTGTAATTTATGAAGATGTTTTGTGATATGATTATCATATAACCGATAAATAAAATAATCTTACTTATTATAAGATTAGTTATAGAACAAGTGATAGAATCACTCATAATACAAATGATGTCATTTATTTACAGTTGGGTAGAACATATATATGAACAGTGTGATGTTCATCATCTGAAATCCATCATTCATGAACTCCAACGAAGCCATGATCTGGTTGATTTAAAATAGATAATTGATTTCTTATTTCATCAAAAACATTCCTCTAATTTCATTCCATGCTGTTTTTTAAGGATATTTAACTTCAAATTAATGAGAGGATAAAAAATCAAATTTCTATTACAAATATGCTTCAGTAATTGAGCCTTCAGCTGATACTTTGTAACGTACATTTTTATTCAATTTATGAATGCATCTATCGATAGGGTACATCTATAAAATTGTATCGAACCTCCAAATTTTTCTTTATATTGAAAATGTAATATCAGATTTTCCATTGAGTCAAAAAAGATAACAAAATGATTTTTTCCAGTTTACAGATATTTACAATAACATCTTCTTAAATATTTCTTAGTGCATTATAGTCTGTTGTTGCCACACAAATGTATTGGAAAAAAATATTATATTTCTGTTATCAAATCCCAATTCATATAATTCAACAAACCTCTTAATCAAATCAGCATAAGTCTTTCCATTATAACATGAAAATCCTGACTTTTTAATCGGGTTATATAACCATTCCTAAAAAATCCTCTCAAATTGGAAGCATAGCCTTCTAGAAGTCTCATATATACAATACACTAATAAAATAATAAGAGTCTCTCATTGGATAGTGTATAAGCTGCTTTTGGATTCTTTAACCTTTGTGATCTGACATTTTCAAACAGTTCAAGTTTTGGTTGCCTCAAAATTTGGGAAAGATCTAATCATGAGTTTACATTATCTACTGTCTTTCATAGAGTATCCAAAACTATATGAAATAAATTATCAAAATTGTTATTCTCAATATGAATGACATCCAACATGTGGTGGACTAAAAATCAGACAAATATGGGAGATCCCAAAAAAAAATTCGTTTTATACAATTGTGTTCTTTACCAAATCCATTAATTTTATATTGGTTTATTATTGATCCAAATGTGATATGAGGTAATGAAAATTCTACTGATTTGAACATTGTACCTGAGATCATTTTTGGAGGTCCATCCCTTTCAATTGTGCATTTTCTGAAATGATATTTGTTCCACTGAAAATAATGACCGGTTGGAAGAAATCTATGATGACTGTCAAAATAGCAATGTTTTTTTTCATTGAGAAGAAGAAATGATTTGTTGTCTCTCATGTAATAAGGAAATTATTTCAGACCATGTGTAATCTAGAAAGATAACATTCCATATGCCAGAAAGGTCACTATTTTTCCACATCAATGCGTCTTTTTGTGGAAATTTTTTTCTCACATCTACATCATATGTATTAACACCATTAATCCATGATGTATTTAACTCATCAAGCATTGGTTTCAAATAAACATCAATATTATTTTTTGGAAGCCCTGAGATTAATAAGGTCAAAAAGATATCAGGCTCCTTCAACAACATCCATGGAGGTAAATTGTAGAGAGTTATAAATACAGTCCAACATGAATACTGACTACCATACTAACCATACAGAAAAAAATCGCTAAAAGAATGACCCAATCTCACATTCTAGAATTCTAATGAAGAAGACGGATGCACTTGGTCAAAAGTTTTCCATAAATCACCATTGGGTGGATGATTCATAATTTTACTAGTTTAAATCTTGTTTTTGTTCCATGAAATCATTTCTATTGTGTTATGAGACATAAATAAACACTGTAACTTGTGTGTAAGAGGGAAATATATCAACTGTTTTACTGGAATCGATCCAAACGTCCCCAATTGATCTTCATTATTCCTCAGTTGTCCATATGCGGGACAACAATCCAATGACTCATTTTCACCACAATCTAAGATTCAATCCTTTGAAAATTCATGAATATTTTGATAACTATGGCCCCAATTATAAACTATCCCCTTTATCTCATAGTAATTGGGAAACAAAACATTTCTATTAGGTAATAGTTTTCTATAAAAAGAAAATATCTGATCAAAATATTTTTTTGACATTCCATTATCTTATTTAATAGCCATAAATTTTTAAATCACTTCTAATTTTCTTATATAGAAACCAGGATATAATGAATCCTCAACAGACCTCAACAACTCGTAAAATTGTGATGGTTCCAACTCAAGAGATAAATCATTTTCATCCTGAGTTTCAATTTGTTTAACATATAGACCAATAACATCATGTACTATATTTTGAAACCATTATGGATCTAAAATCAAATTATTAGTATCTTCTCTAGAACAAAATTCACCGTGTTGGTACCAAAAAACATAATCTTATTGAAAACCAAAATTCTAGATATGTCCCCCAATGTTGTAATATGTGTCAAATGTTCTCAGATATTTTTTTTAAAAGAACACATAATTGTAACTTCTGAAACAAATTCTAGTTTTGATGATGAAAATGATAAGAAAACTTCAACAGCCTCAATATATAAAAGATTTAAACTTGGACCATTTGAATTTATGCACTGTTTAATCTATGAGCGACCATATAATAATGATTGTTGTAAACTTCCTTATTTCATATTTTTCTAAAAAAATAATTAATGTTTAAAATTACTTGATATTAGGAAAATACTATCCAGAAAAGATATGAAAAATAATTATAGCTACTTTTTACTAATTACCACTAATTACAGTTGGCATAATTTCTAGTAGATTAGCGTTTTCTCTTTTTTCTGATGGCTCATTTACATGAAACTTTATCACACTTAAATCACAATAAATAATCTTCTTAGAGGTATGCATATCCATACTAATAAATAAATGATTTCATAAGAGTACCTCTAACCAGATTCTTTATTGCTATTTCAATGTGAGAAAGTTTCATGTAAATGAGCTTTCATACAAAAGAGCCTTCTTTTCGTCAACGAATTATCTTCTTGCAACTGTCACCGCCAGAAAAAATAATCTGTAAAATGTGGTTCTAAGAATTCATATCCAATATCATTAATAACAGATTGGATATGCATACATAGGAGCACGTTTTTCAAAATGTTTTTAGTCAGTGAGAGATAAATGGATAAGTGTCATGAAGCAAATGGAGTGCCACAAATCCACTAGAAATTTTTCCAAGTTCATTTTTTTATTACATTTATCACTATTTATTACTAATTCATTCAATTTATTACTAATTATTCCTAACTATTATAAATTATTAATAAATATTACTAATTATTAGTAATTATAGATAATTATTACAATTAATTTCTAATTATTACTCTTGATTACTAATTATTACTCTTTATTAGTATTTATTACTATTAATTAGAATTTATTAATAATTATTACTAATTATTACCAATTATTACTATTTATTACTAATTATTACTAATTATTGCTAATTATTACAAATTATTGCTAATTATTGCTAATTATTACTAATTATTGCTATTTTTTGTTAATTATTGATTTTTTTTGCTAATTATTCTTAATTACTGATAATTATTGCTATGTATTTTTAATTATTGCTAATTATTACTAATTATAGAAAAATATTGCAAAATATTGCTAATTATTGCTACCTATTGCTAATTATTGCTAATTATTGCTAATTATTACTAATTATTGCTAATTGTTGTTAATTATTGAAAAAATTTCTAATTATTGCTATATATTACTATTTATTGATAATTATTTCTAATTATTTCTAATTATTTCAAATTATGGGTGATTAATGCTAATTATTGACAATTATCTCTAATTATTGCTAATTATCGCTAATTATCGCTAATTGTCACTAATTGGCATTAATTGTTGCCAATTATCACTGATTATTACCAATTATTTCTATTTATTACTAATTATTTCTTATTATTACTGATTATTATAATTTTTAACTAATAATTGCTAATTATTACTAATTATTGCAAATTATTGCTAATTATTGCTAATTATTTCTAATTGTTTCTAATTATTGATAATTATTGATAATTATTTCTAATTATTTCTAATTATTACTAATTATTGCTAATTATTACAAATTATTTCTAATTGTTTATAATGGTTACTAATTACTAGTATTTGATTCTAATTATTAGTAGTTGTTACTAATTATTTGTAATTGTTACTAATTATTAGTAGTTGTTAAGAATTATTAGTATTTGTTACTAATTATTAGTATATGTTACTAATTATTTGTATTTGTTGCAAATTATTAGTATTTACTGCAAGTTATTAGTATTTACTGCTAATTATTAGTATTTGATCTTAATTACTAGTATCTGCTCTTTATTATTTGTATTTATTGGTAATTATTTCTATTTTTTCTAATTATTGATATTATTAATAATTATTTCTATTTATTGCTAATTATTTCTAATTATTACTAGTTATTTATAATTATTAGTAATTATTGTTAGTTATTACTAATTATTGCTAATTATTGCTAATTATTGCAAATTATTGCAAATTATTTCTAATTATTACAAATTATAGATTATTGTTACTAATTTCTTACTAATTGTTTGTATTTTTAACACATTATTAGTATTTATTGCTAAATGTTGCTAGTTATTAGTATTTGTTGTTAATTATTTATATTTGTTTCTAATTATTTCTATTTATGGCTAATTATTTCTAATTATTACAAATTATTACAGATTATTAGTAATTATGGCTATTTATTACTAATTATTGCTAATTAATGCTAATTATTGTTAATTATTGATAATTATTGCTAATTATTATTATTTATTGCTTCTCATAATTACTAACAATTGCTAATTATTTCTAATTATTTCTTATTATTACTAATTATTTCTAATTATTTCTTATTATTTCTAATTATTGTTAATCATTGCTAATTTGTGCAAATTGTTGCTAATTACTGCTAATTATTGCTAATTACTGCTAATTACTGCTAATTACTACTAATTAGTGCTAATAACTACAAATTATTTCTTATTATTACAAATTATTACAAATTATTAGTATTTATTAAAATTTGTTACTAATTATTAGTATTTGTTACTAATTTTTACTAATTATTAGTAATTATTTCTATTTATTAGTATTTATTAAAACATATTCGAAATTGTTATTAATTATTAGTAATTATTACTAATGATTATTATTTTTTACTATTTATTCCTCATTATTACTAATTAACGATAATTATTACTAATTACCAGAAAATATTACTAATTGTTGATAATTATTACTTATTGTTTCTAATTATTAGTATTTGTTACTAAATGTTAGTATTTGTTAATAATTATGAGTATTTGTTATTAATTATCAGTATTTGTTACTAATTATAATTATTTGTTGCTAATTAATATTATTTGTTGCTAATTATTAGTATTTGTTACTAATTATTAGTATTTGTTACTAATTATTAAAATTTCTTAATAATTATTACTATTTGTTGCTAATTATTACTATTTATTTCTGATTATTACTATTTATCTCTAATTATTGTTATTTATTGCTAATAATGGCCAATTATTGCTAATTATTGCTAATTATTGCTAATTATTGCTAATTATTACTAATTATTGTGAATTATTGCAAACTGTAGCAAATTATTCCTAATTATTTCTAATTATTACTAATTATTTACTAATTTTTAGTATTTGTAACCAATTATTTCTATTTGTTGATAATTATTTAATTTTGTTGCTAATTATTACTATTTGTTGTAAATAATTTCTATTTATTGCTAATTATTACTATTTGTTGCTAATTATTTCCATGTATTTCTATTTTTGCTAATTTTTGCTAATTATTTCTAATTATTACAAATTATTTCATATTATTGATAATTATTGCTAATTATTACTAATTATATCAAATTATTACTAATTATTTGTATTTATTACTATTTGATACTAATTATTAGTATTTATCACTAATTTTTACTAATTTTTACTAATTTTTACTAATTATAAGTAATTATAACTAATTGTTAGTAATTGTTACTATTTATTATTAATTATTAATTTTTATTGGTAATTATTACTAATTATTAGTAATTATTTCTAATGATTATTATTTATTACTATTTATTCCTAAATATTACAAATTACTACTTGGTATTACTAATTACTGCTAAGTATTACTAATTACCGCTAATTATTACCAATTCTTCCTAATTATTTCTAATTGTGGCTAATTATTAATAATTATTGATAATTATTACTAATTGTTGCTAATTATTACTATTTAATGGTAATTATTACTAATAGTTGCTAATTATTACTAATTAATGCTAATTATTACTAATTATTATTAATTACTATTATTTATTACTAATTTTCAGTAATTAGTACTAATTATTAGTAATTAGTACTAATTATTAGTAATTAGTACTAATTATTAGTAATTACTACTAATTATTAGTAATTACTAAAAATTATTATTAATTACTACTAATTATTAGTAATTATTACTAATTATTAGTATTTATAACTATTTTTACTAATTATTACTATTTGTTCCTAATTAATACTAATTACAGCTAAATATTACTTATTAATGTTAATTACTGTTAATCACTGCTAATTACGGCCACAAATTACTAATTACCTCTAATTATTTATAATCATTAGTAATTATATTTAATAATTCTTAATTACAACTAATTATTAATGATTAGCACTAAAAATTTCAATTTATTACTATAAATAAAAACTGATAACAAAAAAATCTAAATCTAATTTATTTACAACTAATTAAAAACATTTAAAATTAATATTAAAAAATGAAATAAATATTAAATTAAATAAAACAAAAATACCTTTAAATCTGATCTATTATAGGTATTTATGATTTCAAAATCTATTCGTAAAACAAATTTTACTCAAAGAAATTTTAGCTCTAAAATTATTGTTTATAGAGAGAGAGGGAGGGAAAGTTAGAATTAAGGGGAAGAATGAAAAAGATGTGCGGTATATATAGGATAGATTATTTGCGACAGGACCTGTCAAAAATACCTTCAAACGCAGTAATTATTATCGGCGGTTAAAAGGGTATTTACGATGGGTCTCATTGCAAATAGGGACCTACCGACGCCCAATTTGCGATGGAGGCCTATCCCGTCACAAATTGTATTTATTGTGGCTAAGTATTTTCCACGGGGGGTCCCTCCCCGTCACAAATACCCTTCTCGCGGTTTGGCGTGTAAACCGTACCCAACCCTTTGCGACATGAAATCTTTTCTCCCCACAAAAAATTACTTATTTGCGATAGGTTGATGTTAGAATCACAAATAATCTTTTTGATGGATTATTTGTGACTGGATCTATTCATGTCATAAATTACACGTCGCAATAGGTTGTTCTTCCCGTAGGGTACATATAAGTAGACCAAAGATGAAAATTTGTTGTTGCATTTCTAGAACCAACATGTGTACCCCTATTTTCCTAGGAACATATTCTTCTGTTTTATCTCTACATGAAATAATATATTCACCAGTGTACTCAATAAATTTTAAAGGCAATGAAATAGAATTTTTGGAGGTTAGGTATTAATGGAAAGATTGTGGACTATGTAAAAAATGTCTTACTTGTCAACAAGTAATGGATGAGGATAAACATCTAGTTGGAATGAAATAATCTACACCTTTGCATTTTTTTAAATAAGAGAAAACGTCCATGGAATTTTTCATAGGTCTACCTTAAATTCTTCAAAAACATGATTCTATTTGGGTAATTCTGGGTCATCCCATAAGGGTGGAACACTTTCCCCAAAATTAATAGACTAACATGGTAGAATATTTAGAGAAGATTTTTATTTAGTAAGTGGTGTAGTTTTATGAAGTGATAACATTTATTTTCTCTAATAGTGATCATCATTTTAGTTCAAATTTTTGTATTCTTTGTAGTTTGATATCAAAACATAGTAGACCATGAGTGTGACATGTCATCCTCATATGGATGGGTGGTCAGAATGAATAGTCTAAAAGTTAGAATATATTCTTATATCTTGTGCCATGAACTTTTTTGTCTTGGAAAATCGTATCCCATAAATTGAGTTATCTTGTAATAACAATTATCATGCAAAGATACATGTCGCTTTTTAATAGCCTTATATGGCCAAATTGTTCATGCTCAACCATCATGGTAAATTAGAGATATTGTGTTAATTAGACCTATTATTTTCAAGGATACTATGAAAAATATTCATATGGTCATAAAGTAGATAACTATAACCCATAGCCATCAAAAATCATATGCATATTTCTAACATCACACATTGTCTTTAAATATAGTTGACCATGTTTTTCTGATATTATCACCATAATGTTTTTATAATAACTTGGGAAAATAAGGAAAACATTCTCCCCGATATGTGGGAACATTTTATATTTTTGAATGCGTCAACAAAATTGCATATCAATTATCATTACCATTGATATTAATTTTCATATATACTATTTTCCATGACTCTCAACTGATGAAGTATACCACAAATATTTGTCATGTGATTAGTTGGGATCGTGTAAATCTTGATTTTGATGTGATGTTTATTCATGAATTAATTTAGATATTGGATTGAAAGTGAAATACCATGTAAGGGAGGAATACATCCATTATTTGAGTGTCATGGGAACATGTTTAGATACAAGAAGGGGCTTGGGAATGAGAGATATTCAAGATTGATTAATGGATAAAACAATTCTAGGACAGTGGCAATATCCATCATTCTGAAGATGGAATTTTAAATGGTATGGAGAAATTAACACCTCTAGTTTGAGGTAACAATCACTTTAATTTTGTATTTTATGTTATATAATAGTTTTGAAAGTTCTTAGGATGTTTTTGGATTATTTATAATGGTTATAAAGTGTTTTTATGTATGATAAGTTTTATTTTCTATCTATATCCGTTTCTTGTAGTGTGGTAGTGTTCAATATATCATGGTGGTGGTCTATGTATTGCAAGGAAGAGTGCTAAAATTAAGAATCATGTAGGATATTTTTTGGATGTTCTACTGGTTTGATTGATTTCAATGAAACTGTGTTGTAGCACTTGAGTTCCCACATTGATGAACCTTTTATACAAGTTCTACGGTATGATGTATTTCTATTGTCCTGGAGACTTAGAGGGGGTTATGCGGGATTTCTAGTTTTGGGGATGTTGTTCTATAGATCTAGGTTGTGGCATATCCTTATTACTTATCCATGGAATTATATGGTGTGGTGGTTCCCTTGTGACATGGTCTCTATCCCAAGTTTATTGAATCTACGTTTTGGACCACAACATAATTCTCATACACAATTTTGACTAGCCACATTGTGGTGTGGTATCATTCCTTATAATGTGGAATTTACTCCATGATATCATGTTGTATCATAATCTAGGGTGTTTCTTTGTAGTATTTTAAATTCTAGTTATCTTATAAATTCTGGTATCCCCAAAAATCCCACAATTATTCAAATATCGCCCTTGTTTTTTATATAATCTAGTTGAGTCATTTAGAAGATTTTAAATCACATTTTAGTTATTTCGATCCTCAAATTCAGGAGCTTTGTTTTTATAAACCATAATATAGTTCCCTCTCTTCCATCATTTACTAACCCTCGACTTCAAGATATCATTATAGATTTTTCATTGATTGTTGGATCTAGGAAATATAAGAGAAATTAATGAAAGTGTCCTGATCTACATGATAAAGAGAGAATATATCATGTCAATCGTTTTCAAGGTTGGTGAGTTTTACCTATTTCCACTTTCTCTATTATATGGAGGATTTCATGTTTATTAACAAATCTCGTTAAATTTTGAATGAAGAAAACCCAAGCAAAATTCTACACTAATCTTTTAATGTTTTTTTAAAATTTTATAAGGACACATAATGTATTTTATTCAATATTTCCATATAATTTATTATTTATATAAAATATTTGAAATAGCTATTGTGGAAATAATTTCAGATGAAAAAGAATTAAAATAATGATTTTTAGTAGTTTTATTTCATTTATGTCTTGATATAAAATCACTATGTGTTTTTGAACATTTTTAGTTAATAATTTTTCTAGCCAAAATCGAACCCTCAACCCAGATGATATATGTAATATAGAAATACCATGGATGGGCCTACTAGTTAAGTGATCCCATAGAGAATGCTTACTCATGATACATGAGGAGATAAGGCCCTGCACAACTGTGATCAACAGTGCACTGTGTGGGGCAAATCCCAAGTAGGCCATGAATTTTTTCATGACCCATTTCATGTGTGTGAGTGTGTATATTGGATTCTATCCTCATAGAAGGCATCTGATCATTGGTTTCTATGGAATGATATTTATTTTTGTTCTTGGATGTGATGAAGTTTTATGTGGGATGAGGCGATTCATCTATTATTCATTATTTACCAAAAAACCACTTTCACACCTCAAAACACTCCCCTATGCTCAGGCACACCTCCTCTTCCACATTCCATCCTCAATATCACCAATTTACCCCATGTACTCACCAGGAACCGCCATGGGAATTGTCGAGAAATTTCAATCATAATATTCAGAAAAATTTTAATGCTCAAGATCACCATTGATCACTTACAAAACTAAATGAGACTTCATCGAAGCCCACTACAAAGATAATGAAGTCTTTCATGTTGACCAGATCCCTATCAAGCCACTGTAAAGATCATATTGCTTAAAAACGAGCCCCAGGTCATTCACCATCAACATATCAAAAGAGTTCTAAGGAGGGTTAGACTACAATAAATATATGTTGAGCAATAGATATATTGTGAAACGACTATGTGCACATGAATTTATTGGAATTGTCCATGTCGGTAGAAAATAACTTTATTGTACATCAGAAAGATAGAATTCCTACATGGAGGTATTTAAATGTATCAAAAAAATTTTGAACCCTTGTCAAAACAATGGATACGTTAACTGGATTGGCACAAGATTAGCGATATAAAATTACTGTAATAAAATATCTATGGAATATATGGAATCATAAGGAAAAGATTTTATTATTTAATAGAAAAGTTGACATGGAAGATGTAAACAAGAAGCCTATGATTTGGGAACATTGGCAAGGTAATTCACAATTAGTTCTCTCTTCAAAAGATTATTGTGGAAGGGGGTCTTCATAAAATTTTTAAAGAAATAGGTCTTTGTCATGGTACTCCAGTGACACAATATCCATGGAAGATAGTAAGAGGCTATGAAACAGTATATCTGCCCATGCATCAGTTCATCCTTGAAGAGAGAATATATAAGACCAATATTAAAGGATAATTATGAGGTAAAATCCTAGAATTTGAAAGAATATAAGGAAACACATTTGGAGAACCTTTTTCATTTTAAGGAGTTCTAATAACACTTAAAATGTAGAACAATTTTGGACCACTCTTTATTAAATACATATATGAATGGGAAAAGAGGGATGTATCTTCTATGATAATAAGTTATTGAAATAATTATGGTGAAGTCATATTTTTTACTATTAATTAAAGATAGATAAATCTAGGAATGGTTGTTTTTTTTGGAGAGAAGATACTAATAGGGTAGAAAGAATATAGGTATGGAATAGAACCTCATATTTTAACTCCTTATATTTTCTTTTGCATTTTTAACTCATTTTTATTTGAAAATTATTTCTACCCCTCATACCAACATTACATATTCTTTAATAGAGGGTTATAATCATTGATAGATTAGTTTATGGGGAGATAACCTAATTCTAATGTTTGACTCATGAGGTTAATTGAATATGTGAATCTATTATCTGGGTTAAATGGGTTTCAATAGTTAATTTTGAGACTTTATTTTAATATGATTATTATTATTATTAATTCTGAATTTTAATTAATTTCTTAGTTAATAAATATATTTTCCCTATGATTTATTTTTAATCATATCAATTGATTTATTTGGAATAATGTGAATAGTGTTTAATTATTACTAAAATTATGGGAATGAAATAGGGATCTAATTTGGAAGCTTTGGAATTTTACTACCTGATTTGGAATTTTCTTGGTAATTTAAATAAGTATCATTCATGATTACAAATATTGGAAATAAGATAATATAAAACTAGGAAATCTTATGGATATCTCTCAACATTATCATAATTAAACAAGGGTGAAAATGGTGAAGCGATTATGGAATCATTCATTTTATCAATTTGAAAATATTAAAGATTTATGTAAGAACCCGAACTTTCTTTTCAAGTATGTTTTTCCTTTTTTTCTGGATCTTTTGTGAAAAGAGGAGTTTCTAGAAATTTTTTAAGTACACACCATGTACTCCCTTGACACACTAGGCCATGTGACGACCATGTCTGGGCCACACACCTGGCCATGTAGGGGTGATATGGAGGCCGCCTAAAGCGGAGTATGTAAAATCCTTGTACATGTCGTGTATCCTAAAAGTACATGTCATGTACTTTGTTTTTTTTCATTAAATGCACATGGGTCACATCTAATAACCATAATCTCATCCTTTTAGGGCTCGTTCATCCGAGAGCTCCCAATCGACTGCATAACTTCAACGAACCCCTATGCGATCATCTGCCCTCCGAATCTAACTCCTTAGATTGCATTGGAACCAAATAAGTGAGTACCCTCTTCTACTGGAACCTTGTTTTCCAAATCCTCCTCTTTCTCAAGTTATCACAGGATGAACTTATTTTGTGGTTTTATAGATCTATGACGTTCTATGGAGATTCAAGCCTCGTGGCTCAAGTATATCATTATCCTAGCATCTAGGTAGGTGGTTTTTGCCGTTCTGTAGAATTTCTATGACTCTTTTGTGAAAATTCCACCAATACCCTTGAACGATATATTGTGTGTTTCCTGTTTTGCCCTTGGTGTGTTTGCCTTCTTTTCTTAAATTCCTGAGTAAAGGATATTGTTTGTTAATAGGTTAATTTATGTGCTTTGGATGTTTTTCTATTGCATGTCTGCCTGTTTATGACCATTTGGTCTTGTTTTCCTATTAGGATATTGCTAGTTCCATGCCTAGTTGTAGGATGGCGTGACTATTGTTCTTCCATGATCAGATGTTGTAGACTGATAGCCATGTAGCTCTTGAGGATACTTTTCCCGTTACACGATGAGATACTTGATGACTTTACACAAGGATGTGAGAACATAGTGTAGTGGACCATATGGAGAATGGACGTAAGGTCTTCTCCAGAGTGTCTTTAATTTACGATGTGAGACCACATGCGGAATTGATGTTGAGTGCTTCCTCATAGTGTCTTTTGTTCCTCGATGAGGGCCACATTGGTAATGAGACGTTAAGTGATTCCCCAGAGCGCCTTTAGTACGATACGAGACTATAGGGGGAATTGATGGTGAGTGCTTCCCCATAGAGTCTATTCATTCTTTAGCTGAACCAAAGGGGTGAGACTATGTGTGCCTCCCAGACAGTTACCAGTTATTTTAGGTTGATCCTTAGGGGTTAGGTTGTGAGAGCTACAAATAGGTTACCTTTTTGTACTAATTGTTTGATTATATGTTTCTTGTTAAAAATTCTATTCTAGAACTGTGGATTTTTTACTGCTGTGTATTATCATGTTTGCTACTTACTGTTTATTGACTTCTATAATTTACCTACCATATACTCACTCACTATTATGCACAGATCTTCGGGTGGTTTCCTACTACGATTTTTATCTCACACCCTATTTGGGTCATGCTTTTGGGCCCTTACGGATTATATTGTTGCGGGTATAGATAAGGGAAAGAGCCATTCTACTTCAGGTTCTTGATTTCACTAGAGCTAGAGAGCATGAGACCAAGCTATGGCTTGCGATGCTGAGGAGTTTATCTACTTTATTTTGTACTTGAGTTTAGTACCGTATTTCAGCATTGTGACTTGTTTGGATATTTTCCTAGATGTATTGTAGCATGCATCATTTATATATCGGCTCCAATTTTTTATTTATCAGTCTTCCACTATTGTTGTTGTGGGATATTTACTGCCTCAAATATTGTATGTGTTGTTACATCCACTTTGTAATCTTCTGATGAGGGCATAGTTTCCCCACTATCACACCCAATCCCTCACTGCTAGTCGGCAACCTCTGGCATTCGAGGAAATGCACTTGAGGCCATGTGACCAACCGGGTACGGGGCACCTCTGAACGGCTTCAGAACCAGAACGTTACAAAGTGGTATCAGAGGTGTTTCTTTTATCTTGAATTACTATTTGGAGCCTTTATAAAGGGATAGAACATAATAGGTACTTGGTAATAATTTGTGCCCAGGAGTAGCTAACCCGTGTACAAGGAAAAGCCATGCTACCTCATTTATTGCAATTTTACTGATTTTTAATTTTACAGTTTATTTGATTTCACCTTGTGTGTCTCACATGATGTGTGTTGTTACTGTTGATGTTATTGAGGTTTTATTTCTTGTTGCAACCCGATGAGATGAGGGTATTCCATCTCATGCATCATATATGAACTTTCTAGAAATAACATTTCATGCATTTCTTCCATGCCATCATGGATGCATTAGTGATTACATGTTGTTGTGATAGATGATGTGTAAAATATGCATGCTGTTGTGATAGTTACCTAGATATAAATACATGTTATTTTATAGGAAATAGTTTTTTTAGAGATTTAGTGGAATGAATGCCAAATTTTGATTCCTGAGGTGTTATGGTCCCTCATGAATTGGAACTTGGTAGATCATTGACTTGTTTTCCATGTATATGATATATAGGAGATGCCAACATTGATTCGTGGGGACTATGGGCCCTCATGGATTGGAATTTGGAACCTTTATTCTTGTTTTCTGTGATTTCTAGGCTCTAGAGCAGTTTCTGAGGCTTCTGTCCGAAAAATCCCCGAATACACGACCTATACTTTATGGATACATGCCATGTAGTCTATAGCCCTGTCACTGACTGTGTCGGCAGGAACATGGGGTTATGAAAATCCTTTTAGGAACACACTGTGTACTAGTTTAGCACACTGTGTAGTATGAAATAGGTTCCCCAACCGTGTCACAGACAACACAGGTCGTGATATATTTTCACATACAAGCAGTGTATAAATCTTACATGTCGTGTAGTCTGATCTAGTTACCTGGCCTTGTCACGAACAACACGGATTGGTGATACCCTTTCTAGTACAAGCCGTGTCTGCTTGGAACAAGTTGTGTAGTGTCAGTTGTGTGTCAGTCCGTGTCCCTAACAACACGGGCCAGGTAAGGCATGTCTAGTACATGCCATGTTTTCCTTGAACATTCCGGGAATTGTTGTCTTAGAGGAGCCATGTGACTTAGCCTTTTAAGGAGTCCGAGGAATGGGAATAGAGTTTATGTGCATGCCGTGTTTTAGGATAACATACAGTGTATTTGCAGTGTTACACAACCAGTTGTGGAAGAAGTTTACGCCCATGTAAATGACTTAAGAGAACATGCCCTGTAGTTTTTTATGCACGCCATGTAGTCATGTTTTGTAAAACATGATTGTTTATTCCTCCTATTCCCCTATTGTCCTCTTGTATTCAGTATTTGTTAATCCTGATCTAAGGTGTGATTTTGAACTTCCAGTGTTATGGCACCAAGACGTCCTTCTGTTTTCCATCAGTTGCAGAGTAGTGATCAGACGCTAGATATGGCTGATCAGGGACCCCATGAAAATCCTCTTCTTATTTCAGACTTGGCACCTACAGTTATACTAGTCTGAGGTGTCGATGCACAGTTTAGGGAAGGTTTTCTGAGGATGATGCAGACCTTCAAGGGAGCACTACCTCCAACCTCGACTATGGAAGACCGGATGTGGGTTTCTAGCAGTAGCATCCTCCCACATTTTTAGGGGAAGGAGGACCTCGGGTTGTAGAGTCATGGCTATAATCCATGATGACGATCTTAGAGCATCTGGAGATGTCTACAGAGAGGCGGGTCATGCTCACTACCTAAATGCTATGAGACTTAGCCAAGAGGTGGTGGGACATGATCCCACAGGTGGGTCATCAGCATGTTATGGCATAGCAGGAGTATCAGCATGTCTTTTATGACTACTTCTATCCAGAGACCCTAAGGGACGATTGAGCTCGAGAGTTCATGAGCCTAGAGCAGGGTACTCTTTCTCCCATGAAGTGCTCCTCTCATTTCACTGAGCTTCAATGTTTTACACCCCTCCAGGGTAGAGATGCGTTGTTCTTGGAAATGATGTTTGAGGATGATCTCAGAAAGTAGATCCACTCACAGGTGAATATCATCAGGCTGAATTACATCGCTTCCGTCATCAACCAGGCACTAATTGTAGAGCGCAATATGAGAGATTCCGAAGCTGAGATATAGGGAGGTTCCACTTACAGAGTTAGTACTTCAACAGTTGATAACAGGAAGAACCATAGGGAGTCTATGCGCGGTGATCCGAGGTGGCGATACTCATCTTCAGGTATCCAGGAGGTATGCTACCAGTGTGGAAGGGAAAGGCATTCGAGGCCACAGTTCTAGAGAGATCCAGTGGAGTGTAGATCTGGCAGAAATATGGGTAACCTTCAAGTGTTCTGTTAGGTTTTCTCACCAGCAGAAGGTGACAGGGGATCATCCATGATTCGTCGTTTAGAAGCATCACCTCCAGTTTTTCAACAGTCTGGGAACTGGAGTTCTTCTGGTCATTTGGTCCGAGGTGGAGGTCGAGGCCGTGGTGGTCAGTCACTGGTCTATCAGTGACAGTATGGCAGACTAGCTCAGAGTGGTCACTCAAGGTCACAAGACAGTGGTATAGGTTAGGGTTTTGCGATGGAGTAGACCCAGCAGGAGTAGGATCTCGGACCCTCTACAGTTTGAGGTACGATCTTAGTAGCCTCTATTTTATCTTCTAATCTTTTCGATACATGTGATTCCCATAGTTTGATCTCTTTTATTGTTTTGGAGAGGCTTGGGCTTTATATATATTCTTCTAATGATACTTTGACTCTAGACACACCATTGGGGCTAGAGCAGATAGTGTACGTCAGTGTAGAGAGTTCCCTCTTGATGTTACAGGGTGTCACTTCTTATGGGACCTCTATGTCCTAGAGATGACGAGCTATGATTTCATTCTCAGAATAGACTGTCTTGTCCCCTTCTAGGCAGTATTCAACTATAATCACCGCATGGTGAGTTTTATATCACCATAGGGTGTATCTTTTCTTCATATGGGCGAGTGGGATGTCCGGGTGAGCAGAGCGGGTCTAGAGCATCATGGGTTGGGAGCAGTTACAGTCCTGATTTCTAATCATTATTTAGATGACCAGGGGATTGTATAGTTAGACTTTCCTCCAGTGGAGGATCATTTAGGAGATGTCTTTTCATAGGACTTTTCACGGTTACCTCCGGAGCGTGAGGTATACTTCTTTATTGGGCTCATTCTAGGAGTTGCACCGGTGTCCATTCCTCGTTATAGGATGGCTACACCCGAGTTGTAGGAGATAAAGAAGTAGTTGGGGGAGTTACAAGTGAAGGGTTTTATCTGAACTTGTACTTCTCCTTGGGGTTCAACTGTCTTATATGCGAAGTAGGAAGATGACTCCCTTAGTATTTGTGTGGATTATCGGAAGCTGAACCGTTTGACGGTCAAAAACCAATACCCATTTTCCTAGGATTGATGATCTATTTGAACATATTTGAGGAGCCTGGGTGTTCTTGATGATTTATTTGAGGTTCGGTTATTATCAGTAGTGCATTAGACCATTTGATATACCTCTTATAGGTTTTTGGAGTACGTATGGTCTATACGAGTATATGGTTATGCTGTTTGGCCTCACGAATGCCCCTGCAGTTTTCATGAGACAAATGAACTGAGTGTTCCATCCATACTTGGACTCTTTCGTGGTGGTCTTCATGGATAATATCTTGGTGTACTCTTACACTCGACACGACCATGCTACCCATCTTGATATCATTCTGAGTACACTGAGATAGCATCAATTATATACTAAGCTCTCAAAGTTACACTTTTGGGTGAAACAAATTCACTTTTCAGGCCATGTTATCATGGAGACAAGAGTATCAGTGGACCCAAAGAATGTGAGGGCAGTAGTTTCATGGGAGCATCCAATGAATGTCTTTGAGGTATGGAGTTTCCTATGGATGGCTGGATACTATAGATGCTTCATACATGACTTTTCATGCCTATCATCAACACTAACATGTCTAACCAAGAAAGGGACGAAGTTCTTATGGTCAGACTCTTATGAGTCAGCCTTTCATGAGCTAAAAGGGAGGTTGACTTCAGCACCAGTACTAGTCTTGATAGAGCCCGGAAAGAGCTACACTGTTTACTATAATACTTCAGGTATCAGGTTGGGAGCTATGCTTATTCAGGGATATGGGGTCATTGCATATATGTCTTGGCAGTTGAGGCCACATGAGAGGAACAAGCCGACACATGATCTAGTGTTGACAGCTATTTTTCATGACTCATGATGTTGGAGACATTATATTCTGGGATAGAACTTTGTGGTTTTCACTGACCACAAAAGTCTCATGTACATCTTCACTCACCATGATCTGAATCTAAGACAGCGCAGGTGGGTCAAGTATCCTCAGTCCATTAACTTTGATCTTTCCTATTCACCTGGGAAAGGAAAGACAGTGGCTAACACATTGAGTAGGAGAACACATATACAAGAAGTTTAAAAGGCTAGTAGTGAGTTGCAGCTTATGGATCTATTCTCTTAGATGAATTTGAAGGTGCATGGTAGAAAGGGACAGACCTTCCTATCTTCTGTAGTTGTTACCTCTACTCTTATTGATCAGGTATGAATGAGAAAGATAATATATTCTTAAGGCCTAGTTCCACATGAAATAATGACAAGAGAGGACCCTATTCCTAGATAGACGGTAGGTGAGGATGAGATCTTGCTGTTCCAGGGACGCGTATGGGTGCCAGCAGACATACGTGAGGAGATGATGTGGGACTTTCATTCCTCAGTTTGGGCAGTTCATCCTGGATTCACCATGATGTATCGTGATTTACACCATCAGTATTGGTGGACAGGTATGAAGTGGAATATTGCTGGGTTTGTCATGAGATGTTCTACTTGTCAAGAGGTGAAGGCGGAACATCATCGGCCAGTAGGTCATCTACACCAGTTACCCATTCCGGAGTGTAAGTGGAATGACATCACAATGGATTTTTTGACTGAGTTTCCAAGGTCTCCTTAGGGGAATGATGTAGTGTGGGTTTTCATTGATATACTCACGAAGGTTTCACACTTCTTGAAGATCAAGGAGACCTTTAGTGTTGATGAGCTAGGACAATTGTACATCTGAGAGATTATATGCCTACATGGATTTCCACAATCCATTGCTTCAGATAGAGACGCACGTTTTACTTCTCGGTTCTAGAAGGGGCTTCAAAACGCTTTGGGTATACATGTACTTTTGAGTACAGCTTACCATCCCCAAACTGATGGCCATTCCGAGCAGATGATTTAGGTTCTTGAGGATATGCTTCAAGATTTCATTTTGTACTTTGGATGTTCTTGGGAGAAGAATATACATCTTGTGGAGTTTTTCTACAAAAATATTTTTCAAGAAACAATATATATGGAACATTATGAGGCTTTGTATGATAGGATATTCTGATCACATTTATGCTGGATGGAGGTAAGAGAGGCAGATTTTCTCGTACCTCGTCTTGTTCAGGAGACCTCAGAGCTGATAGAGATGATTTAGAAGAGGATGGCTACAATACAGTCTCGACAGAAGTCTTATACTGATCAGCGTTGATGACCTCTGGAGTTTGAGGACGGGGATCAGGTTTTCCTACGTGTCACATCGAGTATGGGACACAAGAGGATTCAGAGATAGGGTAAGCTTTCATCGAGGTACGTCGAGCCATTTGAGGTGATAGAGAGTGTTGGCCCGGTTTCATATTGGTTGCAGTTACCTCAGAGGTACTGGGAAATGCACGACGTCTTCCATTTTTCTCCGCTCCAACGTTACTTTTCAGACTCGTCTCACGTCTTTCAACCTGAGGAGGTTGAGCTCGAAGCAGATGCATTGTTTGAGGAGCATCTTATCCGGATTGTTGATCACAGTACGAAGGTTCTCCGTGGCCAGTCTATTCCTCTAGTATAGGTGCTATGGCAGCCCGGGCGAGTACATGACGAGACATGGGAGAGGGAGGCCGATGTACGATCGCAGTGGCCAGAGTTGTTTGGAGTGTCGTCTTCTACGCCACACAAGGGAAATTTGGGGATGAATTTCATTAAGGAGGCAATTTTGTAAGAACCTATACCTTCTTTTTAGGTTTGTATTTCCTTTTTCTAGAGTTTTTGTGAAAAGAAGAGATTCTGGACATTTTTGAAGTACACGCCGTGTACTTTATGAGTACACGCCATGTACTCCCTTGTCACGCAAGTCCCTTTGTTGGTTGTGTCAAGGCCACACACACGACCTTGTAGGGGTGACATGGAGTCCACCTAAAGCAGAGTACGAAAAATCCTAGTACACTTCGTGTACTCTAAAAGTACACACAATGTACTTTTTTTCATTAAATGAACCGGGGTCACGTCTAATCACCAGAAACTCATCTTTTTTAGGTCTCGTTCGGTCGAGAGCTCCCGAACAGCAACAGATCTTTGACGAACCACTGAGAGATCATTCGTCCTCCAAATCGAACTCCATCAATTGTGTTGGAACCACATCAGTGATTTCTACCTTCTCCTGGAACCTTGTTTTCCAATTTCTCCTCTTTCTCAAGTTATCGTAGGTTGAATGTTTTATGCTTTTTTTGTAGATCTACGATGTTCTAAAGACATTCAAGCCCCGTGGCTCAAGAATATCATTCTCCTAGAATCCAGGTAGGTGTTTTGAGACCATTCGGTAGATATTCTCTGAGTATTTTGGGCAAATTCCACCAATACCCTTGAACTGGGTATTGTGTGTTTCCTGATTTTCCATTGTTTATTTTCCTTCCTTGATTATATGCCTGAGTAGAGGATATTGTTAGTGAATAGGGTAATTTACTATGCTTTGG
This sequence comes from Viscum album, assembly GCA_963277665.1. Lineage (NCBI taxonomy): Eukaryota > Viridiplantae > Streptophyta > Magnoliopsida > Santalales > Viscaceae > Viscum > Viscum album. Next base: position 824,010,621 of record OY728166.1, read on the forward strand.
ATGTTTTTCCCAGGCATGTCTGCCTGTTAATGACAGTTTGGTCTACTTTTTCCTGTTATGCTGTTTCCAGTTCCATGGCTAGTTGTAGGATGTTGTTACTATTGTTATTCCATGATGAGATAGTGTAGACTGTTAGCCAAAATGTTCTTGAGGATACTTTGGCCGTTATGTCATGTGATACTTTTTGACTTTACACAGGGCTATGAGAACCTAGTGTAGTAGACCATATAGAGAATGGATGTAAGGGATTCTCAAGAGTGTCTTTTGTTTACGATGTGAGACCAAATGGGGAATTGACATTGAGTGATTATTCAGAGTGTCTGTAGTTCCTCAACGCGGACCACAGGGGGAATGAGACGTTTATTGCTTTCCCATAGTTCCTTTAGTATGATATGAGACTATAGGGGGAATTGATAGTGATTGAATCCCTAGAGAATCTATTATTTCTATAGCTGAACCAGAGGGGTGAGACTATGTGTGCCTCCCAGAGGGCTGCTAGTACATGAAGGTTAAACCTTAGGGGTTAGGCTAAGATAACTACCCAACAGTTACCTTTTTTCCCACTTTATTGAGTGGCTGTTTCTTGTTGTAAACTATATGCTAGAACTGTGGATTGTTTACTTATGTGGATTATCCTGTTTGCTGCATACTATTTTTTCTAATTGTACTTTACATTCCATATACTCACTTACTGTTAGGCACAGATCTTTGGGTGGTTTCCTACTGAGATTTTTATCTCACACCCTGTTTGGGTCATGCTTTTGGACCCAAACTGATTATATTGTTGTAGGTATAGATAAGGGAAAGTACCCTTCTACACCGGGTTCTTGATTGCACTAGAGCTGGAGAGTATGTGACCAAGCTATGGATTGTGATGCGGAAGCATTGATCTTCTTTCTTTTGTACTTGGCTTTAGTACTGTATTTCATCACTGTGACTTTTTTGGCTATTTTCCTAGACGTATTGTATCATGCCTCATTTATATATCTGCTACTGTTGTATATTTATCAGTCTTCTACTATTGTTATTGTTGGATATTTACTGCTTCTTCTATTGTATGTGTTGTTACTTCCACTATGTACTTTGCCGATTAGGCAATAGTTTCCCCACTATCACACCCAAGGACCTCGCTGCTAGTTGGATGCCTTTGGAAATCGGGGAAATATGATTGAGGCCATGTGACCAACCGGGTACAGGGCGCCTCTAGGTGGCTTCCGAAATCATGACATTAAAATTTATTTAGAAGATTCCATGTTATAAATAAAAAATAGAAGATAAACCTAAAACCTGATCACTTTCTTCTTATAGTTATCTTTCTTTAAAAGTCATTCTTCTTTGTTTTATTCTCCATGAAATCTTATACTACCTAATACTTTATTACCCACGCTAACTAGATTAGGGCACATCTCTTGGGATATGACTTTGATTACTAATACTACTACAAACATAGGGGAAATTAAACACCCTCTTATATAAAATAATAAATGTGTGTGTTAGAAATCAGCATCACTTATGGGGAGTGAGAACTAATCTTAAGAAAAATGTTATGACTGTGGCCTCTAACGAGGAACTATTTACTTTTTATTTTGACCTAGAGAGTGATTTTCTAACTATGCTTTGGAATTGTAATATAGTGAATAAAATTGAAAAAACAATCTTTAGGAATTTAGTAAAACTTTAAGTGTTCACTCTATGCCTCAAAATATGAAAATAAATCCACAACAAACTCTAAAGGACCATTGTGCCACACAATTTTCCAACCAAAAAAACTAGTTAGCTATTCCTAATCAAGAAACTGTTATTGAATTATTTTTAAATATTATTATAGTACTACCTATATTAAACAACCATGAAAATGTAGATCCCTGCTGAAATATTCAATTGTTAATCACTGTCTGTTCAAGATTCAAGCCAATAAGAGTAGCTAAAGAGCTTGTAAAGTGGAGGGAATTCACTTTTTACTTGAGGGATCTTCCATGGTGTGGTTGTACTATATACAACTCTAAGAGATCATTTATTAGGATGATATCTAATGAAGTTTTATGTAAAGATTCATCCCAACCTTTTGGATCACACTAATAAAGAGTGAGATCTATTCCATCCAAAAAGAATCAAGAGAAAACCTTTATGGGTATTGAGAAATATTCATGAAACTATGTATAAGCTAAGATCATCATGTGGTCGAGAAAAACTTCATTGTTTTTTCTACCAATTCAATAATAATAGTTTAATGAACCTTTTAGATGTACCATTCAGTGGATATTTGATTGAAAATTGACCCATATAATCCAAGATCCAGATTTATAAGATAACACATAATTCTTAATAGTTTAGAATAAGTGGTATGATCACGAGAGGTATTAATGAGGTATGAACTTCTAACTCATCACCTCTATTGGAAACCGAGTATGATGAACTAAAAATTATATAGATATATATATGGTTATGAAATAAGTGAGTGAACAACCAGCCCCACCTAAGGTATGTGGTTTCTATTCATCATCTTATAACTTTACTATTCAATGTGTTGATATAATGGTTTGGGAGAGTTATTAAGTGGCATTCTATTCAATATAAATTCCTCAAAAGAACCATGTAGAAATTTTCTAGAGGACAAAAAATAATTTAAAATCAATAGAACTAGGTTATGCCCTCAATTTTAAACCAATACCTGAAACCTCCCATATATAAAAAACAATTTCAGATCCCACCTCCATTCAAACTATAAGAGTTGGTTCCCTAGAACCAAATAGATCTAATTTGATTACATGTATATTTAATTTATTTAAATATTAAACATATTATTACATATTTTTCCTTGTTCTGCATGACTATGATGTAATAATTTCCAAGAGTATTTGTTGCATTGATACGGTCATGGAAGTTCCCCGTTATGATGAGAACCGTGGAATTCTATAAAAATATTCTTAAATATAGTTCTATGGTAGGAAAACATACTGTGATATGTCAAATAGCATGAAAACCATCAGGTGCGAGTACTCATAAGAAGATGAGATTTCCTCTCATGAAGTTCACACATGGTAATATAAATGATAGGATATTTCCTTGCATGTTTTTTTTCATCAGATATTTCAATATATGGTCTTCTGTAATGACCCTTGGACTTTAAAATTATCATTTATGCATGTTACAACTCATGCACTTTGATTTACTGATGAAAAACGTCACACAAAAAGTTGTTGGGAAGTTGTGTACATTGGGTTCATCACAAGTGGCATGTTATTAATTGATAATTTGAGGAAGGATTTCTACCTTCTATTTATGTAAGTTGATATAACAACCACATGATTGAAATAGAACCATTGTGTGAAATTCTATGTCCATGGTGTAACAATGATTTTATTTTAGGTATTCAAAGAATGGTTTACAAGAATAATGGTTGATGACACTATCATGAAACCCTCTTAATGATATATTGAGATGAATTGATTATTCAAAACAATGAGCATTTGTATGTGGATGACATCGTCATGACTATACGTTCATTCTCTTGGGTGTCTTGAACCGTTTATTGATTGTACTCTTGAACTTTAGGCAATATTGCCTAATGACGATGAGAAATAATCCTTGAGGGTCACACACTAAGTATTTTTTGTGTTCTCTATTAAATAAATTGGAATTTAATTAATGAAATAAATATTCTTTTCAAGACCGTGGGATAATTTTATTGAAGATAAATTTATTACATAAATTAAACAAAATATTTCCATATTTTATTAAACATTTAATAATTTTTTATTTACTAGTTTGTAAATAAAATATTTATTTAATAGAATAATATATTTATTTATTTATTCAGGTGTTCAATAAATAGAAGTGGAGTTCGAGCGTACTAAGGCCATTTTGTTGTAAAATAATTATCTTCAAGATGGTAAATATTTATTTAACTTGTTGGAACAAGTTAAAATAATAATGATGCTACTATTATTTTTTGATGTGGAATTTCATTCATTATTCAGTTTTGGGGAAGTGGGTGCACCACAAAATGATGAGGTATTATTATTATGATCATTTGTTTTTTCTATGTTCATGAATGTATTTAATTTCTGTCATGAAATTATATATTATAACTAAACTTCCATGCATATAAATAGATAAGTACATCAATTGTGACATAGATTACACACCACTTGGATGGTGAATTGAGAATTGTTGAGATAAACTATTTCTCTCTCAAATCCTCATCCCACCCCTCTCATGAATGAGAGTTGCTCTTCAAGGATGAAGAAAAAGTGATCAAGAACGACCGACACAAAACACTCGCAACGCCACACTAGCACTCGGAGAATGAGTGGTGTCAATTGGAGGCCATAGTACCATGTGGGGACTACCGCTAGAGTGATTCTTGTTTGGATCCTCGCAAGCGAAACAAGATAATCTTGAAGGGCCATTCCTAATGATCAACAACATCAACGAAGAAAATACCGTATATCCAAGTATTCTTTTCTTTATGAAATTAATTAAATTAATTATAAACATGATGTGAAAGATCCTCTCTAGTGGTTTTAGACCTCTTAATTCTTTATCTAAATTTTTGATTCTATTCCATGGAGACTGGAGTTCATCTTCGTATTGATGCCAGAATAATCATTGATCTTTGTAAAAATTAGGGTTAGGATCTAGCCCAAATGTGCTTCCAGTGTGCCCGAAACCTACACAAACTACCATATATGAATCCATTCCAAAAAAAAAATCTTTTCAAACTCTCACTTTTCAATAAAAAGGTACGGTTATTACTTGACTAGTGATCCATGAATATAATGAAAACAAGTAGTAGATATTGAGGAGATGAAAAATACAAGGAATGATTTTTCAAGTAATTTTGACAGTCTCATTGAACTGTTTTTGAAAAACCTAGGAAAAATTAAAACCAAAACCATCCCAAATTTAATTGATATTGAGAATTATCATCACAAATAATGGTAATGATATTAAACCATATAACCACAAGAGAGTTGAAGAATATCCTAATGATGTAATGTCTGGAAATTCAAGATATAATCTAGAAGAATATCCTACCCAACTAATAGAATAAGAAAATAAGGAAGAGGAAGTAAGGATATTATTTATAAAAATAACCTAAAAAACCATAATAAAGGAAAAAAGGAAGAAATTTATATTACAATATCAATCCCTATTAGTTATATCGAGTATAAGAATGTTAAAAAAGATAAACTTAAAAGAGTGATACAAGAAACTTTTCAAAAGGTTAAAGTTAACTTCCTACACTTGGAATATATCCTCCAAATTTGAAAGTATTGTAATCTTCTCATGGATATTTTCACAAAAAGAAAAAAATAAAGGAAATGAGAGAATACATCTTGGATGGATTGTATTATCCATGATCAAACAACTATTTCCAAAAAAGTGTCATGATTTTGGGATATTTTCAATTCCCTTAATTTTTTGGTTTTGATAATTTTCTGTTGATTTGGGTGAACATGGTTCATTCATAAATATGACGAATCACTCTATTATTAACCTTTGAAAATAACAGAATTTAATATTACAAGGGTCATTGTCCAACTGGAATAAAGGTCTACTATTTTTCCATTTATATTTTTTGAAATGTACTAGCGAGTGTTGGAGTACTGATTTCCTCATTAGACATTTATGTGCTTACCATAAAAGAAGATAAAGAACCAGTCCATTCATGCAACATTTTGAGAAGACTATTCATGAAAATGGACATGATTAACATTAATGTTCATAAAGTTACCATTACCATGGAGTTTCGAGAAAACATGGTGTAATTCAATATTCATGACTCCAAGAGGAAACATTCGTGAAACCAATCTCAATTTAAAATCACTCATGAATAAGGTTTTGATCCCATTGATGATTTTTATTTTCTTTGTGAAATCTATACCTCATGAAATCACTTTCCTATTGAAAACACTGATGAAAAAGTAAGCACCTAAAAATATTGAATTTCTAATTTCATTTTGGAATATGTAATGAAATTTTATTTCATTGAAAATTTATTAGAAGAGGCTAATATGATTCAAATTAAGTATTAAATTCAATCCTAGTAATAAAGGAATTTAAATTCAACAACTCCCTAATTAATAATTAATACCTCTCTCATATGAGTTGATGTATGTGTATCTAATAGATAGATAAATTGTTTTATACTTATAGAAAAAAACCTATCCAAAAAATATGATTATACCATGATTGCCCTTTTAAGAAGAAACATCCAATCCATAGGGTAGAGCATAGGATACATCCCTGGAATTCACCCTCAACTTTCCTAACATAAAATAACATTAGAGGGAAATTATAGACCTATTATATTTCCCCAAAGCAGGATAAATATGACCATCATTAAGGTACTAAAAATGTAGTTAGAAATTTTTCATGAATTATACATTATTTACCAGATCTTTGATTAAAAGTTGGTCAACTTTATCATTCTTTTCCAAAAGAACACTGGACTAACCATTGTCATGAATGAAAAAATTATCTTATTCCCATAATAGTGAAAAACGGAAGTGTGTGTAAAAACTTAGAATAAATTTTCTTAAAAATAATTCTTGCAATCACATTCATTTATTAATTTCTAGAAATGATAGAAAGGAAAACAAATTAATACTTTTTATATGGTTTTTCAATATACTTTTATGTACCAATTTCCTATGAAGGCCAAGCGATGATGGAATTACCATTTACTTTTGGAACCTTCTCATATAATAGGATACATTTTTGGTAATGCAACACCCTGGTTACATTTCAAAGAATCATGATTTTCATATTTTCAGATCTTATTTAGGACTTCTAGGAAGCATTCCTTGATAATTCCTTGGATTAATTTTTTGGGGATCAGGAATTTTTTTAACAGATTAATTTAGAAAAATATTGTTTTAAAATTATAAAAATATAATTTCTGGGTAAATAATTGAATAGTGATATGGAACATAATTTATGATGAAGTAATATATGTTGATAAGTCAAATGTTTCAGTCATAAATTTATTTATATAACTTACTTGTGTAAAGAATATTAGATCACTCTTCATCCATGAGAGATTATTTACAATATTCATCATGGATTTCAGTATAATTGATCTTCCTATATATATAATTATTTTAGTAGAATAATAATTTCATTTTAGTGATGATTTTAAGATAAAATATGATTAAATATAGAAAATATTGCTTACCCCCCCCCCAAAATATTGAATCCCCCAAATTGAGAGCACCCATTTGACCGGTTTTGTGATGAATTGAACCAAGATGTGGGATTAATTATCTTCCAATTAAATAAATTAATACTTGAATTCATAACCTATTTATCCATGGAATTTTAGTCTAGTCAATTTAATAACAAAACATCATGAAATGAGCCCCTTTATGTTATTTTTGCATTAGAAATATTCTAATCATATTTACTTGGATCTAATGTGTTTTAAATTTCTAATCAAAAAACACTAAATCACTTAATGAAGAATAATTATTCCATGAATATCAGGTAAATAATGACACTACTCATTAAAGTGTTCAAGATAGAGATAAAATACAATAATTGAGTTAAACATTAGGTGGAGGATAATGTTATTAAACATCCCAGCATTGCTGAAACCGAAATTCCAAAACTGAACCCACTCTAGGATCAAAAACCAGTGGACAAACTATACATAATGAAAGGTGATTTACCATGTAATTACGATGTAATAAATTTTTTGGATAAATATTAGGTACCATATCAATTTATCACATATTAAAATATCAAAATCAAGTTTGAATCAAGATTCTATATATGGCTAGATACATTTCTATGGAATGACTGCAATAATCATCTCATAAAAATAAACTTATTGGAATGTGAAATAGACTACGTGTTTGAATTTTTCAACCTCATTCATTTGGAGGCCACTTTGGACCTTAAATAATGGCGATAAATGTTTCAAGAAGCTAAGAAATGCCTCAAACCCCCAATTTTTTTGAAATATTTGAATGATGTGGAATTTATTTTATCTAACCCTTTCCCATGAATTTTTGGAATTCTAACATAATAATTTTTATTTTTTATGACTCAAAATGGGTGGAATTCAAGGCTGCTAAGACCGATGATGCTAATGTAGTGTGTTATTTTTTCAGGTCAAACATATTGTATAGGTTAAAAATGCTAGTAGACATCATTAGTAAAAAATTATTAATTTTTTAAATAGAATAATTGGGTAAATTATTATTAAATAGTGGGTTTATCACATGAGATCTACACCCTCATATCCTTAAATAATTTTCCAAACAAAAGTGTCCAACAAAGTGCATAAATATATTTTAGAGAAAATTGTTAAAACCAGCTTGAATTGTTGAATCTAGAGACATTAGGATAGCTAATGGGAATAATGAGTATGCGAAAAAACGCCCATACATATTATCCCGTATAGTTTTATTTATAGAGAAATATTCTAATTGATATAGAGAAGCAAACATATTAGGATGTCAAAATGGTGAATTTGGATTTGGAGAGTGCTAAAAAAGTGAAATATTAATTTATACGAGTGGGAAGAACTCAAAAGATAGGATTTATAAAATTTAATAATTTACAAGGAATTAACCCAAGTGGAACATGAAAAATTGATTCAGAAAAATACATCTCAAACAATAGAATGAGTTCATCTATTTAATTCCATATTAATGTTAATATCTGGCATGCTATGTTTCATTTGTTAATCACCATTTATTAATACTTATCTATATCACTATAGTAAAATTTAAATAATTAAAACAATGAAACCCATTCACTATCAATGTGTAATGGATGAAAATTTTCCATGGTAGTCAACCTTAAGAATTGGTTGATGTGCTCAAATTTATATAACCCATATTCTAGAAACATATTATGTGGTTTATTTGAGCTAACAATTCCATCCAAATGATATTTTTAGTATCCAAAAAATGTTTTTGATATTTTATTTGGATTTAGGATTTTATGAAATAGTCACTTTTCTACTCTACTACATTGAGTTTTAATGAAATGGTTCATACACATGTATGATTTTTTTTGTTTCTATAAGACCATCATAGAACGAAGTCACCAGGAATCCAATAGAAGAGAATGAAATGAAAATTGGGCTTCATGTGTAAAAGTGAGTTTATTCATACATCCATTATCTTTTAAAACATTAAATTATTGTGTAAAAATCCATTTTAATCTAAAAATTATAGTGTCTGTATTAAACTATAAATTGAATGATCATACTGAATTTATTTCGTTACATGACATATCTTGGATACATAAGTTTCCCTATAACACTATGATTCTTTGTTTTAGATTACAAAAATGATATTTAATTATTAAAATATAGACTTGAATGACTAGAGTTAATTATTGATGTTAATTTTAGGAACAATAATTTGAGGTAATTAGTTGATTCAATTAAATGAAATTTACCTATAATTATTCAAAGTTTGATTTTTTGAAATCTATGTAAAATAATTTATTATTTATATCTATGCCATTATTGATTTGTTGATTTCAAATATTCAATTATAATTATTATTTCCAGATCTAAGACTTCTTATATTATTTTGATCATTTTTCATATGTGATCTTTGAGTATGTCACCTTGTAGAACATTCATTATATCTTATTAAAGATATCATTAAACAAAAACACATTAAATATTATCGATGATTTTTTACTGTTATTCTATTATCCATTAGAACACCATTTACATTGATCCATGTTTATCTCATGGTGACTAATATTAGAAATATTTGTTATGTGAAACATTTCAATCCATTAATATAAATTTTACCATACGTTTGTTATTTTCATTTTATATTAAATTTGATGTGTGGTGGTGAGTGATGTCTTGGTGAAAGGGATTCTATAAATAGCATGCAAAAATTTTAACGATTATATTTAGGGTATTAAAAAAGGTTATTATTTCATAAAATATACTTTTATTTCATTCCCTTCCAAAAAAAAATAAAAAAAAGAAATATGGTTTTGAGTTTGAATGTCAAAAATCACCATAATTAGATTGATGATTATTTACATATTTGGTTATGTTATGGATGTGATGTTTTTTTCCATGAATGGATTTAAAAAAAATTGAAATAGTTGATTGAAAAAATCAAGTAAGAAAGTGGATAAAATTTAATAATGTGAAATTAATTCACTTTTCATTCATTGATCATGATCTTTAGAATAATATTGGTATGTGTGAGTTTATATTTTAAAGGGGAGATTACCATTACATATTTATTTTGATATCATGAATTATACTTTAATAGATAAAAATATTCTTTTATCATTAAATTTTTTCATGTAAATTTCTTCAAACCATAAGACATAGAGTCCTTATAGCCTTAATAGAAAAGACCTCATGATTTTATAAGAATGTTTTCTTTAAATGGTAGAAAAATAAGTTCCTTTTCAATATTATTTGAATAAACATGTAATCATGATTTTAATATAATTATACATGCATTTTTTCTTCAGTGATGAGAGAGAAAAATTCAAAGTGAGGTTGTTCATGGCTAGATATATTTGATAAAAATGATTTAATAATATTTAATTGATCAAAGGTGACTAACCATCACTTCAAAATGAAAAAACCAAAATACATGGATGAATTAAACTTTTGAGAAAAGTGAATTTGTGTTGATTTTTTATGTAACTTGAAAATTTTATTTTATATTTTGATCCATTTCATTTGATTTAATTAACATATAAATATTAATAAGAGGGTGTTTCTCTATAATTCATTGTTGAGATTCAATTCTTCAGGACAATCATATATCATGTGTGGGTGTATTTGATGCACACATATCTTTTTGAATTTTTTTAATAATTTTCTAAGGGTACCTAGTGGATTTAATCAATAATATCAAAAAATTAATTGTATATTTAAAATTTTGAAAATTTATACCATGGAATTAATTGGACAAAAAGGGATTTAAAATTATTATTTTGGAAAATTTAATTTATTTTTGGATTGATGTTATTTGACAAAGTGTTTTTAACATTTTAGGTAAAACATTGGCCATCCACAAGAAATCACTAAAACCATAAGATTAAAACCACATATCTATCCTAATGAAGGTATATATGGAACAGTGAGCCAATGGGGAAGGCCTTCATGAGTTGTATGAGGATATGATTTTGCAAACTGGTGATAACGTGTATTGTGAGGCCCAATTCCTTTGAGGGGAGTGTGTGTAGGCATGACCCATTTCTTGTGTAAGTGAGTACATGGGAGCTCATCCCTATAATATGTTTATTATTTAAGGTTATTACCAATTTATATTTTTGTGAGAAATCAGACATGTTGATGTTTAATGTGGTAAAATGTGATGCATCTACAGTACATTAACTAAAAAATGTTGTTTTTATTCCTTAGTACCACTCCCCTATTCTCGGACACAACACTTTCACCACATTACATCCTTAATGTTGTTGGAGAACCCCCCATTACTCTATAGGAACCACCATGGGAAATGCTTGTAAAGATAAAACATGTAAGTAATATCATTTATAAGGCTCAGGATCATGATGGATCTCTTCTGGGACATTGGGAGATTTTAATGAAGCCCTCCACAAATAGAATGAAGCAATTCATGCTGAAATTAGGACTCTTTGACTACTAAATTTTTTATATTTATTTAAGAGGATCCCTAAAACATTGTAAAGACATTACACAAAAAATAACCTCATGGAGGGTTATGATGCACCAAGGATATTTAAATAAATGGATAAATTACATTCCCCCAAAAAATGGTTACACATAAAAATGAATTAGTGGACCTACATTTCTTAGAATATGATTAGTGGGTAGAAAATGGATACATCACACATTGTGCATGTTGAATTTATATGTGGAGGAATCACAATGATTAAAAAAAATAAGAGAGCTTTTGTAATAGTTATATCATTGTGAAATGGCATGTAACATGGTTAGTTGTATATAATTTCTTAAAAAAATCCCTTAAGAATATGAGAAATCACATGTACTAGAATTTATTATATAAAAGAAAATAGGATTACGGAAGTTGTAAACCCAATGATAAAGGTATCTCAATATAGATAATTGAATGACCAATTACATCTATTTTTAATAGACATATGTGGAAGGATATATTTGATTATAATTTTATGAAATGGGTCTTACTATGGTAATATGGTGACACTATATCCATGGAGGGGAGGAAGTGGCTACAGTGATATATATATATTCACATGATAGAACACATCAATGTAGTGAAAATTTAAATAGTCGATATCCCCAGATTATTAGGAGATACACCACTAATATTAAGGAAAAATAAGGAAACACATCAAGAGATTCCCTTTTAATATTAATCATTACAAATCACTCCTAAAATTTGGACAAACCACTGACCACTCTTGATTAAAAGTAGATAGAAATGGGGATACTGAGTGTTTTCTTTGGTATATAATAAGTCTTTGATAACAATTTTGGAAAACTCAAGGGATTTTTATTTTTTAATGTTAATTGAATAGAATGACTTCTAGTTACAATTTTTTAGAGAATATACTATTGGGATGAAAGAATAGTGGGAAGGAAGAGATATACATGTTACAAATCTGGATCTTTTCTGTTGTATTTATTTCTACTATGTTTTTATTTTAAAATAATTTATACCCATTATATTATTATTAATTATTTTTTAATAAAGGGGTAAAATTATTATGTTATTGGGTAGAGAATGGGTAACCCCATTGTAATGTTTGAGTCTCGAGATTAACTGATTTTTTTAATCTCTTTTATTTGTTAAATGGTTTTCGATATTTAATTTTAGGATTTTATTTGAATTTGATTATTCTTATGATTAATTTTTATTTTTAATTATTCCCATGGTTATGAATTTTTTTCACCCTAAAATTTATTTTGAATCAATACAATTAGTTTTATTATAATAATTTGTATAGTGTTTAGTGATTTATAAACGCATGAGGAATAAATAGTGATCTAATTTAGATACTTTGGAAATACAATACTATATTCATTATTTCCTAGTAATTTAAAATAAATATAATCATGAATTTAATACATTAGAAGGAGGATAATCCAAAAAACATAAATTGTGAGGATAACATTCAAAATAATCAAATATGAACAATGATTAAAAATAAAAAGTGATTGTGGAAAATTTTATTTAATAAATTAACAATTATTGTAGATTTTTTTTGAAAAGGACATGATATAATTAAAAATGGATGCTAAAACTGAACCCAAACAACATAACATTAAAATTAATGTTTCTTTTAAATTCCGTGTTCTATGTTTGATATTCCAAGAAATAATCTTTTACTTAATACTTTTACACCCATGAAAACTATATTTGAGCATTTTTCCTTAGAGAATACTTTGGATAATACTACTTCTAAACCATTAGTAGAACATAAAAATAAATTTTCACACCCCATGATAGGTGTGTTCAACTAAATCTTTAATTAAAATCACTCACTATAGTTTTTTTGTGGATTATTGGGTTGTTGGTGAGTCCAAAAACGTGTTTGAAAAAATGGATTAATGGTTTCACTTACCAAAATGTGTTTTGAGTGTGAATGAATACAAAATCATGGTTGTGTCATATGGTCCCATTTGAATTATATTCAGAATTATTAGTATTGACATGGAACTTAGGGCTGGACTATATTACCATGTGATGACATAGTGATGGATGAGTCTCCACTCGTGAGTATAGGGACTATCATTCATCATGCATGGGTGTATTTGCGGGCGTGTAAAATAGAACTGTGGATGTCAAGTGGGATGAAATGATTTGTTTCTAATTAATATAAAATTTTTAATTTTGATAAAATTCTACGATATGATTCCTTCTATTTTAAAAGATATCCATGAAACAATATTAACTGCATTGGTATTTTGTACAACTATTTATAAAATTGTTATCACAACCAATTCATGTTTTAGTGGAATTTCTAAAAAGTATTTTGTGGATTTAATACTTGGTATGATTACTCAAAACATTTATATGAATATTTTTTAGTGTGAATATGTTATTTCCCATGATATAGGAAAAGAGAAGATGTTGTATTTCACTAGTAATTCTTTAGATATAGTAGCCACAGATGTTGGAGAAGGCATTTGGAATTTGGTCGTGTTCATAGTGTCTAGAGTGGTTACACATTGGTTCATGAATCATACATTATTTTAATGTTTTATTTTATTAGTTTCATTATTTTCTATGTTACATTTATTATGAATTTATTATACATATTTTTTACTCATGAATCATTTATATAGTTTTCATTGATTTTCGTGTATTTTGGTGGTTATATATATATATATATATCTATGTGTGTGTGTGTATAGAGTGTAAAAATTTCCACATCTTAACCATTGAACCCTCGAAATTTATTTTCAACATTTTTTTTAGAGAATGTCACTTATTTTAAATAACACCTCAACTATTTCCAAGATAATGGTTATGGTCAGAAGTTACAAATATGAATAAGTATAGTTATTGTTTTAAAATGTTATTTTCTATGAATAGAGTATTCTATGTTTTTTTTAATTTAAACGTTGTATTTAAATTAATAATAAATTGAGTGATGTTATAATGATCTGAAAATTGGAAATATGAAGTAAAAATTTTGTCATCTTGTTCACCTTATATTTTAAGAAAAAAAATTCAATGATTAATAGTTTATCGCTGTTAGTTGGGATAATAACGGTATTCTTTCATGGATCAAATTTTACAATTTTATAATAAATCATAGAATTTATATAAGCCATTTTTCTAAATCTATAACCATATCTTTTGTGAACCAATTTTTTAACGTAACTAAATCCCAAGTGATTTAATCGTTGACCCAAACAAAACTTTTGTTTCCAAGGATATGTCCCTCATTTTCATTAATAAAAGGAGATAACAGACACCCATGTAAAACAACTATATTATATAAAATTATAATTTTATCTCAAACCATTTGAAATAATCTAAAGGCCTCTTTAATATTTTTAATGACCTTATGTCCCGAAGAGTTTTCGCATACTTTATTATGAAGTAAGTCATCATGAGAAAGAACAATTTTACCATGTTTATAATGAATTATTCTTATTTATTTTTATTTAATTTTACATATCTGGTCAACCTAAACCTAAAAATACACAATAACTATGTTATATTAAAATAATTATACTTTTATGAATGTGATAATTCTATTGTATAACTCAATACTCTTTATTATTCATTTGTATACCATGTTTTTGTAAGGGTCAATTTATCCAAAATAATACCACTTTCATTCAAAAATGTTTGGATAAAAAACCAACAAGATACCATAACATATTGATTTACAATTTGATGAAGGGGTTCTATAAAAATAAGTTCCAAGGGAATAAGATATCACTATGTGAACAAACTTACAGGGTAGGGAACCCATACTATAAATGGGTTTTAAAGAGTGGATTTGAGCTGTACTAGAGGTAAGATTGTCTACTTCTTGGATCCCTTCACACCTGGCATGAAGTATTTACACATCATCATTGGTGATTCATTTTCAATGCTGAATGTGATAGATGATTGTCCTAAGAGGATGAATATTCACCTTGAGATATTCAGGGAGAACCTAAGAGTCGGTCTCTACTACTTCCAGCATGATGTTATTTTTTATGAAATAAACCAAGAATTTTATCATGGAATTAGCCACCACCCCGAGTGAATCTCTTGATAAAAAAGAAGCTAAAAATGAATAAATCAGAAAACCATGTTTATCTCGGACCCGACCACCACCTCGCATATCCCCAGTATTGTAGGAACCGTCCGCATTAAGATTTAGACCACTTGATGGAGGCCTCTAGTTCACACAACTTTTCTATAAGGGACTGTTAATTATACCATCAAATATATGTTTGGGAATAAGGTGTCTAAGAGAAAGAAAATGGTCCCTGTTTTAATGGCCCAGATCCTCATGACCCCTCCCTTTTCCAAATTTTGGCGCGACTGATCGGCGGGACCAATCGGTGTCATCTAGCCTTGGTGGGATTTTCTTCTACTGCCTTCCCCATAACCCCACTTTTAGGCATTTTTAACCAATTGAAGAATTTCAGGTCTGTTTTAAAGTCATAACTAATATCTAAAAATCCCAATAAACCTCCCTATTAAATAACAATTAATCCAGTTGTGTGTAACCACCCAACCACATGGAAGAACCACGATCTGACTTCCAAGGAGTTCAAATTTCTTATCCCATAACATTGGGATCTCATCTATTTATCACACTAGAATTTCTTCCCCATCCTCTTGTCTAGTCTCCTCTTCCTTGTGCATTGAAGTCCTTTGTTCCCGAGGAAAGTGGTACACCAGTTCCGGAGCCCTGCAAGTCGCGCATCCCCTGTTCCTAGTGCGTGGAGAAAAACTTCGATCATTGATCAATCAAGAAGGGGGTTCACATTTGTCTCTCCTTTCTGTGTGTCATGCAGGGTGGGTACGCTACTGCTTTTGTAGAATTAGATGAACCAAATCGTAATGATGTTAATAAACCGATTATAAATATTGAAGGGGTGGGGTGTGATCGATGATACTACTCTGTTTTTTTTTCACTTCCATGAATAATGATTTCTGAATTATGTGGGCTTACGCCTACTGAAAATCATGGCTCTTGGTGTTATTTCTCTGTGTACTAATGAACATTAGTGTTTTTGGGTTTTTAAAGAACTGTAACATAGAATTGGTTAATTACGTATACTCGGATAAATAAATTAAAAGCACTAGGATCAGCCCTTTTCCATGATAACCCCGATTAAAGCACAGTGGAATTGAAACCATGGTGTGTGTTAAATATTTTAAATCTGAAAATACATTCATGGTCCTGCCTTGTGATAGTGGTAGCGGTTTGGTTGTTTCTTTCGCGGGCCGATTTTTGGGGTGATATGGGTGGGGATGGGATACCTTGTTGTTTTACTTTTGTTGGTTGTGAATTTCTGGCTGTGTGATTACTCTCCTTATATCACGAATTGGTGTGGGATCCTCTGTTGTTGAGAAACCATTGGCTCCTGGATTTTGGGGGCATGGGGTTGTATCCCAGGGTTTCTTTGGTTCCATTACTTTGAGGGATCTCACTTATCCCTTTGTTGTTTTGACCTGGCAAGATAACCAGGTGGGAATGCTTAAATTGTTTTTGGCTATAACTTTTTCCATTGGTTTGTGCTTATGCTGTTAGTTGTCCAGTAGTGCATAAATTTATTTTAAATGATATTACTTGAACATGGAAACAAGGACGGGAAAAATGGGGTTTTGGTTTGATGTGAGTTGTGACTTGAACATGGGTGTTATTCTGTTCTCTTATGAACGAATAGTAAGGAAAGTGTTCTTTAGGATGGCATAAGAAAACCTAGATTTGGGTGAGTGCTTATTACCTATATATATACTTTTAGTTTTTGTGTTTCATATTCCTTCCCCACCCAAGTTGAGAACATAGTGTCGAAAACCCCCATTTCCTAGGGGAGGGTGTTTTTCCCAACACTTATATTAGTGGCTGGTTATTAGCTCCTTTCTGCTCCCTTTCCTAGATATCCCAAGTATCTTCGGGCAGGCTGTGATGGCCTAAAGTACAATATTATCCCAATAATCTTCGGTCAGGGTAGTTGTGGCAGTTGGCCAAGGTGTTTGCGGGCAGGGTGTTTCTCAAGTGTCTTTGGGATGAGGCCTAGGTGTCTTCAGGCATGGCAGTGGTTGTTCTGACCCAGGTGTTTGTGAGTAGGTTGTTTCCCAAGTGTCTTTATGATGAGTCCCTGGTGTCTTCGGGCATGCCAGTGGTTGTTCTGACCTAGGTGTTTGTGGTTATGGTTGTGTGCGGTGGTTGTGGCCCATGTGTCTGCGGCCGAGATAGTAGTTATGGCCCAGGTGTGTGCGGGCGGGGTTTGGCAGTCGGGCTGAGCTGAGGTTGTGGCCCAGGTGTGTGCGGGCAGGATATAGCAGTGGGACTACGATGAGAATGGAAGGATTGGTATGATGCGTAGGATGTCTTCAATAATCAGTGGGAAAGTGGCATGGGGTACCCAAATATTGATGTGTTATTACTATACATTACTTGACTTGCGTTATTTGGGGAGTGTGCCTTGGTGAGGCATGGGTGGAAAGTTTCCTTGTTAGGTTATTGGTTATCACTTTTCTAACAGGGTATTAGTATGCCTCCCCACTTGTGCATGAGAGTCTTTGGTTTTTCCCTACTGGGTATACTAGTATGCTCACCCTACATATGTAAAACTACTTTCAGGTTTCCAGGAGGTCTTTAGGGATCGTGTTGGGCCTTACTATCTCAGACTTCGTGACAGATCATTGCAGTTGTTGTTGTTATTTATTTTGGTATTTTTCTTTGTAGTATCCTTATACATTGTGGATTTCACTTTTGTAACATGCATTGGGAATGGTTCTTGTCTTTACTTTTACTTTTAGTTTTGGTGTTGGGGGATTCCTTATCTTATATCCTTCTCCTATTTAAAGAAAAGGGTAATTCCTTCCATTTAGTGTGCGATTCCATACCATTGGTGCTGGTCGCCACTCCGAGACCTATTGAGGGTTGGTTTTTGGGGTCATTATCTCTCCTTCAACTTAAAGAAGGAAGGGCCTAGCAATCTGCTGACCCTTCCCTCCATTCGGTGAAGGTAGGCCATGACAGAATGGTATCAGAGGGAAAAGATTTGAGAGATAGGATGGAGTCTAGAGTTAGGCACAATGAGGAATACATTGGATGGTAGGGAAATAGTGTTGGGTGACCTTGGTACGTGAATTAGGCCAGGTAATACTGACTAGGACATGGGATTTTAGGTCCCCCGTGACCCGATGCAAGGACTCTAGATCTACCGAATGACTAAGTGTGACCATGCTTATTACAGGGTAGAGACCCTAGGAATGGTACATGCATCATAATGACTTGTGTTCTCGTCTTTCTGGGGTGTTTTGGGAAATTGAAGTAAATAAAAAGTTTAATAAATTTTAAGAAACGATATTATGCACTACTTGGGCATAGGCATTCCTTGTTTACTTTGTAGCTATGGTACCCGGGAGACGACCACGAGTTGTACAAGTGATCGAAACCTAGGAGGTTGACTTAGATGATCAGTAGAGGGCTGATTTTGGGAAGGAGTTCCAGGCGGAATTCCTCTCTTCTACGATGAAGGCAGAGAAGAGGAAGGAGTTACTCTCCCTCCAATAGGGGAGTATGTTGGTAAGGGAGCTGGGGATCAAGTTCAAGGATCTCATATACTTTTCTCTAGACCACTTTATGGATGAGGAGTCTTAGGAGAGATGTTTATAGGAGGCGCTCCAACCTTCTCTCCAGTACTCTGTTACCCCCTTCACCTTGTCGACATACATGGAGGTCCAAAAGAAGGCAGAGGTGGTGGAGAGGATGCACACGCTGGGTGGTGTGTTACGAGAGGGGATTCAGCTAGGCCCATAAAAGGGAAAGACTGTCAGCACCAGTCCTACAGTATCAGGAACCTCTAGGTTCTGACCAGTAGGGAGCAGGCCGCAACAGTTCCAGTTCCGGTCCATCAGTCCTCGCCCTTTCCCTTTGGTCCCAGGACCGAGGTGCTTCGTCTGTGGGGGCCATGGAAATCTTTGGAATTAGTGCCCGGACTGAGTACAGTATGGTGGCAGTGGGCAGGTTTAGCGCCCTCCTTAGTAGCAGTAGTTTCCAGCTAGGCCTTTCTAGCAGCAGCAGGGGCAGTGAGCTCCCGCTCCTCTGAGGGTAGATATTGCAGGGGGAGGCCAACCTCAGGGCGCTCCTTAATGACCTCGACTAGGGCATGGTCGGGGATGCTACCGACAGCTGAGGGGCAGAGGAGCGGGGCGTGGATAGTTTCACACCGCAGAGGCAGCAATTCCAGCGGGACTGGAGGTTGTTCGAGGTATGATCAGTTTGTTCAGTACCCTTGCTTACACCTTATTCGATACTGGAGCTTTGCACTCCTTTGAAGCACCCTGTCTGGCCCGTGCTCTGGGTCTGGATGCCGAGAGACTTCCAGTGCCCCTGGAGCTGAGCACACCAGTCGGAGGTCAGACCGACTTGTTATATGTTTTTAGAGGATGCCGATTGATGATAGGGACACATCAGTCATCCAGGGATCTATACTATTACAGATACATCCATACGATGTAATTCTAGGCATCGACTATCTATTCTCTGTAGGTGCCATCATCGACTGCTTCCGAGGAAGAGTTGTGTTATCAGACTTGGGTGGATGGCATGTAACTTTCACTGGCGAGCGGAGTGGCCAGAAAGGCAGCAGGCAAGAGTAACTTCTCCTCTCCTTGTTAGATGAGCTGTCAGTAGAGTCAGTGGATGCTGAGATGGTGGAAGTACCTGGGATCGTCAGCGAGTTTATGTACATCTTCCTTGAGGAGGTGAAGACACTACCCATCGATGTGATATCGATTTTGGGATATACTTGCAGCCTGGTGCTCGTCCGATTTCGATGGCTCCCTACCGGATGGTGCCTTCAGAGCTATGGGAGTTTCAGATTCAGATCAACGATATAATGAAGAAGGGTTTTGTTCGACTGAGTGTGTCACCATGGGGTTCTCCAGTCTTGTTTGCAAAGAAGGCATATGGTGGTCTCAGGTTGTGCATAGACTACAGGAGGATGAATCAGGTAACAGTCAAGAATCGTTATCCTCTTCCAAGGATAGACGGTCTCTTTGACCACCTGAAACGTGAAGGATGGTTCTTGAAAATCGACCTACGGTCTGGGTATCACCAGTTGAGGGTGAAGGAGGGAAACATCTCGAAGACGGCCTTCAGGTGCAGATATGGGCACTTTGAGTTTGTATTCATGCCTTTCGGTGTTATGAATTCCCTAGATGTGTTCATGGGGATTATGAACACCGTCTTCCGGGAGTACCTGGATCAGTTCATAGTTGTTTTCATTGACGACATCCGGATCTACTCAAGATCAGAGGAGGACCACACTGATCATCTGAGGACGGGTTTTTAGGTTCTCCAGCAGCACCAGCTCTATGGGAAGTTGTCAAGATGCATGTTCTGGATGTGAGTAGTGCACTTCCTTGGGCACGTAGTGTCTGAGAAAGGGGTAGCAGAGGAACCATCAAAGGTTGAGGCGGTAGTTTCTTGGGAAGCACCCAAGAACGTGGAAGAGGTCCGTAGTTTCCTCAGGATGGCAGGTTACTATCGGAGGTTTGTACCCAACTTCTCCAGAGTTGTAGCAAATTTGAGAGCCCTAACCAAAAAGGACCAGACTTTCATGTGGAGTGAGGAGTGCGAGGAAGCCTTCGACTATCTGAAGGAGAAGTGGGTTGGTGCCCCAGTGTTGAGGTTTCCAGAAGAAGGGGCAGCCTATGAAGTATTCGGTGATGCTTCGGGACAAGGCCTCGGGTGTGTGTTGATGCAGCAGCAAGGGGTGATATTTTTTGGGTCTAGGAAGCTACTCCCTCATGAGCGTAATTATTACACCCATGATTTCGAACATGAAGCGGTTGTTTTCACACTGAGGTTATGGAAGCATTACCTCATTAGAGAATTCTTTGTGGTCTTCAAGGATCACAAAAGTTTGAGGTATATATTATCCCAGTGGGACCTGAACGTACGGTAGTGCAGGTAGATGGAGTTACTCCAGGATTACGACTTCGAGATTTCCTACAATTCGCGAAAAGGGAATGTAGTGGCCGATGCTTTGAGCAGGAGGTCGCAGAAGGATGCGGTTTGGGAATTGGCAAATGCTTTGAAATCATTGGAGGAGTTGGCTTCCTTGAACATGGATGCAGGGATGGATAATGGTAGGGGATACCTGTATTAGATGACAGTACAGTCCTCTCTGTTACTTCAGGAGGAGGATTCCCACTAGGGAGACCCAAAGTGCGAAGTGATGTGTGACCGAGTTGACCAGGGCAATGCTCTGGAAGGGTGGACAGAGGATGGTTAGAACAAGATGCTTTTTCGAGTAAAGTTGTTTGTTCCAGAAGCGATGGGAGGCCAGGTTCTTAGTGAGTTTCACAAATCACCCCTAGCGGTGCACCTGGGAGTTTCCAAGTTGTATCTGGGTCTGAAGAGATAGTTTTGGTGGCCTGGAGTAAAGCGAGCAGTGGCAGAATTTGTGGCCAAGTGCCAAGTGTGTCAGCAGGTGAAGGCTGAACACCATGTTCTAGGCTGGTTGTTGCAACCTTTAGATGTCCCCAAGTGGAAGTGGGATAACATCTCGATGTATTTATTCACGGGACTACCCAAGGTGAAAGGGGGTTGCGATGCCGTCTGGGTAGTAGTGGACCGATTGACGAATTCAGCTCACTTTCTGGCGATCAAGGAGACGAGTACAATGGACGCTCTAGCACAAAGATATGAGGACGTGGTAGTGCGGTTGCATGGATTTCAGAGTTCCATAGTCTCGGATAGGGATGAACGATTTACCTCAAAAGTCTGGAGGGGTTTGCAACATGATTTTGGAACCCAGCAGCATCTTTGCACTGCCTTCCACCCCCAGACAGATGGGATAATAGAGCGCACCATCAAGACCTTGGAGGACATGATGCACGCATGTGTTCTGGACTCATGAGGATCATGGGTGCGACACTTGCCTCTGATTGAGTTTTCCTACAATAATAGCAATCACTCTTCCATTGAAATGGCTCTATTCAAAGCCCTATATGGAAGGCCATGTCGCTCACCCATGTGCTGGACTGAGGTTGGGGAAGCAGGTGTTCTTGGCCCGGAGGTGGTGTAGAGCACGACCGAGAAGTTTCATCTTATATGAGAATGGATGAAGGCGGATCATGACCAGCAGAAGTCATATGCCAATGATAGGAGGAGACCCATTGAGTTTGAGGTTGGGGACCACGTGTTCTTGAAGGTCTCCCCTCGGTGTGGACATCAGTGGTTCGGAAGGGGAAGTAAGATCTCTCCTAGGATCGTCGGACCCTTCGAGGTGTTGCACCGAGTTAACAAGGTGGATTATTAGCTGGCGTTTCCACCACACCTGAAAAGGGTGAACAATGTCTTCCATGTGTCCCAGCTTTGTCGATATCTACACGACGACTCCCACATCATAGATTGGGGAGAGTTAGATATCGAAGACGATGCAACCTTCGTGGAACAACCTGTGATGATCTAGGGTCATGAGGAGTAGGTGCTACGTGGATGAACCATCCCATTGGTTCGTGTGTTATGGAGGCATGGTGGGATTGAGGAGAGTAACTGGGAGAGGGAAGCACAGATATATGCCCAATACCCTGAGTTGTTTTGAGTTTTATCTTTTTTTTCAGTACTTGTTCGTTGTGTAATGCTTTACCTTATTGACTATGGGATGTGCAGTTTCCATTTCTGTGAATTTGTGTGATGTTTCTTAAAGGATGGGGAGCGGAGGACCAGATTCCTAGTTAGGACGCATTAATGTGGATGTTCCTAAACCCGTGCGGGCGAGTGAGTGCCGCCCAAAGTGGATAGTATCTTAACACAGAGGAGGTGAAACCCCTCTCGCACCTGGCAGAACGGTTTGGTCTTTTGTTTTGCGTGGCTGCACGGGGAAAGGAGCGGCAGGGTGTCCGTGGTTGTGGAGGAAATAAGGTGTTCCTGTGTCAGGGATGTTCACTCCTAGGAGGTATCTTCTGGGGTGGTTGTTCGGACCCCCCCTCTTTCCTTCGGGACTGGTTCTGGATTCTCAAGGGTGAGAATAGTTTAAGTTATCTGATGTAATGCCCCAGACCCTCATGACCCCTCCCTTTGAAAAATTTTGGCACGACTGATCGGTGGGACCGATAGGCGCGACCGATCAACACGACCGATCGGTCGGACCGGTTGGTGTCATCCATCAATGTTGGGATTTTCTTCTTCATCCTTCCCCGTAACACCACTTTTAGGCCTTTTTATCATTTTGAAGAATTTCAAGGCCGTTTTAAGCCATAATTAATATCTAAAAATACCGAGAAACCTCGCTATTAAATAAAAATTAATCCAGTCATGTGTAACCACCCAACCATGTGGAAGAACCACGATCCTACTTCCAAGGTGTTCAAATTTTTTATCCCATAAGATTGGGATCTCATATATTTATCATGCTGGATTTTCTTCTCCTTCCTCTTGGATAGTCTTCTCTTACTTGTGCATTGAAGTCCTTTGTTCCCGAGGCAATTGGTTCACCTGTGCCAGAGCCCTGCAAGTCATGCATCCCCTGTTCTTAGCGCGTGGAAAAAAACATCGATCATTGATCAATCAATTAGGGGTTACACCTTCGTCTCTCCTTTCTGTGTATCATACGGGGTGGGTATGCTACTGCTTCTGTAGAATTGGATGAACCAAACCTTAATGAAGATAATAAATGGACTCTAGAGAATGAAGGGGAGGATTGTGATCGATGATGCTGCTATGTTTTTTCTCCTCTTCCATGATTAATGACATCCGAATTGTGCGGGCTTACACCTATTGAAAATCATCATCGTTGGCGGTCTTTCTTTGTGCACTAATGAACCTCTATGTTTTTGGATATTTAAAGAACTGTAACATGGAATTGGTTAATTATGTATACTCAGTTATGTAAATTGAAAGTACTAAGAACAACCCTTTTCTGTGATAACCTCGGTTAAAGAACAGTGGAATTGATACCATGGAGTGTGTTAAATCTTTTAAATCTGAAAATACCTGCATGGGCCTGCCATGTGTTGGTGGTAGCAGTTTGGTAATTTCTTTTGCGGGCCGATTTCTGGGGTGATACGGGTTGGGATGGGATCTCCTGTTGTTGTACTTTTGCTGGTTGTGAATTTGAGGCAATGTGATTACTCTGCTTATATCACGAATTGTGGTGTGATCCTCTGTTGTTGACAAACTGTTGGCTCCTAGATTTTGGGGACATGGGGCTGTATCTTAGGGTTTCTCTGGTTCTAGTACTTCATGGGATCTCACTTATCCCTATTTTTTTGTGACATTTCAAGAGAACCTGGTGTGAATGCTTAAATTGCTATTGGTGTTAACTTTTTCCCTTGGTTTGTGCTTATGTTGTTAGTTTCCTAGTAGTGTAGAACTTTATTTTAAATGATATTACTTGAACATGGAAAAAAGGATGGAAAAATGGGGTTTTGGTTTGATGTGAGTTGTGACTTGAATATGGGTGTTGTTCTTTTCTCTTATGAATGAATAGTAAGGATAGCGTTCTTTAGGCTGGCTGAAGAAAAACCTAGATTTGGGTGAGTTCTTGTTACCTATATAAATACTTGTAGTTTTTGTGTTTCTTATTTGCGCCCCACCCAAGTTGAGAACTTAGTGACGAACACCCCCATTTCACGGGGAAGGGTTTTTTTCCTAACACTTCTATTAGTGGCTGGTTATTATCTCCTTTCTGCTTTCTTTCCCGGATAGCACAAGTATCTTCGGGCAGGCTTTGATGGCTTGATGTCCATTATTATCCCAAGAATCATCAGGCATGGTAGTTGTGGCAGTTGGCCCAGGTGTATGAGGGCATGTTGTTTCCCAAGTTTCTTCGGGATGAGGCACAGGTGTATTCGGGCGTGACAGTGGTGGTTTTGAACCAAGTGTTTGTGGGTAGGTTGTTTCCCAAGTGTCTTCGGGATAAGGCCCAAGTCTCTTCGGGTGTGGCAGTAGTTGTTCTGACCCAGGTGTTTGCTGGTATGGTTGTGTGTGTTGGTTGTGACCCAGGTGTCTGCAGGAAGGATAGTGGTTATAGCCCAGGTGTGTGTGGTCAGTGTTTGGCAGTGGGATTGTGGTGAGGTTGTGGCCCAGGTGTGTGCAGGCGGGGTATGGCAGTGGGACTGTGATGAGAATGGCAGGATTGGTCCGATGCATAGGATGCATTCAATAACGAGCGGGAAAGCAGCGCAGGGTACCCAAATATCAATGTGCTATTAATATAAAATACTTGACTTGCATTATTTGGGGAGTGTGTCTTGGTGAGGCTTGGGTGGTTAGTTTCCTTGTTAGGTGCTTGGTTATCTCTTTTCTCAAAGGGCATTAGTATGCCTCCCCACTTGTGCACAGGATTCTTTGGTTTTTCCCTAGTGAGTATACTTGTATGCACACCCTACGTATATAAAACTGCTTTCAGGTTTCCAGGAGGAATTCGGGGATCATGATGGGCCATACTAGCTCAGACCTCCTGACATATCATTGCAGTTTCTGCTGTTCTTTCTTTTGGTATTTTTCTTTGTAGTATCCTTATACATTGTGGATTTCACTTTTGTATCATGAATTGGGAATGGCTCTTGGTTTTACTTTTACTTTCATTTTTGGTGTTGTGCAATTCACTATCTTATCTCCCGATCCTATTAAAGAAAAAGGGTATTTCCTTCCATTTAGTGTGTGATTCCATACCCTTGGTGTTGGTCTCTACTCTGGTACCTATTGAAGGCGGGTTTTGGGGGCCATTATCTATCCTTCAACTTAAATAAAGAAGGGCCTAGCAATCTGTTAATCCTTACCTTCATTCGGTGAAGGCGAGTGGTGACACCTATGCTTGAGAGTAATTACAATGTACGCAACCACACACCTGGTCCTCACAACAAGGGCCAGATGCGAGATCGTGTAGCGTTTTATGCATGCTTGGTTCCAAGAATCCCATAAAAACCAGTACCCAACTGTGAGAATGATAGTCCTCAACTTCATTTCCGTTAAATTATTCTTTGGGCCTTGGAGACATTGTTGAATGAAATCATTACCAGTGGAGGAATGCATTGGAATTATCGAAACATATCCCACCAAATGCCATTTGTATGTTTCCCAATCACTTGTGAAAAATTGGTGGAGGATTGTTTCCTCCTTGGGATTAAGGTCTTAGAAGAATTTTGAGACCATAAGGGTGCCCTTGCAACTTATTGTGTCATTAGTTGGTAGAGAATTGTTGCACACCCACCATATTAGAAAGTTGTGCTTCACCGGGACCTAATTTTACAAAGTGATGAATATACATGAAGCCCGCGAAGATGGGAGATCCTAGGTAATCTATAGAAAAATTTCTTAGTTGAAGGGACAAGTTCGACTTAGTTGAATGAATCTTTCTCTCCATACGATGTCTTGAAATAAAAATGCTACTTTATTGTAGTTGATACATTGTCTGATCCATCTACACAACTCTTCCAGGGATCCATTAATACCTCTGATTGATATCCAATTTCAATTGGAATAAATAACCATGTCATCTATATACATGATATGGGAGACCCCCTCGGGAATAGGACCTACATTTTTAAGGGGCGATTATGACTTTCTCCAGGTTCTTATTGATCATACTGCTGAGATTTTCCTATGAAAAAATAAAGTGACATGAAATTAGGTTATCCCCTTGCCTATGTCCATAAAAAAATTTAAAAAGAACATAGCTCCTTACCTTTTTAATGATTGAAACCAAGGAGGAATTGAAACAACTAATAAATAGGTCTACACTCCATACTGATAAAACTATACCTCACAGAATCCTCAAAATAAATCCCCATTCAATTCTATCATATGCCTTGTCTATATATATTTTGATAGAAATATTGGATCCAAGATATTTCTTCTTGATATCAAAGATCACCTATTTATAAATACCAATAGATCATTGAATAGACCATTATTTAATGAAACCATGTTGCTCACTTGATATCGAGGAGGAAAAGTAGGAGGTATGTCTTCTATTGAGAAAACTAGCTCCCACCTTGTAGGAGAAATCTCACATGCTAATTGACCTATATATACTTAGAGAAGAGGGATGTTTCAATTTGGTAATGAGGGAAATATAGTTCGTATAAGAAACAATTGGAAGGATCCCTCCCCTAAAAAATTCATGTATCATTTTAATGAGCTCATATTTCACGATTTCCCATGAAGCCATATAAAAAATCATAGGAAGTTGTTAGGATTGGGTGGGATATCCTGATTATGGGAAAAAATCACCTCCTTGATTTCCTCCATAGCCTACAATGAACAAATCATTCCATTATTAGAGTCAAAGACCATATAAGGGGTGTTATAAACGAGATCCACATGAACACCCTGAAACCCATCTTGCATGCTGGGGTTAGGGTCATTAAGAATTGAATGAATAAAAGTATTTTACATATAACCCACAACATTGGTATCATTTGTAAAGGACCCATTTCTTATTTTAATGTTGGAATGATTGGTCTACTTTTTATCCTTGATGTATTCATGGAATTATGTTGTGTTATTACACTTATTTCATCCTTGAAACGTTATATTATTTATTGACCACATATTATTATTTTAAAAATAGCTCAAATAAGCTATTTGTTTGGACCATAGAGTAGAAGAGATCCTCATTCTAGGAATCATCAAGGGATTCCTCAATGTGACCTATCTCAGATTTTAGTGATTAAAGGTCATTCATATTGGGGTTTTTCCACTCAAGACACTGATTTTTCTCCCACTTTAATCATCTCAATTCATAATGGAATCCTTTCTAATTGTTTCCTTGAATAGGCTAGTTCCATGATGCTCTCACTGCGTTTGAAATAATCTTGTCAAGGATTCCATTATCTCAAACCTTATCCATGTCATCCATAATATTGAAATGGGAATTTATAAATCAATAAAAAATAATTATTAAACTATCTAGAATAATTTAGGAACAATTAAATTTGTATCAATAAAAATGAAATAACAACAACATTATAAACATGTATAAAACAAATTAAATTACTAAAAACTAATGATGAAAATAAATGATAACTAACTAATATACACATATATATATATATATGATTATTATAAATTTAATTTACTTAAGGTAATATATATTACTAAGAATATTATATAAGTGATTATGATAGTTATGTTTGCTGTAAAGTTTGTTAGAGTGCATCTTACCATGCGGGAACCCAAAGCAAGGGATTTTTCATATAAAAATATCTTTTCAATGAGTTATAATAATTTTTATTAAACATAATTATTATATGTTTTTATTATCATATCATATAAATAAATAATATTTTATTTCCATTTTATTTTATTGGTATTCATATTTCATTTTTCTTACTCCTTTTTCAAAGCCCATTATTCCTAAATTATGATGTATATAAGGGATTCTTTCAACACAATTTCAATTCATTGAGTTATAATTATTCATATTGAATACACTTCCTATAATTTTGATTCATTCTATAATAGGATTTTATTAAATTATACTTCTTCTTAAATTTTTGGAGATTTACATTTAATTCTTATAATCAAAATTTTAAATTATTTTTAATTATGAAATCCAAATATTTGTAAGAGGGTTTTTAATCGATGCTATTTTTATTGAGTTTTAATATTTATTAATAAAAATATTAAAAAAATTCGTTTAATATACCATATTATAACATTATATTTTATTTCATATTTATTTTATAGGGATTTAAATTCTGTTATCATAACACCTTTTCAAAATATACTTGGTGTATAAATTATAATGTTTATAAGGGTTTTCTCCTCAAAATTTTATTTTATTATTCTATATACTATTTTTACCACTTTTTTCTTTATATAGAACCGTAAAGATTTTTTTAATCACAAATTTATTTAATTTTATGATATTTATAATTCTATTTAATGTTTTATCCTTCAATGAATTATTAATTCAAATGTTACCTAAGCAGTAACGGATTTTCCTGAATCAACTATTTTTCTTGAGTTATAATCACTCCTCTTTGACAATGGTATTATAAAATAATTTTATATTATCATATTATCTTATTATATTCAATATAATCTTTATTATTTAAGTAATTTATATTTTCTTATCAAATATTTATTATTTGATCAATATCCTTATTCATGAAAAATTTCCATTCCTAAGAATAATTCTCAATATTGGAAATAGATATTTTTCATTTATGTCATTACTATTTATTTATAAAAATGATATAAATTTTTATTTTTTAGTCGAATTTTTTTTTATTTCTCATTGTAATAATATTTATGTTGACCAAATTTCAATATTAATATTTCCTATGCTTTTAATGATGTGAGTTTTAATAAAGTTATTTTAAAATATTTAAACGACCATTCTTTTTTTACATTAATATATTTTATTTTAAACATTAAATTTATCATGTTAACCAATATTTATTTGATCTATTTTATTATATTGATTTATTTTTAGTGATTATTTAAAAAACGTTATTTCTTATTATTAAAAATTATAATTAATGTTATTCACAACTTATCTTTTTTACAAACATATGTGTAATTTTTTTAATAATTATTTAATGGTTGGAAATTTTACTTTTCCACCTTATCCCCAATATATATATATATATATATATATATATATATCATAAAGAGTAATTTTTCATGAATCACCTTCAAAATTACCTTACAAAATACTCTTTTTGGTTAGTTTATTTTTGATATCATTTGATCTAATTATTAATATCATTTTTGTGATACCATTTGAAAATATTATAAAATCCATTTCTTATCTATTTGGGTTTCATGATTTCATTGATTTCGTGTCGAATACATGTGTATGGATAATAATTATGTGATTGGTAGAGTCTTATATATCTTTCCATTGAGATTCTAATGATTTATATCTCTAGAAAAAATGATGTTATTTTTGGAATTAGTTGATATATTATCCAAACCATCTATGGAATCAATTTATATGTTAACAAAAATAAGCATGGATAAAATTCATATGTCCAAAAAATCAGGCATTAAAACAATTGACATATTCACAAAGCTATTTATTTTCCAAAGTGATATATTTAAAATTCTTGTCATGGAACTAATTATTTTTAACTCAGTTCATATTGTTATGACTATATATTAATTTGTTTATTACATATTTTTATTCCATATTTCAATATAATGCCATGTGCATATGTTATTATTTCTTAGAAATGATTATTTTCTCTAATTCTTATATAATGGTAAGGTTAGAATATTTTTTTGATATATCATTTGCTTTATTTTCTTATGGAGAACTATTATGAATCTACATTTTTAATCAAATATTTGTCAAGTATTTATGTTTTCTCACGCGTTCATGATCTAACTATTTAGGAATCATTTATAATTTTTCCCTTACTAAGAATTCAAATACACTAATTATTTTGTTATACACTTCCATAAGAAATTATAAGAAAGAATATGTATAGATTTATGTTTTATATAGACATTAAATATGTGATATGTTGAAGAAATAATGTATAATAATTTTTTATGTGTTTACACTCTGAAGATACTATACTTTATGGTAATGAAATTATTTTATTAAACAATGAATTAATATTATATGAAAATATATGTATGTTTATCATGGTTAATAACACTAAGTATCACATCCATTATTTTAATGTATGTGTTTTTAGAATCTTACCTAGGAGTCTTGATTTCAGTTACTTCAAATTCTCTATTCAAACTTGATTGAATTTCAATAATTCAACCCTAAATACAAGGGATCTATTTTATTTTTAAGCAACTGATATTACAAAATTATGTTCTATCATCTAATGTTAAATAAAAAAATTGGGTCATTACATTTATAAATGTTCCATTTTCATATAATGACATATTAAAATAAAAAAACCAATGGTATATTGGAATGAATATGTCCTCAGATCTTGTAATTTGGTGGTTATTTTGGTAAAATAAATGATTGAACACATCTATATTACTTTAATCTCTCATTCCATGGAAGAATCCACTTTTAATATCCAATTCCTTAGGAATAATATATTTTTTGTGAACCAACCGTATTATTTTATGTAGATGTACATTGATTTGACCTTTTTATAATGTTTCTAGAATGTTTATTTAAATTTATTCATATTTTTTCTCTGTTGAAAAGTCAATTCATGAGGATAATGTATGTATAAGGAATTTATTTTCTTAAAATTTTAATTTTAAATGGTTTTAATATCAAATTTTTATTATAAAATTTTTTTCTTCCACTTTCATGTCACTAATATCTTTATGATGATTTCCACATTAATTTTATATTATTCTCACATTTTTTTAGAATCCACTTCTAGCACTTTTTTAGTGTTTGGATGGTTATTCTAGGGATTAGACTTAGATAAATTGTGGAGTTATTTTCCTCATATTGGTATTACTAGAGTCACATTTCCATTGATTTCTAGAACTAGTTGGAAAGTAATTATATTGGTTCTTTAGAAAATATTTCAATGAATAATAATTGATGTTTCATTAAATAATTTACCACATTTTTAATTCCCATATATTTTTAACATTCTAGGTTCAATACAGATGATTTTGAACTAACCAAATACCATTCAACCCGATTATTGATCACATGATTGATAAAGATCTATTTGTAAATAATACATCATAGATCTACATTATTGGACACTGGGTGGTGGTGGTTAAAATGATCTTACCTCATTAATTAATATGGAATCATTGTCACATCTACCAAATGTAGGATAATTATGTGAAAACATCTCTATAAGGTCATTATCCAAAATTGAATTTATTTAATTATATACCCTTTAAATTAATACACCCATGGGATGAATTAAGTTTTCTTTAATAATAAATGTTTCCATTATGTTAAATAATAATTCAATATGTGTTTAGTGGTAATAAAAAGTTGACTAAGGGGATTCAATTTTTAGTGGAAAAGGATTTCGATCTCACTTCTTGGAAATATATCTTGGATATATTTTTTAAAAAAATTCAATGGAATATGTTATAATAGATAAATTGATCATTATATTTCAATAAAATTATTATGAATTATATTTTTAAACTAGTTCATGATTTGTATTTTTTATCAATTATTGTTGATGATCACTAGAAATTGATGATATGTGTTTATAACCCTTTAAAATGATTTTTAGATTTTTCAAAAAATGTAGGGGTTACATGGGGATTGCTTGAGTTGAATTTGTGAAACTTCCCAATCCACATAAATTTTTTCACATATACAATAAAACAACATAAAATTTTCTTGACTATGTATGAGAATTCATCATGTTTGAAAAGTTCATGTATGAGAATTATTCTAAGTATGAACATATTCTCATACATAGAGACCCACTAAGAGAATTAAAACAAAATGTTTAAATTTTGGTCAACATATGAAAATTTCATCTACATGAATTCTAACTCATCAATGTGAATGTAAAGTAAGGATTTTTGAACCGGTAACCAACTATTTGAATTTTAATAATGTCATTTCTGTAAAAATCTACAGTTCCAGAAATGAATATTCTAATGTTTCGATAGCCTAATGATGATAAAAATATTAGTTAATAGTAACAACATCACATATAAAAAGTTATTCAAGATGATTCTTTAGAGAACTAGATAATTTTGATTAATGTTAATATATGATCGATGTTAGGGGATGGATTATCTTAAAAAAAATCTTGGTGCAAAATGATAAAGATATATATAAATAATTTCCATATATTAAATCAGGAATATTCATCTGATGATGTTGTTTGCTTATTATTATTAAGTAAAAATCTATATCCAATAATGTCATCATTATTACTAAGTTTCAATGTAATGATTAATTGAGTTGGTGGGGTTTTTCCTTATATTTAGAGATATATGATGTTATATTCTAATACTGCTTCAGGGAGTGGAAGATGACAAATTTTCTCAAGATTAAAAAATTTACTTTTTTTGAATTACTCTCAACATTGATAAATGTTGGAGATCTTTTTTTGGTTTTTTTGATGAAATATCAAAAAATTAGAAATTTATAATTGGTTTTTTGCATACATGGACTTAGTACCGGTTGAAAATAAATAAAATATATTGTTATATGATTATTAGTATTACTAAATGATTAAATAAAAGGGGATCACAGTGTTTTATTCTATTTGGTAGAATTGAGACTTGATTTCAATAAAATTTTTTGTTGGAACTATATTAATTCATTCATTATATGCCTCTTTGAATATTAAGAAATTTTTTATTAGGATATGTGGGTTATTAATGAATATCAATCCTTATAATAAAAATAGTTGGATTTATATGGAGTTCATGAAGACAATGTTTAGAGTTTATCTTGTATATCATGTGGCACTTGATCATAAAATTATATTGTTTTCCTATGTCAATGAGAGATTGTTCTACATCAAATATTCATGATGTGAAAATTTATATAATAATATAAATAAAGCATCATAGAGAATGATCATCATTTATTATTTCTGGTATATATTATGTACTCAAGTGACCACTATATCCTTTTTGAATATAATCATTATATCATAACATTGTAGCTACATACTGTAGTGATATTATAAAAAGGTTTTATGAGATATAACTTGTATTATTGTAACATTATGTTAACTTTTTTCTTTTGCTAAAAGAATCTATTGGTAAAGAGAACAACCATCTGTTTAAAGGAGTTTGTATTGTTGAAGGAACTGAACATGGTAAAATACTATGTTTAGTATTAATTTATTCTTTTAACATGAACTTGTAGGTCGTTCATACCTTTTAAGAGGACTAGAGTACAATAAGACAAAGAGGATTATTTTATAGAGATCTAAAATCATATAAAATGTTTCAACCACTAATTCATCCCAATATCATTCTTAGTGGATCTTTTAGTCATAAGAACAACAATTGGAATCGAAACATGATTCCCTCAGTCACATATAATCTATACTAAAAATGGATAATTTAATCTCTATATAAAATATAGGTTTTCTAGTTTTTTATAAAGATAAATATTATATCCTGAAGAATAATATTTTTCAATTTATTCTACGTCTATTCATATAAGAAATAAATACTACTATACAATGTTTTCAATCCATTTCTAAATGAGATCAAATAATATCAACTGATAAAAAATTGAAATTTATAGAAATGTTTATAATACTAATTTTACATCATTATAGTAAATATTTCATTGAAATGTTATTGGGTTATAGACATCCAATGATATTTGGAAAAAACTAGAGAGATGTTATGAATGCAATGTTAATGTCATAGAGGATATGTTGAATATCTTGAGACTAGTTTAATAATGTGAAGATGGATGAGGGTGAATGTATATATGATTATTCAATATTGGTTAATGAAATTTTATGTAACATTATGATATTTAGTGAGAAACATGATGAATAAAAAATTATAAAGATATATATAATTATCTTTTCAGGTAGATTCAATCCTAAAGTCGCATCTGTTGAAGATATAGAAGAAATTTACATGTAAGGACACCATAAAATACTTATTTTATAAGAAATAAAAATGTTACAATCCTTTAAAAAGAATTTTTGAGATAAAATTTCATTTTAGTATATGAAGAAGCTGATAATAAGAGTTTTTGATAAATGTGAATTTTCAAGTGATCCATAGAGTGAAGAGGAATATGAAGACCAAAAACTAGAAATTTCTCTTATTTTATAATTTTTTTATAAGTGTAAGAGTACAAAAAAACACCGATGTTTTAAATATAAAATTTATTAATACAGTATTTTTTATAAAGCTTCCTAATATGGATAGATATGATAATGAATGTAAGGAGGATTGGAAACTATAAATAATGAAGTACTATAAAATTTGAAGAGATTTTTTCAAACAATGGTGGTAGAAAATAGATAATATCATAAAGCAATATGATAAATCATTTCTGAAAAAAAGATTATGATCACTTATCCTCTAGTGAATATGAATGTATTTCTGGTGGAAAACTATTCAATTTTTGGGATAATATTGAAAATGGGTTTAACAATTCACGAATATGGGAAGATGATTTAGAACCAACTGGGAATCCACAGATGTATAAAGATGATCTTGAGGACTATACTGGTTCGAATTACAATCTCAATAAGGGAAAAATAGTTCCCAAATAATACAATATATCCACCAAATTGATGGACGATGTTATAAAAATGGCTGCTCTACTAATTCAATAAATAATGAAACTCAAGGTGAATTTTTTGGAACATGAAAATATTCTAATTTATATTGAAGTAAGGTTTGATTTTAAAAAATTAGTGATGAAAAATATACTATCCAAATATCTATCAACAAATAATTAACTGAATAAAATCAAGGAATTTTTTAGAAATTATATTGATGTTATATGTCACGACCCATCCTCGGGGCCCGTGCCGTGACTACCCCAAGCCCACCTTCCATAGGCCAGGGGCTGGCGACTAGCACAAAGGCGTAAAATCTCGGAAAATGGGAAGTCATTGCCTTTGTAAAGTAAACAAACACCATAGAGTAAGCAACAGAAGAAGTAAACACTAAGTAAAAGCTGGTACAACAGTATGTGCGGAAAAAGGTAAATGGGCCAGTATACAAACCCAAACTGAAAGTAAAGTACAACTCGAAAAGGAAAACATCAACTGTAAAGTAAAGCCACACCGTTGAGCTGTCCACTGGAAATTCCACCTGAAGGGTGGGTACAGATAGCTCCACTACTCCTCGGTTTCCACCGTCCACTCCGAGTATGTCCCGCCCAGTGGTCCACCTCCAGGTACCATCTTGCTCTGCAAGCCTCAACCACGATCAACGCTGTCCGTCGTCTGCAACCAACACAACGTAGTGCGGGCATAGCCCGTGCAGGGGTGAGTATAAGCTACTCAGTAGGGACCCCGAGACCCCCGAAGGTCTCCCAAAATCCACAAAGTATAAACCACAATGGAAAGATACAATCACGATGTAACAACTGACACTGCTTAGGTATATGCCCATACATATACCAAAGTCATCAATTCCAATACGCTCCAACCTCCGAGCCCAAGTACAACCCAGTCCACAGAGGAATGTATACATATTCCACACTGGAAAGCAAAACGTAATCCACACCGGATAGCACAACACAATCCAAACAGGAAATCAAACATGATTCATCTCACCCAGGTATAATTCTTCAAAGACGATAGAGATGGTCACTGATTCATCAAAGTCGTCAGACCCACAAAGGATCGATAGGTACTAACACCCGCAAAGACCCACACAGTATCGGTAGGAAACTAACCCCCGCAAAGACTAACACTGGATCTGTAGGCGCAAGCTCACACAGAACCGCTGAGCATTGACCCACACAGGATCGAACCCACAAAGGATCGGTAGCACTGATCCACATAGGATTGCTGAGTGATGTAGTCGTCACCGTCGAATCCACTGAGGATCTCTGTACAGTCATCTTCGTCACAGTAGCAGTCGCAGACAACACTAGGGTTCTCGCACACAACAAGCTCGTTCGGGAGGGTCCGCTCCACGAGCCGAGAGGCTGATACATCAACTGACACATAGTCCAGAGATGATGTATCCAAAATTTCTGTATCGTCAACAGGAACTCAACTTCACAGACGGTGCGTCAATCAGACATCTGGTCTGAGAGTTATTGGCTTTTTCG
The DNA here is from genome assembly GCA_963277665.1 of Viscum album. NCBI lineage: Eukaryota > Viridiplantae > Streptophyta > Magnoliopsida > Santalales > Viscaceae > Viscum > Viscum album. The sequence goes on from OY728166.1 coordinate 824,047,897, forward strand.
TCCCAGCGGCCCGGTTGGTCTTTAAGGAAAATACAACCCGACCGTACTCCACCTACATCCAAACCTCGGGCGGAGATAGCCAAAAGATCCTTCTCACTAAGAGGAAAACAAAAAAGTCAACGGCACGTCAATCAGACATCCGTAGCTCAAGATATGAGCGTTTCCGCTCTGAGGCCCCAGTTGGTTTCGTGTATGAACCAACCCGGCTAAACAAAAAGTATTCCGAAACCTTGAGTCTGATATACCGAAACGACTTTATATATTCAAGGATCACATTGTAACTGACGGTGCATCAATCAGAGGTCTGTAGCCCGAGTTATGGTCAATTGAACCCAAACGGTCCGAAAACGGGGGTTTCGGGCCCGGACCGACCCAGCCAGAGACCCCCCGGTCTGCCCGAACCGGGTCGACCCTCCCCGAGTCCGGGTTGGCCCGGCCCGGCCTGGCCACGGCCCGGCCTGGCCACGGCCCGGCCTGGCAGACCAGCCAGAATGCCGGTCCGGCTTGGGCACAACGCGCCCAGCGCGGTGGCCAGCTTGGCCTTTGGTCGAGCCGTTTCGGCAAGGGGGGGCGCCTACCCCCTGTGTAACCGCGCCCCTCCCCCAATTAAGGGGGTCGTTTTGGCTGACAGGCCGGGTGTTTTAACCCCGGGCTACACACCTTTCCGGCCGGCCCACCCTGGCCGGCCGGTTCCTGCCTCAACGGGACCGGCGACAGCCGGTCCCCTTCTTCTCCGACACCGGTGGCCCGGAACCGGCCACCGGTTACCCTGCTCCGCCGTGGCCCAGAACCGGCTGCGGCTTGGTTCATCCGGAGTGGTGTGACAACACCGCGTCCTTCCGCCGCGGCCCCGCTCCGGCCACGGCGTCTTCGGTTTTCTTCGACGCGGCGCGACGACGTCGCGTCCTTGATCAACTTCGTGGCGCGGCGCGACGGTGCCGCGAAGTACTTGCCATGCGATTTCCACGTGGTGCGATGACACCACACCATTTGTCCAAACCAAAAAGTATCAAAAAGAATAAAAGAGGAGGGTCGACCATGTTTGTGCGGTCCGGCCCCCTCTCGTTAAATGATAACATTTAGTCGAAATCCACGAAGATCGACAAACTAGAATCATGAACGAAATTAATTAAAATAAATCCCCTACCTCGGTTTCAGGAACGGTGCAAGTCAACGAGCCGCGGAAGAAGAGAGTCGTGGAGGTCAGGCGTCGTGGAAAACGAACATGGATTCCATTGACGTTAAGGTGCGTCCGAAGAGGAAAAGTTGTTGGAGAAGTTCTTCAAGTTCTTCAGCGGAGATGTTCTTCGCTAAGGACTGTGTTCTTCGTCGGAGTCCGAGGTGTTCTTCACGTTCATCGTCGAAGTTGAAGAAGAAGATGACTTCCTCAAACCATTAGCCATTTCCTCCCAAGTCTCCACCACAAGAAAAACTATCCCCAAAATAAAATAATCCTCCCACTTATTTTATTAACCGAACATAGGTTTTTGAATTAAAAGAGTTTGAAAAATGAAAACCCACATTTAACTCACTTAAGTTATTAACAAAAGATGTTATAAAATTAATGGGGAAATCAGTTAGAAAAACATAAATGGGGGGGGGGTTTAGAGGGGTTAGGAAAGTGAGGGGTTGGGCTCGTGTGGGTCCCACCCTACATTATCCTCTCATGTTTGGTTATCAAAAGTGGGTCCCACCCCCAACATCCTTACTTAGGATAAAACTACCAAGTGGGAAAATAAAATTTTTTAATTTTTTATTTTCAACTACCACAAAAATTAATAACTCCCCTCGCGTAAACGCAACTCTGAAATAGAAGTTCCTAAGCAATTACCGGCGCTGCGGTTCTATCGGTGCCCTCAGAATTTGATTCCGGGCACCATCTCAAAAGTTAGAAATTCCCACTCGTTCGATCACTGAACGTACCCGAGATAAACTTCGGATTGAAATTCCGGGAACTACGGGCCTCGAAATCAAGTGCCGTCTGAAACCGCGTTCTTGTAAAATTCCAAAAAAAATTAAGAAAACATTTCCCTTGAATTTTATGGGTCTTTACATTACTCCCACCTTAGGGCTTTACGTCCCCGTAAAGATACATCGAAAACTAGGGAAACAAATGTGGGTACTGAGCACGCATCTGAGCCTCCCGCTCCCAAGTGCTCTCCTGGAGGTTCCCGTGCTGCCATCTGATGCGCACTAGAGGAATCGACCGTCCACGTAGGACCTGCTCCTATCGATCCTCGATCTCCACCGGGACCTCTGCAAAAGTCACCCCATGATCAACGTCTTGCTCCCCATGGTCAATGATGTGCGTCTGGTTGTGCACGTATCTCCTCACCTGAGATACGTGGAAGACGTCGTGCACCCGGTGCAACTAAGGTGGTAGAGCCCAGTGATAAGCCGCCTGGCCAATCCTGTTGAGGACCTGGAATGGTCCGATGAAGCGTGGAGACAACTTGCCGCCTCAGCCAAATCTCCGTAATCCACGTTGAGGTGAGACACATAAAAAGACGTGGTCGCCATCCTCGAACTCTAGTGGCCTCCGCCTCCTGTTAGCATAAGACTTTTGTCGGCTATGAGATGTCCTCATCCACTCCTGGATGACCTGGACCTTCTCTGTCATGGCCTGGACCATCTCCAGTCCCACAAGTACTGACTCCCCAGGGTCTGTCCAGCACGAAGGAGATCTGCAAGGTCGGTCGTACAATGCCTCGTGTGGTGCCATCCCGATGGTGGAGTGGTAGCTGTTGTTGTACGCGAACTCCACCAAGGTTAGGTGGTCATCCCAGCTGCGACCAAAGTCGAGGACGCATGCATAGAGCATGTCCTCAAGATTCATAATGGTCCTATCCGTCTAACCTTCCGTCTGAGGGTGAAAGGTTGTGCTCAGACGTAGCTGCATCCCGAACGCCTCCTGCAACCCCTTCCAAAGCCGGTATGTAAAGCGAGCATCTCGATCAGAGACGATAGATGATGGCACACCGTGGAGCTGAACAATCTCCTGAACATAAAGTTGTCCCAAGCTCTCCACTAAGACCTGCTCTCTGATGGGTATGAAGTGAGCTGACTTGGTGAGTCGGTCGACAATCACCCAAATGGAGTCGTGACCTCTGGATGTTTGAGGAAGTCCTGTCACGAAGTCCATAGATATTCCGTCCCACTTCCACTCTGGAACCTCCATGGGTTGTACCAACCCTGCTGGTACCTGTTGCTCAGCCGTCACTAGCTGGCAGGTGAGGCATCGAGAAATGAACTCTGCCATAGCCTTCTTCATGCCCGGCCACCAGTGCTGTCGTCTGAGATCCTGGTACATCTTTGCCACTCCAGGATGTACCGCCAAAGGAGAAGTGTGAAACTCTCTCAGCACCTCCTCCTGTAAAGAAACTGGTACCAAGGTAGGTCCTCTAAAAAGGATGTCGTGCTCTGCTCCATGGGAGAAGCCATCAGGTGCCTGTCTTGAGGATATCTGTGTACGCCGCATCTCATAGTCAGCGTCCCCTCGTTGTTCCTCTCTGACCCACTACAGCAGTAGAGGAGTGATTGTGAGAGACTGAAGGAAGGCTGCTCCATCTCTATCCACAAAGGATATCTACAATGCGGCTAGCTTCTCTCTCTCCTCATGAAGTAGCTGAATGCCCATCCTCCTACTGAGAGTATCGGCTACCACGTTCCCCTTCCCAGGAGTATAGACTATCTCAAAGTCATAGCCATTGAGGAACTCGAGCCATCACCACTGTCTCAGGTTTAGGTCCTTCTTCGAGAAGATGTACCTGAGACTCTGATGGTCAGAAAAGACTGTAAAGCGCTCACCCATCAGATAGTGTCGCCATGTTTTCAGAGTGAAGACCACTACTGCTAACTCCAGGTCATGGGTAGCGTAGTTCTGCTCATGCGGCCTCAACTGACGTGATCTATAGGCGAACACTGTCCGCTCCTGCATCAGGACACAACAGAGTCCGGTCCCTGATGCATCTCAGTAGACTACGTACCCTACTCCCTCCTCAGGCAACCTAACGATAGGTGCGCTGGTAAATCCTTGTCTCAGCTCCTAGAAGCTCTGATGACATCTGTCTGACCACACGAAGGGTTTCCCCTTCTTCGTCAAAGCTGAGAGTGGTGCCGAAACTCTGGAGAAGTCTGGAACAAATCTCTGGTAGTATCCAGCTAGTCCCAAGAAACTCCGCACCTCTGTCACGCTCCTGGGTGGCTCCCAAGCTAGCACTGCCTCGATCTTCGCAGGATCCACTGCAACTCCCGCCTCAGAGATGACGTGCCCCAAGAAGTGGACCTCACATATCCAGAACTGACACTTCGAGAGATTTCCATAAAGCTGGTTCTCTCGGAGTGTGTCTAGTACAACCCGTAAGTGGTTGGCGTGCTCCTCCTCAGTCGTCGAGTAAATCAAAATGTCATCGATGAATACCATGACAAATCGATCGAGGTATGGCTGAAATATCCTATTCATGCGGTCCATGAACACTGCTGGAGCATTGGTTACGCCGAATGGCATAACCAAGAACTCATAGTGGCCATATCGACATCATAAGGTCGTCTTCTGCACGTCCTCGTCTCGAACTCTGAGCTGATGATAGACTGACCTGAGGTCTATCTTCGAGAACCACCGTGCTCCCTTGAGCTTATAAAAGAGGTAATCAATCCTCGGTAGCAGATACTTGTTCCTCACTGTCACCTGGTTCAGGCGACGATAGTCGACACAAAGTCGCAGGCTCCCATCTGCCTTCTAGGCGAACAAAATCGGGGAAGCCTAGGGTGAAACACTGGGTCGGATGAACCTCTTGCCCTGCAAGTCCTCCAATTGTACCCGTAGCTCTCAAAGCTCATTGGGGGCCATCCGATATGCTGGAGTCGATATTGGGGCTATCCCGGGGTACATGTCAATATAAAAGTCTACATCTCTACAAGGACGTAGCCCTGGAACGTCATCGGGAAAGACGTCCGCAAACTGATCCACCACTACAGGAAAAATAGGACTCCACATGTCAACACCTCCTAGGATGAGGCTAGCCAACTGGTGAGTGATGGGATGTCCTCTCCTTCGCGGAATTCCATCCTGTGCTGCAAAGGCTCCCTTCTCGCCGGTGAAGGTGAACCTGCTCCCGTCAGTGTGTACACATCGCACCTTGCGCCTAATACAGTCAATCTGTGCATGGAATGTAGATAACCAATCCATGCCCAAGATGACGTCCTAAGGCCTCGACGCCGCTACAAGAAGATCCCAGCCGAAGCTCTCCCCTCCTAGAGTAAGCTCACACTGCCGGCACCAGTGCATAATCGTCGAGTCTGCTCCCGTTGGAGTCTCTAGCCGTAAGGATCGAGCCAACGGCTCTGTCAGAATCTCTGAGCTCCGAACAAGGGCTGCAGCTAAGAAAGAGTGACTTGCTCCTTTGTCTATAAGTACTGCAGCAAGGGTGGAATAGACACAGATCATATCTCGAATCATCTCGGGCGCGCGGTGGTCGTAGGCCTTCGCTGCCTGGAGTTGTGCCTGTCTCTGCCCATCAGCTCTCTGTGGTCAGGGTGGACCTCCTGGTGGTGGTGGTGGTAGAGCCTCAAAGCATCGCCCACCACCTATTGCTCGGCCAGCTCCTCTGCCTCGTCCGCCTCCTCCCTGCTGACTGCCACAGTCGACCCTCTGCCTCTGCCTTGGTGGTCCCTCAACCATCTGCTGCTCCTCGGCACGACGGGTCGGGCAATCACGAGCCATGTGGCCCTGCCTGCTGCACGAGTAGCACTATCTGCCTCTCGAAAGACTGGCTCCACGCTGTGTGCCCCGCACTACTGAGCCAGTGTCCTGAGGTCGTCTGCCTGAGGGTCTGGTCTGCCTGGACCCAAGAGTCATCCGTCGACTTCCTGCTGTAGAATACTATGCTACGTGCCGCCCTGCGGTGGGTCTCGGCGCTGGTGTAGACTCAACAATAAAAATCTCGATCAAAAGGGCCCGCTCAAGTACTTCTGTCTGAGTCGGAATGCTGAGGGACATCAGCGATGCCCTAATCTCATGTCTCAATCCCTGCTCAAAGGTCCGGGCCCAGAAGAATGGGTCCCGTACCATGTCTGTAGAGTAGCGCGAGAGCTCGGTAATTCTCGCTGAGTACTGGGTGACCATCATGCTGCCTTGCCGCAGCTGAAGAAGCTCCTGAATGCGCACCGCACGGATGGGGGCTGGGACAAACTCTGAGCGAAAGAGGCTCTCAAAGTCTGTCTAGTGTAGAGATGCCTCATTGTGCACCTGTAGCATCAATCTCCACCATCGGACCGCTGCTGCGTGCAGTAGGCTCACTGCGAGGATCACCATGAGGTCTGCTAGTGTCCTCACTAACCGAAAAACTCGTACCACTGCCTCCAGCCAGTCCTCGGCTGCCTGGGGGTCCGTCTCCCCGCGGAACCTAGGCGGTCGCTGGCACTGGAACTCATGAAGTGCACTGAGGCGACGTGCATCGTCAACGGCTGGTGCTGGGAGCATTAGTGGCTCAGCGGGAAGAGCTACCGCCAGTGCCACTGCTGACAAAGGGCCCTGCGCTGAGGCCTCGTCGCTCCGTGGGATGTCGTCACACTCGACTCTCGGAACCCTAGATGGCTGCCGTCGTGGGGCCATACTGAAAAGGAAACAGGTGCGCCACTGTCAGAACAGTATACCTGGTGAGATGATATAAAGTAATCACAAAGAAAACTTGAAACACACATGTAATCAATGTTTTTGTGCATTAAGTCAGAAATCTGAAGTCAGGGTCCTGGTGTACGGATACGTCGACGGCCACACCAACACTGGGCTCCCTGGACTGATAACCACACCCAATACGCTAAACACTATTGCTTCACATAGAAAATATCAGAGTCCCATGTTCTGCGGTAGAACCGAACTCCTCTGATAACAATTTGTCACGACCCGTCCTCGGGGCCCGTGCCGTGACTACCCCAAGCCTGCCTTCCATAGGCCATGGGTTGGCGACTAGCACCAAGGCGTAAAATCCTGGAAAAAGGGAAGGCATTTCCTTTGTAAAGTAAAAAAACACCACAGAGTAAGCAACAGAAGAAGTAAACACTAAGTAAAATCTGGTATATCAGTAAGTGTGGAAAAAGGTAAATGGGCCAGTATACAAACCCAAACTGAAATTAAAGTACAACTCAAAAGGGAAAACATCATCTTCAAAGTAAAGCCGCAACGCTGAGCTGTCCACTGGAAATTCCACCTAAAGAGTGGGTACAGATATCTACACTGCTCCTCGAGTTCCGCCCTCCGCTCCGAGTATGTACCGCCCAATGGTCCACCTCCAGGTACCGTCCTACTCTGCAAGCCTCAACCACGATCAATACTATCTATCATCAGCAACCAACACAACGTAGTTCAGGAATAGCCCATGCAGGGGTTAGTATAAGCTACTCAGTAGGCACCCCGAGACCCCCAAAGGTCTCCCAAAATCCACAAAGGATAAACCAAAAAGGAAAGATACAATCACGAAGTAACAACTGAAACTACTTAGGTATATGCCCATACATATACCTAAGTCATCAATTCCAATACGCTCCAACCTCCGAGCCCATGTACAACCCAGTCCATACAGGAAAGTATACATATTCCACACAGGAATGCAAAATGTAATCCACACAGGATAGCACAACACAATCCACACAGGAAAGAAAACAGGATTCAGCTCGCCCAGGTATAATTCTTAGAAGACGATAGAGATGATCACTGATCCATCTAAGTCGTCGAACCCACAAAGGATCGATAGGTACTAACCACCGCAAAGAACCACACAGAATCGGTAGGAAACTAACCCCCGCTAAGACCCACACAGGATCGGACCCACACAGGATCTGTAGGCGCTGGCTCACACAGAACTGCTGAGCGCTGACCCACACAGGATCAGACCCACACAGGATCGGTAGCACTGATCCACATAGGATCACTGAGTGATGTAGTCGTCGCCGTCGAATCCTCTTAGGATCTCTGTACAGTCGTCGTCGTCACAGTAGCAGTCGCAGCCAGCACTAGGGTTCCCGCACACAGCAAGCTCGTTCGGGAGGGTCCGCTCCACGAGCCGAGAGGCTGATACATCAACTAACACATAGTCCAGAGTGGATGTATCCAAAAGTTCTGTATCATCAACAGGAACTCAATGTCGCAGACGGCGCGTCAATCAGACGCCCGGTCTGGGAGTTATTGGCTTTTTCGTCCTAGGGGCTCGGTTGGTATTGAAGACAAAACCAACCCGACCGTACTCCACCTGTGTCCAAGCCTCGGGAGGAGTTAGCCAAAAGATCCGTCTAACAAAGAGGAAAACAAAAATGTCGACGGCCCGTCAATCGGACGTCCTTAGCTCAAGATATGAGTGTTTCCGCTCCGAGGGCCCGGTTGGTTTCGTGTATGAACCAACCCGGCCGAACTCAAAGTATTCCGAAACATTGAGTGCGATATACCGAAACGACCGCCTCAATTCAAGGATCGTATCTCAACTGACGGTGCGTCGATCGGAGGTCTGTATCCCTAGTTATGGGCAATTGAACCTAAATGGTCCCAAAACGGGGGTTTCGGGCCCGGACCGACCCTGCCAGAGACCCCCCGGTCGGCCTGAACAGGGTGGACCCGCCCCGGGTCCGGGACGGCCTGGCCCGGCCTGGCCCGGCGCGGCCTGGGCACGTCTCGGCCTGGCAGACCGGCCAGGCGTCCGGTCTGGCTTGGGCACAGCGTGCCCAGCGCGCTGGCCAGCACTGCCATTGGCCGAGCCATTTCGGCAAGGGGGGGGGGGGACGCCTACCCCCCTGTGTAACCCCCCACCCCCCCCCCCAATTAAGTGGGCCGTTTTGGCTGACCGGACGGGGGTTTGAACCCCCGGCAGCACACCTGTCCAGTAGGCCCGCCCTGGCCGGCCGGTTCCTGCCTCCACGGGACCGGCGACGACCGGTCCCCTTCTTCGCCGACACCGGCGGCCCGATACCAGCCGCCGGTTACCCTGCTCCTCCGCGGCCCGGAACCGGCCGTAGCTTGGTTCATCCGGTGAGGTGCGACGACACCGCATCCTTATGTCTCGGGCTCGCTCCAGCCGCGGCGTCTTCAGTTTTCTTCGACGCGGCGCGACGGCGTCGCGTCCTTGATCAACTTCGCGGCGCAGTGCGACGACGCCATGAAGTACATGTCGTGCGATTTCCGCATGGTGCAACGGCACCATGCCATTCCGTCAAAACCACAAAGTATCAACAAGGATAAAAGAGGAGGGTTGGTCGTGTTTGTGTGGTCTGGCCCCCTCTCGTTAAACGATAACATTTAGTCGAAATCCACGAAGATCGACAAACTAGAATCATGAACAGAATTAATTAAAATAAATCCCCTACCTCGGTTTCAAGAATGGTGCATGTCAACGAGCCGCGGAAGATGAGCGTCGTGGAGGTCGGGCGTCGCGGAAAACGAACGTCGATTCTGTTGACGTCGAGGTGTGTCCGAAGAGGAAACTTCATTGGAGAAGTTCTTCGTGTTCTTCAGCCGAGATATTCTTCACTAAGGATGGTGTTCTTCGTCGGAGTCCGAGGTGTTCTTCACGTTCTTCGTCGAAGTTGAAGATGAAGAATACTTCCTCAAACCCTTAGCCCTTTCCTCCCAAGTCTCCACCACAATAAAAACTAACCCCAAAATAAAATAATCCTCCCACTTATTTTATTAACCCAACATAGGTTTTTGAATTTCAAGAGTTTGAAAAATCAAAACCCACATTTAACTCACATAAGTTATTAACATAAGATGTTATAAAATTAATGATGAAATAAGTTAGAAAAACTTAAATGGGGGGGTTTAGAGGGGTTAGGAAAGTGAAGGGTTGGGCTCGTGTGGGTCCCACCCTACCTTATCCTCTCAAGGTTGGTTATCACAAGTGGGTCCCACCCCCAACATCCTTACTTTGGATAAAACTACCAAGTGGAAAAAATAAAAATTGTTAAATTTTTATTTTCAACTACCACAAAAATTAATAACTCCCCTCGTGTAAACGCAACTCCGAAACACAAGTTCCTAAGCAATTACCGACGTTGCGGTTCCATTGGTGCCCTCGGAATTCGATTCCGGGCAACGATTCAAATGTTAGAAATTCCCGCTCGTTCGTTCACTGAACGTACCCGAGCTAAACTTCGGATTGAAATTCCGGGCACTCCGAGCCTCGGAATCAAGTGTCGTTTGAAACCGCGTTCTTGTAAAATTCCAAAGAAAATTAAGAAAAACTTTCCTTTGAATTTTATAGGTCTTTACATTATAAATGAATTTTAAAATGTTTTCGGTAATTCCTATACAAGTAACTAGTCCAAATCAATTATAATTAAATTTTTTTATTGTTCTAGTTTCCCCAATAGTGAAATATTAAATAGTATATCTTGTCATGCTTAGACCATGAAAAATGATAAAAACATTCTTAAACTGGAGGGTGATTGAAAAAGAGAAAGATTCCATATAAAGCCAATGTTGGGTCAAATTCAAACCTAATTAGTATAAGAAAATAGGAATACTTGGTAAGTCACCAAATTAGTTTTTTATGATTTTAGAAGATATATGATCAAAGGCTATTTCTCATTTTTTGGTCTGTTTGGATTCATAGACTATAGATTATTGTATAATATGTAACATCTTAGAGAATGAGATGAATAAAGGGGAATTTTTTTTTAAATAGGTGAGATATGATTCTAAAAAAATATATGTAGGTAAATGAAATGAAATAAATGTGTGATGTTAAAGATAAATTGGATAAATTAAATATATTGTGGGAAAGTGTGAGATATATGGTGATTCTGTTGAAAAATTCATAAAAATACTTCTAGAAGAGATATGAAATACTGAGAAGGGTAATGGTATTCTATATCATAGATATGAAAAAGCTTGTTTAGATGATGTTTCATTAAAATAATGTAGTATAATAAAAACATGAATTCTTTTTAGTGGGTTCTCTTTTATCATGATAAATGATATAAAGATTTTGGATAACAAAATTAAAACATGGAGGGTGAAAATTTTCCTTTTGAAATGATTGTACATTGAAGATCATGGGAGTTATATTGGTTTATTTTGAGACTCATAGTATAAAATAAATAAATGTATTATTTTTAGAAGGACTGAAGCCTAATTTTTTGAGTGTCAGATAACATTATGAGGGTATAAATGAAATTTATTTCAAAAAATATTCTTCCATCATTATATGTTTAATGGATGTGTGGATCATTTCATATGCGAATATAAAAAATGTAAATTTATATTTCAGTAGAAATCCTACCAACAGTTGTTACATGAGAAATAATGATAAGAGTATTATAAAGAATAGAAGAATTAATCAACTTAGACAAAGATTAATTATCAAAATTATGATGCATGATGTTTACATAGATCTTTACAAGATAATAATTGATCAATTTGGTGTTTTTGGAACATGCTAAGAAGTTAATATGTCCAATAATACACTCATAAAATAGATATGTTAACTATCAGTCCACTTAAGCTTATTAATTCTGATTTATAAGGTTTTTTGAGACAAAAGTATATAAAATTAATTCTTTATTTTATTTTTTATTATGAATATAATATGAGAATGGAAATATTTATGTTCAAAAAATAAAAGTTAGAAGTTGTTGATAAGATTAAAATTTATGGAAGGATTATTAAGCAAGAGTTTTGAATCATTATCAATAATGGTAAAAAAATCATGTGATTATTTTAAAAATCATCATTATAAACATGTAATAATTAATCGTTTTAACAAACAATATAATCCAAAAAATCGTGTGTCTAAATAAAAGAACAATTCCATTACTGAGATATGGATGGGCTTTCTTATAAAAATTAATATCTTATAATTCATTAGGAAAGAATCTGTGGGTACTTCCATGACCAATTAGGAAAAAATTCAGTTGACACCAGAGAAAAATTTCACTCCCTATGGAATTTGGTAAAAGAATAATCCTACTATTATATATTTTAATGTTTATGGTATTCCATTATTTATTTAAATGAAAGAATATAATATTAAGTTTATTAAAAAAGGATATTGAATGAATATTTTTGGGCTACCAATCTCCCGTTAGAGCATATAAATACTGGAACAAATACTAAAAAGTTTGTATAATGATGTGGTGTTATAATTTTGGAATAATAATGTTAAAAGAATCTATTTATTGAAGCATATTTTGAATCTTTAGGTTAGTCTAATGATAATATTTCAATCATTAATGCTGAAAATCTAATATATTTGGAACCAAATAATATTTATATTGGCTGAAAACATACAAGTAATGATTATTAGTTGTCAAAAATATTGAAAATAGTTTTAGGGGTTAAATAAGTATTCCAAAACTGAATAAATTTTTCATGAATCTAATATCTCATATAAAAATTAGAAGTAAACTGATAATATAAAATAACACAACATTGATATCTCATGATGAACGAAAGAATGTGGCTATATATATTGATCATGATGTGTGGAATGAATTTATGAGTGATAAAATATGACAAATTGATAATAAAATCCACTTTTTAACTTTTCCCAAGATTAGATGATAATATTTTTATTGGAAACAAGTCGGTGTACTGAAGAAAAATGAATGATAAATTTGTTGTTATAATTAATACGCATAGGTATTTTTAAAAGGATATTATCAAATTTAAGGAATATTCTTTGAAGAAAATGTTTAATAATTTTCAATAATAGATATAATCAGAATGTTCTAGGATGTATCTTCACATAAGCACCATAAAGTCTATCAAATATATTGAAAATAATAATTTTTGTATGGTAAACTAGAAAAAATGGTATTTATTAATTAAAAAACATTGTTTTATATTTGATCATGATGTAAGAATGATGTGTAAACTCACAAATGAATGTTATGGCTTAAAATGAACTCTAAGATCATGGTATTCAATTCTTGATTGTTATCGATGTCAAATGAGGTTCAGAAAATGAATGATTGATAAAAATTTATTTGCAAAATAGTTTTCCTCAAGTATATTGATAAATACAGTCTATATCAATGTATTATATTTTTTGTTAACAATGAATACACATGTCAGAGGTTTGATGATAAAATTAAAGAGTGTATTAATATAACAATATTGGGAGAATTAAAAAACATTATGGTGTTGTATATTGATTATGTTATAGGATATATCTTTATATTATAAGAGAAGTATGACTTGGATTTGTTGAATAGAATTATCTTGAATGAATCCAAGGATATCTCTCCTCCTATATCTGTGGTCCTAAAGCTACGTAATAATGAAAATGGATGCAAAGATGATTAGAAATTGTTCATAAGGAACATTATAAGAATTTTTTAATTGGAATCATCATATCTAGGAATTGTTTATGTAGTAAATTTGTGTGATATATTCAATTTAATTAAAAGAAAATAACATAATTAAGAATCCCATATGGTTTCAAGACATGTAAATGGATCAGTTGAGTAGGGGAATTATACAATTCCAATGTATAATTGAGCTTGTTTAGATACACAAAAGCATATTTAAAAGTTGATTGTATTGATATACAATATATTATAGGTCATAAATTCTTTATCAGTAGTGGTTGTGTGATATAATAAACCAATGAATAGATATCAATCACATTGAGAATAATTAAGTCATAATATATGGAATCCATCTATGATGGTGCGTAGATTTTTTGGATGATGGTTCAACTGTATGATCTGAAGGTCATGACTGAATGGATATTTCATATACATTGTGATAACGAGTGTGCAATAGACCTAAAAATGAATCTAGTACAACATTATTGATATAATAATATTGACATCACATACCATTTCATTAAAAAAATATATATAATACTGATATTAATGTTTTTTATATTTCTTATAAATTTCAACTTGTATATATATTCACTAATGTAATTCCTAAGGAGAAATATTTTGAACTAAGGAAAAAAAATCATTATTAACAATCTCCTTATGCTTTATCTCTATTGGATTTGTTCCCAACAAATATTTTAATTATGATGAAACATGGAGAGTTTCTAAGAAATAAATATTTTCTATAAGAGATAATTTATGAAATGAAGGATTGTGTAAAGCCATCAGTTTTTAAAATGAATACTGAGTTAGATAACATATATGGAAGGTAACACCGAGCCAAATGAGCCACGATATACAAATTAAACATGACTATAATGAAATGACTATTAAAACAGATGGAATGAATATAAATATTTTTTCAAAATAATTATGTATAAATAAATTTTAAGAAATAAAATATATTGGTAAAAAAGGACTCAATTTTTTTATGTATTTATATACTTCAAAAAAATATTTCTCATAAAAATCATTTGTATTAATTTATGTGGGACAATAATATAAATATTTTCTTAAAATTTGATAAATTCTATTACAAATAATGTAATTAATTTTTTAAATTAAAATTTCAAAACTAAAATTTGTTCAATATTTAATATTTTTATGAAAAGTGTTATATTTCAATGAATAGTTAATGAATTTCAATTTTTTTGTAAAACTATCATTTATTTTCAAAATATTATGAAATTTAAATATTCAATTTTTATTTGAATTTTATTTTAAAGGAACATAATTATTTTTTAATTATATTTAATATAATTAAATAATTTTGAATCATGTTTATATTATATTTTGTTATAATTTTATTTTTATGCGTAAAAGACATTTTTTAAAACTATTTTTAAATACAAAATATTTCCCCGCATAAATTAATTAAAATAGAAACAAACAAGAAATTATTTAAAAAATGGATTGATTATATATCTGTATTTAATAATTTAAATTAATATAATAAATATTTATAGTCAAAGAGTAATTGTAAGGACATAATATTCTTGAAAAATACATTTCTTGAAATAATTTTTTTGACAAATTCTGTGTGTTCATTTATAAGTTAAATTATACCACTTCTATGAATAGAATTTGATAAAATAGATTTAATATTTTCAATTAGAATTTTTAATATTAGGTAATGTGGCTAGGTTTTTTCTTATCATACTTCATAATAAAAATATAAATAATTATGTAATGTGGTTAAGGTTAAAACTAGGTTTCACGCATTACAAGTGATTATTTTTAAACTAAATTTCCATAAAAATTGAAATTTTATTTGATAAAATTTATTCTATATTAATAATAAATGGTTAAAAACTATATAATAAGGATTATTATATATTTTTCTTAATGGAAAAATTACTTAGGATAAGAAACTCGTTACCTTGGTTAATACCAAAATGGTAAAATTAAGTAACCATATAGGTACATGAAATAACATGTTTATTTTTTTGGAAGTTATGGTGGTGTGTAACAACCTTATCTTCTATAAAAACAACTATATTTTAATATTCTAGGTTCCTGAGTTGAGAGTTAGTTCCCATTATAGAATATTTTTTGGTATTTAAAAAAATGCCACTCCTCCTAAGTAATAAAAGGATACCCCCTCCCCTCACTTCATCACACATATAAATACATTTAGATATAAAATAATATGAAATATCTATCCCAAATATCCATATACACCTTAAATAGAATATGGTATACTCCAAATCTTTACCCAATGACCTTTAATAATAGATCCAAGTGAGGTTTTTCTATGAAAAGGAAATCGTATTCCAATAATTATTTCTTTTTTAATTATTCTTCCCACCATAAATTACATATTTATAATTAAAATATAATAACACCAATATATGATATACCATGATATTTCATTATGTATATTGAAAAATATTTAACCATCTCCTCCTTGATCAAATGGGATACAAACCCTTTTTTCATGTGCTAAGTGGACTACCGCCTCACAAACCAATGTTAGTTGATTTCCATCACAAACTCACTTGGATTCTCATAATAACTGATTTAATAATTATATAATATAATTATGAAATGATATTGATTCTTTAAAAATAATATATCATCCAATTTATCACTATTTCACACATTAAGAAAATGATAACGTTGCTCGTGTGTATGTACAGCCCACCATCTCCAAAAAGTGATGTGATTAATTTTTTATCATTAAATTTGATGTATAATTATAAAAATGAACCCTATATTAATTAATCATATTTTGAAAATCAAAATAATTATTTAGAAAATTTATCTATTTCCTATGCATAGGAATTGTAACTTCCATAACAATATATACATGATATAACAAAGAATTTAACATCTGAAACATTAGTAATAATGAAATATTTTTAATGAATAATTGATAAGAGGTTATAATAATATTATAAATGTTATTATTAATATTAATATGGTTCAATTATAAATTAAAAACACTTTTAAAACAATTATATAGGAGCCTAAAACTTATTCAACTATAAGGAATTTTGAGGCAAGGGACTTCGACTCAATTTCCCTTCCATGAGGCATATTTTAATGTTATGCAACTAATTATTTTAATATGGTTTATATAATTCCCCTTATACATGTAATATCATGAATCTTTCACACATCATGGTATTTTATTTTTCAATTTGATTTATGTCATCCAAGGGTATTTTACGAAATATTAAAAATATGGTAAATAATTTTACAGTTCAATTAATCTTCATTGGGTTGCATTAATTCTTTATTGTATTTGATATATTATGATTATTTTTATAATTTAATATTATTATGCAATGTTATATTTTAAATTTGTTATGTGGATTTATATTTTTTATACATCATAAATACATTTATTAATCCTTACTTTAGTGCTGTGATATTTTTATGGTATTTCATTTCAATTTACACGCCATTGAGACATATTTTTAATTATACACCTATTCAATTTTATGTGGTGTATATTATCCCTCATTATTGTATATAAAATGAATATTTAGTTATTCATTATTATTAATTTTTCAATTCCACTAAATTATTTCAAGGGGTTAATATTAAAAGGATACCAAATATGCACAAATTTAGCTTACAATCTCGTATTCTTTAGGGATTGGTTATGTTTTCATCAAAGGAATATTATCCATTATCTTTTATAAGACAAAATAATATAATTAACCTTGTCATATTTGTTTAAATTTCATATTTTTTTTAATTTTTAATTCTCATTGACCCTTGAATCAATAAATTATATGTTTGAAATAAAATTTTATTTTATTCCGCTTTTAATCGGTTATATTTTTCGGCAATGTCCATTTTTCAATTTTTTTTTCAAAATACCTTTTAATAAAGAAATTATTTATCACGGAATTTTTTATCCATGAATTTTTAAGTTTTTTAAATTGAATATTTCTAGTAGTTTCTAAAAGATAAATTTTTAATAAAATGTAAAAAAAATAATGTCATTTTTAACATATTCAGCATTTATGGTATTCCCAATACCATAACCATTTTATTATATTTATGTTCTTCTACATTATTTCAATAGTTTAAAAAATAAAAAACATAACTAAAATATTAATTTAATATTTCAGTTCAAAATTATTTATTTCTTTCAAAGGATATAATTTTATTGAATATCCTACAAACTTACGGTCTATCTCATCTCTTGATTAATTTTTTCAGTATAAATTTCTCTTGATACAATCAATTTCATTAGATAATTCTAATTGTATATTAAATTCCCCTGAATATATATATTATTTATCAAGGATATTCTTATTTAATAGGATGTGTATCATTTAAATATATGGTTTTTTAATTTAAACATTATTTGATTAACTAAAGAATATTTATATTCTGTCTTCATAATTAAATGTGACCATTTATTGATAAAGAAAATTATCCATGAATTAAATTGATAAAATGATATATGAGAAATGATTTAGACATGTAGTGATGGGTGGGGCCTAAAATTATATGCCCCTAGATGAATTGAATATTCTTAAAATATAAATTAGTAATCAAGTATTAAATGGTTTTTTAGTGTATACGTACCCATAAATTAAAATGTCTTAGTAGATGGTCATGATGATGCAGATCTCATGATGTCTGAAATCGTGACGTGAATTATTAAGCATTAATTCATTGAAAATTTGTTATTTATAATCCATTATGTTTTTTTATTCTTATTATCTATAGTTGTATTCCCATGATGAATTTACTAGTTAAATTGAAGACGTCCTCCATTATTTACCTTCTCATATTGATTGTACCATATTGATTATTCCTCATTTAATCATGATATATCCAACATTACATAATCCTTATTGTGCATTTTGTATCCCTCTATTTTTATTAACATTATTTGATACATGAATAAAGAATGTATGATTGAATTGAAGGAAGTAGAACATTTAATCTCTAAATGTGGTATTTCATGTTTTCAAATATAATGTGAGATTCAAATATATAAGTCGTTACAAAGAATAATTAACTATTTATTCTATTGTGATATAATCACATGGATTTAGCACCAATATAATAATGTAATGAAACTATGATCCATATGTATGTATACCAAAGCTTTTCATATATAAATATTATATCTTAGTATATTAATATTCATTATACAACATAACGATTGATGCAAGAATCATTTAGTCCCGATGACTTTAGAAACATGGATATATAAACAACTAGTTCATAAGTAAAAAAAGTCATATCCCAATAACTTACTCATAATAATCACCCTTTACAGACATATCATACATAATACATTTCTTTATAATACGGAAAAATTTAATAAAGGGTGAGCTCTAAAGCTCAATAATGGGTAAATAAGGTTGATGTCAACATACAATGAGCACAAGGGTATTAGAACATGATAATGTTTTCTGAAAACCATAGTTGTATATCAGAGATACAAAAAATGAGTCATGGAATAAATATTTTTTTGTTATAATACATGAATCATAATGGAATCAAGTAACATTTTCCTTAAGAGAATAACATTGGTATAAGATATATATCTGCTGAATTAACATATGTATAGAATATCTAATGTCAAGGCCACCAGGAAAGGAATTTATAGAATGTTAGGGATGGGATTATTAGTCATGTACGTTTATTAGTCTTGATATAACATTATTATTACCCTCTTTAAGGATTGGGATAACCTCTTATGACTCTCTTTTGGGTTTGGGATAACTTCATGTGCACCCTCTTTCGGTCATGGGATAAACTCTCATGTAACCTTTAAACTCATAGAGCATTAATGATTTCCCAATACATAATAAGAATAAATAAGAACTAACCATCACATAATACTTAAATTTTTTTTCCTCAAGATCATAAAACATCAATTATATAATAACCTTTGATATTTAAAGTAGTTTCATTAGAAATTTATCATAGCATAACATGTGGGTAAGAAACTGGTTTTATAAAATTTGTTAACCAAATCACAAATCATAAAAGGAATGAATAAGGTTATTATAATTTGAAAATATCCTCATTAATTATTAAGTAACATTTATAGATATCATCTTAGGTGGAATATAATTTTTAATGATCTCATAGAACATTTTCTAAGGAAAATTACCATTACACACTGAAAATGAAAATTTAAAATTTAAAAATTTCAAAAAAATAATAATAAATTAAAATTTACATTTAAAACAACATTTAAAACTTGTAAAATATGTTTTGAATAATTTATTATTCTTGAATATGAATAATACCATTAATACTGTTTACATTAAAATGAGGATTCATTTCACATTTTTTTGCAAAAAAGTAAAAAGATCATTGTTCTGAAAATGACAAGGAGATTTATTTTACAAAATATTGAAAATAATTGAATCATGGGTAAAAAATTTATTAAAAAATAAATTTAGAATAGTAAAAACTTCTTTAAAATATGTTTAGAAAACATTGACATATAAGTGAAAATAGTTTTGACCTAAGAGATAAGAAATGTCATTTTAACTTAATTTTTTTGGATCCTAGAGTACATAAATAGGTGATAATGAATGGAAACAAATTCATGAAATAAATAGAGTATATGAAACATAATGTGTTTCTGTATATGAATATCATAATTTTTTCTTATATGAACTTAGTTATAAACAACCCTAATAAACAATGTAGTTGTAACATATAACCCTAACCACTTTGGTGCCTTTTTAATCGATGGACTTGTGAAACAAAGTGCCTTATATAGATATTTAAAATAATATTAATTTTATTATAAGAGTCATAAAATAAATTCATTGGAATTAAATAACGCCTATAAATTAAATAAGAGGTGAATATGACATGTGGCCCACAGAAACAAAAGTGAGATGCAAATCCATTTCATCATGTTTTAAATTTATTTATACAAATTAAACATTTTGTATAATAATGATTGTTTTATTTAAAATAATTTCCATAACAATACTCATATATGTAATAACATATATGATTTACTTATGACCTTTTATTACATTTTTATTAACAATTCATTGTTTAAATAATATTACAAGTAACAATTGTCTCATTTTCATATATTTTTTGCTTTGGAATTTTTATTCGTTTCAATATGATAATAGTTACATCATCTATATAATTTTAACCATGATATAAATATAATATATATTCATTAATATTTTTAGATTAATTTAATATAGTTTGATATATAAAATGATTTACACAATTCATGGAGATGGTAGGATGTATGTACGCATGAACGCTATTTAAATTTTCTCAATGGATGGAACGAAAGAAATAGAAATATTAATTAAAATTTTAAGAATCATTTTTACATAATATATATTATATATAATCATTAAATATACCCTCACTACCATCCATGTAAAAATTAAATGAAAAAATATCACATCCTTTCCGAGAGGTGGTAGTCCACGTTTATGCATGAGTGACGTAATCATTTTCCATCATATTGGAAGGTAAGAAGTTAGATGTGGTTTTTCAATTACCTTTTTATAATTTACTATAATAAAATTAGTAACTCATGGTAGATTAAGAAACCTATTCTAAAAAAATTATCAAAATATAGAAACTATTTTTTAAAAGTCACGGTTAAAACTGTTATTGTAACACGCTACACTTCTTCCTCCAAACCCTCAACCCAACACCCATAACCCTCTCCCCCTTACCTCACTAAAATATAGTGTGCTCTCAATGACCCACTTATCCCTGTCACTACTAGTTTCCCTATCTGTCACCGTCTCCCACCGAACCTGACACCCCTCCCCCCTCTTCCCCTGACAATAACAAACCCACACCCCCTCGCACTAGCCCCTTTATCCCCCTCACCCCCAACAGAATTCTCTTTACTCTCCCACTATATTACCTACTCCATAAACATCCCCTCCATGCCCCCTCACCCCTTCCCCATTTCCCCCCTCACGTGTGTTGTTTTTCTTCTTATTTTGTATCGACAACCCTGATTTTGAAACCCTATTATTGTTTCATGTCTATTAAGAACCCCTATTTTCCATATTCTAAATGATCCACAAACTTGTTTCATTATAGCAATATTATGTATATGATTATTGAATTTTTAATCATTGGATATTTAATATTTTGTATATTCAGTATATGTAAATTGAAAATATGCATATAACATATTCAATATTTTCATATTAAATATTCAGTGCATACATATTGACTATCCAAAATATGGACCTTTCATATTCAATACATGCATATTTAATAGGGTAGTGTATCATGTTTAATCTTTAAGAATCTATTTATGCACATTTTTATTTCATATTTCATATTTTTTATATAAATATGTGATATATCTTGTATATGAAAATTGAATATCATATATATGCATATTTCTCATACGCTATATGCATATCTCTTATATAATTTCAATGTTATTTCATGCCACATGGTTTCTTTATCCATGTTGTATGGATATTCATAAACAGTAAAATTTTAATTTTAGTAATGTTTATGTTCATTTAATTTTATTATTTAATAATATGGATTTCATTCTAGACCATACATTTCTTGTTTCATTTAAAAATTTTGATTTTTATTATAGGAGAAAAATAATTCTATTGCAAAAGTGGAGGTAGGGAATGGATTTCTCTTAATGTTTCTATCTTCTCAGACTCCATTCATAGGATACATCTTCATGGCATACTGAGTACCATAATTTTAACATTTTAATTCTAAACATTTTTATGTTAACTGTAGTTTTTACCTCCAAAAAAATTCCCAACATTTCTACATGCCTTCTAATTCCATTATTATAGATTTTTAGTTACTTATAATTCAAAATTTAATTAATAATTTCGTCACTGAAACATTAATGTTATTAGTCTTTAAGAAATTTGTTTTTTAATTGTTTTTAAAATCTATTATGTCCCATGAAAATGCACGGGTGGAGATACTAGTTAAAAAAAATGGTAGTCTTACACTCATCTATATCCCATCAAAACGTTGAATTAATGTACCCATATAACAGATCATATATTTGGAAATACAAGTCTATATCCTATAATCCTTTATGATAGTAGAGAATCCACTTCACGTCTTCCAAGTGATCATTTCATAGATTTTCTAGACTATAAAGAATAATAAAAACAATATCAATAATTCTATTCCTTATATAAATAATCATAGAAAAAACATACAATTATTGATGTATACATAACATTTTCCAGGTATTTATCCTTATCTCAAATTTCTAGTTCTTTCTCACTGTATAACATGAAATATAAGGAAAATTGGGTAGTTATAGGGTAACATATAGTCATTATGAATCTTTCAATGAAAATTTAGAAAAATTACTTTTATAAAGAACTAAATATGTGTCATTATTATCTCTTGTGATTGGTATCCCAAATTTACAATTATATTTATTATGATCCATCTTCTCAAACATTCTAGAAAACGTTTCCTTTACCTCTTTTATTGAATCCATATTAAAATATATCAGTTTTTTATTATATATGTTCAGTAGATTTATGACACAATATATTAAAATACTCTCACTTGGAATGTATTGGATCTGTTAGGTAATTTTAAAACCACTCTAGTCAGTTTGAGATGTACCATCTATAAACAAGGAAAAATAAAATTTGACATTCAAAAATATAATCTCTTAGATCACCCCTAGCAATACTATCCAAAATTGATTTCCTTTTTATTACTTTGACATTTTTAGTACATATATGACTCTTATTATAACTAACTTGGTTGTGTTATTAACATCAATCTATTTCTTTTTATACTTAGTAATACTTATGTGTTTTAATTTATTTAATTATGAGTTAGAACATTATGATATGGATAAAATCTGGATCACATTACTGAGGAACACACCTCATCATGCAAAGAGTTTGGATATTTTTTTTATATTTTTCAATTTTAATTCAATTACTTTAAGAGAGAATAATATTTACATATCCTAAATTTACATTTATAAGATGGTTGAAGAAAGACAATGTTTATGAGCACTTGATATTAAAAAAATTTATGGCACAATATATGTGTTGGATTTGGCATAGAGAATTAAACATTACAAATAGTTTTAACACTAATGTCAATTAACAGAATTAGTTCCCAAAATCGTAGACAATGTAAAATGAAATAAAAAACTTTGAAATGATTCAATCATCATTGAAATACACCATAATAAAAAACAAAACACCTAAGAACATCTAGTTGATGGTGCTAAAAATAACAAAATCACATGTGATGTTTTTGATACAATAAGACAACAAGATCAATATTGTCATATATCATTGGATATTAAACTTGATTCTATGAAGACTAATATAAGAGAAAACATCAACTAGCATACAAATTTTTTTCATGGTTTTTTTATGATGAAAATAAAGATTTCTATAGTGGATGTTTGAAATATTCAAAACATTATTTCCTTCTGAAGTTGTACCATATCAAATGACTATGTGGAATTAAAAATAATGTTATCCCTATTATATTATAATTCTTCCATGACACATTTTCTAATTCAAATATATCAATTATTTTTTTGATATGAAAATTTTTGTTAAAAAGATTATTCTGAATTAATAAAATATATGCATGTCCTAATTATTTTATGTATTATTGGGGGGAGGATTTAAGGAGACATGATTGAAAAAAATGTTCTTCATTTAATTTGTCTTCAATGGGTGACATTTTATGTATAAATAAAAAAACTACCATGAAGAAGAAATAAAACACACATGCTAAGGATTTATGTTACATTCATTTAAATCCATTATTGAAAAGATTATTCATTTCATTGAATAATGACAAACCCATGAATTTTCATTCTATAGATAGTAATAATGATGGCTTAATTAGATGTACAATCCATTCATAACCATGTATGAAATTTCATTCATTATATCCATATTTCTCATCTAATCCTAGACACATCTGATTAGGATTGGCTATAGAGGGATTCAACCCATTTTAGACATTGAGTACCAATTGTATCATTTGATCGGTTGTATTGAACCCTTACAACCTTACATTGTGGATTTGCTTGTAAAAATTCATATTACCATTTTAATGATTACTCCTAGAAAATAAATGTTTGGATATTATTTTAATGTATATGGAGAAGTTTTTTTCAGACATATGACGCGTCTTCTAGAACTACATTCAAAATGAAAGATTTTAAAATCTATACCATTAGTGACTTCCCTTCATATGCGAGTTTATATAGATGGAACGCTTACATCAGTTTTGATTTTCCTATCTGTAAATTTGATTTTGAGCCCGAATGACTACCTCATTGTAGATAATGGGGTTTTTTTTCTATGGATGATTTCTCAATGCATCTCATAGATCTCACTTGAACAAGACAATATTCAGGGGTTCTATTTATCATAAACGACCTCCAATTTTTTTAATAGGTTCTAAAATATCGGTACAACTCAGAAATTTCGAAATAGAATTTGGGAATGTTCATCATTATAATAATAGTGGGAAACAAGTTAAAAGTGCATTATCAACTAAAATTGAAACACAGCAATAGAAGAAAAAGTTATATTCGTCAAACATTTATATTTAGAATTTATTTTTTTTTTGAAAATCCGGATTTTATGCATATTGGGAAGATTTTTTGTGAAAACATTATCTCCACATTGTTTAATGAGAATGAAAAATTGAATGATCATCTCAATTCTTGGAAATACATACAGGTAATGAATATAATGCATGATCTCTGAGCATATGAAAATGGAAAGTATGCTCCGAGAATTTTTACTATGAAAAATAGCGATAAAGATATATTCCCTCTAATTTTAAAACATGTATATGCATTTTTTGGGAATTAAAGTAACATCTCAAGGTATGTTGACATAAATCATTATAAGTTTCACGGATTGAAAAGTAATGATTCAAATGTTTTTTATAGTAGTTACTACCATTGTCATTGTAAACATTACTACCTAAAATGTTACAACTAAATTAATCAAATTTTAAAAATTATTCAGATAACTATATGAGAAATATCTACAACCATTTCAGCTTGAAAAAATCCTGGAGATATTTGTAATGAAACATTATGTAATGGATATGATCTTTCATCGATTGTTCTTTAGTCATTATGCATTTAACTATGCATTTGGTTGAGGAAGCTAAATTTTGAGGCCTCGTACATTATGGATGGATGTATACAATTTAGAGGTACTTTATTTATATGTATTTTATTTAGGTAAACAATTATTGTCACTTCATTAAATACAGAATTATGTTTATTTAATTTTATTTCACAAATATCTTGGTAATTTTAAATCATATGTAAAAAATTAATCTCAAACCAAAGGCCCTATTTCTGATTTCTATTTGGTAGTGGAGTTTCTTAAATTTTGTTCTAGATAATTGGATTATATTGAGATGATATTTAATTTAGTTGGACGTGCTGATGACACAAAGAATTAATCTCTACTACATGAAAAATTAACAATATTTTCACCTATTAACCGATCAGTTAGGAGGAGATCACATGTTACACTGACATAAATGGAATTATAACATGGACATAGATTCCTTCTACTAAGTAGTAAATATTTATATTCATTTATTAATTATTTGAGGATTCAGACAAAGATAAAAATGAGAGGCCAGACATGAAATGAGAAAGATATAACAGAAGATTTAACTAAATATCTTGTAAAATGGTCTACACAACATATAAGTTCATAAATATTATAGTCAATACAGATATTAGGTTGTCACATATATTTTGTAAATCTAATGATTTATATTATTTTATTTATAACATTAATATTGTTACATGAGTTGAGTTTTTTTAATATTTGATGTTTCTTGCTCAAGGTGTTATAAATCTAGCTTGAATGTTTGATGCTTACAATGTGAATGAATTTAAATTTCATTAGTTTATTAGGAAGAGAGTTTAAAAAATATAATTGTGGTATATATATGTTTTATAGAGTGGGATTCTATGGAATGTTGATTGATATTATCAAATTAAACTACCATGGTCAATTTTTATAATGCTTTTTCAAATTTAATTGGGTCGATATTATCATGGATGTTAAAAATATTCCTTGAAGTTTACTTTTATGAACTTCTCTCACATTATGAATGTTGGTGATGTTGATTTACATAATCGATATATCCTATCATCATAAGTAAAAATGTTATATTATTTGGAAGATTTCATGGATTAATTGTGAAGTTTATTTACTCACCTAAAATAAGGAAACATGTACAATATGGGAGATAAAGTTAAAGATTTGAAATCTGACATTTAATCCCATCAACAGAAAGAAGAAAACATATTTTTCCATCATAATATGTAAAATATTAATCATTTAATGGTGGATGAAGTAGATGAAGTTATTATGAAGAGGGAAAATGGAATGATTGAAGGAGAAAATGATTTTATGTGATATTATCCATTCATTTATCAACCACTTATGTCATTTGTGTAGTCATTGTTAATCATGTTTTTGTATATTTTTTTTGTCAGTACTGTAAATTTTCTACCATTTCCAATTATTTTCAGCATGATGTTTTTTGAATATATTTTATGAAGTAAATTTTATTTGATGAAATGAACAGAATACCAAGGGAAATCATTATAATGATGTCAATAAACTCTCTGTCGATGTTCCCTTGACCATAAAAATAGATTATGATCCATCTGTCTCCATCCATACAGTATCTAAGACTCCATCCTCTTACCCCTACACTGTCTCTCATACCCACCAACAGTTTCCCATCAAGTGCTCAGTTGATGCCTCCCCATTCAGAAGCACCAGTAGTGAGGGCACAAGTTTCCAGTCTTTGTTCTTCATTGGGATAATAGAGTATTCCTGTTATAGGTAAAAATTATAATTTGAATAAATTTATTTCACCTTTTTATACTACTAACTATGTTTTCATAAAATATGGAAACAATGATACTATAGAGAAAAATATGAAATTTTTATATTTTTGTAATTTGAATGGACTAAAGTTAGTTTTCCAAATTAACTTCCATGGGGTCCATGGAGATGACATTGTATGATTACTAACCTAGATTCTTGGCTAACAGGTGGTGGATCCAGTTACCCTTCCAGTTACGTTTGATGATTAGAGGCATATACCTTAATCTTCGAAAAATGAATTTTTTTTCATAGATAATTGAAAATTTAATACATTATCGTGTAATTTTATGTTATTATGTTATTAAATTCTAATATTTTCAAAATTAATATCTTTTTACAGATGATTTTATAATTTTATATTTTTGATCTTATAGAACGAAAGTTGGCATTATATAATTTTGTAATGAAATGGAATGGTTTTAAATGGAGACTATGGAATGAATTCAAATATACCTCATTGATCTCCCAAAAACTATGTGACAAGGTACCAAATGAGGTACCTAGAGGGAAATGTAATGTTTTTAGTGATAGTTATCTTGATGATAAGAACATGGTATTTAAATATATATTATTATATTAATCTCATTTTACATTTATAAATGGATATTGAAAGGAGATGATATTGAACACAACATTATTAAATTACAATTTATTTATTTTAGGATGTTTTATAGAAGAATGTAGTGAGTCAGTCTAATAAAATCATCCCTCACACTGTGGGTCAAATATTTTTTCTATATTCCAATTGACTCTTGTACTATTTTCATTAGTTTAAATATTTATAAGTGAATATTATCTGTTAAATATATTAAATTTTGGATTTATATTTTTTTAATGCACTCACAGAATTTAGGGCATGAAGCCTCTTGAACAGAATTGTGGTTGGATGTTCAAAACATATCTCATTGGAGTTATGTTAATGAGTCTTCCCAAGAAGTTGGGGTATGAATTCATTTCTCATTAAAATAAATTATTATTAGTATTCAAATTGTTAATATATATTTCTATAAATATTGATGATATTTTATTTATAGGTAATAATTAAATAACTATGAGATGCAAATTTCATCCAGTATTACTCTGTTTCCCAAGAAGACCCATTTGTAAAAGTCTTTAAGAAAGAACATCCTGGTCGAGTATACAGGATGAGTTTGGGACCATTACCATCTAAGGTGTTTCGAAGGATATTAGGGATTGTATCCTCTTATATTCCTAGTTGAAGTCACTTACTACCGCAAGATGCTCATAGAGAGTTTTTTCTATGGAAAGAACAATTTAGGAATAGGGGGATCTGATTTTTTCATTGTATAAAGTATTGGATGATTTATATTCAAAGATGATCGAATATGTACCTAGTGATATTGCATCGATGACTAGTGGTGATCAGTTAAATCACACAATGTAAAAATAATTATTTCACAAATTTTTATAGGTTTCAGGTTTAAATATAAGTATAAAACCTTGTTTTATTTTCAATATTATAGATATATATGTGCTAGTAGCAGGAATTAGAGACAATAATGGAGTTTAAGAGGGAGATGAGTAGATTTCATTACTAGGATGTGATTGTTGGTATTTTTGATGTACGGGATTAATATGAAAAGGGTTGATTTTTTCATGTATCATTTGTGGTACAAATTATTCACATGACATTTTCATGAAATCCATGTTTGATGAGGTTGAAAGAATTTATGGGTTGGGTTAATTATTATAGATATTTTTATATGATTACATTCATTCCTTCATGTTTCAGGGTACTGTCTTGATGAATATGTTTTTCGAATAATATAGAGAAATATATATGATTGTTTTGTGTGGTTATGATTGGTGATACACTTGGTTTTATGGTATGTGAATTTTTTTTTGGTAGTTCTAGGTTTGTAGAATATACAAATAGTTTTTTTTGTAAATCAAAATAACCTGCTGGTTTAAAGATCCACTAAATGTGAAATATTTTGTTAATAGAAATTTAATCCACCTTTATATGATAGCGGATTTTTATATATGGTTGTTAAAACAACTTCTAAAAACTTTACACTATTATTTAGCGGTGGGTTTTTTAGTGACGGTTTTACAGTAGAAAAAACATTAGGATTTAGTGGGGGTGTGAACTAAATGGAATGATCCACTACATATTGGATGTTGAAACCAACTTTAGAAGTGGTTTTTTTAAACCATCATAGAACCATTTAGAGACGTTTTAAACTAACTCTATATCAAAAAATAAATGCCATTAATCAATAATTTCCTTGTAGTTAATATTTAAAAAATATTTTATAAATATTTTAAATCAATATTTATATCCATCTGTGGGATTTAGTGAGGGAAAATGAATTAAATCTTTTTGTGAGGTGGTAATATAATGTAAATAGGATCAACAGTTTCATTTCAAATTTTATGGAAGATGAGATGAATATTGGATAATAAATTAACATAATAATATCTAAGTATATGGGTGACATTTACTTTATTATATTATCATATATTAGTAAGATTTTTAGGAGGTGTATGTAGAAATAAATCATAAACAATCGGTAATGAATGATACATCCTTTCCAGAAATTCTACTTATGTTTTTACTAAAATCCCTAATGGGACAATATTCCAATCAATATAAGGCTTCTAGGATGTACAGAGTGAATTAAGAAATATTTTTTGGTAGGAATTTACCAAACTACAAGGCTTTTGGAGAGTGCACTAGAGAGGATAAGGGTTTCCTTTTATATGTTTGGGAGAAGTAACAACTGGAATTTTAGAAATGAAAAAGTTATACCAGCATTTTAAACATTCGAAGTTGATAAAAAATTGACCATTAAAGAATTTTTTATAATATAAGATCTATATATGGCCATAAAATTGGTTTTGAAATAGTTTTTAGGCCATTTAAACCCTTACCTTTTTTGTTTAACCCCCGATAATATTTTTTTAACTTTTATTGTTGTACTCCCAATTGTCAATGCTAATACAAGGTTTCCTATAAGTACAAAACCATTTAAAGAGCTAAAATATATTACATTATCCCTTTTTATTAGTTTCACTTTATGTAAATTAATTATTTAACATTTAATTAACCATTATCAATACACATTACATTACATTCGCATTCCAAGCATGATCCAATGTTCCTTTAAAGTGTAGCATCATAATTGCATTCCACCAACTTCAACATCATCAGATACCATCATTTATTAAATAATTTATTTAATTGAATTATCAATTTTCAATAATTCTAGGTATTCTATGAAAACAATATAGGATACTGAAAACAAGGGGTTCAAAATGGTGAGGAGATGAATTACTCGGCGAGTCTTCACCACTTATATCACAGGAGCATAGACTCATCCATACTGGAGATGCTAAACATGAAAACCACGCTGAATACCCCATGCATCTTCTCCTCTTTTGGATAATGGGTAATAAAGACCATCTACCCCAAGTTGTGGGGAAGATAAATCATATAAAAAAATAACTAGATTCAACAAGAATCCAATATTCACATGCAACCCATGTCATCATCTTTGGTGTCCTCTCTGACACCCAATTTCATAAATTGATGCATCTCTCCACAATAAGTGTCAATTACTACTGCCACAAAAAGTGGGCTTCACTAACCTCAAATACCACAACAACCCTCAAGGATTATCTATCCCTATCACAGAACACAACACAAGTAGCACATAACAAACAACAGTAAATATGATCTTGGCCCGAAACAAGAAATTCAGTCTTCACACACAACTAGCACTCACTACCCCAGAGAATAAGGTGTGTGACCTTTTAATGTAGAACGGTAACTCAGAACCCAACCAGAAATTATCTTATATTGATCACCCAGATATTTAATCCATATTTAATTAACTGATTCATTATAATTAGGTTCCAACTATGGGAAACCCAACCAGAAAGATACCATATCTATTACAAATTAATTAAACATGCTTAATGCATCAATTTGATTATCATTAAATTAAAACAACAAATAGATTCATTTACATGCCTCTTTATCTTTTTACAATTAATTTAAAATTAATCACAACTTTACATTCTTTAACAATTTTCATTAACAATGTCATTCAAAACAACAAGGAAAAGATAAAAAACTACCTAGAAAAATAAGAGGCAACAATATATGATCAATATCAATTCATTAATCTGATTCATAAATTTATCATTTTAATTCCATTCTAATCTAGTGGGATAAAACATGAAAACTCTACTACAACACATAAAATAGAATAAATAATCCACTAATCTTCTACCTCAAAAGGATTAAATAGTTCCTTTCATTAGAGCAGGCCAACCCGGAAGATCCTGATCACCATTCCTAGAAGACTGCGTCCACTCGAGGATACAGAGACACCACCACAAAAAACAACCATCTAGGAATCAAGATTAGAAACATGGAGAACATAATACATAACGAGGAAAATGAAAAATAGGAATGAAACTATCCAGGATCTGATTTTATCAGTAGTAGAACATTCCTTATATTAAAGACGAATTGAAAAATCTAGATTGTACTAAAATAAGGGATGTGCATGAAGTAGGAAGAAACTCTGGGGAAGATATGATCCAAGGCTAAAACACTATGCCCATCTCCTATGTGAAGGAAGTAAATGATCAAGCATCTTGCACCACAAAACAAGAAAGAAGAACAATGTATGAAGATATCTTGTCCTTTTAGAATATTTAATGGTGTACTAGTTTATGATATGTCATATTCTACATTCAGACCAGATATGTCAAAGATCACATGTTTTGACCGAGTAAACGCTTCCCAAAAATTAGGAAAATTAACATAGGGGTTGTGGACATTAAATTAGCATTAAATCCCTTAAAAAATATTTTAATTCATTTTACATCAATGGAATATTCAAATGGGAAAACTGTATGAAATATTAAAAAAATAGAAATACCAAAAAGGAAATAACACCGTTCTAGAAACATTATTCATGACACAATTTTTGAATCACTGTTACATTCCCACCATTTTGATTCCCCCATTTCGATTACACCATTTTATGCAACCATTTCCGTGCCACCATTTTGGTTCCACCACTTCGGTGACACTGTTTCGGTTCCACCATTTCCATGCCACTATTTCCAAGCCACTGTTTCAGTTCCACCATTTTGGTGCCACTATTTTGGTGCCATAGTTTCTATGCCACTTTTTACATGCCACCATTTCCGTTCTACCATTTTAGTTCCATTATTTCTGTGCCTGGGATTACGTGCAACATTTTCTCCACCACTATTTCCCCACCACCGTTTCCATGACACCATTTCCATGCCACCGTTTCTGTGCCACCATTTTTGTGCCACTATTTTGGAAATTTAAAAAAGAAATGACACCGTTTAAGTCTCACCATTTTGAAAACGTGGGGAATTATTGGGGATAAGTCATATTGAGATCCCAAAAAACCTCCAATAGCATATTTCAGCAAAGGAATGGACCAGATAGGTCTAGAACATTACATCACATACCTCTCAAAGCATTATAATCATAAATAATCCAAAAACATCCTAAATATAAAACAGAAAAAGGGTTCTGAGAAACCACTCTTCAAGATACCTCTCAATGCTCTTTCCACTAAATGAACTCAAATGCTTCAAAAACGAACACATGAAACGACAACCAGCATCTAAATACTCCAACTCAATAGATACCTCTCAAAAGAGAGAAAGACACAACAATAAATAAAATAAAACCATCTTATAACATTAAAGGGTCTAAACCCACAAAAGAAACTTCGTTATAAGAATAGAGATAAAAATCAAACTGCGTGGGGTAATGAAAGAATATCTACGACCCACATTCCCATGGACTCTCCTCCACACCACCGTTAAACCACAAGACACAAACCAGGGGGATATCAGGCCGGCAAGACACCTTATACTTGAGATCCTAGAACTCTACAAAATGCTCCTTGAAGGTCAAATCTTCAACAATATCTATCTCACCCCAATAATTGAAGTGAGAGTCATCTCAAAGATAAAGAAATAGTTGTGACACATGGAAGATATTTTTTATCTAGATCATCTATGGGGGAAGTGCTACATAATAAGAAATGACTATAACATGAGCCAACACCTTGGAAGGCCTAACAAATGGGGAGAAAGCTTATTCCCATATCCAAACCTTCATTTCCCACAATGGGGAGTCACCTTCAAAAACAAGTGATCCCTAACATCAATCTCTGGAGGTATCCTCCTATAGTCATCATAGGACTTATGATGTTATTGGGATAGCTTTATCCTCTCCCCAAACACATAAGCCATATTCATTATATTATGTACTAGTTCGGGCCCGAGAATTGCTGACTCTCCAGACCTAGTACAACATAATAGAGAACGAGAATGTATTCCATAAAAGGCATCAAATGGTGCCATACCGATGGTGGATTGAAAACTAGTGTTGTAATGTAACTCTACCAAGGTATGGTGTCTCATCCATGAACCTAAAATAACCATGACACAAGGGTGCAACATGTATTCAAGAGTATGAATAGTTCACTCTATCTGACCATCTGTTTGTAGATGAAAAGATGTGGTACGGAGAACCTGAGAACCAAAATCATTTTGGAGACCTCTCCAAACCCTAGAGGTAAAAAGTAGATCTCGATCAAAAATCACCATCCATAGGACTCTGTGATGTCTCAACTCCTCCTCAAGATAATGTCTCAACAAATCCCTATTGAGATTTACTCATTGATAACTATAATGTGGGAAGACTGTGTCAAATGATACAATACCAACCTTGTAGTATCATAGCCTACCTGAGATTGAGGTAAATCGGTAACAAATTCCATCGATATGTACTCCCACTTCCATTAAAGAACATCTAATGGATGGAGAAAACCACTGGTAACATGGTGCTCAACCATCACCTTCTAGAAGAACAAACATTGAGACACAAACTCTGCAACTACACGCTTCAACCCAGACGACCAAAACTGACTTATCAATGCATGGTACATCTTCATCACACTAGGATGTACAACTAATGGTGAACTATGGAACCCTCTGAGAACTATATCCCACATCACCAAAGGAACCAAAATCCAACACATAGTGTTTTCCATCCTCAGACCATCCATCAGGGGCATCACCTCAAAAATATCAGACTCCACAGACCTCCACCTCAAGGTCCCCCATCTGGGACACATCTACCTGTTGTAGCATATATGACTACTCCTTTATCTGAGAAAGTAAAATTCTTCCCCCAAATTCTACCATATCCATATGTATGGATAAAAGTTCTTCCATCACCCTCGAATAATCACCTGATTTCTGCACTAGATCACTACGTGACATCCTTATCAGTGCATCTGCTACAACATTCCCCTTTCCAAGATGATACCAAATTACAGAGTCATAATCCTATAAGAACTCTGTCCACCGATGTTGTTGCATGTTCATGTCACGTTGGGAGAAAACATACCTCGGGCTCTTATGATTAGTGAAATGTAAAAAGTGATAACTGATGAGGTAATGCCTCCAAAACATCAATCAAATACACCAACACTTACAACATGAGATCGTGGGTGGCATATGTATGTTCATAGGGGATTAACTACTGAGAAACATAAGAAATGAATGATCTCTACTACATCAAAACACAACCTAACCCCATACTCAATTCATTGAAGAAAAAAATCAAACTGGACTCCTTGGAAATAAATAATAGTAGCGCGAACCAACTTCTCCTTTAGATACTCGAAATATTCCTTACACTAATTATTCCACACGAATTCTTGGTCCTTCTTGGTCAATACTATCATATGAGATAAAAACATAGAGAAATTAGGTACGAACCTCCTTTAATAGCCTGTGATGCCAAGGAAACATCACACCTCTACCGGTGTCTAGGGGGCTGACCAAGACAAAAATTATTTTATATTATATAGATCCACAACTACTCCCTGCTAGGATAAAACATGAACCAATTAAATGAATTCTCAAGACCAAAATTCGTTCTTTGAAAACTTCCCAAACAGCTACTATTGACGAAGGAAGACCAAAACTGCATGTAGTTGCTCTGAATGATTCTCCTCAGACGCTGTGTACAAAAAAAATTCATTGAAAATCACAACAAAATTATTCAGGGACTTATGAAACATAGTGTTCATCAACCCCATGAACAAAGAAAGATCATTTATCACACCATGAAACATCACCAAGAACCCGTAATTACCATTAAGTCAATAGAAAGGAGTCTATAGAATATCTGCATCCTTCACTCACATCTGATGATACCGAAAAGTAAAATAGATCTTTGAGAACCAATTTTGACACATTATTTGATCGAATAAATCATCAATATATGGAAGAAGATAATAATTCTTCTCTATCAATTTGTTCTAGAGATGATAATCAATTAACAAATTTAAACATCCATCAACCTTATTCATGAAAAAAACTTGTGCACCCCATGGGGACACACTCGAATGAGAAAAACTGCACTACAACAAACCATCAATATGTATATGCATCTCCATCAACATAGAAGGATACATATTATACGGATACATTGAGATACAAGACACACCTAGATGTTTCTCAATCCCAAACTCAATCTCCCATCTAGGGGGTAACATTTCAACCTCTTTTGTTAATACATCAGACAACACTTCCACAACTGTAGGAAACATCAACTTCTAAACCTATGAATAAATCATCACCATCTCATCCATCATGGGTGATAGGTAGAGAACATTCCTTCGACCCATCTAAGGGTCTCCCTCGCCAACAAACACTACTATATCTCTATCACCATCAATGAACACCTCATTCCTCTTAATGAAATCCATAATAACTTGCCCCAAATTAAACCAACTCCTTCCAATAATGACATCATATGGTTCTGTTAGTAAACACAAGAAATATCCCTTAATGTGGTGTTGCCCCAAAACTAGCTCACAATCATTACATATTTCAGACAAGTCATCTCGACCACTGACTAGAATAGTCAATGCCAGGGGAATTGGAAGCCGCTCTACCTCAATTACCAAGGCATTGAGAAGGCTAGGTGATAGGAAAGAGTACATCACAACTGTGTCAAAAAATTCATACAACCATGCAGAAAACAAGAAAAGGGTACCTTGAACGATGTCTGGCTCACCAAATGCTAGCAATGATAAAGCATGAAGTTTACCACAACATGCTCCCCAACCTTTCTGACCCTAATAATGACTACCACTACAGTTGTGATCTTATCTATGATAATGCAGAGTATCCTAGGGAAGTCTTATTCCTGAACCATTTTCACTTAGCTTATCCAAAGCTGATGCAACATAATTCAATTTCCTTGGCTCAAACTACTTCAATGGAGGAACCTAGAATAGAGAACCTGGTTTATACTAACCAATATGAATGTTCAGGCACTCTTACTACCGATGAATTTGACATCTTAAAGAAAAACAAACACCCGGTATCTTATAATAGGATTGAGATATTCCAACCCTAGAGAAACGAAATGTAGAGGGCTGGGACCTACCTCCGACTGAAAATAAACTCTTCTGCCCTGAAAATCGAGAAACCAAGACCACAACTCTTCTTGATGAGGAATTATGACGACTCGCCTCTCATGATGATATGGTTTTGTATAATCTCCTCTGAATGACCAATTCCATTTCCATCACCTCAATATATGAATTCAACATAAACAGGGTGACCTGTCACTGGATGTCTGGATGAAATCCTCCTCTAAAATTCTTTTCTATGGCCTCCTCATCTAGCAATAGGTCCGAAACATATCGTCAAAGGTTCTTGAAATAGATTCAAAATATTCACACACTATATCACCCCTATCGAAGGGTTATCATCTCCTTGGGATTGAACACATTTGTGGTTGATAAATGAAACTCCAATAAGAACTTTTCATGTAAATAACCAGACAAGATTGTCGAATCCTCGCGATCCCTATGGAAGAAGATCCTCCACTGCCTCGCATCCCCATGCAACATCGTCACAACCAGTTAGACTCAGTGCTCCTTTTAAGAACATATTAAACTGAAGGCTATATCAACCCCCACAAACTATTCTTCTAGGACAACATCTTAATTGTATCCCTCATACTTCTACTGATTTTGGATCTGAAACTATCAATGTTTCATCCACCATGTGTCATCATCATCAACATCTACCATGTGGTGTTATGCTGGAAGAACCTATTGGACATCTTTTGTGTGAACCTGATGAGGATGTCGACCTGGATACATACCTATAAAAGATCAAAAAATGAAAGATTATAAACATTTAGTATGTATGAAATTATCATTAATTAATTATTTTCTTTTATTCACTTTCGGTTAACCCTTCCCAAGTTCTTCCCATTCATACATAGGGACAAAGAAGAATGATGCATGATGCTTTCCTAGGTCTCTACCCTATAACCAGCATCACATCATTTAGAAGCCACTGTAAACATAATGTTCCATGAATCATATCATAGGGGGACCGAAATACATGGTTCTGAGCCGGTTTGTGGTGTTTACAACACTTTCTAAACATTGATGACACCGTTTACCTACCATCCCACGCAACCTCACCTCTTCCTAAAACCAAACTCCATATTATCCCTCAACCCGAATCTGATACTACTCGGTCACAATCCCCTCCCTACAAAGTGTACACCTCATAGGAGGATAATGTGAGAAGAGATATAATGCCATGTGATTCCTACATCTATTATGCCTTAGGTTGGAGAAAGCCCCGATGGTATAATAAACACACAGTTGGGAGGCATTACCCTCTAAGAGAACACATGAGAAATAGAGATATAAGAAATATACCAATGAACAAAAACATAGACTATATTGTAAAAGAAAACCCATGTACACATAAATAATGTCATAAAATAAAAACTATAACTAAAAGGGGAAAACTATAAGTTCCAAAAGAAACTAAAATGGAAGCGACCACAATGCCCGGATAGCTCCTCCAACTCCAAGATAGTAGTGACTAGACTGATCTCCAACATACTCCATGTGACCCAAAAAACAGTTGATATATATACGAAGGGTGGGTATTAAAATATACTTGGTAGGATCCTCCCCATAGATTCTCATGAAAAAGTAAAGATAGCATATTAAATAACAGTGAACAACAAGTGAAAAAAACTCATCACCTAAACAGGTATAATATGTTTCCAGCCTCACCATGGATACTTTCTCCATGTGTAACATACAAGAATATATAATATAACTAGAACATTAAGGATACCCTGCTACCACTTCCCCACTGGTTTTCCGCTTTCTCCCAACATCACACATCCTAAGCATCACTCTCCAAAAAGGCTTTCCCGTAGACACCTGGGAATATCACCAATACATGAACCTCATGAAACAGAACCACTACACCCATATAACAAAAGTAACCAGGTAGTTTCTGGGAGCCACCACAACTCACATAATGTGTATCATACGCAGATTATTATACCTTAAGCCATTATACCCCATACACCATGTAATGATCCTCAAGCCATCACAACTTATATAGGATATGCCTATAGTATTTTATAGGAAACTATATCCAGAATATATGTTTCTGAATAACTACAATCCATTACAGCCCTCTACACACATATATGGGGAAAACTAAACGACATGCCTACCACCACAATAACTACCAAGAGAAGAGAATGGAGAAAAGGGGGGTTGTCATCCATCCATACCACCATCATAATTTTAGGGAAAACACACCCCAACGCTCATAATCTTTGGTGTGTTTGTTTCCCTAACCGGTAGGGTGGAGTAGCGTATAGAAATAGAAAATGTACATAATATACTATATCTCACAACCACGCTATTGGAATAACCTAATATTAATCTCAACCATAGTTAACATATCATTGACTATCCACTATCACTACTAATACTAGGTATCCTATAAGAACACAACCATTTAAAGAGCTTCATTATATTACGTTATCTGTTTTTATTAGCTTCACATTACATTAATTAAATATTTAACCATTAAATAACAATTATCATTCCACATTTCATTTTATTAGAATTCCAACCAAGATCCATAGTTTTTTTAAATTGTAACCTCATCATTGCTTCCCATCACGCTTCATCCTCATGTGTTAACATAATTTATTCAATCATTTATTTGACAACATTACCACTTGTCTATAATTCTTGGTATTCTAAGACAACATTTTGGGCTACCAAACTCGAGGGGCTCAAATATTATTTTGATATTATTATATATTATTAATTATATGTATTAAAAACATGGAATCCATCATTTCATATTCAATACATTCTTTTGAAATAATATAATTTAAAATTAAACTCATAGATGAAATGAAAAAGAGGCTTTCCATGTAAATAACTCCAATTTGTATAATAAGTTTAATTTATAAATTGACCAAAAAATATATTCCAATAAAAATGGATAAATAATAATTTAAATGAACTAATATTAATTTTATAACTATTTAAAAATATTATATAAATTTTTAAATACTTTACATAGAATAGATGTTTTCAATAGAAATTAGTATTTTTCACTATTAATCAAAAAAATAATCTTTTTAGAATTTTTTTAAAAAATTACTATAAGATTATTTGATCATAATTTTTTCAAAAATTAATTTAATTTTTTAAAATTAATTATATTAAATTATTATAAATTAATAATATAATTTTTACATAAAAGGCAGTAAAACAATTTTTACCGAAATATGTATTTTTTCAATATAAATAGACATTACCATAAAATATATTTTATTCATCTAATCCCTTTATAATTTTTATTAAAAAATATTTTTATCACTATTAAATCTTTCTTATTTAACTACATGGTTATAATTGTCATATTTAAATAATAATATTAACATTATGTTGCGGTTTGTTATGGATCAGTCTTTCACATAATGAAATCTAATGAAGAAATTAAGTTTATTTTAATAAAAATATCATAAAATATTATTTTTTTATAAATAGGGTAATAGTATTTAACGTTGGTTTCAGATTAATTTATTTTAAATACATTGTAACTGGATTTAAGACAACACATATTAAATTATAAAACCCAAAAAACAATTCTGAGGATATGTTTAATCATAGGATTACATACTATATTTTTGGTAAGGTAGTAATTTTTGGGTTTTTGTGGCACCCCAAACATCCATGGTACATTTCTCTTTGAATAATAAAATAGCATGTGATGTACGCACCACCGAGTTCAAGCACACCAAGACCTATCAAACTAGTCGTTTAAAAAAGCATTTATGAATATTAATAACCACATATTGAATTTAATATATATTCCATAAAATTTTAGCATTCATATTTTTCATTTCTTATACATAATATAATAAAAAAATTAATTTTTCAGATAAAAGAAGTTTTTTTTCAAAAAAGCATTTTTTATCCTTTTAATGACGAACCCTTTTTTAAAACCAATATTTGAAACAGTTATATGTTTTATTTCAGGAAATTTAATTCTTATTTATATTCAGGCCATAAAAATTTATTTTGGATACATTTTTTGTACTTTTCTAATATCTTTCATATTTTGATGAATAGTGAAAACCCAAAATTTTAATTAAAAACAACTTTTTTAATCGAAATAATTTATAGTGTAAAATTATAAATATGAGTGTTTTTAAAGTATCTTTAGATTATATGTTTATCATTTAATATAATTTATGTCATTTAATTTAATTTAACATTTAAATTTATAATAAACACATGTTAATCTTTTGATAGTTTTTACTTCATAAAAACCAACTTTTTTGGTTTTAACAATAGGAATTAATTTTAAATTAATTTATGCAACATCAGTGTTTAGAATTTTGAAAAATGGATTCCATATTTAGAATCCTGAGGTCCAAATGGTTTAAATATATAATTTTTATTTTTATACACTATGAATAGTTAATTTAGTAAATATTTTATTTACCATAGTTAAAGGGTAAATCCGGTAAATAAGGGAAATATATAATATTATAATAATACTAAATTATCCTAACACATTTCCAAACCCTACTAGCTGATACAGGTCCGACCATGGTCATCCTTGGGTCTATTTTGAGTCCCCGTGGAGCCACTTGGGAATGATAATGACATTTTATATTAATTAATTTAAATAAAAGACATAAATAAAAAAAGCATGTATCTTTTAGGAAAAAAATTTATATGAGGTAATATAATTGATCACATTGTCTATAAATAGTAATTATAAAGATAAAAATATTTCATACATCATGATATTTTATTAATAATTTTTAGACATATAATACAAATATTTATTTATAACACAATAATGACGCAATACTTTCCTTACTAATGAATGAATCAAATAAATGATATTATAAATATTAAAAAAAATATAATTTTAATGTTTTGATGACATACAAAAATTTTCTAGGTTAATATTAAATTTTAGGGTTGATTAAATAATCTTTTTTCTAAATAATAATAATTTTGTTATGAATTTAACAAAATTCAATTATTAAATAGTGTCAAAATTGACATAAATGAGTTTTTTTAAAATACTAAATTTTTAAATTATTTAATATTCTTAATAATATAAGGTTATGAAAAAGGACATAAAAAAATATATATATGTCATTGATTAAACACATTGGGTTCTCATGGCATTTTATAGTATGTTTATTAACTGTGTAATATAAAAATACAAGAAGACATTGTAAAAGATAAATTATTTAACTTTGAATTAAATCTAAAATATAAGGTTAAAATGGTGTCCTAAACATGTCTAAAACCTATTTTATGAGAGGATTCTGACCCATCCCTACCTTAGCCTATAAATAAATCCTTTTGGATCACTTATAAACTGAATATAATTGTATAATAATTTAAAATTTAATTCTTTTCTTATAGTGACCATAACCTCTCTTATAAAAGGGTACATCTCCTTCTTTCAATATAACAAATCCAAAACCATTTTTCTCAGACATCCCCTAATCAAATATCCTACAAAACTACCATCACTTCATCCTAGAGGCCTTAATTTGATCATAAATCAAACCTATGGATCCCTTTTGATCAAATACAAAGGAAAAACTGATGAAGAGGAGTTTAAAATACCATTTAGCAAGGAAAAGTACAAGGTAATGGTTAATTTTACAATCTCTTTATTATTAGGGGTTTTTAATACCTAAGTATCTACTAGAACCACTTTATCATCCACATCCTTGTTTCAGAAAAAAGTATTGCAAAACATTTTTACTATTTCCAAGACCATGGATTAAAGTTATTTATACCCTTCTTTTAGATTTTATAAAATGTTTTGAAAGGAATCTTTCATTCGTTTCCCAAACATGGTACTTTATGATCGTTTTGAAAAATTAAGGCAAAAATGTATTTTTAACTTATATGAAGGGTACATCAATTTTCTACCATTATAACACCTTCATAGATTCCCTTGCATGTTTTTAAGAATAATTTCAAAATAAATGTTTTATTTTAATATTTTTTGAATTTTAAATGATTTCAAAATAGAAAGATATATTTATCTCCAATAGTTTTTATTTCACCAATATCAACATCTTTGATGTTGTTTACATTTTTCTGAAGTTGATTTATTATTATTCAATCTTCAATATTATATTAATGGTTTCGTTATATATGTTTGACTGTTGATGTTCTATTTTTATACCATTCATGTTTTATGGTAAAAGTATTTACATTTTGTATGCTAGATTTATTATGAATGTTTATATTATGTCTAAAACTTTTTATATGAGGAATGAATTGGACTTAGTAAGTGATGAGTGGATCCCACTATATCTCCTCGTTGAATAGGTAGGTCTCATGAGACAATCTAGTGTCTTGGTACAAGGACTTGAAAAAATCTTATTTGTAGTCCTGGCATGTGGCCTTGAATATGTGGTTATGATATCTGAAATTATGCATTTCATCATTATGAAATTGGCTATTGATATTGCGTGTGATTATTCTACAAGTAGAATATCCATGTGAATAAGTAAATGTAATTATTTGATTTATATTTTCCATATTATGCTGATATTTATGTTTAAAGGGCTTGTGTTTTAGTATAATACATTTCCATAACTGTTTATACTTATTTATGAAAGTCTCCTTTATATTTTTATCCTTACTAGGCATCTGACCTCGCCCATTTCTTATGTTTTATTTTTCCCAGTATGTGAAGTGTATATTATGACTGAACTGTAGGGATAGGCTAATGGAAATGAGTGTGTCCTACGGAGACATACTGTGGGTTTTTAATTCATAATGTAATGTAAAACTTATTTTCATATCTAGTACTTTTAAGGCTACAAAACTGATCGGTCTTTCAGGACATGATTATTTGTATAATGCTAATGATATGTAATATTGCAATGATTATAGGTAACTGGGGTCGGAGCATTACAGTTGGAATCATAGAAAGTATAGAACAATCCTTGGAAACTAGGTTTTTAAGAACAATGATTTGATAACATTAACCTAATATAGACTTTGAGTATT
This sequence comes from Viscum album, assembly GCA_963277665.1. Classification (NCBI taxonomy): domain Eukaryota; kingdom Viridiplantae; phylum Streptophyta; class Magnoliopsida; order Santalales; family Viscaceae; genus Viscum; species Viscum album. The sequence continues at coordinate 824,091,590 of OY728166.1, forward strand.
AGTATAGAAGAATATCCTAGAATTTTCATAATGTAGATATTTTGTGAGTTTTCTACGAAATACATCCTTGTCTGGATACGAGAAGGTAGAGGTGGATCTGGCATAGATATATCTAGGAGTGAAAAATATGACAAGTAGTTTCGGGCTTGACATGGGGTATCCTGGTATATGAAAACGGGCCTTAATGCACTCTTGGTTATGAAAATCCCAGGGGATATGCTTAGATAAATCAAATTTTCTTTACCCACAATTATGAAAGATTTATGAGTAAATACTCCTCAATGAAAACATTTTTTTTGATTATGGATTATAAGCATAATCATTTCAATTTAAATTAGTTAATTTATATGCTAGTAATTATATATTGGGATTCATAATCTAATCTAGTGTATTCCATTATATAGAAATGGATTTTAGTGGAACGAATGAAAACCATATCAACACACGTAATGCATGTAGTGGTTTCTCTACTACTCAAGATAATTATAGTGGATATGGTGATGCATCTAGTGCTGATCAACTTATCAAAATTCAAGGACAACTCACTCTGGTTATGAACAATAACCATACCCATATGGATCAACCTAATCCAAAACGTGGAGGATCAATGTTAGACCGCTTCATGAGGAAACAACCAAAAACATTCAATGGGACTACAAAAATATTAGTAGCTGATAAATGGATAAGTTACTTATAGAAAACAATTCATGAAATGTGGAGTAGCGTAAGGGAAAAAGTTTTCATGGTAGTTTATCGCCTCATAGGGGATGCAGATCAATAGAGGTCATTAATTCAAAAAAAGGAGGATGAAGAAATACCAAATATATAATAGATATAGTTTAAAAATATTGTCATATAAAAATAATTTACACATGACCATCGAGCGGATATGGAAAGTCAATTTCTATGTTCAAGGGAAAAGGAGAATGAGAATCTCGCTTAGTATGATGCTAACATTACAAGGCTAGAAAGGCATGCGAGAGATCATATATGTTTCTCATGGAGTAATATTGATAGATTCTTTGATTGATTAAAACCATTTATCCATTGCGAATTAGTATAAAAATCCTTATCATCTTAAAAATATATTGTCTCATGTGATATAAACATAGAAAAAGAAATTATCTATATATTACCATAATAAAGAAAAGAAAGAGAAGATGAGATTTTTTGAACGCACTGGAAATGGAAATTAGGGGAAGAAGGGAAAAGTTGAATTTTCATCCTACAGTAAATGTTGGAAGAAACACCCCTGTACTTTATTGATGTGAATGGGAGTCTATTACATGCGTGGTGAAAAAGGCCACCATGCACGTGATTATAAGGGAAAGGAATAGGCTTTCAATATTGAATGCTACAATTGTATAGAAATTGGGAATGATGAAAATTAATGTCCTAATCCTTAAGGAAAATTGCCTTTGAAAAGTCCAATTTAGCAAGGCCAAGTTTATGATGTTACTGCAGTTGAAGTGGAATAATTATTTTATTTTTGTTTTTGGATTCTTGAACTAAATTCTGGTTATAAGAAGAATGTGATATTTAGAATGGTTATATTGTAGAATTTTTTTCATTAATGTTTGAATATGATGAAGGTAAACATATTTTTAGTATGTGACAATACGAGAAACTTTAGGTTGTTTTGGGAATTTGATGTTATAATTGATTTTGGAATTTATAAACCTTTTAGAGAGAGATTGGACAGAATTGTTTTGGATTAATATAAAGGTTGTAATGGATTATGTTGAACTTTGAATAGTACTGTTTGAGGGTAAAACATTTCTCAAGATTATTTTTGGAATATTATAATACTATAGTTCTGAAAATGGTTAACCTGCAGGTCGGGCGATAACCAATCTCATCTGATAAAGTTGACATAATCGAACCCACAACCAAAGTGAGACAAGGATTTATCACCTACCACTAGCTTACAAAAATTCCCTGGTTATTAAAAAATAGTTCTCATAATTTAAATGGTATATGTTTATATTCAGAAACCTATACGATTAGGATAAATAGAATATTTTTTAGTTCTATTATGATTTGTAGTGAATGGTGAGTTTGTGGTAGAAATTAGATAATAGATGAAACTCTACTTTTCATGTATTATTTGTATTATTATTCTATGATGAAATTAAATAATAAAATTTTGGGAAAATATCTTAATACTACAATTTTTTTATCCTAATAACTTATTATTTGTCAAACTGACAATATTTTAAATCATCATATATTTAAGGCTTTGAGGCCCTCAATTATCCATTCACTTTCTTGTGATTGATGACCTCAATCACTCTATATGAATATTTACATTTTTCCTCCATTTATAATTTACACCAATGTTCTACTATTCAAAATCCTAATTTGGTGGTGACTTTTTCATTTCCCTTTCTCTATTATTAATAACAAATTTTATTAACCATATTTCTGATGTGAGTTTCCACAAAGGTATTATCTATTCATTTAAACATTTATTTTTGAAGAAAAATTTCAAATTGTGAGGATTCATTTTATTGATGTATGGAATAATGTAACAACCCAATCATCAGTGGTATGTTTCTCTTTGAATAATACACTTGCATGCATTGTATGCTACAACGAGTTCAAGCGCACCCCAACCTTTCCAACTAGCCATTTAAAAAGAGATTACGAATAGTAATAACCACATTTTTTATTTCATATACATCCCATACAATTTTAACATTAATATTTTGCGTTTCATAGAAATAATATAAGGTTAAATTCAAATTATCAGATAAAAGAAGTATTTTTTTTTTCAAAAATGTAGTTTATCCTTCTTTTAATGAAGAATTATTTTTTAAATCCAAAATTTGAAACATTTTTATATATAATTTGATTAAATTAAATTCTTCTTTAGAAGTGGGACATTAAAATATAGTTTGGATAAATTTTTGGTAATTTTCTGATAACTTTCATAATTTAATTATTAGTGAAAACACTAAATTTTAATTAAAAACTACTTTTTTAATAGAAATAATTTATAGTGATAAATTATACATAAGAGTGGTTTTAAAGTATCATTAGATTATATTTTTATCCTTTAATATAATTTAGGTCATTGGATGTAATTTCACATTTAAATTTTACATAAACATATGTCAATATTTTGATAGTTTTTACATCTTAAAACCCCACATTTTTTGTTTTAACAACGAGAATTAATATTAAATTAATTTCTGAAACATCAGTGTTCTGAATATGGAAAAATGGATTACATATATGGAATCATGTGGTCCAAATGTGTAAATATTTAACATTTATTTTTAGAAATTATGAATTGTTAATTCATAAAATATTTTATATACCATGGTTAAAAGGTAAATCCGGAAAATAAGTGTAATAATATAATATAATAATAATATTAAATTACCCTAACACATGTTATACCCCTATTTGATTATACATGTCTGACCATGGGAATCCTTCTGTCGATATGGAGACCCCATGGAGCCACATGGGTGTGATAATGACAATTTATATTAATTAATTAAACATAAATACAAAAATAACTAAAGAATATATCATTTATTAAAAAAAATTATATTAGGTTATATAATTAATCACCTGAACTATAAATAATCATTAGAAAGATAAAATAATTTCCTATATCATGATATTTTATTTATAAATTTTAGACATAAAATAAATATATTTATTTATGACACAATAATGATGCATTATTTTCCTTATTAGTGAATGAATCAAATCAATGATATTAAAAATATTACAAAAATATATTTTGATAGATATGATGAAATAAACTAATTTTCTGGTAAATATGACATTTTAGGGTTGATTAAATAATTTTTATTGATGTAATAATGTTTTTTATGAATTTTAAAAAAATCAATTATTAAATAGTGTCTAAACTAACATAAATGAGTTTTCAAAACAAATACTATATTATTAAATGATATAATATTCTGAAAAATCTATGGTTCGGCCAAAGGACATATATAATGATATATATTTCATTTATGAACCACTTGGGGATCTCTTGGCATTTCATGGTATGTTTATTAATCATGTAATATAAAAATACAAGAAGACATTCTAAAAGTGAAGCTGTATAACTAAGAGTTAAATATAAACAATAAGGTTAAAATGGGGACCTAAAATTTTATGAAACCTATTAGATAAGAGTATTGCATCCCATCCCCACCTTATACTATAAATAATTCCTTTTATATCCATTATATACTGGATATTATTGAATAATAAATTAGTATTTCCAGTTGTTCCTAATGTGACCCTCACCTCTCTTATAAAAGGGTACTTCACCTTCTCAAAAAATCCCACCTCCTAATCCATTTGGCTCAGCCAACCCCTACTCAAATATCTTTCCAAATACCCTCAATTCATCATAGAGGTCTTAATTTGATCAAAACTCTATCCTATAGGGCCCTTTTAATCATATAGAAAATAAGCACATGAAGATGTGGAGGTTAACGTACCCTTGACCAAGGAAAAGTTCAAGGTAAGGGTTAATTTTACAATATATATATTATATATGGTTGTTAATACATAATTATCTACTAGTACCTCTTTATCATCCACATCTATGTTTCTTACAAATGTATTTCAAAACATTTTTAGTATTTCCATGACCATGGGTTAAAGTCATTTATACCCTTGTTGGACATTTTATAAAATGTTTCGAAAGGTTTCGTTTTATAATTTCCAAACAAGGTACATTATGTCATTTTATAAAAAATATGGTAAGAAATATTTTTAACACATATGGTGGGTTCAAAAAGTTTCATCCATTATAACACCTTCGAAACTTCCCTTACAATCTTATAAGATTATTTTCAAAATCAACTTTTTCTTTTATAATTATGTTAATTTTAAATGATTTCAAAATAGAAAGATATATTTATTTAAAATAGTTTTGATTTCATCTATTTCAACATCCATTGATAGAATTTATGTTTGTTAATAGTTGATTTATTATGATATAATCTTCCATATTTTATTGAAGGTTTTGTGATATGTTTGAATGTGGATGTGCTATTTTTATACCATTCATGGTTTATGGTAAAAGTGTTTTATTTTAATATGATAGTTTTAATAATAATTTTTATATTATGTTTCAAACTTGTTATATGAGGAATGCATTGGACTTCTTAATTTATGGGTCGAGCCCACTATTAAACCTCGATGCATCAGTAAGTCTCATGAGTCAAAATAGTGTATTAGAACAAGGGTTTGAAAAAATATTATTTGTAGTCTTCAAAAAAGGCATGGACTATGTGGTTATGATGTCCGAAATTATGCATCCCATCATTAAGAAATTTGTTAGTGAAATTCCATGTGATTATTCGACTAGTAGAATATCCAAATGCATAAGTAAATGGAATTATATGAAATATAGTTTCCATATTATGTTGATGTTTATGTTCAAAAGGATTGTGTTTTTGTCTTATACATTGCCTACAATGTTTATGATTATTTATGAATTTTCACCTATATGGTTATCTTTAATGAGCATCAGATATCACACCTCTCTTATGATTTATTTTTCCCAGGATGTGAAGAAGTATATTATGACTAGCCTGGAGGGATATTCTAAGGGAAATAAGTGTGTTATACAACTACAAAATGTTGTTTTTTAATTAATAATTTAATATAAAACATATGTATGTATACTGTATATAAAAGGATACTAAACGGATCGGTATTTTGGGACATGATTCTTTGTATCATGAAAATGTTATGTAATAATGCATCGACTCTGGGTTACTGGGGTTAGGGCTTATAATTTTTCTATAAATTACATTCCTTTGTGGATAATATAAATGGTTTTTGACATGGAATAGTTGTACATATGGGTAATAACTCTAAAAAGTTAAATTTGTATTTGACATGATCATCAAATGGAGCATAACAATAGGCCTTGTTACACACATTGTTTGACAATCCCTGTGGGTATTATTGGGTTAATTCACATTATCTCTATGATCAATTATTAGCAATTAAAGAATAAAAACTGTGGAAACCTAAAAAATGACATTCTGATTTGGACCAAACCTAATGTGTCATGGTATGATATGTTTAAGGATAATATTTTCTTCAAAATCCAAGACAATACTTTTTAGTTTTTAAGTGATTATATTTTTACAAGATTAAGGATATTTGGGGAGAAATATATAGTAAAGTAACCCATGGGTTTAGTTTGTGTTTTTTATATGTGATTGTGTAATATTTTATGGGCATAATTTTACAGGTATTGATAAACTTATCGGTTAATATGATCATTATGTATTATATTCAATTAATATTATTTTATTTTCATTAAAAAGGAGTTTTATAGAAAACATTCAAGGTTTAAAATTTTATTTGATGACTAATTTTGTTTTAGTGGATATTATCCATATTTTTTGGAATGTTTTAGGAATTGTATAAATATATTTTTAAAAAATTATATCCTACATATAAAAGGCAACAAATAAAATCCAAAAAGGATGTGGTGGTTGAACCCACAACCAAAGTGAGACCAGTATTAAATGCCTAACCCTGTTCTATGTGATATAATGGTTGGAATGACATTGTTTTTACATAAACAGTTTAATGTATAAATATAAAATTGATTTGAGCAAAAATTTATAGAATCCTAACATTTTTTGAGGTGATTAATGAAATTCTGAGAGATATCTTATTAGGTTGAGGTATATATATGACTATTACATTTAATGTGAATGATTAGTTGGTAATTATGAAATTATATTATTGAGAATGTATGTTAAAACGTATTATATTCCTGTTGGGGAGAAAAGTTTCATTATTTTTGAGAATATTTAGTTGAATTGGGATATAGAGTTATTTATGAAATAAAATAAGTTGAAACATTGGAAGAAATTTTGATGTAAAATATATTATTTCATCATATGTAGGATTATATATATTTATTATTATCTTAAATATAGGTATCCATTTTATTTTTGGTCAATATTTAAAGAGTTAAGGAATAGAATATTATTATTTTATAGATCTATGATTTGAAAAAAGATAGATTTAGTGATTTGACCATAAAAAATTCATATTGGATATTCATTTCAAGAAGTAAGAGATGGATTTGAAATTGAGGGAAGCACAACTAAATGATTAAATTATGCTTATGAAATAAAAAGATATCAAGTAATTATATTTCCTTATTCTATTTGTATAGACTTTTAAAAGAATTCCTAAAGTATTGGAAAATGTTATTGAAACCAAAATGTTTACATTTCATAATCAATTATGATTAGTTGATGATCTTTTCAACCATAATAGATTTATGGTTTTTTGCCCATTAAATTTATCCTGTCCAATTTCTATATCCCTATTTATTAATCCTAGTGTGTTAGTTTTATATTCAGTGTCCATATTATCATGTCCCATTAATGATGTCATATTTGGAAGCATAGTTTTTTTACTCTTGATGACCACAACTTTTTCTTGTCACAATTTTTAAGAGTATATTTTATTAACCCTTTTATGATGTTGGTTTTCCATAAAATAATTTTCAATGTCAAACCATGGAATTATTTCAAGTCATAAGGTCAAATTGGCAGGACAAAATTTCTTTAATGTGGAGAGAATGTAAAACCAAAAAATTTTAAAATGAAGACTATGTTCAAAAGTGTATATGACACGAAATACCAAAAATGAAAAAATGGTGATATACTAATTAAACGTGACCATGTGATCTGATAATTAATCTTTTTGGTATGAAAAGGTGATTTTTTAAAAAAATCATTTTTTATGTCTTATATAAATCAGATATATTGGTAAATAAAGAAATATTTTTTAGAATAGTCTTTATGTTCATCAAAAATATATTTTTTATGAAAAATGTTTTTTTCTTTCTATGTGAAAATAATATAACTAATTTATTGGAATTTTAGAAATTATGTTATAAAAAATGAAATCATTTTTTTAATGATCTTTAAAATTTTTCATAGGTTGAAAATTTTGTATTTTTCTGAATATAATGATTTTTCAATGAATAATTAAATATACTACTTTGGTAAAACTATCATTTCTTTTCAATAAAATAAGTAAATTAAAAGTCCCATTTTTATTTGAATTTTATTTCAAATTAATAGAAGTATTTTATAGTTATTTTTAATCTAGTTAACTAAATTTTAATAATTTTTATACCATATTTTGGTATATGTTTATTATTTTTTTTAAAAATTCATTTTCATGAATACTTTTTTAATGTGAAAAATGTTCCTCATTTTTAATTAATTAAAAAAACATAATGAGGAATTCTTTAAATAAAATTTAATATGGATTTATATATATATTTATATGAATTCAAATTGAAATAATGTATATTACATGTTATAGAGTTAGTTTAATATTATCTTATACTTGAAATATACATTTCATGAAAAATAGTTTTTGACAAGTTTTGCAGGTTAATTCTAAAAATAAATTATTTCAGTTTTGTTAAATAAATTTGATATAATTGATTCCAAATTTTTGCATAGAATATTTAATAATATTTTAATAATTATAACATAATTTTATGTCACAATGAATAGTAAAAATAGTAAAATTTAATTACCACTGTTACTATTTAAACAAAGTATTACGTGTTACAAGTACTTATGTTAAAATATATTTTTCAAAAAAACTAATACTTATTTGATAAACCAGATTTAATATTAAGAATAATTGGGTATAAATTATATAATAAGACACATTTAATTGGTATAAAGGTTATGCTAACTAGGATAAAAAACTAGTTACTGTGGTGAACACTATAATGGTTAAAGTGATTAACATTGGAGGTAAAGGGAATAAAATGTTTAAGAAATGTTTTCTTTTTGTTTTTTGTGGTGTTTATAGACTTTAATTCCATCAAAACCTTTATATACAATTTTTTTAGGCACATGGGTTGAGAGTGACTTCACATTATTGAAAAGCATGGGGTATTTCATATATGTCAGTCCTTAATTATAAAAGGGAACCCCTTCCCACAACTTATCTACACTTATCAAGCTATTTATCTTGAAAAATACCTAAGAAAACATCGCTTGTAAACACTTAAAAACATTATATAGATTCTGGTCTTCCAAAAATATGAACCATAGGGTCCTTAATAAGAGATCCAACGGGGGGTTTTGAAGTGAAAGTAATCATCTTACCCAATATCATTTTTTACTTATTATTTTATGAGATTAAATTAGGTATTATCAATTAAAATAAAATAAAAAAATTATTACCTATATAATATTATTTTATTAATTTAATAATATTTATCCATATCCTCCACCATCATTTGGTAATCAAATTCATCACTCATGTGTGCGGTGGACATCAGCCTCACAAAATGATGTAATTTTATTCCATCAACGTATCATTGGGAATATAATAATAATGGATGTAATTAATATATATAATAATTATAAAATTTTTTAGATTCTAGAAAAATTACATATCATCAAATTCATTACCCTTTCTACCATTAAATATAAGGAATCATCGATCGTGCATATGTACGACCTATTATCTCCATGAAGTGATGTGATTAAATTACAATGTTTGTGTTTCAAAAAAATTATAAAAATATATCCAAAAAATATGAAATTATTATAATTAATATAATACCTTTTATTTTTCATTTATAACATATTTATAAGAACCGAATCATTTGTGACAAAACGCGTATGAGAAATCAAAGTTGTTAACACACGAAACAATGGTCATAATGACATATTATTTACAAACATGTGATAAGATGTTATAAAAAGACCATATATGATATTATAATTATGAATATGGATATTTTTTAAGTTAATATCATGTCCAAAACCATTATATGGGAGGTTAAATCACATTCATCTAAAGTGAAACATGAGGTAAGGGATTTCATCTATGTTTACATTTTTTGTGGCATATTTTATTTTTATACACCAAATTTATTTTTTATGGTGCAAATACCACTTCTTATATAAGTAATATCACAAATACTATATAATTTATTTTATTTTGGGTTTAAATTTGAGTTATTTCATCCAATTTTATTTTACATAAATGTTACCATGTTGTAAGGAATTTCATAACTCATCTTTCTTTCATTTGGTTATATTACTTATTCATTGTCTTTGATATTCTAACATTATGTGTGTAATTTATTTTTATTATTTTATGTTTTATTTAAACTATTTCTCTTTATTTACATTTGATATAAATAATCGATACATTGATTAATCCCCACTAAAAATGTATGATCATTAGTAGGGATTTCATCTCAATTTACACTCCAATGAGACATATTTATCCTTCTTTATATATTAAATTTTTTTTGTTAATATATATCCCATTTAATTTATTAAAAATGAATACAAATATATTCATGATGATTAATGTTTTATTTCATGTTTATTATTCTGAGGGGAAACTATTCAAATGTTACCACAGACGTAAGAATTCAGTTTACAATCTCACTTTATTTTTGGATTTCACAGGTTCTCTTTGATGGGATCATATCATTTTAAATTCATAAGCACAATAATTTTTTTATATTCAATATATTCATGAATTTTAATTTTTTTAAATATTCCACTCTTTGTTACTTGAATTAAGGAAACAACTATTTGATAGAATATTTTATTTTATTCATCTTTGAATCATTTATATTTTTCAAAAATGTACAAAAGCTTCAAAATTGTTTCGAAAATTTCCCCTTATTGTCACATAGTTTGTTATGGAAATTTTATTTTATACTTGAATTTTTAAATTATTTTAAATGAATATTTTATTTTAATTTACAACGGATTATTTTTTACAAAAACTCAAAAAGAATATCATTCTTAACGTATATAATGTTAACATGTTTCCCAGAAATATATATGATTCATGATATTTAACATTTTCTACATGTTTTTAGTGGGTTTATAAAGAAAAAAATTAAATGAAATATTATTTTAATATTTCACTTCTATTTAAATTATTTATTCTAAAGGACTTGTTTTTGTTACAAAACATGTAAACCAATTTTCCCCTATCATCTATTGATTAGTTTTTTTGTTGTTTAATTTATCTTGAAAAAAATAAAATTCTGGTTCTTATTATTATTGGAAATTATGCTTATATTAAAAATTAATATTCTTTATCATGGATATGATTATTTCTTAAAATGTATATCATTTATACATACAGTTTTTAATTCAATATTATTTTATTTACTGGAAAATATTGATATTCCATATTATTTATTAAATTAATACATTTTTTTGATAAGTCATGTTGTTCATGAATTAAATTGATAATTTGATATATGAGTAATGATCTATTGGTGTGATTAATGGTGGGGTTAAAAATTATACATCCCCTTAATGAATTGATTGATATCTTGAGACAATTCACAAAGGTATCATTAAATAGGTCTTTGTCATATAACTTACCATAAATTAAATGGTCTTAGTAGAATTACTCGTTGGTATAAATATATTTATTTCTGAAATTAGTATTTCCAATATTAATCATTTCCTTTATTGAGAATATAGTATTTACAATCCAAGATATTGTTTTTGGAATTATACAATGATGCATTATTGTACTGAATTTATTGATTAAATGGAAAGTGTTTTTATTTATTTACCTTACAATATTGATTATTCATTATTGATTATTCCTTATTTACTCAAGATATCATATAATATATGTAACTGTTAATGAGCATTTGAGTTTACCTTTATTTTGTTTCTATTTATAAGGATATTAAGATGGAATCCAATAATGAATTTATGTAAGTTGAAAATTAACTCCTACAATGCCATATTTTATCTTTTCCTTTATAATATGAGATTCATGTGTGTATATATTTACAAAGACTACATAACTATTTGGTCTTTTGGGATGTGATCTCTTGTATATAGTGGGAATATAATAAAAAACCATTGAATTTGGGATTCTTGGGTCGTGGTATTTATAGATCACGTGCATTGAAATTATGTATTTGAAGATGTGGTAATTATTATATTATGGAGGAGCATGTAAAGTATGAGATGTGGTTTGTGGAGGAGAGTATCTATGCTACAATGAAAAACAATGCATGACATCAATTGATGGATTTCCTTAAAAACATTACCTTATCTATTAGTGTGGTGAATGATTATTCTCTAACATGAATGGTCAGGATTTTATGTTTCTCATAAGGTTGATGATATAATGTTTTTTTGGAGGATTTTTATGTTGTTAATTAAATAGAAATTAAAGATGTTGATGTAGCTCTTTGAGTCACTATTTGATATGGATTTGTTTTCAATTCTATTTTAGGAACACTAGAAGTTGATGAGATGTGTCTATAACAATTTAGAATGTTTTTGAGATATTTTATCAGATTTGGAGATGTTATGAAGAAGGTGGAACATGATTTCTTGAATATTCCAAAATCATGTAACATTTTTACCATGAAGATTAAATTAATATAAATTATTTTGGATATTTTTTGGAATTCATCATGTATTCATAAATAATGTACATAAATTCTAGCATTAATTACAATATTCACATAAATAAAGATCCAAAAAATAAAATTCAAATCATGTTATTGAATTTTTTCCAATGTATTAAAATTTTATATATGATAAATTTGACCCATGAATGTGAATTCCACGTATGAAAAGTCACCTTGTTGATAACATAAGAAAATTTTACTTATGTCTTGTTAATAAACATGTAATGTTTCTATAATTTAATACTTTGATGTTTTGATAACCCAAATATTCTAAAACTATTCATTAATGGTTGACACAAAACATCCAAAATTTGATTCACGATGCTTCATGTGTGAATTTAATTGTGGTGGTTGATGTTAATATATATTTGATGAACTGAGATAGATTATCTAAAAATTATTCCTTGGCCCTTCTATTTGGTTATGGATGAAAATATTATTTCAATAATAAATTAGGAATATTATTGTGATCATTCTATATGGATCAGATTTTAAAAGAAATAGGGAACTCTTAGGATCTAACTACTCTCGAGAGCATCCTAGGTTTTCCATGCCATTTCTTCCACTAGCTTTCAAGCTATGATTTTATACCATCCTACTTCAACTCTAGTGCTTTCTCCTTCTCACAGCCAGTATCCTCACCTCTTACTAATGATTTTGGTTCCCTATCCTATTTTTTTTTGATTTTTTCATCGATGATGGTGCATAAAACCTCTTCCTTTTCAGATTAGGTTTCAGGGTCTTCATGTGACGATGGGAAGGAGTCGCTTGGAAGGTGGTCACCAGTGGTTTTGGATTGGTTGCAGTTTTATGTTTCCTTTAAAATTTCCTAATTGTAGGCTTTATTTTTTGGTGCGAAGATAATAACATATTTGGATCCGATATCCAGGCTTACAGGAAACGACATATCGAGTTGTGTGGGTGATGGGTGGTGTTGTTCTGCAGATGAAGGCGATGACATGAGCATATGCAACGGTTTCATGTGTTCATGGTGATGGTATAGTTTTGTCTATGGAGGATGGTTGATGTGGTGATCTGGGCTGTGAATGCATATAATGGAGATCTGAATGGTGCTGGACAGTGATCTGGCTACAGTAGTGATGTTCTGGTTGTAAAAGTCAATAGATGTGGCAATATTGGTAGTCACTGGGTGGGGTGAGGATTGGGCATGGATTTGGTGGGATCTCAATAGGATATTTATGATCTCTATTTGAGAATGTTTGGGTCTTAAATTTTGTTTGTGTTTTTATGGCCATTATGGACTGGGCATGTGGGCACCCGATATTCTATTTTTGGATATTGTCTATTGGGATTTTGATCCATTTATACTTCTGTCTAGGGTTGTTTCTCTTCAGACATGCGATTTCAGTTTTTTCCATAGTTCTTTGTGACATTAGACCTTTGGGTCATGAAGAATCTTCATGTTTGGGTTGGGGTTCTCAGCCATCTAATGGGTTCCCTCTATGTTAAAAGGGGCGTTCTATTTTGTTCATTTCATTGTTAAGGGTCTTGACCCTAAACAGTTTTGATATGGTCAAATAAACACATGGATATGATTATAAAGTGTTTTTTATATGTTTGAAATGAATAATGATTTTATTAGGTGATTGTTTTCTATAAATAATATATTTATTAAATATATATGTCAAATTTTATCCAATGACAGTAAAATTAGAATAATTAAAAGATATTGGTCCTTGTATGAGATCCTAACCGAACGAGGAAAAAATGAGAATCGTGGTGTATGATTCTATTGAAAATAATCTAAAATACCAATTTGTAAAATGTTTTACTAGAAGAAAATTAAATAATGTATTATATATATATGTAACAGTAGGATATTTCAATGTAATATGTGTGTGCTCTTCATGCATATAAAACCTCTATAGAAAAATAGTGGTATATATGGAGTGTTCCTAATGAAAACATTCACTATCCATGTTCTATATCAGGCGGAACTTAATCATTCACTATTATCATATGAGTTCATAAATAAAAAGTAATTATATATTAGATCTTCTTAAATTGAGAATATATTTTTAAAAATTATTAACTATCCTGGATAAATATCAACATGTATTTTCTTAACAACACATTCCTTGAAGTGGTTACACCGTCATTTTGTTTTTAATATCATCATTGTATTAGCGGTCTAAAAATGATTCATTTGGTCAGATTCTAGAAAGGTGTGATTTTATACCACAAAAAGTATTGTATACCAATGTTCATTTGTGCTCAAAGTGAATGAATACATGGTTTGGGATCTCAAATAGTAACTAAAAAAAGTAAGTATCCATAAAGGAACTGACCTTTGTGAAAATATTATATTCATTATTCATTACTTTTCGTACATGTACTAGAGTTTTGGTTATGTTTTTAGAATATTATTCATTAATAAGTCATAGAGTTTGATTTTATAGATTCTAAAACTATTTATTAAAAAGTATCATTGAATAAATCTCCTCTTCTTCTTAATGTAATTTGAAATCATTTAGACTGCATACTCATTATATGGAAGTGTTTCCAACAATAGTTTTGGTTGTTAGAGTATCTACCTAATTGGAGAGTCATCATTGGATGCCTTTTTTTATAATAATTTTATTAAAAAGGCATAAATTATCTATCCATTTAACTAATATCCTTTAGATTACATTATTAGTTTTTTAAATGACTAAGAAACCCTCAGTGTGATCTATATAAGTTATTATATTATTTAAAAAGTTATGTAGAAATAAGATGATTCAAAAAAAGATGACATGGATATAGAAATAGAGGCCCATAAAATTATCTGAACACATAAGAATAAATAACCATAATATAAATGTCCTATATAAGAATCATATTAGGTATAAATTCTGTTACCATAAGGATGAATACTATAATGATCACCCAAATCTCATAGGAATGATATTCATATAAGGACAACGTAAAGTATGTGAGAATCATTCCAAGTGCTACATATAGATGATCATTATAATGATAATTCAATAATGATCCTATAACATCATAAGTATTATTTCGACCATAAGTATTAATTTTTTCTTATAAACCTTGTAAGGGTTGAATAAATATGAGGACCATTTATCCTTATAGTGATGTCATGAATTAAAAAATTCAAATATTATGATGACTAAAAGAAAAATCTAATAATTATTTTCCCTATTCTTCAATGATTCAAATTTTATAATTACATTATAATTATTGGGTAACATGTTGAATTTGATATAGAACCCATTGAGGAAGAAGCTATTTTAGAGATGTGTTCTATTCTTTAGAAGGAATGTGAGACATATCATTGGTGCTCACTATCATGTACATATGGAGATTTCATACTGAAATAAAGTATAAATTTTCTTTTTATATGATCACATTATATTTTATTATCACATGAATGAATGAATCCCGAGGATTTATTATATAAAAAAAATTTCATGATATGGATTTCAAATGAGATTTAATTTGAATTTATCTGGAATATCATTGACTAGTTGAAATTTAAGTGAGATGAAATCCAACCACATTTATCTTAGATATTCCACAATTATTATAAAAATAACATATGAATATTATGTTGATATTCTATAAGTATTTATAGAATATATAAATAAAAATGAAATATTAGATCCAAATAAATTATGTTTGAGAATTGATAAAAATTTAGAACCCAATACTATATAGTATTGAAGATAGTAAATAAGTAGAGACTGAAGAGAATAGTGCTTTTATAAGAGAATTAGAATGACATAAACAAGTATTTAAAAATATAATAAATTTTCATTAATTCTATATTTCTAGTGTGCCACTGATATAAACATATCTATTTGAGTAGAAATCAATGTTCTTGAATAAATTATTATTGTGAAACATTTGTTCCAATTAATTAAAGGAGGAAAAATAACATAAAATATTGCTAAATAAATAGGGATTAGAAGAAGATCATTCTTATTTTGGGTCATAACCATATTTTGTGGTAGTGAGAAGATTTAAAAATTCATATAGGAAGTTGGAATTAGAATACAATGGGACTCTGTATTGATTTTACTGAGATGGTCTACTGTGTAACCACATGATTATATATTGTATAATCCATGATTAATGTGACTAAACAATTATGAAAACGAGAAGGCATTTACACAGATCGAGTAAAATACTTCTATGTGTGTAATATTTAATTTATTTTTAATATATGATGAGGTGAATAAAATTTTAATTTAGAGGATCAAGGCTTTAAAAGGATAAAAAGGCTGACTTAAAAGAACAATTCCTTAATTGTACATTGATAATACTACCCCCACACCCTCAGGGGTGGAAACCAAATCTTGAATCTACACTAATGGTGAAAATTGTAGATTTATTCAATTATTAAGAATAAATTTATAGAAAGATACTTTAAAATGGTCTTCCTTAATAGGTTGGGGGGATAACGTTCACAAATTTTTTAAATCACTCCTAGTATTTCTAAAAATATTCTTCTGATTCCTATAAAATTGAATATATGTATTTTTTATGGTTCTAATCCTTAATGTGGGTAATAATTTGTAATGATATCCTATCAAATTTTCATCCCAGTTATTTACCTCTCATTAATTCATCCTATACAACCATTCCTTGGAATCTTATTCTAAAGATAATGTCAATATCTTCACTACAAGTACTATTCTGCCTCTTCATTGGGTATTAGTATGGAGTAGACCGTAGTAAATTAAATGATGGTATTATTAGGGTCTTCATCTAAATGACTATGAAATTTAGGTAATAATTATATTATAATACTTTTCAACTCAAAATCAATATTGATGGATGATATGAATTTTTTTAATTTTGGTAATAAATTGAAGTACATAATTGTTCTCTAAAGCTGGGTTCAGGATTCCTACCATAGTGAAAGGATCATAGTGAACTCTATAAGTTTAAGTATAGTATTACAAGGAAATATCCTAAAAATAACAATGTTAATTGAATTCTATAATTTTTATTATGAAGGTTATTTCAATCTTAGGAAATTTTGATAAGAGTATTTAAATATTATATTGAGTCAATTTGGTTTAAATGTTAGTTATTTTCATCATAGATTCCAAGGGAATGATGCCAATTTTTTAACATAGAACCATGGTTGTGAAAATTGATATATAAAACCATTGTTTATTATACATATTCTAGGGGAAACAAAGGGTATCATCTACAGATGGGTGAAAAAATATATAGTTATCAAAATTGGTTAATTAGGTTAGTTTTTGGTGAATTCATTTTTCATAGAATTCAATTTTTTTTAATGGAAGATTTTTTTATTAAAAACATTAAAGGTATGTAGGTAAGAGTTATATTTATAGTTATAATTCTATCCTAATCATCAAAATATTTCACACTTCTTTATATTAATTTATAAATAAAATAATGAACAATTACTTCATCACTTTCCCAAGGTTACAAAATTGTATTTATTAATCTAGTAATAATCACTAAATGATAAAACCGCCTACCTATGTTTTTGAAAAGATATCTATGATTGCAAGAAAATAATCCACTAATTAATTACTCAAGAATATTCCTATTAATTTTTGGTGTTCTATGATATTCTGAATCAACTCACAATTTTCCTCACATGTATCAATAATCTAGTAATAATCACCACTCATACTATCCCATAATATAGTATACAAAATAAATAGAGGAGAGGGAGAGGTATGATTAATAAATAAGATATTGAATAAATAACATGAATAATATGCATAAATAAAACGAAACTCAAACTAATTTATATCTACTGAATGTAGAAATCAATCAACAAAAGAGAGTTTTTATTCATTAATATAAAAATTCATCCATTAAAAGTTATTTCTTATTCAACTTGATAATCATCGAATTATTTTAACCCATCCATTCATAGGTAATAAAAATTGGGAAATAAAGGAAAATATATAAAATAATTTAGTATGAAATATAAAATAAAACATTAAAAATTCTGATCAGTAACAGTAGCCTGAACCTCCTTCCTTCTTATCCTTCATTCTTATCCTTCCATCACTCATGTAGAATTTTAATTTACTCTTTTATTATTG
Organism: Viscum album; assembly: GCA_963277665.1. Taxonomy (NCBI): domain Eukaryota; kingdom Viridiplantae; phylum Streptophyta; class Magnoliopsida; order Santalales; family Viscaceae; genus Viscum; species Viscum album. The sequence continues at coordinate 824,110,121 of OY728166.1, forward strand.
GATAGTAAAACCTAATGGTAACATTTTCCATTTGAATTTGATTATATTCTCTAGTATTTTTGTTTTTATAGAATAACTATAGCTTTGAAATATTAACTTCCTAACATAGCCAATAATAGTGCCCAAGAACTTCATTATTTCATAATTTGATATTTTTTCTGGGTTCTGTTTTCATATGTAATTACATAAGTAATATATATGATCTCAAAATCATGAATATATTCTAAATACACTACGGAAAAAATGAGTAATTGCGACGGGTTATTTGCGACGGGAATAAATCCCGTCGCAAATAGTCCTGTTAAAAACTTATTTGCGATGGGGGTATTTACCCGTCACAAATAAGTAGGCTTTTGCGACGGGATTTCTTTCCCCGTCGCAAAAGAACTGGCGCGCATTGCGCGCCAAATCGCGGGAAAACTGTTTGCGACGGGGGAATATTCCCGTCGCAAAGAACCGGCGGCGGTAAAAGGTATTTGCGACGGGAATATTCCCCCGTCGCAAATAGTATGTCGGCAGGTGGTTATTTGCGACGGGTCTCGTCGCAAATAACTATTTACCCGTTGACCGTAATAAATGTCGGCTAAGGTATTTGCGACGGGTCCCGTGGCAAATAATACTATTTGCGACGGGAATCCCCTCGCAAATGGACCCGTCGCAAATAATCTAACCTATAAATACCCCCATCTGTTTTTTTCAAAACATTCTCAAATTCCATCTTCTTCTTCTCTAAAAGTTATATTTCTAAAGTTCAGTTTTTCTTCAGTTTAATTTTTTTCTCCGGAGCTGATATTAATGTTTTGAAGAACGATCAGAGCAGATCAATTTTCAAGGTATTTATGTTCAATTTAATTTAATATTTATTTTTAATTTTTTATTAGTTTCAATTATTCTTAATTAGTTGTAATTTAATTATGTTTATATTGTTTTATTACTTAATAAATTTAAATTATTAGTATTGTTCATAGTTAATAGTAATTAGGAATAATTAGTAATAATTTTTAATAATTAAGAATAAATATTAATAATTAGTAATAAATACCAATAATTAGGGATAATAACATTATTACATTATTAGTCTATTTTATTATTAATATTAAAATAATATAATTTTTTATATATATACAGTTCTCTTTTCATCTGTGTGTTTGATGTCTTCACATGTATTATTTGTATGTGGAGATAGAAAACGCACAGATGAAAGGAGAACTGTATATAAATTAGAAAATTATATTATTTTAATATTAATAATAAAATATACTAATAATGTTATTATTTGTTATTATTGATAATTATTCCTAATTATTAGTAATTATTCATTTAATTACTAATAATTAGGAACAATTACCAATAATTATCAATAATTAGGAATAATTAGTAATAATTACCAATAATTAGTAATAATTAGCAATAATTAGTAATAATTACCAATAATTAGTAATAATTACCAATAATTACCAATAAATAGTAATAATTAGTATTAATTACCAATAATTAGTATTAATTACCAATAATTAGTATTAATTACCAATAATTAGTATTAATTACCAATAATTAGTAATAATTACCAATAATTAGTAATAATTACCAATAATTAGTAATAATTACCAATAATTAGTAATAATTACCAATAATTAGTAATAATTACCAATAATTAGTAATAATTACCAATAATTAGTAATAATTACCAATAATTAGTAATAATTACCAATAATTAGGAATAATTACCAATAATTAGGAATAATTACCAATAATTAGGAATAATTACCAGTAATTAGGAATAATTACCAGTAATTAGGAATAATTGCCAGTAATTAGTAATAATTAGTAATAATTACCAGTAAATACCAATAATTAGTAATAATTAGTATTAATTACCAATAATTAGTATTAATTACCAATAATTAGTATTAATTAACAATAATTAGTATTAATTACTAATAATTAGTATTAATTACCAATATTTAGTAATAATTTCCAATAATTAGTATTAATTACCAATAATTAGTAATAATTACCAATAATTACCAATAATTATTAATAATTTCCAATAATTATTAATAATTTCCAATAATTATTAATAATTACCAATAATTAGGAATAATTAGTAATAATTACCAATAATTAGTAATAATTACCAATAATTAGTAATAATTACCAATAATTAGTAATAATTAGTATTAATTACCAACAATTAGTATTAATTACCAATAATTAGTATTAATTACCAATAATTAGTATTAATTACCAATAATTAGTAATAATTACCAATAATTAGTAATAATTACAAATAATTAGTAATAATTACCAATAATTAGTAATAATTACCAATAATTAGTAATAATTACCAATAATTAGTAATAATTACCAATAATTAGTAATAATTACCAATAATTAGGAATAATTACCGGTAAATAGTAATAAATAGTAATAATTAGTAATAAATAGTAATAATTAGTAATAATTAGGAATAATTACCAGTAATTAGTAATAATTACCAGTAATTAGTAATAATTACTAGTAATTAGTAATAATTAGTAATAATTAGTAATAATTACCAGTAATTAGTAATAATTACCAGTAATTAGTAATAATTACCAGTAATTAGTAATAATTACCAGTAATTAGTAATAATTACCAGTAATTAGTAATAATTACCAGTAATTAGTAATAACTAGTACTCGCCCGTGCACTTGCACGGTGATATAACAAAGTTCTTAGTTCATGCGTTCTCCAGATGATATGGTTCACTGCTTTTATAGAGGCAATAAAATATTTTGAAAAAATAAATGAAACTGGGAAAGTTGTTAACGGTACAATGACTAGTAATTAGTAACATAAATTAAGTGGAAATAATTCATTGATAGGTAGAACAGTTTCATAAAAAATTTGAATAATACAAGGTAAGAATATCTACATAATATATTAACATTATAGACTATAGAGGAAAGGAAAATTAATAAACAATGTTGAAATTAACTGAATAATGTTGATTATCAATTACTATAAAATTGCATCATTTTTTGGTTTCCTAAATTAGCAAACCCAGCTGCTGGTGGGTTATAACCAATACATAATAGAAGCACCATCTCAATGCAATATGAAATAATGTTTCAGTAAAATACTGATATGAAAAGATAAGCTGGTTTCACTGCCACTCCTATTTTTCCATCCTTCTTTAAACCTGTGCTAGAGCTCTTGCCAAACTGTAGTCCCATGGTGTTGTGTCCTCGAGCAGCTTGACCCAAGCATGGAGCTAAAATTTACAAAAATAAAATTAACATTAATGCACAATCAATTGGTTTAGGTACATGTATGTCATGCCGATGAGATGAATCCATACTAGCAGGTGACCAGTAACCGACACTCGTGGCTTCGGGAGCCTGAGAATTGGGTGCAGTACCATGTGGAGACAATGAAATTCCTTCTCATAAAAACCCAATAGAAAGATGAGTGGCATGTTATCAAGTACATATCACCGAAATTTATCAAATTACCATAACGTGTGGAGATGTCAGATGAAGTGTTGCAGAGGCCCGGGAGCTGGTGGGCAAGTGTGTGGTTGAAGCGGAAGGCGGCGACCATGGTGTTGTTGAGGGGGATGTAGAGGTTGGTTGGCTGTTGGTTTGAGAGATGAAAGTTAGCATACCCAACAAATGTAACATGAATAAATATTTACCATCATATTTCTTCTCTTTCATTACAACGAATGGATTGTGCCTCTTGACTGTGGGTTGTACACAGCTGTTCCCGCTGATAAACCAATCATAAGTCGCACCGACATGAAAAATAATCAATACAAAAAACAAATCAGTTCAATTTCACTACATAAAAATGTAACATATCACAGTAGAGATAGAATAATAATAATTTAGATATTAATATCAATTTTTACAAATACAAACAAATTGTTTTTTATTTAATTACAAAAAAACACAGACATGAAATTCGAAAATTGAAGAATAAAATGGAAAACATATGCTCATGATATAAAATAATGAACAACATAACCTAATTCTATACAGAGAAAAAAATCATACATTTACAAAATTGAACAATGTTTTAACAAACTTGCATCCAAAATTAGGAATGAAAACATACATTTAATGGAAGACATGAACTACTGGTGACCAAAAGATATGATTGAATCAATTTTACATGGAATACTGTGATTTTTTTCCATACTCACCCAAAAACCTCATCAAAACTGGAGTACATAGCTTCATTAATTATCATGTTGCAAACAGGATGGTCCAGAGGAAGCATAACTACTCAATTATTGTGCTAGAGAGTGTCCTTTACTTTTCCAAGTTTAAGGGGGACATTTCTAGTGCAGACCCAGCTATTTTTCTACTAATTGCAGAGTCCATTGACATGTTTCTAAAGAAAACCCCACATTATGTAAGTAGGTCTTTTGCAACAGATAGATCATGGTGGATTTATACTGATGGAAATCAAGTGCTTCATAAGATAGTTGCAGCTTCAAGAAGTGGAACTACAATGTTTTTGTAATCCAAGGAGGGATCATATGAGTATGATTAAAGGAACAACAGAAAAAACACGCACAATAAAGTGCATCATTTACATACAAACATAAAAAACATCAGCATTATCTAACAGGGATGGCTGATATGACCTCTCACACTCACACACACTCTGATCAATCCTTTTTCAGTGCTTGTTCTTGGGCTTCTTCACAATCATCACCGAACAGTGTGCATGGTGGACACAGTAATCGCTTACGCTCCCCAAGACCACCCTGCATTCGTATTTTCAAAACAAACCTAGTCATCAAGATCACTCATCCTTGAATCTGCGCCTCCATGGCAGGAATGCATACCTCTATATGGCTCCATAACTGTGACTACCCACTGCCAGCATTGAAGCATGATACCTCTCCACCGCATCGCAGAACACAGTCCTCACATCACCTTCAACCACCTCAAATAACGCTTCATTCAACTGCACACAAACATAGTCATCAACAAAAGCTGTTCGTCGTCCATGGGAAGTTAAAAACAGACCTAAATAACTTGATTCTAGATATTCATATAGTCTTTCCCAATTCTAGTTCAAGGACTCAATTCAGCTCAAATGATGAAGAGAAAATTGAATCGATATCAATCAGTCATGCTTCATTGCAGATGAAATTTTCAAACAGATACAGTCGAACTTCAATGATTTTTTGCTGCAGATATTCTTGGCTTTCTCAATAACAGTATACGCTATCTTCTTCAGATCTATATCCACACATGGAAACACCTCCGCAGCCCCTACAAGAATCAGATATATGAGCAGAATTCTAAGAGAGTCAACGCAGAAAGTTCTAAAAAATTCCAACGAAATGGTGGAAGGATTGGGGAGTTTCCAAGGATTCCAATCAATTTGTTTATGATCATGCCTATTTTGCAACCATGGATGAAGGATCGACAGATTTTGGTTTACAAAAATACTCAGGTATCATAGTGTACAGGGGCCTGCAATTCTGACAGCGCTAGCGGGCAAAGGTTTGGCATGGATAACAGTGAGCTTGAAAGGGGGATTGGAAGTGAAAGGAATGAAGAAGTGATCAAGCGTCCACCCCAGAGCATACACGCTGTGATATCATTCATCCATCACCACCACCATCATCAGTTTCTCCTTCGGCGCTGATTCCTCCGCCATTGGAGACCTCACTCAGCCTCATTCACTCCCTCTCCCGTTCCTTGTCTGCGTCGATCAGTTTCACAGTGGGGTATATATCAGCGATGTCAACAGGTTTTTGTACATTAAGAGATGAATTAAATCAATTAGCTGCAAAAAATACATAGCGAAGTTATTATTGAATAAGTAATTTCAGGTTTAAAAATTGAAAATTGAGATAGAAAACTGAATTGTGTTTAAATGATACAGTGAAAATGATACTGCAAAAGGCAGTATTGTTTAATGTGATGATGTAATCAAAATAAAAGATAGTGAAAATAAACACTTACCTGGGTTTCTGTTTTTATAGCATGCATGAAAGGAGAGAAATCCTGTGTAGACAGAGCGGTATCCAGATTTCAGTTCCCATAAATGGAGACATTCACCCATCCTGGGTAGGCAGAGCAGTATCCAGATTGTGCCCCTAACCAATTGGAATTAGAAACATGGACCAATAAAAATAAGATAATATTGGAAAAATCACAATAAACTTATCGTAAATTTTTGATAAAGCATATTGATATGACACAATTTGACATTATACAAAATAATAAAATCAAAACTTCCTACTTTATTTATGGTCTCCTAAAGAACCAAGGTTACTAAATAAATAGTTTGTGAACATTATTTACCTGATATATATATTTCAGCATCTCAAAATAATAACTCTTTATCAAATCTATAACAAAATCACTACAGTCAGTAAATTTAAATACAATTTATAAATTTATTCCCAAATTATATATATAATGTATCCCAAACATTCATGGTAAATGCAGTAGCATAAATTCACTGAAATTATGGTAATGTAGTAGCATAAGAATTCAATTGAAGTAGCATAAGAATTTATGCAGTAGCATATGAATTATGGTAAATGCAGTAGTATAAGAATTTATGCAGTAGCATAAATTCACTGAAGGATGAAACAATGATAAGGATAGTAGGGAAGTGAAAAAACTTGTTTCCTCATCTTCATCAGATTATACCTTACCTAGATAATGGAAGAATATTTCCATCAAGAATGATATAATCTGGATTGCTTCATTCATGATAAGTCATAAAATAAACAGGTGGTAATCTAATTTTTCATACCTGAAATGGTAATGCATGGATGAGTAAATGAAGTAGCATAAATTCACTGAAATTATGGTAATGTAGTAGCATAAATTCACTGAAATTATGGTAATGCAGTAGCATAAGAATTCAATTGAAGTAGCGTAAGATTTTATGTAGTAGCATAAGAATTATGGTAAATGCAGTAGCATTAGATTTTATGCAGTAGCATAAATTCACTGAATTTATGCAGTAGAATAAATCCATGGTAATGCAGTTTCCCATCCTCTATAAGAATTCAATTGAAGTTATATTTCATTGTAATATGTTTTAATGATATGTAAAATTATGGTTTGTTTTCCATGTGAATCGCTAATAGGATATCAAATTAAAATGGGACAATCTTTTACCATTTTTAAATATGCACATATACGCCCTTCAACTAAACCAAATCTTAACATTATTCAGTAATACCTTGAATCCATTATTAATAGTGAAACTGTTGGTTTTAAATGTGACAAAGCTCTTAAGTGTGTCAAATTTAAAAAAAACCATTACTTCTCATTGGTTTATTAGTATACATCTATAAAAAATTTCAAGGGATTATATATTGTTTAGTACATTGCAAGATCTTATAATATGTCATGTTAATAAGATATCTATAAGAACAGTCATATTGTTCCATTTATAGAATCTCTATGAAACTTAAATAAACCTACTAATTTCATAACAAAAGGTACACTTCCATAAAATTTTTACATAAATTTATAATATTTTAAGAAAACATAATGTTGCATTGAATATATTCATACCCAAATGTATTCTCAACACATTATGACATAAAGAGGACACCGAATTTATATTTTTTTCCACCAACACCTACATAAATTACCATCAATGAGAGTATATACATCGATCAGTAAACATAAGTCTTAGAAATGGAGTTCAAATAATATCTTGAAAAATTTCGGACGAGTACCTATGGGGAAACCTTCATATTGGCATTCAATGTCAATCTCTAGGGGAGTCCTTTAATCTACGTTGATGTATTCTTTCCAACCACCAACTATGGAAATAACTTCATCCAACTTCTTTGACCTTCACTTTAACTTCCATGTCTACAACTATAATCTCATTGCATCCACCCATATCCAGACAGTGGTTCACCAATTAATTTTTCTACCAAAACATTCTTTATCCGGGTAGAATCTGTACATAATGCTTAAAAAATTAACTAATGAACAGGAAGAAACATAGTTTTATCAACATTCAAAAAGTATTATGTTTGATGTTTATCATGTGGATTGTTACTAAAGACCACTAATCCATACCTCTTGTTTCTATGAAAAGAAGTTCTATGTATTGGGAAATTTTTTACTTAAACTAATTAAGTAAAACCCTTCATATAGTAAATATAGATGCATTTAATGTAGAATATAACAATACAATTAAGGAAAACAATACAGCCACATGAAAATATTGAATCAAGGTGCATATATTTTTTCTAAAAGTAACATTTAAGGGAAAAAATGGAGCCATATCAAAGTTGTTAACATAATCTTATGCATCTGTATATATCCACAAGATATAGAAAAAAAACATGGGGGTTTATGTTGCTGCTCACTCAGAATTATCCAGTGGTGTCCATATAAAATACTTTACTTCACATTACAATTTCATCCCCTCAATTATAAAACCCTTTGGCCTAACACATGTATGTATATTATACGGTAATGTTAAAACAGATTCTACCTTCTTCATAGAAGACATCAATCCTGACAGAGTATGTTATGAAATCCTTTTTGTATCCCCCAAAGCATTATCAATTGAAATGAATACAATTCATCTTATCCATCACTGCAAAGAAAAATAGAAGAGGCACATAAATACTGATGTAGGTCATATAAGTAAGAATAAAAAAAATACAATTAGCATTCTACGGTAATTAGGGAAATTTTGGCTCTATGCTATGTTTAAAAACACATTGAAAACTGCTTATCCTATGATGAGCATGAACTGTATGAAGCATTGGTGCAGGATTCAGTACCTTATACTATAAAAGATATCTGGTATGAGTTATGTGGATATATACTTGAGCAGTATTTCAATCCAAAATACAATCCCATAAATTATGGAGAAAGAGAAACAAAACTCATTAGGTCAATAATGAATTATAGAATCAAACAATTTCCAGATATATTTAATGTATTTACATGCATTGAGAAACTAAATAAGAAAGATACACTTTCCAGATCTACTTAATGTATTCACATGCATGTTCAAACAGTTTGTAGATTCTTATTAAAAAATTTACACAAACTAATTAAAAAACCCTTCAATTAGTTAATATAGATGCATTTTATGTGGAATATAATAATACAATTAAGGGAAACAGTACAACCACATGAAAATATAGAATCATGGTGCATATGTTTTTCCTAAAAGTAACAGTTTAGGGAAAAAATATAGCCACATCAAAGTTGTGGACATAATCTTATGAATCTGTATCAATCCACAAGATATAGACCAAACATGGAGGTGTATGTAGATTCTCCCTCACAATTATCTAGTGTTGGCCATGTAAAATACCTTACTTCACATTAGATGATTAAGTTGGTGACATTGAAGGACTCAGTTATAAATCATCAAAAAATAACCGACCTTCTGATTGGTTTTCTTTTTTATGAAATATAATTGTTTTCCAGAAAATCAAAATATGTTTATGATCAACTATAGTGAATGAAATTTATATTGGATTGATATATTGCTAACTGAAAAACCACATAAGTTAACATTTTTCTAATTGCAATGTACAAAATATAAAGCATGCATGATACAAACAAAAATATTGGTAATGTTTATAAGAAATTACTCTTACCTGTGCTTTACCGTATGATTTGTTGCAAGAGACATACAGAAATGTTGGTACATATGATGTCAAAATAACCAAAAGAAGTGTAGATGCTACTGAATCACGATAGGTTATATGTAGCAGTAAACATAATAATGTTGTTAGATATTTTATAGAATTAAAAATACACATATGTGTGAAAGAATGAGTTACAACATGTTGGTTCACCTTTTCAATATTGTTGAAGTAACAGATAGATATAATGGTGGAGAAAGGTGAACATTTCACAGGCCCATAAGGCTTCCTCAGAACTATAGCTTGGTCAGCTGCATGTAGATGTAAATAAGATAATCATGAAATAGAATGAAAATTAATCGACACCTTACACGGATTTGAGAGAATCCACGCTCAGAAAGCGGAGCATGGAGCCTCTTCAAGAACCCCTGTTTCACGAATCGACTGCCTGGAAGCAGGGAAAATGCCAGGAGGGCGCGACGGCGGTGAAGGAGCACCGGTGCTACGCCGCAGTCGCCCAGTCGATGCCCATCTTATCTGCCGCGTCGAGGAAGGAGAATCGATGGCCGGAGGCCACAAATGTGCAGCGCCTTCTCCCGTCGCACCCCAGTGTGATGACGCCGCCTGCCAAGAGGTGCTCGCCACCCGTTATGGCGGGCAGCCAGTCAGTGAGAACGACGGAAAAGCTCCGCGTCGGGGTGACGATGACGAGGAGTTACGCCGGTGCTGTTGAGGAGCTGTGGGGACCGTCCTCGACTGCGTGAGCAGTGAAGGGTGCAGAAGGGGGCGATTTGAGGAGCTATCAAAAGGGGGTGGCGGTGGAGCTCTCAGAAACGTTCTGGGTCACCGGGAGGAGGATGACCCTGTTGTCGGGATTTTGTGCGAACTCTAGCTCATGAAGTGCTAAATCCCAAGAGCGATCGATAGAAGGAAATGTGCAGAGCTTAGAGTAGAAACCGGGAGGTGGAGTCGCGGAGACGGAGGCACGGAGAGGGAGTCGCGGAGGCGGAGTCGCGGCTGTAGCGGGGATTCGAAGATGGGAGGGATAGGGGATTCGGGGAGGGGGGTTTTGAGGGGGCGCGGAAACCCTAGGCAGACAGAGTGGGATAATAATCAGAGGGGGGACGCGATGCTATGGGGGTAAAACCGGAACGGAAACACCAGAATGGGGGACGTGGAACCCTGCGGTGGTGACACATCAGGCTGGAAGAAGCCAGGTTTAGTAGATATAGTGGATTACCAGTAATTAGTAATAATTACCAGTAATTACCAATAATTAGTAATAATTAGTATTAATTACCAATAATTATTATTAATTACCAATAATTAGTATTAATTACCAATAATTAGTATTAATTACCAATAATTAGTATTAATTACCAATAATTAGTATTAATTAGCAATAATTAGTAATATTTACCAATAATTAGTAATAATTAGTAATAATTACCAATAATTATTAATAATTACCAATAATTTGGAATAAATAGTAATAATTACCAATAATTAGTAATAATTACCAATAATTAGGAATAATTACCAATAATTAGTAATGATTACCAATAATTAGTAATAATTACCAATAATTAGTAATAATTAGTAATAATTAGTAATAATTAGTAATAATTACCAATAATTCGTAATAATTACCAATAATTAGGGATAATTACCAATTATTAGTAATAATTAACAATAATTACCAATAATTAGTAATAATTAGTAATAATTAACAATAATTAGTAATAATTAGTATTAATTACCAATAATTAGTATTAATTACCAATAATTAGTAATAATTACCAATAATTAGTAATAATTACCAATAATTAGTAATAATTAGCAATAATTAGCAATAATTACCAATAATTAGTAATAATTACCAATAATTAACATTAATTATCAATAATTACCAATAATTAGTAATAATTACCAATAATTAGTAATAATTACCAATAATTAGTAATAATTACCAATAATTAGTAATAATTACCAATAATTAGTAATAATTGCCAATAATTAGTAATAATTACCAATAATTAGAAATAATTACCGGTAAATAGTAATAAATAGTAATAATTAGTAATAAATAGTAACAATTAGTAATAATTACCAATAATTAGTAATAATTACCAATAATTAGTAATAATTACCAATAATTAGTAATAATTACCAATAATTAGGAATAATTACCAGTAAATAGTAATAAATAGTAATAATTAGTAATAAATAGTAACAATTAGTAATAATTAGGAATAATTACCAGTAATTAGTAATAATTACCAGTAATTAGTAATAATTAGTAATAATTACCAATAATTAGTAATAATTACCAATAATTAGTAATAATTAGTAATAATTACCAATAATTAGTAATAATTATCAATAATTAGTACATTATTTGTATATTTTATAATTAATATTAAAATAATAGAATTTTCTATATTATATACAATTCTCTTTTCATCTGTGTGTTTTCTGTCTCCACATGTAATATTCGCATTCTTTTTCAAAAATATCAACCTACTCGCCAATGGAGAGGTGAAAGTGAATGCAAATATTACATGTGGATACAGAATGTTAAACACACAGATGAAAGGAGAATTGTATATAATATAAAAAATTATGTTATTTTAATATTAATAATAAAATATACTAATAATGTAATAATGTTATTATTATATAATTAATGATTATGAAAAAATTATATTAGTATTATTAAAATAATAAAAAATCAATATAATATTAAAATTATCAATATTTGTAACATGTTTTGCTTTATTCTCAATATATTCAATCTTTACTTAAGTGTTTTTACTAACAAATTATTCAAAACCAGTAATGCCTTTATATTTTATAGAGAAATATGGAACAACGAGGTCGTCAACAATCATTATTAGGTGACCGCATATGGATAAATCAACGTAGAAATCCAAACGGTTCTGGTTTAAATCCAGTATATGTTGAGGGTGTGGAGACTTTTTTATCATTTGCGGAATCAAATTCAGAATTTGTTTCAGAAGGAAAAATAAAATGCCCTTGCAGAAAATGTGCATTGAGAACGTTTGACACGTTTGACAAAGTGGGAGAACATCTCTTGCGTTTTGGTTTTCAACCAGATTATGTTTTTTGGTATCAACACGGTGAACTCAGTTCCAAATCAGGTGATACCAACTTGATTCCGGATCCATCCCGGTTTTAAGATTTAGTACATGATGTTGCAGGTTCATCTGTTCAACATACAGAAACTCCGGCTGATATAGCTTCAAATCCTGAGTTGGCACCGTCTGAATTTTATGAGTTGTTGAAATCTGCTGAGGATGCATTATATCCTGGCTGCAAGATGAGAAAATTAGAAGTAGTTGCAAAATTTATGGCTATCAAATCAGATAACGGAATGTCAAACACCTGTTTTGACCAGATATTTTCTTTGCTGAAAACACTGTTACCCGAAGGAAATGTTTTACCTGCAAATTACTATGAGAGTAAGAGGCTGGTTCGAAATTTGGGACATACTTGTCAGAAGATTCATGCATGTTCAAATGACTGCATTTTATATTCTGGGGAAAATGAGTCATTGGATAGTTGTCCTACATGTGGAAAACTGAGATATAAAGAAGGACAACACGAGAAGTCTGGTTTGATTCTTGTAAAACAGTTCAGATATTTTCCTCTTACATCCAGACTTCAGCGTTTATTCATGTCTAAGAATACAACGACAATGATGTCATGGCATAAAGAGAATATTTCAACCGATAAAAGATTGAATCATCCATCCGATGGTGATTCATGGAAACATTTTGATAGAGTGCATCCATCCTTTGCTTTAGAAGCTAGAAATGTTCAAATGGGCCTTTCCACTGATGGTTTCTGTCCGTTTGGATCTTATGGTAGTCAATATTCATGTTGGCCTGTTTTTTTAACTCCGTACAATTTACCTCCATGGATGTTGATGAAGGAGCCATATATCTTTTTGACTTTACTAATTCCAGGACATCCGAAGAAAAATATTGATGTTTATTTGAAGACATTGATTGATGAATTAAATTTATTGTGGAGTACTGGTGTCAGTACATATGATGTTGCAATGAAACATAATTTCATACTGAGAGCAGCATTGATGTGGACAATAAGTGACTTCCCGACTTATGGGATGTTATCTGGCTGGAGTACACATGGTCAGAAATCATGTCCTTACTGTATGGGAGAGAACAAAGCATTTATGCTCATTCATGGAAAGAAACCTTGTTATTTTTACTGTCATCGCAGATTTCTTCCAACTGATCATCCTTTTCGCAGAAACAGATCCCATTTTAGAAAAGGAACAGTTGAAAGGGATGGACCTCCAAAAATGCTATCAGGTTCGGAGTAAAAATCAGTTGTATTTTCATTACCTCCCATCACTTTTGGTCCCACAATAAATCAACAGAAAATTTCTGGTTTTGGGAAAGAACACAATTGGATTAAACGTAGCATATTTTGGGATTTGCCATATTGGTCTGATCTGTTGGTCTGACACATGTTAGATTTCATGCATATTGAGAAGAACTGTTTTGATAATTTGTTTCATACAGTTTTGGATACGCCAGGAAATAGCAAAGTCAGTGTAAATGCACGTTTAGATCTTGCCCAAATTTGCAGGCGTCCAGAATTGGAACTATTTGAGAATGTCAGAACAGAAAGGTTACTGAAACCAAAAGCAGCTTATACACTGTCTAAAGAAAACCGTTTATTATTTTGTCAGTGGATTGCAGATTTGAGACTTCCAGATGTCTGTGCTTCTAATTTGGGTAGATGTGTAAAGAATGGTCATATTACTGGATTAAAAAGTCATGATTGTCATGTTATAATGGAGAGACTTCTACCCATTGGATTAAGAGGTCTGTTGAATTCTGTGATTTGGGATTCCATAACAGACATGTATCATTTTTTTCTGGAAATTTGTGCGGCTACGGCAGATTATGATGCTCTAGGCAAACTTGAAAAAGATGTTGTTGTAATTATATGTAAAATGGAAAAAATATTTCCGCTGTCTTTCTTCGACTCAATGGAACATTTGATGTTACATTTTCCATATGAAGCCAAATGTGGAGGTCCGGTACAGTTTCGATTGATGTACCCATTTGAAAGATGCATGAAAAAATTGAAAAGAAAAGTACGTAACAAAGCATCTGTTGAAGGATCTATTGCAGAAGCTTATTTGCAAGAGGAAATATCTTTTTTCTGCTCCCATTATTTTGAATCTGAGTATCCTTCAAAACACAACCTAATGGGATGGAACGAGAGGAATATTGATGAAATCGACAATCAATTATCTATTTTCAACCTGTCAGAGCTTGGTTTTGGTGGAGTTTATGAACGCTGGCTTTCAGATGATGAACATCAGAGAGCTCATACGTATGTTCTTCTCAACTGTGAAGAGATGACATCAGATGTACGGTAAGTGTTTATATCACTTATTCTATCATTTATGTTACAGTAAATAACTTTGGTTTTTATAGGTTGTATGATAATCATATCAAGAAACAAATTCCACAAATTACAGCAGCTGTTCTCGAAAAACGTCGACTGAAAAATTTCTCTCAGTGGTTTCAAAAACTGGTAACATAAATTCTTTATCTTTTAGAAACTCATTCAATGTATAGTTTACTATATTGATAATTATTTCACAAATTTTCAGGTGTCTCGACATGCTGATAAAATTGACAAACGGCTGTGTGTATTGAGTAACCCACCTTCCAAACTTGTTAAAACTTATAATGCATATGTGGTGAATGGATTTCGATTCCACACACATGCATATTGGGAATCGAAAAAAACAATGAACAGTGGAGTTAGCTTGAGAGGATCTCATCATCGAGAAAATGAAGTTGACTTTTATGGCATACTTGATGAAATCATTGAAATCTATTATCTTGGACAACATTACATAACCATGTTCAAATGTCGGTGGTTGGATACAGAGAGAGGTGTGCGTGTTCATCCAACTCATGGAATCATCGATATTAAATGTAAAAGTGTTCTCGCAGTCAATGAACCATTCTTATTGGCTCAACAGGCATATCAAGTTTATTATGCAAAGTACTGTGCAACATCAAGAGACTTGACTGATTGGTGGAGTATAATAAAAATCAAAATTCGAGACAATCAGTTTAGTCAAAGTGAATGTTCTTTCACTGATGTGAAAAGAATTGAAGTTTTTCAAGAGGGTACTCAAAATCAATCTTTTTTACAAAGAGACATGAGTATTGATGACGACACCCCACATTTAAGAGTCAGTGATGACGATGATGTTAATGATGTCACATATGAATTTGAAATGGTAAGAGATGAAGAAACTGTAACTCGAATGGATATCGATGATGTTGAGGAGGAATATGAAGATGACATTGACATATATGAAGATGATGATGAAGATGAACACTGATATCATTCCATGGTATTTATATACAATCATAATATGTATATATGTATATATGTATATATAATAGTAATTATCAATTATTTGCGAACATTAACATTTTCTGTTTCAGATGGACGAGGCCACATTTCGTGAGTTGGCGGATGCTGACCTGACTTTCGATGCGGATGCGTTGCTGACAGATGACCCTCAGCCTGCAGGCGCTCCAGGGAGTACGCGGAGGGGGCGCGGTCTTGCACGATTGATGATTCCTGACCCCGTCCCCGAGCGACGTCCACGTCTTGGGTTTGATCCACACACACGGAGGTGTGATAACCTGTGTGATAACCTGTGGATTTGACTAAGATTTCATTAATCTATTCACATAATAAATGTTTATTGTTTTTTCAGTTTTCCGCATATAGCAGTCGGACAGGGCAACGCTATTTTGCGCAACTATTTCTCTCAGCCGTGGACCACATGGGAGCAGATTCCCATTGATGTGCAGCAGGCCATGTTCGGCCATTGGTTGGTACGTACGTAAATAAATAATTTTTATTTTGAAAATTGTTTCATTTCTAACTTGATATTTTGATTTATTTATAGGGTTTATGGTATCTGATCTAGGATACCATGCGTGACGCCATCCACGAGGCATGGGAGGTGGCCATGCGTGACCGCCTTCGTCAGTTTTTGCACAATTTAAGAAAAGCTGCGATGAAGAAAGTAGGAGTGTCAGATTTTGAGGAGTCATGTAGAGCACACCGACCAGAGTATATTTCATCCCATGTATGGGATGGATTATGTGCGCACTGGTTGAGTGGTGCCTTTCAGAGGAGATCATCGGTGGGGAGGCAGAATCGGGGGAGACAGGAGGTAACTCATCGAGCTGGGAGTCGTTCTTTCTGTACTCATAGACAGCCTCTGGTACGTACATTATTTATAAATATTTTATATAACTATAAATATTAAAAGTTTATTTTTTATTCTTATAGGCTGTCGAGCACCCCGATATTACAGAGTACGACGTATATCGGAGGATGTATAGTGATCCTGATACTGAGGAGCTCAGAGGTGATCGTCAGCATCACATCGTGGTCAGTATTATTTGTTTTCAAGTTTAAAAATTAACTGCATATAATATATTCACAATTTTAATTTTAAATTGCAACTATAGGTGTCATATGAGGCCGCAGCATCACAGGCCCGGCCTGAGAGTCAGGCCGAGTCATCAGATCAGACCACTGCCCGTCAGTTTGATGAGGCGGCATGGATGCATGCCACCCAGTATGCCTTCGAGAAGGGCCGGGTAGTTGGTATCGGCTCTCGACTGACTCCCGGAGATTATTATGGCAATGCTGCGATGTCGGCGTCCAGCTCGAGAAGAGCTCGTGCATCTTCTTCTACTACACAGTATGAGGATCAGTTGTGATCTTAGACTGCACAGATAGAGAGTCTCCGACAGGAGCAGGAGCAGATGCGTCAGTAGCATGAGGAGGAGCGTCGACGCCAGCAGCAGTTGTACGAGGATCAGACGAGTCGGTGGCAGCAGCAGCATCAGGAGAAGATGGAGTACATGCGCCGACTCACTCATGCTTTAGGGATGGAGTTTCCTCCTCCACCATCTGCAGATCCCCCACCTCCCCCCCTCCTTCAGATTAGAGTTTGTATTTATGTTATAAAATTTGGGAAATCAAAAGATTTTTTTTTCTATTCTTAGTTTTTGTCTCATTATAAAATATTAATAATATTATATTTTTAAATAAAAATATTAATATGAATAATAAAATTATTTATATTTTATAATATTAAAATATATATATATATTAAAATTTTATAATATTATAATTTAATTATATTTTTTGTAATACTTGAATTATTTTAATATTTGAATGTAAAATAATTCTATTATTTTTATATTAATTAAAATAACTTATTAATATTTTTTTATTTATGAATTATAATTATAATATTATTATATTAATTAAATCATTTATTAATATTCTATTATTTTTTATTTTTGAATTATAATTCTATTATTATTATATTAATTAAAATAATTAATTATTTTTATTTGTGAATTATAATTCTATTATTATATTAACTAAAATAATTTATTAATAATTTATTTTTTTTATTTTTTTATAGTATTTGCGACGGGATACTATGGCCGTCGCAAATACTAGTATTATTAATAGTTTTTATTTTTTTTTTAAATAGTATTTGCGACGGGATACTATGCCCGTCGCAAATACTAGTATTATTAATAGTTTTTTATTTTTTAAAAAAAATAGCTTTTGCGACGGCACCTTCGCAAAAACTATTTTAAAAGTTTTTTACAAAAATACGGAATACTATTTGTGACGGGGAGAATGACCGTCGCAAAAAAAGGCTTTAGCGATGGGCCCGTCGCAAATAAGTGTTGTTGCGACGCCATTTTCAGCAACGAGCTATTTGCGACGGGACCCCGTCAGAAAAAGTCATTTGCGACGGGATCCCGTCGCAAATGCCCTGTCGCAAATACCTGTTTTTCTAGTAGTGATATTATAATATACTTCCCCTATAACAACAATATTTCCTCTAGATTTTGAAAATGGAATTATTATCATGAAATGAAATGTGACTCTTATTAAATGAATCCACACAATTGATAAATATTAATTCACTCTGACAAAATGAAAAATTTCCATAATAATTTTATGAATTATAAAAATTCCCAATTTAGAGTAAAAAGTTATTGTTTCAGTTTATAAAGGAACTTTTGTAAATATTGGTAACCCTAGGATTCCCCTTCAACAAAAATGGGAAAGACTCAACTACATTTTAGAGAACATCCTGAATAACCCTTATGAAATTTAAAACGACTCTTATAAAATCTAACTATTGAAAAATTAATGGGTATAGATTCATAATGACTCTTATATGTTCACAAATATTACTTAATGACACATATATGTTGGTATAAAGACTCTTATAAACTCTTAAACATAGCCAAATCATAAGTATATAGTTTATAATAACCCTTTGGATCCTTAGGTAACAATTCAAAAATATCCCATAGTTGCTATGTCAATGACTAATATATATTTTATGGTCTGAGTGGAATGACTCACATATATTAGGACATAAACAAATTTAGTTTCTTTGACTGAATGCTTTATCACCCAAAATTTCATCAGAAAACAAATTTTACATTTTAAAATATCAGAAAAAGGATAAGAAATTAAATGAAATGTTTTTTATTTAAAAATAAATAAATAAAATGATTAGATATATAATTTTATCTATCTTTTGTTATATTATGAAAAACCAATAAAATGACACCTTAATTCAAAAGCTTCTAAAATATTAATGAATTAATAAATACATGGTAATAAAATGAATGTAATGTCAATTAAATATAATGAATTTATTATCTATATATATTTCTCTATATTTTATTCCATATAAGATAGTTACATTTCATATGAATCACGCATCAACATCTTTATTTTTTGTTTATTTTATTTTAATTTTATTATATATATAAACTCTTTAATAGTACCATGTAGATATTGTTTTCATATATTGAAACACGAAAACACCTTGATCGTGACCCATGTGATCAGCTCATTTAAAACAATTCAAAATCTTCTTCAATAAATACCACAATTTTATTATCTTTTTATGGTTTTCAAATATAAATATTTGAATCCCCAATTAATATCACATGAATATTTTCTTAACATTTGAATTTAATTCTCCATTATATTAAACTTTAAAATTCTATAAATTTATTCTCATTAATCATATTTTATATTTACCTACTCATTTCCATCAAAATTATATAAAAATTGAAATCCATTATTCTTTGGGTGGATTCTTACATTTACAAATTAATTATGGTGTATAGATTAAATCATTGATCAATATTTCCCATTTATAGATAAATGAACAATTTTAATTGTACATGACATTCAAGAGTATCTAAAATATTCATAAAAATCATTGGGTTAATCATCAATAGATTTACAATTATTCTTATATAACATCTTCTTAGTCTCATGTTGAATTATGGATACACTGATAGAGAATTTCAATTATTCAATTTATAATGATGTGGCCTTAGTTTCTACATATTTATTCATATATGATCACTTGATTAATATTTTGTAATGTATTTTTAATATGAAATTGTAGTCGAATAATCATTGTTCATATTCAATATCATTGGGAAATCCATGAATAATATAACATAGTTCCTTTAAAATATAACATAGCTCATCTATCACGACACTTATTCTTATAGAATATTTTTAATATTATATTACTCTTACACAAATCTAAAAATTATAGAGTTAATATTTCTTATATATTTTACATTTTTGGGTTATTCATTCAAAATCAATATATTCCATAACTTCACCACCATCTGGATTATTTTACTTCCACTTTAGCATATTCTTCTATTCATTATCATCATCATGAAAAACCATTATATCTCTCAATAATTTATTTATATGATTCTTGAAGAGAAATTTTCTAGTATAGGATTTCACTTCCACATCATCCATTTATTCATCTTCTTCCATAACATGACCATGGATTCTTTTTTGAGTTGATTTTATAGGATATTGGAACATTCAAAACATATTTTTGACTTATAGGTTTGAAAAGGATATTTTGAAACAAGATATTATACAAGAATATTTTAACAAAATAAACTCAAAACATTCCTCAATCACTAAAATTTTCATATTTTTTTTAAAACATTAATCATAATTGAAAAATTTAAATTAAATATTAAATAAATATTTCAATTAAAAAATTTTCTTTATAAATTTTATCATTTAATTTATTTGGTAAAATATTATTAGTTCATTAATTAAATATCAATTAATGGAGAAGATTCCTCATCTCATATTTCCATCAACAATATACATGAAAAACATATCATAATATTTAAATAGATATAATATTATATTAGAACAATATTATATGTAACTATTCATATTTCTAAAACATGATATACTAAATATTTAACTTGAAATAACAACCAGAGAAAAGTGAAATCATTATTCAATATTTCTCAATCAATTATTGATAAATAATATCCATGTAATATAACCATTGGTTTGATCTCAAACATCTTCATTAAAAACATATAAATGATTTTAAAAAATAATCCATTCCCATTTATTGATATTTCTCATTGAGTCTGATAATCACAATGTGACAGTACATTACTCTTTATCATCTCATCACATATTCATGGGTACTCTAATCTTCATTTAAGATGATCTTCCTAACCCTTATAAACATCTCTAATTAATGGAAATAAATGAAAAATTACACCATTCTGATAAATAATCTCCGCTTTGTATTAGTTATCAATAAAATTATAAAAATTCATGTAAATATGTGTTCAATAATTTTCTTTTATCCACTATTTATTAGAAATAATTTTTATGGTTGATACAAAATTTTTGGAAATTAATTAATAAACTATATGGAAACTTGTAAAATGTTCAATTTGTAAAATAAGGGCGTTTAATTTTCTTACCAACTTATATAATTCATATTCATTAATTTCATAAACTATATTTTTTTAGAAATGATTAATACAATTTATCTCCCTTAAAATGTAAAATGATGATATTAAAACTGTGATACAAGAATACCATAAAAATACATTTTCAATGAAATTCTGGAGCACATTACTAAAATTTAATATTTATAGTAAAAGATAAATTCTATGAGACTTTTTATAAATCCTAAATCCTTATCTCCCTCAAGGTTATTCTCTACAAACATCATTATCAAGGATAATATATTCATTAACTAATACATCCAGATACTAATAGTTAGATCACTTCTAAGATTGATACATTTTCATGTAGTATTATTTCTAATGCATTCGTATTATTCCAGCTCCCAATTCTCACAAATCACCATAAATTTCCAAAAATTAAAAAAACAATATATATGTTCATTAGGATGGATCATCAAAAACACATTAGTGAGATACATAATGATTATATTTTTTTCATGACAAAGAAATTATTTTATTTTATGGTTCAAAGAAGAGAGAAACCTTCATGCTTATTTTTTTAAATAATTATAGTCAATTACAAGAGTCATTTAATTATTTTGAAAAATTTCCTTCTATGAAATCCACTCCTCCACATCAGCTTTAAAATAGATTATTTTTCGGTGTTATATTTATCTTCTTCAACATTTACTCTTGTGTTAGAAATATCATAAATATATTTTAAAAAACATGTTTAACATGATTAGAAAATCCCAAAAATATCAACAAACTATATCATCTTAATAATTATACCTATAAACAAATTTTATTTCTTATTTACTTTTTTTTGATAATAGAAATTAAACCATTTTTCTTATTTAATTCATGGAATGATTATTTTATTTGTAGTTATTGGTTTCCTCCATTAATGGAAACACTAAAGGATTTAATGAAAATTTCATGGTGTGTCATCTTCCTACACTATAATATTAGTATCTTTTTTTTTGGTGAAGAATAATTATTAAACATCGTAGATTTTCATTGTTCAATATTTTTTTCATATAAACCAATGTAAACTAAATTTTATTATCATTGTTTTAAATAAATTTTTTATCTTATATCTTATGTATCATATGAATAATGATTGGAAGATTTAATCTAGAATTAATTTTAACATTGTGAATTCTTCTTGAACATTTAAAAAATATTTTCAAGGATTTTAAATCTATCAGAGAAGTATATAATTTTTTTTAATCTATTCAATTTTCATAAACTAAATATTAAACCTTCATATAATGTTTAATTTTATTCTTCAAATTGTAATATTATATAAGAAATCAATATCCTTATTCCCAAATAATTTATATCACCAAAAGATGGAAAAAATATTGATCATCTAATTTGAACAACAAATATCTATCTTGAGTACCTTTTTGTTTTTCAATTAGTAAAACTTTATTTTGATAAACTTTTATTAAACCACTTATTATGTAATATATTTTATTGATCATTATAATAGTAGATTATTTCTCATTATTTTTCACCTACCAACTTAATTTAAAAAAATTTACTGAAATATTCACTATGCATTAAAACAACCTTAGCACAAACAAATTTTCTTAGATAGAGGGTTAGAATTTATATTTATCCCATAGTATTGATATCACTAAATGATTTAATGATCCAATTTTCATAAAATAGTTGTATTTTAATAAAATTAATAACAAAAAATAAATATATTATAGTAACTATTTTCCTAGACTATTTTGAATACACACCATGTTCCACATACATATTTATAAATCTCACCTCAAGATCAAGATAGTTCATAATAAGATTTTTCTTATAATCATCAATGGAATTTACTATTTATTTATAATATCATATTATAATCTCAATATTATATTCATAAATCTTTTTTTTCTCTTCCAGATAATTATCATGATATTTTATCCTTTATACATTGTTAACAAATTGTGAATCCTTGGAAATAACAATTTTAGCCAATGAATAGATCATCTTCTCATGCCATTTATTATATTATTGTTTATATTATATTTATTTATGAAATTTATTATCAATTTTAGGGAAAAATTAGATTTTTTTCCTAGTTTTACCACTTTTGGATTTAATATTTTTGTGCATATATATACATGAAATTGTTATTTGATCGAATTATTCTTCTTTTTTTATAGTATCATCCTCAATTTTAGATAACTCTTCCTAAAATTAAAATAAAATAAACAAAAAGTGACAATATATTCTAAGAAATTTCATAGTATCCTTCTCAAAAAAAACATAAGAATCATCATATAAAACATTTAGTGCATGGTAACACCCACTTGTTCTTGATTGATCAAAATGATATTATTTTCAATAATATTTTGTTACATATTCTTCATATAAATATTTTGAATCATATATTTAATAATACAAATTCATATTCTTAATATTATTTTCTCAATAAAATATTATACAATAATGATAGGTCAAAAATATTTGGGATTAAAGATTTTTTTTTAATTTGTACCAATTTATATAAGAGGATGAAATAATCATCTTTTTCATTTGTTTTTTATTTTTTATTATTAAAAACCATATATGGGTTAAAATCCAAATAATTATATAACCCATTTTTTCAATTTCGGAACAACATGATTACACTAAAATAGAAGTCAAAACTTGAAATATTTAAATGTTTATAATACAAACAAAGGTTCAACCTAAAACTATGAGTGTAATTTTTTCTATCCATTACTGATTCATATATATTAATAGGGGTTTAATTATTGTAGCTTAATTTTTATGAATTACAATATTTATAATTTTTCCTCCATATATATTAGGTTTATTGAATATTAGTCATATATCCCTCTCAAGAAGCATGATATCCTAACTAATAAAAGCATAACACAGTGATATAGAAATTTATACAGGGTTTAACCAAAATGTGTAAGTTATTCCATAGTACGTGGTTTTATTACCCTATAATCATAAATAATATTTTACTATATAAAATCAATGTAGGGAAATGGTATGGCTTTGAACACTTTTATCTTGCACCAACTAGGATAGATGAACAATACAAACATGAATAGAAAGACTGAAATTCTAATCCATCATTGGCACTAACTAGAAATTCCTTCTTAAAAAACAGTATTTGGATGGATCATCATTATTTTTGGTCAATAAGAGAGTACAAGACATGATTGTACTTAAATGGATAAGGTATTCCTGCTCAATATTTAAACAATAATGCATCTACCACTTTTAGGGAAATAATTAAAGATTACATCACTTATTCTCTATTTTTACAGAAATTTTAAAAAGACCGTTATTGACAAATAATAATCTTTAGTCATAGTTTAATTACACATTCTTCCTGAAAATATTAAAATGAGATATATAATAGAATAAATGTTTGGATTTCAACTATATAATTAGAAACATTTATCCTTTTAATTCAATGTTAACTATAAATCATCATAGAAATTTTAGAATATAAATTTATAATTGAGACTTTGTATTTCTAGTAGAATATGGATAATCTAACAGTTTTATTATCTCATTGATAATAACAAAATTAAATTCCTAGTTCCTATTAACATAAACTTTTTCCCTATCAAATTCAAATTTTTTCTACACATATACTCTGAAATAATATCACGTGAAAATAGAATCCATTTTTTAAAATAAACAAAATATTTGATCTTCACATAGATGATCATCTCATTTAAACATCTCAAAATATTCTCAATTTTTTCCTAACCTTAATCACTATTTATGGTTTATATAATTCATATTTCAAAACATTATAAATATTGTATAGATATCATATAATATTTTTTAATTAAAATATACATTATTTTTTCCTCTCCAAATATCTATTTGAATTTCTAATGAATCCTCCATATTATTTGGATAATTATTTCTTTCATCAATCAAAAAAAATCATAAGCATTTATTCAACATGTACAAGATTGTATTGGTGGATTAACTATAATTTGAATCTTCAATCACAGTTCAATATTTTCTTTTCATTGATGGGGGAAAACATTAATCATATGTGACATCCTATAGTATCTTACACATTCATAGAAATCATAATACTAATATGATTGTCTTAAATTTCAATTTACATCGTATCATATTACTCTTATTTAACATTCATATTTCAATGTCATAGTAGCACAATTATTCATTTAAATCTAAAATAGGTTTAGTTTAGGTGGTGTTATTCACATAAAATAATTTATTTAACATTTTGTAGAACATTTTTAATTGAACATAGACATGAAATACACTGATTTTGTCATCCACAGACTTTAGGTTTTTTGTGTTAAATATCATGTAGAACGTATTAAATCCAACATAGATAATATATTGAAGCATATATTTATATATTTATCATATTTCATTGAAATTATCTTTTATAGCTCTAAAAATATAATAGTAATTATTACATAACTAATATATAATATATGGTAATTTATTCATAGATATGTATCATATATAACTTCACTATTATGTAAAACATGTTCCTTCTACTCAAGAATATTCTTCTAGACATAATCATCCTCAATAACAGTCATCACATCTCTTAATAAATTCACAATATCATGATACAAAATTAATAATTCAGATCAAGAATCCTCTTCCACTTATTTTATTCTCCAACATGTTCAATAACCAGAGAGTGGATTCTTTTTACAGATGTTGATATATGATATTGAAACATCCAAGCCTTGAATTTGTAATCTTATTTTAGATAGATATTTTGGAACATAATGGATATATTCTTTGTTTTATTCAAAACCAACTAAATTTTTTTATAAGAACATCAAAAGATATTCAAACTTTCATATATTTTAAACAATTTATTTTTCTTTTCATAATTCAACTAGAAAAATAATATTTCAAATAAAAATTCAATGTCTTTAACTTTTAATTTTCATAAATTAATTCCAAATATTTTAAGTGTTTTGTTTATGATCTATTAAAGAATCACCTTCCCCATCTCATCATTCCACCACAAATATACGAAATAAATATCTCATTATATTTATGCATATATTATATTCATTCAGAAATTTATTTGATTGAACAGAATATATTATTCAAACTCACAATAAAGAATTATACACGTGAAATAACAAGTTTTATCAACCTATAACATCATCTAGGATTTTAAAATATATAACATATAAATTAATTCTATATAATATAATCATTTGAAGAATCTTAAACATTTTTTTAAAGCATATATGTGATTATATTAATTTGACATTTCCCCTTGGTTGACATGTCTTATTGATGAGTCTGGAGTGAAAAAAGGAATTATCTAGGTGATAAAATTCTTATCATTCATTTATTTAAATTGGTAAAGTAAAAAATTACTTGATATAATTAAATATAGAATCACCTAGATCTGTTCTTGAATATTTTACTTATAATTAATTTAATAAAATAATTACATTGAAGGTGATAGTCCCTTTACCAAATTTCCATATCCACTCTTGATGCTTTTTATTTTGATGGAGAATATAGGAAAGGGTTTTAACTCATTGTATCCACATGAGGTTCATGATATTCTAAATGAAAAAAATGATTCTTCATGTTTTAGAGTGGAAGGGACATGTGGTTCATTTCATTCATTTTTTATTAAAATAAGATGTTTCTCATTCATTTCTATATTCTTAAGAGGGGGATGGTTGTATTGTTCTCTCTAGAATTGAGAGAATTGCAAAGTGGATTTTACAATACATAATAAGTGTCAGTCCTCATAAAATGATATAACTTAATGTTTACACTTATTATTAAAACAATAGATAATTTCATAACATCCCTTTAAAAATATATTTTTTATAAGTAATTATCATGTTTAATAATAATCGTAATATTATTATTTACAAAATATATGTTTATTAAAATATCAATTTTTAAATATAAATTATTATTTATTTATATAATAGTCAATAAGATTCTATCATTTAATTTTTTCCATTAACTTTCCTTATTAATCATTCAAGTAATGTATTAATAATTGAAAATATTATTATATTAATCAATGAATAAATATTATATTATCTAAAATCATTAATAAATTTTAATTTTAATATTAACATAAATAAATAAATATTTATATTAATATTTCCTATAAAATGGAAAATAAATATTTATTTATTTATTACCTTCTAAATAAATAAACAACGTATAAAATTCAAATCCAAATTTCAAGAATAAAACATCTCATGGTTTAATTAATGCGGTCAATACTAATTGGAGAATAATTATTTCAAATAATGAGAGTAACACTTATTTTTTAATATAAATTCACTGCTTTTTAATTCCATTCTAAATTGATATACTATGTTACCCTTTATGACTATTACTCAACAGAATTAACTTACCTGACATAAGTCCAAGATCATTGTCTAGAGACACATCAAAGAACTCATAGAGAAAGGTGTTAATGTCATAACAATAGAAACCTTCTTATAAATGAAATTATATAATATATGCACTTTCCCTCAATATCTCATCATGTAGGAATAATAATTTTATCATCATACTATATTGTTAATTTATCTTTCTTTTTATTTCATCTATAAACATAAATATAAAATACTTGGGACATGGATTTTTTAAAAGAGTCCCACTGAAATTAAAGGGCTATTGATATATTATAGCTTTAACTTGGATGGTAAAATTCATTTATTGAAATATTCAAATAAATTTCATACTACATATGTTTTATATAAAGTATGTTACATAACTAATATCATTTGTCATTGGGATTTTCATCCATACATCAAAGTACCCGATTCATGATAAATATTAATAATAATATAAAGTTTATTATCTAATAAACATATTTTTTGACATGAATATGCAATTATTCATGTGTCTCTCTTGATTACATCCCTTATTAAGGATTAGGATGTGAGAAAATCACGAGAAAACATTCCAATGACTTATAAACCACTAGCACGAAATAGTAAAATATCATCTTTCACTATTTCCTAATAAAAAATTTCATCTAGACCATAAGACATATATTTAATAATATTTTATTAATATCTATTTTTTTATTATAGTGGGGAACTATTATAACACTTAGATAAGATAAATTCTATATTTACGTTTTCATATTAATATTACATCTTAGAACAATAATTATGTGTAATATATTTTTAGTACACTATTAATTAAAAGAACAATGTTAGTTGGTTCTAGTAAACGAACTCCAACTAACTCCCACTTTACTAGATTAAACTAATAATCAATTTTAAATTGTTATATATCACATAGTATTCATACTTCTACTGAGTTATGGATTTAGTCAATGAGTTTTTAACATTTTCTACTAGGGATAGTAAACTTACTACAATAGGACCCTTTTAGAAAAATCTCTCAAATGATTATTATCATAAAGTATATGCTCTGCCCGTTGATGTTACATGGTTTTATTTTATTGAACTACTTTTGTAGTATTATCATAATTTATAATGATAAAACCCTTATCAATAATTATTAAACTAAGAACCCAAATTACGTTTTATATCTATACTATTTATTTAGCTATATATTAATCAGTAATACCCTTGGAATATATAATATAATCTAAAAACATAAGTTGATTAAAACTCTTCCAATATAAAACCCATCCAATAAGGTGAATCACATATCCCTACTATAAATTCTAATAATTTTAATCTATTTAATAACTACTATTCATGTATCCCAACATTACAACCTCATTATATCCACTAAAAACATAGAATATATTATTTATATGCCTTAGGTAGTATAGAAGAGACCTAAAAGATGAAAATTATGTCCCTCCTTAGTATTCTTGATATCTTCATACCATTCTCATTAAGTATACAACAACAAGACATCACTTTTGAAAATATCACATAATGTTAGGGTATATTCCCATGTCTATAGGGAGTATGACCTTATTTATAACCTATAAACATGATCAAAATCCAAATATATGCTATTTAAATATATAAAATTTAAATTTTCAGAGGCCATGCCAGTGGATAGAGGGAAAGGACCATACATCTATGGGAAATTACTATAGAAATAGGATATGTAGCAGTGATAATTTATACCTCTTCGTCTCATTACCATGAAAATAGAGAATACAAATATTAGCATAGTTCGATTTGACCCTTCTAGGACATTTCTTTATCATGGGGCATGAATGAAAATTAATATTATATATATTTTATAGTGGTTAACTGTAGTTATTATCAAAAAACGGGAGCACACAAAAAACATGTTTATGATTTTTGATTGTGATTTATGAAAAATTAATTTTTATTTAGATTGAGAAATTAGGATTTCTTGAATGATTTATTAAATGATTAATTTATAAAAATTCATGAGAAGAGTGATCAGGTTAGGATTGGAAAGACATTATTTTAATTCTATCACGGTTTTCTATTTATTCAAAATATTTTTCTTCTAAAATAGTAAGATATTGGTTTTACAATTTCGTCCAATCTATCCCTTGGACAAATGGAGATGTAGATAATATAATTATATGAAATATTAAATTGGTAAATCTTTATTTTTATGTCAGTGGTATTGCAGAGGGTTCTATTTATTAATATGTGAAATAACTGATCATGTATTATTATTATTCTCCATTTATTAACAATTCTGTCAATAATTTCATATATGTGTGGGTGATCACCAAACACTCATCACCCAATCCTATCATATTTTATCATCTACAGACCAGAATTGGGTGGAGGGAGATTCTATATCATTAAATAATGAAGATATAATAAATATAATCTAAACCTAACACAAACAAATTATTAAAAACTTAAAATAATGAATTGAAACAAGGTTGTATATGAATGAAAAGATTTAATAATTTTATGATAAAAAATTCAAGCCTATTAATTCTGTCCTACATCCCCCTTTCTAATAAATCAAAGATCACACAATTCCAATTGAAGGATAAATGAGTTAATGTGGCAGAAGGAAGGAATATTGATAGTGAATGAAAAAAAGAAACAAAATCATAAAAATAAATAAGTATTATTCCATCATCTAGACCATACCCTTTCCGAGTGATGATCTCCTGAATATCTCGTCTGATACTATTTATTGGACTTCAATCTCAACCTTGGGTGCCATTAATCACACAATAAATGGGTGAAAAATTATCTTAGGTCATAAATGTGTAATTAAAATGAATCTAAAATCATTAATACAGAATATTCCATCAATGATGTGTCTGGACCCTTGGAATCATGGTGTTATGTATTTTTGATGCCATGAAATATATGCGCTATCATTTAGTTGAGTGTTTTCATTCTATGAATTGTACACAATTAATTTTATCCAATTTATGATTATGAATTTTATATGTATAATGTGAATGTTTTTATAATGAAATCATATTCATTTCATCTTGGTTATTTATTTTTAATCATTAAGATTGTTACTTGACCAATGGTATGTTAAAAACATCATTTTATGCATGAATTCTTCGTCATTTAGCTCATTTAAACCATTTGTTTTAACATTTAATTATACAATTAAATATTCTAAATTTGTATGTATTAATCAATTAATTTAAAGAAAAATTAATTTCATATAAGAATTATAAAGAAATAAACATTTCTATAAATTATCCCACATTTAGAACATTCATGGTGTTAAGCATTTAATAACAAAAAAATTAATGAGCAATACTACATTACCAATATTCACATCTTAAAAATTATAAATCAAATCCTTATAAATGTGGTATTAACAATTCATGTTCCACATAAAACCACTATTAAACTTCATAATCATAAAGAAACTAATTATCCCATGTATTTTAATTTTTACCATTAAAAATTGGCTGATGTTTTCCTTTCAGTAATCCATATAACATATTTCATTATTATCAAACATTCCATGTCATAATTAACATATTAATAGATTCTATTCTCTAATAAATCATGATACAGATTCATGTAAGTTATGCTCATACCATGTGTTCTTGATCCTTTTTCATAGACATTCAAATTATCAATATTCTATACCTTGAAAAGAAAATATTCTTACATAATAATATAGACTTTGTGAATAAGTCTTTGATAACTATAAGTATTATAATCGGTATAGATTCACATTCACAATACTATGGTTTAAAAAAAGGCTTATCTCTAGTGAATACTTCATGATATCAAAATATAAGTTCACTACAAATCACTCTTACTAAATGAAATCTCGAACTTCCAGAATTGAAAGTAACGTCATAATGTATGTATTCTGAACAAGTTTTACCTTATCAAAATTTTCTCCACACTCTTTTATTCAATTCAATTTTTTTTTTATAAATTTTTTATTGAAAAATTTTTCACATCAACACCCTAATCCCATATGATAAAATCATCATCTTTGTAAGGATGATTTTTGATTTTCACTAAATACAACCCATTATATTTATATTTTTCACTTTATTTTTTTTTTTAAAGAAGTGAAAAAATTAGAAGTTAAATGAATGTAACATTTTCATGTACTAATTCTAATAATATCTCCCACACACATTAACTTTATAATTCAATAAATCCTTTCTTCCGAGACTTCCCTAACCCCACATTTCAACATAAGAATGTCATGAAATATAAATTGAGCAGTGAAGGAATTTATATGCTTGGATAGTTAATGTGGCTCATTTATGATGAGATAATTCTTAGATACTATAGTATAAAAATGTATTGATATCATAGTGGGTCCAAAGATAAAGGGATAATCAATAAATATGATTCAATCAAATTAAATGTGTTTTTTCTTTGTCATAGATTATACAGGTTGCTATGAAAGTTATAAAATGTGGCATGCCCAAATATAACATTATAAATATGATAATGATTGAAATGGAAATTATTTTTTCAAGAAATACTTTAAATAACGGAACATATGAATTTTTGAAAATAGCTATTGGCATGCAATAATAATGAAAAATCAAACCAAATAAATTTTATAAGTTAACAGTTTAAAAACCGATAGGAAACATAATTTACATGAATCAAGTAATTATAAGAAATTTTTATTAATTAAAATCATCATCCTAAGATTCAAAATAATTATAATGTTATCCAGTTTACTCATTCAATCTCATTCACTGAGAAATATGATGCACATCATCAGGATTTTCTTATTATGTTCATGTCTCTAAGACTAATCAAGTTGAGAAAGATGTCTAACTATAGTAATACAATTTTTTAACCTCAAAAATTGATTTTAGAACCAAGGTATAGAGAGTTAAATAGATAATGAATTTAAAATAAAACCCCCTTAGTAATCGACCATCAAAAATATTTCTCATGTCATATTTTTTCATAGTAATTCATCATCATTTCTCGTGAAGTATGTTTTCCTTTCAAAAAGTGAATAATGGTTACACAGTGTGAATTCTGTACATATTATTTTTGATTCATTTTTAATTTAAATTTAAATAATAAAAAATTATATTATAGTACTATTTAATTATTCTTAAATAGAAATTAGTGGAATATTAGACTATGTAGAAAAAATAGGTTGCCTTCTGAATGTTTCTTTTTTAATGTCATTGGATCAAATAAAACAAGAACTTTTAAATGAAAATTTATGCTACATGATTCAATCCCCCATACACAATTAATTTAGTGATAAAATTCATTTCAGATTGATTTTTAGGTAAATATATTTTATATGGGATTACAAAAATCAATCAATTTTAATGTAATGGTACAACTGGGTAGATCTTCATTGACTATAAGGGTGAATGTGTTTAATATCCTCTACTAGATCATAATGTATGATCACATGGTACTTCTTCATCTTCCATATATTGATAGATAATTACCATTATCTTTTTTCAATTTTAATATGAAAAGTATCATATGGGTATACATGGATATCAATAAAAGGTCCCTTCTATTTAGAATGAAGTTTACATGGTATCTGTTTATGTTTTTATTTGTATTATAGGAATTTATATGTAGATTTGAATGTTCTTTGTTGAATTATATTGTCATTATAATAGATCTATGTTTTCACACATAAAAATTACATCTTTTTAGTTTAATAAAAATATAATCAATTCTGAAACCGTAAAGGGTTAGATTAATTAGAGGTTAGATTCACAATATTCCTATTTTATAAAATATCTTCAACATATTCCTTATAGATCATCCCAGTCCATACACTTCAAATTAAAGCCTACTTAAAACATACTGCAAATATCAGGAAAATCACCATAAGAAAAGGATGAGATCAAGTTCTTAGTAAGGGCAATTAGGGGCGATAAAGATGATTTCATAAAAATAAGATGGATCCCTATTCATTGGGTGCTCTGCAATATTGGATTCCCTCTTGTGCTTCAAGGCCCTCCTCAGTGGAGATGGTCCTCCTCTTAAGAGTCACCCTGTTCTATTTTTTTATTCTCCTCCATGCCCACATTCTACCTGGTGTTTCTTCCTTGGCCCTTTTATTCCTGTTAATAGTTGTGTGTTGTGGAAGATCTTGGTCACTGTAACCATTCTATGGACTCAGGTGACTCTATGCCCCAATTATTTTTTTGTTCATCTCCTCCATACCCACTTTCTACCCAGTGTTTATTCCATGCCTTTTTTCTTCCATAGAATTTTTGTTCCTTGGCCTTTTTATTTTTTTGTCACTTTTTTCCAGTTGGGTTTATGATTTCACGATAATTGCGATTCTCAGTGTCCACCTTCTCTAAAATCCCTAATTTCCACACTTTTTATATGAATCCTCTTCCATTCATATCTAGTGTGGTTGTTATTTAAGGATTTTTGAATTGTGGTGCGACAAATTTGGTACACCTTGTGCGTGCTTAGTCCGTATTCTATAGAGATGTTGGTTACTTGTTTGAAGTATCTTATTGGATTTTTTTCTTCTAAGTTACCAGTGATGGTTTATATTTTTCTCACGAGTTCTAGTTTATGATTGCTTGAAAAACTAGTCAATTTGGGATTCATGTCTGGTTATTTTTGTTTCTGATGTGGTGATGGAGTCAACATCAATGGTTATGACAAGGAGTCGTGAAGATGGTTCATTTAGTTTAGTATTATTAAGATAGATTGTTTTTAGTGATTTTATATATGGTGTTTTTTTGTGGTAATGGATGAAGTGGTTCTGGAGATGTGTAAGGTATGGTCTCTGGTGGGAGGTTCTTGATGGTTAAATTTTGTGATCATTATTTCACAGTGGAGTTTTTTTGGGGTTTTACAGTGGTTGTTGGTATCCCTCTAGATATGTGGTGAATATGGTAGTGATAGTTATGAGATGATGTTCATAGGGGATGGAGATAATGTGATAATGAAAACCGGTGTTGATGATTATGATAGTGTGATTTCAATGATCCATACCTGATACAACATCTATGTGATTTTCAAGATATGTTGCTGACACGATGGTTCCCATGGCTGTAATGTGTTTTTTTCAAGTACGTTTCCCACATCATCCTCAAAGTGGATTTTTTGAAAATAAAAAAATTATTTGGAGATAACTATAATAATATTATAAGGATATAGTACCATGAAAACAAAATGTTGATATTATACACTACAAATCAAAAATCACAATCTTGAAGGATGAAATAAATCATGTAAGTCCATAAGATATGAATCCTAGAAAAATCAAATAACATGAGCCATGGGAGCATAATATTGGCATAAGTCATGGAATTTATGGCGTAAACATATGCATTGAAAATCATTTCCATAATTGTCCAATATCACTACCTAGAAAACCATAGAAGAAAATTTCCTTTACTAAACAAGGTTTAATCTCTACTCCATCCCTATATTACTGAACATGGTTTACTTCCCATTATATCTTAGTATTACGGAATGCAGTTCACTCTGAGTTCCAATCCATTCTCTCTCATAAGATAGAAATCATTACCCAATTCATTGGAGGGAGATATAGCTCTCACCCATCACATAATTAAAATCATACATATGTGATACGAATGAACATAAATCATTAATCATATCATATATCATGAAAATAAATGGGTTTCATAAACATTTCATCATTTCATAACTCGTGGAAAAGTAACTGAACTCATAAACATATTGATATCATACACATAAAACATTTAGAGAAATTGTAAGGATGATATCATTGGATCCAATCTCTAGTAAATTACAAATAACATAAAATAATGTTTTTCTTTATAGAAAATAATTTTGTTGTATCACTTGAAATAATTCTTGTGGAAAATATATTTTCCATTTTTATTTTTCGGGAATGCTTTACAATTACCATGGATAAAATTTTATTTGAACAGAATATTATAATATTTTATAAGAATATTCAAAAAATTTGGGTTTCATGAAATATGAAAAATATTCTCATGACATTTAATTTATAAAAAACATTTCTTTATAATTTTTTAAAAATAAACATTAAAGAAGGATTTTTAAAAGATAGTCACAAATAAATAATAGTGAATTAAATGCTAAAATTGATTATGTATATGAGCTAGAAATCCACATATAATTAGTGTACATATAACATAATATAAAAAAATTAATTTCACACATAATATTAGTTTGACATAATAAATGATGTATAAATTTAATATAATAAAATGAAGTTGAGTCAATAATTCTCTTACCTCAAGTATTAACTTTATTTGTTCACATTGAAACATAATATATAATAAATATGAATTTATTATAAATTTATACAATAAAATTATATCTTTATTACCATTAATGATTTATTTATAAAATATTATCACTCATTTATTAATAATTTGTTATTAAAATCACTCTTTGGGATTATAACTGCTTCATTTTCCTAGAATGTCTTGGTTTGATAGTCCCAATACTTATAGTTTGATCGTGGTACCATCATATAATGAAAAATAATTATGTTATATATATAATTTATATTCATAAAATGCATCCTTATTACCATCCATGTAATATATTGATGAAGACGAGATCACATCACATCATGAAGATGGTAGTCTATACGTACGCATGAGCAATGCTATCATTGGCCAAATATTTGAGGGTAAAAAGGTATACGTGATATTATCAGTACAAAAATAAATTATGTCACAAATAACATATATAATCATTAAATACATGGTAACTTACATAAATAAAATATGTTTATGAAATTGTTATTGTATCACTCTGTGGAGACGATAGGCCATTTGTATTCACAAGCGTTACATTCAATTATTGAATGATAGGAAAGGGGTGGTACAATGGTGTTTTTATAATCATAATAAAAATTAATCATATCGATGATACTGAAGTTAATTTTATTGACAAAAAATATATTTATATAAGGTAAATAAGAGTATAAAAATAAACAGATCTGTAAGAAAAACTACCTCTTCTTCAAAACAAACTCCATTGAATCTCCTCTAAGGGAAATATGATTGGTATTGTGAGAAGTCCAGAACCTCTAGAATGAGGATATGGATGTCTAGAAGAGAAATATTTTTTGTATTTTTAAGATATAATTAAAAATATAATGTAAATAATTGAGTGTGGAGGTTCCCTTTTAATATTGATATGAAAGGCACTTCCGGAATTTTCCAAAGAGTTAAATTATACTAAATTAATTTTCTATAAAAACACCCCCCAAATGTCCATGGATTTAATGATAAGATATTATAAGGTAGTAATATCATCATAAAATATAATTTTGATTTTGTTTTGTGTTATTTCAAACCATATCAATTTTGATAACCCTTAGTTATCCTATTTCAATTTAATTATGATAAAAAATATTTCAATACAAATCGGTTGTAATTTTAACTTATGTGATCTAAATTAGACCCTAAATGAACAATTTATGACATATTAGACCACATCATATTAACTTTATATTTTTAGAAAAAATTAATGACATTTAAAAAATCTAATAAAATATTATTTTGATAAAATATCATTATTTTCATTTATAACACTATTTATTGATTTAAATTATATAAATTTAATATATAATATAAATTCACAAAAAATAAATTAATACACATATATTATTTTATATTAATATATAAAATTATTTTAACACATTAATTAATTTGAATTATATATCTTTAAAAAAATTTAATATCATTTATTTTATTTTTTCGATAATTGAATAATTACAACATCATCGTTGTGTAATTATTTGTTGTAATTATTTACAAAAATAAAATGAAAATGAAAATACAATTACATATATAAATAATTTATATTTTAGAATATTATTTATAGTTGTACATATCTTCTAGATAACCCTATATTATAAATGTTACATTATTTAAAACAAGAATGTGACATCAATGAATTTTTTTTAAATAAAATATTCAAAATATAATAATCTCATCCAAGTGTCCCCAAAAATTATAAATAAATTTATATAAATAAAATATGTTTATTATGTAAAAAATTGTCACTTATATTCATTCATAACCCATTTTTCCTCAGGTGGACACATATGAGATATTTATGACAAATATGTTACATTTTATGACTTTCTTTGATTTAAATAATATATAAGTAATTTTCCTGGAAGCGTATCCATTAAAAAATTAAATTTCGAACCATTGGTGTGGAATTAAGAATTAAATTCATCCAATAATAAATATGATGAATAAATATGGCATTATCCTTTAATTTTAATCCATTTTAATACATTTTACCACTTACTGAGTTCATAAATTTTACCACAGTCACTATTCATATTATTAGTAAATAAAAGAGACCTTTTTTTCTATATTTGGACTCACTGATCCGAATTTTGGAAGCCATTTTTCTAAATTTAAAAAATAAATGTTTTAAAATTTTATTTAAAATAAAACAAGGAAAATGCAACAAAAAACTATTTTTTGGAAAAAATATTCTTTTAAATATAAGCTATTTTTATAATAAATTCATGTATAAACTCAATATAAAAAACCATAATATGGATAATTTAAATAAAAAAATGGTAATTTAAAATTATTTAAAAACAATATTTTTCATTTTAAATACTTTAAAATAAAATATAATTTTCAATATAAATTATTATTTTTCACTATTATTTGAAAAATAAATGATTTCAAAGTATTATCAAAAATAATTTGAAAATAACAATAACATAATAAATTTAGAAATGAAATAAGTCTTTTCAATCAAATTTTATATCACATGTCAAAATTAATATTCACTCAAAAAAAGATAAATAACTCATATATAAAGAAAATATATTTTTACAAAATAAAGCGACTTTACTAAAAATTGTGTAATCATTTTTATAATTACTTTCCAAAACATTCATATTGAGATGGACCTTTATATTTATTTAATAAATTATCCATTCATATTTGATCATTAGAATTTAATGGCTAGGTTATATTGTACGTAAAATAACATTTCATGGTTTTTCTAAACATTCTATTGTGTGTAACACAAACTATCCAAGAAATCAACTTATATAAAAATCTTGGGGTGTTAAATCTTATCCCCATTAAAATGAAAACATCCCTTGAAATAAATATCTTTCATTAATGGTTTAATATTTTATAATTAATTCATATAAACCCACATTTTTAAAATAAATAATAAAACATCCCACAAAAAATGAATGTTGAAAACATAAAGGTTATATAAGTTATGCATAACCTGGTTTCCAAAATGTAAAAAAACTAGTAGAAGGATTTGATGTGGAAGAATAACCCCATTACCTAATATAGATTTATTGAGAAAATGGCCAAAATATGTTTATTTACCACAAAACCATTGACCAGATATATCTAGAAAACAAACAGTGATATCATAAAAATGATTATAATAATGTAATGTTTTATTTAAAAATTATTCTAGAATATATACTTACCAGATATCATTTTTAAAGTAAAAAATCAATATTTGGTTATTGATGGATCAATTTCCACATCATCACTTACTCCAACAAATGATGCTAAATTGTATTGCAAAAATTACTAGCATATCATAAGACCCATAATGGGATGATAAATTATTCTTTATGTGTCTACTTATCATTATAGAAAAATTGTTAACATAGGTTATTCAATAAAAAAAATGTTTATATGGTGAAGAAATACATTAATATCTAAAACCTCACCAAAATAATCAACTTAAAAAATTTCTTAAATGATTACCCATATGAACATTTTAAATGATTAAAATCCAAAATTTTTTAAAGAATGACAATAAATTTAAAAAATGATCTTTTAATTAATCCCCAAAACAACACAACATAAATCTTAATTGTCACACAAAAAACATGTGACGAGTAATATCATTTAACCTTTTGAAACATGGAAATATCCTGAATTACCATAATACCTTACTGAAAAAATGAATTATTTCAAAAATTATCCCCTTCCTCATACCATAAATCCAAAAATTCTATAATCCCAATCCATGAGATCATAAAAAAAACTTTTCAACATATTATTAACAAATTATAAGGTCATCAAGACTATACCATTTATTTTATAATAATCAAACATCTATTAATATCATCTTGTACATATTAACTATTATATTTCCCTCAGAATATTATTTACCTCCTCAGCCACTTTTCATGGTACTTGTACCATTCAACATATGATTTCAAATCCTTAAGGAAAAACTACATTAGACTAATACTTATATGTTTAATTATTTCATAAGACCATACAAGTACATATAAAATATTATTCTCAAATTCCAATACATAAATGTTATGTCATTCCACTACCTTATTAAACCATTAAATAAGAATTTTCATTTTATTACTTAAAAATTATTTCATCTCTTTTGTTATTTTTCCTATTCTTCATCAGCAATATATCCATTATTCATATAACCTTTTTGATTATCTTTATGAGATTTCCCCTAGGTTATGGATTTTCATAATTACTATACATTATGTATTTAAAATATTTAACTGACAATGATGCCCTTGTAATACCATTATTCTATTCCATTTAATTAACGGATCCATTCACTTTTACTTTTCAATTATTACCTTCTGTACTTATTTTTCATACCGAAATCTTCTTCTAGTACATTTGAATCATTCTCCTCAAATACTCATCCTAAATTATTTTCACGAGGAAGGATGAAATTTCATTCATCTATGGTTAATTTGAAACTCCATATTTCATTTATTATATTGGTTTGGAAACTCCGCAAAGATGTGACTATTGATGACATTATGAGATTTTTTATTATAAATAATAATAAGGATTTTCCTTCTGATAATAATGTTATTTTGGTTGCCCAAGATGAAGATTATTTCATTGTCCATCACATTCACCTTTCACATTAATCCCTGTGGTATAATACATTGTCAAAAACTCAAAAAAATTGTGTGAATAATACTAATAATACTAGTAAAATTAAATAATAAAAAAATTACTTATAAAATTTCAATATATGGCACCTTAGGTTTAATATTAGGCTATTGATTATCATTACAAAATATCTAGGATTGAAACATAGGCATACCCTCATGGTTATTACTCTGGTTATATCATCTTAGTTTCCAAAGGTTAATAATAACTTTCTCTGATACCAACAATTACATTCCATAATTTTTATAAATAAATATTACAATTTTTTAGATGACCAAAAGGATAATCCCTTCCAGAACTGTAAAGTGTTAGAGTCATTAAATCTTTTCAATATATTATTTTTATTTTAGTAAATGTCCTTAAAATATACCATATATATCATAACACTCAGTAATATTCATAATAATACCTACAGAAAACTTTATCCATATCTAGGGGAAAGGAACCATGAGAATAGGGTGAGATCATTTGCTCAGTAAAGCTAAACAAGGGAGATAATAATGATTTTATAAGTATAATATGGGCACAAGGGTATAAGTTCATTAACAAAACAAATGTAAATTACACCCTACATATTCAAAATCATAATCTTTAAGAATGGAATAAACACTACAACACATCTGCTGTTTAGCCGCGGTTCTTAGAACCGCCGCTAAACCTATTTTAAAAAAGGTTTCACGGCAATTTATAATAATCCTCCGTGAAACCCTGGTTTTTTACAGTCGGACCTTCCCCCCTCCCCGACCCTCCTCACATTTCCCCCGGCCCCCCGCTTCCCCCGCGACCCCAGCATCCACTTCCCCCGGTGACCCGGAGACCCCGCGACCCTAGAGACCCCATGACCTCGGTGACCCCAACCCCCCACGACCCCGACGACCCCTCGACCCCAGTGACGCTGCTACCCCAGCGACCAATACGAAACCCTAAGGTTGGTTTTTTAAAATTCAAACTAAATGTGTGTTAGTGTAATCCCATAAATTGAAACATTACTAGGTGTTATTAGTTCCAACACTTATGTAGGGATAGTTAATCATTTCCTTGAGATTCTCCATTAAATTAGAGCATGATAGTTATTCATTGGCCTCATGAGTAGGAACTTATTTTCTAAAATGGAACTTAGGTTTTATGGGTGTTCATATAGTGTTTTGACCCATTTTAGGGGTGTTAAATTCACATAATTCTTCATTTTAGTGGGTTATACATTCCTAGAGCATCATCAGGAACCTAATAGGTATTATGGAAATTTATTATCTTTTGTAATGAATGGATAGGTATATCCTCAGTTGGATTATAATTAGTACAGAATAATGAAACTCTAGGAAATATTTTTTTAGATCATTGGATATAAGGATGTATAAGGGTGATGTGAATATAGATATTATTGAAGATTTTCTCATTTCATTGGTAAATCATAGGGATGATGCATCGATAAACTTTTTTCCCATTGATTTATTGAATGGTAAATGATCTATACAAGTATGGTTGAAATTGTTAAATCATTGAGCTATTAAATTTTTATCATGTGTAATCTCCAAGTTTGAAATAATTTAAATTTAAAGGAAATATGATTCTACCTAATGTAAGGGAAGATTTTATAAAATCATCTAGTGTCGTAAAATGATGAGTCAGTTTAGGTTTGGATTTTATTCTATATGTTATGGTGAACATGTACATGCCTTAGGAGGAGGGTAACACATATGTACGATGGTGAATTTTATCAAGCATGCATCCAAGTGGTTGGTTACATATCTTTTTGAATATCTCTTGGAGTAAGATTTTGACCATGTCCAAAACCCATAATCGGTGGTGGTGGGATCATGTGTCATTTTATGAGTTCTCAAATTTATTAAATGTTTACTATTACACTCCTAAGGCAAGAATCATAACATTTAACAGGTTTAGTGCACTATTCCAAGTATAGGGAACACAATAGTACATTAACTATTGTATATGGTAAGCACTGATTTTGAATTTCAATGGGGTTGGTAAATGAGAAATGATTTAGTTATTATAAGGAAGAAACATGTTAATGTGGTTTGTGCTATACACAACCCTTTAATTTTATGCTGATGCACTTGGATAATGTCATCATATTCATATAAAATTTTATACTCACTAATAAGATTTTATTTTTAATGCAAATATTTACCTTTTATGAGAATTTTAGATCAACCTTATTATGATTTATTTTCCCCAGCTCCCCCTGGCTGGACAGCCCCCCTGCTGGAGCCCACCCCCTGGATGGACATCCCCCTAGCATCCCCCCTGGCTGGACACCCCCCCTGCTGGAGCCCTTCCCCCCTAGCTGGATAGCCCCCAGCCCCCCTGGCTGGACATCCCCCCATCTCCCCCCTGGCTAGACATCCCCCAGCCCCCCCAGATGGACATCCCCCCAGCCCCCTGGATGGACAACCCCCTGACTAGACAGTCCC
The DNA here is from genome assembly GCA_963277665.1 of Viscum album. Classification (NCBI taxonomy): domain Eukaryota; kingdom Viridiplantae; phylum Streptophyta; class Magnoliopsida; order Santalales; family Viscaceae; genus Viscum; species Viscum album. The sequence continues at coordinate 824,153,384 of OY728166.1, forward strand.
CCATCTCCCCCTGGCTAGACAACACCCCCTACTGGAGCCCCTCCACCTTGGCTAGACAGCCCCCCCCCCCCCCCGGACTAGACAACCCCCGGACTGGATAGCCCCCCAGCCCTTACGGCTAGAAAACCCCTCCCCCATAGCTGGACAACCCCCCCCCCCCCCTCGTTTGAGCCTAGAACACACATACAATCATAATCAACACATCATTAATGTCAATACAATGCATCCCCCATAGGGACAAAATCCATAACTATAAAATATAACAAACGAGTCTCACAGATGACTCACAAATTCATTAAACTTGATGTTTAAATTTAGCCTTTAAATGTCCATGAACGAATGTAATGAAATAAATTAACTCAAATAAATCCTTAATGCGGTGTTCCTAGATTTGACCCTAGAGTAATTATAGTTTAAACATTTATTAAGTAGTTTCCTTGAAATGGGATTACGATCATTACATGTAGGCCTATTTTTCTATTTCTTGGACTGAAATGATAAGACCTTAACCCTAGGGAAATTTTAGGTATTACCCCCTTATAGGGTCAGTGCTGTATTGTTTTGTAATGGGCTTTCCAAAGGTAGGTAATTCCATTATAACTTAAAATTTGTGATAAATTTTTATAAGGAGTCTCAGAAATGAGGTTCATTTCAGGTGCAATTTGTTCTTAATTATAACACATAGTTTCTAAGAAGACACCTAGGTAGGATAGGTGGTCCTGAAAAATTTTGACCCATTTTTTAGGAATGTTCATAATGTAACGACTAATTTCTATCGAATTTAAATTCCAATGTAATGTTAAACCATATATAAGGTTGTTTGACAATTCTTCTTCACTGTTATCAGTGTTGGATGACTCAAGGGGTCGTTAGCATGATTTGTAGTTATAAAGGATAGTACAACTCTACACAAGTATTTCTTATGGACCATTGAATACCAAGATTCATAGGTCTGATAATACAATGGATAGTATAAAGTATTTTCCATTTTGATTTTGAAAGCTCAGGGCACTATATGTTGATACATGTGGTAACCGTCACGTTTCAAAAATTGATTATGAAACCATATGTATTCAGAGGAAATAGTTCAATCAATGATCATCTATGATTTAATCTCCACTTATCAATGAGTTTGTGATACCCAGGTGTTAATAAAAAATATATGTTATTCCAAATCTCTAGATGATTTCATAAAAATGATCATGTGATTTGATATACTAATCTGTTATTATTGGCTTATATACTTTATGTCATAGAACATGTTGATATAACTTAGAGGAGTGTCATGTTCACATTCAAATTTGAATCTAATCTAGAAAGAATTTTAGAATATATTTTTTATCTCTTAAATATAATGATGGTTAAACTAGGGAGGGCCTTTTGATATTGGTTGATGTTTATTTTGAATTACCATGGGGGGTGTATGCATTAGAAATGTGTCAGTGCTTGCAATGTAACACACTGATGGAATGATTGGCTATGCATTCCACCTATTTAGACATCATTAGTTAGTGATTCAATTAAATGGTTATGCTTGAGGAATAAAAATACACATCTTATGGTAAACCCATCATATTCAGGTAGTGATGATTATTATGTGGGAGCAGTAGATCTCTTCTAATGAGGTAAACCTATTGTTATTTTATTATCCTTTCCTTTGCGTACTTTGACATAATTAGTTTGAAATCCATTATAAAACCAACAAAGTTATGTTATAGAATTATAAATTCAATAAAAACATTTCTATCCACTTTAAAAAAATTTAAATGGCCACATGGGCATTTTCATTATCACTTATCATGTGGGTTCCTTCAAATGAGATGGATGAAAGGGAGAACGAGTTTGTTTGAGGGGGGGCGTCAATGGACTATTTTTATTTTGGAAGGTATGACTTTCCTTAGGCTTGAGTCTGGGAGCATTCCTTTGAGTGGTGACTAGGGTTACGCATACATGGTTGATAGTGTTCTGGGTTTGGTTTTATTTTTGGGGATGTTTATGTTTCAGCCTATCCGGCCTTTTTATTATGTTGGTTATCATGTTCTATAATGTACTCGATTAATTTATATTTATTTTATGTGATGGTATGGTTCATGAGTTTTTTATTATTCTTACTGCATTTTAATTTATCTAGATGTTAAATTGTTATTGAAACTATCTATTTTGAGCATGGGCATCAGATATAAGGATGGGTGATACTAGATTTTCCATTTGGAATATGTGATGTCACTACAACAAAACCGCTGTTTAGCGGCAGTTGTTTAGCGACAGTTCTTTGAATATATTTATTGATTTTTTTAATGCTATTTTATTAAATTACATGTTTTCTTTGTAGGAACATTATGATAAACATGGATAAAAGCTTGATCACATTACTGAGGAACACACCTCAGTATGTTATGGGTTTGAATGAGTTTTCAGATTTTGCAATTTCTAATCGATCTGTTGATGGGAGAATAAAATGTCCATGTCCGAAATGTAAATTTAGAACATTGTTGAAGAGAGATGAGGTTTATGAACATTTAATAAAGAATCAATTACCTGCTCAATATTTTTGTTAGATGTGTCATGGAGAATCAAACTTTACAGAAAGATTGAGCACAGATGTTAATCCACAGAATGAGGTCCCATGTTCGTCAAAACTAGAAAATGAAATGAAAAACCTAATAAATGATGCATTCGACACTGCAAGACACCATTATCAGCATCAAAACATATTAGAACAACCAAAAGTGGGTGCTACAAATTGAAACGTGACAAGTGATGTTTTTGAGAGTGTAACACAGGCTGATCAATATTGTCACATATCATTTGATCCTCCTATTGATTCTATGGAGGCAAATGTAAGAGGAAACATCACTAAGGAAAATGTGTTTCCTAATTTAGTTGATGACTAAAATCAAAAGTTGTATAGTGGGTGTTTGAAATATTCAACTCTTTCATTTCTCCTGAAGTTGTACCATATCAAATTTCTATGTGGAATTACAAATAAAGAAATTTTCATGATATTGGAATTGATTCGTGATGCATTTCCTAATGCAAAAATCTCAGAATCATTTTATGATATGGAAAAGGTTGTTAACAAGCATGGTCTGAATTATAAAAAAATACATGTGTGTCCCAATGATTGTATGCTTTATTGGGGAGAGGATTCAAGTAGTCAAAATTTCAAGAAATGTTCTTCTTCTAGATGGCACATAGTTGCCACCACAAATTTCCATGTTGTAAAATTTCTTTGATTTCTCATTTTCCTTTTATGCATTTTATTGATTTCTAATGTTTCTTTTTATGACCTGATTTCTCGAGTGTGGTATACATCATTCCATTTCGGCCTGTGTTTGAATTGGTAGTCGAGATTTTGGATGATTAGGAGTTAAACCCATTATTGATGTGTTGAAAAAAAGTGTTCATTTCATAGTGATCAAGGGGATAGTGTTGTGGAAACTTTGGTGAGGTAGAATATTTCTAAAATTATCTTCTATCTTTAGGAATAAATAGTTTGACTATACTACTAAGAAATTTTCTAAGGGTCCTATATTATTATTTTTATATGTGTTTGGTTATGACAACTTCATTACTTATGGTTAAGTGGATTAGGAACATGGGGGAACACTCTTTAAAGAATAACAAACTAAATAAAGTTATTAAACTAGTTAAGAGTAAATTAGTAGGAAAAAGTGAGTCGCTTGTACTTTATGGATTTTCATGATATTTCTATGTGTTGAATCTTATTGATTGATAATTGATGATATGGATTACTTCTTGTTTTTATCATTTAAGAAACTCTAGACCATTATTATAAGATAATTTTTTTAAAGATGGTAGTAAAAAAAATTTAGAAACTAGAATATAATAATTTATATTACTATTGATCATTTAGGTTTAATGTTGTACTTGTTTTTTTCTAGACTTCAAGTGATTTGGGGTGAACCTTTTTGGGTTTAATTGGTGAGGCTAAGAATTTATTTTTAGTGTGTAATTCTCTAATTCATCCTGGTATTTATCCCTATGAATACTATTCTCATCTATCTCACTTCACCTAGAAACAACAGTCTCAATACCTTAAATGAAATTCTTGAAGTTCTTTGAATATTTTTCAAAAATTAAGGTTCTTATTCATGAAGGTATCCACATGAATGGTCTAGGTATCATGAAGTTTCTCTCATGGAATTAGAAGTCTAGTAAGAGTAATGTATCACAAGCACTAAGGATAAAAATATTATCAATGTGTAAAATTCACGCCATATTTGAAAAGATAGGCACGAAGAATCATACATGAAAGGTTAGTATCCCCCTCAAAACCCCTCTGCCTATTTATAGGTCCAGTTTAGAGAATATTTTCATGAGCAGGAGGCCCATATTTCCTTTTTTTAGCAGTAAACATCCTTCATCAACTCTCATTATGAGCGAAAAATTATTTGACATCAAATAACTCAGTCATTACAGGAGATATTATGGAATAAATTGAAATATTGAGGGAAATCCATGACAAAAATGGATCGAAATCAACATAAGGATTCATGAAGGACTAAACCTTCACACACAAAATGGTTCTTCATGATGGTATATAAGGCATCATAAAATATGAAACACATAAATGATGACAACCATTTCACAATGTATGTCTACTCGTGAAGGTCTCCATCATTCAAGAAACGTACCTCATAGGTGGTAACATTCATTAAAATTATATTATCACCTCAAAATCACATATAAATACCTAACATCATTTTACATTTAATGGAATTAAAACATTGAAGTTTTTTTAGAATCTCTAAAATTTTTAAACTCAAACCACCATGAGGAAAAAATATAATTGACCCCTATATGTAGTTATCTTTCATGAACAACCACCCTTGAGCTCTTGAAACTCAACACCATGGTTGTGATAAATCTCACAATGGTTGATGATATTTGTGATATTGGTAAAACCCCTTACACTTCATATGGTTTTGTGGGACATTTTTCATTCACAAAACATGTCCTATAAAAACTAAGGCATTACCCAAAGGCTCGAAAACCCAGTTTTACAAATCTCTAACCTTCAAGAAATATCTAAACATTAAAAAACCCTTTCACTTCATGTAACCATCCATATTCATGAAAATCACATAATATTTCCAAACATGATTCCTCCTTTCATCAATCCCATCATCATGAATGTTGATTTCTCAATTGTCTTATACCATTTAAATTTGGTTCATTCATGGCCAGATCTTCCACATTACTAGTATCATCAACCCTCATTTCTGGTTTGATTTTTTTGTCAGGGCAACGGTGCAGCAGAAATAGAAAATATATTTTTTCTATTTCTGGGCAGTTTTTAGAGGCGGTTTAAACCGCCACTAAATCATAATTTGGGGTGGTTAAAACTGCTGCTAAATGTGAATTTTAATTTACCTTTATAGGCGGTTATAACCACCACTAAATAGTCGCATCGACTGCCTCATCCTGCAGCGGTTCCAATGGATTTAGCGGCGATTTTATGGCGGCTGGATTTTAGTTTATTCATGGCGGTTATAACCACCTGTGATGACCCAGACTCTCTTGGACCTTCCCTTTGCCAAAATCCGGGTCCTAAGGGAGTGGCATCTCGGTGAGACCGATCGGCGCGACCGATCGGTGAGACCGATCAGTGAGATCGGTCGGTGAGATTGGTCGGTGAGACCGGTCGGGGTGACCGATCGGTGAGACCGATCGGCGTCACCCGGCCTTGTTGAGTTGTTTCCAGTAGCGCTCCTTTTGCACAAATAGGGTTTTAAACCCTATTCTGACTCGTTTAAGCATGTTTTAATGACCCGTAATGTGCATAAGAGTTTTAATTAAATAATTAATAAATTCATGAGTCGTCTTAAACCACCCGACCCCCTTTTTGTGACTAGTGGAGCCGCGTGGTCAACCCACAACCCCCGACCCTTACGCAGTTTCGCGTTTTCACCTTAACCATCCTCTGCTCTTATAAACTAAGGGTTATCCATGGTTTCTCTTTCCTCAATCGTGGCTTTTCTCAAACAGCTTCTGGTGCATCGGGCGCATCGTGATCCATAAAGTTCTGCGCCCGGCCTAGATGCCAATCACCTATCAACAAGTAGGGAATTTCTCCTTTTCCTCTCTCTTTTGTGTATCATGCGGGGTGGGCGTGCTTTTGATTCTATAGGATTTTATAAACCAGACCTAATTAAAGATAATGAACTAATTCTATAAAGAAAGAGGGGGTTGTGTGATCATTTATGATATCTTATATTTTGATGTTGTTTCTTATATGACCATCTTGTTGAGTTGTGTCGGCTTATGCCTTCTGAAATTTGAGGCTGTTGGTGGTCGTTGTTTGTGCACTAATGAACCCCTGACGATGTTTTAAATGGCTTGTGGTGGTTGTAAACTCGAGGTATGAAAAGTAATTGGTTAATCACGTATATCCGGCTGAATAAATTGAAAGCACCAGGATCAATCCCTTCCGTGCTCACCCCGGTCGAAATAGAATTGAAATCATTGAACGTGTAAAATCTTTTAAATCTGAAAATACAGGTTTGGCCTTGCTTAGTGCTGGTGGCATTGTTTTTCTGGTTTTCTCTTACGAGTAGATTGCTGGAGATGTGGTAGGGGATGGGATCCCCTATTATTTTATGCTTTTGGTGGTTATGATACTGGGGATGGGATCCCCTGTTGGTGTGGATTCGGTGTTTATGAGTTTTTAAGACCCAGTGGTTACTTGTTTATATCACGAATTGGGGTGGAATCCTCTGTTGTTGAGAACCGGGTGTGTAAGTTTTGGTTGATGTTTGATTTTTTACTTTCCTGGACTTATGCATATGCCTACTAATTGCCCAGTAGTTCTTAGTTAAACATTATCACTGAACTTGAAACACGAATGGGATAAATGGGTTTTGTTGGCGAAAGTTGTGACTTGGGACTTGGATGTAGTGGTGTTGTGCTCTGAAGGCTGGTTAGAAAATCCTAGACTTTGGGTGAGTGCTTGTTACCTATATCTATACTTGTAGTTTTGTGTTTATTATTCGTGCCCCACCCAAGTTGAGCACTTAGTGCCGAACACCCCCATTTCATGGGGTAGGGTGTTTTTCCCAACACTATTCTTGGTTGATGGTTATTAGCTCCATTTCTACTCCCTTTCCCGGATAGCCCAAGTATCTTCGGGCATGCTGTGATGGCCCGAGGTCCATTATTAGCCCAAGAACCTTCAGGTATGGTGGTGTGTTGGTTGGCCAGGTGTGTGCGGAAGGTGGTTTCCCAAGTGTTTTCGGGATGAGGCACAGGTTTCTTCGGGCGTGGTAGTGGATTTTTCTAGCCCAGGTGTATTCGGGCGTGGTGGTGGTTGTTCTGGCCTAGGTGTTTGCAGGTGTGGTTACATGTGACAGTTGTGGCCCAGGTGTGTGCAGGCGGGAATCAGCAGTGGGACTTCATGCGGTTGAGGCCCAAGTGTGTGCGGGCGGGATTTCGGCAGTGGGACTACGTGAGGTTGTGGCCTAGGTGTGTGCAGGCAGGTGTGGCAGTGGGACTGTGGTGAGAATGGCGGGATTGGTTTGATGCATAGGATGTCTTAATAACCAGTGGGAAAGTGGCGTGGGGTACCCAAACATCGATATGCTCTAATTAAATATATTACTTGACTTGTGTTATTTGGGGAGTGTTCCTTGGTGAGGCCTGGGGTGGATAGTTTACCTTTATAGGTGTTTGGTTTACACTTTCTCACGAGACTTTAGTACGTTCCCCCATTTGTGCACAAGAGTCTTTGGTTTTCCATACTGAGTGTACTTGTATGCTCACCCTACGTATATAAAACTGCTTTCAGGTTTCCAGGAGGACTTTGGGGATCACGCAGGAACTTACTAGCTCGGACCTTTGGAGTAGTTGCAGTTTTTTTTCTTTTCCTCCTTGGTACTTACCTTTGTAGTCACCTTTTGTACCTTGTGGCTTTACTTTTGGAACATGCATGTGGGAATTGTTTATTTTCGGCTTTACTTTTCTTTTACCTAGGTGTTGTTGAGTTTCATCATCTCATCTCTCGAACTTATAAAAAAAAGGGGGTAATGCCTTCCATTTGTGAGAAATTTCTATACCCTTGGTGCTGGTCGCCACTCCGGGACCTATTGAAGGCGGGTCTCGGGGGTCATTATCTCTCCTTCAACTTAAAGAAGGAAGGGCCTGGCAATCTGCTGACCCTTCCCTCCTTTTGGTGAAGGCGGGTCATGACAGAATGGTATCAAAGGTGATGGTTGAGAGATAGGATGGAGTATTGAGTTAGTCATAGTGAATATTGCATGGGATGGTAAGGCAACAGTGTTGGTTGACCTTTGCGCGTGAATTAGGCCAGGGAAGACTGGCTAGGACACGGGATTTTAGGGCCCCCCGTGATCTGATGCAAGGACTCTGGACCTACCGAACGACCAAGTGAGACCACACTGATTGCAGGGTAGAGACCCTAGGAAAGGTACATGCATCATAATGACTTGTGTTCTTGCGTTTCTGGGATGTCTTGGGAATTAAGAATAAATTAAATTTTAAGAAGTTTTGAAGATGATATTCTGTACTACTTGGTCTTAGGCATTCCTTGTTTACCTTGTAGCTATGGCACTTGGAAGGCGACCACGTGTGGTACAGGAGATCGAGGCCCCGGAGACTACTTTGGCCGATCGGCAGAGAGATGATCGAGAGGAAGAGGACGACCAGTGGCAGAAGACTCTTCGAGCCTTCTAGTGACAGGCCCTCGAGAAGTATGAGGGCACCACCTCCGATATGAGGACGGAAGGCTGGCTAGATGATCTAGTTATAACTTTCGCCTTGATTTGGGCCCTGACCGAGTATTGGGTTCCTATGGCCGTTATCCAGATGCAGGGAGTGGCATGTTAGTGGTGGATGCTTTAACTGGGGGAGAGGAGAGTGTCTGAGGTGTCTTGGGCAGATTTCGAGAGGGAGTTCTGGGCGGAATTTCTATCCTCGATGATGAAGGCAAAAAATAGGCAGGAACTACTCTTCCTCCAGCAAGGGAGTATGTCCATGAGGGAGCTAGGGATCAAGTTCAGGGACCTCCTACATTTTTCATCAGACCACTTTCCCGACGAGGAGTCTCAGGAAAGACGTTTGGAGGAGGCACTCTGACCCTCCCTCCAGTATGCTGTTACCCCCTTTACCCTGCCGACGTACTTGGAGGTCCAGAAGAAGGCTGAATTGGTGGAGAGGATGCATGCTCAAGGAGGAGTGTCACGAGAGGGGATCCAGCTGGGACCATCGAAGGGGAAGGCCGTCAGCACCTGGGCTCCAACGTCCGGACCCTCTAGGTTCCGACCCGCAGGGAGCAGGCCGCAACAGTTTTAGTTTCGATCCCCCGACCCTCGCACTTTTCCTTCGGGCCCGGGACCGCGATGCTTCATCTGTGGGAGCCCTAGGATTCTCCGGATTCAGTGTCCCGACTGGGTTCAGTCCAGCAGTGGCAGTCATCCCCAGCACCCGCCCCAGCAGTAGCTTCCAGCCAGACCTTTCCAACAGCAGCAACAGCAGGGACAACGAGCTCCTGCCCCTCATATGGTAGATGTAGGAGGAGGAGGCCGACCTCAGGGCACTCCATAGGGACCTTGACCAGGGCGTGGTCGGGGAGGTGGCCGACAGCCAAGGGGCAGGGGAGCTTGGCGTGGACAGTTACACGCCACAGAGGCCGCAGTTTCAGCAGGGCCAGAGGTTGTTCGAGGTACGATCAGTCTGTTTAGCACTCTTGCTTATGCTTTGTTCGTTACCGGAGCTTTGCACTGCTTTGTTGCACCCAGTCTAGCCCGTGCTTTGGGTATAGATTCCGAGAGACTTCCAGTGCCCCTGGTGTTGAGCACACCAGTCAGAGGTCAGACCGACTTGTTGTTCATTTTTCGGGGATGTTGACTGATGTTAGGGCCACATCAGTCAGTTAGGGATCTTCTTCTGCTACAGATTCAGCCATACGATGTCATCCTAGGCATCGACTGGCTATTTTCTATGTGCACCTTCATCGACAGTTTTTGAATAAAGGTGGTGTTCTCAGACTTAGACAACCGGCGTGTTACCTTCAGCGGCGAGCGGAGCATTCCGAAGGGAAATAAGAGAGAGGAACCTCTCCTCTCCTTGTTGACCGAGTTGACACTGGAATTAGTAGATGCTGAAATGGTGGAAGTTCTAGAGATCATCCGTGAGTTTATGGACATCTTTTCTGAAGTGGGGATGACTCTACCCCCTCGATGTGATATCGAGTTCGGGATAGACCTGCAGCCTGACGCTCGTCAAATCTCAATGGATCCTTACCGGATGGCACCTTCAGAGCTGCGGGAGTTGCGGATACAGATTGACGATCTGATGAAGAGGGGTTATGTTCTACCAAGTGATTCACCGTGGGGAGCTCCGATATTGTTTGGAAAGAAGGTAGATGGTGGTATTAGGTTGTGCATATACTACATGAGGCTGAATCAGGTAACGATCAAGAATCGCTTCCCTCTTCAGAGATATAAGATTTTTCGACCAGCTGAAGGAGGAAGGATGGTTCTCGAAGATCGACCTGCAGTCTTGGTACCACCAGCTGAGGGTGAAATAGAGCGATATCTGAAAGACAACGTTCATGTGCAGGTATGGACACTTCGAGTTCGTAGTCATGCCCTTTGGTGTTATGAACTCCCCGACTGTGTTCATGGGGCTTATGAACTCCATCTTCTGGGAATACCTGGATCGGTTCGTAGTTGTGTTCATTTACGACATCCGGGTCTACTCTAGATTAGAGGAGGACCATGCAGAGCACCTGAGGACAGTTTTGGAGGTCCTCCAATAGCACCAACTCTATGGGAAGTTGTCAAAATGCATGTTCTGGACACTGTAAGTGCACTTCCTCGGGTACGTAGTGTCTGAGCAGGGGGTAGAGGTCGACCCATCAAAGGTTGAGGCAGTTGTTTCTTGGGAAGCACCCAAGAATGTGGAAGAAGTCAGAAGTTTCCTCGAGCTGGCAGGTTACTACCGGAGATTCGTACCCATCTTCTCCCGAGTAGAAACCCCTTTGACGGATCTGACCAAGAAGGACCGGAATTTTGTATGGAGTGAGCAGTGTCAGTCAGCCTTCAGCTATCTGAAGGAGAAGTTGGTCAGTGCCCCAGTGCTGAGATTACCAGAATAAGGGGTGGCTTATGAGGTGTTCTGTGATGCTTCCGGACAGGGTCTGGGATGCGTGATGATGCAGCGACAAGGGGTGAACTCTTATGGGTCCAGGCAGCTGCGTTCCCACGAGCGTAATTATGCCACCCACGACCTGGAGTTTGCAGCGGTCATTTTTTCGCTAAGGTTGTGGTGGAACTACCTCATCGGGGAACGCTTTGTGGTCTTCACGGATCACAAAAGCTTGAGGTATATCTTCTCCCAGTAGGACCTAAACTTGCGACAGCGGAGATGGGTGGTGTTCCGCCAGGATTACGACTTTGAGATCTATTATACTGAGGGCAAGGGCAATGTGGTGGATGATGCCTTGAGTAGGAGGATGCAGAAGGATGCGGTCCGAGAGTCGGCGGACCCCTGGAAGGCGATGGAGGAGTTGGCTACCCTACACCTGGACGTAAAGATGGATAGCGGCAGAGGCTTCCTATATCAGATAACAGTGCAGTCATCCCTGTTTCAGCAAGTGGAGGAGTCTCAGTGGGGAGACCTAGAGTGCAAAGTGATGCGTGACCAAGTTGACCAGGGAAATCTCTGGAAGGATGGACAGAGGATGGTCAGAACTAGATGCTTCTCCAGAAAAAGGTTGTTTGTCCCGGAGGCGATGCACAGCAAGGTTCTCAGTGAGTTCCACAACTCACCCCTGGCAGTACACCAAGGAGTTTCTAAAATGTACCAGTGTTTGAAAAGGCAGTTTTGGTGGCCCGAAGTTAAGCGAGCGGTGGCAGAGTTTGTGGCCAAGTGATTAGTGTGTCAGCAAGTGAAGGCTGAACACCGATTTCCAGGTGGCCTACTGCAGCCTCTAGATATCCCCAAGTGGAAGTGGGATGACATCTCGATTGATTTCGTCACGGGACTCCCCAAGGTCCAAGGAGGGTACGATGCCATCTGGGTGGTAGTGGACAGGTTGATGAAATCGACTCACTTTCTGGCGATCAGGGAGTCGAGTGCTGTGGATGCTTTGGCACGAAAGTACGTGGATGAGGTGGTGCGGTTGCAGGGAGTTCCGAGGTCTATAGTCTCCGATAGGGATGTGAGGTTTACCTCGCGAGTCTGGAGAGGATTGCAGAATGCGTTTGGCACCCAGTTACACCTTAGCACTGCTTTCCATCCCCAGAAAGATGGACAAAAAGAGCGCACCATGCAGACCTTGGAGGATATGCTAAGAGCATGTGTTCTGGACTTGGGGGGATCATGGGTGCGATACATGCCTCTGCTAGAGTTTTCCTACAATAATAGATACCAATCTACCATCAGTATGGCCCCGTTTGAATATTTGTACAGGAGTCCATGCCGTTCGCCTGTGTGTTGGACCAAAGTAGGAGAGGCAGGCATCCTTGGCCCGGAGTTGGTGCAGAACACGACAGAGAAGGTTCAGCTCATACGGGAAAGGATGAAGGTGGACCATGACTGACAGAAGTCGTATGCGGATAACAGGAGGAGGCCCATGGATTTTTAGGTTGGGGACCACGTGTTCTTGAAGGACTACCCTCGGCGTGGGCAGTGGAGGGTCGGAAAAGGGAGTAAGCTTTCTGCCAGATTTGTCGGACCGTTCCAAGTGTTGTGGTGGGTCGGCGAAGTGGCTTACCAGCTAGCGTTGCCACCGCCGCTACTAAGGATACATGATGTCTTTCATGTGTCCCAGCTCTGTCGGTATCTGCACAACGATTCACACGTCCTTGATTGGGGTGAACTGGACATCGAGGACGACGTGACCTTTGTGGAGAGACCAGTGGTGATTGAGGATTTCAAGGAGAAGGTGCTTCACGGGCGAACCATCCCCTTGGATTGTGTGTTGTGGAGACATGGTGGGCTTGAGGAGAGTACATGGGAGAGGGAAGCACAGATGCATACCCAGTACCCGGAGTTGTTTTGAGTTTTGTTCCTTTTTTTACCTGTTGTGGTAGAACGTTTTGTCTTTTGGTTATGAAATGTTCTGGTTTTCTTTCCTCTGTTTGTGTGTGAAAAGCCCTGGCTATGGGGAAGGAGAGAACCCGACCCCTAATCAAGATGCATTAAGGTGGATGTGATTAAACCTGTGTGGGCGAGTCAGTGCCGCCTAAAGCAGATAATATCTTGACATGGGGGAGGAGACTCCCCAACCCACATGCCCGGGTAGTTTGGCATGGTATTGGTTCGTGACAGGAAGGTGTTCTTAGTAAACGATGAGGTTCAATCTTGAGAGGTATCTTTCGGGGTAGTTGTTCGGACCCGCCCTTCCCTTCTGGGTTGTTTGAATTCTCAAGGATGAGAATAGTTTGAGAGGTATCTGATGTGATGACCTAGACTCTCTTGGTCCTTCCCTTTGCCAAAATACGGGTCCTAAGAGAGTGGCGTCTCGGTGAGACCGATCGGCGCGACCTATTGGTGAGACCGATCAGTGAGACCGAACGGTGAGACCGATTGTTGAGACCAATCGGTGAGACCGATTGGTGAGACCGGTCGGTGAGACCGATCGGTGATACCGATCGGCGGGACCGATTGGCGAGACCGATCAGTGTGACCGATCGGTGAGACTGATCAGCATCACCCAGCCTTGTCGAGTTGTTTCCAGTAGCGCTCCTTTTGCGCAAATAGGGTTTTAAACCATATTCTGACTCATTTAAGTGTGTTTTAAAGAACCGTAACACGCATAAGAGTTTTAATTAAATACTTAATCAATTAATGAGTCGGCTTAAACCACCCGACCCCCTTTTTGTGACGAGTGGAGCCGCGTGGTCAACCCACAACCCCCGCGCCTGACGCGGTTTCACATTTTCACCTCAACCATCCTCAGCTCTTATAAACTAAGGGTTAGTCGTGGTTTCTCTTTCCTCGATTGTGGCTTTTCACAAAAAGATTTTGGTTCATCGGGCGCATCGTGATCCGTAAAGTTCCGCGCCTGGCCTAGACGCCGATCACCTATCAACAAGTAGGTAATTTCTCTTTTGCCTCTCTCTTTTGGGTATCATGCGGGGTGGGCATGCTTTTTATTCTATAGGATTGGATAAACCAGACCTAATTAAAGATAATGAATGAATTCTATAAAGAAAGAGGGGGCTATGTGATCATTTATGTTGTCTTATATTTTGATGATGTTTCATCTATGACCATCCTGTTGAGTTGTGTCGGCTTATCCCTTCTGAAATTTGAGGCCGTTGGTGGTCGTTGTTTGTGCACTAATGAACCCTTGACGATGTTTTAAATGGCTTGTGGTGGTTGTAAACTCATGCTATGAAAAGTAATTGGTTAATAATGTATATCCGGCTAAATAAATTGAATGCACCAGGATCAATCCCTTTCGTGCTAACCCTGATCGAAATAGAATTGAAATCATGGAACATGTAAAATCTTATAAATCTGAAAATACAGGTTTGGACCTGATTAGTGCTGGTGGCAGTGTTTTGGTGGTTTTCTCTTACAAGTCGATTGCTGGAGATGTGGGAGGGGATGGGATCCCCTATTATTTTATGCTTTCGGTGGTTATGAAACTGGGGATGGAATCCCCTATTGGTGTGGCTTCACTTTTTATGAGTTTTTAAGACCCGGTGGTTACTAGTTTATATCACGAATTGGGGTGGAATCCTCTCTTGTTGAGAACCGGGTGTGGACGTTTTGGTTGATGTTTGATTTTTTACTTTCCTGGACTTATGCCTATGCCTACTAGTTTCCCAGTAGTTCTTAATTAAACATTGTCACTGAACATGAAACAAGAATGGGACAAATGGGTTTTGTTGGCGAAAGTCGTGAGTTTGGACATGGAGGTAGTGGTGTTGTGCTCTGTAGGCTGGTTAGAACATCCTGGACTTTGGGTGAGTTCTTGTTACCTATATCTATACTTGTAGTTTTGGGTTTCTTATTCGCGCCCCATCCATGTTGAGCACTTAGTGCCGAACACCCCCATTTCATGGGGGAGGGTGTTTTTCCCAACCCTATTATTGGTGGCTGGTTATTAGCTCCTTTTCTGCTCCTTTTCTCGGATAGCCCAAGTATCTTCGGGCAGGCTATGATGGCCTGAGGTCCATTATTAGCCCAAGAACCTTCAGGCGGGGTGGTGTGGTGGTTGGCCAGGTGTGTGCGGCAGGTGGTTTCCCAAGTGTCTTCGGGATGAGGCTCAGGTTTCTTCAGGCATGTCAGTGGATTTTTCTTGCCCAGGTGTCTTCGGGCGTGGTGGTGGTTGTTTTGGACTAGGTGTTTGCAGGCATGGTTACATGTGAAAGTTGTGGCCCAGGTGTCTGCGGGCGGGATTCAGTAGTGGGACTACGTGCGGTTGAGGCCCAGGTGTGTGTGGGCGGGATTTCGGCAGTGGGACTGCGTGTGGTTGTGGCCCAAGTGTGTGCAGGCGGGTGTGGCAGTGGGACTGCGATGAGAATGGAGGGATTGGTCTGATGCGTATAATGTCTTAATAACCGGTGGGAAAGTGGCGCGGGGTACCCAAACATCGATGTGCTCTGATTAAATATATTACTTGACTTGTGTTATTTGGGGAGTGTTCCTTGGTGAGGCCTGGGGTGGATAGTTTACCTTGATAGGTGTTTGGTTTACTCTTTCTCATGGGACTTTAGTACGTTCCCCCACTTGTGCACGAGAGTCTTTGGTTTTCCTTACTGAGTGTACTTTTATGCTCACCCTATGTATATAAAATTTCTTTCAGGTTTCCAGGAGGACTTCGGTGATCACGCAGGACCTTACTAGCTCAGACCTTTGGAGCAGTTGCAGTTGTTGTTTTCTTTTCCTCCTTGGTACTTACCTTTGTAGTCACCTTTTGTACCTTGTGGATTTACTTTTGGAACATGCATGTGGGAATGGTTTATTTTCGGCTTTACTTTTCTTTTACCTGGGTGTTGTTGAGTTTTATCATATCATCTCTCGATCTTATAAAACAAAAAGGGGTAATGCCTTCCATTTGTGGGAAATTTCTATACCCTTGGTGCTGGTCGCCACTCTGGGACCTATTGAAGGTGGGTCTCGGGGGTTATTTTCTGTCCTTCAACTTAAAGAAGTAAGGGCCTGGAAATCTGCTAACCCTTCTATCCTTTTGGTGAAGGAGGGTCATGACACCTCCGCTAATAAAGGGATACCGACGGCTCGTGAAACTGCCGCTAAATTATGAAAAACCGCCGCGAAATGAGACAGCTACGACACTTTCCTCAAACCACCACGGAGCGCAAATAACCGCCGCTAATAGATTGCCAACGCCTTATTTAGCGGCGGTTTTTATAAACCACCTCCAAACAGTATAGTGGCGGTTAAAACCGCCGCTAAATGGAGGTTCTACTGTAGTGTAAATAATTGTAGTTTATAATGCTGGAATCATATGTGCATAATAGAACATTACCCTTGAGATCATAATTTTTGCATAAGGAATGGAATTTGTTGAATACACATAAGAATAATATATTATTTCCATATTAGTGAAATATCACTTACAAGACCATTATATAAGAAAAATACCTTTACTAAACTAGTTCCACTCCCTATTCCTAAACTGTATTGCTAAACCAGTTTTATATCCCGTTCCAGCCCTGTATTACTGAAATGATTTCACATCGTATACCCGCCTAGTCTATATAATTAGATATAAATATTTACCGTATTCAACAGGGGGAAATATAGGTTCAACCCATAACATAATTAAAACCATGAATATAAATATATGTGTGTGTGCTCCAAATTGAACATAAATCATTTATACTATAACTCTTCTGATAAAAATTGGTTTCATAAAAATTTCATCATTTCCAATCCCATGGAAATGAAATGGGTTTCATAAAAATCAGGGCATAATAAATGTAAAATACCAATAGATGTATTAATGTCACAACCCTAGTTCACATCCCAAATAAATAATTAATAACATAAAATAATGTTGTCTAATATTGAGAATAATTCTGAATGATAGTTTGAAATAATATATCTGGAGATTAACCATTCTTTTTTGGAAACATTGTATTTAAAAATACACTTAGTTAAAAAGGAAAATTGTTTCATTTAAAATAATATTTTAAGGATATATAATAATTTTTAATACATACTAGTTTCATGATATATAGAAATTTCATTTATCAATTTTATGATTAAAATAATACCTTTTGACTTTTGTAAAAAGATACATTAAAAGAGGATTAAAAAACCCTTACAAATTACATTGAAGTTAACTTTAAAATAAATTATGTATATCACATGTAAATATACATAAAAATATGTAAACAAAAAATATGACAATAAAAATTAATTTCAATCATAATCTTATTATGACATAATAAATGATGTATTAAGTAAACTCAATAAATGAAATTGAGTTAGGAATTCCCTTTCCACATGTCTTGAATTTCATTGTTCACATTTAGACCAAAGGTTTATTAAATATATATATTTTATAAATGTATTAAATAAAATTATATATATAATTACTTTTATTATTTATTTATAACATCTTATTACTTCTTTATTAATTATTATTAATATTATTAAAATCACTAATCTACGCGATAACAACTTCACCTTCCAAGCAGGTTTTGGTGTGTAAGCCCCAATCATTTAACATTGATTATGGTTTCATTATTTATAGAATCATAATTATGTTATATATATCTTTTATATTCATAAAATTAATTCTTATTTCAATCCATTTGAAATATATTTGAAAAAAAAATCATATCACATCTTGTAGATGGTATTCCACACAAACACACGAGTGATGTTATCATTATCCAAAATATTATATGGTAAAAATGGAGACAAGATATTATAATTAAAAAACAGTAATTATTATATATATATATTATATAAAATATAATCCCAAAATAATTCCCATCGATAAATGAAGGTGAAGAAAAATTAATTGTTTCTCTATGTGGAGATGGTAAGTCATACGTTCACACGAGATACTTTCACTTATTGTTTGATTGGAAAGTGGATATATAATGGTGTTTTCATAATCATAAGAATAATTGAGAATATCTATTATACTGAATATGTCATTCTCTAATAAAAATCATATATTTATAGGAGGTTATGAATATTAGAAAAAGAAAGTGATCGGTAAGAGCAATAACATCTTCTTTAGAATGCCTCATTATGTTATACTTTAAATGGGGTATAGGTTTAGTATTATTAGAATAAAGACACACATATAATATGGATAATGAAGTTTAAAAGAGAAATTATTAGTGTATGGATAAACTATAATTCTAAATTTGATATCAATAATTGAGGGAGGAGGTGCCCGTTTATAATTGATGTGGGGTGCACTTTTGGCATTAATAAAAAGATGAAATTGTAATAAATTAATTTTTAATTATAATAAAACGAAATGATTATGGACAAAATTATAAGAAATTATATGGTTTTTATATCATAAAAAATTATAATTGTGACCAGATTTTATATTATTTTAAACCTTATCAGTTTTATTAACTCTTAGTTAACCTATATTAATTTTAACTACGGTAAAAAATTTCCATTTTTAAAAGGTTGTAATTTTTTACTTATGTGATGTAAATTGGACCATAAATGAACAATTTATAAAATTTTCAACCATTTCATAATCTATTTTTATTTTTAAATAATTCTTTTACATAATTTTATAAAATATTAATTTGATAAAATATCATGAGTGTCAATTTTGACACTATTCAATACATTAAATTTATTCAAGACAAGAAAAAATCAAAAATCGAAATTTTTTTTACTAGACCCCTAATATGTAATAAACATCTAGAATTTGTTTTAACCTTAATTAATAAAAAATTAGTTTCTTTTAATAGTTTTAATACCAGTTTTTTGATTTTTTTCATTAATTGAATAATTATTGAATCACTATTCTATAATTATTTAATGTACATATATCCTCCATAAAAATTAAATATAAGTGAACATTATTTATATAAATATATAATATTTTATAAGAATATTTATAGTTGAACATATTTTCTATAAAAAGAAATATAGAAAATGTTTTCGTATTTAAAACATGAATATAAAAGCTTTACCTTTTTATTAAACTAAATATTTTAGTCATAATAATCGAATCTATGTGGAAAGAAAAGTAAAAAAAAAATTATAATGAAAATAAGTTTATTATGTTATTAATTGACCATTATTTTTATTCAGAACCTATTTTTTCCCCATGTAAACAAATAAAATATATTTATTTAAAAGAAAGTGAAATTTTTTGTCTGCTTTGATTTAAATAATACAAAAGTAATTTTCACGGAAATAATTCCATTGAAAAAATTAATTTAGAAATTTGTGATTTATATTTCTAATAAAATACATTAAGAAAATAAATATTATGAAACATTATAGCATTATGACTTATTTTTAATCTGTATTAACTAGTTTTACAGCATTTTAAAGTAATAAATTTTACCATAGTTAATATTCATATCAATAAAAAATTAAATTGAAATATTTAATAAATTTGGAGACACTAATTAAAAATATGGAATGCATTTTTAAATATATAAAACTTATAAGTTTCATAATTTTATTCAAAATAAATTGGCAAAACACAATAAAAAATGTTTTCGAAAAAAAAACCTCTTTTCAAATATAAAATGTTTTTATACTAAATTAAAATTAAAAAATAACCTTGAGAATCATAATTTAGTTATTATAAATCAACTAATAATAATTTATACATAATATAAAAAATAATTGTATATTGTAAATACTTACAATGAATCAATAAAAATTATTATTTTCACTATTCCTTGATAAATAGATGTTTTCAAAAAATTATAAAAAATAATTTTATGATAATTTTGACATTATGAATTGAAAAATAAATTCTATTTTTTCGAATAAATTTTTCTAGAACTTATATAAATTATTATTCACTTATAAAAAGAAGAAAAAATCATCTGTAATGATAATACTTTTTCTAGAGAATAAAGTGACTTTACTAAAAATGTTTCGTAATTTTTCTATGAACATACCAATAAATTTATATTGATTTAGAACTCTATATTTATTTCATAAATTATTTTTTCATATTTATTCTCTCCAATTTAACATCTAGATTATAATGGATATATAATAGTATTTTTCCATTTGTCTAAACTTATTTTATTTCCCACACAATATATCAAATAAATAAAATTATTTAAAAATATATTTCATTAAAATCTCAAGGTTTTATCTTCCTCAGTTATAATAATTTTCACTTTATATACATTTGAATTTCCTATCCATTCTCTCTTAATTTCCAATACCTTTTGAAGCTGAAATATCTTATCTTTCCTAGCGTCATCATGGACTATACTCATTTCTCATAAATACAATTATACTTTATATTCCAATAAAATAGGGAGGTGGAAGATCTTCACAAAAATAAATTAGTAGGTCTCATTCTTATGAGTTTCTTCTAAGAGGTCCTATAATCCCAGAAGGTATCTTTCAAACTATTTATCTAGTCTTTCCTATTATGTTTAACTACCTTTTATATAATGCCTTTAATTTCTCTGTTGAAATTTTCAATTTGGTTATTCATTTATAAATGTTATAGGGTTAATGGTTTTTGATTGAACAAAAAAATTTTCAGTAATTATTATATTTTACTATTGAAAAAATAATTCCATGGTCACTAATAAAGGCTCGCGGTTCCCTAAAACTGCTAAATATATTATCGATGAAAAAATCATAATAAATATTCATCTTCAATCATAGTGGATCTTCCTTCCACCCATTTTCAAAATTAATATATGAGTGAGTATAATATAGTAATTTCCAAATGAATTATAAATAATTTCATGTATTTATGGACACATATGTAAAAAATCTCACAAAATATAACAAGTTTTTGAGGCATTTGTTTTCTTTTTTAGATATTTTACAAAAACTGGATTTTTTCATAATTTTTTAAAAATGTAATAAAAATCATTAAATAATGTGGTATAATAAATAGTAGATTATAATAATATTTGGATTTTCCTCTGAGTTGAAAAGTTTCCTCTACATTATAGAGGATGGAATAATTTAAATACTGATCCAATTTCCCTTACTATCATGCATCTTCTTTTGATTTGTTCAGTTAAAATTTTCAATTGGAATAAATCTTCCCAAATAAAAAATAATTATTAAAATTTTAATTTTTTCTACTGATGTATGAAAAGAAGAATTGGTACCCATGATCTGATAAAATAATGTTCAATGTCAGTATACCATGGTACTTCAACTTCCATTATGTAATGATGCTTTCTAGAAATCTTATTGTGGTGTGGGATATGATTTAGAATTTTTTGTTCTGTGGTGAAAGATATTTGAATTAGATGATCGCCACAAAATTTTCTGTCCATTTTTTGTATTTAAATTATATATTGAAGTTCTATAATATATTCATCCATATTTCTAGACTTGGATTAAAATTATAGTTATTCATTAAGTACGTATGTATTTCATGATACATAAACATATTTAGTTCTTTTTATATTAGATTTAAATTAATCACATAAAAAGAAAACAATAAGGAAGTAGTTCTTATTGGTTGTGTAGTTTTGTTGTTTGGAATGAAAAGTCTGGGATTCATATTTTAACATGCTAATAATTTATAATATTTTAATTTTATAATTAATTTAATTTTTTCCTAGATTTTTTATATGAAACAACTTATTAAAATTATACTACACAAAATAATGAGTTAACATGTGTTACACGCAAGACCGAGTTTTTCTGCCTTTTAATGGCACACCTATTTTAAAACTAAAATTACACAACTATATAAATTTCATTTATCTAATTAAATTAATTTTTAATTAATAATTCAAAATTTTATTATGGTTATTTTTTTTTTGTATTTTTCTAAGAAGTTTCATTTCGTAATGAACTGTGAAAAATACTGCATTTTAGTTGAAAAATACATCTTCATTTAAGTAATTAATAATGTTATATTTTATTTAAAATTAGTTATAATGGCACATAAGATCAATTATATATTTTAATACAATTTATGTCATTTTAAGATCTTTTATTTTGAATTTAGACATAAAATCTTAATTAATTTTTGAACATTTTATCGTTAAAAACCGATTTTTCACCAGGTTTGTGAGATTAAATTTAAAATTAATTTTTCCACTTATATGAATTAAATTTCAAAACATAGAGATACATTTTTGGAATAGATATAATATTTTTATTATTATAATATAAAAATAATTTTTGACCAAAAATATTAGTAAAAGTAATTAAAATTAATTATAGTGATTAAGGTAAAAATTAGTTTACATAGTGGTTAAACTAAAATCTCAAGGGAAAAAATGAATTACACACTTTTATAAAAGCCATTATCTTACTATATTTTGACCATATAAACTATTATTTAAAATTTTAGGACTTAGTGGGATACTATTCCATGAAAGTAACCTATATAATAAGTTATTTATGGAAAAAGTCAAAAATGGAACCTTCCTTATTTTTGGCATTTACAAATCCTTTAGTGGTGGAAAAAACATCATATTTTATGCTATACATATCCATTTGAAATATAAATGAGTTATTGTTATTATATTAATTTATCATTAATATTTAGAGATAAAGTAGCTACATAAAATTCATAAAAAAATCAAACACTGTGAATATTTACTTAATAATTAATCAAAATAAATTATATAAAAAATATGAAAATTGAATAAAATTTGATGAATTATTGTTTTTCCTAATTTTGTTAGATGAATAGGTCATAGTAAAGATATTTGACCTTAATATATTTTAATTAAATAATTTTACTTATATTTTCAAATTTAAATTAAGTAAATAATGTCAAAATTGACATTAATATTATTTCAAATTAAATGATATATTATTATGAGAATTAAGATTATTAAAAATATGATATTATACAAATTTATTTGAAAATGCTCATAAAAATTAAATATGGTCGATTAATATACCAATTAATCTTTTATAATGATCATATTGAATCCTAAATGGTGAAAAAAGTAATAGCATGGATCGAGTTAAAGAAGTGTTTTTGAGCGTTACATGTGCTTATTTTAAAATTTATTTCCAAAACACATGTGATTTATATATTGTAAATTAGATTTCATATTTATAATTATGTAGGTATAAATTTTATAATAAATATTACTTTTAATTATTTTTAATTTTTTAATTACATGGGTTAGAAAACTAGTAACTATAAGAAAAAAAATTGGTAAAAGTTAAGAAACATAGAAGTTAAGAAATAATTTAAAAAATCCACTTTTTTTGGGTTTTAGTGGTGTGGATTGACCATAATTTATTTCTAGACCATTATATTACAATATTCAAGGAACCTATCATACGGGAGACCTCCCAATAGTGTTTACCGTTTTATATATACTAGAATTACTCTCCCTATCCCCTATAAAAAGGAATTCAACCATCAAAATTCTTTACATATCACATGAAATTTGAATCATAAATTACCTGAAAAAATAATCTCCCAGCATCTCTTCCATAATCATATAATCCATACTTTTCTCAAAAATAAAACCAAGTAATTTTTTTGGTATAAACCAAAATGATTTACCCGAAATAGAGGAACCATTCTTGAATGATTGGTTCTTTTTATTTCATTCTCAAACCATTAAATTATTCTTATTACATGGTTATATAACAACATTTTTATCCTCAATATTATAAGATGTTGTATTGTTAAGTGTTTGACCGAAACCTATAATAAATTTTATACAATAGGTAAAAAAAATATCATTGGTGTGTATGGAGAGATACCTATTACACCAAAGGATTTTCTGAATTATTATTTTTTGAATTAATTTAATATTTTGATATTTTACATTTCACAAAACTATAAATATAGAATTTTTTTAATGAAATAAATAATTTTAGCTTGAATTATATAAAAAAAGTCAATAATGTCTTACATAAAATAGATAGATTAGATTGTGGTATGCACAACACTATGTTACGGTTATATTAGACAAAATTTGGAGTCTGTTTGATAGCTTGTGTTACACGTATGGTCAAGCTTTACCATACTGCAAGATACTATTAAAATTATTAATATTATATTATTATAGTTACCACATAGACATAGGAATAAAATTTATAAATAATATCAAATAAATTATGAAAATATTATTTAAACTTGAATATAAAATTTATCCTATTGTTATCAATTCATATAAGTGAAAATAAGTACTACTTGAAAATAAAGAAATTACTTTTAAAAGAGAACAATTTTACTATGTACAAACAAAATTTTATATTAAAAAATTAAACAAACTAAAGTTGATTCATTTTTTAAATAATTTTTTTATAATAAATCAATATTTTTTATATTCTTCTAGTAGGTTTGATAGGTATAAGATAAAGATAAATCATATTTTACGAATAATAAGACGTATTTTTTCTAAAAGGTAATTTTACCACCTTTTATTGAAGATCAAATACTAAATATAATTTATGACACTTTTATTATTTATATTTGACAAAATAAACTTAATTTTTGAAATTATAATTTCAAAATTTACTTTGGGTGAATTTTTTATGTTTTTCTAAGATGATTAATTTTTTGATTAATAGTGATATACATAGAAACACAATTCAAATTTGCTTTTTTATATAACATATTTATATAATATAACTATATTTTAGTTTTGTTTTAATGTTGAATTATATTAATATTAATTCAATTGATAAAATTTAGGTAATATGATCCAATTTTACATTTAAATTTGATATAAAAACATCCCAAACATTTAAAATTAATTTATACAAAACAAACTATTGTGACATATCTCTTAGATTTTTTTAAATTAATTTCTAACAATTATATGATTTTAATTTTTAAAAATGGATTACATATTTGGAATCATAAAAATATATAATTTCAAATCAGTTCAAATTAGTTTTTGAGAATAAATAACTGTAAAATGGATTAAAATTAATTAAAGCAATTAAGAGAAAAATTATCTTAACAAAGAACTAAACCGTAATGTAAATGAAAAATATGGACTAAAAACGTGTTAAAACGAAATTTTATGTTCTTATTTCAACCATATACTCCCATGTATCTATTATTTACCATTATTGGAGCCTCTTTTCTAGGTAAAATCATTGGTGGAATTCCCTTCTAAATCATTTTCAAAAATGTGACTCCTCCCCCACTATAAAACTGCCCTCACCCCGGCCATTTATTTACACATATCAAGCCCGTTACCTCACAAGTAATATGATTAAATAATATAAAAAATCCCTCCCTTAATCCCATTAGCCTCCCTTTTTAATAAATCCAACCATGGAAATCGTTTAATGCAAACATATGAATCCCTTTTGTGCAAACCAAGAGGAGTTTCGCAGAGAAGAGGTTTCATCCTTCCTCAAGATAATTTTTTTATTTTCATTATACCCCCCCAAAAATATTCTTAATACATTATTATATAATATCATATATATCATTAATATACTTATATTTCTTATTATAATGGTTTTACCTACACATTCATCCACATCAAATTAATGGTCAACACACTTACTATTTTTGGGCCTTATGAACTACCGTCTCATGAAACTATTTTGTCCATTTTTCATTTACCACATCTCAAGGTTTGGAATTATGATGAACAATATGTTTTTATATGATATATATTATATTTATGATGTCTTTATTCATATGGAATTATTGTTTAAATCAGGCCTTCTTTCTTTCCAATTTTTGTAAATATGATAACTTCATTTGTGGATGTGTGGACTACAGCCTCCTCAAAGTGATGCGATTCATTCACACATTACCTGGAATGAATTAAGGATGGATTTAGAGAACTTATATGATATATTTGAGACAATAATTCTACTACAATGATGTTATATATATACCTATGTGTAAATTACTTTCTTTCTTTCAATATGAAAAGAAAATTGATACAACGTGCATGCGTACATATGACCTACTATCTCCATAAACAATGTTTTCCATTTAATATATATATATATATTATATATTACTATAAATATTTTTATACTGAATATGTATCTTATATAAATCATGTTTTTAATAATTTAAATAAGTAAATCAGAATCAAATTAAGAGGTTCAAGAATAAAAACATATAAAAAATAAAGCTATGATAACCAAAAATGTAACATTAAAATGGATTTGATAATAAATTGCTTACATTAGGACATAAAAAAATAATATTTGTTATTATATATAATAATATTTATTTGTGGTATATGTATAATAAATTTGTATTTATTATATCAGAGGGTTGATCATGTATGAATAAATTCACGACTTAAGGTTAGAGAATTTCATCTCACATTTTCTTTTTGTCATATACATGCCATATTCACCACTCGATTATTTTATATGGTGTATATACTAACCTAAAAATTTTTATATAATTAATATAATTTTTATTGATTTTATAATATTTAATTTATGTTATTATTTAATGGGGATCATAATTTTAAATTTAGTCGAGTAGTAAGAGTTTTCTCATATCACTTTTATTTCTGTGAGACTTATGACTTATTCAACACTCATTTACTTTATGTTATTTATATATATACAATGAATGTATAATATTATTAATATAAATAATTTTTTTTATATATCTAGTTTGTCATGTCTCTTTTATGGGGATTATGACTCTAAAGTAACCATATTGGTAATGTAATATTTTTTTCTCAATTTTTTTTCTGTGAGATACATGTCATGTTATGCACCTATATTTTTATATTAGGTGTGTATAATGAAAATTTAAAAGTTATATCCTGAATATAATTATTTAAATGATATTTTAAGAATTATTTAACTTTATTCATTGATGGGTATTATTATTTAAGGTCACTAAAGTGTTAACACTTTATTGCTCCAATTTTAACATTTATCTGGATTGTTTATGATTATGCTTCCATTAATGAAATATCATGATCAATATCTCATGAAAACTCATGAAATATACTAAACTATATTTATCAAGGTCATCATCTTGTATTAGTACCATTTTTCTACTCTTTGGAACATGATATAATTAATAAATTGGTTTTATGAAAATCTTACATTATTTCTTCTTTCAGTCAAAAATCTGTGTTCTCTCTAAGGAATGTTTTCTAAAAAAATCAAAAAATTTATACTACCCTCCTATTATCTATAAAATAAATTTTAACCCATGTTTTCCCATTAAAAATGGGTTTTATAAATTAACTTATTGTTATTTTCTGGTCAAAACACTTTGCTAAAAAATTTATGGTGAAATAGGTATGTTTGACATGTAAGGATTTATCCACTATCATGAACATAATTCAACAAAGAATAATTTGAAATATTACATGATTAATTTTTATAAGAGAAATGTTTTTCCTAATAACCTATACATTCATTGTTTTTAACTCAATTCCAAAATGGTTTTTTAAAAATGTTTTATGTTCAATAAGAGTTTAAGGGTTTTAAATAAATTTTCAATGAAAAAAGACATAAAAATTTTTTATCTTTAAAATGTGTTTTAAAATGTATTTGTCTTTCTTATATAGGTTTTTATGAAATATTCTTTGAAGATATTTTCTATCTGTCATTATAACTTTTCAAATATATTTTCAATGAAAAATGTTTTAAAATTGATAAATGATTTGAATATATTTTGTAAAAGAGGAAAATATATTTCCCTCATAAAATGTTTAAAACTATTTTCCATGATTCCATTATATGTATTCAAAGTGGTTGCAAAGAAAATAATTTTAAAATTGTAATATGATATCAAAAAGTGATGTTATAAGTGATAATTCAAAATCCTCCTCCATCTATGATGAAATCTTTATTTATTTTTTGGGATTTACATGGGATGTGATGTAAGGACACTATTCAAATTACATATATGAATGGTTTATGTTATGAAGGGATGTTTTTTATGAAACTCATTACACTTTTCTGGGTTATATGATAAGGAAAAATACATATTTTCATGGGTTATAATTTTATGAAATGATTATGAAACCTATATTTTACCACATGTTATGATATGATTACATTTTAATGAAACCCATTTCAATTCTATGGTAATGATATGATGTATTATGAATTTTTTGGACATTTATGTATGATTTCATTATGAGAAGTGTTGGACCTATATACCCGTCAAATGAAATTTTTGAAGATTTATATCTCATGAGATAATAATGGGAATCACATAGAAAGTCTTGATCCACTCTAGATTATCAGGAAACTAGATCCACTCTAGGAAGATGGGGAATCCTGGTCCCTTATAGGTAAATGAAAACAACTGGGGATGGTGGTGTGTCATGCCTTGTAGGTTTTGTCCCAATGAAGTTCCCTTCAATGTTTTGGAAATATTCATTGACATATAGGGAATTATGATACTTGTTTATGTGTCTTCACAAACTCTATCTCTTCTTCTATTTATATACTCAGATGGTTCATGTTGTTGACTATCTTATAATTTCATGACTTAAGAATTGAAAATATTTCTCTATGTCTCATTATTATGATGTTCTATGTAGGGTATGTTATTCAAATATTATACTCTTGTTATTATTCCCTTATGTTCATGTTATACTTACATATATCCTTTATTTACACTTACTGAGCATCCGATCTCACCGATATCTTATATTTCCTTTCTACAGGTTTCGAAGAATGGTTTTAAGTTGATGTGTGTAAGGGGATGATATTTTTTGGAAACATTGTTGATAATTTACCATGTTTGAAGATTTTTTTCTATGTTTCCAAAGACAGTATACTTTTACCGTCCTCAGGAATGTACTTTTGTAATGTTTTTAAAAATCATAAAAAATGATGAAATATCCATGTATAGTAATCCACGGTTATTATTGTTGGTATCAATGTCATGGTTTTTTCATACTCTGGAAACTAGGATTATAACACACTAGTAATATAGCTTGGGATTTCTCTAAGGATAAGTCTATGGATGTCTATAAGGATAATTATAAGGATGAGTTAATGTTTAAGAAAATTTCATAGAATTTTTTACAAGATAGAGTGAGTGGTTTCCTATAAATAAATCCTTTTCTGGATACTACAAGTAGATATTGCTCTAGAAAAACATGATTAATATAATGATAAACTTTAATATGTTACTTATGTTAACATAATGTTGTTTGAATAATGATATGTTTCATATGAATAATTAAATATGACAGTACTCATTAACATAGAGATTATAATTTGATTTTTGAAATGTTGTTTATGCGATCATAGATGATGATTATTTGTTTTTAGATTTAAGTAATATAACTATTTGAACTGTTATAAATAATGTATCAATTTTTCATTTTATTAAATGTATTATTATTTAATATTGTTATAGAAACACATGAACATCATTGTTTATATCCTTTTATTGAAATAAACTTTAATAATATTATTGTTGTTAATATAGCTATTGAATAGTGATCACATGATTAGAATAAATACTGGGATTTTAAAAAATCCAATTGACTTAGATAAAGGAAGTGATGGACTCAACCAGTAAAATTTTACCATATAAATCCCATTTATTGGATCATATGAGGTAGATAGAATATCTGGGATTTTCGATTGACCAAGCCCAAGATGAGATCCAAAAACATAACAATGAGTGAAACAATTTATGGGAGAAATTAAAGCTCCTCAAGATCACAACCCAAGCCATGTTCGTCAAACGACCACATAAAAGTATCACCATCACATAACATAATCTTAGGTCACATTCTAGTGTAATTAAGGGATATATATCAATAACAGAATAATATGTATATGTATATTGTATATAATATTGAATTTACCTTCATTTTTATTTTGACTTTATAAATGATTTTAATTTCTATTCAATTAAACACAAATTGTATTTTAATGTAATATTCAAATTCAATTAAGAGATTTATTTTGATAAATAAATTTAATTTTGAATGAAAAGTTATTATAATAAAATTTTATCATTAATTAAATATTATTAGTTTTAGATGGTCATATAATTTTTATAAAGTGAAATGTAACTTTTATAAGTGTTCAAAAATAGTTATTGCCAAAAACCCAATATTTTTAATAAATGTTGAATCTTATATCAAAAGTAAAAATGGACATATCTATAAAATTATTTAGATAAAATAAATGTTATTTTCTGAGTCGGAATATTGAAATTATCCAATGGTAAATTTTTCAATATTTTCTTAGACAGTAGAATTTTGGCGTAAAAATTAAGTACTTTATAAATATACAGTTTGTTTTATGAAATCATGATTACACAAAAGATATTTTATAAATACAATAATAGGTATAATATAAAAACATTATGTTTTCCTCTTAAAATAATTTGATTTTTAGTTTATTTTATTAATTTTATAATGTCTTTATGAATCCTCCAAAATATATAATATATTTTTTGGACTTATATTGATTTCTTTAAAAGAGTGACACACCTCCGGATAACAAAGCATAATATTTTAAAATTTTATATATTTGACTTATATAAAATAAAAAATACCCCAATTTGTGAAAACCCATGGGAAGGATTGTGGTTTTGAATTTTTTATTATATATAGTTCAAAACCTACGTTTGAGAAACATGAATGAATTACCCTCTTGTTTCCTATATAAAGCCACCCAAGATCCCACTTCTATTCACTGAACAGCCTTGGATAATGTATTAACTCAGCCCTACCATATATATAATGCTCTCAAGGATACCCAAGCTCTCAATAAGACCCTTTTCATTCTTTTGATCCACACATTCATTTAATGGTTCTTCCATTTCTCATCTTTATCCAAGTTTCTATATCTTGTTATACCCTTTAATTTTCAATTACTCATGATGGGGTATTATTTTAAACCTAACCCACAATTCTCAAATTATGTTTAAATTATGAAATACCCTTAATATTTCATTAATACCTCCCATGTACACCTGTTAACATGCTGAATATTCATAATCATAATTTCATTTCTCCTTTTATTCAAGATTATTTATTATCGCATGCCATATATTTCTAATTATAAATGCATGGAAATGTCTTTACATATACATATTAAGGCACATTTATTTTCCAATTGATGATAGACCCATTCTAGTACCATCAAAAAAATTTATTAATTTTTATGTGACATTGTTATGTTGCTGAATTTTCACTGTGATTTTCAACGCCAAACCAATTTTTTAGTGAATATTGTTCCCATTTTCTATCAAAGGTGTTCAATTTTATGTACATATATATTTTTATTGGGAACATTAATGTATTTATTCCACACTCCATTATCATGTAATAAATTAGGATTAATTAACCCATGTTTTATAATCTATGTGGTACACATAAGCATGAGAATAAAATAAAAGTGATGGGTGAACCCGAAATTATATAGCGCTCGAATGCATTTGGTAATGGTTAGTATCATGATACCTCATGTTGGGACAGGTGTGTACCTGATTATTTTATGGGTCTCTTTTTCACCATGATGTATTTTTGGTTTATTCCTGACCTATGTTTATGATAAAATGCTTTATGTCATTTTCACATTTCCCATGTTATGATTATCGTACTATATCAAGTCATTTTATTAAAATTTCATTATTACTCATTGATATTCCTTTTCTAACATTTATTATTATATTCATGTTATACCATGTTGATTCTATTAATTATCGTTATGGCTCACCCGATTCTTTTGAATATCCCCAGGTTATCCAATATTTTTTAAGCTCATGCATGTTAAATATTCTTCAATAAAGATGATGTAATTCATGTTTAAAGTTGTAATTTGGTGTACATAATTCCAAAATAAACTAGAATTCTTGATCTTTCGGGCAGTATCATTTTTAATTTTATGTAATTAAATATTGTTTTAATGGGTAATAATGAGAAGGGTAATTACAGTTGGTATTTGAGGAAAATATTAGTTATTTTTGGGATTAGGTTTAGAAAAATCTAGAAAAATCCTAGAGATAAGACAAAGTATAAGAATTCATCCTTAAAATATTGGAGAGTATACAGTAAGTAGTTTATCAAGGAAACAATTATGTATCAAGATACTAAAAGTGGGTGTGGTTATAGCATAGAAGTACCTTGGGGTAACTACTAGGACAAGGTGTCTCGATCTTGACTTGAGGTAACCTGGTACACAACAGCAGGTCTTATTGCACACCTAGGGGTTATTCTTTAGTTAATTCATAATCCTAGTATGAACCATTATTAACGGAATAAAAAACCATAAGAATATATTTTATGAAATAGATCATGTATAACATATATTAAAACCTATAAATTCATAAGTTAATGATGTAATTTATATGTTATCCCTTTAATGTAATTGGATTCTCTATTATGTGCCAAATATTCTAAAAGTACTCATCCCTAATTTTTCTTTTAATCCAACCAATGTCCGGAAAATAGTGTAATCAGGTAAAAAATCATCATATTGGTAAATGTGAGGGAAGTTCCAACATGGCGCCCAGCTTAATTGGATTAGGAATCAAGGAAAGTTTGAAAATACTCTCTCAGATTATTCATGTTTGGAATAGAAACATAGATCAGGAAGAGTATACAAATCCCCCCAAAAGATAACAATCTGCAATCAAGAGATTCATGTAACAAAGGCCTCCTACTTTCATTGGATCATCTAACCCCTTAATCACTGAACAATGGAACAACTCCATTGAGAGGAAATTCTCCACCCTTCAATGTTGGAAACAATAGACCATTATTTTGTATATTTATCATATGGAGGGTGAAAAAAATAAATTAAGGACATTGATCTAAAATATAAATCATGAGGATGACATCGATGTTATGATATGAAAGGATTTTAGGAAAATGTATTTTGACAAATATTTTCCCTACCCCCTCCGACATAAAATGGAAATGGATTTCCTTACTGTCAAGAAAAAATATGAAGAATCAATTGGGGAGTATAAGAAATATTACCCAAGGATTCCATGATACACCTTCATATTTATCATTACCCCTGAGTGCATGGATGACCGCTTCCTTGGCAGGATAAAACCTAGACTATGGAAATCCCTGGATTTATATGAATTCGATGGATATGAAAAAATTGTCTGATGTGACGTAAATGATTAAATATTAATCAAAGAATCTCAGGGGTTTCATGGGGATTAAGAAGAAAAAAAGTGGAGATAAATTCTGGTGTTCTAATAGAGAGATATAATGGTGCCTTTAAATTTCAACATACCATTTTACAAATGTGTATAAATATGTACCCTTTAAATGGAATGAAGGGGATGGGGAAATTCATTAATGATGGGAAGGAAGGATGCCTATCCAATGATTTTTGAGAGGAAAAAACTACTACTGTAATTGAGGAAAGGAATGTTATAGTCAAATCTTAGTGTATTGTTCATTACTATAACTTCAATGTACCATGTAAATTTCCAAACCAATGCAATAATCCAAGGGTTTTTAGAGACAACCAAAAACCTCCAAGGCATTAAGGGAATTAATTTCCCATCAAAACTAAAAATGTAGATCTGAAAAACAAGGTAGTGAAAGGTACTATAATTATTCTTTCAAGAATAAGAAATGAATTTTTGGACTCTTGTTCTACGGATTCCTTCATATCATGAATGTTTTGTTGAACTTTTCAAACACCATCAGAAATCATGAAAGTTTAGTTATCATAGAAGATGGAAAATGTGGAAATTATTAGATCCTAAGTATATAAATTTCCCTCATCACAATCTGTGGAATTAAATTTCTGAAGAAAATTGGCAAACACCATTTGGTGGAATTTTATGGAATTCAATGTATGTATTGTAATTCCCTATATAGAGCCATCGTAAATTTCTGCAAGAATGAAATCATTCTCCATATTGAAAATCGACCCTTAATTCTATACATGTTCAAGAAGGAGGATGAATCTTTTTTGGAACCATAATCTCAAGTGTGCATATTATTCCCCTAAGAGAAATCAAATATTGATAAAATTATTGAGTCTAAATAAATATTCATCCTTGAAGACATGACCATTTTAAGAGAATACACTAACATGTTTCCTGAAAAATTTCCTAGTATTCCTCCTATAGGAGTTATTGAATTTTTGATCGAGCTTATTTCTAGGGTGATTCAATTTTCCAAAACTCGATATAGAATGTCTGTTGTGGAACTATAGGTGTTTAAGAACCAACTATAGGAGAATCAAGATATATGTTTCATATTACCTAGTGATTCACCATGGTGTTCACAAGTCCTCTTCATTAAGAATAAGGATGCATCAATGTGCCTTTTCATTGATAATTGAATACAAAAAAATATCATAATAAATAACCAATATCATCTTCCATAGATTCATGAATTCTTTGATTAGATATGTGGGAAATAATACTTATCCATGGTGGAACTACAGTCAGGACATTACCATGTTAGGTAGAAGAAGAAGGATATCCCCAGGACTTCTTTTTTATATAAGGAATAAGCACTATGAATTCAATGTAATGCCATTCGGACTCACTAATTTGAGAGAAATCCTCATGCACTTGATGAATAGAGTCTTTATAGATTACCTCAAAAAATAAGTAGTATTTATATATGATATTCTAATATACTCCAAAATTGAGGAGGCTCATGTAGATAATTTGAGTATTATGATAAAGACCATACTAAAGGTGAATATTTATCCCAAGTACAATTAAAGTGAAATCTAGTTTATGTAAGTATCTATCCAGAGTAATGTTATCATAAGAAATGTGATATCTATATACACATCAAAAACAATATAAATTGAAAGATGGATGAGGCTTACATCTATGATTGATATCCATATATTACTTTTGATAACTTGTTATTATCACCGATTTGTGAGAAATTTAATTCGATTTTCAAACCCTATCACCAAACTAACATAGAAGGGAGTGATGTTTGTTTAGAATGATTATTGTGATGAAAACTTCAAGGAGTTGAAAGGGAGGCTTACCACTATACCTATTCTCACACTACCCAGAAGTGGAGATCTTTTCTGGGTTTCTTGAAATGGTTCAAAGAAGCTTCTAGGATGTGTATTAATGAAATATGAAAAATTCATTTCCAATGATTCAAGGAAGTTCAATGTTCAAGAATAGAACTGCACAACACATGATATGCAGTTGGTAGTAGTGATTTTTCATTTACTCATTTGGAAGAATGATCACATTTTGGAGAAATGTAAAATATAAATGGATCACAAAAGTCTCAAGTATATATTCACATAAAAAGAGATAAACATTCAATAATGGATATTGTGGGATCTGATCAAAGAATATGACTACTCAATTCACTACCACCTAGAGAAAAAGAATAAAGTGGTAGATGCTCTTATTAGAAGGGATATAGAAATACTGTCATTGATGAGAATTGAAAAATGATTTGATATTTTTAGATTTGGAATGTATGGATATGGGAATCATAAATGATGGGAAATAATCAATCCTTTTATTAATTATTCCTCTACCATCTTTTTGAAGAGTTTAAAGGATTCTTAATGAGTTGATGTGGGACTTCAGAAGAAAGTGGAATCCATAAGGAAAGAAAAATCCTCAGATATCCAGGTTAATGATGAAGGTGTGGTGATATTTGGGTCAAGACGATGTGTCCAAAAAATAATGAGTTAATGAAGTTGGATGATTCACATAGCTCAACCTTCTCCATCAATACGGGAAGCACAAAGATGTATCGAGATCTCTAAGAACACTATTGGTGAAAAAATATGAATAAGGATATTATATAATACACATAAAGATTTATTTTATGTTAGAAAGTAAAATCATAATGAAAAATATCCTAGGGGATAATTATTGGGTCCAAAAATCAAAAAAATGATCTATTAAATTTGATAAACAAAAAAGGATGCATCAAGGGATGAAAATTTGAGGATAATATTGACGAAATACAATTTCTAAAAGGAACCAAATTGGTCCACATAATAGTTACTGAGAATGCCCTGTTGAAGGTGTAGATCCCAAACCAAGTAGTATATAGATAGCCTATGAAATGTGGTCCAGAAAATAATTGGCCTACTAATAAAGCCATCTGTGGATGGACCAAACCCATGGTGTAGTGAACTGTTTCCTTGGAGAAAACATGATTGAGAAAAAAGTCCCCACATACCATCCCCATAGACTAAGCATTTTATGGACCTCGTAGGGATTGTTGCATCCCACAAACCGCGTTATTCAGGATATTGAGGTAGTGATATCCACCACTACAAACCACTAAATCCTGGAAATGTCAGTTGACTAAGTCGTCCATGGGTCAAATGATCCCTCCATGGGGTTCTGAAAAATGTGTAACTTTCTTGTAGATTCATCTTCCTTGAAACACTATAAAAGGAGCACTAGAAGAGAGGAGGGAAGGCATAGGAGTATTTTTGGAGAGTTTGGTGTTAACAAACTGAAGACATTGAAGGAAAATGGTCAAAACATTATGGAACCATGAATGGTTTTCAGTAAGTATAAACACACATAAATCATAAAATAATGGAAACGTAAAAATAATAAACTAGTCATCAACCCAATTAGAAAAGAATAAATTATTGGCCCTTTGGAGATGAACTTCCCATGAACTGCATGCACATTGCCCCTCATTCAGACCGACGAACTACATGGAAAAACACTACGCATACAATAATTTGTGCTACATAGAACCAAACAATGCTGATGGAACATGAGACCATGTCACACCCTAGAACATGGAGGCTCACATCTAGGTCCATATACCACATCAGAACACAGACGAACCCTCCACCCACATAACTGTACTCTATGCTGGGTAGCCCCATCCCATGTTAGAAAATTGTATGTGGAATTGGGTGTCTTTGGTTTTTCCACCTTATAGATCATATCTTTTCCTTCCATTATTATCACTCCCTTCATGGCCATTCTTCAAACCAGTCCAATAACATCATCCCAAATCCTCATCCAAATCCACCCGACCCATATGACCAGGCCATCAGGAACACCGTGGTTCCCTTATGAGTATACATACCCAAGGTAGGAGGGGTGAAAATGCAGTTAAAAAAATGGTTCATACCTCCGGTATATCCTTAAGTCTACATTCTCGAGGTACCCTAGAGTCCAACCTTGGGACACTGACGGGACCCCCCGCCCATTCTAAGGATTTAGGGTAATCAAAAGATTTTCTATTCAATGAGGGATAATGAAAAGTAAAAGAGATCATTACAACTTTCCATTTGATGAGGAGAAATGAATCTCCCCTTTCCTATAGCTCATTTCAGGGAACTCATCCTAAGGAAATCCACTACCATTATTATGGGTGGTGGTGCTCTCTCCCCAACCCGGCTCGACTTGGGATGTATCCAGGTAGTTCACCAGATGCGGCTATCCTATATATCAATACATCTGAATGGATGAAACATTAAAATCCATTTACCTCCCTTGTTGGGGTCATTGACAAGCCCTTATCCATTTATTCCCTCCTATTTTTCCCATAGTTGATAAGGGAATGTGCCCTGTTGTAGAATCTTTCACATCCTGTTGTTTCTCACATAGAGCATCACTCCCGTGGGCATAGAGGTTTGTGATGATATGACATTATCAAAACTATGAAATGAAATATGAGATATATTATTCCAACCCTAAAATAGGTTATGTATGACACATATCTAAAGGATTGAGCTCAAGCGGGATCCTTTTCAAGGTTAAATAACCAATATTTCCCCCCAAAAACCGGACTACCTTTACGGTATAATCCCTAACATAAATCAAACATTGAGAACTTTGATTGCTTCCCTAAGATAAAATATGTAGGACATGTTTATGAAGGCCCGAGCTCAATGTGGATCCTTTACAATGTTAAATTACCAATAATTCCCCCCAAAATAGGGCCTCCATTATGGTATAATTCCTAACATAAACTGGAAAATGAGAAAAATTATTCTTTCCCTAAAACTGGATACATAGGATGCTAGTCTAAAGGCCTGAGTTCAATGGCGATTCATTTAAAGGATTAAGCACCAATCATGACCCACACTAATAGGGAATCCTTTATGGAAAAAGATCTAACTTAAATATAACTAAGAGGGATTGGTTTCCCATCTAACCAGGATACATAAGAAGCCTCCCAAAAGCCCAAACCCAACACCCAAACCACCCAAGTGTTCACCAGACCATATACCCAATAGGGCCACACCCACCCTTGAGAACAAGAATCTCCTTAGAATCCTGGCATGCTTCGATTTAATTTCCACATGAAATATTTGACTAGGAATTATTTGCCTATGTATACTTTCTTCATGAAGCTGAACTACATGGATGGATCCCTCTCACATGAACATAAAAAATGATGTTTCCAGTTTTGTAGCACCAAACTACACCAGTTATGATTCCTCTCACGAGGATACGTAGGAAGCCCATCTTATGGGTTCAATCCTGATATCAATGAAAATTAAATCCACCTTGGATGATGATGAACTCTAGAGTGCCTCATCGTAGGGATTAAACTAGAATCATCTCAGTAATTACCATCCCATTCATATATATAGTTAAAATTTCATCCCAAGGGAAATCCACAGACACATTATTGGGAAAGAATCAAGGATTCACTAACATATGATCATTGATTAAATCTATAAGTTATTCCATGAGTAGGAATTAGTTTTCCCAAAATTTTATGATGACCCTGACCTCCCATCCTCTCATCCAATGGTTTCCTTAAGTGTTTTTGGACAAATCATCATCTAATAAGCACCTTCCTTTGGAAATAAGGTTCATTAATCATGAATAAAAGGGTCATTGGTGTTTATGGTTCAACAAATGAAACCATTGGAAACCATATAAGGATGTCATAACAGATTCAAAAACCTTCATAATAATTAAAAATGGGTCATTATCTATTAGGACATTCCATCGACCCCTAGTGCGATGCAAATCGGGTTGAAAAAAAAGTGGTGAACACAACATGAATCCTTAACTGAGGATGCGGGTCAACCCACCACAATTCCATTTCACATTCAAATTGTTTAAGGACACGTAATATAACCATTCATGCATGTTATCATGAGATTATACATTGACAGGGTTTCTTTTTCTGTTCTTGTAACATGTATTTCATGATTCATTGATATTTTTTTGATCTAAATGGAATCTTGAAAAAATGACCACACACGCGCATCAACATCTACATAGGTGACCGGATCCCCATCAAATAGGACACTATCGCCTACCCAGCATCTTCAATACTGGGTTTGAAACACAGTGATCAAAGATTACTACCAAAATGGTACTCTTCATATGGTAGAGGATATAAGGTAGGACATCTTATCGGTGTAGGATCTCTAGCCTCCACTCCAGCTGTAGCTATAAATATATTACTAGATTACTCCATTTGTCATCTCAAATTATTTCTGGATCCTGTCCTTGTAACATGATAATTAATACCTCCCTTGTCTAAATTACAAGAAGAGGTTGACACTAATGACTTCATCCTAGCTACAAAGAAACTGTGCTCAAGGGATCTCGTTGGATGACATCGGCACCAAAGAAATATGAAAAAATATCTTAGCTCTAAAGTGGATCCTATGCTGAGGGAAGCTTCTGATGTCCACTAGAAATGGGCCCCATGGGCTGCTCGTTGACGGTGGAATATTCCTAATCAGAAGAATGTTGTCACAATGGTTCTTAAAGAAGAGGTCTTATACAAAAAACATGGGGACATATAATGGAAAGGAATAAATTTAGCCCCTCCTTATGAATCTCTCCATGAAAATACATCGAAAATCTACTTGCTGATGCATATTCCCACCCACTACTATGTAGGCCACCATATAAATAAGGTGGAAAATACATGAAAATGAATATTCCTACTAGTGAATTCCAATACCACCACCCAAACAGAGTGGCCAACTATATGTAGATGAAAACTATCTTCCAATTCACAATATGCCTTCCATCCCAAAAAGACGACAACTACTATAAATTGGAAAAATCTACTACTGATGTAGAACAAGCTCACTATCTAAATAGGAAAATATATTATGGAATCTAATAAAACACTAAAAATGCATATGAATCCCACTATATAAATATAGTGAAAAAATATGAGTAAAGTCAAATTCCTACAGATGAAAATATATTATTTGAGTCAAATATAGTGGAAAACATGCTGATGAAAATTACTTCGAGAAAATAAAAATCCCACCAGACATATACAGTGAAAAACAAAGAAAAACATATCGGTAGACTCATTTCTCTACCCTGACATAGGATAACATCCAGTATCCCCTAACAACTCATGGAGGACTCGAGCTGGCACAAATTCCTACACCAAAATAAAAATTTTCATTCAGACCCATTCCATCCAATGAATTATCTTATAAAATCTTATCGATGATGGAGGATCAAACATCGATCGTAGGCCATATCTTCCAGACATTTCATGATGTCATTGCATCAGTGGAAAAAGTGAGGAGTTGGGCCGATGACCCGATCACCTAAATATGGTGATTTATCCACCAAATAAGATAATTACAATAGAGTATACAGGCATCCAAGCTCTATTATATGACGGTTGAAATCCATATTCAATGATAGATGGACAACAATATATGTACCAAATAACCATTCTTACTGACGGACACTGGTCCAACGTGGTGGTTGTCCCTGGGCAGGAACATATCCCTACCAGAGCTCAATATGTTTGTTAGTATTTCCCAATGACATCATAAGAACCAATTAGACAAATAACCATATATGTAGGTTGTTAAAAACAATAGGCTGACCGGTTTCCTACAGGAGAGTACACAAAAATTAAAGACACCAAAGGAAACTAGAAAATGAAGAGCACATTCATGCTTGTGTACAGCTGGAAGATATAATTATTGATGTCATCAAACATATATCAATAGAGGCTTAAGGTCCTATCAATCCATTACTAAATTATGGAAGTGATAGTGGCAGATCAAATGGCGCTCCCAGCGATGTTGATAACAACATATATGAAGGTCCTCCCATGAAAATCTATAAGGGCTTACTCTATGGGCCGAAAATGATCAAACACTAGAGCCTCTCTCATGATTTATTTTTGGGTAGCCCTTTATGTGACTAGAAGACTATACATCCAGAAGGAAAACCCATTTCTGTAGTACTCACTGATGGTCCTCCCAAAGGTATATGTTTCAAATATAATTATCCCTGTATACGGGTATCAATCAGTGATGGTAGTTCTCTCCATGATTATAGTCGCTATGAAGGCTCACAGTGTAGTGACACCACACAAAGTGAAGGTCCTACATTTATTATTATACATCTTGAAGGCCTACCCTTGGATGTAAATTTCAAAAATTCTCCATGAAACAAGAGATATGATGGTAGTCCTCACCATGATAACAGTCATTGTGAATTCCCTCCATTCAATGATGTCAGGAAGTAAGAAGATCCTCCCCTATCTAAAGTATTTACTAAAGGTCCACTCTAGGTTATAACCCATAGATGTACTCTCTATGGTCGGGCCTTATTCCGTGATGGTAGTCCACGCCATCACAGAACTGACAGCGAATTTCATCCCTCCAATCAAAATTTATGCCGAGGAGAAGGTCCTCCCCTCATCAGATCAAATGCAATAAATCCATCATATGCTGAGGCACTTGAAAAAATTGAGTATGATATGTAGAATATTATCTCTCAAAAATGATATATCCTTTCTCACTCAGAGGAAGTCATGGGACCATGCTCATCTTCTGAGACACCCCCCGTACCATTCACATGTCAACAAGACTCTCGCTAACCCCACTACTTGGAACAAAATCATTAAAGAGAAGTCAAATCTGGTGGATGAAACAGAAGATTCACTGGTGAAACAACAACAATATATGTTGTTTGGGAAATTTTAACTATCTAGGTATGACATAACAATGATTTATTGGCCTACGAACAATTCTAAATACAATATACAATGAGAGTTGTCAAAAAAATGAATGCATAACATTCCCCTCAATATCTAGACAACTATCTATCAGCAAAAAGACAAATTTCTACCCTCCAAAGGGTACATATACATTGTTAATGTTATGGAAGAGATTTCCAATTAGTTAAAAATAGAATCCCATCCATATGCACATCGACTATAATAAAAAAAAGAATGTACTTCAACTGACCTACCTCCATGCACTGCACAAGTTGTGATGCCTTATCAGTGATCCTCTATCTAGTGTCCATATATAGGGATAGGGAGAACATGGAGCTCTAAAATTAACCCCACATCCCATCATAAAGAACCTACTTGAAATGAAATCATGTAATTTTGTCATCCCTAGATAGAATTCAAATGGAGTCCCGACTTAGGAATTATGGAAAACTCAACAAGAACCATCCTAGAGTAAGTCTTAAAAGCACCAAACCCAAGGAGATAAATCCATTGAAAAGCTACTGAACCAGGCCACCGAGAACATCCAATATAAATCCAATCAAAGGGAATCCAATCAATGATAACTATTCCTTTACATAGAAACATGTAATTTTTGTCCATGCATGACACTATATCAGATTCAAACCCTTTTGGGAATGAATGAGATCAATAAAGTTTTGATATAGGCAGC
The DNA here is from genome assembly GCA_963277665.1 of Viscum album. Classification (NCBI taxonomy): domain Eukaryota; kingdom Viridiplantae; phylum Streptophyta; class Magnoliopsida; order Santalales; family Viscaceae; genus Viscum; species Viscum album. Next base: position 824,196,023 of record OY728166.1, read on the forward strand.
AACCACCACGATATGGGACCAGCCAAAACCAGCTGGGCTGGGAGAATTTTTAACACAAAATTACCCTCTAGGACCAAAAAATAAATGCTGAGGTGTGTCAACTTAGAAATGGGAGAAAAACCCATCCCACATGGTTGGAGGGATTATTATCTCAATTTCTCACTCTATGGAAGTCTTTATTCTCCCTTTTGGGGAGAAAAATGTCGAGAGGGGTAAGTAATTCCATCTTGTCCTTGGATTCATGTCCCCTGGGCTAAAGGAATACTATAAAGTATTATCTGGGCTTCCTTTGAATCATTATTCACCATGAAACATGAAGAGTATCATAGAATGTCCAGAGAAGATCCAATAAAGGATGTAAGAAGTTATCCTACCATTCAAAAACTTGTATGCCACCTTCAATGTGGTATGAATTGATTAACATTATGGACCTCACCCGAAAATTCATCGATTAAAATAAATCCAATAACGAGGAAATCAGAGAAGAAGGTTCCCTCCTAGAGACAGTTCACACTAAGCCTGGATGGGTGCACACCAAAAACCAAAGGGTTTCTTTAAATTTGATCGCCCCTTCAATCAATCAACCACCACATCCCACAGGAATCACCAATAATGAGAGGAATAAGAACCAGATCAAGGACCCACCACCTTATCCTCATGAAAATGGTTACCCTATGATAGAGGAGAGATTCTCTCAATAGTAGGATGAAATGAAAGAGCAGAAGTGACTCAACATAGAGATTCTACGAGAAATCCATCCTACCGGGTAAATTCCTTAGCTGGAGTGCCACCACATGCTTCCATCAGATGTACCTATGCCATACAAGCGCATCCCGATGAGAGAATAATGGATGGAATGATTATTTAAGGTAGAACCGGGACCATAAGTTTTCCTGAACCCAACCCCAGAAGGAAACACGAATTCCCTGCATTAGGGAGTCATCTTGGAATGATTCAAGAAAATAATCACAAGATTCCTCGTCTAGGTATCCTCCTAAAGTTACAGCATCGTTGACTCATACAAAATTTCCCCTACTATGGAAGATCATGCTCAGGTCCAACATGACATACATTGTGGGCTCCAAAATACCATGGATCTATTAAAAACTCATATAGAACCATTGGAGGGATGATGTTACTCAATGAAACTAGAATGGAAACCTTACCCTAGCTAGTTTAGCAACATAACACCTCTCTAAAATTACCTACATTCATTATTTCTAGTATTCAATGGCCTAGGGGACCTAGAGTAACATGTAATACAGTAAAATTCCTATGGTGATCGCATGATGGGAACCCCAGAGCAACAAGAAGTGGTGAAGATTAGATACTTTGTGCGAAACCTGCAAGGTTTAGCATTCATGTGGTACACCAGTTGGTATGATTACTCAGTAACAGTATGGAAGGATCACTAGTTCCATTTCCTATTATAGTTTAGCTCGACGTTGCAAAAGAAAATAGTAAGTGATCTCCTGAACAACAAAAAGTGAGAAAATGAGAGTCTCAAACTTCATCGCTAGATGGAAAGTTAAGAATTACTATTTGATTCAGATACTCCCACAAGATGAGATGAAAGCCATTTTCATTGATAATCTCCATGTTGAGCTATGGACACCACGTATTCCAGAAAAATATACATGTGGGTTTCAGGACATCTCTGTCATCACTCAAATGATAGTTGATTCCTTGCAAAGACAAATCTCAAGTCCTGGGTAGCCCAGTAAAAAGCACTTGGAGATATAAAGTGTCTTCTATTACACTTAATCTACCCCCTGAAGTAGATTTATCTCTATGTCCCCATACAAATCATCTAGGACCTCCTGGATGTTATCATCTACCCATACCTTGACAAGATGAGAACCAAGGAGCCATGAGGAATCATTTTGAGGGACAGAGAAATAAAGTGTACTCATTCCAAGATGATCAAGTGCAAAGATACATCATATCCTCCATTAATTGAAACTTTCTTCGGCTACTAGAGCCTAAGAGGGATGATGATGTAGGTCTTGATGACCGACCAAATTACTATCCTTCCCACTAGTTATTGGGACACACTATCCAAGAGTGTTTCAACTTCAAGGACCTCTTACAACAAATGATATATTTGGATTGGTCAATCTGGGACCACCACCAATGTATGTGGGATATGTTTACACCAGTGACCTAGATGAATATGGGGAGTGGAAAATGTTTTTTGAAAAAAGGAACAAAAGTTATATATTCGTATGACTAAAATACAATCAACCGAGCTCATGAAATCTTCAAAGAATATTTGAAGATGATGATTGTGCCTCCAATGGATTCTTATGTAACACAACCATTATCCTCATACCCAAGATCATCCAATGGATAGCCACCAAAAATGAAGTCTAATAAGAGGGTGGAAGGAAAGTGCATGGATATGAACATTCACCAAAAATGAATTTGGCTTTCACACTATTCGATTTCATGCCATTGAATATGCAGACAAGGGAGATGCCCCACCAGAAGGCACAACTAGCACTGCCCCACAAAATGACACAACAGGAATAACCACACCAAACTACACCACTAAATGCAAGATGATAATGAATATTAATCATTAGAAGAGGAGATGGTTTTCGGCTCCATCAATGGCATCTACTTTATGGATACCTTCTCCGTTGATGAATATGGTTGTCGACTAGAATTTCCCACACCCAATTGGGGGGACGTAGGAAGAAATCATATAATCAAAGGGTATTATGGGAGACACAACCATTGTTGAAATTAATCATATGGTTGCACCGCTGCTCAAACCGTCATTGTGGTAGAAACTCGTGGAAGGATCATCCAACAGTTTCAATATGGATAAGAAAAGTTTTCAGCGCCTAAAAAATCCATCCCTATTCAATCATCATAGAGTGTCCATGAGAGGATGAATAGATGACTAGTTTCTCTCAGCATGACAATAGACCTTCTCTCCCAAGTACATAAAGGATGGGATCTCCTTTAGCTCTGATCCCTAGGGCCGACCCATCATCATCAAATGCTCGAACCCCTAAAGTGAATGTGATAGAGAAACACCAAGACGATAAACATCAAACATTGGACTAGAAATATGATTTTATGAAGCAATTAGCCAAAATACTATCCAATATATCTTTAATGGATGCACTAAATCATTCAGTAGATCTCAGGGAAACACTCATTCAATCTTTGTTCAGTACCCATGAGTTTGTATTCGAAGTATATACTACTAAAGAATACCAAATAGAGACCAATAATATTTTATTCCCTGCAGTTATCACCATCACATATCAATATGAATATTCCACCATGCATGGAAACATAAAAACATTAAATGTTTCGAGCATAATAAATGGTGTCGATAACCGAAATGTTTTCATTGAAAATGGCTCTATGGTTAATCTCCTCCCATTGGGGACACTTCATCGGGTGGGCTGCAATGATGGTGATCTGACACCCTACAACAATTTTTTTTGGAAAATGACAAAATTGAGTATAATCCAATGGGACAAATGAATCTTGAAACCCTGTTTGGTGACATCATAGATCACTCAGAATTTTTGGAGGACTAAAATAATATGGACTTTAATGCCCTTCTAGGAAGGCCCTAGCTGCATCAACATAAAACAATACCCTCCTCATAATATCAGTGCCTAATATTTATAATTACTGGATATAGTGGTACCACACATTCTGAAAAAGATCCATTTGACTTATGTGAGTAGAATTATATTTATGTGGGGTTCTACGAACAAATGGAGAAACAATCCTCAGCTAAGAGAATTAATTGGGATGCCACCCCATATGGTTTGGAAATGGTTTCCATTGATCCTCTCAAGTATCTTGGGGATATATACCTATAGACTATCAATCATATTGAGGGAAATGGTCACAATGTAGATGCATATTAAATAGTTCTTATGATTTCAGTTATGGATGACGATTCTAATGATGTTGAAAGGTTCATTAATTCCCAAGATAATTGGGATAGTCTGGATTAAAATGACCCAAATTATTAATGAAATACAAGTAAATCCATTCATTACCTACTAAGGTAGGATGAAGTATCTCTTCAGTCAAATAGGATGAAAAAAATATTTTACCCCTCACTCTATCTTATACGTAGAAGCATCCACATATGGTCAAGACAAAAGAGGGGGATTCATATCCCAAAACCCAAAACTATGAATCTTCCTTAAATTATTTAATATTATTATAATTAATTTATTCCCCATCATAAGATGAAGAGGAAGATTATGAGGAAATAAAAAAATAATAAGAATAAGACATGACGGATGGACCTTCTAAGATTTGAGGATGGCATCTCTTTAAACGTTAAAAAACTCAAGGAAATCAACTGGGGTATAGAAGTGGACCCATAACCCACTATAGTTAGCGGGGAAATTCCATATAAAGAACAAGAGGTATACGCCTATTTCCTGACAAATAATGGTTAAGTTTTTTCTCATAACAATATCGAAATGTTAGGCCTCAATCCCGAGGTGTCCACTCACCACCTGGGCCCGCGGAATGAACACCATTGCTACAAGAAAGATGCCAGATGGACACACCACACCTGTGATACCAAAATAGCATCTAATGTGAAAAATATCATCATATCCAACATCATACATGAGTTCTAATACTTGATCTAGTCAAAAAACATTATCACCGTTAAGAAGAAGAATTGGATGATCAGGGTCTGCATCGATTTTATGGACTTTAACTAGCCCTGCCTAAAAGATTACTTCCCAGTCCCAATAAAATAATTTATAATCGATGAATCTATCAGATATAATGCTATCTCATTCAAGGATAATTATTCAGGGAATAACCAAATTCTAGTGGGTCAAGAATGATGATGTTTCAACCGCCTTCAAGGATCTCTAGGGAGTGTTTTGTTGTACGGTGACTTCCTTCGGTTTAAAAAATGTCAGTGACACATATCAATGCTCCATGAACCACATTTTCAAACCCTTCATGGTAATGTTCATAGAATTATATGTTGATGATCTGGTGGTCAAATCATGAAAATTCTCTGACCATCTATAAGAACATGAAACATTCTTTAGTAAACTACAACCACATAGTCAGAAAATAAACCCCATAAAATATGCTTTTGGTGTTACCTTAGGAAACATCCTTGGCCTCATCATTCATCATTGTGGAATAGAAGTTTACACTAAGAAGAAAAACTCCATCCTGGGAATTTCACCACCTTGAAACCTCACCGTGTTGAGAGGACTCCTAGGAAACATTTCTTACATTAGGTGATTCGTAGACAAACTTACAGGAAAATATTTTACCTTCACTAGGTTGATGTAGAAAGGGTATAATATAAATTGACCGATAATTGTCAAGAATCATTTGAAAATCACAAGTAATTTCCCTTTAGTGCATCAGTGCTAATGCCTCCTATAAAAAGGATACCATTCATTATATAAGTAACATCATTGTAGAGATCTCTAGGATCCTTCCTCACATAGAATAATTGTATCGATAGTATGAATAGTACCTATTATCTCAGATGACCCATGATTGATGATGAGACCCTGTACTCAAATATAGAGAAGAGTTTCTTGGACTTTAGATTGGTTGTTTAGAAGCTGATGCATTATCTTTATCACCATGAGGTCTACTTGGCCTCTCATATCAACCCACTCAAGTACATTATTTGATGTCCAATGTTGAATAGATGACTGTCACAATGGGAAGTCATCAAATAACAGTACGATATATGGTTCATACCATAGAAATATATCAATTTTTAGACATTAAAATATTTTATGGAAGAGAATCCCTAAACCAAGCTGGACCCATTAGATACTGAGCAACATGATGAGGAAGTGTTATCTATTCATGAGAACTCCCATATATGGGTAATGAACATTGAAGGTGCCTTTAGATTCATAAAAGGAAAAAAGAATCTGTCAACCCATGATCAATAATGTGGTGGTGGTAGTTATAATTGTATACATGGAAAAGGAAGTCCTGTCCTATTCCTTCTTACTATTAGAGGGGTGCACAAAGAATGCAGCAAAATATCAGGCCCATATCGCATGCATGGAAATAGAACATCAAGTGAAAGATGAACACATAATGATTAAAGGTGATTCAGAACATGTCATCAAGCAAGTCTATGGTGACTATGATTTCAAGAAAAATGAGTTCATCCCTCTATTGAACAATGTTTGAGAATTGATGGAAGTAATACCATTAGATCCAACATTGAATTATGTCCCCTAGTTACAAAATGCACAAGGTGATGCATTGGAAAACGCATTCAAAACTATATATGACCTGGATTAGAATGAAAAATTCATCAGAATTTCTCAAACCTGCATGGTTTTACAATATATTTTGGGAAAAATGGAAGTAATCAATGAGATCGGTCTTATCCCTGGGCCATATATTTATGCCACAAGCTGGATGGTCCCATTGTAGACTATCTTTAACAATGTAAACTCCCACTAGATAGGACTGGGATGGAATAGATCAAAATATGAGCAGAAAATTTCATTTTGTATGATGGAATAATCCATCCAAAGGTCCTTTATAAGAGAGTCCTTGCGGGTGTCCTTCTCAGTTGCATTTATCGAGAAAAAACCACTCACTTCACCAAAACTGGGATTCCACAGTGCCACCCATTAACAATGCTATAAAAAAGCACTAATATGGGAGACATTATCAGCACTAATAAAATCACTCATAAATGGTTCTTTTAATAGTGCCAAAAACAATGATAAAAGTGATCATTTATCAGTGATTTTTTATCACTGATAAAGGGGACACCATTATCAGCGTTTTTTTCAGTAGCGCTAATAAAGGGGGACTTTATATGTGATATTTCAAAGCGCAGATAAATTAAAAAAATTATGATAAATAATATATTTTTATGTAAGTATATTTTTATAGATATAAATATAAAATATATTTTTTCAATATGTTTTAGATAAGTATAGATATAATATTACATTTAATATATATGGAATTTGTTAAAAATGTCATTAAAATATTTTAAAAAATATTATTAATTATTAATTTTGTAATTAACACTGACGAATAATCAATTGATATCAATTTCAATACACAAAAAATCATAAAAAATTATTAAAAGATCTAAAATAAGATTAAAATGTAACTAATACATCAAACAACCATAACTTTCGATCCATGTATCTATTTGAGCTTTATAACATATCAAATAGAAGGCTGTTACAATTTCTACATGCTAGTGATTGAGGGGAATCTGTTGTCAAATTCTTCGAGGAAGAAAATTCTCTAGAAGTGCTTCAAAACTGAGTTTTTAGTCTGAATACCCAAATGTTTTAACATTCGATGGATTTTATCCATCTTTCATGGGATCTTCTTTCCATTTTCTTTGGGGACTGAATTTAATCTGATGGGTTACATTTATATTGATATGATGGATTTAAAATTTTATATTTTTTCACAATTTAATGTTACTAAGAATTTATTACATAACAGTATATACATATTTTTATATATTAACCAATAAAAATATATCTTTATAAATAAAAAATAAATCATATTTAATTATAAATTATTTCTTTAAATATATAAGGCTTATCTAAAAAAGACTAATATCCATTTTATTTAAAATAAAAATATATTAATGTTTATATACCTCTATGATGTGTGAGTGTGTGTGTATTTGTGTGCGTCTATATTGAAAAATAGATATATATTATCTATATATTCTAAACATTTGTATATATATATATATATTAATATATAATATTTGTAAATATATACAAATATGTATAATTATTCTTTCCAATACAATTATAATGAGTGTGTATGATGTATATATGTATTTATTTCTTTATAAACTCACACTAAAAATCATATTTTATAAATGTACTTAAAACTGATCTTATAAATATATATTAATATATGAATAAATATATTAATATATAAATATTACTATATATTTATATATTAATATGTGGATATATATATGTATTAATATACGGAAATATATATATTAATGTAACTAAATATATATATATATATATATATATATATTAATATAACTATATATATATATATATGTTAATATATATATATACAGATTAATATACAAGTATATATAACTAAATATATATAAAAACTAATAGTTATATTAATTAATGAACTGAAAAACAATATAGAGGAGTGGTAAAGTCTTAGGCACTGTAGGCAATAGGTCACGACTTCGATTCCCTGGGGAGGCAGGTCATGCACGCCGGTGGGGATTAAGGATTAACACTATTAAAGGTGGGTGTGTGCACTGTTGATGTCCAAGGGTGTGGATGGGGAATGTGGGCTTGGGTGGGGGTGGGGCGCTATTTAAGGGGGGGATTTAAGCGCTATTGAAGCCCCTCCAGGAATTATAAAATAAAATTAACTTTTATTAAGGCTTTTTAAAAGCACTGATAAAAGGACACTTTTATGAGAGCTAAAAAATGCTCTGATAAAAGAGTCATTTATCTGCACTTTTAGTAGAGCTGATAAAAGCCTATTTTATTATTTCTTTTTTTGAGCACTGATAAAAGAGGCCTTTATCAGCTCTTTTTTGAGCATTTATAAAAGGGACCCCCTTTATCTCCTCCACTATTATCAATTCTTTTCTAGCGCTATTAATTCCCTTTTCTAGCGCTGATAAATGCCATATTTTTAGTATTGTGCTACCATCATCAAAGTTGTGCAGGACGAAACCTATAGGGGATGCCAATCAACATCCAATCTATCTCATCAAATTTGATGGTTTGAGTACTATTGGCCCACCATGGTGCAGGATAGTGCCGATTTTACCAAAATGAGTCATCTCTTCCAATTGCATGCCAATTTCATTCACCAACCCCAAGAAGCTTCTTCATATAGCCAATTACACAATGTCATTTTTCATATGGGGAATGGATGTCTTAGGACCATACCCTCCTGTGAGATACAGATAATTTATGTTTATTCTCATAGAAGCTGACCTCATTTTCAATTGGGAAGAATCTTCCCCCCTTAATGATGTTGGGGGAAAACCCATTTTCATCATTGTGAAAGGCAATTTCATCACCGTGTTTTTTGTACCTCACACAATACTGATGAGAAAATCATCAATTTTTTATTTGTTGAGTTGGACAAACATTACCGAGAGTGTAGTATCGAAGCCAACCGTTCATTCTTCTACCATATAGTGTCCAACAGATTGATAATGGCTTTCAATAAGACCATATCAAACATTATTCAAAAAATGGTAGACAAAGAAAAGAAATTGTGGTTAGGAAATATTATCCATGCTCTTTGGGATTATCAAAACACAACCCACACCACCACTTAATAAACCCTGTACTCTTTATATTACATGATATAGGCAGCTATTCTCATTGAAATTAAACTAACATCTCTCCCCGCCGCTGTATGTGACCAACTATCTATTGATGAGAAATCCCAAAAACATTTTGATGAGATGGAGAAGTTGGATGAGAAATAATTGCACACTTTTCACCATTTGGAAGTCTACCAAAATTGGATTCCACGAGCCTTCAGTAAGAAGGCTCACATCTGATCATTCATTGATTGAGAAATGGTGTTGGTCCCCAAAACCACAATGATACATAGGAAGAAGCCTCCAAAGTTGGATCCAAAATGGGAAGGACCATATGTTATACAGAAACATTTCTCCAATGGAGTATATAAATTAATTACATTGGATGGACATCTCACCATATATCCCACCAATGTAAGGTTCCTAAAGAAACATTTCATGTAGCCAAAATCATACAAAGACATCCATCCCACGTGACATTAAATGGTACGTAAGTTGCCTAGGTTGTATGGTGTTAAAATTCTCAACATCTTCAACCATGCTTCCTGAGGTTAAACTGCTCAACATTTTCGTCTATAGTGGATGATGTTTATCTGCTCAACATCCTCATCCATTCTGCATGACGTTAAATTTCTCTTCGTCATCACACATGCTGAAAGATCTTAAAATTCATAGTATCTTCATCCTAACCGTAAGAAAATAAACTACATGGTGATCACTATGTGTTGAACAATTACTTGTTGCGCATGAATCAGATCTGTGAAAATATAACAAAGGATCCCCCTCCTTTCTTATATCCCGAGTCTATGTACGGTGCACCGTTCACTGAGATATGTACGTCTTGATTACTATTCTTCAATGGGATACGTAGAGACTCCTAGACCCTAAGACTCTGTCTAGCCACCACATGACATTGAATGCCTATGTTACATTCCCTTTCACCCCTATACTACAGGGTAAATCTTTGTCGTTTCTTGTTTCTCACACTGAGTATAACACACGTGACCGTGGGAATGGAAGTTAGGATTTCCCCCACATAGAAAATTAATACTAGAGTATAATAATCCAATAATTTTGAAATCATAGTATAACATTCCCCCTCTCTGTGCATAGGTCAGACTGGAAGGGGGTTCCTCAGAACTATGTATGGATTAATTCCCACCCTCTCAGGATATATAGTAACACCAGGATTCTATATCCCGGTCAAGCTAACAGTCAAAATCAATAATACCCCTTCTATATGTACATGTTATACTTTCATGGAAAGAATTTTTGTCTTTACCGAATGACTTTTAACCACATGGCCCCAACAATAATATAACCAAAGGAGATATTTTCACCGGCATCAATCACCTATCAGGCCATGCTACCGAACAATGTATGGATTTATTCCCATATGCTAATGGATTATTTAGTGACACCATGATCTTCCATCATTGTCCACCTGCCATAAAAAATTCCCCCTTTATGTGTATGAGCCCAACCTATATAGTGAGGCAGCTCTAGCAATACATGTGGTTTGATTCCTTCCCTGACAGGATATTTATTGATGCTCAGATTCTTCGTCCTAGTCTAGTTTCCACCTAAATATTACCGTACTCCATGCATATAAATTAGATATTTGTAGGGAATTTTCTTTGAGGACTACATGTGAATTGATTCCAAACTAACTTGGATACGTAATAACCATCCATGAGGTTCGAGCCTAACACATCACTCACCTCATCCTTTTCACGTCGATTTACTTCTGTACTTGTCATATGATGTAAAACTATATAGGATACCATAACTACATGTGGATTGATTTCCACCAACCAATGCAACACTTTGTGACACCTGGGCCTTCTTGGGTACAACCATCATGAAACAAATGCATCCCCCTGTATATAAGCCAGACTTGAACAAGCAAATTCATGAGTGTTCACCGCACAATGTTAAACTACATGGCCAAAGAAGCCCAGACCACCTGACGTTAAACTGTAATGTATCTCAAGAATTTAAAATGGATTGTTTCTCATTATAATGAGATACATAGAGACACTAGTGACAAAAATCCTAGGTCCATATATATAAAATAAAACATTGGGGAAAACCCCCAAACCCCCCGAATTTGAAAAAAATAGATGCATGGGATTTCAAATTGGAATTCTCATATACTGAAAGTGTTAAGAGACAATGATTCCCCTTACATAAAATTAAGATCTAGGTAAACCCTCTCTTATATAAAAACTAATCATGGTCTGGATATTTTTCATATACCCAGACATCCCCTTTTTATCTGTCAAACTCTATGCCCTGGGAAATCACAGATCACTGTAATCTCCCAAAACTATCAGAAAAGGATGGATAGTGTCTTACAGACACCTTTTTTTGACTATGCACATTATGCCTCGGCGGATCTACATATGTTGCCCACAAAAATGGAATTTCATCCAAAGGAAAACTCTTCCTCAAGAGAGGTTGTTCTAAATTCCATACACTCATTGCCTCCTAAGCCTCACACATTCCCTCCTGACTTATGGTCTCTAAGAATCATATTTTACCCATTATTCATGTACAAGTGTTTATGGAATACCAGAAATATATGAGATAATTTATCTAATTTACACTTGATATCTTTGATCATCATCCCAGTAACATGATGACTAAACCATGCAACCGAATTCATTTCCACATGATGTTAAACTATATAGAAAACATCTTAATCACGTGATAAAAAAATGTATGATGAATTAATCGATGATACAAGATGTTAAACTAATTCATGTCTGCATCCTCACTACATGACATTAAAATACATGGTACAAAATTGCTATTTCATTTTACCCTGTCATCCCATGTTGGATAAGTGAAACCCTTTCCACCCCATGTTTCTCACACAGAGCATAGATCATGTGGGCTTAGGAATTTTAGCATAGAAAACCCCACACAGTCAGGGTGAATCAATCTGTAATGACTGATCCAACTGGCATTACTTTGAGAGGAATATTAGTGTTTTCACCTCTATATTGGGAAACCTAAATTCTTAAACATTTGACATTAAACTACAAGGTACCCATATATAAAAATAATTTCCCTTCTCCCTGCCTAGGAATCAGAATAAGTCAGGATGTCCAATCTCTGGGTACCAGGATCTATAAACCTGGGACCACCCTACCAATTGAATCAAAATGAATCATCCCACATATTATTTAGATATATGTGGGTGTGTTACCTACTCCATGGGTAAATCACGACTCAAATTCTTCTAATGTATCCATACACACTACCTCCATGTGTCAAACTCTGTGTTTTGAGTGATATGGGATCTTCATAATCATCCACAACCATCAGAGATGGATGACTAATATCGTATAAATACCTTTTCATGACTATGCATACAATGCCTCAGTGGATCTGCATATATTTCTGACAAAATTGTCCTATCAGCTAAAGGAAAATTCATCCATATGAGGCGATTTTCTTGTGTTCATTTGCCTAACAGCTTCTAATCCCCATGCTATTCCTCCTGGCCTATGAACCCTCGAAACCTTGTTTTACACATTCTTTCCTACTCATGTCCTGGACATGTAATAACTTCTTGGCTCCATTACCCTCTAGTTAATTAGGGATTCTAGAAAGATCCCCTGCCCACATGATGTTTAAACTACATGATACTCGATACCCCATATTCACCCTTAGGCTAGGTCACATCATAGGGGATTTACCCCCATGAACCTATATAAGAGATGAATCTATGAAAGATGGTTCGAAACATGTCCCACCTCATTGGTGAACCTATATCCAAAATAGAAAAAAATCCCTAGCCATATTTGTGAATCAGATCTGCATGAGAATGAGCCTTAAAATAACTACGTAGAGCTTGATTCATGTCATAATAGTATACGTAGTGACATCTAAATCCTATATGTTAGATTCATCTATGATAAAAAATATTTCTATCCCTACCTATGCAAGGGTAATACATGCATAAGGATACAACTCATATAGATAGGATTAAAATGCCTCCACTTATTCCTGTTATTCTCCTCTAGGTTTGACCTAAAATGCACCATCATCATGATTGGACACCCCTCTCCACACACCATACTCTATATCCAAATATGTCTGAATCCCCATAACCATCCCTGTCGATCGAAAATGGATGAATAGTGTCTTGCGAACACCACTGCTTGACTGAGAAGGAGATTCCCTATCAGATTTGTTTATGTCTCCCACAAAAATGGCGTGTCAACAAAATTAAAATTCATTCTCACTGGAGGCTTTTCCTATCTCCATAAGCCTCTATGATGTATATGTATGACCTCATTCATCAGTTTTGGAATCCCAAAATATTATAGTGTATATCATTCCCCCATAATTCTTAAAGGTGACAGAACAATGATGTTCGAAATGTCATAAAAGATCCCATATGTACGGCGTTAAAATACACCATGCATTATCCCTACTTTTCACAAGCCAAGTTAGTACGAGATAAGTTTCTAGACAGGAACCAGTGTGAATACCCCCAAAATTTCAAACATTATTCACTTAACAAGACACCCATTATGTATCTCTGTAGAAAAACAAATCTATAATTCTATGTAAAATTCCTTGAAATAAAAAATGGATGGCCAGTGTCCTATAGATACCTTTTCATGACTATGCATACAATTCCCCTGTGGCTCTACAAATGTGGCCCAAAAAATGGTCCATCAACCAATGGAATACTGGTCCTCACGAGAGGCCTTCTCCCAATTCGATATTACCCCATGGATTTTATGCCTCAAATAATGTTCCATATCTAGAAATCAATACTACAAGGTCGAGAAAAATAACTCATCCATTTCTGAAATTCACCGGGACATTCTCAATAAAGGAATAATAAATCATCACCCTCTCCCCACAAGACATAGTCAAAGATGTTCGTCCTAAAAAATCATTAATGATAGTTTGGTGGGAAATAATCTTATCAAAAAATGAAAAAAAATCACAAAACTATGTAGAGTGAAAATCCACAAAGGGAAACCTATACAAAAATCAGGTGCCAACTCGCTAAATCAATGCTACATACGATTTTGAAAAAACATCGAGAAATCAAAAAAATCATCAAGGGGCAGAAATCATGTTTGGGAAAAATCTTGTCAAGGGAGTCCTATGAAAAAATCATGTTTTAAAAGCTATGCCCAAACTATAAAAGGATTTAGAATAAATTAGGGAATTAATGAAAATGGGATGATGTTGGTTGTGTTTTCCATGTGACCCTAGAAAAAGTCAAACTGCACTCATTGTGCCCCTCAGTTTAGGGAAACATTAGATCATAACTTGATTATGCCTTTAACCCAGATTATGAATCTAATTGATATCTGATTCAAATTATAATTTATAACGAAATGAATCATAAAGGATTAATATTGACCGAGAGGGTAAAATAGGAACACTATAAATCAAAATGTTTCTATTTTATGAAAATAATTAAGCATTGGGGAACATCCACAATGTAGAGTCTCTCCCCGATGTAAAAAAGTTGGTGAGTGGTAGCCTAATGGATTACAACAAGTTCTGTACCACTCTTTCTAGTATGTCGGTAACTACCCAACAAGGGCTGTCAAGGGATTATTCCAAAGTATCCCAATGTTCATCTTCAGATTGAATCCTTGGGTGCACTCTCTTTATAATAGTTTGGAGGTCTCACCCTTTATTTTGGATGTCCTTATAATCAGTACTTAATTAAACTAGTTGTTCTTTTGTTTTTGACATATGAGCCCCACAATCACATAGTTCCTCTATCTATGAAATCACATGGTCATGAGAACTAGCTTCATCAGCTCCCAAATGATTCAACCTATCAGTAATATCACAAAACGTTTTAGCTTGGTGGTGAGTTTCCATGATCCAAATGATTTCACCTTCGTAATTTTCAATATCCTCTTGGTATATAACAATTTGGTTTACAAAGAGATGAAAACATTTGTATTCAAAGTCACACAATCCAATATATATAAATATTCCTAGAATTTTATCCTCCTTATTATCTATTTATGTCAAGGGATTTTACACTGAAGGAGTATGAATTTGACTCCATGCCCACTTTCACACAACATGATTCCACATAATGGAGTTAGAATCTTGGTCCTCCTTTACCATAACATGAATGTAATGAGGACAAAACATTCCAAGATATAGAATTTCCTTGATCAGGGTCACCCATGGAAATGGGATTTTCTTCCCATTATATGGTTTATCATTACGGACTAAAAGAGGGTGGCAGGTAGCAACTTCAATAACATCAGGTGATATCCCACACAGACCAGCTTCGGTAGGGCCACAAACCACATAGACTAAAGATACAGGATCTAAATCACACTCTAAAGATGGGTTATGTGGGTGAATCCCTTTAAAAATTCATGTGACAGTGGGTAGAACACATTATTACCATAAGAAGGGGAACAAATGGCACAACTGGAATAGTTGGGACACAATATGAAATATCCAATGGTCTCTGGACCCCCTAACTAACCTTTATAATACACCATCTGGATTGCAAGCCACCCACATTGAGATATAATCTAATGATAGGTAAGTTGAGGCTACTGTGGGAGGAATGATGAATTCCACATTAGCATCCTCCTATGTCATAGCCAACTACAATTGGATAAGAATTACGCGGTGAGCTTCCCAATTCCCCAGGGTGGCGGGGAGATATGTGATCTGCTGAAGGCATCCGTACTGCCTAGAGAACCTATAAGGAACACAAGGTTTTAAAATGAACTACATGTTTATGCAAGAATTCAAGACTCCATCTCAAAGTGAGATAATATAATAACAATCTTCAAGGGAGCCTCTCCTAGTAACTATTGTAACCCCATGGGGCTCTGCATAAGGTGAAAAATAGAGGTTGCATACATCACATAGAAATTCCATCACACCTTCCACACTCAATGGTTATTCATGGATGGTAGTAATGTTAAAAAAGGATGGGCGGAGGTCAGAATGAGGAACTATGGAATTATGGTGGTACTAGTAGCAGGTGAAATTCTATTTTATCTGACCTTATAAAAATTGAAGCAACCCGCTATTGCAATGCATGGGTTTCCCTTTTTGAATGTACCCTAACAGTTAGTAGATTAAGGAAAGAGAATGAACAACCTGTTTAATGGGATATCCCTTTGCCAACGTGGCTACCATCATCAATGTTAAGGAGAAAACATCGATATAAAAATCTTGAGAAGGGAAGATCCATCCACATAAGAACATGGAAAAGAAACATGCCGCCTGAGCTCAAAAGAGACGTCTTTGTGGATTTCATAACCTATAGTGGTGTATTGACCCACCTCAAGGGTAGCGCAGTAAGATCTATGAATGAGCTATGATAAATGGGTTAGATGGGTTTTAGATATGACGAACTCTTAGCCTCGTTCCATTCACCTGTAAAAATAGTCATATCCAATCCTCAAATGAGATAAGTGAGGAAGAGTGAAGGGGATGACCATGAAGCCTCTCCACCATAAACAAAAATTCTTTAACCAATGGGGATACATGATCAACATTATACCTAAAATGCGTCATTGTTTAAAATTTTAAGTACATTTCACCAAGGATAAGAGGTCCCCAAATCAGGAAGACGTCCCACAGACTGATCCCAACTTCTCCATGGGATATGTGAATGTTATTGGTGAGCAGACACAACTAGTTGAGCAACTCAGGATGTATTTCTCATGGGTGAAAAGATGGAATATTGGGAGACCCACCCCACTTGATATAAATTAATAAATTTTAGTGGAAAAAAGCTTCCAAGCAGTTCTGAGGAACCCAGAAATCCTAATCCCACTCATCAGAAAATAACTCTCCAAATTGGAGGTCCTATATGGATCTTCATCCTCTGTTTGGGTTACCTCACGATAGGTTAATGATAGATAGATAATCTTGGATAATTGAATCCATGGAAGTACTGTGAAGACGTTGGATACTCTGAGTCCATATAGAGTCTCTTAGGATGAACTCACCTCTTATCTCAAAGAAGTAACGATTTTGATGGCGGTAGAGATGGTTGCCTTATTATTCCCATGGGATGTTCTAGAATTTGTGATAGGATCACCCAGATCAATCCCTAGTAAAAGAGCATCGTCTTAGAGCCCAAAATTATAAAATGGTAGAATATTGTATAGTGGATAGGCTACTATCATGGGTGAAATGAGATCTCGTAGAGTACCACATTTAGGAACAATGAAAGCATGAAGTTTATCCTCGACATTCTCGACCATGGATTCCCTCCACCTGATCACTTCTACTAATATAATAGGAAGATCCATGTTGGCATGTAAAACAAAAAGACAACATAAAGAGCCAGTCCAATTAAAATACATGGGAAAAAGGGGGAAAATGGAAAATGACCAAAGAGGTCCACCAAACCAATGGATCTGCATACTGAAGCCCATGAGCTATTCATAGAATTCATTACATATGAACCGATAGTAAATGAAATTCCGTGTAGGATGCTGGACCATGAAGCATTTTCCACTGAATCATTCATCACACAAAATGGGAAATATATGTACCATTCCTCATTATATGGATGTTCAAAATTCATAGTTCAAATAAATTAATGTTTATGTTTGGAAATTTAATGATCAGTTTGATGGATTAATGTTATGATCATAGGACAGGCGAGCCATGTAGCATCTTTCTACGTGGAAGTCCAAACTCACATTTTAAAATTCCACGGTTCAGTTTGTGGATTGAATGGTCAGTTCATGACTTAGGAAACTGTAAAGAATACGTGGTTAATGGAATGAAAGGCATTGTTTGTGGTTGAAGAATTTTGCAATGGAGATGGTTCACGTAAGCAAGGAATTCCGAGAGTGATTTTTCGAGCACTTTTTCCATGAAACCATGTAAAATGAAAATGACTGAGGCCCCCTATATATAGGTGTGGTCCCCCCAATAGTTCTACATTTTTAACACAAACTAGAACATTTTAGGACATTTTCTACATCATAATAGCCCACTCTTCATCCCAACTGGACCGTAATTATGATAGGGGAAATTTTTAGTGTCTTGAAAAATCCAAAAATGATCCAGCATATTTGATAAAAAAAATCATATGGGATAAAAATTTGATTATAATAGTGAAGAAATCAAATTTGGAAGAACCAAAACTTTTCCATGTACTAGTTACTAAGAAAGGTCCACAGAAGGCGCATACCGTGAACCATGCGGTACGCAGACACCATGTGAATCAGTCACCCATGATGCATTGGCAAGTGTACTAGGATGTTTGTGAATGGGATGAAAATAATGAACCCATGGTGCCATGGACCATGATGCATGAAAAAAAATGATTCTGAAATATTTCCTAATATACCATCCATGTAGAGTGAGAAATTTTTGGATGAGGCGGGGCTGGTAGAATAATGCGAACCACATCGTTTGCGAGATTGGGGGGGGGGGTTATATCCACTGCCATGGACCACAACATCCTGAAAACCTCAGTTAGCTAAGTTGTCCACGGAATGGATGATCCCTCCATGGGATTTCCCAAAAGGATTTGGGTTCCCATAGATATAGATTCCCCAACACTTTATAAAAGGACCACTAGGGGAGAGGAGGGGGGGAAGAGGTGGATTTTCAGAGATTTTCAAATACATGAATGGAAGACTTCGAAGGAAATTTTTTGACAATGTATGGAACTGGAATGGTTTCCAGCAGGTATAAACCCACCACATACCAGAAATGGAAGAAAAAATAATAATAATCCACTGGACGTGAACCAAATTGAAAAACCATGCACAATAAGCCCTTCGCAGATAAACATCTTGTTAACTGAATGTCCAGTTACCCTCCTTTATACCGATTAACCACATGGTGCGTCATTGCATGGAAAAGACTCCACACTGCATAAGACCATGCTATATAAATAAAACCTAAGACTGTTTAAAATCCTGGTACACAACAGATCTGATCCATGTCTGTATACCACATCAGTACGTAGACGACCCCTCCACCCCCATAATAGTATGCTCTGTGGGGATTCCCTCATCCTGTATGAGAAAATGTTATGAAAAATGGGTTGTCTTATGGTTTTCCACCTTTTGGAAAAAATAATTTCCTTTCATTATAATCATTCCCTTCATTTAACCTTTTCTAAAAAGTCCACCGAAATCAGTAAAAAGACTTTTACAAATCCACCAAACTCGTATGACATAGCCATCAGCTGCATCATCATTCACTTCTAGGTCTAAGAACCCAAGTTAAGTGGGGTCACAAAGGTAGTTCCCACAACGTTTCAGTCCTCTAGTACTTCATTGAGAATACATTTCCAATGTAAAACAGAGTCCAATATAAAATGTTGACGTGAACCTCACTGTTCTATGTATTGAGGGTAGTCACTATATTTTCAATTTATTGATGGATTGTGACATGTCAAAGGGATCATGCCTAATTTCCCTTAGATGAGGAGTAATTATTCTCCCCTTTCCTAGAACTCATTTCAAGTCACTCCTCCTGAGGTAAAACCCTATCCTTTTTACGGGATGTTACACTTTCACCCCTCACTAGCTTGACTTGAGATGTTTACATATAGCTCACAGGATGCAACTATCCTAGATATAAACATGGGTGATGGGATAACACATTCAAATACCCTTTCCCAATCCAATTGGGCTCATGGACATGACATCGTCCACCGAATCGCTCATCCATTTCCCTTCATCGATAAGGAAAGGGGAGGCTTTGATTAATCCTTTACATACTCTTGTTTCTCACACTGAGCATTTCTAACATTAGCATAAGGGTTTGTTATGATATGATAATCACACAACCCAACCATGAACTTTGAGAACACGTATTCCATCCAAAAAAAAGATGCGTAGGATACCTATCTGAAGGCCCGACCTCTAGGGGGATTATATTTCTATGGTTAATAACCAATCATGCCGCCCACAAATACGACATCCTTTACGGTATATACCCAATGTAAATAGATCATTGAGAACTATGATTCCTCCCCAAAAATAGGATACATAGGATGTTGGTCTGATGTCATGAGATCATGGTGGATCATTTGGAAGTGTTAAGCACCAATCATGCACCACATGAATTGGGCATCACTTATGGTATAAGCCACATCAATGTTGAACTATGATAACTCTGATTCCTTCCCTAAAACAGGATTCATAGGATGCCTGTCAGAAGGCCCGAGTTCAAGGGGAATCATTTTCAATTATTAATCACCAATCATGCCCCCCCCCCCCACAAATAGGTCCTTCTATTCGGTATAACCCACTACATAAATAGAACAAAAAGGGATTTGATTCCCATCTAATTATGATATGTAGGAATCCTCCTTGATGTCCAACCCCAAAACCCATACCACTATAGTGTTCACCAATTCATATCCTCGATAAGGCCATACCCACCAAGGAGAACATGAATCTACTGGTCATACCGGGACACTTCAGTGTATGTCCCAAAAGAAATCTTTACTATTAATCCTACACCTAGGAATCCTTGACGCATGATTATAAACCCCAGGGATGGGTCCCCATCACATTACATTAAAAGGCGTTGTGTCTATTTAAGTGGAAAAAACTATGTGAGTTCTGATTCCTCTAATGAGGATTAGTAATAATTCCATCTTATGGGGTTGATCCCAATATCGAAGAAAATTAAATCTTCCTTGGATGATGATGAACTCTATATCACCTCATCATAAGGATTAAACTAGTGTCTTATTAGTAATTCCATTCCCATGCACATACATTGATAACCTTGCATCGTAGGGGTAATCTGTGGACACATGATCGGGAAAGAACCAAGAATTCATGATCATATAAAAATTTCATAAATCTATATGAGAGTCCCAATGTATGATATAATTCCCCCAAAAACGGTGTGATGAGCCCAACCTGCCATCCTCTTGAACAACGTAGTCCTGATGTGTCGTTTTCCAAATCAACATTCAATGAACGTCTGCCTTTGGAAATCAGGTTCATGAATCATGAATAAAAAGGGAATTGCATGTTTCTAGCTCCAAAATAAACTGGTTGGTGACCATATGTGGAAATAATAACAGATGTGAAACCCTTGATAATAATGAACAATGGGTGATGATCTACCAGTCCATTCCATTGGCCCTCAGTGCGATGTGAATCAGGTTGAAACAAAGATGCAACAGTTACCCATACCTACATGGAAATGGGAAAACATCACCATGGACATTTTCACCAGTAGTCCAAGGACATCAAGAAGGGATAATAATATATGGGTTGTGTTTGATAATCATACAATGACTGCACACTTCATTGCGATATGAGTGGAATTATCACATGATCTACTTTCACGGATATACATCTTGGATGTTGTCAGGATTCATGCAGTACCACTACTGATTGTATCAGTTCGTGATCCATGATTCACATAAACGTTCTGTAAAAGTCTCCGGCAAGCTATAAACTCTTAGTTGTACTTTAGAACAACTTACCACCCTCAAACTGATGTCTAATGAAATTGGACTATCCAGATACTTGAGTAGATGTTGAGAGCATGCTCAATTGACACGAAGGAGGATGGTATCAACATCTTCTAGGGGTCATGTTTTCTTACAACAACAATTTCTACTCAAGAATCCTAATGTCTCTCTATGAAGCGCTTTATGGTAAGAGTTGAAGTAAATTTGTAAGATGGGATGATGTTGGGGTATAAAAATTTCTAGTTCCTCAAATGGTAGAGGAAACAATGGAAAAGGTTAAGACTACTCAACATCACATCCTGGCTGCTCGATGTCAGAAAAAGATCTATACTGGTAATCATCAACAAGAAATCGAGATTGATATTAGAGACATGGTACTACTACATATGTCACCATTGTGGAAAGTTATGAGATTTGGGAAGAATGGAATGCTTAGTCCATGATTCATCTAGCTATTTGAGATCCTTGATCGCATTGGAGCGGAGGATTATCAACATTCACTCCCACCTAACCTATTTTTAGTTCATGATGTATTTCATGTATCACTATTGACAAGGTACATACCAGAACCCTAACATGTAATCAATATAGAAGTGGTACCATTGGAGAATGATCTAACCTATGATGAGGAGATAGTAATGATCTTAGATCATTGAGAAATGTTCTACAAAATAAGATAATTCACCTTGTAAAAGTGTTGTGGAGAATCCACATGTTTCAAGAAGAAATATGGGAACTAGAGGAAGTGATGAGGTATAATTACCCTCATCTATTTTAAGGGGTGAAATAAAATTTCAAGGGTGTAATTTATTAAGGGGGGAGATGGTAACATCATGAACTGTTATAAATGAAGTTTTCCTTTGTGATTTAATTAAATTTCTTTTTCTGTAATATGGTTATAAAAAACACTTGAACTTACAAAGTATTATAATTTTATTTAAAAGTATATTAAGAATATTAACATGGTTAATATAGCTATAAAATATTGATGACATGATTAGTATAAATATATGATTTTAATATATCCAAATTAGTTAGTAAAATGATGTTATAGCCTCAACCAGTAGAATCATGCCCTATGAAGCCTATTTATCATTCCTTCGGAGAGAGATAACATTTATTTTATTTTTCCTCAACAAATACAAAGATGAGATCCAAAAACATAATCATTATCGAAACCATTTTTGAGATAAGTTCAAGATCTTCTAGATCATGATCGAAACCATGTTTATCAAATAACCCTATAAAAGTCTCACTATCAGACACCTCACTCTTATAGAATATGAAAGCATAATAAAGGAATATGTATCAAGAAAATAATAATATGAATATATATGATGTATATAATATTGAAGTTATTTTCATTTATATTTTTACTTTATAAATTATTTTGATTTTGAGTTAATTAAAAACAAATAATATTTTAAGGTAATATTTAAATTCAATTCCCTGATTTATTTTGATGAATTAATTTATTTTAGAAAAATTTTACTTTAATAATATTTTATTTCTAATTAATATTTATTAAATATAAATGTTTATATAATTTTTATGAAGTGAGATATTCTTTTTATACGAGATCAAAAACTATTATTGTCAAAAACCCCATCATTTTTTCATTAAATGTTAAATATTAATTTAAAAATAAAAAAAAATATTTAAAAAATTATATAGATAAAGATAATATTTTTTGGAACCATCACATCAAAATTATATAATGGTGAATTTCTCATAATTTCCCGAGACAGTCAAATTTTTGGGTAAAAATTAAATACCATATAAATATATTGTCTTTTTTATGACATCATAATGATCTAAAAATTATGTACTATATACTATAAGGGATATCCTTAACCTAATATATTTTTAGTAAGGACCTTTTTGCTATGATTAGGGGCTTCATGATGTGACCAAGATTCTTCCTAAGATAGTAGTTCTGGACCCCTAGCTTTCACTCCCTAAATGGGGGATTTACACCATGAAAATGAATGTTCTGCAATAATTCATAGCATAAATGGGTGTTTCATTCCATAAACACTTCAAGGTACATTTATATTTTCCTCAAAATTTAATTTTTTCCATTCTCAACTTGGGACACAATTTTGGGTATTTTCTTACAGATTCTATATGATACGAGCTAAAGGAGAGACCACGTATCTCTTATATATTCCCCTTCAATTTATGACATTCCCCATATTGGTGTTAATAAAAATTTATATTGATTTTTCTCTCTTAATAATATCATATTTTATTCATTATATCCCTCCTATTCATTTTTCCCTATAAGGATCATGGAATTTAAGGTCTTAATGTCTATCAAATTTTTATTTGGGTTATTTTGGTTTCGGATATAACTTCCCCAATTTGGGTTCTTTACACCCTTTTATGGATTTTTAGTCTCTTATTTACAAAATAGGCATGTTGGGGGTAGGTTTTTATATGATTTTACCATTTATTAAAACACCATAAAATTATGGATATTCTACTGTTTTTTATTTTAAAAATAGAATACTTATTTATGATGTTTTTACCCATACCTACATATATATGTATATTGAAGATGTTAATTATCATTGGTGAATTTGATGTAAATTTGATATTGTTTTTAACTTTTATTCCCATCTTTCAAAATTTTATGCATTTCATATTTTTTATAAAAGGTAAAATGCGTTTTATTATATAATTTAAATAATAAGTGATATTTTGGGGTGGTTAATATTTATGTGTGGGTTTTTCCTTAAGTTTATATATTATTTCACAGGGTTTTAATTATTGTTTATTATTTTTATAAATCTTTTATATGTTTTATATAGTGTTTTATGAGTTGTTTAAAATGAATTATGGAAGGTTTTAGATGATATGTGGATTCCTATGATTCAAATTATTAATGTATGATTTTTTTATTTTCTAAGGGATTTCTAATTTTGACTCTATAGTGTGGCCCCAAATCCCATTTCGATCTTTGGAAATGAAATTTAATGGAAGAAAATTGGTTTCAAAATGGATTTCATAGAATTGTTTAAAATTTTTTGGATCAATCCTGAAATTTAGGATTTGTTGACACCTTCTTAAAAAATGCCATTTTAAAACTAGATGTACCCTTATTATAATATCATGTGATCGGATTTCAAATATGTTATTTGTGGGAATTATAATAGATATATTTATGTTTATATTTCTGGTTATTTCATTAAGATGTGTTAGGAGGTGAGATGAGGGGTTATGATTATGTAGTAAATCTACCTCACCTCTTGATTCTTAATTTATGGACATCCTATGCATCTTTGTGAAATGTTGAGTGATGGTTATAATCTAGTACCAATGAGACGAACTATATCCCCCTAATAAGAATATTCCAATTGTAACAACCTAGGTAATGAAATAAAAATTTATTTCTAAAATTATTAATTTTAATAATAGAGTCATATTAGCTCTAAATATAAAAATATTTTTTTGAAATCAAAAAAAAATTGTCTAAATTAAACACTTTCCATATAAAGATTAATTTAAAAGATTAATTTATAAATTTCAGAATTTAAATTTGAAAAAAAATAATAATATTTATGAAATAATTATATAAAAATTTTCTTTGGGTTAAATAAATGGATTATTTTTGGAAAATATAGATTTTTTAGTGAATATTGGAAAATACATATATTTTTTACAAATATCATTTCTTTTTAATAAATTATGGAATTAAAAATTATAAATATGTTTAAAATATTTTTTATGTGAACATACTCTTATTTATTTATATTTAATCCTCTTAATCACATTTTAATAATCTTTATATTGTTTTTTAATATAATTTCTTTTGGGTTCAAAGACTAGTTTTTTTTAAAAATAGTTTTAAAATAAATAATGATTCTCATTTTTAATTAATAAAAATAATCCCTAATGGAGTATTTTTATTATAAATTTATAGATTATGTATCATTAAATGTTAATTTATTTTCATAAAATTATTTTTATTAGTCATAGAGTTTATATAAAATCAAATTTTTATAAAAAATATCTTTCTTAAAAACTAGTATGTTCACTATGACTGCGAGATTAATATTAAATTAAAATTTTAAAATTTTGGGAATTTAATTTATAAAAATAGTTTATTTATTATTAATAATAATATTAAAAATTTATAGTCATGAAATATTTTTTGTGACAAAAAATGTTAGTGAAATAAATTAAAATGTATTACATCGATTAAGTTAAAAGAGAGTTTACTTAGTAGTTAAAATATGAACTTAAGGGGAATGATTTCCAAGAACTATTGAAGCAACCATTGTTTGGAAAAATTTAAAAATTATCCCTTATTATATCAGGTTTGGTTCATTATTTGAGATAAAATAATTGGAAAAAACCATGGAGGAATTCACTCTTTAAAGAATTTACATGTTTTCTTATCACCTCTATTATAAAATGACTCCATCTATCCTCCTTTGATCAGAACTCTCAGTACATTTGTATAGGAAAAAACCTACCCAAATCACACATTAACTTCCCCCAATAATCCTTTATTCCTTAGTTTTTTAATAAATCTAACCAATTAAGTACTTTGGTTCAAACCAAAAGTAGTTACCCAAAGAAGAGGTATTGTTCATCATCGTTCATTTTTTATTTATTTCTCTCTCCGCCAAATTCAATTCTTATAATAAGATGCTTATATAATAAACATATTATTCTAAATATAGCTAAATATTGTTATATTAAGGTTAATACATAAAAACACAGACACATTCATCAAATCGGTTATAAAATCCTTATTTATGTGTAAGTAAAACAACAAACTCACGTAATGATGTTATTCGTTTCTACATAAACACCTCTCAAGGTTGAGAATAATGATGGAAATAATATTTATATATTATATATATGATATTTAGGATAATTATAACATAAGAATACTTATTTAGACATTATATCATATCAACCAATTTTACATTTCATACCATAGGGGATACGATATTGTTGCTCATGTGAACAATGTACTACTACCTCATGAAGTAATGTGAGTCATTTTTCACTAATGTGTTATATGAATTTTAATATGGTTAAATAATATGAATAAAGATGATATATATTACATCAATATTGTATTAATGTTCTAATAATTTTTTTTAAAATATAATATATCATTTTATTCTTTCTCATTAACAAACTGAAAAGGTGATATTGTTGTTCCTGTATGTGTGGACGACCACCTACTCGAAGTGATATGAATCTTTTTTTCATAATCACATAAAAATAATGATTATATATAATTAAATAATATGTTACTTATGATATAATTATCTTTATATAGAGATAAAATATTACGTACATTCCTTCCATAATGACTGTTAAAAAATGGAAACGATACTCATGTGTATGTATGGATAATCGTCTACATGATTGAAATGTCAGTGTATATATAATAAATATAATCCATGTATGGTATTAATATATTAATTAATTTATAAATATTATAATTATGTCTTTATTAAAATTATGGGTATGATTAAATAATTACCCCTTTGACCATAGTCGACCTACTAATGTCATTTTGGACACATAAACCAAATATTATCAATACATCCTATAGAAACATAATTGATTGATTTATTTTATAAAAAAATATTATAAGTGAAATAAAATTAATATTAAAATTGGAAAATATAATCATGAAGGTAAATAATTTACATAAGTTTATTATTGATGATGATAAATACACATACGATGAATCAGACTCATGTTAAGGTAATTTCAATCAATCTAATATTGTTGAGGCATATTTTGATGTTATATAATTATTATCTTTTAGGAGGTTTATATACAAGAATATTCGAAATTCTATATCAATAATTTATATAATATGATTGTATTTAATGTTTTTTCATGTTATCCATTCATGGGGCTTATGATTCAAAAACATTAAAAGTGATACATGACTTTTTCTTTCTAAAAATAATTATCTTTTAATGTTTTCCTTAAAAATATTCTTTTTCTAAGTCTATGATTTTAAAATGTGTTTATAGAAAGAACATATTTCTAAAGAAAACAATATGTATTTTTTTCTTTATTTAAAAGGCTGTCAAAAGGTATATGTTTACATGTTTTATAAAGATCATTTTGACGAATAATAAAACGGATGTTCTATTCTAAACGTACATGAAAAAAATGTATTTTTCTCAGCCATTACTATTTTTGGATTTCACAATTCCTTTGAAAATTTTCATATTTTATTCAATGAAAACCATTTTCCATTATTTTTTCTATTTTGGTTTTGAAAATAGTATTTAAAAAGAAAAATATATTATGGGATTAATAACGTGTTTTTATAATAAATTGGTTTTTTGATATGCAAAAACAATTTGTTTACAAGTTTATCGTAGCTTTAATTTTTTTTAAAATGGAAAGGTGATAATATAAATTTTTGTATACATTACATGGTAATTGAGAATTATAACTGATAAATGGGTGTGCCCATATTGGGCCTGCTTTACCCATTAATGATTAAGAATGGGGAGTCACAAATAGTTCTAATTAAGCCCCTTATAGGTTGTACAAGTGGTGGAAGAGATTGTTCCATGTAAACACATTATAACATAGAAATTAGGAGGCCTAGATAGTTTCAGGTGACCTTGTAATAGCTTAAATGATGGGTTCACCTAGATAATGCTCCAATACATTGGATAAATATACTATTTGAAGACAGTTGTATAGTAAATCCAATTAAAAGTGTTTGAAAGGGTTTTATTTATTTCTTGATATAATTCAATGATAGATTTTTTAATTCCATCTAATTGGTTTTAATAATTTTATTTTAAAAGAATGTGTATTTATTTTTCACATGAAAATGTTTTATTTAATATGATCAATGAAATTATGAGATAAATGAAAATGTTATATGAGTTTTTCAGGTTTTAAATGGGATAATTTTTTTCTTTTTTGTATCAATTTCTGGGATTTTCTTTTTATACCATACTTCTTATTCATTTTCTCCGAATTTGTGGATTTTTATTTTAAAGTAAGAAGTCAAGTTAAAATTCATTGATATATTCCATGAAACAAAACCATGATTTATTATATATGTTTTGTATTTTAAGAAATATGGATAATAATAGGAAGTGTTCACCTTGTATTTAATGGGTTTCTAATGAATGATTTATATCCTAATTCTTTAATATTCTAAAACTAAAAATATCATCAATGTGAGTGAATGTAAATTTGAAACTAAAACTCAAGATTATGTAATTTTTATCTCTATGAAATTATAGTGGGCATAAATAATGGTTGAGATAAATTTATAGGTTAAAGTAATGTAACTAAATTTCCACTGAAAGATTTTACCTTAGGGATATGTTAAAATGATATATAATTTAAATATTATCATATTTTATTGACTAAACTATTTTTGATCAGAATATTTTTCTATAGTGGAAATAGGGTAACTATAGTCAAAAGAAACAAAGAGGAGAATATCCTTCAAAATAAGCTTCCTGATATGGCTAGATCTAATGTAAAATAGTTTTTTTATAATGATATATTAGTTAAAATAGTTTATAAATTATGGTGGTATCCATGCTAGAGAAGAACACGATCTTATAATAAAGATTATATCTTTTGAGGAGAATTTCAGGAGGAAAAATCCCCCATTAATTATTGGATTATCTGACCATGTGGTAGCCAAATTGTGTATCAATGATCTATAAAAGATATTTGATTTCATGGGATGTTTTTAATGTCAAAAAGAAAATGTTTACATTTAGCATTTGGAAGGTGAAGATGATTGATGGTGGTATTTGTTTATGAATACTAGAGAAAAATATGATATTGATGTGATTGAATGGGAAACCTTAATGTTTCTTTTCCTTGAGAATTATTTCTCAACAGTTTTTGAATATAGATTGAAAAAAATTCATAGAATTAAGGTAGAAATATGATTTTTGTATGGATTCATATAATGAGTAAATTATAATATTGGATAGGTATATGGTAGATTTTATTAAAAACACTTATAGAAATATTAATATATTTTTCTTAGTGCTGTAAGAATGTTTATGAATAGAATTTGATGCACTAGAATTTAAAAATTATATTATAGCTTTTCTTTGGGATGAGAAATTTGATATGGTATCTAATGAAATGTATGTTCCTTGAGATAACAATAGTTTGAAAAGGTAATGGTGGAAGGAAAAGTAGAAAAAACTAGGTAAAATGTTAATAGGTATGCTCCAAAATTGTTCCAAGTATAGAAAAAGAAATTTCAAATATTTTTTTTAGGATATAGGATGTGTTTTTTTATTGTTAGTTTTTTCAAATGATTCTTGACTATAAAGAAAGGACCCACGAACAATCAAATAATGGGGTAACCAATAGCCATACCATAGTGAGGTGTATTAGTTATAATGATTTAGTCTATTTTACTATTTAATGTCTGAATAATGTTTTACAGGATGTAAATCATCATTATCTTAGAAAGTATGTTTTCTAAAAGTCATTTTATAAAAATAATGTTGATAATGGGGCATTGAATGAAGTGGTGAAAGGTATGTTAGTTGTGTATTATAATTATTCATGTACCCCATTAGACTCTAGATCTTTACATTTCTTCATTTCTGATAACTTTTTTTATAAATTGGGAATATCACCTAATGAATGTAAGATAGAAATTTCAGTGAAATATATGGGAGAATTATTAATGAAATAATGATTTATATAAATATTCATATTTTTATTCGTGTGATGATCATTACTTTGAATCTTATTGAACAAACCATATTATAGTTTTTTATAATTTTTGGTATGTATTGGGTTTCATTTTACCATGTTATGATAGTATGAATTGCTAATAATATTTTTAATGATTTTTATACCTTGATAGCTTATCAAGAAACTAAGAAATTAATAACTGGTGGTAGTGAATGTTACCTAGATCATATTATTTAAAATCAAGATAGTATTCAAATTATGGATGTGCCTGTTTTAAATGAATACATGGATTAATTTCCAAATTATTTTCCTTATGTTATTCCAGATCAATAGGTTTTGTTTATTTATGATTTTGTACCTGATTCTATGCTTATTTCTAGACCTCCATATTTAATTTATCTAGTGGAAAATTTATAATTAAAATAGAAATTACCGAAGTTATTAGGTAAAGGGTTCATCTTCCCTAGTATTTCACCATGGCATGCTCCAATTTTATTTAATAAAATTAAATATAGTTCAATGATACTAGACAGTAATTATAAATCCTTGAATAACATAACATTTATGAACAATTATCCATTTCCTCATATCATTGATTTTATTAATCTGGTCTAGGGATCTCAATATTTTTAAAAGGTTTTCCTGCAGATGATGTTGAAAAAGTTGAACATAAATGTAGTATACATTCCAAAGACTGTGTATTAGACTAGATAAGGGAACTATGAGTTTGTAGTTATTCCATTTGGTTTATCTAATGAAAAATCAATATTTATGGAAGTTATGAATATATTTTTCCAACAAATCATAGAAATCATTATATATGTGTTTATGGATGACAATTAGGTATATTCTAAAACATAAGACGAACAAGAAAGGATCATAAGGGATATTCTGAAAACATTAATAGAAAATAACTTGATTGGGATATTTAGAAAGTGTAAACATTGGTTTAAAAAAATTAATTTCTTAAGGTATATTTTTTCTAATGATGAAATAACGGTTGAACATACTAAATTTGTTATCGATGAATGGAAAATAACCAAAATTGTTTGTGATATTCGTTATTTTCTTATATTATATGATATCTTGAAAAACATTTAAGTTTTTTTTCCCAATTAATATTTTAAATCAAAAATGGTTTAATTTTATCTTAACAAAGAAATGTGATGATTTTTTTTCAATAAATGAAAAGAAGACTGGTGAAGGCTCTAGTTTTTGGCCATCCCTTCTAAAAATAGTTATATTTTCATTTATCGTGATGCTTTATTGAAAGGAATTGGTTGTTTTTTAATAAAAAATGATTAGGTAATTTGTTATTTACCATGAAAGTTGAAACCTCATGAGTTAAATTATCGTAAAAATTATTTTTAATTATTTGATGTTTTTACTTAAAAAATTTATATGAATCATTTTTATGAATTACGGTGTGAAATATATGACGATCAAAAAATATTGAAGTATATATTCAACAAAAAATAATTAAAAATTAGAGAGAGAAGATTCATAGAACGGGTAAAGGAGTATGATTGAATTGATTAACACTATTCCTAAAATAGAAACAAAGTGGAAGATGCTTTGAGAAGAAAATATAATGCTACATTAACCATGTTATGTTTGGAATATGACCCATTGAGTAATGATTTGAGGTATTTTGGCATAGAATATTTGGATGAAGGTAAATCCTCTATTTTTTCCTAATTTTATTATAGTTGAATCTATCAAAAAGAATTAATAGAGATAAGAAAAGGGATAAATCATTATAAGAAAAGGAATAACCCATTAATAATGGTAAGTTACCTACTTTTAATATTGACTAAGAATGTGTTTTTCTATTTGAAAAGGGAATATGCATTCCTTGTGATTATTAGTTAAGAAAATAATTTTGGACCAATGTTTATAGATCTCCACTTTATATTCATCTAGGAGAAACTATGATGTATAGATAACTTTAGTAGAATAAATTATGTGAAAGAATGAAATGAGAAATTCCTAACTTCATCATTAAGTGTTTGACTTGTGATAAGTTTAAAGTAGAATAATTGTGATTGAATGGGATTATTAAACCATTTCCAGTTCCTAAGTGTAAATGGGAAAATATATCAATTGATTTCATAGAAGGATATCCAATGAAATATCAAGGTAGTAATGCAATTTGTATTATTATTTACGGACTAACTATATTAATACATTTACATCCCATTTGAGATATGATGACTTTATATCGTTTTTATAGAATATATCTAAATGAAATTTTCTATGTACATGTATTCCATATCTCCATTATGTCAAACTATGATCCTATGTTCATATATAATTTTTTTAATGGACTTAATAAGTTGTTGGGTAATTAATTATATTTCTTTAAATATTTTCATCAATAATCACATGGAATGTCTGTGAATACAATTCATAAATTTGAAGATAATATCCATTCATTATCAATGGATAATCAGGGAAGTTGGGATCAACAAAGTTCTTTGTTTTTTCTTATAATAACAGTTTTCATTCCATAATATAGATGGAACCATTTTTTGACTTATATGAAAAGTCGCGCTGAACACTAGCTTTTTTGGGATGATATAGGGTAATGGATGTCAATGGTACCAGAGTTTGTATAGAAAAGGGGTGAGATGGTAATGTCGATTTAGAAACATAAGCGTACATCTCAATGAACATAAAAATTTTACATAGATAATAGGAGGATCTTTCTCTAGATAATATTGATCATGTATTTTTCAATGATTAACCCTAGAAATGTGTGATGAGTTTTGATAATGTAGAAAAGTTGAGCACATAGTTCATTGGAATACATTGAATCCTAGATAATGTTTGATCATTTTACAACCAAGGGGCCCCACCTTTCATTATATCTTATGTACATGATATATTCAACGATTCACGTTTATAGAAATATGTGCCCGATTCATCTCATGTTTTGACCCCTAACGTATTTTAGTTATAAGATAATATTTCTTATAAGGGAAAAAGGTCTAGTTTGTTGACTATAGAGATCAAGTGTTGTGGAAATTGATGATTCACTATGTTATAGTTTTATAGAAAAATAATATTCTTGATGAGGCAACATAGGATTATGAAAATTCTATGAGGGAAAGATATCCCTCATTAATTCATAACTGAATAAAATATTGACAAAAAAATTAATAAAAAAGGAATGTATTAACAAACCATGTAATGATATAATACATAATTTACATATTTATTAATATTATTTATATATTTATATTAGTTATAAATATATCATATACATTTTTAATCAAAAAGGAAATTGTTTTAATTAAAGAGTTTTCTTATAAGGAATTATTGGAAAGCATAAATTATAAATATAAGAATCATAATATGATAAAATAAATATTATTTTTTAAATCTTAATATAAAAATTTATTTTGGGATATTTTTCTTGATTTTTTGGAAAATATTTCCTTTTAGTGAACAGTGAAAAATACTGATTTTTTGTAAGAAATATTTTCTTATTAATAAATTATGTATTTTAAAAGTATAATTATCTATTGGACATGTTTTTATATAATAATTATGATTTAATTATATTTAATCAAACTAATTACTTTTTATTCATTATTATATGGATTATTAATATAAATTATTTTTAGGATTAAGGATTGGTTTTTATAAAAACTATTTTAAAATGCATAATGTTTCTTGTATTGAATTAATTAAAATAACCCCTAATGGGAAATTTTTTAAATAAAATTAATGGAATATATAGAAATAAATATTAGTTTAGTTTCATATAATTATTATAATTATTCATAGAGTTAATATAGTATCTTCTATTTAAAAAATACACTTCTTAAAACCCAACTACCTCGCCATGACTGAGGGGATTATATTAAATTATATTTTTCACTTATATAAATTTAATTTAGAAAAATTGATTCCATATTTTGAATAAGAAATTTTATAATGTTTTATAATGTAAACTTTTTTTTCACAAAAAATATTCATGAATGAATGTAAAATTAGTTACAAATATTAATGTAATAACTATTTTACATAGTGGTCAAACTTTATCATTTTGGGGCCAAATGAATTATAGACATTCCAAGAACCAATTTACAAGATATATTGAGACCATATTCCATTTATTATAGTGTTATGTTCATTATCATATATAAATTAATTTGATATAAGGTGGATGGAATTCTCTTTTTAAAAAATTTACATATTTTCTGGTCACCTCTCTTATAAAAGACCTCCAGCTCTCCACCTCTCATCAAAACTCAAAATCCATATTGATCAGAAAAAAATAATCCCAAATAATTTCTCTAATTTCCTAGAAACAGCCTATAATCCTTAATATGCGAATCATCCAACCGAGGTAGTCATTTGGTGAACCCCAAAATGAGGTACCCAATGATGAGGTAACGTTCATCAATATCCATTTTTTTCATTATCCTCCCCATTTAATTATTATTATAATATTATTATGTAGTAAAATTATTATACTATATTTAATTATCTTTTTTTATTTTAAGGTTATTAACTACAATCATGAAGACGTCTATCATATGGGATACTAAATCTTTATACATGGGTACGGCAGACTACCGCCTCACGAAACGATGCCATTCGTTTTATCATTACCACAACTCATGGTTAGGAATAATGATTTTAAATACTTTTATATAATATATTTAGGCTATTTAGGACATAGTTATAACTATGCAGTATTTATATCTTATACACCCTTTTTATATTTCATTTCATAGGGTATAAGATAATATCGCTTATGTGTTAAACAAACTACAGCATCAAGAAGCAATGTATAGTGTTTTTCACTAGCATGTTACATTGAAGGTAATAAGGTTAAATATAACAAATATATATTATATTAATAATATAATAATTATAATCATGAGGTAAATATATTTCTGAAGTCATAATATATCTTTTAATTCTAAAATTTTCACACATAGAAAAATTGATCTCGTCATTTATGGATATGTGGACTGTCAACTCCTCTTTGCAATGTGATTCTTTTTTTTCATCAACACAAAAAAAATGATTATATGTAATTAAAAACTGAGGTAATTATGATATAATTATTATCATTTAATGTTAAATTCACACATACCTTCTATAAATAATGATCATTGAAACATTGAAATGTTACTCATGCGTACACTGAACCAAAAATATCCTTGATCATAACATTAGTTCAATTTTTAAAATCATAATAGATGATAGTGTTTAAAATAATAATTGATGTATAAATATGACAATAATTTTATGATAATAATTTTTTATATGTTTAATTAATTATGCCTTTTACTTTATTCGACCTACCAAAGTCTTTTGTTAAATAAAAAAAATATTATTAAAATATCTGACATAAATATAATTGATTAAATAATTGTATTAAACATGTAGATAATAGAAATAAAAGTAATAAAAAATGATAATTTTTCACTTGAAATTAAATGATTAACATAATATTATTATTCATTAATATAAATACACACATGATTAATTAGACTTAATGTATGTGACATTGTCTTAATCTCCTTTAATTAAGACATATTATTATGCTATACACATATAATATTTTAGGAGGTGTATATACTGTCTAATTGACATGATATACCATATATTTATCTATTCACTTGTTATTTAATGTTTATTAACTCTTATCCATTGATGAGGCTTGTGATTTAAATATTTCCAAAATGATAAGAGACTTTTCTTTAATAGACATTATATTTTAATGTTTTCTTTCTTACTATTACTTTTAAATGTCTATGATTTTAAACTGAAATTATGGAAATATAATATTAATAAATTATATTTTCATTATCTTTTAAGTTTATTTAAATGGGTTTTAAAGTGATTTTTAATTTGTTTTATATGGAACATTTTTACAAATGATAAAAGGGATGTTCTAATCTAAACAAACACAACAACAATGTCTTTTCCACTTCCGCCACCATTATTTTTTCATATATTACATCAAATGTTTTCATTTTATATTTAAAGAAAAATAATTAATTTTTTTGGTGGATTTTGGTATTAAAAATTGGTTTCAAAAGGAAAAGGGTATTATGGTATTGAAAATGGATTTTTAAAACAAATTGGTATTTTGATATCATAAGGTGATTTTATTATGAGATTAAAAAAGTATTTAAAATGATTTAAAATTAAAATGTTAAATAATATAATATTTTTATTAATTATATGAGACAAGTGAATAATACCTGTCAAATGGGTCCACCAATATGGTGTCGTTTGAGCCCAATATAGCTTTAACATGGGGTGGACCAAATATCATTTGGTGAGCCCATTACAAATGAAATAAGGAGTGGACCATATAGTTCTTTTTAAGCCCATTACATAATAAACATAGGGTGTTCCAGATACCACTCGGTGTTCCCATTATATAATAAATGATGGGTGCAACTAGATATCACTCCAATGCATTGGGTAATTATAATATTGGAAGTTTGTTGTATATTTATTCTATCTAAAATTGTTTGAAATGGTTTTATTTATATGATTCCCTCGGACACTAAAAATGATTGAAATTTATTACTATTGGTTTTAATTAATTTATTTCATAAAAATGCGTGTTTTAGGTAAATTTTTTTGGATTCCTATACTCAAAAAACATTAGATATAAAGCTAAATTTTTATGAGTTTTAATGTGTTAACTATACCAGCTGTTTTCATTATATTTATATCCCTAACTGAGATTTGTGGTTATACTATTTTTTAATTAATTTTAACTATATTTAAGTATGGGTAAGTTAAAGGAATAAGTGTATTTAAAATTGGTGTATATTTTCAACAAAAAAATATTTATTTATTTTAAATTTTTTACATAAAGGGAAAATGGATATTTTTCAGAAGTGTCCACTTGGTATTTCATTATTTTATAATTTATGAGTTATGGCCTAATTCTCTAAAAATTTAAACCTAAAAATATCTTCACAGTGAAATAAAGTATCGTTTTTCTCAAATTCAATATTATGTAATGTTTAAGGCCGGGGCATTATACCTAGGCAATTGTTGAGCACCACCAATAATACTGGGATAGTGAAATTGGGAGGTTATAGTATATGAATGCATTGATATGTTAGTATATGGCTCGACCAGAGTATATATAGAATATTTTTACTAGTTTTATATAAGATATCTATAATTATCAATACCTTAAAAAAAATTTATACTACATCTATTTTTAAATAATTTTACATATCATTTTTAAGGAGTTCATTAAGATATTTTCATCATATTTTAATTCCACATGATATTTATTCTATTTATTAATCATATTCTATTATTTATATATTTATTTGTCTTATTTATTCTTTGGAACTTTACATGTTATATTTATTATATTATGCACTATATTATTTTTATTTATTTATCTACATTTCATGTAATATATATATTATTGGTTCATCCAATATAATTTTGAATATAATTTTTTAAAATATATTTCTAAAATATGTTTTAAAATTGTATTGTATATAGGGTTTTCATATTTTTACATATAAATGGGCTCCTTATTCAAAATGGATATTCTTGAATAGATTATGAGTTTTGTTATTAAAATAAAGAAAATATTCATTTAATTAGTGTATTTAAAATATGAATTTAATGTTTTTTAAAAATATTATTACATGGACTCAATGGTAATTACATATTCGGATATTATTCTAATACCGTACATGTTCCTATAGAATTTGGTAGTTCTTACAAAATTTTATAGGTTTTGACTCAATTATTGTTCACTCATGATAGAGTATAATGTATATATGGATGGTTGGTCTACAATAGGTTACATGAAGATCACATTGGGATAATTTGGGGTCTTTGTATTTAATTATTGTTAGAATATATCATCCAAATCAACTATAATTATACGAGGTTATGATTATCCTTATCAATTATTTTTGGTGTTGGGTTTTGAGGTTAAATTATTGTTATACCCTATTTTTTGTGTCTTTGATATGAAATTTATATTTTCATATACATTGATATATTCTATAAATAATTATCATGTTGAAATTATGAGTGAAAGATCGTTGTTACTTCAATTTTATTCGGGAGAATATCCCCCTGTGTATTTATTATAATTCCATTTAACTATTATAAAACTATAGGTACTAATGAACATTCCTTGGGTCACAACATGATCCAATTATAGATCTTAATTTAGTGAATGGATGAGTTGGTTCAAGAAATAATTGTCTCAGAGTGCCCTTTGTTACTTACGATATGATAGTAGATTTGAGATGAGACTATCCAAACTCAAGATATAGGTCTGTGAAGTGTCTAGTGATCTCCATCCCTTTATAATCTTCGAGTTATCATGGGATGTTTTCTTATGAGACTTTAATTTTGTGATTTATTCCTATATTTCATATATATTTTTGGTTTAAATTGATTTTTCATTTGGCTGTTTTGATATTATATTTATTTTTTAATGGATAATTATTCTTATGGTATTAAATGGGAGTTGGAAAATAGAAATTAGTGGGATGAAATGGTCTGGAAAAATATATAGGTCCCATATTACTGGTTTCAAATAACTCTTAGTGGGAGACAAACAATTGGAAAAGGATCCCCAAAGTCATGAAACCATGTCAGACACAATCAACAATCAATTTACTATGGATTTTTTGGGTTTTGTGATATTAGATGGCTAGTTTTTTATTACATATTATTAATGAAAATGGGTTTTTCAAAAAAGTGGTAGATATTTAGTTTGATGTTGATAGAAGGATTTTTCTAAACAGTGCTTCATTGTTTTCCAAAATTAATTTTATGGAATGTCAAAACGTAATGAGGGAAATTTTATTAACAAGAAACATGTGAAATTATAATATGGTATTGAAAAATATTTTTACGATTTCAAAACTAGAATTGATGGTGTTGATATGGGATTAAAAGTAAAATTTTTTAATATTTATAATTTTTCGACTTATTGAGTAGTGATTTTGGTTTACGCCCTTGTGTTTTTATATTAAAATGTGACTTATTTTTTATTCGGGTGTAATAATTTTTATTTATTTATATTAATTATGTGAAATTTTTATTCTACATGAATATTGAATTTTATAAAAAAATTTGGTTATAAAACTAGTGTTTTAGACTATTTTTGAAAATTATTTTTCACTAGTTTTATCGTGTTGAGTTTTTTTATTTGAGATTGTTTTTAATATTTTTTTAATATTCTACTTAGGTATGTCCCAATTGTTGATAAATCATAGTGACTTACCCTAGTGGGATTCTAATCAATCAATTTATTGATTTAATTTTTTAGTGTGGTTATTCTATGTAAAAGAATATGATTTTATAGTATATATCATTTTAAATTTATCATTTTCAATCACATATGTTGGACACAAGACTGATCTTAAATGAACCATGATATACAGTTAAATATTAACATTAATGCTGAAATAGTAATGCGACTATTAGTAATATTAACATATCAATTAAATAATAAATTATTTTATAAAATTATAAATAATATTTAGGTATCTCATAAATGAAAATATGATATATTTATAACACAAAATAAGTAAAAAAATGTTTTAAAAATATTAAATTTGTTGTTGGTATTTTTTTGAAATGTAAATGTTTATTTATAATTTTATAATTAATATAATGACATAATAAAATATTTATATTCATAAAATATATTCATAAATATATATTTTAATTAATTAATATTATAATATAATTTAATGAGACGATAATTAATTTTCAATGTGTCGTAAAATCAGTTATAATATTAAATATTATAATTTTTCGAATAAATGATGATTTTATTTAAAATATAATTTATCAAATTTGTAAATTTATTTTTATAAATTTATGTCAATTTTTTGAAATCTACAATTTTTAAATTGGTTACGGTGATGTTTTGGGACTTTTTTAAAGTAGTTGAATTTTGTGAATAGTGAAATATGGTAATTTATAGTTTTTAACATTATAAGTAAATAAATGAATTATTTAGTCTTGTATAATATATGGATAAATTAAGAATAAATTAGTTTAAACTCATATTATATAGTTATTTTACATATTCATAAGAATATGCACTATTGATTGACTTCAGCCAAAATAATAATAAAATTATTAAAATAATCAAAAAACACCTCTATCTCCCCTATAAATACCACCCTCATCACTTCTTATCCTCACACATTATAATATCTTTATCCTACTTATATTATACAAAATTTCTTTTCCAATCCTCTTCCCCACATCCTATCCTTTCCTATATCACTAAAAGACCAAACCCAAGCGCCTTAAGAAGGTTCTCAGAGAGACAACATTCAGGAGGAAAAACCCTCCATATCTATCTTTCAATTTTTTTTCATTTATCATCCTACAAATTACCCAACCACTTTCCAAAATATCATGGAAAATAGGTATCATATATATAATTTAATGTTATTATTTAATTTAATATCTATCATCAAATCTCTTCTCCTCTCCTTTTATTTTTTAAAATGAAAACATTGTGTGTGATGTGTCGATTCACCGCCTTTGTGGTCAACAAGTATTCATTTTCCATTACCACATTCATTTAATGGAATAAAAACATTATTATGGTTAAATAAGACTTTAATATACATATAAAAAGTTAATTCATTATGTTGAACCAATATATAATCATACTAATAAATAAAATGATAGATGTTTTTGAGGGTCTTAAAAACCGCCAAAATAAATTTACACATTTCCTAAATATATTATCTAAATAATCATACAGATCCCATATAACAAAATAATTTATAATATCATATTAACTTCTATAATTTATTGAATACTGTATAATTTCTCTTGTAGATAATTTATTCCCATTTGAAAATGAAACCCATATTTATACTCAAAGGAACAGACCATACAACTATGAAACAAATGATTCCAGAAAAATGAAAATAATCATTATAACTCATCAAAATAGCCCTAAATAATCCTTAAAATATTATAATAATAATTATACATTCTGGATATTTTATTAATTTTGTAATTAATGAATATAATTGTTTTATACAGGACATTAAGTACAAGTGAATAATGCTTTTAGACATAAGTTAGCAGTTTCTCATCTAACTCTTATTTCTGTGTGACATGTCTTATTCATCACGTATTCATTATTTTATGTGTATCTATAATATCATTAGATATATAATATAATTAATCTATTTATATTAATGGTATTAAATGTTTTATGTGATGATTAATAATTTTATGGGGTATATGATTTGATTGATTACAAAGTTGTATGGGTTTTGTCATCTCACATTTATTCATATAAGATCTGAATTATCCACCACTTATTCCTTGTAAATAGTTTATACATAATTCCATTTAAAATATAATAACATTAATAATTTTATATTAATTGTTTTAAATATTTAATTTGATAATTAATACTTTTATAGCGAATATTATTTGACTGATTAAAAAGTCGTAAGGCAATTCTTAACCCAATTTCTATTCTTTGAGTTTATCGAATACTCTAATGATTATTTCATGATATGATTATGCGCGAAATGAATTTTGATTATCTTACATTTTATAAAAAAAATTTAAGTGGATTTATATTTTATTTAAATAATTTATTTGACATTTGGATTTTCACACATTCTTTTAATAAAATTACACTTTTAATGTTTATTTTCACCGATTAAAGGTTTTTTTAAATGATATACGGATTAGTAGATCTTACCACTTTAATGATGCCTTAATTCCATGAAGAATATTTTACGTGTTTATGATTTCATTTTGAAATAAAATGTTTTATTTTATAATTTAATGTCTTTTTAAATAAATGATTCCAAAGTTAAAATGATATTTCAATGACGAAATATTCAATTATTTTGTAAAAGTATTTTCATCTATGACAACACCCTCAGTTGAATCTTATGCATAATTATGTTTTATCTCTTTTGATACCATATAACATATTTTATTGAATGATTTATGATCATTTTAATAGGGGATGTAAAATATTGATACCATTCTCCATATTACGTTGGATAGTTTATGATCATGTTTACTGAATATATAAAATATTTACATTTCATATGCTAGTTTCATTATGAATTAATATATCAATTATGTTTCACCCCATCCATATATAGAATGAATCAGACATTGTAAATTTCATCGGGGGCCCATTATACCCCCTTTATGCATTGATAGGTCTCATGAGAAAACTAGAGCTGGTTTTGGCTACGACCTTAACCATTTATATAGAGTTCTTAGCTGGGGACTTGAAGTGTATTTTCATGACATCCCACACCATTGATTCCCTCATTATGAGATTTGATAATGAAATTCAATGTAATTATTTGACTATTATAATATCGATTTTTAAGATTCATTATCATGTGATTATTTATATGATGTTATTTGAGAATCTTTTAACCCATCCATATATTGCTCAAGATTATGTTTTAATGGCATGTATTTTATATATTCATCCTTACATAATGTTTATATTTATTTATGATAGATTTCGCTACATTATTACCCGTACTAATCATCTGATATCATCCATTAATTATGTATTATTATTACCCATGTTTCCAAGAAGATTATTATGATTGATATGTTGGGATACAAATCTAATATTAATGGTTTTCTCAGAGAAAATACTGTTTAGGTGTTATTTAAAAAAACAACTTTCATTTAAAATATGTATATTGTTTTATAAGACTAATGAACTATTTGGTTCTTAATTAAGAGATTCCATGTAATCATGAAAATTTAAAAAATAATGGCATCAAATCTGAGCTACTGGGTTCAGGGTCTTTATAGATGGAATCAGATGAGTTTTAATAGAAAATTAGGACACTAGATTGAGGAAAACTTATCTTAGGAATGTATTAACCTATAACAGACTTTTATAATATTCAAAAAGTAACCAGTATTATGATTAAGAGATTATTTATACCATAATTTTGAATTTACATTATGTTTTTCACTATTTTTAAATTATACATTATGTTTCATTATTTAAGAAACTAATATAGTGTATTCCATTATTTAGAATTGGCACATAGTGAAACAGAATCAAGGCTTGTAGTCCATATAGTTATTTCCCTCCAATGAATGATAATGATGCTTGATCATAACTATAGCTACATCTGAATAACTTGTAACTATAATGGGAAAACTGACTAAGGTTATGGGAAGTAACCTAATCCACATGGATTATCCTGATACACAACATTGTTTAATAATTTTATACCATTTCAGAAGACAAAAGCCACCAATATTATATAGGACTAAATATAAATTTGTATATGAGCAATGGATAAGCTCCATAGAGAATATATTTTTTCCTTTGGGATGTAATGAAATTTAAAATTTTATCATGGTATTTTATTAACTCATAAGTGATGATAATCC
Source organism: Viscum album (assembly GCA_963277665.1). Lineage (NCBI taxonomy): Eukaryota > Viridiplantae > Streptophyta > Magnoliopsida > Santalales > Viscaceae > Viscum > Viscum album. Next base: position 824,239,891 of record OY728166.1, read on the forward strand.
ATGGTGATCATTGTTTAAAAAACAATAGATGAAGAGGAAATTGAAAACATGGAATGGAAATATTTTAAGTAAAATCTCTTAGAAAAATATTTTCCTAGAGAACAACGAGATGATCCAGAGAAAAAAATCTTGAGCCTGAGGAAAATGGAAGAAGAAAATGATTCTAAATATGAAGCAAACATTACATGGTTATCCATAATTATTTCGGACTATTAGTGTAATCTAATGAGTATGATTGATTGTTTCATTAATGGTCTTAAACCACTCATTCGAAGGGTACTAGTCTCCCAATCATTCTCATCATATGAGGATATAATATCATGTTATATCATGAACTAGAAATAATTATCCATGTTTTACAACATTTAAATGTAGACATAGAATAAGAGGAACTAATATAAAATGAGGTATAAAGGGAAGAATGGGAAGAAGGATTTTACCACATGTGATAATTGTGGAAGGAAACAAAATCGTACATGCTTACATAAAATGAGAGATTTATACAAGATTAGAGAGAAGGGACATTACGATCATGATTGAAAAATTAAATTATCCATCAATTAAATTAAATATTAGGATATGTGGAACTTCACAAAAGAATGTCCCATGCATCAAGGTAATATAGTACAGAAAAATTAAAGGGATAAAGGTTAAAATTATGATGTTACTACAGTCCATGTGAAATTATAAACGTATTTCTCTTTTGTAATTCTATAATATTATTATAAAAGTATTTTATATATTATATTTTGTTTTTAATAGTTATGTGATATATAAAGATTGTATTTTCATACCTTTTCATTATGGAATTTGAAGCATGTGATGGTTAAAAGTAGTAATAATGATATGTGATTATGTTATAAGTTGATAATTTTGAAAACACATAACATGGTAATGATAACCCTAAATACATGATTGATATTGAGATAATAATGAATATATGTTTATGGGATAGTATTAGTGACCATGAATGAAATTAGTGATATGATGGGTTAGGTTAGGATTGAATTATTAAATGTTTAGATTTAAGGAATATATTCAACGACTTAATATTTCACCCTTTGAAGCATGAAATATTCATAATGTTTGAATGAGATTATGGTATTTATATATTTGGTATATTAATATCAGAAATAAATTATTTGGGGAATGTTATGTTATGTATATTTTAGAAATTTGGTGAACTTGCTTCTACATTTTTGGGAATTTCAATCGGAAAGATATATTTTTAATTACTATAAAGGTAACTTATTATGGAATGGATTAAGTTAAACATTGGATAAAGTATGAATTATCATATTAGATCACATATTCTATCCTTCTTAGTAAATATTTAAATCCAAATGGAATGACTTAGGGATCCTTTGATTACAGTTCTCCATGAATAAAAAGTCATCTTTAATATGTTATTTTGTTTAAGAACTGATGTTAAGATTGATTGAATCACAAATAAATATTGAGATTATTCTCTTTAAATGGGTATTAATCAAGTAATTTTATTTTTTCAAATTCTTATCTATATAGTAAAATAAACATTCAACTATATTAAAATGAATTTTGAACAAAAACATTATCCATCCATTTTTCTTAATAATAAATCAATGGCCTCTTAACCAATTAGAAATTTATTTTTTTGTGATGATAATAATTATAATTACATTGTTCTTTATCACTTTACATTATAACATGATAGTTAGGTTTATTTTATATTCCCATGTTTTCATTTCCCAATAATGTTCTCCTAGAGGGAAAACTACTTTTTTCGCGACCTTAACATTTTCCTTTCCCTCTATTTAAGATGTTTATTTTACCATATTGATGATGTGGGATTTCAATAATGGTATTCTAATATTGAAACCCCATGATTTCCAATCAAAAGATTAAATTTTAAGGTTGTAATTTATTGAATTAGGGGAGAATGTAACTCCAGAATATTTTATTGTATGTATCTTTTTTAAATTTATCACTATTAATATAACTTATGTTGCATAGAACCCCGATCAAAAATGAATCGTGACATAATATTAAATAATAACATGACCATTGGAATATTAATATAAACATTAGGCATATTAATATAGGTATTATAATAATATTTTTACCTATTAAAGTATAAATAAAATTTAGGTAACTCATAATTGAAAATATTATATATTTATTTCATGGGATAAGTAAGAAAATTATTTTAACAAGATAAACTAAGTGTTGGTATTTTGTTAAATCCTAAATGTTTATTTTCAATTTTATAATTAATAAAATTACTTAAAAGTAAATTTATTTACATTAAATAGATTAATACACTATTATTTTGGTCCATTATAGTTATAATATATTTTAATGAGTTCATAATTATTTTTTAAAAGTGTTGTAAAATCAGTTATAACATAAAAAATAGATATTTTCATTGAATAAATTATGATTTTATTTAATTTTTTTTCATATTGAAAGGTTTTGTAAAAATATTTATTTTCATTTAATTTTTTTTCAGAGGAGACGACACGCCCATCGGATGTGCGGTGCGCGCGGTACGACCGATTGTGTTGTTTTCAGCAGTTCAGCACGTGCTAAAAAGGCACTTTGGGGGGTCAAAACCACCCGAACGACCTCGTAATAACATTAACTCATAAGATAATATCCGTGGTGTGAATAGTGAAATGGTCGGGCAGACGGCACGTCCATCCAAGTTCTCGTTTGACCCCGGTGACCAGAAACGCGTCTTTGGAGTCATAAAACACCAAAATAGCGTGAGACAGTCGAATTCAGAGAAACGTGATCCTAATGACCTGAAACCACATGAAAAAATAAGAATATTATTAGTGATGGGTAGGAGGAGAAGACACTCCCATTGGATGTGTGGTGCGCATGGTACGACCGATTGTGTCATTTTCAGCAGTTCGACGCTCTCTAAAAGGGCGCGTTGGGGGGTCAAAACCACCCGAATGACCTCGGAATGCCATGAAATCATACTATAACACCCGTTGTGTGAATTTTGAAATGTTCGGGCAGATGACATGTCAATCAGAGGTATCATTTGACCGCGGTGACCGGAAACGCGTGTCTGGAGTCATAAAACACCAAAACGGCATGACACGGTCAAATTTGGAGCAAACATGCTCCGAATGACCTGAAACTACATGAAAACAATAGTAATATTATTCGTGACATGTAGGAGTAGATGGTATGCCCATCAGATGTGTGGTGCGCGTGGATAACATTACTATTTAGACAACATAACAACTTCACAAACTAAACCAAATAAGAAAAAAATCCTGAAATGATAGCATTTCTTAAATTGTGGGTTTTAAATTATTATAGCACCAAGATTTGATGTTAGATTTTATTTTATAATATATATATATTAACTGAATAAATATTTCTAATTTAAGTTTTTTTAGTTTAGTTGTTTTTTTGTCTTATTGTAGGTTTATTGAAGTAGAAGATTGAAATGGATGGACCTTTTCGGATCGTTGAAGCACAATTATCATTTATGGTTTATAAAGATCATGATGTTTGTGATGTTTGAAATTGTTTTCCATTTTTTATGATTTTTACCTTTTTTTTCTTTGATTTTTCACCGTAAATGAACTTTTTTATAAAAATTCCCCAACCTAGCGACCTCCATAGGTGGTCGCTATAGGCTGCATGGTACACACATTAGTGGCCGCATAGCGGTCGCTGTAGGCTAGAATTTTGGCCACCTAAAGCAACCGCCATTGGCGGTCGCTATTATCCTATTGCAACGAAACTAAAGTGACCGCCAATGGCTGTCGATGGGCGGTCTCTAGCGGCCTATAGTGACCGCCAATGGCAGCCATTATAGGCTGCATTTTTAGTAGTGCGGGTAGAGCCTGCTATAGCTCCTCGATGCATCAGTACGTCTCATGAGACAAACTAGTGTGTTGGCACAAGTCCTTGAAAAAATATAATTTGTATTCTTGGCATAAGGCATTGACTATGTGATTATGATAGTCTAGCATTATTCATTCCATCATTATTAAAGTGGTTATTGATTTTGCATGTGATCATTCGACTAGAAGAATATCTATGTGAATAAGTAAATTGAATTATTTGAATTTATCTTTTCCATATTATTCTAAAGTTCATGTTTAAAATTCTCTTTTTCTAGTATTATACACTTCCTTAAATGTTTATGCTTATTTATGGAAGTATCCGCTATAATGTTATCCTTACAAAGCATCTGAGCTCACCCCATTCTATGTTTTATTTTCCCAAGATGAATAGAATTATATTATCACTGACCTCCAGGGATAGTCTATAGGATCTCAGTGTTTTCTATGGAGACAATGTTGTTTTAGTTTTCCATTTTATGATGTAATTTAAACCTTATAAATGTATATAGTACATCCAAGGCTACTAAACTAATCTATCATTCGAGACATGATATTTAATGATCATTCCAATGATACATAATAATGCACTAACCCTGGGATTCTAGGGTCGGGGCGTTACAGTAGGTATCAGAAGAAGTTTAGTACAAACCTTATAAACTAGATTTAGATAAACTCTAATTAGAGCACATAGACCTAAGATGAACTTTGAGGATTAGTATAGAATAACATCCTATAATTTTTTTGCTGTAGAGATTTTGTGAGATTTCCATGCAATACATCTCTATCTTAATACGAGAAGGTAGAGGCAGCTCTGGCATAGATGTACCTTGGGGAATAATCTGAAAACACCGGTTGGAGCTAGACTCGAACAAGAACTAGTGAACGACAATGAGCCTTGGTGCACTCTTGGTTACGACATACCCAGGGGATATGCTTAGGATAATTTACATTTTCCTTACAAACCGATTTAAATTATTTTAATATAATATGATAATAAATGACCTAGGTTAATCCTAAGGTGTTTCAAATTAAGAATATGGTCTCATGATATTCTCTAAATGATTTTATGACTACTATTACTCACATAATGCATTCTGGTTTTAGTCACTGGATGGATTCCAAGGAAGTCATAGTAAATTTGAGAATGATGTACAAGGTGGGAACGATGGTGGAAATGGGCAAAACAATGGAATGTACATTGGCGTAAAAGATATCATGTTCATGCCAAATCAATTTTCCAAAAATATGATCAACAAAATATATATTAACCAACTCCCAGACTCAAGAAAGAAGAGAAAGGTGATTAATGATAAGAGCTCCAACAGTAGAGACCATGAAGAAAAGAATCCTCAATTTCCATCATGTAGTTAATGTGGAAGGAGACACCTAGGAAAGTGTGTCAATGGAACAAAGAAATGATTTACGTGTGGGAAAGAAGGACATAAAGTGAAGAATTTATGAGGAAAAATGACGAGTAATATGGAAGAAAATAAAAATGGTCTCTTGTATCCATTTATAGTCATTTTCCGTAAATGTAGGGGACCCAGCCCTTACCCGAGTGAATGCTCTATTCTATAGGATATTTTCTGGGTCAAAGAAGAAGATATATGGAAATAAATGGTTGGAAAAATTTTTAAAAGTAGTTTTAATCTTTGTTGATGGGATTACATGGGAATAAATTTCTCTTGTATATGTAACCCTACTATTTGTCATGTGAAAATAATATTTGAGGAAGACTTATCATTTCTCTTGTGTATATAGTTACAACTAACCATTTGGTTTTATATGATCATTGGGTTTGAGGAAATTACATGTTATTATATTTTGTTATGAAAATGCACGGTATGAGATAACATTTTTGGTAAAATTATGTTTTGGTTATTATGTTGAAATTATATAATTTTGGTAATGTTATAAAATATAGTTTTTGAAAAAGGACAACACGCAGACTATGTGATAACTCGTCACGTCAGAGAATGCTTTGGGAATCAAACCCACAACCAAAGTGTGATTGGAATTTATCACCTACAACTGGAGTATGTGAAGTCCCTGGTTAGTGTGACTAATAATTTTTAGTTAAATAATTTTATTGGTCAATAATAAGTTTATTTTGGATTTTATGGCTTATCAAATGAATACCCTTAGTATAGGAAAATGATACGGTGATTAAGTGATAAATTTTATTTTGGAAGTTGTTCACTTTGTTGGGAACACTATATTCCCAAGGAAAATAGAATACAATGGGATTTCATTTGAGGAGTAATGTTGTGTTTTTATATATGTGTTTATTGTGGATTTATAGTGATTTGTGTTATTTATGGAAATGATTAACCAATAAAAGAGAATATGTGATTTGGTTAATTACTTTTAAGTATGTGAATTTAAGAGTAGTTGATGTCATTTGGAGATACAATTTAATGTGGAAGACTACATTACCAAATTCTTCTAAGTTTTGGGTTTCAATATTAGTTTGGATTATATTGACGGATTTTAAGGACAATTGTTTTTTGAATGATATTTATTTATCATTGGGGTATTGTTGGTTTAGTTTTAGAAATTAAGATTAGTGTTTCTTTCTCTAATGAAATATCCTTTTTGAGGATCATCAAATCATATAAAAACCGTTTTGGTTTTGATTAATCTCTAAAGAGAAGGTAAATATATATTTTATCCTTCATTGATCATGTGATTCTATATAAGTTTATTCATGCTATTCTAGTGTGACCATGACTTCTGGAATAATCATAGTTTAAAATAAATTATTTATTGGTAGAAATTTATTAATAAATGAAACTCTACAAAATAATGTAAGTATATCTCTTTATTTTTTTATTCAATATCCTAAATGAATTCCTCATCTTTATGTAATGTAACATAAAAAAATGTTGTTTGTCTACTTTTCCTACTAGGAGACTAATGACCATTTGTCCCATCACAAGTTTGTTGTTTTCTTGTTGTTAACATTATACTTATCATGTTTTATATCCCTCTCCATCAGAAAATGAAACTCATTTTAACATCCATGTCCATTTTATCCTACATGTAATCCTAGTATGGGTTATCTTGGATTACCTTTGTACTTCTATTTGTTTCTTTTAAAGTGATAGTTTTATTGACTCTTTTTCCGATGTGGGACATTCAATTATATTCCCAAGCCCAATTTTAAAAATTGCGAGGTTTCATTTTATTGATGGAGTGGATAATGTAACACCCCAATCTTCCATGGTACACTTCTCTTTGAATAATACAGTAGCGTGTGTTGTACGCAACTTCGAGTTCTAACACACCACAACCAATCAAAGTAGCCATTATGAATAATAATACCCACTTTTTGAAAATTAATAAATTTTATCCTTTACAATGGACTTCATTTTTGGATTCAGAATATCAAAATTATCTTAGGGTGAATTTTTTCTACTTTTACGATAACTTTCATATTTATATGAATAGTGAAAATTAATAAATTTTAATTAAATTTTTTTTAAATCAAAATAATTAATAGTGACAAATTATGAATTTGAGTGATATTAAAGTATAATTATATTATATTTTTACCATTTAATCCAATTTTGTTCATTGGAAATAATTTCACATTTAAACTGGACATAAGAAAGTGCCAAACTTTTGATAGTTATTATTTCTTAAAAACAGGCTTTTTGTTTTGACAACAGGAATTAATTTTAAATTAATTTCTATCATTCTGTGTTTTGAAATTTGAAAAATGGATTCCATATTTATAATCAGGAGGTACAAATTTTGTAAATAGGTAACTTAAATTTTTATACATTTTGAGTAATTACTTCGGTAAATATTTTATTTACCATGGATAAATGGTAAATCCGGTAAAAAATGGTAAAAAATATTATTATAATAATAATAAATTACACTAAAACATGTCCTGAAAATATTAGTTGATACACTTCCGATCATGGGAATCATTGGGATGATTTTGGGACCCCAAGGAGCCACTTATATGTGATAATGACACTTTATATTAATTAAGTTAAATTAAATACCAAAATGACATAAGCATATATGTTTTAGAAAAATAATTTTTACATTAGGTTATATATGTTATATTTTCAACTATAAATATTTATTAGAAAGATAAGAATATTTCCTACATAAAGGTATTTTATTAATAATTTTTAGACATTGAATAATTAAATTTATTTATGACACAATAATGATGTAGTATTTTCCTTATTAATGAAGGAATCAAATAATTGGTATTATAAATATTAAAATAAATATAATTTGAAATATTTTATGATATACACGAATTTTACTGGTTAATATGACATGTTTTTATTGCTTAAATTAATTTGGTTCGAATTAATATAGTTTTAATGACTTTAATAAAAATCAGTTATTAAATAGTGTCAAAATTGACATAAATGTGTTTTTTTTAAATATTATATTATTAATTTATATTCTATTCTTAAAAATATAAGGATCATCCAAAGGACTTATATAATGATATTTTTATCATTAATGGACCACTTGGGGGTCACTTGAAAGTATATTGTATGTTTATTAACTATATAATATAAAAATAACAAGAGACGTGGTAAATATGAAACAATCTTACTAAGAGTTAAATAAAAAAGATAAAGTTAATATAGTGACCCAAACCTCTCTAAAACATATTTGTTGAGAGATTTTCTACATATTCCAACCTTAAAATTTATATAAAAAACTTTGGAGCCATTAGAATCCGAATACGAATGTATAATAAAATAATATTTCTATCTTTTCCTAAGGTTCCTCTCACCACTCTTAAAAAAGGCACTCCCCCTACTCACTAATTCACACCTTCAAAGCCTTTTGTCTCGGCCCAACCCTGACCAAATATCCTCTCAACATCCCTAAATTCTTACTAGAGGCCCTTTTTTGGTCATAAAGCCACCTTAAAGAGCCCTTTTGATCAAATCAGAAGGAAGAACCCGAAAAAGAGGTAATAATTTTACCACCCTCTTTCAAGTTCTTTTCTTCTTTCACTTCTTCTTTTTTGTTATTTACATTCTAAAATAATAACTCTCATATCATCTATATACTGTGATGTTATTATAAATATGGTATAACCATCTAAGTTATTCTATCCATCCTTTGAATGACATGTCACTATACGAGCGTACGTACGGATTACCATCTCCACGTCGTGGTGTAATTGTTATTCAATACATTATTAATTGAATGGGTATAATAATTATGTGTAATTCATGTCAATAATAAATATAAAATTATAATTATTATGTATATATGATATACCATCCAATTATATATTATTTTAAAATCAAAATTTTGATATTATCGCTCGTGCGTACGTACGGATTTCCTTGTCCACGAACACGATGAGATTCATTCCCCATCATATCCATTCAAGACCCAATTTTTTTTTGATGAATAAATTTTTTTTATATATATGATATAATTTTGGATATGAATAATATAAATCCCATCCATAACTAATATGGATCATATAATAAATAATATAAAGGAAAGTGAATCCGTTAACACCCGAAAGGATGATAATACTAAGATATTATTAAAAAAATCAATGTTAAAAGATCATATATGATATCATATTAATGTAAATAATTATTTTAAAATTCAATAACAATTATTTCACCATTATACTAGAGGTTAAACCACCCTCGATGAAGGAAAATGTAAAAAGTAAGGTGTTTCTTACTTCACTTTTAATTTGATGAGAATTCCATTGTTCACCACTTATTTATTGGATGTGGTGTGTGTACATCCCCTGATTGTATTAATTGTATAATATAATTTCATTTATATATATGTATATCATCATTGTATGATCCTTCTTCCATGGGTGTATGTTATTCAAGTCACCAATCGATAAGGGAATTTGAGATTTCAATTTCCACTCATTCAGCTTTACGCATACATCATTGATTATTTTACTCAAAGATTATGTGTGGAATCACTATTCATTTTCTTATGTAATAATTTCCACTCCCCTTTCTGTGGATATACTTTTGATACACATAATCACTCAATTTATAATTTCTCAAGTCGTCTATATGAACTTGATAAGAGTAATTTTAACTCCATCTCTATTTGCTGAGTTAAATATCCAATTCATTGGTGTTGTCTTTACAAGAATATATTTTAATGTCATCTGATTGATTTACAATAAATATCCAATAATATTGAGTGTATTTTTATTTGTTATAGATAATTCTATAGTTTATTTATCCTTAACCTAAGGATACAGTCTTTATAAGATATTTCATCTCAAAATATATTCCATTAAGACTTATTTTTTTATACACCAAATCACTTTTATATGGTGTATATAATGTACTTTGACATAGTATTTCATGAATCAATTTTATTCTCATGATATTATAATGTTTTTATTACTTCAATTATTTGTATTCATGTTTCAATCTTTTGGTTAGAAACTCTAACTAAATTATATTTTTTAAATGTTTTAATGATTTATTCTTAAAAATATTTCTCATTAATGTCCATGTTTTAAAAATGGTTTGAAGTATTTATTTATATGGACATTAATGTTTTAAAATTAATTTTTTAAATTTTAAAAGTGGCATGGGACACTATGATTCAAAAATCTACTTTTAAATGGCTTCTTGAAAAATTGTTTGAATTTCAAATGATTTCAAGAAAAAGGGGGATATTTATCTCTAATATTTTTGATGATTATTATCTTCTATGTCAATATCCTTCATTATTCTCGATTGAGGTTAATATGATACATTAAAATCTCTTATATTGTATTTAATGTGTTACTTTTCACTATGGATGTGCTATTTTTATACCATTCATGGTTTGTGGTTAGTGTATTGACATTTCTTATGAAAGTTATAATATGAAAGTTTATGTTATGTTTCAAACATTTCATATGAGGAATGCATCGGACTTAGTATGTGATGGGTGGAGCCCACTATAGCTCTTCGATGCATCGGTAGGTCTCATGAGAAAAACTTGTGTCTTGGCACAAGGCCTTGGCTAAGTGGTCGTGATAGTCTGTCATTATGCATTCCATCATTATCAAAGTGGTTATTGATATTGCATTTGATCATTCGACTAGTAGAATATCCATGTGAATAAGTAAATGGAATTATTTGATTTTATATTTTCCATATTATGCTAAAGTTCAAGTTTAAAAGGCCTATGTTCTAGTCTTATACACTACCTTAAATGTTTATGCTTATTTATGAAAGTTTCCCTTATAATGTTATCCTTACTGAGCATCTGAGCTCACCCGTTTCTATGTTTTATTTTCCCAGGATGCAAAGAAGTATATTATGACTGACCTCCTGGGATATTATATGGGATATTAGTGTTGTATATGGAGACAATGTTGTTGTAGTTTTCCATTTTATGATGAAATGTAAACCTTAGGAATGTATCTAGTACTTCCAAGGCTACTAAACTAATCAGTCTTTCAAGACTTGATCTTTTATGATCATGCCAATGATAAATAATAATGCACCGACCCTAGGATTCTAGGGTCGGGGCATTACAGTTGGTATCAGAGGAAGTTTAGTACAAACCGTGGAAATAATATTTAGATAAACTCTGATTAGAGCACATAGACCTAATATGGACTTTGAGGATTGGTATTGATGAACATCCTAAAATTTTGGTATTGTATAGATTTTGTGTATTTTCCGAGAAATACATCCATGTCTGGATATGAGCAGGTAGAGGTGGCTCGAACACAGATGTACGTAGAGGTAAAACCCGAAATCATCGATTTGAGATAGACTTGAATGGGAACTGGTGCACGACAACAGGCCTTGCTGCACTCTAGTTTACGACACTCCTGGGGGATATGATTAAGATAATTTACATTTTTCTTACAAATCGATTTAAAGTATTTTAATATAATATGAGAATAAATGACCTTGGTTAATCCTAAGGTTTTTTGAATTAAGAATATGGTGTCATGATATTCTATAAATGATTTTATGTCTACTATTATTCAAATAATTATTTTTGGTTTTACTCAATGGATGGATTCCAAGGAAGTCATAGTAACATTGAGAATGATATACAAGGTGGGAATAGTGGTGGAAATGAGAAACAAAATGGAATGCTGATTGGCGTAAAAGATATCGTGTTCATGAGAAATCAGTTTTCCGAAAATATGATCAACAACATATATATTAACCAACTCCCGGACTCAAAAAGGACGAGAAAGGTGATGAATGTTGAGAGCTCCATCAGTGGAGACCATGGAGAAAAGAATCCTCAATTTCCATCATGCAGGAAATGTGGAAGGAGACACCCAGGAATGTGTCTCAATGGAACAAAGAAATGCTTTTCATGTGGGAAATAAGGACATAAAGTGAATAATTTATGAGGAAAAATGAAGAGTACTATGGAAGAAATTAAAAATGGTCCCAAGAATCCATTTACAGTCATTTCACGTAAATTTAGGGGACTTGGACATTAACTGAGTTAATGCCCTATTCTATAGGATATTTTCTTTGTCACAAAAGATGCTATGTGGAAATAAATGTTTGGATAATTTTTTAAATGTACTAGTACTCCTAGTTGATGGGATTAATTTGGAATATTTTCTCATGTATTTGTAACCCTGCAGTTTTTCATGTGAAAATGATATTTGAGGAATACTTATCTTTTCTCTTTTGAATATAGTTACATATAACCATTTGGTTGTATATGATCATTGGGTTTGAAGCAATTAAAAGTTAATATATTTTGGGACGAAAATGCAAGGTATGATATGACATTTGTGGTGAAATTATGTTATGCTTATTTTGAGGAATTTATCTCATTTTGGTAATTTAATAACATATGGTTTTAGAAAAAGGAGAACACATAGACCGTGTGACAACACGTAGCGTCAGTAAAAGCTGTGGAAATCAAACCCACAACCAAAGTGATATTGAGATTTATCACCTACCACTAGACTACGTGATGTCCCTGATTAGTGTGACTAATTTTTTAAGTTAAATGATTTTATTGATCAATAATAAGTTTATTTGTGATATTATGTCTTATTAAATGAATACCCTTAGTATAGAAAAATGATTCGGTGATTAAGTGATAAAAGTTATTTTGGAAGATGTTCACTTTGATGGGAACTCTATATGCCCAAGGAAAATAGAATACAATGGGATTTCATTTTAGGAGTAATGGTGGAGTTTTATCTATGCTTTTATTGTGGATTTATAGTGATTTGGGTTATTTATAGAAATGATTAACCAATAATAGAGAATATGTTATTTGGTTAATGGCTTTTAAGTATGTGACTTTAAGAGTAGTTGATATCATTTGGAGTTAAACTTTAACATGGAAGACTACATAATGAAATTATAATAAGTTTTGGGTTTCAATATTAGTTTTGATTATATTGATGGATTTTACGGACAATTGTTTACTGAATGGTATTTATTTAACTTTTGGGTATTGTTGGTTTAGTTTTAGAAATTAAGATTAGTGTTTCTTTCCCTATGGGAATATCCTTTTGGGGGATCATCAGATATTATACTAACCATTTTGGTTTTTATTAATCTCTAAAGACAAGGTAAATATATAGTTTATCCTTCGTAGATCATGTGATTCTATATAAGTTTATTTTAACTCTTCTAGTATGACCATGTCTTCTTGAATACTCATTGTTTAAAAAAAAGCGTTAGTGGTAGAAGTTTATTAAAGAATGAAACTCTACTAAATAAGTAAGTATATCTCTTTATGTTCTTAGTCAATATCCTAAATGAATTCCTCATCTTTATTTAATGTAACATAAAAAAATGTTGTCTGTTTATTTTTTCTACTGGGAGACTAATGACCATTTTTTCCATCACAAGTTTGTGGTTTTCTAGTTGTTAAATTTCTATTTATCATGTTTTCTATCCCTCTCCATCAAAACTTAACACGTATTTTATCATCCATATCCATGTTTTTCTTCATGGAATCCTAGTATGGGTTATCTTGGGTGACCTTTGTACTTCCCTTTCTTTCTTTTAAATTGATAGTTTTATTGAATATTTTTTCGATGTGAGAATTTCTATTATATTCCCAAGACCAATTTTAAAAATCCCGAGGATGTAATTTTTTGAAGGAGGGGATAATTTAACACCCCAATCTTCCATGGTACGCTTCTTATTGAATAATACAGTAGCATTTGTTGTACGTAACTTCGAGTTCTAACACACCACAACCAATCAAACTAGCCATTATGAATAAAAATACCCACTTTTTGAAATTTTATAAATTTTATCTTACAAAATGGACTGCATTTTTGGATTTGTAATATCAAAATTAGATTAGGGTGAATTTTAGGTACATTTCTGATAACTTTTATATTTTGATGAATAGTGAAAATTACTAAATTGTAATTAAAAACAACTTTTTTAATCGAAATAATTAATAGTGATAAATTATGAATTTCAGTGATATAATTAGATTATATTTTTACCATTTAATCCAATGTTGGACATTGAACATAATTTCACATTTAAACTGGACATAAGCAAGTGCCAAACTTATGATAGTTATTAGTTCTTAAAAACACGCTTTTTTGTTTTGACAATGGGAATTAATTTTAAATTAATATCTGCCACTTCTTTGTTTTGAATTTATAAAAATGTATTTCATATTTAGAATCAGGAGGTCCAAGTTTTTCAAATAGGTAACTTTTATTTGTAAAATTTTTGAATAATTACTTCGGTAAATATTTTATTTATCATGGTTAAAGGGAAAATCCATTAAATAAGGGTAAACAATTAATATTATAATAATATTAAATTACCCTAAAACATGTCCTAAACTTATTGGAAGATACATGTCTGGTCATGGGAATCTTTGGGTCGATTTTTGGACCCTACGGAGCCACTAGTAATTGATAATGACACTTTATTAATTAAGGTAAAGTAAATACAAAAATAACATAAACATATATCATTTAGAAAAAAAAATTACATTGGGTCATATATGTTATATTTTCAACTATAAATATTCATTAGAAAAATAAAAATATTTTATACATAATGGTAATTTATTTATAATTTTTATGCATTGAATAATTAAATTTATTTTGGAAACAAAAAGGATGTAGTATTTTCCTTATTAATGAAAGAATCAAATAATTGGTATTATAAATGTTTAAATAAATATAATTTTAATGTTTTTAAGAAATAAACAAATTTTATTGTTTAATATGACATTTTAAGATTTCTTAAATGAATTTGGTTCGAATTAATAATGTTTTTAAGACTTTAATAAAAATAAAGTATTAAATAGTGTCAAAATTGACATAAATGAGTTTTTAAAAAAAATATTATATTATTAATTGATATTCTATTCCTAAAAATCTAAGGTTCGGCCAGAGGACATATATAATGATAGAAGTATTATTAATGGACTACTTGGTGGGCTCTTGGATGTATATAGTATTTTTTTAACTATATAATATAATAATAAAAAGAGACATGGTAAATATCAAACTATTTAACTAAGAGTTAAATAAAAAAGATAATGTTAATATAGTGACCCAAACTTGTCTAAAACCTATTGTTTGAGTGGGTTTAGACAATTCCCCACCTGAACCATTAAATAATACACTTTGGAGCCATTATAAAACGAATATTAATTTATTATAAAATAATATTTCTATCTTTTCCTAAGGTGCTCCTCACCCCTCTTATAAAAGGCCACTCCCCCTACTCAATAATTCACACCTTAAAACCATTTTGTCTCAGCCAAACCCTCCCAAAATATACATTCAACTTCTCTCACTTCATCTTAGACTCCCTCCATTGGTCAGAAAGCCATCTTAAGGAGCCCTTGTGATCAAATCATAAGGAAGAACCCGAAGAAGAGGTAATAAATTCCCCACCCTCTTTCATGTTCCTTTCTTCTTCCACTTCTTCTTTTTTGGTTATTTAAATTATAAATTAATAACTCTACTATCATCTATATATTGTGATTTTATTATAGTTATGTTATAACCATCTTCATTATTCTATCCATCTTTTGAATGACATGTCACCATACATGCGTACGTACGGATTACCGTCTCCACTTCATGGTGTAATTGTTATTCAATAAATTATTATATGAATGGGTATAATAATGATGTGTAATTCATGTAAATAATAAATATAAAATTATAATTATTCTGTATATATGATATACCATCCAATTATATATTATTTTAATATCAAAATTGTGATATTGTCGCTCATGCTTACGTAGAGATTACAGTCTCCACAAAAATGATGAGATTCATTTCCCATCGTATCCATTCAAGAATAAATTTCATTTGATGATTAAAAATAAGGTTTAGAGAAATTATATAATTCTGGATAGTAATAAGATATATCTCATCCATAACAAATATGGCTCACATAACAAATTATATAAAGGAAAACGAATCCGTTAACACATGAAACGATGATAATACTAAGATATTATTAAGAAATCAATGTTAAAAGATCATATATGATATCATATTAATGTATATAATTATTTTATAATTCAATAAAAATTATTTCACCATTATACAGGAGGTTATCCTACGCTTGACCAAGGAAAAAGTACAATGTAAGGGGTTTCTTATCTCTCTTTTAATTCCGTGAGAATTCCATTGTTCACCACTTATTTATTGAATGTGGTGTGTGTACTACCCATGATTTTATTCATTGTGTAATATAATTTAATTTATTTATATTTACATCATAATTGTATGATCCTTCTTTCATGGTTGTATGTTTTTCAAGTCACCAAATAGATAAGGGAATTTGAAATTTCAATTTCCACTCATTCGACTTTACGCAAACTTCATTGATTATTTTACTACAAGATTATGTGTGGAATCAGTATTAATTTTCTTATGTCATAATTTCCACTCCCATTTATGTGGATATACTTTTTATACACATAATCAATCCATTGATAATTTCCCAAGTCATCTATATGAACTTGATAAGAGTAATTTTATCTCAATATCCATTTGTTGAGTTAAATATCCAAGTCATTGGTGTTGTCGTTACAAGAATATGTGTGAATGTAATCTGATTTATTTACACTAAATATCCAATTATATTGAGTGTATTTATATTTTTCACACATATTTTTGTCATTGATTTATCCTTAACCTAAAGATATAGTCTTTATAAGATATTTCATCTCAAATTACATCCCATTGAGAATTCTTTGTTGTTATACACCAAATCAATTTTATATGGTGTATATAATGTACTTTGACATAGTATATCATGAATCACACAATTCTAATGATATTGAAATTGTTTTATTTCCTCAATTATTTGTATTCCAATGTCTCTCTTTTTGTTAGAAACTCTAACAAAAATATCATTTTTAAATGTTTTAATGATTTAATCTTCTAAATCGTTCTCATTAACGTACATGTTTTAAAAATGTTTTAAATGATTTATTTATATGGAAATTAATGTTTTAAAATTAAAACTATTTTTAAAAGTTTCAATGTGGTATGGGACACTGTGATTCAAAAATCTACTTTTAAATGGCTACTTGACAAATAGTGTGACTTTTAAATGATTTCAAGAAAAAGGGGGATATTTCTCTTTAATAGTTTTGATGATTATTTTCATCTATGTCAATATCCTTCATTATTTGCGATTAAGGTTAATCTGATACAATAAAATCTTATATATTGTATCAAATGTGATATGTTTGACTGTGGATGTGCTCTTTTAATATCATTCATGGTTTTTGGTTAAAGTATTGACATTTTGTATGCTATTTATAAGACAAATGTTTGTGTTATGTTTTAAACTTTTCATATGAGGAATGAATTGGACATTTATGTGACGGGTAGAGCACGCTATAGCTCCTCGATGCATCAGTAGGTCTCATGAGATAAACTAGTGTCTTGGCACAAGGCCTTGGCAAAATCTTATTTGTAGTCCTGGAACAAGGCCTTGACTATGTGGTTATGATTGTCTAGTATTATGCAATCCATCATTATGAAAGTGGTTTTTTATATTACATGTGATCGTTCGAATAGTATAATATCCATGTGATTAATTAAATGGAATTATTTTATTTTGTATTCTCCATATTATGCTAAAGTTCAAGTTTAAAAGGCTTTTTTTCTAGTCTTATACACTGCCTTAAAGGTTTATGATTATTTATGAATGTTTCCACTATAATGTTATCCTTATTGAGAATTTGAGCTCGCCCCTTTCTATGTTTTATTTTCCAAGGATACAAAGAAGTATATTATAACTGACCTCCAGGGATAGTTTTTGGGATCTCAGTGTAGTCTATGGAGACAATGTTGTTGTAGTTTTCTATTTTATGATGTAATGTAAAACTTATGAATGTATCTATTACATCCAAGGATACTAAACTAATCAGTCTTTTGAGACTTGATATTTTATGATCATTCCAATGATACGTAATAATGCATCAAACCTAGGATTCTGAGGTCGGGGCTCTACATAAGACATATGAATTTTTTTGAAACCGTATAGATGTCCCCATAGACCAAGAAAGGTCATGGGTAATCTTTGATTGAGGTTCATATAATTCCAAAAACATGAGTCTTCCTAGGAGTGACCATTTGTGGTGGTTCTTGACTAGGAAGTGTCCAATGCACATTTGGCCTAGGGTATTCTATACAATACTTCCAAACCATGCCGCAACCCATTTTAAAACCCAATTTATATTTTGTTTTATTTTTTTTATTTTCCCATATATTCATAAATTGAATTTTATATATCCCCTCCCCTCTCTCTTGTCACGTAACACCCCTCCCCTTTCTCTCTACATGGATGCCACCCCCTCTCTATGAATGGTTCTCTTAATTTCTTAGAGATTCATAGTCATTCCCTTCTATTAAAGCTTCCTTTTCCATCATTTTTCCATTTGATGGAACATCCCTCTCCCCATCACCCCTCTTTGAATAGCCACACCCTAGTGTTCTATATGGGATGATTTATTAAGTCTATTTCCTTCCTAGGGTGTTAATTATTCTCTTATGATGTCTTCATGTGTATTTTGGGATCCACCACACATGAATAATAATTTAGGTCCTTCTCTATTCAACCACTATCATTTGAGGTTTGAATTCATTTTCCTTTTATGGACCAATTTTAACTGAGGGATTTTGTGTTATTTAGTTTCCTCTTGGGTTTATAGGGTGTCTTATGGCTCTGTTAAGTCTTTAAAACATATACACATGTATTCATATATATAAATTCCCTCCTTGTACTTATTCCCTAATGTGGAGGGAATATATTAATTGGATTATGGGGAGTATATATATATATATATATGAGAATATGTGATGTCGTAATCAAAGAAGGAAATGAGTTATTATGTGTTTCATCTAGGACTTATTCTTTTTTAGGGTCGTGTTTTGATATATTTTACTCTTTTGGAAATTATAATGTTCATGTTCTTCGAAAATATAATTTTCATGCATGTATAAATATATGTAATATCCATATGATGTTTTGAAACCATTTGGTTGTGTTTTTTCTAGGCATAGATGGGTTTTCATGTGAAATACATGTTCTTTTTTTGAAATAGAATGTTTACATAATGAGTCGTTATTCAAATGACATTGGGGATTTTTTAATTTCTTTATAATTGTCTGTTAGGTTATAACCAGATTTTTATTTTAAATGAGTGAAATTAGTTTTTAAAGGTAATTTAATTTTAAATTGAGGTGTTTAATTAATTTAAATTTAAATGGGTTATTGTATTATTTAAAATGATGATTTGGAATGTGTTCTTGGTTTAACCAATATGTAAATACCATGGTGACGTTATGAAAAAATGTTTGATGTAAATCAGTGGCCTATGGAGTTTTTATTAGTTTCAATGTGGGAATCCCTTATTGGGGTGGGGGGGTGGTAGATTTGAAATGTTTTAATGAAAAATTTAGTTTTATTTGACGTCTTATAATAGGTATGATGTGTTTTATGAAAGGTTAAAGGGTGATTTTAATTATTAGAGATCTTTTAACATTAAATTCTGGTTTTACACTTTAGTTTTTAAATGATATGTGTGAGAGACACCCTTTGGTTTCGCCTATTTTTTTTTACCATGTGTGTGGATTGTGATATTTATGTTATGCTTGTTCTACCCTTGTGTGTGAATGATCTTGTTTAGTCTTTATTAATGTTATGTATTTGGGGATATTAATCAGTAGGTGTTATGGGTGAGGGTATTTATATATGTTTCTTCTGTGTTATATTTGGATTGTTTTTTTAGTGCCTTACGTATTTTATATTAGTCATGGGAACCGATATACTAGGTGGGAGTCTTAATCTCTACTATACTATGGAGCAGCAAAATACTAGTGGCCCCTCTACTATGAAATAGAGCTATATTTGGTGTTCCATATGATGAGGTTGGAACAAGACACTCAGATGGGTTTTTGTTAGAATTCAATATATGGTGACACATTTTTTTTGAGCGAGTCTATAATATCCACACATTTAGTATCCTAGGGTAGATCCTATGACACACTAGATTTAATTACAAGTTATTAAATATAGATTCATATTTTTTATATTATCACCCACTATTCCATTATTTTGGAACCATTCTTGTTTATTTTTAATTGTTATATGTCTGTGATTTTTGGGGCATAATTTGTTTTATGTGACCCGTGTGACATTGTGGAATCATTTTCATTGAAAAAAACTAGTTTTAACATATGTTTTAAAACCTATTTTCAATTTATATTCACTTATATGGGTGATTTAATGTGGATTTCAAAATACATATATAGGTTTTAGTGGTTACTTATTATTGATATATGATTTTAAATTGGGTTGTTATAATTAAATAGAACATGTATTTTTGTTTTTATAAATGATACATGTGCATGTTAATTTTGTAAATTGAAAAGGAATGTGGATTTGTTTTCAAAACATGTGTTTTTTGATTTTTCAAACAAAGAGAAATTTTTTGGTGGTGAATGATGGAATTATTTTTATTTTTATATATGGTAATTATAGAAAATTTATTTTCAATTATTATTTTTAAATTAAGTTATTGAATTATATTAGGAGGAATAATGATTTTTTTTGGAAGGTTGTGATGACCTACTAGAATTTTTAGATCAATCCTATATCATTTCAGGTTTTAGGTTCTAAGTTGGTTATTATTTCTTCATCATAGTCATGGGGTTTATTGGGTGGTGGTTACACATGAGGTCATATGGATGATTTTATAGCTTTATTTTATGTTTTTTTGTTCTATTATAGTTATCTTTACTAATTTTATTCCTATTTATTTTATTTTACCTATTTCATTTATTTATTTATCTTTTATGTATCACTATTTTGGGTAACGTCATTCCTTAAGGGATTCATATGATTTCCATGAACTAGTTTCTATCCCATTGGGATCGAGAATTCCCTTCAATCTATGGGGTGGACTATGATGGGTTCTAGGTTGGATGGATGCCAGGTCCAGTTCATTATATCATGCATGACTACCCTACTACATAATTTTAAATAAATTTAACCATATGTTTCTATTATGGGACCTCATTCCATGAGTAGAGGTTTTACATCATGACCAGTATTTTCCTCTAGTATATAGTTCTATTCTATAGGCATTCACATCTCGGTAGGGTGCATGACACGAAAATCATGGCATTATTAAAACGTTTCAGGACATGAATGGTGGATTCCAACTAAGAATATTTCTATGTAATCAAAATATTTAACGTAATTCTAAGTTTTACCCTTCATGATACAAGAGTTGTTTTGGGGTATTTGTTTCACCATTTTCAATGAAACAATGTAGATGAGAGACCAAATATCTCCACTATATTTTATATGAATTTAGGGATTTTCCTTGTCAATTTTATGGATAATTTTTCTAGTAATGTCCCTTCATATTATATCCTATCTTCTTATTTTCATCCCCCTTTTTATTTTCCAATGATGGTGATAGATACTTTGGGTTGAATTTATCTTGAAATTTTATAGGGGTTCATTTTTATAAGGACTTTTATTTCCCTCTTGGTGTTCATCAAATATTTTTGGTGGTTGTATACATATATTTGTAGAAACAATGAATTATAAGTGGTTATTTCTACTTTTTAATCATTTCTTCACATATAATAAAATTATTGAGTTTTCTATTATTGTTCTCTTATAAAATCAACCTTGTTTTGGATGTTTTATCAAAATATTATACCTATAAGTTGATGTTAATTAAAGTCAATCATTAATTTTAGTTAAATTCCATGCATTTTATATTTTTATGTATGGTTACCAAAATAGTATTAATTTCATGTGGTTGATAACATTTTATATGTGTTTTCTTCTATAATTTATATATTAAGTGATGTTTTGGATGGTTAATGTTTCAGTGTTGGTTGTTCCCCTAGTTAGGATATTTTTGGATGGGGGTTACCTTATTGTGGCTTATGTTAATTTTTTTATATTCTCTATTTTTTTGAGTATGTTCAATTGAATTGAATAATATTTTGGATGATAGTATGTTTACTATAATAGAATAGATTTATATATGGGTTCTTATTATTTTAAAATTTATTAAATAAAGGATTTCCAATGTGGTTTCTAAAACAATACCCTGAATCCTATATGGTATTTTTGAAATCATATTTAATTGAATAAATATATTTTCTAATGGTTTTGAAATAAAATTTTATGGAATTTGTATCAATTATGAAAACTATGGTCTAGTTGGCACCTATGTATAAAAAGGTTTTCGAAATAAAATTCTCCCTTACACTAAGGCTGTTTTATTGGATTACTAGAATTAAATATATGTGAATTGATATTTATGTTTCAATGTAAATATTTTTTGGGATTATATAAGAGACATACTTGAGGTTAATTGATGGGTTATGATTTTGAATTTAGTTTTATATCATCTCTAACCAATTAACATACCTAAATCCATTGTATATTAGTGGTATTTTGAGATATAATTATGATCTATTCCTGACGATTATTACTATATACCCTATAATGGATTTAATTAGTCCATAGGGGTGTCAACCAGTGAGGCTAGGTTAGATCAACTTGGAAGTTATAGAATGAGAATGAAATGATTGGATAATATATGGTTCCAACATGGTATTACTAGTACCATCTCATTGGTCTTCTAATAGATACATAAGATTATATATACTTTTCTTAAAATAATTAACCAAATACAAGTTTTTAGTTCACTATGATTATAAATAATATTATTTATGGGTTAATTATATTATGTTGAAATTATTTAACTTCCCTAGGATTTTTTACTATTCCTTCATTTTCTGTAATTAATTTCTTTCCTTTTACTATTTCTACATATGTTCTTGACTTGTTCCATTAAATTTTTTACTTTATGATTTATTTTTATTTAACTATTCAACCTACATTATGGACATTTGGGTTCGTCTATTATAATATTGGATATAATTTTTGAAAATGGATATCTAAAATATTATTTCAATGTGTTTTAAAGTGATGTTTTTCAAATTCTTTTTAAAATCTTCTTACTGGTTCAAAAAGTTGTTTCTTGATATCCATTTTAAATTTTATGTAAAAAATAAATAAATAATATACTTATAATTATTTGACCAAAAACTAGTAAATTTTTTATTTTTTCAAAAATTAAAAGCATTGATTTTATATTGATTACCTTCTATACTATTATGCTCACACCCAGAACATGTCACTATGTTTCGCTTGACCCAATATTGTTTTAAGGATTAATTTAACTTCATGATCATGCGTAGAGGTGTGTAATGTTGTTTTTGATAGATAGATACCAATTGGTCACAATGAGATCATTCCTGGTAATTTTATATAGTTTTTCTACTTTTAGTCATATAGGTATCATCCATAAAATCCAATGTTTTACTCGGTTATGTTTATCCATATTTATTAATTTTGGAGTTGGATGTGGATGTTTATTTCTAGTTAATAATTTTCAATTTTGTCATTAGTCTATTATTACATATTATTCTGTACATAGATCTATTTAATATGAGTTTTTCATGCCCAACCATCGAGTAAAAGTTATATGTTTTATTTTTTATTGGGTTAAATCATTCCTAGTGTATGTACATTTGATGCCCAGAACTAGTTTTTAACATGATTTGATTAAGAGTACCACTTAGCTTATTCCATGAGATGTTTCGTGTTCCTAGTTTATAGGTGTCCTTGGTTGGATTTTTACACTACTTAAAATAATTTTATCATACACTTAAGAATTACATAACAATAATAGTGATTCTATAATTGGGTTTAATTAGATTCATGTGTACATTATTCAATATTTCCCTAAATTAATGTTCATATTCTTGTTTAAATGTATTATTATTAAAAAGAACCATACCAAAAATAATTAATATTTCTAAAATTAATCACATTTAATTCTAAATTTGAAAGTAAATCCATCCATCCATTGACAGGGCACAAAAATTATTCCCTTAGTTACCATTGCCACAAATGAAAATTTTATAAAACAAAAATCATTATAATTAGTAAATTGAGATGTTAGTATCCTATATAAACAATATCTATTGTCGCTCCATTAATTGATTTTATATCGACCTCACCATTATTAATCTTTCACAATCTCACTTATTAATATATTTGAAAAAAATGTGGGAACCATAGGCTATGTCAAATTACCAATATATATAAATGGATGGTTTTCACATAGTTACCAATGTACATAAATATTCCCCCTATATCTTCATAGTTGTACAATTCTTATTATAATGTTCCTACTTTAAAAACTAACAAAATATTACATTCTTCACATTATCCTTCCTTTGGAACATTAACTTCTTCAAAGGGTGTTATGAAGATGGATTCGGTATTCAACACAAATTTTAAGGTTTTCCCTTCCCTTTACAATTCATCACCATAAAGAAATAATTTTTTCCATGATTCCTACATTTTCCCTCATGGTGAATCCATTTTAAGATATATGGGAGTATATTTACTATGTTGTTCATGACGTAATTTGTAATAAATATTATTAATATTTTGGAAGGTATGGAGGGAATGAGGTTTGTGTTCAATTCCTTGGTCGTTTAAATCTCATAATTTTCAAAGGACGATAATTTTATCATCATAACTACATTATTTCTAGTTATAAATACTTATACTATCATTCATATAGAGTGTGGCATAGAGATTTCATTGCACTATTTAATGGATTTCACTTAAATGTTGTAATAGCGATAATGGAACACGTAATAAGTATACATGTCTTTTTGATAGCTCTAGATATAACTATTCATGGATGATCATACAAGGCGTTGAAAATGAAATTCATCATCCATGTTTTTCTAGATGAAAATGTTCTCCTTTTCACTTTCTTCCCGATATGGATCAATTGGAATAGTGGATTCCATTACATAAAACCTCTTTTCTCTGTATAGTACAATGCTCAAGTGCCTATACCAACCTTGGATGTTAGAAGTGATAATGAGATTATATATATCTATAAAATATTAGAGGGAAGGTTATTTGGTCTTGTTTACTTCTATTTTTTATATCAAATAAAATCACATTTTATTACATTATCTTAATTACCAATTATGAAATGAAAAATTTATTTAATTAATATCCCATTATTTTATAAAATCCAAATAATCCGCACTGTAAGATTCAGGGTATCCTGTCACATGAATATTTTAGTGTAAATGATCCATATTTACTTTATCATAAATGATAATATGACTATTAAAATTACTCAATGTTATTTATGACAAATATTAATTGTATATGTAATAACTTATAACTCCTAAGTCTTTTTCATTGGACCAAATAATTCAAAAACCATAAACATCGATTTTATAAATGATTGACAGATTTTTTTATTAGGTGGTCTAATTTTATAAAAAATAATACCAATTTGGTTAATTTGAACCAATATCATTATTAAGTATGCTTCATAATTTAATGTTCCTATGATTATGAACCAATCAAAACATTAAATATGGTTTCATTCTAACTCTAAAAACTGAATTTTTTATCTAAAATACTAATTTTAATGAGGGTTTTTTTACTATATGAAAAAATATTATTAATTTTATTCTTCAAAAAGATATTAATATTATGTTGAACCTACATATTTAATTTACTAGGAATAATAAACTAATTCACCACCATTAATTTTATTTTTTGTCTTAAAATTCTTATTAGTGTATATTTTGTGTGATTATGTTTATTAATCCAAATAATCCTTGAGGAAATAATAAATAAATAACCATACATTGATGAGATAAAATAATAGTGTGATATGATCATGAGGTTAATTATACTTGTTAGTTTTCCAAGGGATGATAAAAGGGATACTACATCACTCAATTATTCTTTATATCTCATTGGTTGGATTCACCTTGGATCTATGCAAGAAATATCCTTCTTTCTAAGAACATAAATATATATAAATTTTAACTCACCTCTAAGATAACAAAACCATGGTGTTAGGGATATAGATAATAATCAATGGATATGTATCCACTTGCATAAAAAATGAGATAGGAATGATACTTGGGTCATCATATTTAATTGATCAATAAATATCACATAAAATATTGTAACATGTAATGAAATTAAATAATTAAATTCAATAATGGAATATATTGTTCAAAGATAATGATAAATCATAACATGATATGAATTTTCATTTATAATTCTTAATATTAATATAATTTAATTATAATTAATATTATTTAGGTATAATTAATTAAATAATTTATATATTAATTATTAAATATATTAACTTAATATTTTATCCTAACATTCATTGATATATAAGAATGTCTTTGTTAATAATTTTCCTCAAATTATAAAAATATATTTTTCTTAAAATTATTTTAGTGCGTATATTGTATTTAGGGCTGTAAAACATAATATTATCAGTAATATTGAAATAAATTTTTTTTAATATATTAATTAGACATCTTGTACTACTAGTCCAATGTTTTTTATAAATTTTATGTACAATCCTTTTTATGTACTATATACTAACAAAACATTTAATTTCACAGTTCATGTTACGATATAGATTATGTGATGTTCCTTTTGTCAAACCATGTAGTCCTCAATGAATATATGTCAACACATTATTACATAAATATATTTACAATGTATCAATCCCAATTCATGTAATGTAAACTATGATTATGAAAACCATTATAGGTCATGTAGTTCCTAAATTTATTCCCCACTTGTAACACCACATTATGACCATCTCAATATGTTGAAAATCACTTTGTGTTTATTGTTCATGGGTTAATATGTGTTATAGTGTGTGTACATTTTATTTAATTATATTTTAGTAAATATTAGGCCACATTTCATAGAATAAATGCAATAATTTTCCTGTAATAAGGCCACATATTGACCAAATGACATTGTATGAATTATATAATGTGTTTAATATTCTTTTGTTAGACAATATATACACCTTATACATGTTTTATTTTCCTTATTAAAATATGTGCCATGTATATGGTCAATATATATTGTATAATGGTATTTCAAAATAATTCACACAAGAATGAACTATTTATAATTTTAATTCTTTATGTGAGTTGATCATGAGTTTATAACATGTAATTTTATCATTACATAACATGTAACAATTTTAGAAATCCATTGAAAATGGATCCTTGAAATGGATTCACAGTTTATTATTTGTTTTTTCATATTCCTGTAATAAAAACATAGATAAATATATTATGATAACTGTTGGATTAAGAATACCAATCAACATATCAAAACTAATAAAGCTTCATATGCAATTTATTGAATAATTTATAAGTAATTATAATCTAAAATGTGATCGCTTGGATACCATAGGAAGTCTTATAATCATAGTTGAAGTGCTTTTCATGTGGTATTTTTTTCTTTTTAATTGGGTTTAATAGATAATATTCAATCTACATGATAAATTAAACCCTAAAACCTCGTCAAGAGAATATATAATATTAAATTTAATACTAATTTAGAAAATCAATTGTTGTACCCCTCTCTCTTGGATTTTAATCATCACAATCACTCTCATCGTGTTCTAACTTGTTTTCAAGTGTTTTGATGCTAGGAAAAATGTTTCCCAGGAGTTGGCCCAAGAAGGCTGATAGTGGACTCTCTGAGTCCACCGGCCAACCGGTGGATTCCCATCGGCCAGCCGATGGTCTCTGGCAGAAGCATTGCTTTCTTCCAGAGCCACCGGTCATCCGGTGTTAACGCACCGGCCAGCCGGTATGGGCACCGGCAAACTGGTTCTTGCCCACCGGCCAGCCGGAGGACCCAGGCAGTAGGCTTTCCCAGTGCCTGGTGACACCGGCCAACCGGTGGATGACCACAAGCCAACCGGTGGAACCCAGACAGAAAGCCTGCTCTGTCTGGACAACCGGCCAGCCGGGAGCTTAGCACCGGCCAGTCGGTGGACCACCGGCCAACTGGTGAGACACCACCGGCCAGCCGGTATGCCCAGTCAAACTAGCTGTTGGATCACCGGCCAGCTGGTGAGACACCACCGGCCAGCCGGTGTGCCCAGTCAAACTAGCCGTTGGGCTTTGACCAGACTTGTACTTTTGACCCCCAACGGCTCCGGAAGCCCTCCAACGGCCATATTGAACTGTTTATGGGTATTTATCCTATAAATAAGAAACCATGGATGCCGGGAACACAACCGAAACATATTTTGATGTCTTGACACTCTAACGACAAATCTCCAAGGCCTCTTGTGATCCATTGCCATCCTTGAAGCTTGAGCTCCCTCTCCATCAGCTGCTCTCACACTTTTGGCGCTCAAGGCTTCCGTGTGTTTGTATTATTTTTTTCATTTAGTTCTTCATTGGGTTTGGATTAAAACAAACCTCTCATTTCCATTCTTTCTTTCAATTGGGTTTCTTGCTACAACCATAATAAGAAAGAAAGCTGTACGAAGGTGTTCTAGCCTACCTTAAAACGGCTAGTGGGTTTCTTGCTACAACCATAATAAAAAAGCAAGCTATACGAAGGTGTTCTAGCCTACCTTAAAACAGCAAGTGTGTTTCTTGCTACAACCATTAAAAAGCAATCTGACGTAATTAATCACTCAACGGTTCTTGTTGGGAGCGGAGACGTAGGCTTGGGAATTAAGCCAAACTCCGTTATCAAATTGTGTCTTGCCTTTTTTATTTCCGCTGCAATGATAATTGTTTTAAATTGTTAATTATTTTTTAAAAGGAAATTCACCCCCCCCCCCCTCTTGCCATCCTCTATGACCCAACATTTGGTATCAGAGGAGGAGTTTGTGTAATACCTTAACCGGTTACAAACTTAAGATCCTTAGTGATGGATAATTCCTCGCATGCTCCTGAAGGGTATTCTATGACTCGGGCTCCATTCTTTGAAGGAACCGATTACACTTATTGGAAAACTCGCATGATTACTTTTCTTAGAAGCATTGGTTATCCTATATATAGGATTGTAATGCAAGTCTATACTTTATCTAACATGGATGAGTCCAAATGGACCCCCGAAGACATTGCCAATTTTGAGCTTGATGGCAAAGCCATGAATGCTCTTCATTGTGGGCTAGACCGTAATGAATTCAACCGTGTTTCTACTTGCTCCTCTTCATATGAAATTTGGAAACTTTTATAAGTAAACCATGAGGGCACTAACAAAGTCAGAGACACTATATTAGACATGTATCGCGATGATTTTGAAAGTTTCACCATGCACCCACACGAATCAATTACTGAAATGTTTACTCGTTTTACTGACATTTGCAATGGAAGAAAATATCTTGGTGAGGATGTTTCTACAGAAATGATGGTCAAGAAGATTCTTTGGGTCCTACCAAGCTCATGGGCACCAAAGGTGACCGCAATTCAAGAAGCAAAAGATGTCAAGAAAAGGCCGATTGAAGAGCTCATTGGATCACTCATGACTTACGAGATCACCATGAAGAGGCAAGCTGATAAAGAAGGTAAAACCTTCAAGGAGAAAAATAACATTGCTTTCAAAGCAAAGGAAGAAAGCTCCTCCGCTGATAGCGAATCCGAGATTTCTCAACTAGCAAGAAAAATGAGCAAATTCATGAAGAAAAAGAAGAACTTTCGAAGGGCACGAAAGGAAGAGCCCAAAGCGGAGAATGAAGTTACATGCTTTGAATGTGGAAAGAAAGGCCACATCAAACCGGAGTGATCCATTTTCAAGAAAAGGGTAAAAGAAAAGAAAAACAAGAAGTCTTTCAAAGCATCCACATGGAGTGCAAGTGATGACTCCATGTCTTCAAGCGATGAAGGTGAACAATGCCTAATGGCATTCGATGAGGTATAATCTTCCGACTCCTCTTCCTCATCTTCCTCTTTCAATAATGACATGTCCTATTAAGATCTCCAAAATGAGAGAGATCAATTAGAGGAAGGTTTTCATGAGCTTACCTCTAAATTTATGGCTTTGAAAAAGAAAAATAAAATTCTCATTTCTCAAAAAGAACAACTTCTCAAAAATAATGAGGAACTTACCCTTAAGATCCAAGATATTCCAAATGTTGATTCTTTGAATTCAACCATTAAAGGTATAAGGGAGTCTCTTTCCAAGTTCACCAAAGGTGAACAAAATTTGACCAAATTACTAGGTTCTCAGCGTTCGGCTAGAACAACACATGGACTTGGCTTTAACAAACAAGCCACTTCTTCTAGAGCACCCACTACTTTTGTAAGGGGGGGATCTCAATATAAATTCTGTAATTATTGTAAAAAGACCGGGCACATGATTTAAGAATGTGATTGTAAAAATTCAAGGTATGGAAGCCCCAAAACCATTACCTACTCGGATGAGTATTTTAGATGGCAACCCTCTAGAAAAATATGGGATCAAAAGTCTCTTTTAGATAATATTTCCGGACCCAAACTTATATGGGTACCAAAATCTATTCTCTCTTGATTTTGTAGGATAAACGCCAAAGAAGTAGGACTTCAAAAGGCTCGTGGTATCTCGACAGCAGATGATCGAGGCACATGTGTGGCGATCCCTCCGAGTTCAACTCCCTTGAAGAATTCGATGGAGGATACGTCACCTTCGGTGATAATTCAAAAAGCAAGATCATCGGAATAGGTACCATTGGATTTGGTAGCACCTCTTTCATTAAAGATGTTGTATTTGTTAAAGGTTTAAAACATAATCTAATTAGCATTAGTCAACTTTGTGATAGTGGTTTTTTAGTGAATTTTCAAAATGATTTATGCAATGTGTTTGATTTTCAAAACAAATTGATATTTTCTGCTTCCCATTTTTAAAATGTTTACATTATTGATTTAATGCCTTTAGCTAGCCAAAATGTTAAATGTTTAAGTGCTCTTGACAATGATTCTTGGCTTTGGCATAGAAGTTTGGGGCATTGTAGCTCTCATTCACTTCTAAAGTTTAATAAGAACAAGCTCATCCGTGACCTTCCTAAACTTAAGTTTAAGAAAGATTTGATTTGTGAGCCATGCCAACTTGGCAAGCAACACAAGTCTTCTTTCAAATCTAAGAAGGAAGTGTCCACTTCAAAATCTCTTGAGCTCCTACATCTTGATCTTTTTGGTCCTACCCCTGTAGAAAGTCTAGGTGGAAAATCCTATACCTTTGTCCTAGTAGATGACTTTTCTCGTTTCACTTGGGTTTTCTTTTTAGCTCATAAAAATGATGCTTGTAGAACCTTTTTGAAATTCTCTAGGAAAGTAGAAAACAAAAAAGGATATAAAATTATATCGCTCCGCAGTGACCATGGAGGTGAATTAGAGAACAAAGAATTCGATGAATTGTGTTCCTCTCAAGGATACAATCACACCTTCTCTGCCCCTAGGACTCCACAACAAAATGGAGTGGTTGAAAGCAGAAACCTAACTCTCCAAGAAATTTCTCAAGCCCTCCTTAGTGAATTCAACCTCCCTCAATTTTTCTGGGCCGAGGCAGTTAACACTCCTTGTTATACTATCAATAGAGTCCTTGTAAGACCCCTTCTTAAGAAAACCC
The DNA here is from genome assembly GCA_963277665.1 of Viscum album. Lineage (NCBI taxonomy): Eukaryota > Viridiplantae > Streptophyta > Magnoliopsida > Santalales > Viscaceae > Viscum > Viscum album. The sequence goes on from OY728166.1 coordinate 824,271,728, forward strand.
CCTATGAACTTTGGAAAGGCAAATTGCCTAAAGTTGGTTATTTTAAAGTGTTTGGTTGTAAATGCTTTATCCTTAACACAAAAGATAACCTAGGGAAATTTGATGTCAAATCCGATGAAGGTATTTTTCTTGGGTACTCCAACTCAAGCAAAGCCTATCGTGTCTTCAACAAACGTTCAAAAACCATCGATGAATCATCTCATGTCAAGTTTTATGAAAATGTTCCAAAACCCCATCCGGTCATTGAAGATGTTGAAGATAAGCTTGATAAACTTGAATTAAATGATTCCTCATCTCCTCTCAAGGAGGATAATGATCATGAACCTTCATTACCTTCTTTTCCTTCCACCTTGCCTAAGGTTTGGAAACCTTCTAGAGACCATCCATTAGAAAATGTTATAGGTGATCTTCAAGCCGGTACTCAAACTAGAAGATCAATCCTAAATGAGGTTGAACATCAAGACTTTATTTCTCACCTAGAGCCTCAAACCATTAATGATACCATTAATGATGAGAATTGGGTTCTTGCAATGCAAGATGAACTAAATCAATTCTCTAGAAATGATGTTTAGACTCTTGTTGAAAGACCCAATGATCATCCAATTATTGGCACTAAATGGGTTTTTAGGAACAAACTTGATGATCAAGGAAATATTACCCGGAACAAGGCTCGCCTAGTATATAAGGGCTATAATCAAGAATAAGGAATTGATTATGGTGAAACCTTTGCGCCCGTTTCTAGATTGGAATCCATTAGGATCTTGTTGGCTTTCGCCGCTCACTTAAATTTCAAACTTTTTTCAAATGGATGTTAAAAGCGCCTTTTTAAATGGTTTTATTTCAGAAAAAATCTTTGTTGAACAACCTCCCGGTTTTGAAGATCAAAAATTTCCAAATCATGTTTTTAAACTAATTAAGGCTCTATATGGCTTAAAGCAAGCCCATCGGGCTTGGTATGAGCGGTTAACAAAATTTCTTTTAGAAAATGATTTTAAAATGGGTGAAGCTGATTGTACCCTCTTTTTAAAACACTCTTCAAATGATCTTTTAATCGTCCAAATCTACGTCGATGATGTTATCTTTGGTTCTACCAAAGAATCACTTTGTACTGATTTTTCAGATTTAATGAGAAAAGAATTTGAAATGAGCTTTATGGGGGAATTGAAATTTTTTCTCGGTTTTCAAATCTTTCAAAATTCAAAAGGTATCTTTCTAAGCCAAGGCAAATACACAAACGAGCTCTTAAGTCGTTTTGGTATGAATCAAGTAAAGGAAATTAGTACCCCCATGAGTACTTCCTGTAAGCTTACGTTAGATGAAGTCGGGAAACCGGTTGATAACAAGCTTTATAGGAGTATGATCGGGAGTCTACTTTACCTAACTGCGACCCGTCCTGACATCATGTTCAGTGTTTTCCTTTGTGCTCGTTTTCAAGACAATCCCAAAGAATCTCATTTTAAATCGGTCAAAAGGATTTTTAGGTATTTAAGAGGATCCAAAAACATTGGTTTATTTTATCCTTCTAATACTTCTTTCGAACTTTCTTCATATTCGGATGCAGATTTTGGTGGATGTCAATTAGATCGAAAGAGTACTAGTGGAACCTGTCATCTGCTAGGCAAGTACCTTGTATCGTGGAGTAGCAAGAAGCAAAAATGTGTTGCTCTTTCTACTACCGAGGCAGAGTACGTAGCCGCTGGGAATTGTTGTGCCCAAATTATTTGGATGCAGCACAGTCTCTTGGATTATGGTCTTTCCTACGATCATGTCCCTATTCGGTGTGACAACACTAGTGCCATTAGTATTTTTAAGAATCCAATACAACACTCTAGAAAAAATCATATAGACTTAACGCATCATTTCCTTCGTGACCATTTTCAAAAAGGGGATATCACTTTGGACTTCATTTTTACTGATTTCCAATTAGCTGATATTTTTACCAAACCGCTCCTGGTTGAACGTTTTGATTTTATTAAGGGGGAGTTAGGAATGATTCGTCAATGAGAACTATTAAATATTTAACTCTTTTTTATTTTAATTATATTTTTTTGTTTATCTAATTTCTTCTCATTTTTTTCTTTTTCCCTCCTATTTTGATAATCCCAATGGGGGAGAAATTTCTCTATTTACTAGTTTCATATTTCAATTGATTAAAGTGGTCTTTTTAAAAGTTCAATTTTTTTTTAAAACCGGTAAGTTATTGATTTTGTTCCTTTTAAAAAAATGACCTATGGTAACAATTTCAAAATGACTCATTCTCTTTAGATTAAGATCATTTTCAATACATGGTACATCTCTTCAATTTTGAAATGATATCTAATATATTTTCATGTCCAAAATTGTTTATTTATGTTTTCAATTTGCATATCCTTTTTAAAGCTTTCTCTTTTGTGATTGTGATCATCAAAATAGGGGGAGATTGTTGTACCCCTCTCTCTTGGATTTTAATGATCACAATCACTCTCATCATGTTCTAACTTCTTTTCAAGTGTTTTGATGCTAGGAAAAAGGTTGCCCAAGGGTTGGCCCAAGAAGGCTGATAGTGGACTCTCTCAGTCCACCGGCCAACCGGTGGATTCCCATCGGCCAGCCGGTGGTCTCTGGCAGAAGCATTGCTTTCTGCCAGATCCACCGGTCAGCCGGTGTTAACGCACCGGCCAGCCGGTATGGGCACCGGCCAACCGGTTCTTGCCCACCGGCCAGCCGGAGGACCCAGGCAGTCGGCTTGCCCACTGCCTGGTGACACCGGCCAACCGGTGGATGACCACCGGCCAGCCGGTGGAACCCAGACAGAAATCCTGCTCTGTCTGGACCACCGGCCGGCCGGGAGCTCAGCACCGGCCAGCCGGTGGACCACCGGCCAACTGGTGAGACACCACCGGCCAGCCGGTGTGCCCAGTCAAACTAGTCGTTGGACCACCGGTGAGACACCACCGGCCAGCCGGTGTGCCCAGTCAAACTAGACGTTAGGCTTTGACCAGACTTGTACTTTTGACCCCCAACGGCTCTGAAAGCCCTCCAACGGCCATATTGAAGTGTTTATGGGTATTTCTCCTATAAATAAAAAACCATGGATGCCGGGAACACAACAGAAACATATTTTGATGTCTTGACGCTCTAACGACAAATCTCCAAGGCCTCTTGTGATCCATTGCCATCCTTGAAGCTTGAGCTCCCTCTCCATCAGCTGCTCTCACACTTTTGGCGCTCAAGGCTTCCGTGTGTTTGTATTATTTTATTTGTTTAGTTCTTCATTGGGTTTGGATTAAAACAAACCTCTCATTTCCATTCTTTCTTTCAATTGGGTTTCTTGCTACAACCATAATAAAAAAGCAAGCTGTACGAAGGTGTTCTAGCCTACCTTAAAACGGCTAGTGGGTTTCTTGCTACAACCATAATAAAAAAGCAAGCTGTACGAAGGTGTTCTAGCCTACCTTAAAACGGCTAGTGGGTTTCTTGCTACAACCATTAAAAAGCAAGCTGACGTAATTAATCTCTCAACGGTTCTTGTTGGGAGCGGAGACGTAGGCTTGGGAATTAAGCCGAACTCCGTTATCAAATTGTGTCTTGCCTTTTTTATTTCCGCTACATTGATAATTGTTTTAAATTGTTATTTATTTTTGAAAAGGCAATTCACCCCCCCTCTTGCCATCCTCTACAACCCAACATCAATTACCTCAAATGTGATAATAATCTCAATCAATATTATTTGTCTCTCTTTATGTGTTTCCATTTTGTTGGATAATCAAATTGAAGATTCCACTAGATATGTACAAACATGGTCTATGAATCTTTGAACCTAGTATTTGATTATCTTAGGTCTATCATGGTAGAGATAACAGCTTTAGGACATTCATTATTTGCTATCAACATATAGCTAATCATGCTCACTTTATTTTCTTTAGTGGATGGATGTGAAGAAATTTCTCTCAAATCTTGAGAGAATTATATGGAGTCTTTCATTATGCACAGAATGTCTCAAAACACTAAAAATGTTATAACATATAATTTATAGTATGGTTCGAAATAATTGATAGTTTCATAATATCCCTATATCAATTAATTAGTCTAAGTAATTCCCATGAGAAATTATTATATTAATATTTTAGTTATATAACATGTGCTAATTTAAATAAGATTTGCTGAATAATTAAATCTTTATTTAGTTTTTATTAAATAAAATTACACAATTTTCAATGACTCATTAATCCCCTATTGAATATTTAACCCACAATTAATAAAATATTAATTAAAATTTAATATTTATTCAATAAATAAATGAAAAATATATTTAATAAAATACATAATACATATTTTACGAACAAGTAAATTACTAAATAAATATTTATATATATCTATTCAGTAAATCGGTGAATAAATAAATATTTCTTTACTACCCTTTGAATAAATAACAATTGGAAAAAATTTAATCACGTTTTCTAAAGTAGAATATTACATGATAGAATTTATGCTATAAAATTTACATTAATAAATATAATTTACTAAATTGAGAATAATATTTAATCATCATATTAATTTCAATATAATTTATATAAATTTTAAATAATCCTAGTGTAACCCTTAGGAACTCTCTCTCATTAGCTATAACGATCTGAACAAAATTCCAATAATAATGTATAACACTACTTCAAGTAACCGATAGAGAATAAGCTTAATTTCACAATAAGGATTACACCCTCTATATCAATATCTCATCAAAAATGATTCCTACTCATTTAATCACAATATATTCTTTATTTTAATATCTTTAACAGTATTAAATTAACTCACTTATAAATGACCATTGATATGGAATTTGTACGACACGTTACATTCAATCAAAGGGCCACATTTATCTTATTATATAATTTAAAAAATTATAAATCATTTATTGAATTATAGTAATGTCAATTATTTTGAATGAAATAATATTCTACCTCACAATGTGATTAAGTTGTTGTTGTTTACATATATAAATAAAATTATGAGATTCATGGTCTAAATTAATAAGAATATAATGTCTATGGATAGATACAAACACTCAAGGATAGGAATATCCCATGTAAAATAATTTATAAGGAATTCCTATTGGTGAGTATGTCCTCATGACATCCATCTTTAGAGATCACTATCTGTTAAATTAATTAGAAGAGGCCTTGATGTATTATGCTCTTCCAACACTTGATATATAAACATCATATTATTCTCATGAGTCGTGTCTCATCTAGAATATTTGACATAAATTTAAATATATCTTTATAGTACCTATATGTTGTCAATATAATGAGAAACTGTTAAAAACATTTCATATAATACATATTTTAAGGCCATTATCCAATTAATGTTTTATATAAAAATAATAATTATGTCATGAGATATTTATTAATATACTAGTAATAAAATGTAAAATGATAGTTGATTCTATTTTAGTAATTCAAAAAATTTCTTAGAAATACAATCACAACATGAGAATACTTAACTCTTCATCGTATCATAACATATACTTGGTTATTAAAATATTTTTTTATGCTTCACTTATCAACAAATATTTAAACAATAATATTTAAACAAATAATGAAATATTTCTATAATTTGATTAAAAAGTATTACTATGTATGGATGGTGAGGAACGCCATCAAAAAATATAGTGACCAAAATAACCAAAATAAACCACACCTAAAAATTGGAGATGGTTACCCCAAAAGAAATATAGATTCATCATACTGAACATACATTTTTATACAGTTTTTATGATTTATTCCACCATTCATCCTATAGGGTATTTGAGTCATACCTCTCCCTTACTACTCTTATCATATTTCTTGTAATGACATGAAATTCTATACTATAAAAACATATGTTATTATTGATAACACGAATTACAAACTACAACCAATATAAATGAATGAGAACATGAAAAAATAACATTATTAACAAATCTATAATAAAAACAATGATTTCATACCAATACTATTTATTACCTTTGGATGGTAAATAATTAATATTACTTAATACTAATTTTATTCCAATAATTGTTTATTTCCTTATATATTATGTATTTTATTTTAAAAGGAATATGTAATAATTCTTAAAATTAATTTTGTCAAAAATTATTTTTTTAATTCCTCAAATAATATTTTGTTGAGTATGGATCTTTTTAAATGATTAATTTTTGTCGAAAATATTGTTTTAGATAATGTTTTAATTTATATGATGTTATGATTATTTACGAATATCATAATTTATTAAAAAAACATTTTATATAATAAAATATGTACTTTAGGAATAAAATTATTCATTTTAAATTATTCTTTGAATATATAAATCCCAATTCATTGATTTTTAGTGTAAAATTGTAATGCTACATTAATAAAAAAAGATATGGTGGTCCTTTATTCTATTTAGTTTATATGATGGTGAAATTATATTTCAGCTTTATCAACGAGATATATACCACTAATTTATTTTATAATTTACCCATATATGTGATAAAAAATATTATATATGGTAATATTATATTCTATATCACTCTTTAAACCTACTAATATTCTTTTCCAAAAAAAATATTATTAAGAATTATGTGTATTTATTTTATTATTAATATTTTAGTCCATCAGAAATATTATTTTTTGAAATTATTTTGAAATTTGAAATAATAATTTCAAAATTAACTAAAATTTATAATCATAGTTTTCCATTGATATCAATTTATAATTTTTGAAATTAATTACTAACATAAAATTAAATCTGGGTAAACGTTCAAAATATTATATAAAAAGATTAAAATATATCTAGTATGTCTACAAAATTAGTTTAATTAGGGAAAATTTACCCACACACACTTCCCCTCTACATTTTTTCATTTTAGATCCCATATACATTGAATATTATCATTAAAATATTGAAAATGTAATGGTTATATTCAATGATACCGTTATCATAGATTATAAAATTTCAACACTTACACCATGTAAAGATTCATATACCTTATAATTTATTTTCTAAAATTTAACATTTTTTTCTAACTGGTTCCCCTACCATTTCCATAATAATGTCATAACCATTATTTTTCGTAAAAAATTCATTTTTATAGAGATTTCCAATACAAATATCATGATTTGATCACGGGTATTAGTTTTTGTTAGTATTATATTTTACATGATACCTTCCAAAATTATTTATACACATCTTAATATAATTTAATATTTATCATTATTTCACATAATTTCATTATTTTAATTCATAAAAAATTATTCAATTATTTGCATCAACAAAGAAAACAAAATTTCATTGATTGTGTATATCTACAGAATACCGCCTAGAAACAATGTTCATTTTTCATTAGTATCTTTCATGGTTGGTAAAAATGAGTGGATTTTATGAATTATAATATTATATATTCAATCAATAAAATTAATAATGGATATTTTTTTATATTCCATCATTTCATTCATTAATTTAGAAATGAAATCTTTAATCGCGTGTAAGATAAACTACCACATCCATGAAAGAAACATTTCATTCTTCATCACCACCCATAATTTATGGTTAATAGAATGGTTTTAATAAAGTTATTTAATATTTACAACATGTTTAATATTCTATATATGTCAAATTATAATTATCTAAATACATCTACTAACTCATTAAGTCACTATAACACATTACAATTTTGTTCTATTTAAATAAAAATATAAAGGATGTTACAATGATTATATCATAAATTAATATGGGGTTGCATATAATTGTAATATAATTTAATAATTATTTTTTAAATATATTTAATTATTAAATATATTTTTTAAAGTAGTTTAAATCTTTAAAAAAATATCACCTTATGATCATTAAACATGTTTTAAAATGGTTTATCCAAATTTATATTTTCAAAATTTGTTTCCACTTACATAACATAGTGAAAAATTATAATTATTTAATTATTTATAGAAAATTATTATTATATATTTAATGATCTATAAATAATGAAATTTGAGAAACTTAGTCAGAATCGATATTATCTTTATGAAGCCTCTTCTAAACAAAAAACTATAAGTTATAACCCTTTTTGAGGAAAATAAATTATATTTGGTCAATAAATTTATAATATATAAGATACAATAATTAAAAAATGGTACTATGTTATATTATGGTTTTATATAATTTATTAAGATATTTTTTTCCATTATATTGGATGTTACATTTAATTTCCATTAATTGGAAATAATAATAAGTGTTTTAAGTATGAATTTTTCAACCCTTAACCCATATTTTATATTCTACACTTGGATTTAATTATAATGGTGTATCTAATGCTCCATTAAAATTTGGTATTATGTTTTATTCTTATTTCATGATATTCATGTTTTCATTCTACGTTATTTATCTAATGGGGTGTTGAATCAAATGTTTCTAAGGATGTAAGGGTTTTTTTCCCTAAATACCTCTCTTTGAACCATGCCATGTATTATATATGTAATTTCATTTAGGTGGTGTATATAATAACTAATTGAGGTATTCTATCATGAAATACACTTTATTGATATTAATTTAATTTTAATATCACAATCTATCTATTTCATGAGGTTTTGAGTTAAATGATACTCAAATTATAAAGGAGTTACATGACCCAAGTCTTTTAATTTGGCCAAAATAAGTCATCGTTGATTTTAATCTTTGAATATTAATCTATTATAAACAATGACGATGTTATTTTATATTTACAACATATTGTTTCGTGGAAATTGTGTTTCACTCCAAATAATTTTTCTTTAATGATTCTTTTGTTTTTGTGAAAAATAATTCTTGTTATGAATGACTCCAATTTAATTTCATGGGTCAATTATATATATCCATGTTTCTACTTCCCAATAATGTTCTCTTTTACATGGATCAAACTCAATTTATTTTTATCTCCACTTGTACATTTATTCACTTTTATTAAAGTTAATAATGTTTTCTATATCCTTTTAATGATATTGGTTTTTAATAATGTTATTTAATGTTTTAAAATGGTTTTACCTTAACATGATATTAAATTCATCCTTTATAAAATTTTCCATATGTTTTTTCTATTATCCATGTGTCTTTATTGGAAATTGTTTCCAGTTAATGTGTTATGAAGTTTTTCTCTTATGTTTTAAGAATTTTTTTTGTAAAATTACCTGAAAATCATTTCCTTTTAAATGATATAGAAAACTAATTTTAAGTATATTTAATCGTATTTTTATTTAATTTTCAGTAAATTTTTTTCCCAATGATCTAATGGTTCAAAAGTAACCCTATATGTGATCTTTTTAAATAATTATTTTTGGTCATCAAATTTCTATTATCAAATATTCATGATTTTATATGTGATATAATTTATAATGGTTATGAATCTGATTTTCGTTTCATGGAATATTTTTGATATAATGATTTCTTTGAATTTTTTATCAAATAGATATGAATGAATTATGATGGGTGGGTTCCTATATAGACTTTTAATTAATGTTTAATGGTTTAACATCACATGAGATGATAAAATGTTATGTGAATGAGATGTGGGTATATTTTTTAATTACATTATTATGTGAATTTGTTTAGGAAGATTGGTTCACACGTTTGTTGTCTAGATGAGATGGGAAATGATTTTTTCAAAAACAATTTGAGTGAATTATATATATGAATATATTTTAACATGTTTATTATTTTAATGATATGTATAGTAATTTTTTTCTAAATTTTATTGTGTGAATTATATATGGGAATATTTCTTCAGAAGATTATTTAGTGAATGAGATATGGGAATTATTGTTCATATTTTTAGGCTATGAATGAGATGTAGAAATATTTGTTGAAAATTCTTTATTTTAATGTAATATATAGAGATTTGTAAAAAATATATTTTGTGATTTAGTTTATGCCACACTCTTATAATTTAATCTTAATAGTATGAATATTTCCATTGACTCATGTTTAATGTCTCATTATTTTTCACAATTTTCCAGGGTATATGTTTGTTCCATTGAGATTAAACATCCTTATATCAGACATATGGATCTCTTATATTATCCCATATTCTTTTTAATAGTAAAATTTTACAATCAGCTTGTCAATTCATATAATTATACTCTTATAATTGATTATATATTGACAAATTTACAAATGAAGAGTATTTGTGCTCAACCCTTTTAATTATATCATTCCTGAAGTTATAAATATGAAAATAACTTCGGAGTTTTTTATAAGTGGATATAGCGTCATTTTAATGTGGAGAGTCATTCATAAGTAACACAAATTTGATTCTTATTCATTTTATCCTAAATGTAACTAATCCTTTTATTACTTAGATCTTGATATAATTTTAGTGTTTTAAATCTTATACTATATAAATATTTTAAAATAATGATAGGTCTATATCACTTATTAGTGTAAGAGTTTATAAATTTTTTTCTTGAGTACAACTTCTAGTCTGGGTTATAAGCATTTAAATTAAATCATTATCATAGATTAGATATAATTAAGTATTTGTGTTGTTATTAATAGCGATGTGGATTAGATAATATTACTGAAATTTTCTGGGATATGTATAAGTGTTATGTCTATGCATATGATAGCATTCAAGAGTTTAATAGATGTTGTATGGTTCTCCTAGAAATTAATACGTTATATTTATACTGAATGTCCATGTAGGATCTAACATAGATATACATATGGGTAATAACTATGAAAATGTTATATAATGAATTAATTGATTCATCACCAGGTTCTCCACAATAAGGTGTCAATATATTCCTTACTTGAAACACCACAGGGATATGTTTTGGTTAATCACATTCTATTTAAAATCCAAAATGAAGGATTTATTATGATGGTTAATTAATTTACATTATTATAGAGAACCCAAAAATAATAAACTTAGATTGATCCAAGATTTATTTATGTTGAAATGAATGATAATGTTATGGATTAAAATGGTAAAAATTTCTAGGTTGAGTTTTTCATAATTCCCAAAGGATGTAAGTATAAAAGACTCATGAAGAAATCATTTTAGATTTATTAATGGATGATTCCCAAAGGGAACAAATAAATAATGGATGCACTATACAATTTAGAGATTTTAAAAATGAGAAACCAAATTGGATAAGGGATAGTGTGAGAAAAAATGTGATTATATGAAACCCACTATCAATAATTATAATAAATAATGTCGAGTTAGTTGATTATGGAAATACCACATATAGGAGAAGGATGAATACTCAGGGATGTTAGGTAACAAATTTGATGATGGAATTAGTATTGAATATTCTATGATTTCAAACTGTGGAGCAAGCACCAAATGAGTTGTTAGAAATTATCTAGAAGATGTTTAACTTATGATAATGAACTTCAACATGCTTTCAACTATAAATTAATAATGATTAGTTTGGATAAAAATATTTAATGAAATTTAGCTCATCCAAAATTATGATTAATAATTCAATTTATTATGTGTGGGTAAATAGGGAATTATCAAATTGAATGAGATAATATAAGGAATGTCCATAATAATGAGAATAACCATATTATGAGACCAAATGGAATGCCTATGAAAAAAATAATCATGACGTGGATCCTAATATTTGAGGTACACATAACCTGAAATCTTATGTTTTAGAATCCTAGTTTGAATTTGATTCAAAGTGATATAATATATTAAATATGCTTTAATAGATAAATAAATAACCACCTAAATGATTTGATAGTTTTATAAATCTTATAGTGGTATTATTATCTTATTATAATATGAATTTTATTGGAATTTTCATTTTGAAATATTAGTTTACATCCTTTAGATATATTTAATGTGTTGTTAGTAGTGGATTAATTCCCCCATATAGGAGGGAATATTAGTCATATTAAGGAAAATGTATATAATATTATCCTATGATACTGTTGACACTGGAAAACATGTCCACAAAATTTTCCAACTGCTTCCATACGTGATCCATGATCATAGCCCATTTCACAAGCTTCTATTTGGTAGGTCATAGGGCCCGAACGAAGTTATAGATTAGGTGTAATAGAAATTTGAAGTTTGGCTAGAAAACTGGTTTGCGAAGCCCATTCGCGAAGCCCCATCTGCGATCACAGAGCACAGCCGCGAAGCAATGAGGCGGGATGCTCCACGGACCCATTTGATGATCACGAACACGCAGGGAAGTAATGAGGCGGGTTGCTCCATGAACCCCGTTGACATTCTCAATTGTGCCATGAAGCAATGAGGTGGGATTATCTGCGAACCCCTTTGATGTTCATGAACTCACCGCGAAGCAAGGAGTCAGGACGACTCTGCAAACCCCATTGACGTTCGTGAACTCACCATAGAGCTAGATCTATCTTTGCGCTGAGTGAGATCTGCTTCACGACTCCCCTTGCCTATAATGACCCAGCTCACTCCCATTCTCTAGACGGCCACCCTGCCCCTTGGACAACCACTCTGCCCCTTGGGTGGTCGATCTCCCGGTTCGCGGAGCTCGGCTTTCCTTCACGAAGTGGCTTCACGAGGCAATGATCCATGAGATGCTTCCTACACATTGCTGCTCCGCGAGTCCCTTCTCCACGAGCATCTTCCTTTGCGTTGTTGCTCCATGAGCCTATGCTCCGTGAGCCGATGCTCCATGAGCCCATGATCTGCTAGTCCATGCTCCACGATGCTGCTCTGTGAGTCCATGCTTCGCGAGTCGATGCTCTACGAGTCCATGCATCGTCAGACCCCATGCTCCCCGAGCCTATTTACTATGTGATTCTACTTCGCGAAGACCTATCCATTGTTAGGATCTTACCTTCGCGCCCACCTGTCCATACCAACGGGGGCACGACCCCCACACCCCCACTTGACATCAGTGTCGAGCAGCAGTCTCGGCCCTCCGGGTCAGTCACTTCACTACCATCACTGACCACCCTGGAAAATGGAGAGTCGCACCGCGAACTGTTCGGTTCGGGACTTTGGGATTTTCCATTTCTCTTTTATGCGCACCCACCATCCACCTATTGAATACCACTATTTGAGATATTCCTCCATACACCATGAAACACCTTGAGTCAACATATTCCTATTGGATCATTTCCCATGTCGTGAGTTGATATTATCATCATCAATTCCCTGAGAACCTTGAGTCTATCCATTCCTCAAGCAACTAATCCAATCCCTATAACTTGGATCCTATTCCAGGTTGAACCAGAAAGGGCCTCCCTTGCGTAAGTCCCAACACCATCCATTATTAGGCACCCTATTATTAGTATTCCTATCTGTTTGACATTAAACTATAGTAATCCTTATATGATCAATATAGGATGCAACTTACACAATATGAGAGATGCCTTATGCTCCAATCATGAGATGCCACTACTCTTATCTACATGAATATAAACTATAGTACTCCTTATGGGCCAAACATAGGATGGATCTTTCTCCTAACAAGAGATTTCTCATGCTCCATTCATGAGATACCACTAGTCCAATCTACATGACTATAAAATATAGTACTCTCTATGTCCCAAACATAGGATGCCTCTTACTCTAAATAAGAGATGCCATTTTATCTATGCATGAGATGCCAAAAGTCCTATCTACTTGACTATAAACTATAGTACTCCCTATATATCAAACAAATTATGCCTCTTTCTACAAGTAAGATATGCCTTATGCTTCAAGCCTGAGATGCCAATAGTCCTATCTACATGACTTTAAACTGTAGTAATCCTTATGGTTCAAACATAGGATTCATCTTGCACCAAACAAAATATTCCTTATGGTCCAAGCATAAGATGCCAATAGTCCTATCTAAATTACTGTAAACTGTAGTCCACCCTAGTTCCTAACATAGGATGCCTCTATCTCAAAACAAGAGATGACTCATGCTCCAAGCATGAGATGCCAGTAGTCTTATCTAAATGAATATAAATTGTAGTCCACCCTATGTGCCTATCATAAGGTACCTCTTTCTCCAAACAAGAGATGACTCATTCTCCAAGAATGAGATGCCTCTAATCCTATCTACATGACTATCAACTATAGTACTCCCTATGTTCCAAATATAGGAAGCCTCTTACTCAATATAAGAGATGCCTCATGCTCCACGAATGAGATACCAACAGTCCTATCTATATGACTATAAATTTTAGTACGTCGTGTGTGACAAACATTGCATGCCTATTGATTCTAACAGGAGAAACCTTATGCTCGAAGCATAAGATGCCCATAGTCTGCTCTATATGACTATAGATTGTAGTAGTCCCTATGTTCCATACATAGAATGACTATTTCTCCAAACAAGATATGCCTTATGATCTATGCATGAGATGCCTAATTCCATGAATATAGTGGTGTAATTTCATGAGGTTTCAAATCCATTCAAACATTACATCGCTCCACCTCATGCTTTGCATGTCCTTTATTCGGATCTTCATATAATTCTATCTCTGATGGGACCACCTAACAACATGGTCCCATGCCGCATCGTCTCACCTACCATCTTGGGCCAACGCCCCGTATGACTTTGGAAAACACTTCGAGTCAGGTCTTGTGATTCGAAAGTGGTCAGCAGTCAACCCTCATTTGGTTGTCCCCATTTCAGGATAACATGATATAGATGCTATGATTCAAACACTGTCAACCTTTATCCTCTATCTCCATGCCACCATCATTGTGTTCCAAATGTCGGGATTGTGATTGACACTTTTCATCTCCCTTAGTTCAGACTGATTCCAACACCCCTTGGCATTATCCCTCTTGTGCACTAGCGCAATGGAAAAAGTCGCAACCCACCAGTGGTATGGGATTCCCTCATAGCTAGACAAGAGGAAGAAATTATGGGAAACTTCCTTGGGTAAGCCCCATATATCATAACTGCTCCATAGCGGCACCCGAGCATCTTCCTTGCTTAAGCCCCATTCACCATAGCTGCTCCATAGTGGCACCCAGGTAGCTTTCTTACATAAGCCCCATTCCTCTCAGGCCTCTATCCTGGAGTAAGTCCCAACCACCGTAGGATGTTAACCATTCATAAGACCATGTTTCATAATTGGGTTGTGATCACACATAAGCCCCACTCCACTTCCCACAGAGTTAACTTTCATGACGTGATCATCAGGTCTCTCCTATCTCTTGTTTCTCACACTGAGCATGGCTCATGTAGGCTTAGAGTGTGCACCGATCAAGAAAAACACCTTGGGTATCCTAGAGTGTAAGCCCCAAACCATCAATAACTACGAGGACTTTCATCCAAATCAATTCATGGTATGTAGGAAGCCTCCATGAAGCTCAATCACACCACACGGGCATTCCAACCCCCTTCAAGTCGGTTCTCTAAACACCCTGGGCCGCCATAGAGCATAAGCCCCAAAATACCATCCTGAACTACGTGGTCTTTTATCCTTTATAAGGAGAGGTATGTAGGAAGCCTCCACGAGGTTCATGCCCAACACTAGGCAGCCTAGAGTGTAGGCCCCAACCCACTTGAACTAAGAGGTCTTTGATCCATGTCAAGGCACGGTATGTAGGAAGCCTCCACGAGGTTCAATCCCACCACCTGGTCTTTCTGACCCCCTTCACATCGATTCACCAAACACCTTCGACAGCCTAGAGTGTAATCCCCAACCCATCCTGATCTATGAGGACTTTGATCCATGTCGAGGCATGGTACGTAGGATGCCTTCACAAGGTTCAAGCCCACCACCCGGTCGTTCCCACCCACCTTCACATCAGTTGACCCAAACCCTTAGCAGCCTAGATTGTATGCCCTAACCCACCCAAACAATAAGGAATTTGATCCATGTAAATTCAAGCTACGTATGAAACCTCCATGAAGTTCAATCTCACCACCCATTAATTCCAACCCCCTTCACGTCAGTTCAGCAAACACCATGGGCAGCCTAGAGTGTAATCCCTTAACCATCCTGAACTATGGGGACTTTGATATATGTCAAGGCATTGTACATAGGAAGCCTCCACAAGGTTCAAGCCCACCACCCGGTCGTTCTGACCCCCTTCACGTCGGTTCACCAACACTTTGGCAGCCTAGTGTGTAAGCCCCATACCCATACCAATCTATGGGGACATTGATCCTTATCAAGGCATGGTACATAGGAAACCTTCACAAGGTTCAAGCCCATCACCCAATCATTCTGACCCCCTTCACGTCGGTTCACCAAACTCCTTGGGTAGCCTATAGTGTAGGCCCCATCCCATCCTCAACTATAGGGACAGAGATCTATGTCAAGGAAGGGTACGTAGGAACCCTCCAGGAGGTTCAAGCCCCCCACCTATTGTTCTGAGCCCCTTCACGTCAGTTCACCAAAAACCTTGGGCAGCCAATAGTGTAAGACCCAACCCATCATGAACTATGGAGACTTTGAACCATGTCAAGGAATGGTATGTAGGAATCCACTATGAGGTTTAAGTCAACTACCCATTGGTCGCTCCGACCCGTTCACATTGGTTCACAAAACATCATGTCCAGCCTAGAGTGTATGCCCCAACCCAACCCAAACTACGAGGACTTTGATCCATGTCAAGGCATGGTACGTAGGAAGCCTCCATGAGGTTCAAGCCCCAAAATCATTGGCCCTCACCATCTCTGTGTTGGTGTTCCAAGCCCTTTTCCACCTGAACTATGAAGACTTTTATCCATGTTAAGGCAAGGTACGTAGGAAGACTCCATGAGGATCAAGCCCAACCTTGGGTAGCCTAGAGTATAAGCTCCACACCATTTTAACTACATTGTATTTGATCCATGTAAAGGCATGTTATATAGGAAGTCTCCATGAGGTTTAAGCACACCACCCGGTCACTCTGTCCCCCTTCACATCAGTTCACCAACACCATGGGCAGCCTAGAGTGTAGGCCTTACAGCACCACTTGAACTACATGGTCTTTGATCCATGTCATGGCATGGTACGTAGGAATCCTCCACGAGGTTCAATCCCACCACCCAGTCCTTTTGACCCCCTTCGTGTCGGTTCACCAAACACCTTGGGAAACCTAGAGTGTAAGCCCCAACACATCTTGAACTAAAAGGACCAAGATCCTTTACATGGTAGGGTACATAGGAAGCCTCCATGAGGTTCAAGCGCACCACCCGGTCGTTCTGTCCCACTTCACGTCGGTTCACAAAACACCTTGGGCATCCTAGAATGTAAGCCCCAACCCATCCTGAACTACGGGGTTTTGATGAGTGTCATGGTATGGTATGTAGGAAGCCTCCCTAAGGTTCAAGACCAACACCTTGGGAGGCCTTGAGTGTAAGCCCCACACCACCACTTGAACTACGTGGTCTTTGATCCCTGCCAAGGCAAGGAACGTAGTAAGCCTCCCTGAGGTTCAAGCCCAACACTTGGGGAGCCTATAGTGTATGCTCTAACCCATCCCGAACTACGAGGACTTTGATCCACGTAAAGGCATGGTACATAGGAAGCCTCCATGAGGTTTAATCCCACCACCTGTTGGTCACTCCGACCCCCATCACATTGGTTCACCAACACTTTGGGATGACTCAAAGTGTAATCCCCAACCTATTCCTGAAATACGAGAACATTGATCCATGTCAAGTCACAGTACATAGGAAGCCTCCCTAAGGTTCATGACCAACACCTTGGGCTGCCTCCGAGTGTGATCCACACACCCATCTGAACTATGTAGTCTTTCATTGTTTCCATAGCGAGGTATGCAGGAAGCCACGATGAGGTTCAAGCCCAACACCCAGCAGTTCTGACCCCCTTCACGTCGGTTCTCTCCCATCCCGCATGACGTTAAATGGTGGACCACCATTCAGCAGTAATCCATTTTCATTCCGTCCAGTGGTAAGCTGTTGTGACTCCATCAGGCGGCTAGCCTTTGAAACACCTATCCAGTAGTATGATGTTGTGACCACATTCAATAGTAAGCCGTTGACACCCCTATACAGTGGTAAACCATTGTGACCTCATACAGTAGTAAGTTGTTGACTCCCCTATCCATCGGTAAGCCGTTGAAACCACATCCAGTGGTAATCTGTTGCGACCTCATCCAGCGGTAAGCCATTGAAAACCCCAATCGACGGTAATCTGTCATCAGATGAACTACACAGACTTTTATTCCCTACGATAGGGATACGTAGGAAGCCTTCATGAGGTTCAATCCCATCACCCATGTCTCATCCCGATCTATCCCTCAAGCATATGTGTCTCAGGAAGGTCATGCCCCAACCCGAGGGTTCCACATCATCTGGGTCCCATCCATGCGTCCATTCTCACGGGCCGCCTCCTCCAATGTCCCATCGTCCCACCAAACTATGCGGACATTGATTCCCTGCCATAGGGGTACATAGGAAGTCTCTTCAAGTCTTAAGACCATCACTACCGTAACCTTCCTGATGGTCCCATTTCATTCCCCATCTACTCCATGCCATTCTCCATCATCAATCCTAATTCATACCACGACCGCCACATCCTGGTGGGATCATGTCATTCACCCCATCACTGCTCCTAGTAGTACCTAGGCAGCTATCCATGCATAAGCACTAACATGACTTCGAGTAGTTGTCCTTTTTGTACACCCTAATTCATCAATCATAGAACTACCTGGGGTTTTATCCCTATCGTCTACACAGGGTATGTAGGAAACCTCTATGAGGTTCAATCTAAGCCAATGGTAAACCTTGTTGTTCCCTATTCTAGGGTGAACTCTCCCTAATCCGCCCTCAGTGATGTTTAGATTATCCATTATGGTGTGACATCTCCCCTCCTTGGGGTGCACCACCTCGGATCTGCCCTAATTCGGCATTCAGATCCATCCATCTTCCAGGTGTTCCGTCCTTGGGATGTACCAATCTGATCCGTCTCTATGGGACGTTCTGATCACCCTTATTTTGACTCCACAAGATGTTAAACTCATGGCCTACCTCATGAAAAACATTAGATGACAGAAGAAAACCTTGGAAGACATGACTTTGGCGTTACCGTATCTTTAAGAGGTTAAACTCGCTTTGTACCCCGCGTTAAACGTGGGAAGCTGAGGAAAACCTCAGAGACATGCCCCCGAAATATGTTACCCCACGACTGATGCGGGGTGCCTCAAGTTCTACACTCTTGAGATTCCCTCTTACGAGGAAGAATACATGTTCTCTTATGTCCACACTCCCAGAGATTCCCCAACATGCCTGATGTTGTCATCTACTCTGACCGGAGGATTCTACCATGTCAAGCCCGCATGGAATGTTTTGAGAAAAGTAGTGTAATTAACCAGCATCCATGAAGATATGGCACTAGGAACGAGATTCAAGAACAATGAATTAAATCTATGAGGGAGACCCAGACAAGGTGACGAGATTCGAGGAGGAATCCACAGAAGGAAGAAGAGACATCCCATCATCATGTTTTGATCGAGGACTAAACGTCCCTAAACAAGGAATAAATGTCGCCCTCCTTTGGAAAGAAGGAATGCGAGGAAACAGCTGTGTGTCCTCCCAAGATGAATGCACACACCCTGACGAAAGAGTCGAAAACAGATACTATATCAATGGATTATAGATAACAGAAAACCTAAGAAGAAAATTATATAATGTGGGTATTGATACCGAATAACTATAGAAACCTTTCTAAAATAATTGTAGAAAAACTCAATATTAGGGATAATATTATTTGAAGGAACGAGATATTATTTGAATGTATATATGAATGATATCTCACTAGATATTATAACCAAAGTAATCACATTAATTTTCATTCCTTAATCTATTTCTACTAACATGTGATAATTTAGATTATTAAGATAGAATTTTTTTAATGGGGGTGAATGTAATGACTTGAAGATATAGACATTATAAAAGTAATGTTATATTATATAAATAGTTTTATAGGCTATATACAATGTAAAAGAACCAAAAAAAATATTATAAACAGACTATTAATAAATATATAATAGTCCTAAGTATTTTAAACCATTACAAATTATTACCATTGGAAGATAAATAATTAATATGACTTAATATTTAAAATGGATATTTTCAAAAGAATAGGTTTTTCCTAATATTACATTTTTTCAAAAAAAAACCAATATTTAAAACTTATGTAGATTATATTTGATAAAATAAAATTTATTTTTGAATTAACCCCATCAAAATTTATATAGAAATATTTTTGTGAGTTTTTTATAAATGGTATATTTTTTGAAAATAATGGTTTATACAAAAGTTATAATTTTTGTGATTTTATATTATTACTACCATATCCTTTATGATTAATTAAATTTTTATTTAATAAAATTTATGTTAAGAGAAAAATTATTATTTCTAAAATATTATTTTAGCCTATAAATCATATACCCAACTATAATACCCCATGTTCGTGTGGATTGAGAACTCTCAAGGAAATTCAAATTTTCAATCTATTGGATGGGTCATTTTTAAAAGTGATCCTAAAAATGTAATTATGAGAGTTTGAATTTCTTAAGGTGGAGTTTTTGTATTATTTTTCAATACAAATTGGAATGTTAGGTGCTCAAGTAATCCTCATGTGCTTTAGTATCAAACTCATGGTATTAAGAGTTGCATCCCAGTGCACAAAATCATTGAAAACCATACAAACAAATTGGAAATCTAATTATGTATCTCAAGAAGATTTTTTTAATGAATGTGATAGGATCTAGTAAACTATGTAACTAATTATATTTTTTTACAAATGGTCTTCTTGGTTTGGACATGGGTTGTAAACAACGAACTATAATTTTGCGAGGTGGGGATTACATCAGACATTGAATCCACATAGTTTTAAGAAATAGGTAACCATATATAAAACACAATAATTAACAAAAAAATGATGACTCCCCCCTCCATCCTTAAATGGGTATCACCAAATTTTTCCACCCATTTTCAATTACAGTAGCCCGGTTTTCACCATCTCTATTCACTCTTCCTCCACGGGAGAAATTTTCTATTTCAAGGAAAAATTGGATGTTGTAACTTATGATAAATATTCATCAGTAATTATATCCATCCTCTAGATTCATTTCATTGATTCTTTTTCTATAAATTTTCCTCACATGGTTTATACGTGTGATTCTCTATTTCAATGGACTTCCTTCTATTTTCCCATTGTTGTTATCTTGGGATGAACTACCACCCAATACCTAAAGAGTGAATATTATTAATCAAAACGTAGCTGATCTACATGATTTTCCATAAAATTCATTCCATTTATAAAATTTTACATTGTTCCACACACCTGTAATTCTGAGCATTGCATCTCAAATTTTTTAATTCTTTTAATTTCACCTAAAAACCAACATAGATGTAGTAAAAATCTTCCTTATATAATTAAAAGTTTAATAACTCAACTCAGTCTACCCATTAGGGTGATATTGGATTAACTCCCATGATATTGTTACTTTTTATAAAATCCAAACACCTAATAAGGTATATTTTCATTGAGAATTTGTAAGCCCTAAATTTATTTTTCCATTATGTGTCGAAACCAACACTTAGGATATGTATGAATTTTAATACCTTGACGGACATACCTAAAGTATAAAGAACAGCCCCTTATGGTCTGTTTAGTTTGGAAATTAAGAAAAAACCAAAATTTTATTTTCAGAACCACCCATTATGGTATGTTTAGGATTTATTATAAATAATGGAACTCTTAGATAGACTATGAGAATTTATTCATTTACATAAAACTATTTTAATCACTTAGGTAATCATTACAAAAATTCTAAATTTCATAATAATTTATTATATAGTACTTCATAAAAGTAAGAAAAAAATTTTAATTATCAAATGATATAAGTACCTTGTGGTAAACCATGGGAGACACCTCGAAGGTTGTAGTTTAATTTTAATAAAACCATTCATATGATTATATTACTTATTTCTATGAACTATACTCTAAATTACATGGATTACCTTTTGGGAATGGCTTATAACTTATGAATTATTTTTATGGGAACCATAGAGTATATAATCTAATGAAATAATTTTGGTATGTTAACATTCAATTAATTCAAAAAATTTCATGAGAATGAGATTGTGAAATTAAATGGTTTTATATTAAATGCATGTATTTACGTATGTTTTAACTAAATAGCCATGATCCATAATTTGTGATTTCTTTTGTTGGTATTCATTTCCATTCATATTGACATTATAATTTTAATCCCTATCATTATAATGAAACTAGTTATGGTTTAATGGTGATATATTCTTTAGGAAAGTCTTTGATTCCAATTTTGAATGGAAAACATGATAATTATAGTATTAAAATTATTTATTGAAGTGAATTCCAAGGGTTAATGTATCCTCAGACCCATTCAATGTAATGTATTCTTGAATACATTTTTCTGGCTTTGATGATTCACCTAGAAACTCAAAAAATCCTATAATTTTGAGTATAATCACATGAAGTCAACTTCATCCCTTTGAAAATTGAATGACTTGGATTATCTTATTTTATATAAATCAACCCTATCATATGATAAACCTAATAGTTCTCCTTTAGATTAGTTAAATCCATTTTAAAAAGTATAATGATGAGGGTTTATCCCTAAGATTCTACTTCAAATATAATCATTATGGGTTGATCAGCATGGGTTGGATAACCAGTTCTATATATATAATGAATTGTAGTGTTCCTTTGAATTTCTTCATATTAATACATGGTAATTCCCAGAACCGTTCTATGGATTCACATTTGATTTTTTTTTTTGGTTAAAAATTCTTGTAGTGATTGGTACTATTAGTATTCTATTATTCATATGGTTTTGGACAATCTTCCTAGGCCGAATTATGCTTTATCCGATGGTTTACCTCCATTGTAATGTTCTTATTAACTAAATACTAAACACTTTCATGTTTTTAACTCATGAAATATATGTGAATTAGACACAATTAGTGGTGGATTACAATTTTTTAATCAACCCTATTAGATCTACCACATGTTACCTAATAATATCTCATTGATACATGTTATGAAATTTATTGTTCTTTAGGATCTTTCTAGACTGAGTATAGGAATTTGTATGAGAGATATAGATCATGAATGTACATATAATCCCTACATAAGTTAGATATTTTTGTTTATTTATTTATATATTTCTAAGAATTTAATTTCTTTTCCTACTATATGTAATTTTGTTTGATATTTCTATATCTTAACTTGTTGTACGAAAACTTATTATTTAGTTATATGGTTTTTCTATTACAACCAATATAATTTTATTTAAATGTTTTTTTAGTTAATGAAAATCTAGATGGTATAATGTCACCATCATACCATCATTACAACCTTGCAACTATTCAGTAGCCTCTAGAATACATAGAGGTGCACTTGAGGTTATGTGGACATCAGGTGCAGTCACTTATGAGTGAACTGAGCCTGATATTTCACAAATATGTATTAGGGATTCTTTTTTCATTATATTAATATTTTGGGTATGTTGGAAAGAGAATTGGAAAATGTTAGTAATTGGTAACTATCTTATGTCTTGTAATGGAAAACCCATGCATCGAGGAAAGACCATGATTCGAAGGATGTGACTATTTTTCATGCTTTTCAAAATTATAGTTCAATGTTATTTGACCTTTAGTGACTATTAATTTTTTATTGGTTTCTGACTTGTGGGATTTATAATCCCTGGTTGGTTTGACATTGGAGTCTCTGTTCATGAATCATAATAGGATACAATGTATTTATATAATATCTATATACCATTCCATGTCTGTTTTATTACATTAATTCCGTGTTTCACACATTGTGTGCTTTATTTTTAAGATTACAATGTACAAAAATAGATGAAGGAAAAATTGTTACTTTAAGTGTTAAAACATACAAATACAATGTTTTCCACCATATCATGATGATATAAATTTATTTAATCAATTTTAATACGATTAATTCCTCAAAATAATAGTTCCATACGTTTATTTTTAACTAGTTGTTGTAAAATAGATTACTAATTATTACATATAATGGTTTATAAGATCATGTCATGGGACTAGAAATCTATATAATAGAAAAATTATTTTTATAAAATGTAAAATTATAACTCCTAAATTAAATATATATTATACTCTAATTGATGATAAATTGTGTTTTAATTGATATTTATCATGCATTGCCTCCATAAAAATGGAATGGAAATCCATATAACAGAACCACTAAATTTGGACCTACTAAATTGTACTTCTTTGAAAATGGATTCTATTTAAATTCGATGCCAATTAAAATGTATTTATTATTTAATCCATAAATTGGGAATGGATTCCCATATAACTAAACTCAAGTTGTAATGTATTGACACTCATTTTTTGACAACATTATTAAATTCTGTGATACTTTACCACTTCAAGGTAAATTTAAATAGGTTGGTAATTTAAACTTTACAAATACTTTATTATGGTGTTTCATATAAGTGGGAATAGAATTATTTCTTAAAATATCCATTTAATATAAAAAATCATTTTTTATTTTTAGAACTTATTGATATGAGTAATATGTTAACTAAAATTCTAGTTACAACCTAATGAGTGTTTACCTCTACAGATTGTGACTGATATTTTAGTTAAATATTGATGCATTTAAGAACTAATTTATATGTAATGGTTGAAGGGAAATTTAAATTTTTTTTTCCCATAATTGTTTTAGTTACATCTACATAAAGTGATAATTACAGTTTATAAGGCATTTTACTCTATAACTAGTAGTTTGAATTTAGTTTATTAGAGCCACAATTTTGTTTATGTAAAATTTGAATAGAGGTTATGTATTAAATAAAACCTTTTAGTTGTGTTGATAAAAAAGACTTTACATGGGGGATCCATTTTTTAATTAGGTGAGAAATTTCTTAAATGGGAATGTCGATGTTACAATGAGACATAATTGGTGTTTTTTTGGAGTAAGATTTATGCTACTGGAATTTTAGGAATGAAACAAAAACTAGATTCATTTACTTTTTTAAAGTGAAGGGTAATCCTGGCCATGGAATATCCCCTTGAGATAAGAAGAAACAGTGGATTATTTTCGAAGAGTTTTATCCTTGGGATGTACTCTGTGTAAGCAATTTGTGCTCATATGGGGATATTAGTTTTTTGAACCATTCTATGAGTTAGTGGGTGGTAATTTAATATATTAAGGATTGTTAGATATGTGAGTGTCATGGATTATTATGACTAATAGAATTGATTTGACAAGGACATGGTTGGATCATCCTTGATTCATGTTATGTTTATTTTTCATATAGCGTATAACTTATAATGTCACCAATCTGATACTAGTCACGTGAAACATTGTGAATTCAACGTATGATGATTGATAAAAGAAAGAACATGCAAGTATGTATTATTATGTTAGAACTATGTATAAAAAAAATTTATTCACCCATTATTCTACAAAAATAATGAGTAAATGTTCATTAAAACATGTTTTTCTCATTAATGTAAGGTTTGGTAGTATGAGTTATATCTAGTTCAATAATAATACGTCATGTATCGATGTTTTTAAAGATGAAATCATAGAAAAACCATGAGATGTTTTAGTAATTAATTATTGAAGGAATTTTTTATGGATCACTCTCTCAGTGGATTGGTTCCCCAGTTATCAATTTCATTATGAGTATCATTGACCCGATCAATTAATATAAATGATGACTTATCACAATTCTTGAGAAGTCATTTTAAAATGGATTGGGTGCTATAAAACGTATAATACAAGTTATATTCATATATTTAGTGTCCAACAGTAATGATTTACATGATTTTTGTTTTTAATAGATCCACCTGAATGTCTGTTAATAATCCTATTATGGATATGCTAATAAGTGGTTGGAGTAAATCCATTTGGTGAGAGGTATACTAAATGCTGTTGGTGGAAGGAATACTCGTCATGAATGAGGTTATTATGAATTTTTAGCTATAAATTAATTAATTAGTTCAACCATGAATTGTTAAAGTAGAATTTTGTTTATGTGAGATGATTTAGTGAGTTAAGACCACTTCATCAGCCTCATATCAAGTGAGACCGATGCATTTCTGGGTATGACCATCAATTTTGAACTATTGGTAAAAAATGGATTGAAATAGATTTCCTATAAAGGTATGAAGTGGGTCTTATGTGGAACCTTTGATTATGGTTTTTTCATCAAGGATCAAGTGAGAGTTCTTTTAAATGAATCAATTATTGTTTGGACATGTCAGTGCTCAAGTAACACCATGTTATTTAAAAAGAAAAAAAATAGATTTTATAGAATAAAAAATGAAAAAATGGGATTAGAATATAATATAAAACCCTAATACATTACAGTATATTTCATTTTAAATAAATTTAATCTCTTTAATAGCTTGTATTATACAGAACGTCGAGTTTTATTGTGTATAATCGCATAGTCCACACACAACACCAAGCTTAAATGAACCAAGATACATATAACTATTATAACCTTTCCATTCAATTAGTATGTATGAATAGAATTAAATAATTAATGAATTATATATATATATATATATTTTTCTTAATCAATATAAATTATTGATAAATGTTTATTAAATAGCCAATAAATTTTAGTAAGGTGAATTTATTTTTCAAAAATAATTTTTCTATTAAAATGATATTTATTGATTTTCATGAAAAGTTTATCATAATAAATGTTATTAAATTTTGGAAAATATAATTGATAAAATGAAAATAATTTTTAGAATCTTAATATCAAAATTTACTTTGGGTGATACTTTTGAAAACAATGAATTTTTAGTGAATATTGAAAAATACAGATTTTTTAAACAATCATTTCATCAGCACAATTTACGAAATTTAAATTACTAATTATGTTTTAAAGTAACATAATTATTATATTTTTATAATTTAACAAATTATTTATTTTTATTCAAATTTATATTGAATTTTATTATAATTTTACTTTTAATTTTAATGGCTTTTTAAAGAAAAGTATTTTAAAGTTTATAATGTTTCACCAAACTAATTAATTTAAATATTAACTAGTGTGGAATTTTTAAAATGAAAAATTATATATTATATATAAATAAATATTAATTTATATTAATTTAATTATTTTTCTTATAAATAGAATAAATATTTAATCATCTTTAACTTCAAAAATAATATTCTCACAAACCCACTTTTTCGTAATGTCTGCAAGTCTTCGTTAAAATTTAATCTGTTACATTCTAGGGAAATTATTTTGAAAAAGTAAAATTAGTTATCAAAATCATAATTTCAAATTTTTCTTACGGTGGATTTTTGATTATTTTATGAATATTTTATTCATGTGATGAATATTGAACAATACTGAATTTAAATTGAAAAATACGGTTTTATTCTAATTATATCATACAGATAAATTATATTTTAATTTTTATAGGTTAATATTAGTTTAAATATATTAATTTTATTCCATATTATTTAATTTTAACCCATATCATATATCAATTGGAAATAATGTGTTTTTAAACATTTAAAAAAAAATTTCTTTGAAAACTTGGTTTCTCTCTACATTAGTAAGATTAATTTTAAACGAAATTTTTATAATTCTACCAATTGAATAAATAAAAATTGATTAAAAATTTTGAGTTAAAATAATATATAATATCTAATAATTAAGAACTAATTTTTGAAAAAAAATAAGTAGTGAAAAATAGTAAAAAAATAATTACCCTGTGTTAGGTAAAAATAGATGTGTCGGGTTTTAAACTAAGAATTTATGGTTAAAAATTAAATTCAAACTTGTACCACACCCATTTCAAGAACATATATTAACCATAACATTTTTAAATTATGATAATTAACAATTTTAATTAATTTTTCTTTGATAAAAATTTGTCTATGATTGAATCTTACCTAAAATTTACTATTCTGCTACTCACTTCACTTATAAAAAGCCACACACTCTCCTCTATAACTAAAACCTTAAGAAAACATTTTTTTTCGAATAACTAACCAAATTAGTTCCTAGAATCAATTATCTCATCCTATAACACATATATGTTTTTATAAATCCAACATGGGATGGTTTTTGGTGCAGAACAAAAGAGGATACCTGAAGAAGAGGTAAATCTCTTCAATGATCATTTTTATTTTAATTTTTAATCCACCATTTTCATTATTTTATGAAATGATGATATAATAACCTCATTATAATGAATATAATTGGGTGTTTTTATAATTATTTCATGAAATACATTCATCTCCACTTCCATCGAATGAGTTATGAAATCATCCTTCATGTGCACATCAGACTACCGCCTCGCAAACCGATTTCATTATTTCTCCCAATACATCCCATCATTTATTAATATGACATGGGATCTAAATTATGTATAAGAGTTTTATAAAAAAAATCATACCTATTTTTTAGTTTTAACATATAATACTTTTTAATTTAATTTCATAGGGGATATGATGATATCACTCATGTGTATTGTGAACTATCGCCTTACAAAGTGATGTGATCCATATTTCAATCACTATTTTCATGGAATTTAATAAGGATAATGTTAACAAATATATGTGAAATAAATGTTATAATTATAATATTATAAAATATTAATCATTATTATAGGATAAATTATCATTATATTTTTTTAAATTAAAAAGATAATAACATTGTTCATGTACATGTGGACTACTTCCTTCACAAAGAAATGAAACTATCTTTTCATCACCAAGCCAAATAGATTATAAATATAAGTGTATTTAAGAAAATAATGTTTTATATATGTTATTATTTTAATTTTAATGGAAAATATATGTTGTATACATTTTCCAGAAAGATCCCTAAAAATTGGAAATGTTACACATGAGTACATACGGTCTACCATCTCAATGATTATAAAGTACATAATTTCTCAAAACCATATTTCATATTTGTCATTAAAAGATTATTTGATAAATAATTAGTATTATTATTTTATTATTTTTACTCTGGATATGATGTAACTATATAATGTGAATAATAACTAGAACATTCATAATAAAGAATTAATGAGAAAACATGGTAATTAACACTAGAAACAATGAAAATAAGGAATGCTTATTAATTAATGGGAGATAAGAAATTATAAAAAGATCACTTTTGTTTTTATAAATAAAAATATTTTTATATAATAATCCAATTTTTTTTAAAAAAATACAGAAAGCTAAAAAATGATTAACATAAAGGAAGTGTATGGTAAGGGGTTTTCGTCCAAATTGTTTCATCTGTGAGACACATTCCATATTCACCAACTATTTATTTTATGGGTTTTATATAATACTAGTTATTTTTTATTATTATCCTATAAATTATTAGGGTTTAAAAATAAATTTTAATATCCCTCTCTCACGGTGTTTATGATTCGAAATTTTACAAATTGGTAAGAGATTTTTTGTCTCAATTTGACTTCTTGGGAAATAAGTTATGTTATACAATTATACTATTATATGAGGTGTATATACATCCCATTTGAAATTTTATATCTTGAATATAATTATTTTTATGATATTTTATGTTTCATTTAATTTTATTCTTTCGTGGGTCTTAGGTTTTAATGTTACCAAAGTGGTAATGATTTTATGTTATAACCTCAATGTTTTTCAAAATATTTATTACTATGATTCTCATGATAAAATATTATGATCCATATATCAAGAAATACCTTGAAATTTATTCTCATATGGTTATTAACTTATTCTCTCTATATTCGAATCCCCTCTTCATAACAAAAAAAATGTTTTGAAAAAAAGATTTTATCATTATTCAAATTATTTATTAAATAATTTTTACCCATGTTTTAGTTTTTATACTATTTTTTGAAAATAATATTCATGTAATTTTCCAAAAAAAATCCCCATTTTTATTTTACTAAAAATGTGAATGGATTGTTTATTTTAATGTGTTTGGTATGAACATAATTTCTCGCCATTAAGAACATTATTTTCTGTTAATATTCGTTTATAAGTATTCAAATTTATTTTCAATTAAATGGTTATTAAAATGTTTTATTTTTTTATTTTTTATTGGAAAGTATATTTTACTCAACAAATGTTTTAAATTGTTTTTAAATATTACATTATTTGTTTTGAATGTTTTTTTCAAAGTAAGGTATTTTCTAAATATCTATTGAAATTTTAGTATAAAAAATTTGTGTTCAAAATCAAAAAAATATTTTACTCAAAAATAATTTATTTATATTTTATTGGTATTTCTATTCATCAATGTCAACTACCCATGTAGTTACTTATACTCTAAATATAATATTTTGTATTTATATCATCCTCGTTCATTCCCTAGATGGATTAATATTGTTTCAAATAGAATATTATAGAACATATTTATTTTTATGGAGTTATTCATGTTTCAAGTATATTGTTATAGAATCCATTTATTTTAAACATGTTAATCTTGTCTAAAAGATATTATTCTGGATCCCATTTCACATCCATGTATTTAGAATGTTTTTAATGAAATAATTATCTTTATGAGTTTTAGGATGAAATGAATTCTCTTCGAACCTTAATCATTTTTGTTTCTTTGCTTTTACATATACGATGGGCGCATCTAGATTAAGATGATTATTCTTATTAAATATTATATTATGTGGAAGCTAAAATAGAACTGGGTGATCCTGTTATATGTTACATAATGTGGTGTCCCAGAAAGAACTATGTTATCTCATAATAACTTATATGATGGGGTGGTATAGATAGGTTCAGATGAGACCATTATACCTTATATGATGGTTGATACTAGATAGATAAAAAATGAATTGGGTAATATACATTGTATTGATTTAATAAAAAAGAAAGAGCTACCTAACGGGTTATCCAATTTATTTTATTGGGATTCATTTAGTTTTTAAAAGGGTTTATCATGGGTTATGAATAAAAATGATATAAGATACCAAAAAAATTAATGAATCTTTTTTGGGGTTATAATTCTTCTTATGGTCAATATCCATATTACATGTTTCATGATTATTTATTATAATGACTAGTTACATATCCATGTTTTCATATTCGATGATCGATGTATTTATGGGTATGAGTTATTTTTGGATTCACTCATTCACTCCATTTTTTCTTCATACCCATATGAACATATAATGTTCATTGAAGGCATTGAATTGTTAATTATTATGTTTACTCTTGTTGATAATTTAATATCACCCTTATTATAGTTTCATTTCCATAGTTCAATAAGAAATGACATAGAATGACTTTTTTCAAAACATGATTACATATGGATGGTGATGTTGAATTAATTTGAAATAAGAAATGATGGGTTCAGTTGGATAAAAGAGCATATAACGTCATTGGTATTGTCTATGTTGTATTTTTCCTTAATTATATAAAAAATAAACCTAATAGGTCCTTATGAATGTAATTTTTCCATTTTTTCCATTAGATGTTGTAAGGTTTTGATGGAAAAAATTTCGTCATAATTATCAGTATTAATGATATAAATGCAATTTTTATGATTATAACATTGGATCTAGTAGTGATGGTTCTATTATGAAGTAGATGGTATCAGATGTCGGTTTATATAACTTTGGAGTGTATTATGTTTTCTTTTGAGGTTATATTAAGTGTTATATATATCTTCACAGGTCTATAATATTAAGGATTATCATATGTTCAAACTCATGTTCACCCCTTTGAGGTTTTAAGTAATGTTTTCTTAATGTGATTAATGGTATTTTGTTAAACATTTTAGTAGGTATATTTATTTATAAACCTATGGTTTAATACGACGTATTTATTTGATTTTTTTTTGAAATAATATTTAAGTTATTAATAACATTTAAGGTTTATATGATCATGGATACTGAGAATTCATGACTTATGAAAAATATAACGACATGATTTATTTGGTGGCTATGTTATTAATGTTACATAAAATGAAGAACTCTAATTTTTCAACTTGGTATATGAAAGGTCAGAGATTAAATTTTGGGTTACAAAAATAAATAATTTTGAGTTTATTTAGGCTATTTTATAGATATGGATATGAAATTATGTAGTTTCATCTTTGTGTAATACTATTGAATTTTTATGAACAATGTATCGTATGAAGGATTATTAATCTTGGCTATTATCTTACCATATGGTAACCATTTTTTTGGTTAATGCCTAAAAATATGAGGAATATCATGTTATCCCTTTTTATGGTTATGTGGTATTTAAAAGTTGATTTTAGAGCTTTTTTAATGAATTTTTAATTTTGAATACTCACCATCTAGAGAAAGATATGATATTGTGGTGGAAATTGACAAAAGGAGGAAATTATACTCATCAAGTAGGTATATTTCCATACTGTCTTATTATATATAAAAAATAATTCACCAACACATAGAAAAGTATATTTAAAAATGTGTTATCCTATTACTTTTGTATATGAAGAATCATATGGGCTTTTATATTATAAACTATTAATGGTTTTTAGGCCCTTTTCTTTCCATTGATCATTAAATTTATTTTAATCAATGATATCAATAAATCTATTCAATATTTAAAATTTTCTTACATTCCCAAAAATTTTATCCTATTTTGAAATATACTTATGATTATTCTATATGACGTATGTACTTTCATTTCTTCCATATAAAGATAATTTTTTGAAAACCATTTTTACGATATGTTTTCAAAATAAATGTATTTTCAAATATTAACCCTTTATTAAATAGATAAGTTAAAATTGAGAGGACATAATTTCTTATGGGGGTATGATATAACACCCAGTGATTTTAAAATAAGAAAAGTATGTTTCAAACAATAAAGGACACAAAACACTGAGCTTATAGGAAAATATAACATCCCAAGACATTATGAAATGTTCCATTCTAAATAAATTAAATCACTTTAATATCTTTTGGTATAGAAAATCTCAATATTTTTGTGATTGATAGTGTATTTAAAATGAATCCCCAAGATTAAAATACCTAGGATAAACCTTACCATTATAAAATAGTTATTAAATTAGAGCATATGAATAATATTAACTAATTTATAAACAAAATATATAAAAATTTCTTACTAAATATAAATTATTTATAAATTACTATAAAATAATCAATAAACATTTAGAAAAGTGTATTTTTTATTCAAAATTATATATTCATAAAAGTTATTTTATATATATATATGAAAAAAATATTATAATTAATTTTTGGAAATTTTTTTAAAAAATATTTGATATAATTAAATTCATTTTTTGATTCGTAATATCAAACTCCACTTCAGCTTGTTTTTTCTGAAAATAATCATTTTTAGTGAATAGAGAAAATGTAAAACCCAGAACCCAAAATCCCAGAGTCGATTCATTATTACGTATCATTGGCATGATTACAAAAGTTTATGTTTCGAAAGACCTATTAGTTTAGTACCCTAGGAAGTACTAGATACATTAATAGGGTTATATTACATCATAAAATGAAAAACAACAACAACATTATTTCCATAGACCACACTCATATCCCCTCAGACTATCCCAGCAGGTCAGTTATTGAATACTTATTCGCATCCTGAAAAAAATAAAACATATAGAGGGGTGAGCTCAGTTTCTCAGCAATGATATAAATATTTCAGAAACATTCATAAATAATTATAAACTTTTAAGGAAATGTATAAGACTAAAACCGAAGCCTTTTAAACATGAACTTCAGCATAATATGGAAAATATTAAATCAAAAAATTCCATTTACTTACTCACATGGATATTTTACTAGTCGAATAATCACATGAAATATCAATATCCCATTTCATAAGGATGGAATGCATAATTCCAGTCTTTCCTAACCACATAATCAAGGAATTTTTCAAAGACTACAAATAATATTTTTTTCAAGGCCTTGTGCCAAGACACTAGTTTATCTCACGAGAGCTACTGATACATTTAGGAGCTATTGGAGGATCCACCTGTCACTTACTAAGTCCAATGCATTCCTAATATGAAAATGTTTAAACATAACATAAACATTTTTATTAAAACTAGAATAAAAAATTTCAATACTTTATCCATAAGATATGAAGGGTGTTAAAATAACACATCTACTATCCAAAATATCACAAAACCATCAATAATATATGGGAGTTTTGTATCATAATAAATCAAATTCAATAAAACTTAATAACCACCAAAGGATGTTGACATAGATAAAATCAAAACTTTTTATAGAAATATCTTTTTCTATTTTGAAATCATTTAAAAGTCACATATTTATAAAAGAAAAAATTTATATTTGAAAATATTCTTATAAGATTCTAAGAGAATCTTCGACTATGTTATAACGGCGAAAGATAGTTGCACACGCCGTATAAGTTAAAAAGACATTCTTACCTTAGTTTTTTCTAAAATGTTATAAATTACCTTATTCGAAAAATTAAGGAATGATTCCTTTATAAAAATATGATAAAAGTAAAACAAGGGTATACATTATTTTAACCCATAGTCTATAAAATAATAATAATGTTTTGAAATATATTTTTAAGAATCATGGATGTGGATGATAAAGAGGTCCCAGTAGATACTTACGTGAATACAACCTAGGATAATAAGGAGATTGTAGAATTAACCCTTAAATTTTAATATTCCTTGGTCGAGTATAGGTTAAACTCCTTTATAATGGTGAAATAATTGTTATTAAATTATACCAGAATTATATACATTAATATTATATAATATAATATCTTTTAACATTTCTTTGTTAATAATATCTTATTATTATCGATGTTTTGGGTGTTAACTAATTCATTTTCCTTTATATGATTTTCTACGTAAGTAAGGATTTTAATGGATAGAATGTATCTTATTCATATTCAAAATGAAATTATGTCATTAAAAATTATTTTTAATCATCTAATGAAAATTTGTCTTGAATGGATTACGATGAGGAATGAATCTTATTTCGTTAGTGGATATGGTAATTCATACATACGCACGAGAGAAAATATCATTCTTTTGATATTAAAATAATATATAATTGGATGGTATATAATATATAATGAATCAATATCAAGTTATATTTATTATTCACATCAACTACACATCATTATTATACCCATCAAAATAATAATGTATTGAATAACAATTACAACATGACGTGGAGACGGTAAGCCGTACATATGCACGTATGGTGACATGTCATTCAAAGGATGGATAGAATAATGAATTTGGTTTTACCATATTTATAATAACATCATAGTATATAGAGGATACTTGATTTATTAGTTTTGAAAGGAAACGACAATGAATAAGGAAGTGGAAGATGAAAGGAACTTGAAAGTGGTGATGAAATATTTACATCTTCTTCGGGTTCATCCTTTTGATTTGATCAAAAGGGCTTCATAGGTTGGATTTTGACTTAATGAAGGTCTAAAGGATGAAGGGATGACAATTGAAATGGTATTTGGGCATGGTTTGACCGATCCAAATTTCATTGAAGTTGTGGATTAGAGAAAAGGGTGAGCGCCCTTTCATAAGAGGTATGAGTAGCACCGTAGGAGACGCTAAAAATATTATTTTATAATAAAATCATTTTCGGTTTCTAATGGCTCCAAAAAGATTATTTAAAGTATAAGGTGGGTATGGGTCGAAAACCACTCAACCAAGAGGTTTTAGACAGGTTTGGGTCAATATATGAACTTTATCTTTTATATTTATCTCTTAGTTAAATAGTTTGACATTTACCATGTCTCTTTGTATTTTTATATTATATGGTTAATAAACATGTTATGTATTTACAAGTGAACCCCAAGTCGTTCATTAATGATACATATATCATTTTATAAGTCCTTTGGAAGAACATTAGATTTTTATGAATAAAATTATAATTTATAATATAATATCATTTTTAAAAAATCTTTTATGTCAATTTTGACACTATTTGGTATTATGTTTTTTTCTAAATTCATAACAGTGTTAATACTTTGAAAAAATTCATCTATCCAACCCTTATAGTCATATTAACTTATAAAATTAGTGTAATTCATAAAAAGTCTCAAATTACATTTATTTTAATATTTAATTAATTTGGTAATTACTACATCATCATTGTGTCATAAATAAATTAAATAATTTGATGTATAAAAAATATAAATAATATACCATTATGTAGGAATGATTTTTTTATTTCAAATAAATATTTACAGTAAAATTTATCTTATGTATAACCCTATATTAAATTTTTTTAGTTATTAAACATTGATTTTAACTCTTTTAACTCTTCTTTAAATAAAATAATAATAAGTGTCCTAATCTAATCAAAGTGGACCAAAGAGGTTCATATTTTATTCCTAAAGTAGTTTTGGGTCGAATTATACTTATCCAATAGAAATATGACGTGTTTTTGTGTAAATATGATATTATTTTTACCTAAAATTACCTATTTACTTTTAACCGTGGTAAATAAAAGCAAAAAGTAACTATTCACCAAAAATTATTTTCTTCTTATTTAACCACAATTTTCATATTGATATCATCCGTGGCTCTCAAATTTTTTAAATTCCACTCATAGAAGCAGTAAAATTATGTTTTAATGAGAATTTGAAAATTCTCTAAGGAGGTGGGTAAAAGACGGTGAAAAGATCAATAAGATTTTTATATAAAAAAAATTATTATAAACATACACTAATGAATTACATTTAAATTATATAGGTATTATGTATCTATTTTGACCTAAAATAAATTTAAATAAAATAAATTATTTTTTAAATAAAAATTTGTTTTTAAAGTATAACATATTGTTTTTCACTATTCATCAAAAATTGAATGTTTTCAGAAAAATACCAAAAAATCACCATAAGATTATTTCGATATTTCATATCCAAAAATGAAGTCAATTTTGAAATTTAAAATTTATAAATTTTTAAAAAGTGGGTATTACCATTCATAACAGCTAGTTTGATTGGTTGTGTTGTGTTAGAACTCGAAGTTGCGTACAACACACGCTAATGTACTATTCAAAGAGAAGCGTACCGTGGAATCTTGTGGTGTTACTGTAACATATCAAGTAATTAATGAATAATATATATTCTTATCTATGTCTATTTATGAATTAGATAGTGTTTTAGAGGCTTAAAATGAGAAAAAATTCAATCATAAGCATAGAATTCTCTAATATTTTTAAAAGATTATTTTACCACCTTTTGATGGAGAAACATTTTTAAATATATCTTTTTACAATTTTATAATCTATATTTTTTAAAATAAACTTATTATTTATGATTGGGAAATTGAAATTTACTTTGGAAATTTTTTTGGTATTTTTCTGACAATGTTCGTTTTTTAATGAATAATGAAAAATACTGCATTTTACATCAAAACAGATTTTTAATCTAATTTAATTATATGGTTAGATTATATTTTTAATTGGTTTTAAATTGTAATTAGAATAAATTATTACCATTTAATCCAATTATGTTCATTATAATTAATTTCACTTTGGTATTGGGCATAAACAAGTTCCAATCTTTTCATAGATACTGTTTCAAAAAAACACAATATTTGTTTTGACAACAGGAATTATTTTTATATTCATTGTTGAAATTTATATGTTTGGAATTTGGTAAAATTGATTCCATATTTCGAATCAAAAGTTATAAATTATGTAATTAAGACTCTTTGTTTTTTGACATTATGAATAGTAATGACAGTAATAATCTTTAATTATCTGGATTAATTAGTAATCGGGTAGTTAAGGATAATAAAATAATACCATAATAATACCAAATGATACCAATATGTGTCCAAATGCTATTGGTTTTTTCATTTCCAACCATGGGATACCTTGTTCCAAACTTAGGGACCCCATGGGATCACTTTTGGGTGAAAGTGAAACTTAATCATTTTATTTTTAAAGAAAGGAGAATATCACTAAAGAATGTATCACCCGAGTAAAACATTTTTAATTTTTTATACATAAATTATATCTTGGACTATAAATATCCATTGAAAGATAAAAATATTTCCTACATAATAGTATTTATTTTATAATTTTTATACATTAAATAAATTAAATTATTTATGACATCATGATGATGCAGCGATTACCTCATTAATGAACGATTTAAATAAAATGAAAAGATAATGTAAAATCTAAGACTTAAATTTGTAAAAGACCTATTGGATGAGTATATTTATAGCCTTTATCACCTTATCCTTTAAATATATCAATGTGGGACCTTTAAAATCCGAAACGCATTTTAATATAAAGTAACGTTTTACAACTTTCCAAGAGTGCCCCTACTCTCCTCTTATAAAAGACCCCCACCTCTACCACCTTACCCACACATCTCAAGCCATTAGAACAACCATTATCTGATCATTTTCTCTCTACACATCACTATCTTCATTCTATAAGCCTTACCTTAGGCAGAAAGCTCTTCATGAAACCCTTTTGGTTCAAACCAAGAGGAGTTACCCGATTTAAAGGTAAAGTATTCTCTAATGTTTTTTTTTGTTTTATTTTGATTCTCCAACCCCCTAAACTCTTTTTATTCAGTTATTTTGTAACAAAACCTGCATCTTCAATACACTAGGATGTTTTTATAATAATTATTCTATCTACAATTACACACCTACATCTAATGGTTAAAGAACATACTGTTTCCCTGGATGGTGAATTTCTGCCTCACAAAATGATGATTGTTCAATATTATTCTAACACCTTCAAAGGTGGACGTTAAGATGTCACTATATTTCTATATGATATATAATATATTTATGTTTTCCTTAAGCTTCCTTATTTTTACATTTATGGCATACCTTTATGGTTTCCATTATGGGTAAACGCGATATCTTCATTTTAGGAAGTACAGACTACCGCCCCCTCAATGTTATTTGATTCGTTAATGCCATATGTGGGATGTATAAAGGAATGAGTTAATGATATTATATATTATATTATAATTTAATTATAATATACCTTTATATCATTTTGATTCCATTCCTTAAAATATGAAATAGAAATGAAAGTAGCTTTCATGCGTACGTACGGCTTATTGTCTCCATGAACGGTGCATTTCATTTCTTACCTCTAAATGTTATGTAATATTATAAATGTATGTATATACTTGATATAAATAATATATATGATATCTACATCATGAACATAATTCTGGATATAATGGATATTTTACCACATGAACAACTTGTAATTATAAAGAGTTTATTTTTGACTCATGTACCAATGATCGACAAAATGACCATTATTAAATTAAATAATTACATAGTGAAGATACCATGGTAATAAGTGATATAAAAGAAATAATGAACTTGAAAAAGGTTCTTATGCATTTAGAAATTAACTCGAGTTTATTATTCAGGTCATTAAAGAACGATCGAGTCAAGTCAGACCCGAGGTAAGGGACTTGGTCTCAATCTCCTTTCATTGAGGTATATTTTGTTTTATACACAACTTTTTATTATACGGTGTATAAACCCCGTTGACATTTACGTATATTCAAAAGGAATATTTTTATACGAA
This sequence comes from Viscum album, assembly GCA_963277665.1. NCBI lineage: Eukaryota > Viridiplantae > Streptophyta > Magnoliopsida > Santalales > Viscaceae > Viscum > Viscum album. The sequence continues at coordinate 824,311,186 of OY728166.1, forward strand.
GGGATTTACTAAATGACAAAATGAATGTTTTTTTTCGTACGTATGCGGCGACAATGACTTCTCCGCCGCTGTGACCATTATTTGAGTATCGGCTTCCTCTACATGCCATAAATTTTGGTTAAATGAAAAATAAATACCATCCTTTACTTTTCTTTTATTTTGGTATTGAAAATGGTTTTCATAATGTTTCTATTATATCAATGCGTTGTGTTGATATCTTGTGATTGAAATGTGGAAATGTTATGTTTCCTTTATGCATGTTTTATGTGTTACGATTATGTTATGGTTATTGAAAATTGTTATGAAGATGGGTGGTTCCATTATAAACTAAGGGAGGGTGAGCTCGATATAGCTCTCCAATGCATTGGGTAACATGAAGTGGTTAAACGTTAAGGTTTCTCCGAAGATATTTAGGGAATATACAGTGATGGGTATTCCAAACGTAACCATGGGGGTTACTCCCTACGTAAGAATGTTATGAATGCCTAAAGTTACTTTATGTCTTATGATTTCTATGAGTCCTTCATAAATATTATGATTTCATGAGGTATGTTAACGTGCTTATGTTTTGTGAGTAATGTTTTATTTCATTGGTTCTTACGTATACATGTACTAATGTTTCCTTTCGGTATATTAATATCCCTCACTGAGCTTTTTATGCTCATCCCAAGTATTTGAAATGTTTTTCACAAGTCAAGGGAAAGGTACATGATGTGATTATAGTGTCAAGGAAGTGTCATGAAAGAATCCATGTTTTGTTTTAAATAAGATTCCGTTTATGGGAAAATATCAATACTATCTTTTATGTAACCACTTTGTTTAAATGTGGAATGTAATGCATGATTTATGATCTAATTCTATAAAACTCTATACCTGAAATGATCCTCTATGTGTATTCCTGAAATAACTCAAGATTAAGTAATGTATAAGGTTGGGGCCTTATAGTTGGTATCAAAGGATAGTTTAGATAACTTTAAGAGTTATAATTCTATTAAATGATTATCCAAAAATATTTTTTTATGGTCAAATTGAAATGATATAACATTTGAATATTACCATGTTGCTTCATCTAAGACATGTTTGTTCAGAATGGTTTTTCGTAGTGGAAACATGGAAGCAGTTCTAGGAAGGCATATAGAAGGAAATGACCTTCTGAATCATCATCCTGAGATGGTCGGAATTGGAACTGAACAGTTTTTTGCAGTAATAGCATAGTTGACTCAAGCGATAAATGGTGGTAGTATCCATGCACGATATCAGCCAGATCAACCGCAGAGGAACATGCCAGTGGTGGATCATTTCATGAGCCAACATCCCCCATCATTATGATGATTATCTGACCATGTGCTAGCTGAAGGGTGGATTAAAGCACTGGAGAAGATTTTTGATGTCATGGGTTGTTCAGACAATCAAAAGGATAGTCTTTCTATTTACCGTTTGGAGGGTGAAGCAGATCAGTGGTGGTCGATGGTTTAAAAAATTGAGACGCTGATGATATTGATGCTATCGACTGGGATGAATTCAAAGGTATGTTTCTTGAGAAGTATATTCCTAAGGTTGTTCGACGTAGGATGGAAAAAAAAAGTTCTTGCAATTGAGGCAAGAGGATGACTCAATGGCTACATATGAAGGGAGGTTCACTCGATTTGCAAGGTATGCTCCAAATTTTATCCAAGACCTTGATAGTAAAATCAATCATTTTTACTCAGGATAAAAGGAAAAATATCAAAGGGCTTTAGCTTCTCTCCAGTTCAAGAGTTATGAAAATCTTGTTCGATGTGTTGAGATGGTGGAAATGGAGTTTTCCGATAATCAAGTGTCCTATAACAACCAACAGAAGAATAGACCGAGGTGGCAGGAGAAAGGGAAGAATTTTTCAAAAAGGTCTAATTGTAAGAAAACTAGGTTTCCAGTTTGTCACAAATGTTGTAAAAGGCATGCTGGGGAATGTCTTCTAAATTCTGAAAAGTGCTACCAATGTGGTAAGATGGGACATAAGGCACATGATTGCATTGAAAAATATCAAGGTGATGGTAAGACCAAATTTGGTTTATAGTTAGTGAATTGTTTTAAGTGCAATAAGATGGGTCACTATGCAAACGAGTGTCCGACAAAGAGCCCGAGTGATGGGAAGCAGTTAGACTATAAGCATAAAGGGGTGTTGAAATACTGTGCAACAACTTCAGCAGATGTTAGGACATCAAATGAAGTGGTATCAGGTACTTTGTTTGTTTTTTCAGATTATTCCAGTGTGTTTTTTGATTCTGGGTCTACACATTCTTTCATCTCTGAAAACTTCTCTAGTAAAATGAGAATACCATCTCAAGAAATGACTCCTGAACATGTGTTAAAAACACCTAGGGGAAATGTCGAGGTAAAAATAATATAGAAGATTCTTCCTAACCTTATCTGTGGAAGGAACCTACTTGCAAACCTTATTTTTTTACCTCTAGTAGAGTTTGATGTTATCCAGGGTATGGATTGGCTCTCTATTTACCATGCTAAGATTGACTGTAGAGCTAAAGAAGTTTCTTTTCAGAAGTAATTTCAGTTTCTATAAAATAATGAACCGTTACTGTTGATAACATATCAAGAGGTTGTGAAACATGTAAAAGATGGAAATGAATGTTACCTTGCACATATTTTAGAAAATAAAGGAACTTTTCAGGTTAATGATGTGCCAGTGCAAAATGAGTATCCTGATGTTTTTCTTGATGAGTTTCCTGGAATAATACCAGATCGGGAAGTTGAATTTTCTATTGACTTTGTTCCTGATGCTAAGCCAATTTCAAAACCCCCTTATCGAATGGCTCAAATTGAACTTTTAGAGGTGAAGGCACAATTGAAATATTTATTAGAGAAAGGTTTCATTCAACCTATCACATCACCATGGGGTGCTCATTTCTTATTTGATAAAATGAAAGATGGTTCTATGAGACTTTGCATTGATTATAGATCCTTGAATAACATCACTGTTAAGAAAAAATATCATTTTCCTCATATTTATGATTTTTTTGATCAGCTCCAGGGAGCTCAGTATTTATCAAAGATTGACCTGAGATCAGGGTACCATCAGTTGAAGGTAAAGGAAGAAGATATTCTAAAGACTGATTTTTTTACAATATATAGCCATTATGAATTTTTAGTTATGCCTTTTGGGCTAACCAATGAACCTGCTGTATTCATGGACCTTATGAATAGAATTTTCCATGAGTTCCTGGATAAGTTTGTGGTTGTTTTCATTGATGATATTTTGGTGTCTTCTAAATGTAAAGAGGAGCATGACAGACATTTAAGGGTTATTTTTCAAACATTAAAAGAAAATAAATTTTATGGGAAATTCAGCAAGTGTGAGTTTTGGTTTTAAAAAATTTCTTTCCTTGTTCACATTGTTTCTAAAGATGGGATAACTGTTGATCCTGCAAAAACAAAGGTTGTGGAAGAATGGACAAAACCCATAAATGTAAATGGTATTTGAAGTTATCTTGGTTTGGAAGGCTATTACCTAATGTTTTTTAAATAAAAATCGCGATTATCTAGTCCAATGACTATGCTAACTCGGAAGGGTGTTATGTTTATCTGGACAAAAGCATATGATGATTGTTTTCAGGAACTGAAAAGAAGATTGGATAATGCTCCAGTTTTGGCACTACCTTCCAATAATGGGGAGTTTTTTTATCTACAGTGATGATTCATTGAAAGGACATGGTTGCGTCCTAATGCAGAATGATTTGGTAATTGATTATGCTTCACGTCAGTTGAATACTCATTAGGTAAATTACCCTACACATGATTTGGAATTAGCTGCTGCTGTTTTCACTTTAAAAATAGGGAGGCATCATTTGTATGGTGTAAAGTGTGAAATATATTCTGATCACAAAAGTTTAAAGTATATATTCAATCAGAAATAATTGAACATGAGATAGAAGATATGGCTAGAATTAATCAAGGATTATGATTGTACAATTCAATACCATCGGGGAAAATAAAATAATGTGGCTGATGCTTTGAGTCGAAAAAGTAATGCTTCATTAACAATGTTGCATTTGGAACGTGAACATTTGGTTAAAGATTTGATGAAATTTGGCATAGATGATATAGGTGCAGGATGTCCTTCTGTTTAGTTTTAGGTATCCGTGAAATCTTCTCTATCAGACAGAATTAAGAAAGCACAGAAGAAAGACAACGAGTTACAAAAAAAGGTAGAGCTGGTTCAGAAGGGTAAGTTTCTTGAATTAAACATTGATAATGATTATGTTTTGAGATTTGGGAAGATATTGTGTGTGCCTTGTGATTCACAGTTGAAGAGAGAGTTGTTATGTGAAGTTCATAGTTCTCCGTTTTCAATTCATCCCGGCCGTACTAAGATGTATAGAGATCTTCAGGAGTATTACTGGTGGGATGGAATGAAAAGATATATTTCTGATTTTACTGTGAAGTGTTTGACTTGTCAGTAGGTTAAAGCAGAGTGGTAGTTACTGAAAGGGATGCTTCAGCATTTACCAGTGATAGAGTGGAAATGGGAGAATATATCCGTGGACTTCGTTGTGGGATTGCCAAAGACACCTCGAGGTAATAATGCAATCTGGGTTATTGTTGTCCGTTTGACTAAATCTGCTCATTTCCTTTCTATACGAGATACTTTTTCTCTAGATCAACTTTCCCGATTGTATCTTAAAGAGATAGTCAATTTACATGGAGTTCATCTCTCAATTGTATCTGATTGTGATCCTAGGATTACTTCTATCTTTTTCAAATCCCTTCAGATGTCATTGGGTACTGAATTAAATTTTAGTACATCTTTTCATCCTCAATTAGATGGGTAGTCAGAACGAACGATTCAGACTTTGTTGGATATGCTATGTTCTTGTCCGATAGATTATCATGGAATTTGGGACCAACATCTTTCTTTGGTTGAGTTTTCTTATAATAACAATTTTCATTCTAGTATACAGATGGCACCATTGGAGGCATTATATGGGAAGCGGTGTCAAACTCCAGCTTTTTGGGATGAAGTGGGTGAAAAGAAGTTTATGGGACCAGAATTGGTAGATGAGTTGGCAGAAAAAGTCCAGCTGATACAGAGACACATGAGAACAACTCAGAGCAGGAAGAAGAGTTATGAAGACAATAGGAGGAAGGATCTCTCTTTTGAGGTAGGTGATCATGTTTTTCTCAAACTATCACCATGGAAAAGGGTGAAGCGATTTGGTAAGAAAGTAAAGTTGAGTCCAAGGTTCATTGGACCATATGAAATTCTAGAAATATTTGGATCAGATGCATACCGAGTGGCTTTACCTCCGAGTTTATCTCAGCTACATAATGTTTTTCATGTTTCAATGTTAAGGAAGTACATGCCAGATCCATCTCATGTTTTGAGTCCAGAGGTAGTTCAGTTGGAAGAGAACCTATCTTATGAGGAACAAACTGTCCAGATTCTTTACCAAAGGGAGAAATTGTTATGGAATAAGGCGATTCATCAAGTAAAGGTTTTGTGGAAAAACCACATGATTGAAGAGGTAACATGGGAATCTGAAAATGCAATGATGGATAAATACCCCCACTTATTCGATAAGTAAATAAATTGCAGGGACATAATTTTTTAAAGGGGGGAAGGATGTAACATCCCAAGTAAGTATTGAATAATTTATATTCTATTGAATGTCTATTTATGAATTATATACTGTTTTAGAGGCTTAAAATGAGAATAAATCCAATCTTAAGCATATAATTCTCTAATATTTTTAAAAGATTGTTTTACCGCCTTTTGGTGGAGAACCATTTTAAAATCCATAGTTTTACAATTTTATAAGCTCTATCTATCAAATTAAACTTATTCATTATTATTGTGACATTTAAGTTTACTTTGGATTAATTTTTGGTATTTTTCTGACAATGTTCATTTTTTAATGAATAGTGAAAAAATACTGCATTTTACCTCAAAACTGCTTTTTCATCTAATTTAATTATATGGTTAGATTATATTTTTAATTGGTTTTAAAGTGTAATTAGAATATATTTTTACCATTTAATCCAATGGTGTTCATTATAACTAATTTCACTTTGGAATTGGGCATAAACAAGTGCCAAACGTTTCATAGATATTGTTTAAAAAAACACGCTATTTATTTTGACAACGTGAATTATTTTTAAATTCATTATTGCAATTTATATGTTTGTAATTTGGTAAAATTGATTCCATAATTTCAATCCAAAGGTCTAAATTATGTAATTAATATTCTTTTGTTCTTGGAAATTACGAACAGTAACGACGGTAATTATCATTAATTATCTTGATTAATTAGTAATCGGGTAGTTAAGGATAATAAAATAATATCATTATAACAAATAATGACCCCAAAATGTGTCCTAATGCTACTGGTTGTGTCATGTCTGACCATGGGATGCCTTGTGCCAAATATAGGGACCCCATGGAATCACTTTTGGGTGAAAGTGACACTTTATCATTTTATTTTTAAAGAAAGGAGACTATCAAAAAGGAATGTATCACCCGAGTAAATTTTTTTTGATATTGTCTACATAAATGATATCTCGGACTATAAATATTCATTTGATATATAAAATTATTTCCTACATCATAGTATTTTTTTATAATTTTTAGACATTAAATAAATTAAATTATTTATGACATCATGATGATGAAACGATTACCTCATTAATGAGTGATTTAAATAAAAAAGAAAATATAACGTAAAATCTAAGACTTACACTTATCAAATACCTATTGTATGATTATATTTAGAACCCTTATCAACTTATCCTCTAAATATATCAATGTGGGAGCTTTAAAATCCGAATCTCATTTTAATATAAAGTAACATTTTCTAATATTCCAAGAGTGCCCCTCCTCTCGCCTTATAAAAGGCCCCCACCTCTACCTCCTTACCCACACTTCTCAAGCCATTATCTCGCCCATTCTCTGCTCATTTTATCTCTCCATATCCCTCTATTCATACTAGAAGCCTTACCTTAGGCAGAAGGCTCTTCAAGAAACCCATTTGGTTCAAACCAAGGGGAGTTACCCGATTTAAAGGTAAAGTCTTTTCTAATGTTCTTTTGTTTTATTTTGCTTCTCCAACCCCCTAAACAATTTTTATTCATTTCTTTTGTAACAACACTAGTATATTCAATATACTAGGATGTTGGTATAATAATTATTCGATCAAAACTTACACACACCTACATCTAATGGTTAAAGATAATACTATTTCAGTGGATGGAGAATTTCTGCCTCACGAAAGGATGATTGTTCAGTATACTTATAATACCATCAAATGTGGCCATTAATATGTCATTATATTTATATATGATATATAATATGTCTATTTTTTCCTTATGTTTCTGTATTTTTACATTTATGGCATACCATTATGGTTTCCATTATGGGTAAACACGATATCATCATTTTAGGAAGTGCGGACTACTGCCCCCTCAAAGTGATTTGATTCATTAATTCCATATGTGGGACATAAAAAGAATGGAGTTAATGATATTATATATGATATTATACTATAATTATAATATACATTTATATCATTAAGATTCCATTCCATAAAATACGAAATAGAAATGAAAGTAGCGTTCATGCGTACGTACGACTTACTGTCTCCATGAACGGTGGATTTCATTTCTTACCTCTAAATGTTATGTAATATTATAAATGAATGTATATACTGGATATATATGATATATATGATATCTACATCATGAATATAATTTTGGGTATAATGGATATTTTACCACATGAGCAACTTGGAATTATAAAGATTTTATTTTTGACTCAAGTACCAATGATCGAAAAAATGACCATTATTAACTTAAATAATTACACAGTGTTCATAACATGGTAATAAGTGATATAAAAGAAATAATGAACTCTAAAAATGTTTTTAATAAAGTATAAATTAACTCAAGTTTATTATTCAGGACGTTAAAGAACAATTGAGTCAAGTCAGACCTGAGGTAAGGGACTTCGTCTCAATCTCCTTTCATTGAGACATATTTTGTTTTATACACGACTTTATTTTATACGGTGTATAAACCCCATTGACATTTATGTCTATTAAAATGGAATCTTTTTATACAGATCATTTTACTAAATGAAAAAAGTAATGTTTTTTTGTCGTATGTATGCGGCGACAATGACTTCTCCGCCGCGGTGACCATTATTTGAGTTTTGACTTCCTCTACAAGCCATAACATTTTTTTAAATGAAAACTAAATACCATGCTTTAATTTTCTTTTACTTTGGAATTGAAAATGGTTTTAATAATGTTTTTATTATATCAATGTGTTGTATTGATATCTTTTGATTAAAATATGGAAATGTTATGTTTCCTTTATGCATGTTTTATGTTATGTGATTATGTTATGGTTCATGGGAATTGTTATGAAGACGGGTGGTTCCGTGATAAACTAAGGGCGGGTGAGCCTGATATAGATCTCCAATGTATTGATCAACGTTATGGGGTTAAACATTAATGTTTCTCTGAAGAGATTTATGTAATATACTATGATGGGAATTCCAAACATAACCATGAGGGTTACTCCCTGTGTAACAATGTTATGAATGCCTCAAGTTACCTTTATGTCTGATGATTTCTATGAGTTATAGATAAATCTTATGATTTCATGAGGTATGTTAACGTGCTTATGTTTTATGTGTAAAGTATTATTTCATTTATTCTTAAGTATACATGTACTAATGTTTAATTTCCGTATTTTTATATCCCTTACTGAGCATTTTTTTCTCATCCCAAGTTTTTGAAATGTTTTTCACAGGTCAAGGGAAAGTTACATGATGTGATGATAGTGTCAAAGAAGTGTCATGAAAGAATCCATGTTTTTTTTAAATATGTTTCTTTTGATGGGAAAAAATTAATACTATATTTTATGTAACCACTTTTTTTAAAAGTGGAATGTAATGTATGATTTATGATCTAATTCTCTAAAACTATAAACCGGAAAAGATCCTCAATGTGTATCCATGAAATAACTCAAGATTAAGTAATATTTAAGGCTGGGGCCTTATAGTTACATTCTCCCCTCATTCAAATAATTTTTTCCTCAATATTTCTATAATATTACTACATAAAAAAGGCTTGTGTGGTTCTTCATCATAAGTTCCTCGGGTTCCCGCATTGCCTCTTCCATGTTGTGGTTTTTCCATAGAAATTTTACCAGTCGAGTCATCCAGTTTCTCAGCAATTGTTCCCTTGTATCAAGAACCTTGAAAGGATATTCGTAATAAGATAGATCGCGTTCCAGTTCTAATTCCTCAAATGTAAGTACATTCGTTGGGGCAAGCTTGTACTTTCTCAACAGTGATATGTGGAAGACGTCGTGAACTTTGGAGAGACTTGGTGGAATTATCATACGGTAAGCTTCATCCCCAATTCGTTCAAGAATTTCAAAAGGTATGATGTACCTGAGACTCAATTTACCCTTCTTACCAAAACTTATAACACCCTTTCATAGAGGTAAATTCAAGAAAACATGATCTCCTACTTGAAATTCCAAATCCTTCCTTCGGTCGGCAGTATAGCACTTCTGCCTACTTTGAGATAACTTGAGGTGGTTTTGTATTACCTTCACCTTTTCCATCATTTCTTCCACATGTTCTGGGCCTACGAGTTTTCTTTTACCAACATCATCCCAACAGGTTGGTGTGCGACATCACTTTTCTTATAACGCTCCATATGGTGCCATCTGAATACATTGATGGAAGATATTGTTATAGGATAATTCTAAGAGAGGTTAATATTTGTCCCACATACCTTGTATGTCAAGTGAACATGATCTCATCATGTCTTCTATGATTTGAATAGTCAGTTCGAATTGTCCATTAGTTGAGGGGTGGTAGGCAGTGCTCAAACAATGTTCAATATTCAGGTCTTTCTGAATAATTTTCTAGAATCATAATGTAAAACGGGGTTCACAACCAGAAACAATTGATAGTGGTGTTCCATGAAGTCTTAAAACATCATTAATATATAGTATTTATAATCGTTCAGGTGATAAATCTTCTCTTATAGCAATAAAATTTGCTGACTTGGTAAGATGATCAACAATGAACCATATTTCGTCGTTCCTTCTTGGAGTCTTTGGTAGTCCCATGACAAAGTCCATCATAATATTATCTCATTTATACTTAGGTATGGGAAGTGGTTGCATGACTCCTCCAGGTTATTGCCTTCTAGATTTCACATGTTTGAAAACCATACATATTGACACAAAATCAGCAGTTTCCCTCTTCATGTTGTCCCACCAAAAATGTTCATTTAAATCTCTATACATTTTGGTTCTCCTAGTGTGTATAGAGAAATTGGAACTATGAGAATCATCCAAAAATTCCATTTTTAGATCAGGTATATCGGGAACACAGAGTCTCTTCCCAAATTTCAAAATTCCATCTTCATATACAACGTCTCTCAATCTCGCATCATTCACATCATTAATCTTCTTTTGAAACTCTTCATCACTGGTCTAAGATCTCTTTATCGTTTCTAGTAAATATGGTTTGGAAATAATTTAAAAAAGCATTGATGTTTCACCTTCCATCGATTGTTCCATATAAATCTTTACTAGATCCATTTATATAGGATCCTTTTCAACTATCATATTGTTTAAAACTCCATGATCTGTTCTAATCAAAGCATATGCTACCTTATTTTCCTTCCCCTGGTGGTAGTGTATAGTGAAATCATAATCCATGAGTTGTTCAAGCCATCTCTTTTGCCTCAAGTTGAGTTCTTTTTGTGAGAAAATATACTTTAAACTCTTCTGATCGGTATATATCTCACATTTTTTACCATAGAGATATTCTCTCCAATTATTAAAAGAAAATATTTAAGCTGCTAAGTGAAGGTCATGAGTAGGACAGTTTTTCTCATTAATTTTTAGCTGTCGTGATGCATATGCCATAACCCTCTCATTCTGCATAAGGAAACAACCATGTCCTTTCGTTGAAGCATCACTATAAATAAAAAAACCCATCATTCCTTGATGGTAGAGTCAATATATGAGAATTGAATAATCTTCCCTTTAGTTCATCAAAACATTATTCATAATCTTTTGTCCAAACAAATTCATCCCCTTTTTGTGTGAGCTTTATTAGTGGGTTATCCAATCAATAAATATTCTGGGCAAAATATCGATAATAACATGCTAAACCAATAAAACTGCATACCTCCGTTATACTCGTCGGTGATGGCCATTCTTGGATTTCCTTAGTCATTGAAGGGTCAAAAGAGATTCCATCCTTAGAGACATTATGACCATGAAAAGAAATCTCATGGAGTCATAATTCACACTTTCTAAACTTCCCATATAATTCAGGTCTTCTAAGAGTCTTTGGTATAATGCCCAAGTAATTTTCATGAACTTCATACCTTTTGGAGTATACCAATATATCATCAAACAATACATCTATAAAATCATCGAGATATTCCTTGAAAATTATTTTCATTTGATCTATGAAGACAGAGGGTGCATTAGTCAATCCAAAAGGCATTAATGTAAACTCGTAATGCCCGTACCTGGTCTGAAATGTTGTCTTCATAATGTCTTCCTTTTCCACACACAAATGATGATATCCAAATCAAAGGTCAATCTTTGAAAATAATTGACTCCATGAAGTTGGTGGAATAAATCATCAATGTGAGGTAGGGGATACTTGTTCTTCATTGTTATAGCATTGATATCCCTGTAGTCAATGCACAACCTCATAGATCAATCATTCATCTTAACAAAAAAGATAGGTTCTCCCCGTAGAGAAAAAAAAGGGAGAATAAATCCCTTATTACACAACTCAACTTGGTGTTTCCTTAGTTAAACTATGTCCACAGTGGCCATTCTATAAGGTGTATTTGATATGGGCCTTGAACCAGAAATTAAATCAATGGCAAACTCAATTTCTCATTCTGGAGGTTGTCCAGGTAAATCATCTGGAAATACATAAACATATTCTTTCATAATAGTTATATCCTCTATTTGAACATTCCTTTCCTCACCCACAGTTATTTCATTCTCTTTCTCCCCTATAATTGAATTTAGTTGAGAAACTGGGGGTGGATCTAGATAAGAATTAGGTGGCGACGTTTCTTCTCTAAAGATAAGGTGTTCTTTATCGTCGTCATAAAAAATAGTAACCTGCTTCTTCATACATTAAATTTTTGCATCATGGTCGAAAAGATAATCCACACTGAGGATTATATCAAATTCAAGCATGGCTATGATATTGAGATCAGCAGATTATGAACATTTATATGCTCTAATGGGAACTAATTCAAAAAACCTTGCTATGATGAAACTTCCCTTAAGAGTTTTTACTGACAACCCCCTTGTAAAATAAAATTAGAAATATCTAATTTTCTTAGAAAACTGGGAAGATATGAGACAATGCGATGATCTAAAATCAAATAAAGAATTTTCCAAACTAGAGGAAACCATTAAATTACCTTCCACCATGTCTTTTGGAGCTTCAACCTAAGAAGTAGTGATAATATAATCTTGGCCTTGATACCTTGTCCTTTTCTGAGGTAAGTTTCTCTAATGCTTAGGAAATTCATTTGCATAATTCCCCCTTTCTCTATAATTGTAGCATTCAGCATCGACAACCTCTTTCTTCCCCTTTAAATCAAGAGTTTGGTGGCATTTTTCACCTCACATGTAACAGACTCTCATTCCCTTCAGGAAAGTACCAGAGTGTTTCATCCCACATTTACTGTAGGATGGATATTCAAATTTTCCCTTCTTCCCCATATTTCTATTTCTAGAGTGTTCAAGATATTTATTCTTATATTTCTTTACTTTAAAGTTGGAAGACTTAGATAATTCTTTTTCTATCTTGATAGTACATGAGACAATATCTTCGTACGATGAGAAGGATTATGAGACTAATGCTTGATGGAGAAAAGGTTTTAAACCATTAATTAAAAATTAAATGTTACATATTGGGTAATGTATATAATATGTCGCATGCCTTGCTAACCTTGTTAAGTTAACTACATCCATTGCGACATTCTCATCCTCCTTTTGCCTCAAACTCGGAAATTTCATTTCCATATCTGCTCGATGGTCACGAGGAAATTATTTTTCTCAGAAAATCTCTTTAAACTCCATCCATTAAATATTTGATACTTAATTATCTTCCTTTATGTTTTGAATCAATGACCACCATGGATCAACATCACTAGTGAGGTGGTAAACTTCCATGAAAACTTTTTCCCTTTCGTTACTCTCCATGGTATGGAATATTTTTTCTAAGTAATTTATCCATTACTCGTCTATTAGTGGATTTGTACTCCCATTGAATTTTGGTGGTTTTTTACTCATGAAGCGATCTAACATTGATCCTCCATGCTGTGGATCAGGGTTCTCCATACGGGTAAGGTTATTATTCATAACCGGAGTGGGTTTTCCAATAATAGTGATAAGCTGATCAGCACTAGTTGTATCACCAGCTCAACTATAATTATTTTGAGCAGGATTGAAATCCCTACATTGAGTGTGTGCATTGATATAGTTTCCATTACGTATACAAAGCTCCATTTCTGAAAAATACCATAAAATAGAATAGTTTATGAATCAAAATACATAATTCCAAAATTGTAAAATACTTAACATAAATTGAACAGTTTATGTATATAATACATAATCATAAACAAATTGTTTTCATTAAGGATTTATATACTCATAAACACTTAATAATGGTTTCTAAAGAAAATGAGAATTATCTGAAGCATATCCCACCGATAGTGCCGTAACCAAGAGTGCAACAAGGCCCATTGTTTTGCAGTAGTTCCCGTTCGAGTCTAGCTCAAAGTGGTGTTTTTGGGTTGTACCCCTTGGTATATCTATTCTAGAGCTTCCTCTACCACCTCGTATCAAGACATGGATGTATTTCTTTCTAAACTCACAAAATTTCTACAATACCAAAATTCAAGGAAGTTCTTCTATAACAATCATCAATGTCTATCTTAGGGATATGTGCTCTAATCAGATTTTACCTAAATCTAGTTTCCAAGGTTTGTAATAAAAATCCTCTGATACCAACTATAACACCCCAACCAAAGATGCCTAGATTTGGAGCATTATTATGTATCATTGTAAAGATAAAAAAATATCAAGTCTCGGAAGACCGACTAATTTAGTAGCCTTTGAAGAACTAGATACATTCATAAGGTTTACATTACATCATAAAATGAAAAATCACAACAACATTGTTTCTATATACCACACTCATATCCTCTTATACTGTCCCTATAAGTCAGTCATAAAATACATCTTCGAATCCTAGGAAAAATAAAACATAGAAAGGGGTGAGTTCAGATGCTTAGTAAGGATAAAAATATAGCAGAAACTTTCATAAATAAGCATAAACATTTTATGCAATGTATAAGACTAAAACAAAAGTCTTTTAAACATGAACATCAGCATAACATGGAAAAGTTAAAATCAAATAATTCAATTTAATTACTTGCATGGATATTCTACTAGTTGAATAATCACATGTAATATCAATAGCCACTTTTATAATGATGGAATGAAAAATTCCAGAATTTCATAACCATAGAGTCAAGGCCTTGTGCCAAGACTAAAAATAAGATTTTGTCAATGCCTTGTTCTAAGACACTAGTTTGTCTCATAACACCTACAAATTCATTGAGGATCTATAGAGGGATCCACCCATCACTTTCCAAGTCCAATACATTCTATATATGAAAATCTTTAAACATAACATGAACATTCGTATTAAAACTAGCATACAAAAATTCAATAATTTATCAATAAACCACAAATTGTGTAAAAATAACACATCCATAGTCTAACATAACAAAAAACCATCAATTCAATATTAGATTTTTGTATCATAATAAAACAACTTCAAACAAACATAAAACCCATCAAAGGATGTTGACATAGTTGAAATAAAAGCCTTTTTAGAGAAATATATCTTTCTATTTTGAAATCATTTAAAAGTCACATAATTATAAAATAAAACATTTATATTTGAAAATATTCTTAAAATATTTTTATGTATTCTTCGAAGATGTTATAACGGTAAAAAATAGTTTCACCTTTCGTATAAGCTAAAAAAACATTCTTACTTTAGTATTGTAAAAGTGGTTATAAAGTACATTGTTTGGAAAATGCCGGAATGATTCCTCTATAAACATCTTATAAAATTAAAACAAGAGTATAAATGAATTTAAACAATAGTATATAAAATAGTAAGAATGTTTTGAAATATATTTTTATGAAACATTGATGTGGATGATAAAGAGGTTCCAGTAGATACTTAGGTATAAACAACCTCGGATAATAATGAGATTGTAGAATTAACACTTACCTTGAACTTTTCCTTGGTCGAGGGTAGGTAAAACTCTTGTATAATTGTAAAACAATTGTTATTAAGTTATTCAAGAATCATATACATTAATATGATATCATAGGTTATCTTTTAATATTTCATTGTTAATAATATCTTAGTATTATCCACGTTTTGGGTGTTAACAAATTCGTTTTCCTTTATATGATTTGTTACATAAGTAATGTTTGTTATGGATTAGTGTATCTTATTCATATTAATAATGATACTAAGTCTTTAAACATTATTTTTAATCATCTAATGAAGATTATTATTGAAAGGAATATGATGGAGAATGAATCTTATCACATTTGTGGAGACGGAAATCCATACGTATGCACGAGCGACAATATAATTATTCTGATATTAAATTAATATATAATTTGATTTTATATCGTATATACAGAATAAATATAATGTTATATTTATTATTTACATAAATTACACATCATTATTATACCCATCTTAATAATAATGTATTGAATAACAATTACACCACGACCTGGAGATGGTAAGTCGTATGTACGAATGTCAGGTGACATGTAATTCAAAGGATGGATAGATTAATGAAATTTGTTGTAAAATATTTTAAAAAAAATCATAGTATATAGAATATATGGGAGATATTATTTTAGAATGGAAACAAAAGATAAAAAGGAAGTGGAAGAAGAAAGGAACATGAAATAGGTGATGAAATATTTACCTCTTCTTCGGGTTCTTCCTTTTGATTTGATCAAAAGTGCTTCTTAATTTGTCTTTTTGAGTAAAACAAGGCCTCTGGGAAGAAGGTAGGACAATTTAGAGGGTATTTTGGAATGTTATGGACGATCCAAATGGCTTTGAAGGTGTGAATTACAGATAAGGGGGAGTTATCTTTTATAAGAGGGGTGAGGGGAACCTTTGGAAGAGATAGGAATACTATTTTATAATAAACTCCTTTTCAGTTACTAATGGCTCCAAAATGGATTATATAATATCTAAAGTGGGTATGGTTCTAAAAACACTCTACCAATAGGTTTGAGATAGGTTTGGGTCACTATATTAACTTTATTCTTCATATTTAACTCTTATTTAAATTGTTTGACATTTACCATGTCTCTTTATATTTTAATATTATATGGTTAATAAACATAGTATATACTACAAAGAGAACCCCAAGTGGTTAATTAATGATACAAATATCATTATATAAGTCTTTTTTCTAATCCTTATATTTTTAGGAATAGAATATCAATTAATAATGTAATATTTTTTTAAAAAACTCATTTATGTCAATTTTGACACTATTTGGTATTTTGTTTTGGCTAAATTCATAATAGAATTATTACTTGTAAAAAATCATTTAACCAACCCTAAAATATAATATTAACCTTAAAAATTAGTGTAATTCATTAAATGTCTCAAATTAAATTTATTTTTATATTTATAATATAAATTGTTTTAATATTTTATTAATTAGGTAATTACTGCATCATCATTGTCTCATAAATAAACTTAATTATTTAATGTCTAAAAAATATAAATAAAATACCATTATGTAGGAAATAAGTTTATATTTCTAAGGAATATGTATAGTATAATATATCTTATGTATATCCCAATATTAAAAATATTTTATTTATTAATCATTGATTTTAACACTTTTAACTCTTCTTTAAATAAAATAATAATAAGTGTCCTAATCAAATCCATGTGGACCAAAGAGGTTAATATTTTATTCTTAAGTTATTTTTTGGTTGAATTATACTTATCCAATATAATTAGGATATGTTTTATGGTAATTATGAAATTATTTTTAGCTATAGTTACTCTATTTGCTTTTAACCGTGGCAAATAAAAGCAAAACGTTACTATTCACAAAAAATTGTTTTCATCTTATTGAAGCACATTTTCCTTACTAATATCAACCATAACTCTTGGATTTTTAAAATTATAATCACATAAGTGGTAAAATTATGTTTTATGTGAATTTTCAAATTCTTCTAGGAGGTGCGTAAAAGACTGTGAAAAGATCAATAAAATTTTTATGTATTAAAAATTATTATAAACTGATTCCAATGAATTACATTTAAATTATATAGATATTATTTATCTATTTTGACCTAAAATAAATTTAAATATTATAAATAAAAATTTTGTTTTAAACTATAACTATGAGTTTTTTACTATTCTTAAAAAATTGAATGTTTTCTAAAAAATACCGAAAATTCACCCTAAGCTAATTTCGATATTCGGAATCCAAAAATGAAGTCAATTTTGAAAGATAAAATTTATAAAATTTCAAAAAGAGGGTATTAAAAGTCAGAAAGTCTAGTTTGATTGGTTGTGGTGTGTAAGAACTCAAAGTTTCATACAACACAAACTACAATATTATTCAAAGAGAAGCATACTGTGGAAGCTTGGGGTGTTACAAAAAAATTCCAATTTTCGTAAAACTATAACTTATTTTAAAAAAGTTGTATAATTTAAATAAAATATTATTACTTATTGTATCATAAATATTTATATTTATATTTATCCTTATTAATTTATTTATAATCCACAATATATTGGATTTTATAATATTTTTATTTTTTGTTTTAAAAGTGTTCTTTATGAAAACCATTTTGATGTGAATAATGTTTCTCCATTTTGACTAATTAAAATAATTCCAAATGAAAAATGTTTTCAATGAAATTGAAATATTATATATCAATAAATTTTAATTTATATTCATAAAATGTTTTTTTAGACATAGAGTTTATATAACATAATATATTACTTGAATAATATACATCTCAAAACCCCATTTGTTTTCTCATCTATGGGTTTTGTATTAAATTTAACTATTTAAAGTTTTATAAAATTTATTTAAAAAATGATTCATTCTTAAAATTATAATTTCATAATTTTATTAGGGTTAACTTTTATTAATTTTTTGAAAAGGTTATTTTTTGAACAATAGTTAAAACTTTTGAGTTTTCCTTGAAAATGACATTTTTATTTACATTTTTTATAAATTTAAATTACATATAAAATTTGTTTTAAAATAAAATTATTTTAAATTTATATTAATTAATTCAATTTATGTCATTATAACCAATTCCATATAGTAATTTGATAGAAAAACATTTTAGACTTTTGAACATTTATTCTTTGGAAACCCATTTTCTCATAGTGTTAGTGAGATTATCATTAAATTAAAATTTTATACATATTTGAATTGAATCTAGAAAAAGGTATTTTATTTTTGAAATAATAATAATTTATAATTTCTAATATTTTAACCTTAATTTTTTACAACATTTAATAGTGAAAAGTGTGAAATAAATAATTATAATGGTTACGGTAAAAATAGATTAAACTGGTGGTTAAACTAAGAAGATAAGGGTAATAATGAACTGAATACCTTAAAACAGTATTATATCTAAATATTTAGACCTTATAACATAAAATTTAGATTATAATACATTATAAAAGCTTGATTTCTTATAAAAACATGGTTATGATATAATATTTAAGAAATATTTCAAGTGTGCTACTCACCTCACTTATAAAAGGCCACCCACTTTTTTCTATTTGTGAAAACCTCAAACCACATGGATTCAAAAATTGACAACCCAAATAACCTAAAAACATCACTAAAATCATCGTATAATCCTTATTTTGGAAATAAATCTAACCTATGAGGGGTTTGGTGCAATCCAAAGGGTTATACCTAAACAAGAGATAACGTTCTCCAACGAGTGTTTTATTTTATTTTTTTATCCACCTCTATTAATTGTTATTAAAAAATTATATTACAACAAACTCAGTGTATAAAATATATTAATATGTTTTAATAATAATATAATGATCAAAAAAACTTATCCACTACCATAAAATGGGTTATGAAATGATTATCCATGTGTATAAGAGACTACCGCCCTGTGAACCGATGTCATTCGTTTTTCCATTACAACCTATCATGGTTGGGTAATATGATGAATATAAATTATTTATAGGATATTTATGAAATAATTATACATATTTATTAATTATATAATATGTAAATGTATTATTTTCAAATTCACATTGTATAAGACAACATCTCTCATATATACGACGAGCAACCGCCTCACGAAGCGATGTGATTTATCTATTATAAACTCTTCACATGGAATTTTATAATGATAAATTTAATGAATATATTTGATATAAATTAATTAATTATAATATTAATTAGATATTAATAATTATTTATAAATTATTTATCATTTTATTTTATTACACTAAATATTTGAGAACATCATTCATGTATGTGTAGACAACTCTCTTCACGAAGCGATGTGACTCTATTTTCATCAACAAACCACATGGATGATATGTGTATGTAAATAGAAAGAAAATATGTGGAATATATAATATTATTATCATTATTGGAAGATAAATATATTAACTACCTTCTTTACACAATGATCACTGAGAAATGGAAACATTACTCATGCGTACATACATACTACCACATCCATGCTCGTAACATACATAATTTATCAAACCCATAATTAATGATTGGTATTAAAAGTATAATAAATGTATAAATATGATATTTTTTCATTATTATTAAAATATATAATATAACAATATAATATTCATATGAATTTGATCTTTTATAATAAATCATGAATGATAAAAGAAGGTAATTTACATCTAAAATAATGAAAATAAGGAATGGTTATTAACAAACATGTTATAAATGTTATAAAAATATAATATATTTTATGATAAATATTACTATGTTTTATTATTAAGTTAATAACATTTTTAAAACCACTATACATTAGTTTAAATCACGGTCAATGAAAAGAAAACATGATTTAGGGGATTTCCAACTCACCTTTTTACTACTGTGAGACACATGCCATATTCACTACCAATTTATTTTATGTTGTGTATATAAAAAAGGAATTTATTTTATTATTATTATATTAGAAATTAGTTTATTTATAAATCCATTTTAATATCCCTCCCTCATGTGTTTTATGGTTCAAATGTAAACAAATATGTAAGGGTGTTTTGTCTCAATTTACCTTTTTAGGACATAAGTTATGTTATATTATACTTTTCATACATGAGTTTTATATTCTACCCCATTAAAATGACATATCAAGAATATATCTATTTTCATGATATTTTATTTTTCATTTAATTTTACAATTTCATGCGGTTCATTTTTTAATGTTACTGATGAAATATATATTTTATGTTAAAATTTCATTGTTTATCGAGATTATGTGTTACTATATTTCCAACGATCATATATAATGATCCATATCTCTATAATTATAATTAATTTTAATATCCAATGGTTTTTAATTATATTTTAATGTTATATTACCTTTTCCACTATTTGAAATATAATATAATCTAGAAAGATATTTTAAGAAAATGTATCTATATTCCCTTATATTACTAAAAATACCTTTTTCCTTAGAAACTATATTTTATAAAAAAAATTACATTTTTATCATTCTTAATGATATTTATAAAATAAATTCTTTTTACCATTTTTTAAATATTAAAATACTCTTCAAAATGTATCTTCCTGTCATTTTCAAAAAAAATCCCATATCGAATTTAACGAAAAATTGAAAGTAATATTTATTTTAACATGCTTGAAATGAATAAAATTTACTATCACAATGACATTTATTTTCATGGAAGCTTCATTCTTTCATTTTTTAATATTATTTTCACATAAAATGTGTTTAATATGTTTTATGTTTTCAAATGTTTTTTACATGGAAATGGTATTTTCCTCAAGAAATGTTTTAAATGATTTCTAATGATTCCATTATATGCTTCCATGGGAGTTTTCAATGAAAGGTAATTTTTAAATACATTGGGAGATTTTATTTTTAAAAAAAGTGATTTTAAAAATGAAAATATAATTTTACTCAAAATTTATTTATTTATATTTTATTGAAATATCCATTCGTCAATGTCAACAACCCCTGCTGTTATATATACTCCAAGGTGAATATATTGAATTGATACCATCCTAATTATTTCTCTAAATGGATTAAGATTATTTAGAAGATATTTTTATAGAATATATTTCTTTTTCACGCCTTTATCATGTTTTAATTTTATTGTTATGGAACACTTTTGTTTTTTATATATTTTTCACATTTCAAATAGATTATCACAGATTTTATTCCTTTCCATGGGTTATCCAAAATTGAAATATAATAATAATAGTTTTTATGAGTTTAATGATGAATTGAAATATCTTTGTAAACTATTTAATTACTAGTTCTTGGAAATCCATAATATGTTGGTTGAAATTAGATAGAATCGGGTGATACCAGTAAATCTCGTATTATGGGGAGGTCCCAATAACTCTAATTATGCCCATTATAGAACATACAATGGGGTGACATAGATTCCCAAGGGTGATATCATTACAACTTAAATGATGGGGTAGCCCAGATAGCACTAGGTGAGCCTACTATAGACTATACAATGGGTTTTCCTAGATAAAACTTCAATGTATTGGGTAATATACCTTTTCTTAATAGGAAAAGATGAGGGAGTCTCCCAAGGGTCACTCCTATGGATTTAACAGTGCTCCAGTTACTTATTTCATAGTCTTAATATAGGATATTATGAAAAACATTGCAAGATACAAATATGATACTTTTATGCTTGTCATGGTTTTTCATTGTTTCATAGGATCAATATTTATATCACATGTGATCATAATTATTGATTATGATGACTTTTACCTTGGATATAGTTTTATATTTGATGATCTGGTTATTGATTTGTACGAATTATTTTATGATTTTCTCAGGCACAAGGAATATTTCATTATATGCTTACACATTTCTTATATTCATTGATGAAATTAACTAGTTAATGCTTATGTTTACCTAAAATAATAAGTTTATCTCACACTTATCAATTAACCTTTCCTTGGGATATCAAGAAATTATGTTTAAATAATTATGTTTATAAAGGATTTCATATGTATAATGAAGATGAATAAATTTGAAACATGAAAAGCTATGTAAAGTGGTAGAAATTATTATTTAATGAAATATAGATTATTTATGTACGTTTTTTTCCTAATTCACAATAACTATAAACCTAAAAGGGTCATTGAGAATATAAGTGATATATTTTTCCCTTTTTATTTTGTATGGTTTGGAAGGAAACAAACTATATCATAATAATCAATATCAATGAAAAAAATTTAATGTATATAATTTTATCACAAGATCTTAGAGTTCATGTTCTATGATATTATAGCTTAAAATGAAGTGATGTGTAGTAGTGTGACACTCATGGGTTAGTGATAAGTGAATTCATATTTTGTGGACCCACTATAGAATAAGAATTTTTATGATTTTTTCTTCAAACATTTTCATGATGTTTTTGTTGTTAATCAGTTTATATAGATGGTAAACTGGATGGTTGTTGGACTAAATTTTAAATTTCACTACATGTTAGGTGTGGGATTGGGTGAGAATATTCTGAAGATTAAATAATTCCTTGGGGGTTTTTGAATTATGATTGACTGAGTAAATGGTTATACAATAGACTAATCTAACTGTTTTAGGTATGATCAGTGATGGGTGGTCTAAACCCAATTAATTATTGTAGTATTCAGATCAATACTATGATTTATTGTAAGCCTATTCTCTATTAATGGTCCTTTTTTATTCTCATGAAATCCTATTTTATTCCATGAGGTCATTGAAAGTAAAAATCCAAGAATAACTTGGGGATTGTAGTATCGTGACTAGATAACTAGTAACACATAAAAGGTTAAGGTTTAGCATTTGTCTTTGAAATAGATCAAGTATTGATAGAAAAGTGATTTCACATTTTACATAACACTAAATGGTAACCCATTTGGGATTTACATTCATGTATTGTAGTGATAGTCCAAAAATTTACACAAATTTAGTTTTAAATGAGTGAGTTTAACAGGTTAGTGTTATCAAATTACATTTTGAAATTAGATAAGAATGTTATTGGATGATCATGAGGTGAATAATAATGTATGCTGGGTTGTGTGATCATTTTGTTTTGTAATCTATGGATTTTATTTGAAATGTGGTTTCATGGAATGTTATATTCTAACTTCAAAGAGGGGTTCTACTATGGAATTGAGCCATAGGATAAAATTTTAATCTTTTTTGTATGTTATATTTTGGTACTGGGAATGGTTAAAATTTCATTTTACTATAGATACAACTTAATAATTTTTTTTCTATTATGGGAGGGTTATATGATCTCGTGTTCATAGAGGATGAGATATATAGAAGAATTTTTAATTTTAAATCTAGTGGTTGGATTGTTTTTAAAAAAAATGATCAGAATGGATTTTTGAGAGAATGAATGAATTAAAGGGGTGTTTTTGGATTAGGTTTAGGTTGATAGTGGTTGAGTGGGTGAATGAGTAAAAATCAATATCTTTAGGCATGTAATTTGTAGATTTTTATTTGTAGCATAAGGCACATGGTTAGTGATAATCATGCACTCCAATCGCATAGAAAGATTTTTTATTAGTGAACGCTCTATTTAACCCAATAATGAGGCCAATGAAAACTATAATTTTTTCGATAGAATAGTATATGGAGTTTTCATGGTCAATAAACATATTGTAAATCATTAAAGGTGGCATGTGTTTTAAACATTAAGTCTATTTACTCTATGTAAAATTTGGAAAACCATGGGGCTAAACCATTCACCTTATTAAAAATTTATAATTGATGATTTTTCCACCACCCTAATATTGGTTTTATCCCATTTATCATCCCATTTGTTCCTAATGTTGAACCACAAGTGTCTTATCGTTTTTCCCTTCATCCAATTGGAATCATTAGTTTTTTTTTGGGAAATCAAGCTCCATCATAAGTGACTAAGATCCAATTGTAAGTCCATTCCTCCTCTAGCATCCTTTTAGTGTTTATATTACTATATCTTTTTCTTGTATTCTTTAGGAGGGTTATTCCCTATTTTGAAGACATTTTTCTATTTTATTATTTCCTCTCATTTCAAAATAAAGTATGGGCCAATAACCTATTTTTGAAGCTTCCAATTCTTAATGTAGGTGGTCTATATTAATTTCCCTAAAATTTATTCAATTTGTAAAAAGTGTCATTGTGACACATGATGGTAATAATGGGTGTTGACAAAAAAATTTATATTTGAATTAATTGTTTTCTTAAATCTCAGCATAAATGTTATACAATCATCACTTACACTATTAAAGGGTAAAAACCCTAATGAAGGCCACTCTTTATGGTGATTTTGTCTTAATCCCCATGTCATCATTAACTTTTATGAAACCAAGACATGTCATAAGGTGAAGTTTTATTGACTCTTAATAGATCCCAAATTTATTCTTCCCTCTATTAATGTAACCACACCTTAGGTTTTTTTTTGTATTTTACTTTCTTGAAGAGAATACCTAAGGTGTAACCAAAATAATCCCTAAGGTTATGTTTGTCTTTGAAATTAAGAAGGAACCCAAATTATATTTGGATCCAACCAACCCTTATGATTTTTTAGAATGTTAAATAATTAAAGTTACTCTTAGATAGACCATGTTAATGTTCTGGGATACTTAAACATTTTTTAATCACTTATGGTTTCATGAATAATTTATAAATTTCTAGTAAATTTATTGTTTTGTAATTATAAAAAAATATAATAATTTAATTTTCAAATGATATATGTTCTTTTTGGGAAATCATTGGTGAAACCTCTAGATATATTGTTTAATTTTAATAAAATTCTAAATTTTACTATCTTAAAATCCATTACGACTTATATAATATATACCTTAGAATCACTTCCTAGAATTCCATGGCTCATATGGCATATTCCTGTGTGATCATTAGAGTATATAAATTAAATTAATCATATTGGTATGTTGATATACCATTAATGATAAATTATAACATTGAAATGGGGTTATAAAATCAAATAAAATTACAATTAATGATATTCTTTTTTATGTTTTAAATAAATGGTCTGGGACAATAATGGATTCTTTCTATTTTTTTCTTTTCATTTTATTTAATAAAGACCATGTAATTTTAATCCCTATAAATATTGTAATAATGGTTATGGTATAAAGATGATAAATTCCATGGGAATTTCATGGTTTATAGTTTTTAATTCCTTACCTAAACATGATAGATTTTAAAGTATTGATTAATGAGATGGTTATAGGGAAATCATTACGTTAATTTAGTTAATCTATTATATTCTTCAATGTTAATTCATGCCACATATGTTTGACCTAGAAACCATAAAAACACTATAATTCCTGATATAATCTCATAGATTCGTCTTAATGACTTTATAAATATAAATCCTTGTATTTTCATCTTATATTCCAATACATCATCTCCATAGATTTCCTTGGACATGATCCTATGTCTTGGTTAGAGCCTTTATTGAATGTTTAATGATAATGGTTCATTACTATTATTATACTATTAATCTAAAAATAATTCTTCATCACCATTGGATGGATCTCCATTTCTATAAATATAAATATATTGAATATTACTTGGTTTCTTCGAGCTTCAATGCGAGGAAATTCCCATACACTATTCATGGATTCACATTTACTAAATTTTTATAATCATAGTCTAATACCCATTGGATTTATTGCAAATATATTATTCATATTGTCAGAGATAGATATCATAGTCCAATGTATGGGGTATTCCCAATTTAACCACCATCAAAATTCGTTCATTATGTATATATTATATACTGTAACGATTACTACTCTCTAAATTGAAATGAATTTTGACACCATTTGGGATGGACTACTGAGATTTTCCAACCCGTTATTCAGGTCATGTCATAGTATCTGAGTAGTTCTCATGGTTTTATGATATAACATGGATGTTGATTAATACTGTTACTTATTTAGGGCTATGAAATAAAATTTTAGTTTTGGACAAAGCATCTACTGAAACTACATACCTGAGTTGGCTCCTTATTTTAATTTATTTTCATATAGCCATATAATTTTCCCCCTATTATATATTCTTTTATTTCATATATTTTATTTAAAATAGGTTGTATGGATACAAATAATTTTAATTTTCATACATCTATTTATTATTATGCAACATCTTTTTATTTATTTTATTTATTTCTCCATTAAATTTAATATTGTTCAAGAGGGTATAGTCTACCCAATGTACCATAATTAGATCCTAATTAATTTTCTGTAGCCTTTGAAATATGGGGAGTTTCGATTGAGGCCATGTTCCCCTATAGATTGTTTACATATGAATGAACTAAAGCCATAACATCACACCAAACTTTTTAAAACTAACTATCATTTTTACATTAAAAAAACTATTTTTATTAGTTTCTTTAAAAAACTTATTCTGATGGTGAAATTAATTTTTACTATGATTTTAAATAAAACATAATTATACCTATTATATAATAAACCAATTTATGTTATAATAATTAGTATCTATTCTAATATTCAGTTGTACATAATTTTTTTTACCAAATAATTTTTTCAAAAAATTGTTTTGACACGTTATTTGTGTTTATATTAAAATTCACAATTCAAACTTTTAAAAATTATAAACATTCAAATGAATTAATACTTTAAAATAAAAAGGATAAATTTTTTAATACTCCAAATGTTAATATTTTCCATATTATTAATTAAAATGTATTAGATATTTTACAATGGAAAAAGTTATTTAGGGTAAAAGTTATAAAGATAATAAAATAACACTAAAACATTCAAGGTTATCTCTAAAATGAATGGATGGGTAGACTATTAACCAACATATCACCCCCTCAATTTTGTTCATCTTTTATTAACATAAAATTTAATAATAACATTACACTCAATAAAATGTAATATTTGCTTCTAAAACTACCCTTCTATTCACATATATAACGGTAACACATACACCAATTTGAAACTCAGATCAACATTGAATTTCAAATATAATATATATTAAATGGATACTACTATAATCCTCTCCCATTTCTATAATTTTATAGTCACCATTAGTTTTCTTAAGACCTTTGATTTCAAGGATTTATCAAATTGAAATATCAATCATCCCACATGAGTATTTTTTATCTTAGTTTTTTAGTTTAATATAGCACTTCTTAAATATTCTATAACCTTATTAATATAATAAAACATTAATCATTAGTATAAAACAAATTCATGTTATTAATTGTAAATTTATTATTCTATCATTCACATCCACTAGGAAAACAAAATGATATCTTTCGTATGGACAAGAATACTATAGACATTACAAAGCCATGTTGTTTTTTTGTAATCAGAGTCTCTCATAGAGAGTTAAAAGTATGGATTTAATTAATTAAAAGGATTTATATGTAAAAAAATTAAATATTCATTTTTCATATAGCATCATACTCTCTATTCACTGAGAAATTTGAATGTTAATCATGCGGACAATGGACTACTACCCCATGACTAGTGAATATCATTTTTTATCTCCACCCATCATTAATGGTTTATAGACTATATTAAAAGATGATATGTGATGTTTATGACATTTTAATATTATTTATATCCCACTCTATAAAAATATAATTACTCCCCCTTTCTAATTAAATCATTATAACATGTTAATAGTTTGATCTATTTAACCACCAATGTAAATAATATGATAAATCATATCTTATGAAAGATTATGGGAAATAATATAAATATAATTTAATTTAATAATGATAAATTTAATATTGTTTATTTTTTATATAATTTTTTTTTGTCAATAATTAAAATATCAATTAATTTACCACCTTTCTACCATTATACAAATCAAAAACTAGTTTATCAAAATTTCAAAATTCACAAGAAATATTCAAGTATTTCACCATATAAAAAATGAGACATAAATAATCATTGAAAAATATTAATCTATATTTAATGAACTCCTAATTTTGAAATTTAATCCAACTTAGGAGAAGTGATCCAACTTTCATGAAGATTGTATAAAAATAGGCAACGGAATGTTCAAAAACCAAATTAAGAAAATAAAATATCATCTTTTAATATAATTATAATATAATGATGTAAAATTTTTTAAAAATATTATTAAATCAACATTATAATTAAAATATAATTTATTAAGTTAATTATGTTCATAATTTATGATGAGAGAGTGCATTTCGACTATGAAAAAAAATAAAGTTAACATTTTAATGATATAAATTTACACCCTTTGAAGCATATTTCTTATTGTACACTATGATTTGGTAAAAATGTTCAATCTAAATACCCATTAATTTTTTTACCATGTTTATATTTGTTATATAATATTAATGTTTCAATTTCATGTTTTTTCTATCTGGGGTTTTTTACTATACATTTTCTATTATTGTAATGGGTTCTGGTATCAAATTATTTTCTTTGATACAAGTTTTGTATTATGTACCTAATTTTATTTAAGTGGTGTATATAATATTTAATTGGTATGTTAAGACATTAAATACCCTTTATTAATGGTATTTTAATTTTTATATAAATCACTATCACTTTCAAGAGGTTTTGAGTGAAATACCACCCTAGTAGTAAACTGTTTTCATGACTCAAATATTTTCCATGGGTATTAGTCACATTTAATTTAATTTTATATATAAATATTGATCAATTAAAAATTATGATGATGTTATGTTGTATTTAGAAAATATTTCTAGGGGAAATAATGTTTCAATTGAAATTATCCTTCCTCGAAAAATATATTATATTGTTAAAATTCATTTTTATGAATAACTCTCATTTATTTTAATGGATTGTTTCACTATATCTAAGTATTTTATTCCAAAAATTATCTCTTTTAGCTATTGTATAATCAATTTTTATATCCAATGTTCATTTTATTGTAATTTATTAATATTATAATAAAAAATTTATTATTATTTTTACAAAGTTAGTTTTCAATATATATTTTTAAAGTATTTATAAGGGGTTTCCTTACCATGTTATTATATTCCTCCATTTTATCTAACATTTTTTGATATATTGTAAAACTTATAATAGTATATTTAATTAAAAAATCTTAAATCAATGTTTTATGATGTTTTATCTTTATCTTTACAAAACAAATATTTCAAAGCGTCTATAAAATCACATTTCTAAGATTCTATTACCAAATGTTTTTAAGAAACAATTATTTCCTGATTTCAATTAAATTGTCAAAGGATTTTTCTTCAATAATGTAATGGTTTAAAAATCACAATAACTTTGTTATTTTTAATTAACCATTTTGGTGATCTTGTTATTTATCAAATTATCATGATTATTTTTATGTGATTCCATTAGGAAAATTTATAAAACCTATTTTTTCATTGGTTATTTATGAAAAGTTAATTTATTTGATTTTATATTGGACTAATTTTATTTGGTGATGATTGGTAGGGTCCAATATCACCCTAAAAATATATTTTTTAAAGTTTAAAATCATATGAGATAATTAAATGTTGTGTAAATTATATGAAAAATATTTTTTCAGAATTTTATTATGTTAATAAAAGGTTGGAATCTTATAACACATGTTCATTGTGTCCATGGAATTATAGAGGCTTTGTTTATAAGTTTTTTCTATAAATGAGATAAATTATTATTTTCTTAAAAAAATTATATTTGAATGATATAAATGAATTTTTTTCTGAAGTTTTTTTGATAAATAAAATGTGGAAATCATTGATCATAAGTTTCTATATGAATGAGATTTTGAATGACTTGATCAAATTTTTTTTGTGAATTAGATATTGGAATGATTGTTTTCTTGTTGTTATGTATCACTATTTCATGAAGGGATATGTGCATGTTATTGAACAAGTGGAAATATTTATTAATATGTTTCTATTTGATGTGGTCTTGATTGTTGATTGGTCTAATAAGGCTTATCAATTTGATGATAGACTATAAC
This sequence comes from Viscum album, assembly GCA_963277665.1. Lineage (NCBI taxonomy): Eukaryota > Viridiplantae > Streptophyta > Magnoliopsida > Santalales > Viscaceae > Viscum > Viscum album. The sequence goes on from OY728166.1 coordinate 824,341,516, forward strand.
TAAAGAATCATACTTATAATAGATTATTTTCTTTGTCCTACTTCAAATAAGTTGTAGGAATATTCTAGATAGTATAAAATAACAATATAATGATTATAATTATGTTTATATTGATATAATATTATGAGATATTAATAAGAGAATTTTTTATATTTATAACTAGAGTAAGGAGTGATTAAAGACCTAGAGAAAGGATATCTATTACTATTATTATATAGGTAGGGTGTTTTATAGTGTTTTAATTTTGGATTAATAGTATATACTAAGACTAAATTTAATATGAAGCTAAATCAGTGCACACATGTAGAAATTTGGGATATATTTAGTGGTCATATTAAATATTTAATAAAAATGGTGGTCAGGACTCTTCTTCCACTCAAAAATATTATTCCTTGGGGAGTGAACAATAAAAAATTAAAAATAAAATGTTTTATAATGTTTTGAATAATTTATATATAGATATTTATATTGGGTGACATATAAGTATTTCATTTCTCTTGATAGTCAGGTTACATGAGGATAAGATCAAGGATTAGGTACAATACTTTATCTTATTTTGATTGTGTCATCCCATGATCATGGTGAGGTATATCTAATTTTTAAAGGAATGATAATAGTACCTCCCAACCTATATAATTATTTTATTTATATTTGTGAATTCCATTAATTTAACTCCTTATAATTTGATTTCAAATTTATGATTATATTTGGAGGAATTCAATGTGGTATTTCATGATGTGACACCATTTCAAAAATAGATAAAAACATTGAAAAGATGACTATTATAGGTTATTAATTTTACTATATAGAGGTATATATGATATTTTTATTTTCCTAATAAATTTTTATATTCAATTTGATTATGGGGATGTGTTGGATTACATTTTTTCTAGAATTAATTGAGAACTATCAAAGATCAGTGTTTTTTTATTTATTTATATATTTATCTTATTTTTTGGGTGATTTTTGTTATCATATTATGAACGATATTTTTTATTTAGGTGAAATGAGGATTATTATGTCATTAATTTTTTAGAATGGTGATTATTTTAGTAAATTGTAGTTTCCATATTCTTTTTACACTTACAGTTAATCAATTTTGTAATATGTTTTTGGAATATATTTTCAAGGGTTTCCATGAAAAGATATCTAGAGTTCACATTGGGCATTTTACATGGTATAAATCTTACATTATTCTATCATTTCCATAATGATCAATTTAAAAACTAGTACTGAATTTAGAATTAAAATAAATTGAAATAAAATGTTTCATTTAGAAGAGTATATTACATTAGGGTTATTTTAGTTTTTGTTCCTAAAAAGGCCAATGGGATCTTGAGATTACGTTTTGACTAAAATATGCCACATCATATCAAATGTATTAACCTATATTTATTTCCATTGACTGAAAAGTTTAATAATTTGTTAAATTGAATATTATTTTAATTAATTATTGATCTTTACCGCGACATCATCAATTTTGGCCTTATGATATGGTTGTTAGAATATTGAATTTAGGAACCAATGTGACTATTTTAGGTTCTTAGCATTTACTTTCATTTTAATTAATACTCTTTATATTTATGTCTATGATGAATCAATTCATTAATTGTTATGTTGACTAATTTGTGATTATTTTCATTAAGGATAGATTAATTTATTCATGAACATGTGTAGAACATATAAAACATTTGGATATAATATTATATAATTTTAAGACAAAAATTACCTATTATAAAACAAAAAAAACGGTTTCTAGTTTTAATGAGTGTTTCTTCTTGGGTATGTGGTTTCCCTTTCTATTATTTAATTGATTTTATTAAATTTTAAGTAGTGAATCATTCTAGGGTACCAAATAATTTAATAATGATTCAGATTTTGATTGAGCCCATTGAATATTATAATGAGTTTATTTAGTATTTGTCTTGAAATGGGGTACTAATGATACACATAACTTTTATGTGAGTTTCATTTCATTCAGATGATCATTTTGATGGAGATTTCATATAATCGAATACGAGATTAACTTCAATGTGTATCCTTATATTATGAATGATTAATAAGTGATACGAGCATTATTGCACTGTAATTGGTGTGGGCTTGAGTTTTGATTTTATATGAGATGTTAATGTTTGATAATATGGTTCATAACAAATTACAGTATAAAAAAAATAATTACCCCATCTATGTTTCTGTGTTTCTAGTAGTGGTTTATATTCTCAAGAGTTAGCAGCATTACATTCTTATTGAATTTTATTTCACAAAAATAATTGATTGAGAATTTATTTTATCTCAGTGAGATATATATCCATGTAGGATTATATTTTTAATGTATCACCACACTTCTGACATTGAGATATAATACACAATGATAAAGTGAAATGTTGTTGTTGGTGCATTAAAAATGTTTAATTATATCGATGTAATCTTTTCAGGTCAGATGAATTATTAATCACTATTATCTTCAACTAGTTTTAAATATAGAAAAAACAATATGAAAAAAATAAAACTAATATTTAGTATAGAAATGTATACCCAGAGTATGAAACAGCAGACACTTGACAGTGAATAAATCTTAATTAATGGATTATATAAACACAATTTAGTTTAATAAAAACACTATTATGCTTTAATAAACTATGTGATCATGGATTTTAATTGTAATTTTAATGATCACATTCATGAAATTAAAAATTAGAAAATATATATATTATAATCATGATGTTATCAAAAATTATTCATTGAGATCCCTTAGTCATGGTAGGCGCTCTCCATTCTCTAATATCACCATTTCTCATTGCCATGTACTCTAATAAATATGTGAGTAACCCAATGCCAAAATTTGACATTTAATAAGAACTAAACCAATTTCCATGGTGGTAGTATCACTCTATATCTCACACTATAATGAATTATAACATCCAAAGGAATGTGTAATCATCATATGAAAAAGCTAGATATAGATCACACTTCCTCCCACAGGGACAATGGTTATGAATTAGTGGATAAATAAGTTATTATAATTAAAAGTATAAATCAAATAACCACATCCTGAAATATAAAAATGCTGATTTTTTTTATTAAATATACCCTAAAAATAGAAAAAAAAAGAATAATAAGTTCACCATGTCATGATAGACCCAAGGGGTGATAAAAAATAAAATAAAATAAAAACCATGAAGAAAAATTGTGGATAGAAGATGAAGGAGTCACATAAGATTTCTGTAAGTAAAATAAAAAGACACCCTTTATAGGGCATAATTATTATATATATATATATATATATATATATATAATTATCCCAAATATATCATCATATATCTTAATAAATATTATCTTGTATATCCCATTTCCATTATAATTTTTTAGTCATTCTACAACACCCTTATATGTGCAGAACAATTCATAATAAAATATTAGTATATATCATTTAAAAGATATATAAAATTATTCAATGGATAGTGTAACACCCGAATGTTTTATGAAATATTTTCTTTAAATAATTTTTATTCATTATTATATTGATTTTCACACAATTATTAAATTAAATGAACCGTGAGAGTCCCTTCTAAGAAATAACCTTTGTAGACTAGTCGTTAGGTGAGCATGAATACTTATAACTAACTTATGAAAATGCATTTTGAATTGATTGGCTTTCAATTATTTATTAAAAATACAAAACAATTAGAGATTTGTTTTTTTGAGTGAAATAATTTTGGGAATGAAATTAATTATATATATATATGTTATATAATTAATGAAATATTTTTTATATTAATCCAATTGATATTTTAGTCATTGGTTATGTAAAAAACCTTATTTCATGTATTTTTTAAAAAGGGTTAATTTAACACATATGAATGAAGAAAACATTTTAATTTAAAATTTTAACACATTTATAATTTTTATAAGACAATATAAACATTTTAATTTGAAAAAAGATATAAAAATTTACTTTGGATAAATTTTTGATATTTTTCTAATAACATTCAAATTTTGATGAATAGTAAAAATACACTAAATTTTAATTAAAGCCTAAATTTTTCATCGAGATAACTTATATGGTTAAATTATAATATTTAATGATTTAAATTATAAATATAATATATTTTTTCAATTTAATATAATTTATTTCCTTAGCATTAATATTACATTGAATTCATAGGTAAAAACATTTCAATCTTTTTCAATGTTTTATCTTTTAGAACCCATTTTCTCAATAACATGATTAATTTTAAATTAATTATTGAAACTTCTGTTTTTTGAATTTAGAAATATTTATTCCATATATATAATATGTAAGTTAAAATTATATTAATATGATACTTTTATTTTTGGGCATTATTGTTAGTAATTTTAGTAATTATTTTTATTACTATGGTTAAAGGTAAATCGTGTAATTAAGGGTAAATATAATATTATAAAATTACCATAAAACCAATAAAAATACTATTTTATTACTAAATTATACCCTTACCATATATTTTATCTAAATGGAATCACTTTATGGCCACATACCTATGAAAATGACATGACTGTAATAAAAACTAATGAAATGTTAAAAAAATCACAATCTTATTTTACATAAGTATATTAATTTTAATATGTGGATAAATATGAGATAACATAGATTATATATAATCTTTAGAAACATAAAATTATTATTTACATCATAGAAATTTATTTTATATTTTTTGTGATTAAATAATTACCATTAATGATTAGTGATGTAGAAATTATTTTATTAATAGAAATATCAAATAAATTGTTTTAAAAATATAAAAAATTATCATATGAACTAATTAACGGGATCCAAGAATTTTATATGTTACTATTACATGTTATAATTCTATTAAAATTTTTTTTATAATTTATATTCAATTTCAATTTTATTTAAAAACATTGAACTTAATAGTGTCAAAATTGACTATATTGGCATTTTATAAAAATATCATTTTATTAAATTATATAAAAATAAGAAAAATATTTAAAAATTAAAAATAATAATTATAAAATAGAAAATTTCATAAAATATACATTTATTTTCAATTAAAAACATATAATTGAATATTTATTTCCATTAAAAATTTAGTATATTATTACCATAATTCAAATTTAATAGAATAACAAAGTGTTAAGGAAAATGATAATGATTATATTAACATAAAAACTTGTCTAAAATTTATTGGATAATGATATTGAAACCCAATATGATTTCATACTATAATTTGAGACATTTTTCTATTTTTTATGTGGGCTTGGACTTTATAATAATTTAAAATTTTGAGAGTTTCCAAAAGTACACCCTTCTTATCATATAAATGGGAACCTAATCCATCATCTATTCACTCCATTTTGAGCCTCCATTATCATAAAACCACTTCTCATTTATATTTTCAACTTCCATATTTACATTCTAGATGTACTTGTCTTCTCAAAAGAACACCACTAGATCCATATGTGGAAATTTAATAGAGGCATGCCAAGGAAGAGGTTATCTCTTCTACTAATTCTTTCAAGATTCATTCTTCCTCTACTTCCTATTATTATTTGATTAATTATAAAGTAATATAACATGTATAACTAATACACTAATATATTAGTAAAAATATTAAACAACCTTATTTCTCTTTCTAAACATCATATGAAAAACAAAATCACCACACATGCCTATGTACTGTTTACCGTCTCCACACAGCGGTGTAATCTGTTTTTCACCACCACATTAATTGGATGGGTATAATGGTAAAAATTATAACTATATATGATTATTATAACATGATACTATTTCTGAGATACCCTACACCATCCACTTCAATACCATTCAATAATTATGGGAATGATATCATTGCTTGTGGGTACGTACGACTTACCATCTCCATAGTGTGATATAATTCATTCTAAATAATCATCATTAAACAATGTATATATAAATGAATTTAATAAATAAATATGATATACATTATACTAATACCATATTTTAAATGATATAACTATAAAATATAAATATGAATAATAACTTATCCGACAAAACAAGTATACAAAATATAGAAGTTAATACCCACATAAAGATTAAGAATGATATGTTACTAAAAATAGATAAAAATGTGATCATAAATGTTATAATAAAAATGATTATGATTTTTGAATAAAACAGTGACATTATTTAAATAATTATACTAGAGGTTCAGATTCATACAAAGCATATCATACCTAAGGTAAGGGATAACTTAAAAAATCCCTTTTTAATTTGAGTTTGGTTAATAGTAAGTATTCATTAGGGTATAATTATCATCCACATTCATATTTCCTAAATATTCCCTTAAAAATATTCATTATATACTTATATAATTTTTAAATATCAATTTTACCCATTTTTAATTTTCTAAATGGTATGAATGGAATCTTTTGTGATTTTAAGTATGAGATACATTTTTTATTTTCTGGAAAAAGTATGAGAAGTGTGTTTTCTTATCTTATACCACATGAATGTATTTGTTACTATTTCATGAATCCTTATTTATATAAATCTTTATCTATAATATTTAAGGTTTATTTTCAAAAATATATTATTCTTTTAAAATTGGACATCATTTTGAGAAAATAAAATGTTTTTGAAGAAGGAAATATATTTTCCTCGGGAATTAAGTTCAACTGTTTCACCAAAACTTATTTTACATCTATGATGACATTATTAAATAGTGTTATGTTTCAGTCACTATTATTAATATTAATTTATTTTGTTATTATGGAATAATCATTTATATGGATTATGATAAGATGGAATGATGTTTAAGAAAACCATTTTATTTAATGGGTTATGCTATGGTGAATGTTTTTATTGTTATTGTGTAAGAAGTAATAATAGTTTCGTTTTTATATTGGTGGTACTAATATATATCTCCAATTAAATGTATAAAGATTTCATGTCTCATGATATAGACATGACTAGAACGGAATGTGAATCTGGTTCAGAAATACAAGGCTGGAAGGAGGAGTGAATTTGTTTCAGTAATGGACTTTGTCAGCTATGATTTTCTAGGAAATGAACTTTTAATAATTTGAAATGAATTTCTATGCTTTTGTGTGTATGCCAAAAAAATCATCTTATATTATATGAATTTTGGGATTAAATTTCACCTCTATTATTTATCCCATGACATGATATTATGATCTTTTATATGCAAGATATTATTTTCAAGTTTATAGTTCTTATGAATATGATTTGATTAATATTTTCATTGTTTACCCATATTGAGAATTTTAGCTCACCCGTTCATATGTTTTTTCCCTAGGCCAGGAAAAAGGGTTTTTTGTAATATATGCCAAAAATATTCTAGTTATGAAGAAATAAATAGTAGACAATGTAGATGCTTTATGATCCAATTGTTTATGTTTCTGAGTTTCTAATGACTTTATACCTATATGGTCTCATCGTGGTATTGTTATATGTTGTAATGAATTTACATAAATTCTAATGAAATATCAATGTACGTAAAGTATTGGTATTTATAGTTGGTATTAGAGGAAAGGTATAGTTAAACTTTGGAAACTAAGATGTGAAAGCCTTAGTACAAACCCTAAAGATATGTATAAGTTTAGAATATAATCCTAGTGTTTTAGAAATTACCATGAATGACCTAGTATAAGAAAATGTGTCCTAAATAGAAATTTAATTATAGATTATATGTTTTTTTATTATGATTAGTGTTTCCCACACTATACTTCTATGTATTAGTCAATGGCTAGAACCATAAGGAACTGCGTTAATGCTGAATGAAATGAGAAAAAAAATGATTGTCCCCCTGAAGAACAATATGTTATCGGAGATAGAATGAAAAATCTTTTAGCCATGATCACAGAACATTTTCAAGCTACGATTCATGTCGGACCTCCCAACAAGCAAAGGAGGGATCAATATTCCGTTGAATACATAATGAGGCATTGTACACCTTCATTCAGTGGGTCTTCTAATCCATTAGTGTAAGAACATTGGATAAGTATCACTAAAGAGTTGTTTTTAGTTCTACATTTTTTTGAGCATGATAATGTAATCTGAGCAGTATATCATTTGGAAGGTTAAGCATATCAATGGAGGAATCTTATCAATAATACGACAGAAAGAGATGAAATTGAGTCCATGGAATGGGATAAGATCAAGATATTATTTTTCAATAAGTATTTTCCTCATATAATTTGAACAAATATGTATAAGGATTTTCTTTAACTAAATAAAAAGGATGATGAATCTGTCGGTACCTACGAAGAAAATTTTACAATACTTGCATGGTATGCTTCGGGAATTATTATACAACCTGATTCTCTATTATCTTAAAAACATGTCTCTAAAAGGAATTATCTACATGGACTTCAACATATATTATGAAATTTTTCGATGTTCTCTCAAGGTTGAGATGGATATTGGAGTAACCCATCAGTCATATGGGATTGAAAATAAGAGTGAAATAGAATTCAAAGAAAAATATAAAGACCACACTGAAATGATGATTATTTTTCCCTTATTCTCAATGTGTGGAATGAAACATGGAGGGAAATGTCTTAAAATTGATAGTAAATGTTTAAAGTGTGTAAAATATGGTCATCAGATAATTGATTGACGATGTGATGGAAAAAAATATATCTAATTATGAAAACAATGAAAAGTCTACACAAAATGTACCTCCAACCCACCAATGATACAAGTGAATGGAAATAGGTAATTATTCCAATCAATGTCGTAATATAAGGTTTATTGAGGATGATCTACGCCAATAAACCCTTAAGGACCAAGACTAAGGAATGTAACATGAAATTTCTATCAGCGATGTGGAGTATGATAATGAAGTGGTGGAAGGTACACTTAGAATCCACTCTAAAGTGGAAAATGTTTTATTTGATTATGGATCCACCCACTCTTTTATTTTTGAGGAAGTGTCTAGGTATATTGTCCTATTTCCTCAAAAATTAGATGTTGAGTTATCTTTGACAACTTCTAATGGAAAACAGTCACATCAAAAGTTTACAATTCTACACCTATTAATGTTTTTGGGAATGTGCTTCCTACAAATCTTGTGATCCTAACTATAGTAGAATTTGATGTGATTCTAGACATGGGTTGGCTTTCTTCATATAGATCTCCTCTCAATTTCCAAAAAATGGATGTCATAATTTATATTAATGATCAATGTATGATCATCTATCGATACAAGGACGAATATTAACTTCCAGTAAATATTTATTCCATCTTATAGGACTTGATTCTAATAAATGATTGTTATTTATCTCAAATGGTTGGGGGGACTCATGATTAAGAATACAAAAATTTTACGAGAGTTTGATGATGTCTTTCCTGAAGAATATAGAGGTCATCCATCAAATCATGATGTTTATTTTTCAATAGAACTCATACTAGGTTCTATACCTATTATAATGACACCTTATTGAATGGCCCCAATTGAGTTGTGGGGATTGGAGAAGAAACTCCAATAGAATCTTGATAAGGGATCCATATATCGTAGTTCATCACCTTGGGGATTACCTGTTCTATTTTTTAAAAATAAATATGGACCAATGAGACTTTTCATTGATTATAAATTACTTAACAAGATCACCATCATGAAAAAATATCCTCTCCCATGCATTGATGGCTTATTTGACCTACTAAGCAGAGCACAAAACATTTCCAAGATTTTTATTTGTTCAAGATATCATCAATTATTGGTAAAAAAGAAGGATATACCAAATACATAATTATATATAAGGTATGGACACTATGAATTTTTTTTTGATGACTTTTGGTATTACTGATTCCCCTATTATATTCATGGATCTAATGAAAAGAGATTTAGAGACTATCTTGATCAGTTTGTGGTAGTATTTATGGCTGATATTATTGTCTATTCAAAGAGCATGTAAGATCATGAAGATCACTTGAGAATTGTACTGAAGACCCTGAGAAAAGGGAATAATTATTCCAAAATTAAGAGGTGTTAATTTTGGCATAAAAAAGATTCATTTTTGGTTCACATAATCTCAAGAGATGGGATGTCTCTGGATGTATCAAAAATAGATGTTATTGAAAGATTGTCAAGACCAACAATGGTAACTTAGATCCAAAGTTGTTGTGGTCTGGCTCGATATTATCAAATATTTGTGAAATCGTTTTCACGATTATAAAATCCAATCATCATGTTGACTTGTAAAAGAGTTAAGGTTGATTGGATGGAAGAATGTGGAGAGAAATTCAAAGATCTAAAAAGATGTTTTGCCTGTGCACCTGTGCTCACACTGCCTAGTAGTGGAGAATGGTTTATGATATACAGTTATGAATCCATGAAGGGGATGGGGTTTTTTTCATGCAAAAATATATGGTGATAGACTATACCTAATGAAACTTGAAAACCCATGAGAAAAATTACCGAACTCATGAATTTGTGTTAGCTATGGTAATCTTTTAATTAAAGATATATATACATTATACATATGGTGAAAGGTGCGATATTTATATTGATAATAAAAGTTCAAAGTATATTTTCACACAAAAGGAGCTGAATATGTTCCAAAAAATATGGTTTGACTTGATTAAAGATTATGACTACAAAATACATTATCATAATGGGAATGAAAACAAGGTGGATGATACTTTGAGTTGAAAAGACCATTCTATCCAATCTATGACGAGGATAATTAATTTTCTAGTATTAATGGATTTGGAAAGGGTGAATCTTCAAATTTTAATATAAGGGGACAAATCATATATTTATCAAATGAATGTACAACCATCTATAAAAGTGATGATTAAAGAGGAAAATATGGAAGATGTAGGGTTACCAAAAAAGTTGATAAATGTTCATGAATACAACCTTTTTTGTGATGAAATAATAAATTTTAGGAATACGATTTTTATTCCTCTCATACCATAATTAAAGAGGGAAATATTGGACTAGGCTCATAGTTCTACATTCTTGATTCAACATGGAAGAACAAAGATGTACATTGACCTGAAAGGTTACTTTTAGTGGGATGTAATGAAAATATATTTCTCCAAATATTTCTCTCGAAGCATGGCTGGTTTGCAAGATAAGTCTGAGAGAAAAATGCCAAAATGGAATTTACAACCTTTACCCATACCAGAATGGATGTGGGAAAACATCACAATGGTCTTTGTCATCAGACTTCCCAAAACATCCAAAGGCACTAAAGAAATATGAGTTATAGTTGATCGTTTTACAATGTCAGCACACATTATTTCTATTATAGTGGATTTCACTCTTGATCAACAAGACATGATATATATAGGAAGTGGAAATATTGCAAGGAGTACCAATTTCCGATATATATGAGCAAGATCTGAGGTTTACCTTGCATTTGTGGAGAGGTCTTTAGCATTATTTGGAAAGAGAGTTACATTTCAATACTTCTTATCATCCTCAGATAGATGGTCAGTCTGATAGGGAAATTCAAACTCTGGAAGACATGTTGGGAGCATTCTCTATGTATTTCAAAGGTTTTTGGGATTAACACCTACCATTGGTTTAACATTCTTATAATAATATGTTTCATTACAATATTTAGATTTCTCTATATAAATTCATATATGGAAATAAGTTCAGAAATTCATCTCGCTGGGATTAATTTGGGGAAATAAAGCTATTAAGACTAGATATTGTTAATGAAATGGAAGAAATGGTTAGATATATTCAACAAACCCTAATTGAAGCTCAGAGTTGACAAAAATGTTATGCATAAAACCAATTAAATGACCTTGAATTTGAAGTGGGTGATAAGGTGTTCTTATAAATATCTCTTTGTAAGGGAGAAATGAGATTTGGAAAGAAGGGAAAGCTGATCCCTAGGTATATCGATACTTTTCAAATACTTGATCGTGTTGGGAATGTAGCTTATCGATTGGTGCTTCCAACATATCCCTATCAAGTTCATGATGTGTTCCATGTATATCTCATTAGAAAGTACATATCCGATCCTTAACATTTACTATGCTCATAATTCATACCCCTGGTGCAAGATCATTCTTATGAAGAACAACCAATAGAGATTCTGGATCAGAGCGAAAAAATTCTATGAAATAAGACCACTCGTTTGGTTAATGTTTTATGTAGAAAACACCAATTTGAAGAAACTACATGTTAACATAAGGATATGATTAGGGAGAGGTATCCTCATATATTTTTTTATAATTGATGAATTTGAAAGGTGAAATTCAGTTAAGGGGGTAGAATGTAACACCCTGATATTTTTCAGAAATATTTTAATTTAATAATTTTTATTCTTCAGAAACATTTTTTTCACGTAGTTTTGAGTTCAAACAATCTGCAAGATTCCATTTTTATAAAATTACCATTATATCATAGACATTAGTTTAGTGGAAAAAATTAAAACTATCTTATGAAAACACATTATGAATTCATTGACAATCAATTATATACGAAAAATATAAATCAATAAGATATTTTTATTTTTTAATGAATTACATCATGTAATGAAATTAATGTGATATATATGTGTTATATAATTAATAAAATATTTTTTATATTCATCCAATGGATATTTTAGTCTTAAATAATGAATAAAACCATATTTGATTTATCTTTTAAAAAATGTTATTTTTACACCACTGATTGGAGAACCGGGTTTAAATTAATATTTTGACACATTAACAATTTTTATATTACAAGATAAACATTATATTTCGATGGGGATATAAAAAATTACTTCGGATAAATTTTTGATATTATTCTGATAACTTTATTATTTTGATGAATTGTAAAAATGCGCTAAATTTTTGATAAAAAATCCTATTTCATCAAGATAATTTATATGGTTAAATTATAATATTGAATGTATTTAAATTATAAATAGAATTTATTTTTTACTATTTAATATAATTTATGTTTCTAGAACTTATTTTACATCGAATTCATAGGTAAAAACATTTCAATCTTTTGAAATGTTATTACTTTTAACATTTGTTTTCTAAAAAATAGGATTAATATTAAATTAATTACTACAACTACTGTGTTTTGAATTTTTAAAAATGGATTCTATATTTGGAATCAATATGTTCAAATTATTTTAAAAGGATACTTTTATTTTTTTGGCATTATAAATAGTGACTTTGGTAATTATTTTTATTACCATAGTTAAAGGTAAATCATTAAATTAAGGGTAAAAATAATATTTCAGAATTATCATAAAACCTGTAAAAATACTAATGGATGACTAAATTCAACCCTTATCATCTATGTTTCTAAATTTAATCACATTGTGGCCAATTACCTATGAAAAGGACTTGTATGTAATAAAAACTAATGAAATGGAAGAAATGTCACAATATCATTTTATATAATTATATTCATTAAAATATATTGACATATAGGAGATAAAATAGAATATATATTGTTTATGGAAATATAAAATAATTACCTATATCTTAGAATTTTTTTATAATTTTTAGATATTAAATTATGACCACTAATGATGACACATTAATGATGTTGACATTATTTTATTAATAGAAATATCAAATAAATTGTTATAAAAATATTAAATAAAACATCATATGAACTAATTAATGTTCTCCATAGATTTTCTAGGTGACTATAACATGTTATAAGTGTAATAAATATTTTTTTTCGAATTAACATCTTCTTGAATTTTATTTAAAATCCAATAAATGAATAGTGTCAAAATTGACACTATTGGCATTTTATAAAAATTACATTTTATTAAATTATATAAAAATGATAAAAAAATATAAAATTTAAAAAATAATAATTATAAAGTAAAAAATGTCATAAAATATTTATTTATGGTCAATTAACACCATATAGGTAAATATTTATAACCATTAAAAAATTAAAATCTTATTACAATAATCAAAATTAAATAAAATAACAAAATGTTAAGGAAAACAATAATTATTTAATTGAAATAGAAACATGTATAAAATTTATTGGTTGATGTGATTACAACACTGTCTCATCTCATATTTTAATTTGAGACACTATGGATGTTTTTATGTAGGGTTTGATATTATAATAAATTAAAAATTTGAGAGTTTCCAAAAGTGCCCCTATCCTCTCTCATAAAATGAAACCACTTATCTATCCTCTTAACTCCAATTTGATCCTTAAAACTCATCCAAACGTAGATAATTTATATTTTCAACTATTCTAATTAAATTTTATAGGTGATATTATTTATAAAAGACCAACTCTAGTTCCCTAAGAAAAAATTTAAATGAGCCACGTCGAGGATGAGGTAATATTTTCTACAGATTCATTCAAATTTCATTCTTATTCTACTTCCTATTATTTAGTATTTTCATTATAATATAATAATGTCACTATCACTTATATAATTATATGCTAGTATTATTATATAACAACCCTATTTCTCAATCTATCTATCCTATGAAAAATGAAATCACTACGCGTGCGTACATGCGACTTACTGTCTCTACGCCGTGGGGTAATATGTTTTCCCCACCACCTTAATTGGATGGGTATAATGGTATAAAAAATAACAATATATGATTTTTATAACATGATACTAATTCTAAGATACTATACACCATCCAATTCAATACCATTAGACAATAATGGGAATGATATCGTCACTCATCCATACGCACGGCTTACCATCTCCACAGTGCAATGTGATTCATTATACATAATATTAATTAAAAAATAATTATATAAATGCATGGAATTAATAAATATGATATATATAATACAAATACCATTTTTTAAATGATATAAATATAACCTAGAAAGGTGAATAAGATATTTTTTGACAAAAAATTCATAAGAACATAAAGTAGTTAATACCAGAATAATGAGTAAGAATGGAATGTTACTAACAAATGGATGAAAATGTGATCATAAATGTTATCATAAAAATTATTATGATTTTTTAATAAATAATTAACATTATTTAAATTCTAGTATTGGAGTTTCGGATACATAATAAGCATATCAAAACTAAGGTAAGGGATGACTTTGCAAATATCATTTTTATCTGAGATTGTTTATTAGTAAGTATTTACTAAGGAATAATTATCATCCCCATCCATGTTTCTGAAATATGTATTTAAAAATATTCTTTATATCCTTATATAATTTTTAAAAGTCAATTTTTTCAATTATAAAATCTATAAATTTAGTGAATGGATCTTTTTTTCATTTTCTGTACGAGGTAAGTACGAGATGAATGTTTTCTTAACTTATACAACATGAATGGATTTTTACGGTTTCTGGACACATTATTTCTGTGAATATTCTTCTAAAATATTTCATGTTTATTTTTAAATAAATTATTTTCTATTAAAAGTTATCTATATTTTGAAAAAAGAATGTGTTTTGAGGAAGAAAGAATATTTTCGTTAGGAATTATGTTCAAGTGTTTGACCAAATTTATTTTCCATCTCATATGACACTCTAAAATAGGGTTATGATTGTATCCCTATTGTTAATATTATTTTATTATGTAAATGATGGAATTATATTTTGTATGTATTATTTTATGATGGAATTATGTTTAAAAAACCCATTATATTTCATGGGTTATGCAATGGTGAATGTTTTTATTGTATTTTTGGAACACGTAAGAATGGTTTCATTATGAGATGTTTGGAACCTATATCTCCATCCAATTAATTTCATAAAAATTTTATATCACATTAGATAGACAATAATGGAATTGAAAGTGAATACGGTTCAATAATATAGGGTAGTAATGATGAGTGAACTCAGTTCAGTAACAGACATTGTCCGCTATGATGGTCTTACAAATAATCCTTGACTAATATGAAATGATTTTATATGATTATGTGTGTGTGAAAAAAAATTCATGTCTTATGTTATGACTATTATGATTACATTTCACTTATATAATTTATCCCATGACATGATATTATGATATTCTCTATGAAGGATATGACTTTAAAATGTTATGTTCTTATGAATATGATATGATTGATATTTACTTTAATTACCCTTGCTGATAATTTGAGCTCACCCTTTCATATGTTTATTTTCCCCAATTATGGAATAAGGGTAGTATGTAAGATATACCAAAAAGGATTCTAGTTATGAAGAAATAAACATGATACAATAAAGCTTTTTTATGATCCATTGGTTTATGTTTCCCAGTTTCTAAAGACAGTATACCTAGAAGGTCCTATCATGGTTTTGTTATATATTTTAATGAATTTACTTCAATTAGGATGTAATATCATTGTATGTAATGTATGTGTCATTATGAAGATAGATATAAATATATACATAATCTGATATATATATATATATACTTATCGTAGTGAAAACAATGCTTTGTGGCATTAAAAGGACTTTATCTTGAAAAAGTTCTATATGGGAATGTGTATTCATTGTGTTCTACCTTCAAATAAAAATATGAACTAATGTATGTATCTCTTTGAATTTTTTTATCCTCATTCATCACAGTACCTCAACTATTTTCAAGGAACAACACATAATCAAATAATACGAATCATATATTATTGCATTTTCAAAACATATATTGAACCGTTAATGATGCTAATAACACTCCAAAAACACTACCCATCAACTCTATTAGCTTCATGATTCACCTAAAATAACTTTTTTTAGAACTTTTTCATCATTTTTTTGTAAAGTATAAAACTCATATAAACTCA
Organism: Viscum album; assembly: GCA_963277665.1. Classification (NCBI taxonomy): domain Eukaryota; kingdom Viridiplantae; phylum Streptophyta; class Magnoliopsida; order Santalales; family Viscaceae; genus Viscum; species Viscum album. Next base: position 824,358,212 of record OY728166.1, read on the forward strand.
TTTTAATTAAAAAACATCTTTGGAAGTCACAAAAATATCTTGTAGTGTCATAAAAATTAATATTGTTATACTAATAGAGAAAAGTGGCATGCATATTTTTTAAATCAATACATTATTGTCCCCATCACTAGATTCAACCATTGATTTGGATTTATCGGTCTTCACTTCTGAAACATTGTATTGGCTTTAAAAAGGATCACTTGATCTCCAATAGTGCTCCCATTTTCATTTTTTTACTTCAAAATACTTCTCATAGAGAAACTCAATCTCCACACACAGTAATGATAGAAAAATTCACGAATTAATGTATGATGGTACATAACTAAATAGTTAAGGGATTCTATATGGAAAGGTTACATGAATGAAGTACGAGAATAACATAGTTTACGTTAATCCTAATAGTGTCCTATAACCACTAGTCCAATATAGATGTTTTTATAGGGATGGTCTTCAATTATATACCATTTTTTATATCCACCACTCAGATAAATAGCCACAGGATACCCCATTTTGACCCTTATGAAGATCAGTGACACACACCAGTTGTTCCCCTTTGTTATATTGAAGAATATCCTAGTTTCAAACTACACATGACTCACCAATGAAAGTTTCCATATAATTTCCAATAGAAGTTTTTGGTTGATGATTGGATGGTTATATAGTGCATCCATATTAATCTCATATGGTTGGTAGGTGGGAATAATTTTTTTTATAAGAATAACTTTTCAAGCACATATATATAATATTTTAATCAAAAATTATATGTTAAATTCAAATAACCATATATGAATAAAATAATGTATAATTTTAGAACATATTATCAATTAAAATATACATTTGATGTATTTTATTAAAAAACATATAGATGCATGAAACTGACACATGAAATCCCAGCATGCATAATATTTTTTTATCCTCAATAATGAATCTATATGAAATCCCAAATGGCATTAATCAAAATAATGTTTATTCTAAACATTCAAAAAAATTCACTAATTATCAATAGGAAACAAACTTATACATATTTAATAAATGATATAAAATCAAAACATAATTTCTTCTAATAAACCAAGTCAATGATGTAATTAACTTTTACCTTTGAAATTGAGGTGCCTTTACTAATATATATTAAACAATTTCAATTTATTATTGTCACACCTACCAATTGTGTTTTAATAACTTAAACTATTTTTCTCTAATCACATATAGGGTTTCTATCATACCTCATAAACATGATTCATAATATAGGTTTTAAAAAATTCTCAAATACCCACATCATAAAGGAAAATATAACAAATAATGATGAGGAATCCATATTAATGATCACATAAATATAATCCAAAAGGTAGGTGGGTAGTGAAATGAAAAAAATAAATATTAAATAGGTGGTTTGATACAAAAGAAGATTTCATGATATAAAAAAGTATTAACCAATGAGAAATTCAATCCATGATAACAATTAAATCATCCCTACTTCTAAACTCAATGAGTAAGAGACTAAACAGTGGAGAGTAAATATTGTGAATGTTTAACCCTATTTTTTAATTATTGTACTCCATTTTTTCCAAAGATTTTCACTTTTCAATAATCTGACTTGTATCACCCAACCCATACTTGATATATTCACCAAACTAATTTTAATAGTTATAATAATATCATAGAATATTTAATTGGTATTTTTAACCATTCTAAGTCACAACCCATTTTTTCATTTTTTTTAATCATCTATTTACACTCTTTTAGGGTATACCATTAAGTAAAACAAAATTTAATCATGAAACTTTACCCAGTAACACATGAAACACCCCACACATTCTCTCCACATTGAAAAATATCAATTTACACTGTATAAAACATCTCTTCAACACTTAAATGGTTTAAAATTATGAAAAAAATACAATGATTTTGGTAGGAAGTGAGATATAAGAATATAATGTATCTTTTTCCTGAAAAGGACTTGTAATGATTATATGATCTTAAAATAATGATACAAATGGTAACACGGTTCCCATGGACAATGCACTAACAATTAAAATTACATATATGTGATATTACTGACATTTATTATCATAGTTATGAAAATATTCACAGAATTGATTACAGTTTTACATGCCCCATGTTTCTATTTAAAATCATATATGAAATAATGGAAAAAATGGGTCTATAATCCTCCAAAAAATGAAAAATATATAAATGAATAAATTAGTCATGGTATAAAAAACAATAAAAATTCAAAATGCAAAAACTAAAAAAAATCAAAGAATAAAAAGGTATGGAAAATTTCATCAACATAAATTTACTATCCCCCCTAAATCATGATTCATTAAATTAATACACTTTTGCTTAAATATAATTAATTAATCTAACTGACCCAAACATTTATCAATGGAATCATTTCCCTTCTTATAATTATACTATAGTATAATACACATACATATCAAGGATATTATATTAAAATTTTCTTTCTCATAAATGAATAACTAAATAATTAATATTTTTAAAAATTATGGAACATATCCTGATGGAATAGTAAACTGACCCTTGGAATAGTGACACGACTATTAGGAATAGTAATTTGTCCAATATAATAGTGACCTCATATATATAATTATAAATATATTTTAGGCATCCTATAAATATTAATATGATGTAAATATATCAGAGTGTAAGTAAATAAATGTTTTAGAAAATAGTTGTTAAGTGTTTGTATTTTTATAGAACATAAATGTTTATTTATAATTATTTAATTAATATAATGATTTCAAATAATTTTTTTCAAAAAAGGGGTTAAGAAAATTACTATTTTTTTATTATGAGTATAATATAAATATAATGATACATTAATTAATTTGTCAATGTTATATAAAGTGGGTTATAATTTTAAAATCGACATTTTCAAGTAAATGGTGATTTTAATTAAAAATTAAATTTATCATATTTAGAAAAATATTTTAATAAAATTTATATCAATTTTTAATTATACACTTATAAATATTGTTAGTGTTAACTTTTTGTATTTTTATAAAATTGTTGATTTTTTGGTGAATAAATAAATACAATAAAAACAAATTTAAGATATTCATGAATTATTAAGTCATAGATGATTTATCGATGATGTAAGACCATAATAATGAAAGATAATTAATTATTTAAAATTTATATAGTGATATGTTTCTAATTATTCATAGTTTTGATCCAAAATAATTAACCAATGAATGAAATTATTAAAAACACAATTCTCCTCACACTATAAATACCACTATCAGCACCTCTTCTCATGACACCACCAAAGCCTTGAAGCTTGTGAAATTTATTCCAAATCCTATTTACAAGACCCTTAAACACATAAAAGATTATTTGGCCTCAAAATTAAAAATAAATCCAATTACCCTAAGGATGTTTTCCATGAGAAGAAGTTCAAGAGGAAAAACCCTATTTCATTTTCATGAAATTTCATTCCAAGTGATTTTCATTTCTTATTAAATTATCATCTATGATTATAGAAGTATAATTATAACTAAATTATATTATATATAATTTAATTTATTATTTTAAGGTAATAATCTATCATCAATCCTCCTCTTCTCTCAATTATAACCCAAAAATGAAAATATTTTTCTTGATGTGTTGATTTATAGCTTTTGAGGATGAAAAGATTCCATTTTCCTTCACACCCATAAATGATAGTCATAAAATCATTATAATATTTGAAAAATATTTTAACATGTATTATATAACATTTTTTATGTTCTTGAACATACTTATATATATATAATATTAAACAATAAAACATGACTAGTTCATTCTGATTGAATACCACCAAAATTAATATAAATGATTATCATTAACATTTTATTGAATGAATCATACTAATATGTTGAAAAGGTAATATATAATAACAATTAAACTTAATTAATTTCATCAAAAAATTTAATTAATATTTTTGATAATTATCCCCATTTTACTTGATCTTCCACACCTATATACTAGTAAGCGTATCACGAAAAAAAAATAAACACTCCCAAATGATGAAATTGAACACTATAACACATCAAAATGGACATAAACAAAATTAATAAAATTATAAGTAATAGAATACATGTAGAATAAGTTTTTTTATTTATTAATTAATTAATCTAATTTTATTATCAAGGTTATTAATGTGAATAAATCATTCAGGCATAAGGTAAGGGGATTTTCAAAATCAATTTCAATTCTTTGGGTTAATTCACTTTCCTGACAAATTTAAATGTTTAATTTAATTTAATATTAAAAAATAATTATTTCATTTTTCAAACCAATTCATTTTTTTATATATAATAATTCAATCTTATTTTAGGAAAAATGAAAATATTCTACCTAAATTAATCTTCCTTCTAAAAACACATGTTTTACTTATCTTAAAATTGGTTTTTCTTCAATCAAGATTGATGATGATTATTAAATGTATTTTATTCCATTTTTCTTTTGGAAACAAAAATGTTTATTTATAAAATTATTCTTTATGAAATTCTAATTAAATCCATTTTTTTCAATGGGCTATTTTTTGGAAAATATTATTATGCTTTCTATTAGAATGCATGATTTTGGAAATGTAAGTATGTGACATGTGAAACCATAATTATATAGATCTATAATGAATTGTGTAATGTTATTTACCTCATGAGATAATTTGAAATATGTTGCAACTTGATGATATCCTTTTTCTCAATGACGATGTTAGGGTTATGCAAACATGTTACACATTAACAAGATGCTAACTTTGTTCACAACTATGTGTGGTATTTGAGCAGAAAGACATGATGTTTCATTTTTATTAATTTTCACATTCCATGACAATATAAAATCCTATATATCATGAATTTTATGATGATACCATTCTTTTTATTGATGATTCTGATTATTCTGACCCATGTTATTTTTATTCATGTCTTTCTCAATCCAGATATCGAGATTTTATCTCATCCCTTTTTTGATGTATATCCTTATGTAATTACTTGTACTCTTTAGAACACAAGGGACACTATGAATATATAGTATAAGAAATTAAATACATTATAGGTTTTATTATATGAAGGTTTTTTATATTACTAATTTTCCCAAGACACTAAAAATTTGGATCATAGTTTTGTAACTCTAGTATGTCGTTTATAATTAAATCGTGTAATAATAATGTAAGAAAAGTAGACTCACAATAGTTAGTATAGGAGAATTTTTTTGTTAATTTTGGAATAAGAATTGTGAAAATTATTGAATAACATTACGTATGAGGCTATGTATATGAAATCCCCCAAAAAGATTTGTTTTAAAAAAAATGATAAATATAGGGATCCAGTAAGTTATTCCTTTAGAGTTAATTTCTCTATGTAATAAATTATTTATTCATGAACTTTTCTCTTATGTTTTTTTAAACCATTTCTATTTTATAAAATTATGGAAATCTAGATAAACTAGGCCAACAACACATTTTAGGGACAATGTAGTGATTTCCCGAATGGAAACCCCAATTCCTTGGGAGGTGGAGTTAAAAATTTCAACGTAATGACCACCCAACTATATCTGGATATGAATAATAACATTAATAAATTGAAACATCATCCATCACATAAGAGAGATAAACTAGATATAAAGTCTTTTATATGTAAATGAAAAACAACATTTTGTGAATCTTTTTATCCACTAGTCATATAATAGTTGGTATACTCATTGAAGAAGATAATTTCTTAGCATAACTGTTTTGTGATGGATAAGGAGACTCTGTCCATTTATCATTTAGCTGGAGAGGCCAACCAATGGAGGGCGTTGATTAATAAAACCATGATGAATTATGAAATTTTATATAAGTAATGGGAAGGCTTTATGAAAATATTTCTTAATAAGTATTGCGGTTGAACTATTTAGACAGAGGTGAAGAGAGAATGAATAGATTAGAAGCAAAAGGAATGTGAATCTGTCATTTCTTACGAAGAATGTATCATACGGATTGAAAGGTTTTCATCAGGTTTTGTTATAAAAAGTTTTATAAAACAGATATATTCTTTAGGGGTTTAAAAGAAAACCTTCTATGGACTATAGAAATTCAATACCTAAGGATTAATGACGAAGTTGTTTGATGTTAACAAAAAGTGGAGATAGTTTTTAGAGAATGGTCCCATGAATATGGAGATATGAAATGAAAGATGGAGTTTCAAGTGGTAGGATCTAATGAAAAGGGTCAAAAGAAAATCATCCACTCACATGTCAAAAACATGGGAAGAATAATCAAGAGAATGTCCTCAATGGTTTGGGGAAATACTTCATGTGTGAGAGAGAAGGCCACCAAGGTCATGAATGTTAAAGAAAAATGAGGAAGCATGACAATTTAGGGGTGGAATTGAGAGCACTACCCATGGTTCAATTCATCAACTATAGAGAGTAATGTCACTATGCATACTAGTGAACTAAATGTCGACTCATGTGGGTAATTAGAATCAGAAACCTCCAAAGCCAAAATAAAAGGGGAAGCTTATGGAATCACTACTACAGAGGCATATCTCAAAACAATAGGCGGTGATATGTTTGTTGGTTATTCATTCAAGAATAGAGACTATACTATTAGATTGTGGTTTTATGAATTATTTCATAACATGGATATTTAGATAAACAATTGAAACACCACATCAAAATATAGAGGTTGAGTTATCTGTGAGTATATCAAGTGGGTAAATTATTGTATCCAAATTATATAACTCCTCCCTGAATTGTTTTGATGATTGAACCTCTGAAAATCATTTATAACTTTCCTTGATGGTGTGTTCTTCTGTATTGGTAATTTATGGGCTATCCTTATACAAATAAATCATCAACTATTAGAAAATGGAGATCACTCGACACATCATGAGGAATCCTCTAATTATGTACACGTTTTAAGGATGTAGATGAATCTACTTCAGAATCATCAATCCAACTATGGAGATTATTACCTTATGATCAAGTATGTCTTTCCCAAATAATGAATACAAATAATCTAATAATTCTCTAGTGCATTCCCATAGTGAGGGACTACACTGATGTGTTCTTTAAGGAATTTCATGGTCATCCTCATGAATGAAAAATTTATTTTTCAATAGAAAATATTCTTGGAACTTCACCTATATGAAATAAAACATATAAAATGGCCACCATCGAGTTAATAGAATTGGAGAAGCAGTTACAAGAGAATATAAACAAGGGTTTCATACGCCTGATTTCTACACCATGGGGTGTTCCAATCATATTTGTCTATAACAAGAATGGCACAATGCACCTATGCTTTGATTATCGTGATAAAATAATGTTAAAGAAAACATATCAACTTCCATGGGTAGATGAATTTTTTTATCAACTATGTGGGGATAAGAATTTCTAAAAGGTGGACCTTCAATCAGGATATCACCAATTAAAGGTGAGGAAGAAATATATTACCAAGAAAACCATTCAAAAAAGGTATGAACATATTGATTTCATAGTGATGCCTTTCATACTCACTAATTATCAATAAATATTCATGGACTTAATGAATATAGTATTTATTGATTACCATGAAAAATTTGGTGTTATAATTATTAGTGATATTGGGAAATACTCCAAATTAAAGGAGGAACATGAATGAGAATATTATTTCTACTCTATGTACATTTTGAATGTAGATAATTTAGGAAATGTACAGTAAATTTTAATTATGTTTAGTGGAAGTGTCAAAATTTGGGCATGTTATCACTAGAAAAATATTAACTCTGGAGCCTTCAATGAAAATGGAAATTGAACAGTGGACTATGACATCATCTATAATAGATATTTTCCATAACCCGTCCTCTGGGCCCGTGCCATGACTACCCCAAGCCCGCCTTCCATAGGCCAGGGGCTGGCGACTAGCAGCAAGGTGTAATTCCCGGTAAAAAAAGGGAAGGCATTGCCTTTGTAAAGTAAACAAACACACATAGCAAGAAAGCAGAAGTAAAAACTAAGTAAAAATTGGATACAACAGTAAGTGAGGAAAAGTAAGTGGGCCAGTATACAAACCCAAACTGAAAGTAAATTACAACTGGAAACTGAAAAAAACAACTGAAAAGAAAAGCCGCTACGGCGAGCCGTCCACTAGAAGTCACACCTGAAGGGTTGGTACAGATAGCCTCCACAGCTCCTCGAGACTAGCTGTCCGCTCCGAGTACGCCCCGCCCAGTGGTCCACCTCCAGGTATCGACCTTCTCCTCGTGCCTCAACCACCATCCGCGTTGTCCGTCGTCTGCAACCAACACAATGTAGTGCGGGCATAGCCCGTTCAGGGGTGAGTATAAGCTACTCAGTAGGGACCCCGAGACCCCCGAAGGTCTCCCAGAATCCACAAAGGATAATCCACAAAGGAAAGATACAATCACGAAGTAACATCCGACACTGCTTAGGTATATGCCCATACATATACCTAAGTCCTCAATTCCAGTTCAGCTCCAACATCCGAGCCCAAGTACAACCAGTCCACAAAGGAAAACGGAACTCGTTCCCCATAAGAAAACAAAAACCAAATCCACACAAGAAAGCATAACATAATCCACACAGGATATCATGTCAATATTATCGAAGATAAGGATTGAAAGTCAAGATTCAGCTCACACAGGTATACTTCTTCGTAAGATGATTGAGATGATCAGATGTAGCCACTAATTCATCTAAGCCATCGAACCCACACAGGATCGATAGGTACTAACCCCCACAATGACCCACACAGGATTGATAGGTACTAACCCCTAAAATGACCCACACAGTATCTGACCCACACAGGATCGATAGGTAACTAACCCCTGTAATGACCCACATAGGATCAGACCCACACAGGATCTGTAGGCGCTAGCCCACATAGGACCGCTGAGCGTTGACCCACACAGGATCTGACCCACAAATGATCGGTAGCACTGATCCACGTAGGATCACTTAGTGATGTAGTCGTCGTCATCGAATCCACGAAGGATTTTTGTATAGTCGTCATCGTCGTCGCAGTCGTAGCCAACTCTAGGGTTCCCGCACATAGCAAGCTCATTCGAGAGGGAGCGCTCCACGATCCGAGGGGCTGATACATTAACTGACACATAGTCTGGTGTTGATGTATCTGAAAGTTCCGTATCGTCAACAGGAACTCAACGTCACAGACAACGCGTCAATCGGACGCCCGGTCTGAGATTTATTGGCTTTTTCATCCCAGGGGCCCGGTTATTTTTTAAGTCAAAACCAATCCGACCGTACTCCAACTACATCCACACCTCGAGTAGAGTAATCCATAAGGTCCATCTCACTTAGAGGAATCCATCAAAGTCGACGGTACATGAATCGGACGTCCGGAGCTCAAGTTATGAGCGTTTCCGCTCTGAGGGCCCAGTTGGATTCGTGAACGAACCAACCCGGCCGAACCCAAAGTACTCTGAAACCTTGAGTGCGATATATTGAAATTCCCGCCTCTTTCCAAGGATCTCCATGCAGCTGACGGTGCGTCGATCGGAGGTCCGTAGCCCAAGTTATGTGCAAAAGACCGTGAGAGGTCCGGAAGTGGGGGTTTCGGGCGCGGACCGACCCGGCCCGCGACCCCCTTGGGTCGGCCTGAACCGGGCCGACCCAACTCCGGTCCGGGTCCGGCCTGCTTGGGTGCGGCCCGACCCGGCACGCTGATGCACTGGCCAGAGCCAGGTGGCTCGGCAGTTTCGGCCATGCGGACAGGGGTGTGGGGGGCGCGCTGCCCCCCACCAGTTTGTAACCGTGGCCCCCATGTGGGGGACCGCTCATGTCCGGCCAGCTGGGGGTTTCGAACCCCCAGCTAGTCCTCTGACTGGCCAGCCCACTCCGGCCGACCGGCTGTTTCCGCCACGGGATCGGCATGGCTGGTCCCCCTGCTTCGACGCCGGTGGCCCAGAACCAGCCGACGGTCTTCCTTCTCTGCTGCGGCCTATGGCCGCGGCCTTGGTTCGTCCTGTGCGGTGCAATAGCGCCACACCACTCCGCTACGGCCCCTCTCCGGCCGCGGTGCCTTCGGGATTCTCCGACCTGGCATGACGACGTCACGACCTTGTTCGATTCAACTGCGTGGCGCGACGGTGCCGCGCATTTCTTGCTGCAAGACCTCGTGCGGTGCGACGGCCCTGTACCATCCGCGTTCCAATCCACCACAAGGTAGACAAGAGAAAAAAGGGAGGAGGGTTAGTTGTGTTTATGCGGTCCGGCCCCCTCCCGTTAACTGATAACAATCGGTCCAATTGTATGGTTAATGATGTCGGAAGTAAATCACGAATAAAAACACATAAATCCCCTACCTCATCGAATTTGTTGAACGAGGGTTCGTCGCGGAAATAATCGTCGTGGAAGAAGGCATTGCAGAAGGAGACTCATCGCGTCGTCGAACTCCTGAGGATCCGGCGTTCTTTTCGACTTTCGTCGGAGGTCAGTGTTCTTCACATTCTTTGTTGAAGAAGATGAAGAACTTCAATCTCCTTACCTTTTCTCCCAAATCCCCCCAATGCAACAAGTTCCAACCCAAATAAAATAAGTACAACACTTATTTTACTAACCTAACTTAAGTATTTCAATTTCAAATATTCAAATTAAACTCACCTATTTAATTAACTTAAGTTATAAAAATTAATGGTGAGTTGAAGTAGTTAGGGAATATAAAGGGGTGGGGTTCTTGTGGGCCCCACCACCCTCATAAACTCCCATGGGATGTTGGGTGGTTTCCCCCAACTTCCACTCAAAGGTTTCAACCACTTAGAAATAAAAATTGTAGCTAAATTTTTTTTTTAACTTCCAGAATTTTTAACAACTTTTCTCTTGAAAACGCAACTTCGGAAAGTGTGTGCTTAAGTAATTACTGGTGCTGTGAATCCATCGCTGCCCCTGGAATTCAATTCTGAGCACCAGTTCAAAAGTTAGAAAAACCCACTCGTTTGTTCACAGAATGTACCCGAGCTAAACTTCAGATAGAAATTTCGGGCACACCAGGCCTCAGAATATCGTGTCGTCAATCACTGCATTCTTGTAAAATCCCAAATAGAATTAAGAAATAATTTCCCTTGAATTTTATGGGTCTTTAGCTTACTCCGACCTTGGGGGTTTACGTCCCAGTAAAGATACATCATAAACTAGGGAAACAAATGTGGGTACTGAGCATGCATCTGAACCTCCCGCTCCCAAGTGCTCTCCTGGAGGTTCCCATGCTTCCATCTGATGTGCACTAGAGGAATCGACCATTAATGTAGGACCCGCTCATGTCCATCCTTGATCTCCACTGGGACCTCCGCAAAAGTCGCCCCATCATCAAGTCCAGCTCCCCATGGTCAATGATATGCGTCGGGTCATGCATGTATCTCCTCAACTGGGATACGTGGAAAACATCGTGCACTCGGTGCAACTGAGGTGGTAGAGCCAGGGGATAAGCTACCTCGCCAATCCTACTAAGGAACTGGAATGATCCGATGAAGTGTGGAGACAACTTTTCGCCTCGGCCATATCTCCTTAATCCACCTCGAGGTGAGACCCGCAAGAAGACGTGGTTGCCATCCTCGAACTCTAGTGGCCTCTGCCTCCTGTCAGCATATGACTTCTGCCAGCTCTGAGTAGTGCTCATCCAGTCCTGGATGACCTGGACCTTCTCTGTCGTGTCCTGGACCATCTCTGGTCCCACAAGTGCAAACTCCCCAGGGTCTATCCAACACAGAGGAGATCTGCATGGTCGGCCGTACAACGCCTCGTATGGTTCCATCCCAATGGTGGAGGGGTAGTTTTTGTTTTACGCAAACTCCACTAAGGGTATGTGTTCCTCTCAGCGGTGACCAAAGTCTTGGTTACATGCACAGAGCATGTCCTCGAGAGTCTGAATGGTCTTCTCCGTCTGACTATCTGTCTGGGGGTGAAAGGCAGTGCTCAGACGTAGTTGTGTCCCGAACTCCTCCTGCAACCCTTTCCAAAGCCGGGATGTAAAGAGAGCATCTCGATCAGAGATGAAAGATGATGGAACACCATGAATCCATACAAACTTCTGAACATAGAGACGTCCCAATATCTCCACTAAGCCCTACTCTCTGATGGGTAAGAAGTGAACCGACTTGGTGAGTCGGTCGAAAATCACCCAAATTGAGTCGTGGCCTATGGAAGTGTGTGCAAGTCCAGCCACGAAGTCCATAGATATGTTTTCCCACATCCACTCCGGGACCTACAAGTGTTGTACCATGCCTGCTGGTAATGGGCGCTCTACCTTCACTTGCTAGCAGATGAGGCATCGAGAAACGAACACTTCCACAGCCTTCTTCAGAGTGAAGACCACTGATGCTAACTCCAGGTCATGGGTAGCATAGTTCCACTCATGCTGCATCAACTGACGTGATCCATAGGCGATCACGGCCCGCTCCTACATCAGGACACATCCGAGTCCGACCCCTGATGCATCTCAAAAAACTACGTACCCTACTTCCTCCTCCAGCAACCTCAAGATAGGCGCGCTGGTCAATATTTGTCTCAGCTCCTGGAAGCTCTGCTGACATCTATCTGACCACAAAAAGAGTTTCCCCTTCTTCCTTAACGTTCTGCCAAACTACATAGATTTCTCCTTTGCTGAAAAGAGATATTTGGTCTCATCCCCGGGATGAACCACGTTCCTTGCCTAAAACAATCAATCCCATCATGATTAGTTAATTCATGCCATGGATGACGTCGTAAGGCCTCGATGCTGCAACCAAGAGATCCAAACATTACTCTCACCTCCAAAGGTTGAGTCACACTATCGGCATCAGTGTGTGGTCACTAGGTCTCCTCCAGTATGAACCTCGCAAGTGAGGGTTAGGTCAACAGTTTTTAACCAGCACCACTTAGTATTAACATACAAAAGACAGGAAAGCTAACGTCACTATTTCAAGCGTCTTTTATTACTTCAACTCAAAGTACAAGGGAAAAAGGCAACACAAACAACAAAGCTAGAGGCATTATGGGAAAGGCCTCTATGCCTAGAGCTAGTCCCGCACTTGTCCACCCACTTCCAGTGCTCCATGATTGTAAGCTTCAACTCCCTGAAGTTGTGCTCTCCCCTGAGGTCGGGGTGGACCTCCTGGTGGTGGTGGTGGTAGAGCCTCAAAACGTCATCCAACACCTGCCGCTCGACCAGCTCCTCAGCATCATCCACCAGCTCCCTACGGACCGCCACGGTCGAACCTCTTCCTCTACCTGGGTGGTTCCTCAACCGTCTGCTGCTCCTCTGCATGGAGGGTCGGGCAGTCACGAGCCATGTGGCCCTACCCGCCGCATGCATAGCATTGACTTCCACTCGTAAGACTGGTTCTTCTGCGTGTGTCCTGCACCTCCCAGCCAGTATCCTGAGGTCGTCTGCCTGATGGCCTGGTCCGCTTGGACCTCTGCGACATCTGTCTACTGCTAGCTACAGAAAACTCCACCATGTTCCACCCTGCGGTAGGTCTCGCCGCTGGTGTAGACTCAACAAGAAATCTCTCGATGAGAAGGGATCTCCCCAGTAACCTTGCCTGTGTTGGAATGATGAGGGAGATCAGTGATTCCCTGATCTCATGCCTCAATCACTGCTTAAAGGTACAGGCCCGGAAGAATGGGTCTCGTACCATGTCTGTCGAGTAGCGCAAGAGATCGGTAAATCTCGCTGAGTACTGGGCGACCGTCAAGCTGCCCTTCCGCAGCTGTAGAAGCTCCTGGATGCGCACCGCACGGAGGGTGGCTAGGACGAACTCCGTGCGGAAGAGGCTCTCAAAGTACGTCCATAGAAGAGATGTATTGTCATGCACCTCGAGCATCAAGCTCCACCATCTGCCTGCTGCCGCGTGCACGAGGCTCACTGCGAGGATCACCATGAGGTCTGATGGTGTCCTCACTAACCTGAAAACTCGTACAACTACCTCCAGCCAATCCTCGGCTGCCTGAGGGTCCGTCTCCCCACAGAACCTGGGCGGTCTCTGATGCTGAAACTCGTGCAGTGCACTAAGGCCCTGTGCATCGTCTGCGGCTGGGGCTGGTAGCATTGGTGGCTCGGCGGGTATAGGTACTGTTGGTACCTCTGCTGTCAAAGGGCCCTGTACCGAGGCCTCGTCGCTTGGTGGGCTGTCATCACGCACAACGCTCAGAACCCTAGCTTGATGCCATCGTGGGGCCATCCTGTTAAAGAAACAGGTGCGTCACGGTTAATAGTATACCTGGTGAGCTGACACAAAGTAATCACAAATAAAACATGAAACACACAGGCAATCAATGTTTTCATGCATTAAGTCAGAAATTAGAAGTCAGGGTCCTAGTGTATAGATACGTCGGCTGCCGCACCAACACTGGACTCCCTGGACTGATAACCACACTCAATACTCTTAACACAATTGCTTCACATAGAAAAGATCAGAGTCCTGAGTTCTGTGGTAGAACCAAACTCTTCTGATACCAATTTCCATGACCCGTCCTCGGGGCATGTACCGTGACTACCCCAAGCCCGCCTTCCATAGGCCAGGGGCTGGCGACTAGCACCAAGGCATAATTACCGGTAAAAAAAGGGAAGGCATTGCCTTTTGTAAAGTAAACAAACGCACAAAGCAAGCAAGTAGAAGTAAACACTAAGTAAAAACTGGGTACAACAGTAAGTGCGGAAAAGTTAGTGGGCCAGTATACAAACCCAAACTGAATGTAAAGTACAAATGGAAAGGGAAAATAGCAACTGAAAAGAAAATCTGTTACGGCGAGCCGTCCACTAGAAGTCCCACATGAAGGCTGGGTACAGATAGCCTCCACAGCTCCTCGGGACTAGTCGTCTGCTCCGAGTACGCCCTGCCCAGTGGTCCACCTCTGGGTACTGACCTACTCCTCGTGCCTCTACCACGATCATCATTGTACGTCATCGGAAACCAACACAACGTAGTGCAGGCATAGCCCATGCAGGGGTGAGTATAAGCTACTCAGTAGGGACCCTGACACCCCCGAAGGTCTCCCAGAATCCACAAAGTATAATCCACAAAGGAATGATACAATCACAAAGTAACATCTAACACTACTTAGGTATATTCCCATACATATACCTATGTCCTCAATTCCAGTTCAGCTCCGACATCCGAGCCCAAGTACAACCAGTCCACACAGGAAAATGTAACATGTTCCACATAGGAAAACACAACCCAAATTCACACAAGAAAGAATAATGTAATCCACCCAGGATATCTAGTCAATCTTATCGAAGATAAAGATTGAAAGTCAAGATTCAGCTAACATAAGTATACTTCTTCGTAAGATGATAGAGATGATCAGATGTAGCCACTGATTCATCTAAGCTGTCAGACTCACACATGATCGATAGGTACTTACCCTGCAATGACCCAAAAAGGATCGATAGGTACTTACCCCCGCAATGACCCACACAGGATCTGACCCACACAGGATTTATAGGTAACTAACCCCCGCAATGACCCACACAGGATCGGACCCACACAGTATCTGTAGGCGCTAGCCCACACAGGGCCGCTGAGCGCTGACCCACATAGGATCTGACCCTCACATGATCGGTAGCACTGATCCACGTAGGATTTCTGAGTGCTGTAGTCAACGCAGTTGAATCCACGGAGGATTTCTGTACAGTAGTAATCGTCATCGCAGTCGCAGCCAGCTCTAGGGTTCCCGCACACAGCAAGCTCATTCGGGAGGGTCCGCTCCACGAGCCGAGGGGCTGATACATCAACTGACACATAGTCTGGAGTTGATGTATCCAAAAGTTCCGTATCATCAATATGAACTCAACGTCACAGACGGCGCGTCAATCGGACGCCCGGTCTGAGAGTTATTGGCCTTTTCGTCCCAGGGGCCCGGTTGGTTTTTAAGTAAAAACCAATCCGACCTTACTCTAACTGCGTTCACACCTCAAGAGGAGTAAGCCAAAAGGTCCGTCTCACTTAGATGAATCCATCAACATTGATGGTACGTCAATCGGACATCCGAAGCTCAAGTTATGAGCGTTTCCGCTCCGAGGGCCCGGTTGGTTTCGTGAACGAACCAGCCCGGCCGAACCCAAAGTATTCCGAAATCTTGAGTGCAATATATTAAAACAACCTTATATTTCCAAGGATCACATCGCCACTGACGGTGTGACGATCGGAGATCTGCAACCCAAGTTATGGGCAAAAGACCGTGAGAGGTCCAGAAGTGGGGGTTTCGGGCCCGGACCGACCCAGCCCGAGACCCCCTGGGTCGGCCCGAACTGGGTCAACCCAACCCGGGTCCGGGTCTGGCCTGCTTGGCCGCGGCCCGGCCCGGCCTAGGCAGCCGGTCTGGCACACTGATGCGCTAGCCAGAGCCAGGTGGCTCGGCCGTTTCGGCCAAGAGGACAGTGGGGCGGGGGGCGCGCTGCCCCCCACCAGTTTGTAATCGCGACCCCCATGTGGGGGGCCGCTCATATCCGGCCAGCCAGGGGTTTCGAACCCCCGGCTCCTCCTCTGACCGGCCGGCCCGCTCTGGCCGGCCGGCTGTTTCCGCCACGGGACCGGCATGGCCTGTCCCCCTGCTTCGATGTCGGCAGCCCGAAACCGGCCGCCGATCGTCCTGCTCCGCCGCAGCCTTGGTTCGCCCGGCGCGGTGCAATGGCGCCACGCCCCTTCACCGTGACCCCGCTCCGGACACAGTGCCTTCGGGATTCTCCGACGTGGTGCAACGGCGCCGCGACCTTTTTTGATTCAATGACGTGTCGCGACCTTGTTCGATTCAATGACACGTCGCGACGACGTCGCGCATTTCTTGCCCAAGACCCCGCGCGGTGCGACGACACTGCGCCATCCTCGTTCCAATCCACCACATGGTAGACAAGAGAAAAACGGGAGGAGGGTCGGCTGTGTTTGTGCAGTCCGGCACCCTCCCGTTAACTGATAACAATCGGTCCAATTGTATGAGGAATGATGTCGGAAGAAAATCATGAATGTAAACACATAAAACCCCTACCTCGTCGAATTCGTTGAGCGAGGGTTCTTCCTGGAAATAACTGTTGCGGAAGAAGGCGTTGCGGAAGGAGAATCGTCACGTTGTCGATCTCCTAAGGATCCGGCGTTCTTGTCGACTTTCATCGAAGGTCGGCGTTCTTCGCGTTCTTCGTCGAAGAAGAAGAAGAACTTAAATCTCCTTATCTTTTCTCCCAAATACTCCCAAAGAAACAAGTTCCAACCCAAATAAAATAAGTACTGAACTTATTTTATTAACATATCTTTAGTATTTGAATTTCAAACATTCAAATTAAACTCACCTATTTAATTAACATAAGTTATCAAAATAAATAGTGAGTTGAAGGAGTTAGGGAATATGAAGGGGTGGGGTTCGTGTGGGCCCCACCACCCTCATAACCTCCCATGGGATGTTAGGTGGTTTCCCCCAACTTCCACTCAAAGTTTTTAACCACTTAGAAATAAAAATTGTAGCTAAATTTTTATTTTAACTTCCATAATTTTTAACAACTTTTCTCGTGAAAATGCATCTCCGGAAAGGGTGTTCCTAAGCAATTACTGGCATAGAGAATACATTGGTGCCCTCATAATTCAATTCCGACACCAGTTCAAAAGTTAGAAAAACCCGCTCGTTTGTTCACTGAGCGTACCTGAGCTAAACTTCGGAAAGAAATTCCGGGCACACCGGGCCTCAGAATCAGGTTCTGTCAGACACTGCGTTCTTGTAAAATCCCAAAGAAAATTAAGACAAAATTTCCCTTGAATTTTACGGGTCATTACAATATTAGTTGTTTCCATGGATTCTCTGGTTATTACTAGTTATTTGTCATGAAATTATCAGGATTTTGAAAACATTAATTGAATAAGACTTGGATGGGAGAATAGTTTGTCTAGAATAGTGAATGTGAATATTGCTTCAATGTATTAAAAATTTTATATAACTATGTCACTACTCACACTTACAATAAGTGGGAAACTCTTTATGGTATATAGTGATGCTTCAGAAAATGTCTTAGTCTATGTACTGAATAAAAATGATAAATTTAAAACATATTCCCCAAGGTATTTGAAAATTCATGAGAAAATATATCCTACTAAGGATATTTTTGTGGCGACCATGATCTTCATACTAAAAAGCGTGAGGCATTATCACTATATAGAGAAGTGTGAAATATATACCTATCCTAATACTCTATAATAAAAATTGACACAAAATAAGATTATTATGTTCCAATGAAGATGGTTATATCACATCATGGATTATGAAGGATCAATCAACTATAATCTTGTTAAGTAAAATAAAATTTCAAATGCTCTAAATATGAAGGATCTTGCAACATTCTCAATAATGAGAATTTAGAAGGATACAATCTTCTAAAATTTTAAAAGTATGGACATGGGAAAATTTAATGAAGAAATCTCATCAATACTTTATCTAATTATTTCAAAATTATCTCTCATGGAGAAAATAAAGGATTCACAATGAAATGATGTGAATATTCAAAAGAAGGTGAAATCCATGAGAAATGATAAATCCTGAGAGTTCAAAATTGATGATGAAGGAGTTATAAAATATTGGTCCCAACTATGTGTCCTTAATATCCATAGATAATGATATAGATTTTGTGGGATGCACATAGATAAACATTATATATTTACTTAGGGATAAAATAGATGTATTGAGATCTCCAAGTGAACTATTGGAGGGAAAATACGAAGAAGGAGATCACTGAATATACATCAAAGTTAATAGTAAGTCAGCAAGTGAAAGCTGAAATGAAAAATAAAAGGGGGTGATGCAAAAACTACCTATAACAGCATTGATGTTGAGAAACATCACTGTAGATATTGTCAGCAGACATATGAATACATCCAAAGGTCCCAAATCTCTATGAGTTGTTGTAGATTTTATGACAAAGACAACTCACATTATCACAATATGAGAGGACATATTACTAGATCAAATATCATGGATATACATCAGCGAAGAGGTAAGGCTTCATGGAGTACCACTATAAATTGTATCACATCGAGATCCAATATTCACCTCCACATTCTAGAAAACTATATAACATGCTATAAATAATGTGCTTCACTTTTGTAAGGTTTATCTTCCTCAAACTAGTAGAAAATATGAACAAACTATTCTGACATTGGGAGACATGTTGAGAGAATGTTCTTTGGATTTTGAAGGAATATGATACTAATATTTACCTCTAATTTATTTATCATATAATGACAGTTTCCAATTTAGAATCAAAATGGATACATATAAATCCATTTATTAGAAAAGATGTTGAACACCAAACTTTAGAGATAAAGACAGTGAACATGAGCTGCTAAAACTTGAAATGGTTGAAGAAATGATGGAGAAGGTGAAAAAAATTCAGTGGACCATAAAGGAAACCAAAGTAGATAGAAGTTATTTGCCGAAAAACATCTATAAGACAAGGATTTTGAGGTCATAGATTTGGTATTCTTTCATATATCTCCTGGGGACTGGATCATGAGGTTTATAAAGAAAGATAATTTGATTCCTAGGTACATCAACCCTTTAAAAATTATTGATCATTTCAAAGATATGGACTATTGAATAGAACATACACCAACCATTCCTCATGTGGAAGATGTTTTCTATAAATCCCTCTTGAGTAAGTACATACTTGACCACTCAAATTTATTGAATCCAAAGGTTTTATAGTTGTAAAATGATATCTATTACGAGGATTAGTCAGTAAATATCATCAACCATAGAGATAAAGTTAAACGTAACAAGACTAATCACCTAGTCAAAGTAATATGGTGGAACCATAAGTATTAATACTTAAAACAGGAACCAGAGGAAGTGATGAAGGAAAAATACCCTCACCATTTTAAGTAAAACTAAATTACAATGGGGAAATTTATAAAATGGGGAATAATTTAATGATAAAACATTTTATAAATGGAATTTTTTCCCATATTATATTTATGATATAGTATAAATAATGTACATAATGCATTAATTATAATAAAAGAATAATTATTATAAATAAAGAATAAAATAAGTAATATTTAATAAAATTAACGATCATATTCTATTTTAATTTTAACATAACCATTGGAATAGTAACAGAAGAATTAGGAATAGTAAATCACCTAATAGAATAGAAAACAGATCTATAAAATTATAAATAAAATTTATAAATCATATAAATGGTAATATTATATAATTATATCATAGTATATTTATATAAATATTATATAAATTATTAATTATGTTTTGGTATTTTTGTATAACATAAATGCATATTTCTAATTTTATAATTAATATAAATAATTTAAATAAAATTTATTTTCATAAAATATATTCATAAATTAATATTATTTTTTATTAGTATAATATAAAATTAATTATACCTTAATTAATTTTTCAATTTTTTCTTAAATCAGTTATAGTTTTAAAAACGAAATTTTCCAAGTAAATGTGGATTTTAATAAAAAATTAAACCAAACATTTTTAGAAAATTATTTTAATAAATTTGAGCTAACTTTTTAATTATACTATCTAAAATGTGTTAGGGTTAATTTCTGGGACCTTTTTAAATAGTTGAATTTTTAGTAAATAGTGAAATATGATAATTTACAGTATTAAAAAAATACCAAAATTTATTATTCATAGGAGATGTATGGATGATGTAAGAGAATAAGATAAAAACCCCATTAATTATTATTATTATTTAATGATAAATTTAAAATTTTTCATAGTCTTTAGTGAAAATAATAAACTAATGAAAAGAATAATTAAAAACACTCCTCTCCTCCCACTATAAAATACCACCCCTCATCGGACCTTCTATAAAAACCTCCAATGATAAAATCTTTTCAAATTTATATATAATAAGTTTCTCAAGCCACATACACACTTCCATGATCCATTTTTCCGAATGAAAGACCAAATCTAATTTCCCTAAGGAATTTCTCAAGGAGAAGAAGTTAAAGAGGTAAAATCCTCTTCTATTTTCTGTTGATTTATTTTCAAGTTATTTTCTTTTCATATAATCTCCTAACCTACCCTAATTCAATTGAAATTAAAAATAATGTATCATATATATACTATAATTTTATTATATTTATGGAATAATCAATTATCAATCCTCTTCTCCTCTCCCTTTTATTCTAAAAACGGAAATGTTTTCTGTGAGGTATTTATTGATCACCACTGAGGAATATATGTGGATTTATTCCTTTACGACCTTCAAGGATTGTCATAAAACCAATATTAGGGTTGAAATAGAATAAAAAATTCATTCTATAACCTTTTTATATGTTCTTTAACATTCATTTATACATAATATGCAATATTAAAACAAAATGTGTTCATTGTGATTGAAAACCCCCCAAAAACATTTAAATGAGCGGGGGCACACTTTGCGGAGAGCGATCTCCGTGCTAATCTTCTCTGATCTGGTCTCAAGTTCATTCGCGCCTCTATGATTCAGGGATGGTATGGAGTTAACCTAGAACCTTTGGGATCATGGTTCAGTAGACGTTGGGTTTACAACCACTACCAGAGTCAGCATCTCATTCTCAACTGCCAAAACCTGCTCTGATCTAGGGTTCCATCGCTACTCTCCAGGTCGAAGGTGGAGTGATGGGTACACCAGATTTTGGGCCATACGGTTTGTAGCCGTTGAGCTTCCTTTTAGGGTTGCATCCCCGGCTTTCTTCAGGGTCTCATTCCTGGCCCATCATCAGAGGTTTTCTACGGTTAGGGGTTTCATTTTTTGTTTTCCTTCTAGATGGCGCTTTATTTATGTCAGTGGTATCATGTCATTTCTTATTTTTGTTTCTTATTCAAAGCACTAGGTGATGTTTTTGATGTTCAAAATTCATCTTATGGTGTAGTTGATAGTTCTCGGTGGTGCTCTTCGTTGGTGTTGATGGTGATGGTGAAGGTGGAGCGACACTGATATGTGTTTTTTGACGGCTTCTGGAAGTCGGTTAAAGGCGGAGATGATGAAAATTTTTCTACTGTGATGAATGACTCCAGTGGAAGGGCTATCCTGCGATTTGATCTGAAGAAAATATGCGGTTGTGATAGTACATGATGTCTGATGGCCAATGTGTCAACGAGGATGGATTCTAGTGGGTCTCACTGGCGTCATGTCCTGGAACTGTCTACAAGTTTCTCTGCTCTTGATCTAGTACATCCCCACCCTCTCTGAGGCAGATGTGGGCGGCGGTCTTCTCAGTTCCTTGGGATGTGAGTTCGAGCATACAGCTCCAGGACGTTGATGATGATGACTCATCTGTGTCTGTTTCGGTCATCAGATCCTCGACGGCGATCTGTCGGTGATGTAGATGGGGTTCAGTGCTGGCGGTGATGATGTGTAGCCGATGGTGATGAGCAGCTGATGACGTTTTGATGGGGATGTGCCGATGCAAAGGCAGTGATGGTGACAAATCAATAAAGTCGTAGAGGTGATGGTGGCGGCATTATTGACGTGGCTTCTCTCATTTTGTGTTTATCAGGCGACTTGTTTTTCTTGAGGTTTGAGTTTATATTTTTTAAATTTGAATTATCAATTTTGAATGTGCCTTTTCATGATCTTGTATTTCTATATAGATGTGCTTGAATCTTGGTTTTGGTGTTTGTAAGATTCCCACTCCTAGAAAAAGTGGTTTATTTCTTAACATGAAAAAAAGTATTTGGAGGTGATTGAAAACAACAAAAATTAACAAGACGACTATCAATAAAATTTTATCTGATGAATCATCCTCATATAGTAAAAAAATTTATATAATAACAATTGATATTTTTTAATTTCATTAATAACATATAATTTTAATTCTATATAATTATCACCATTTTAAAAGATCTTCTATACATGTATTCAAGTGACCCAATCATGAAAATCTAATCAACGAACACTTCTGAATGGGGAATTTTAACACTATAAATCTCAAAATAACCATAAAAGAACCTGATAATGTTATAATGAGTAAAATATATGTATAATAGGTTATTTATTTATTAATTAATAAATATAATTTTATCATTAATGATATTAAATTGAAGAAATATTTTAGACATAACATTAGGGGATTGTGAAACCAAATTTCCTTTCATTGGGTTATTCCTCTTTCATGAAAAATTTCAGTGTGGATGTTCATTTGACATTCCTAAAAAAAATTATCTATTTTTAATTTTTATTTATGGGATATAAACTCCTCTAATCAGATTTTATGAAATATGAAAGGGTTTTTTCAATAGAACTCTCCCTTCTAAAAACACATGTTTCACTTCTCTTTAGATTATTTATTCCTCACTCAATATTGATTATTATTATATCATTTATATTATTCACTTTTTTTTCTGGGAACCACGTTATTTATTCATATAATTATTATTTAGGAAATTATCATGAAACCCATTCCCTTTCCATCTTTTATTTTTTGGAAAATAATATTATATGTAATATGTGGCATGCATGATAACATAAATATTATGATGTGATAGTTGCACCCAAAATTATATAGCACGATAGTGCATTGGGTAATGTAATGTATCTCATGAAGTAATGTGAAATAATCCTAAATAAGATGATATATTTGTTTACAATGATGATGATAAAATTATGCAGAAATTTTACACATGAACATGATGCTAGCTTTGTTCACAACTATGTGTGGTATTTGACCACTAAGACTTCATGTTTTATTTTCATGCATCACCAAATTCAACTCCATCATACAATTACTCTTATCATTATTATTATTAGTATACCTTATTTATGTTATGATGGTGATGATTTTTCTCACCCCATGTAAAATTTATTCATATATTTCTCTGTCCACTTACATGGATTTTAACTCACCCCATTCTTTGATTTATATCCTCCGTTGGATACTTGTTATAAAGAGAAAAAAGGTCCATTAAAAATAAAATGAAGAAGTAAATAAATAATTTTTATGTTTTTTATATAAAATTTATATATGGAATTAATTTTCCTAAGAGTCTAAACCATTGGATCTAGGTTTGGTAACTCTATTTTGTTGTTTACTATTATAATTATGTAATAATCATGTAAGAAGATTAGGGCCACAATATATTCCAACACATTTCCCATTAAATCATAAATATAATTACATCTAAAATAGGGAATCATGTATTTCCTATGTGAACATTTTTTTATCAATGATCAAAATTGTAGACAAAAAAAGATGATGAATCTAATTTACCTATAAAACCAAAACCAATAAATATATAGAAATTTTGAAATTATAAAAAATGAAAAATAGTATGAAAATTTCTTTAGGAATATATTTTCAATTACATTCATGTTTTCTACATTTAATCATCACAATTCCATTAAATAAAATAATTATGTGGAATCACAAGGACTTTTCAAATTTTATTGAAAAAAGATATTAATACAACATCCTAAACTAATGTATTAATAAAAAATTAAAAATATTACTATAAATAAATAAAAACATATGATTAATCCCATAAAGGTATTTAATTTTTGGGAAAGAAGCTCATCCTTACATATTTAGATCACATAGTAAGAGTAAGATATTGAGTTACATGACTCATGTTTATACCATATTTATGTTGTACTAAATATAGTTTAGATCATTTTATCCTCATAGAAAACTATATAAAAATTTTCTATAGAGAGATATAAGTAATAGGATGATCTTAAGAAATAATTTTTTTTATTTTCACACATGTTAATTTTTCTCTCCTTCAACTGATTTTGTATAATCATTATTATCTTTAGTTAACTTCCAAGCTTCAGAAACCAATACCACATTATCATTATCTTATTTTTCATACCCATTTCCCTTCTCCTATGTTTTTGTGAAGGTTACTTCCCTAGTTTATTCATATTTAGATACATCAATATTGGATAACATGAATTCAAACTAATTACTGATTTCAATTTTAGTTTAATCATTGAGTGTTTCCTAAAACATGGATTCAAACTTATGTATCTCATTTGATTCAATATTTTTGGTATCCATTTTTTACATGGGTTACAACACTTTCATTTACATTTACCCCATGATTTAGAGAAACTACATGGAAGTGGGAGTGATTGTGGAATCCATTCTTGGATAATATATTCTATTTTATTACATTAATTGTTTGGGATATATTGTCATGTTGGGTCACTATTTGATTGCGGTCCTTAATATTATCTTTATCAAATAATCAGAACCAAAAACACAGTATCATGTAATAAAAAAAATAACTAATACATACTATAAACTAAAAACTTGAAAACATTTAGGGGAAACTTTTTTCCTAACTCATTAAATTAAATTAATTTATCATTAACCATGTAAATTATGCCATAAATGTGGATGGGTTGTAAGAGTCATTAATATATATATACCTAGAAATGTTTAATAATTTTAAAACATGGGAAAAAACACATAAAAATTTTAGGTTTTATAGGAATGAAATCCCTGAGGTTGAAACTATACATACAAGTTCAAAATAACTCTAAATCAATAGTTAAAATTAACACTATGTAAGGAAATATAAATTTAATAATTACATAATAATTCAAGTTAATATAGATTGTACCATGAATTTTAATATTGGGTTCATGGAATCACAACGTTGAAAATATATTGATAAAAAAACACGATGTTATCATAATGAGGTCCATGTGAAAACCTTGGTTTGGTAAAACAAACTTTAATATCTTAAGTCATACATTCTCATTTTCAAGTAAACTATATTATTGGTGAGTTTTGAAACCAGAAACCATCATTAAACATAGGGTGATAACTATCCCATTAGTATTAGGGGAACTGTAACTCCATAAATCACAATAGAAAGAACTATAACATATAATGGTAAATGTTATTATAATTTAAATTGGATATATATAAATAAAACATCCTCACCCCTACGAAAATTTTCATACATTAGGCGATAATGATGGAATTGTGATTAAATGAATGAATGAGGCGTGCTCTAGAGAGATCCCAACTCTTGGGATCCCTAGACAAAATTTTTAGCGAACGAAGGATATCTCATGGACTTTAGCATCAATCCTATATGTCATTAGGAAAATGGGGATTCTATGATATCTATTTCCTAAATATTTACAATTGTATAATCACATACCTAACATGTAAGATATTTCATTTAAAATGATGATATCTAGATAATTTTTTAGATGAGGTAGGGTGAATAATTCATCTTTTAGGTTAATTGATTTAGGTTTCTAATAGATAGAACTGGGACTTTATCATCACGGTGTTCAAGGTGGGGATGTGTCCTTAGTTGTGGTGTTGGTTGTGTAGTGTTAGGCATTGAATTTGTGGAGTTTTTTTGGTTAGGGATCCTTGTTAATAAACTATAATTTCCTCCTATTTCTAGGTTCCATTGATATTTCATATTCTCAGTATTAAATTGATAATTCCTTTTGAGGGTTCTACATTTTTTGATTGTAGAGTTGGTCAATGGGATCTAGTTTAGTAGAGTAATATAGAGGATAATATTCTCCATCTACTATTAGGTGGTTGGATACACATGGCTATATATGTGAGATGAGGTTTTCATGGCTAGGATGTGTCATTAATAGAGGGGGAAATCATGTGGTTATCACCCAAGCATTGTAGCAGAGTTTCATGGTTGTATGTGGCCTTTTGATCCTTAGTACATTTGTTTTATCGATCTGTCATGAACCATCCAAGGTACCCTGGTATCCCGATAATCGAACAGGAACTACTAGAAAAACGTCATATACCCACTATTCAAAACTGTGGGTATAGCCCCCAAAACCATGGGTATAGGCTATACCCACAGTTTTGGGAACCATGGTTTGGAACAACGTCGGTATAGGGGTCTCAACCTATACCCAAGGTTTTAGAGAACCGTGGGTATAGGGGAGTCAAAGTGTGTACCGTGTCTTTTCTAGCGTGGCACACAACAGACCCCATGGTTTTCAAACCGTGGGGTATTTAAATTAAAAAAATTCACAGTAGGTGGCATTAAAACCCGCACTCACGCTGCGCCTCACGGCTACCCACCACAAAGCGACCAACTGAGATACTAATTATTTTTGTAATATAATCATACATCAACATATATATATTCATTTTATTCAAGTGGGGTACTAAAAAATCCAAAAACACGGGTAAGGGGTTTCGAACCTGCGTCTCATGCTCGGCCTCCCGTCCATGCACCAACAACTGTCCAAAAGAGATATGTTTTTAATTGTTATTTATATATACATATATGTATATATATTAATATAATCCACATCAGGTATTTAAATTCAAAAACAACAGACCGTGTTATTTGAACTAACATCTCACGGCCGCACCTCCACTATTTACCAACCAAGATAATGAAATCCTGAGAATATAAATTTATATTTATATAAATATGTTAAACTAAACTAGGAAAAATATCTTACTGCCAAATTTGTTTCATGTCCTGCATAATTTTCATTCCCCGCCATAAGCTATACCCACGGTTCTCCAGAACCGTGGGTATAGGTCGTTAAAAAAACCCCAATACCCACGGTTTTGAAGAACCGTCGGTATAGGTCTTCGGAAAATACCCTATACCCACAGTTTTTGAAAATCGTGGGTATAGGTTCCCGTACTATCCATATACCCACGGTTTTTCAAAACTCTGGGTATAGCCCTATTTTACTATAGTGTGGTGCTGACATGGATAAAAGTGAGTTCATGATACCCACATGTTAGAGACTATCTCCTAACATCATAAAAATTGAATATTGTAATGACTTTTCCATAAGCATTGTTGAAATAAAGAAAAATAATTATGTATTCATAGAAAATAAAATCCACTGGGATAAGTGTACCATAATAAAACATGTATAAAAACACAATGTACTATAGCAAAGTACTAGATATAATAGGAAAAACTACCCAATTACCATTGAATGCAACTCTTCTGTCCCCATATCAACAAGAGGTACCACATCTTAGTGGTTATTTACCCTTAGTCAATCCGAGAAGGATAGAATATAAAAATCCATGAATGAAAAATTAGGGTGTGAGATAAAATCCCATTAGGGTCTCCATAATGATTCTACAATATGATTCCAACATTTAATTAACCAAATAATGATATTTCAATTTTAAATAAATAGGTTTGGAATTTAAAACGAATATTTTAAAAAATCGTGATTTTTATATCAAATGATAGAAATAATTTTAAATAAGTGATTCACATTTAAATCAATGGAATATTTCATAATTAATGGATTAATAAAATATTTTATATAAAATAGATTATATTAATTTACAAGTAATGTAAAACAGTTCACAACAATGGAATATATTCATTCCCAATACAAATAGGAGAGTAACGTGGTCATATATCTAAAATGTATAATAGTTCTAGGATATATGTGTCCATATATTCAAGGTGACACAATAATAGTTGTATACACACTCCCCCTTCAACATCGGTAAAGAAAACATCATAATAATCCAATTAAGGATGTGGTGTGCTGTATTTTTGTTTTGTAACATTGTAAATCATAGTGTGATGTCCAAATAACTCACTAACTACCAAAGGCTTCCATGTTCTATAATAACTAATAGTGATGGGTAATTTATTTTAGGACATATAAAAATACAATTCATCACAATCATCATTACAAATTTTAAAATATACTTTTTAAAAAACAAAATAAGATTTTAATAAAAAAACATTCATTTTTTCTATAATAAAACCCAAAAGTTTATATCATAACCATTTTAAGCCATTATTTCACAAAAAATTAAAATATATTCAAAAATCAATTTCAAAAGTCAATTTCACAATTAAAATTAATAATTTAAATTTCAAAAAATTTCTATCAAATTCATAAATTTAAATTCGATAATTTAAATTCCACCAAATTCCATCAATTTCATAATTAAAGCTCAATTTAATGGAATTGGGGTGGGGGTGTGATTTCCCAATTTTATTCCATAATCCAATAGCCAAAACAAAATCCCCCAATTAAATAGAATTGGGTTATTGTAAAATCAAATTTTATTTGAATCACATTACACATATTCAATTAAACCCAATTTAATAAAATCATGCAATTTAGGGTCAATTGAATGGAAAAATAATAATAGAACCACCTACCTCAGAATTATTATATCTAGAAACTCTAACCCCTAATTGGGATTTTGTAATGGATAATGACTACAATGGAAACTAGGAATAAAAATTTGGTTAATGATCCCAAAATAGAGGGTCTTGGATCCCATAACCAACACAGATATGTTAAAAACCGTAGGGAGGAAAAAAGAGAGAATGATATATAGGTAAAAGGATGATAAAACATACCATGAGAATATATAATTTCATCCTCCTAGCATCAATTTTATTCTACAGGGTTGTTAAGGGCCAAAAACTGGTCTTGGGAGAAACAAAGGAAGGAGCAATCGATTTCGGGTTGTATAGGTTTGTTGGGAACCATAAACGATGGTTTCAAGTGTTTTCAAAAAATAAGATTTAAAAAATTATCATAAACACAGTTTGCAGGGCAAGACCACATGGTTTAGAAAAATAGTGTTCCAATGAAGTAGACCCCTTTTAATGAGTTGCATAGTTTCTCCTTTGTGGGTGCATGTTTATCAAACTATGTGAAGTGTTTGGAAAATCCCACTATAAAATATTTCATGGTTTCCATAGATATGGAACATAGATTGGGAAATCGTGTTCTAACCATGTACAACTTTGAACGTTCCATGATTTCCACAAAACTTTACCTGCAACAACTCTAAATGAAACCCAAAAAATAATGACTAAAAGATGGGTTTATGAATACATAAAAACAGTAACAATATGTTAAAACCTACCCACTATAGAAACCATTTTCCCCATAAATCCCCCTCATAGAAATCTGTTCCAAGTAGATGAGGTCACTTCTCTCTCATCAATACCTCCCTCTCCCAAATTTCATTATTATTAGAACTGTGCTGGCATAACACTCAAACTAAAGGTGTATTTCTCCCATGAAGTACTTTTGATTCATAATCAAATATCCTAACTATACATTCAGTCATAGATTAATCATTCTTGAAATCAAAATCACTCTATCTTAGAACATTATATGAATCATATAGATACTTTTGTTGCTACGAAACATGGAACATGTTATGTATCGTTGTCAGCAATGGTAGAAGTCATAAAAGGTACGAAACGTTCCCCACATTCTCGTCAACTTCAAAAGGTCCCACAAAATGAGGTTCAGGTTTCTCTTGCTTCCAAAGTAATTGATGACCCAAACTGAGTGAAGCATTAATGAACACCTAGTCACCATCTGATAAATATAAAGGTCTTCGATGATAATCAACATAAAGGCTTATACCTACTATGTTATATAAACATACTATGATGAATCAACTAAATAGTTGTTGTCGTCTATTGAACCAGGCTTTGTCTAACCAAGGAACTATCACCAATCTCCAACCAACTCAAGGTTGATCTACCATGCCGATAATACAAGTCATCAAAATGGTTTATTCTTATTGTGGATTGGTAACTATTTTTATAAGAAAACTCATCCAAACAAAAATGATTATCCCAAACTCCCCCAAATGTTATAACACAATTGCAGAGAATATCCTCATGAATATGTATAAAAAATTCTATCAGGCTATCGGGATGGGGATAGAATACCATGCTCAACATAACTAAGATCCAAATTCCATTTTAATGCCTCTTAAAAATGAGAAGTGAACGTAGGAACTCTATTAGAGACTATAACATAAGGAACTATGTGAAAATGAAAAATCTATTATACATAGATAAATCCCAACTACTCAATACTGGTTGTATCATGAATGGGTGTAAATTGAGTCAATATAGTTATTCAATCGATCACAACTCATATCACATCATTATTTTATGGGGTATGTGGAAACCCAACAAAAAAGTAAAAAGATATCTCATCCCACTTCCATGAAGGTACTAGAAGTGGATAAAGAAAACATGAAGGTTTTTGGTGCTCTACCTTGACAAGTTGGCATGTATAACAGTAGTATAAAAACACAACAATGACCTCCACATACCCAGCCCACATAATCATCATTTCATGTCATTGAACTTCTTGGTTAATGGGAGCAATTCCTAGTGGGAAATATGATAATCCCACACCACATTTTTTATTCACTGCTAATGGCAAAACAATGTGTTTATGATATCATAGAAAGCATCTCTGGACAAAAAAATGTTAGAAATAGTCACTCCACCATATATAGTTTCTCTAATACTATATAAATCATCATCAAGAAATTGTTTTTGAAGGATCATATTGAGAATAGTGGATGTCAACTAAACAGAAGCCAAATAAACCTCAACCCCTAATTCCTTAAATAAAATATGAAACTATGAAAATAGAACCATCAAGTTACAATCATTAAAATATTATTTTATCGTCAAATGATTGTAGCCAGATCGAAGGTCGATCTTAGAGAAACACTTCCACATTAAACTAAACAAATAGATCATCAATCCATGGAAACAAGATACATTTCCTTTAATGTAACTTGATTGATCTTTCGGTAATAAACATAATGGCATAGTGAAACATAATCCTTAATATCAAAGAGAACAGACAAGACCCAATGTGAATGCTCGGGTGTTTGAATACAATATCTAGAAGATCATACAATTGATTCTTTACTATCTCATTTTTATTGGTGACATATTGTAAGAGTTAATTGTATCTGGTTAAGTACTACATATTAATTATATAAAAAAACTAAATCCTTATAACTTGTGTCAAAACAGAGAAGATATAGTGAAATACTCTAGGAAACATAACAATAACTAGTGGGAGATCACTGCTCAAAGATCACAACTCTAGACCGAAGAAAATATAGAAATCATGTTCCCCAAATCTGGATAAGAATGTCTCGTTCCACTCGACCTTGGATCCCATTCTCCTAGGAAGACGTGACACACGCCATCAGGTGTAGTAAAAGATACGCATTAAAGATAATAATCAATTTTTGATTTATTAGTAATGATACAATCCAACCCAAAAATGTCATCAATTGGTTCCATGTTGAGAATGAGACAACTCCAAGAAATATCAACAATTGAAAGAGAGAAAAGACATACATGACTATAAATACCCTACTCTCTCTTCGTACAAAGGAGTGTTGTAATATCAATTACAAAATATAAAATTGTCATTGGATGATTTAGTAGATAAAAAATATTGGTTGAAATAAATGAATCAGATGCACCGATATGAAATAGAGCTATCACATTTGATGAAGCTATAGTAATGGTACCTTTCACAGTTGTTGGACCCATATCTACTTCCTCTAGAGACTCTTCCATTATGTGAAGAAACTTCATTCTAAATTCATGTGGCTAGAACCCATATTTCATTGAACAATCTGATTGCACAAAATTTTTATAAGTATCTGATAATCTCGTGCCACTATGTGTAGTGAAATAGATATGGTAGAACTTATGTAGGTCACCCGAGAGTCTGTAGGAGCCACATTTCATTGGTGCCTCAGTGAAAACCTTCTTAGAATGCCCTGGACTTCCACACTAGTAGCATATAAAAAGTTATATACCTAAATATATTGTAGGTTTAGAAAATTATTACAGTTGGGAACCACTAAATGAATGAACATGCTTCAGCTTTCCTTTAAATAAACATGCAAGACCAATGGGATGGAAAGACACTCATGACAACCCTAACTATCCATCTGGGGCCATTTTGACCATAAACACTCTATCCATCACATCATCATCAGAGGGTACCTTTATCAATAAAACATGTTATCAAATATTATGTCGAAGTCCCAAAATGAATTTTAACTCATTCATCGTTTCATTTGATACTATCTATGGTACAAACAATACAAGATCAACAAAATAGTCTTCATATACTATCAAGATATTCTCATCCTACTCCTTATTGAAAAACACCATACCCTTGGCCAATAACATTGAATGTGGATATAATTGGTCAATAAAAATATCTTCTATGTCTTTTCACTTTATGTCCTCTTTATTCATCACTATCACCATTGTGTCTGACCATCTCTAGATCAACCCTTCAAGCATGAAGGTGCAAAACATCACCGTGATTTTTTCAGTTGTCACTATGATTCAATAAAATGATCCATTCTACTCAAACATTCCTCCCTACATGAGGACCACTTGAACCTTTAAAAAATACAAGATTCTGGCGAAGGGATTCATGATAACAAGATGGGGGCTGGTACAGGTGACTGTCCCAGAGATTGGATAGTACATGCAATCACATCAACTATATCTAGGACAACCAGAGGATTCAACCACTATGGTTTAGAAATAACATCCTCATAAATAAAATTAAAATGTATTCTTGGAGGTCTGATGCAACACTACATCAACAAACAACAAATAAGACACAAATTTACACTCGAATAGGTTAATGATGGAAATTAATCCCTACATATAGAAAAAAATTATTTAGATTTCACATATCCAAATAAAATGTAGGGAAATAAGAGAACTAATACTAAAGACAACTTTCAATAACCACCCCTAGTTACTTAGGTTCATTGTGATGAGAGTTGGGTGGAAACTCAGTAATAATTTTCTCCTATGTCCCAACAAGAATAAATAAAAGCATAATTACTTCATGATAACAAGCTCAACCTATAAATCTGATACCACTTCATCGTTAACCATCCCAGGTACCCAGGTACCCTTGTTTCCTGATAACTGAACCTAAACAAACATGGCCCTAAATGAATTTATAATACTTACGGGGTGGAGAATGGAACCTAGGATCATACAAAATGAAATTGGGAATGATTATTTGACAGTCATAGTAGATTTAAATTTTAAGAAATATTTATGCATACAAAATAAAAACCATTTAGAGAAGTCTACCAGAAGATAAAATGTATAACAATCCAATGTACTACAGATAAGTACCAGTAAAAATAGTAATAAACATCCCATGTCCCAATAGACATAACTCTTTAAGTCCATAGATCAACTGCTAGAACCACCTATTTGTGGTGCTTTACCCCTGGTCAATCCAAGAAGGATATAATATAAAACCACCTGAAGGAACATGTAGGGTGTGATCTGAAATTCCATTTGGTTTTTACAAAGGATTCCATAATAAGATTCAAAATTTAATTAACCTAATAAAGTGATTTAAAATTTAAATAACTGGGATTAAAATTTCAAAATAATATTTTTAAAAATTATGGTTTTCATTTTTAATAATGGAATTACTTTTTAACAAATGATTCAAATTTCAATTTATTGAATATTTCTAAAAAAATATAAAAATATATTTTGTATATAAAATATTTTATAAAAACATCCAAGGCATCTGAAATAGTTTACAACAATGAAATATATTCTTTTCAAATACCAATAATAGAGAAACATGGTTATATGTAAAGAAGGAAAAATATTTCTAGGATATATGACTCCACAAAAATAAATATTCCAGATAATATTTGCATACACATCTCCCTATTGACACTATTCAATTAGAATTCATCACTAACCTATCAAGGATGTTTCATGCTACATTTATATTTTGGAATGGTGAAAATCATAGAGTGCTACCCAAATAACTCACTAACCACCTATGGATTGCATGTTCTCTAATAACAAATAAATATGGGAAAATTATTCTAAGAATTATTAAAAAAATTATCCCATTCTACCATTAAAATATTTCAATTTTTTCTATAAAAATAAAAAATATAAATTTAATCAAAAACATGTATATTATTATGATAAAACTCAATAGTTTCTATCAAAACCATTTTAACCCATTATTCACAAATAAATTTTTTAAATAAATTAAAAAATAAATTTCATAATTCAATTTCACAAAATAAATTCATTAATTTACATTTCAATTAATTTCTATAAATTTCACAAATTTAAATTCAACATTTTAAATTCCACCATATTCTTCCAATTTTGTAATTAGATCCAAGTTTTATGGCATTGGTTATGAAATAAATTAAATTTCATATGAATCCAATTCCAAATATTCATTTGGAGAAAATTTAATCAAATGAAGCAATTTATGGTTAATTAAATGGGCCAATCAAAATAGAAGCACCAACATCAGATTCACAAGATCTCAAAACTCAAAACCCTAATCAGGATTTTCCAACATAAAATGACTAACACATATACTAGGAATCAAAAATAGTATTAATATCCCAAATATATGGTATTATATATTCCAACCAAAACTAAGATCTAAAAGAACATAGTGAGGAAAAGGGAGAGAGTGGGAGATATATAATAGGGATAGCATAGTAATCGTGAAAATATCGAACGTCATTCACCTAACATTGATTCTCTTCCAGTGGGGTTGTAAGGGGTGAAAAATAAAACTAGGAGATCATAGGTAAGGATAAATTTGTTATCGGTTGTATATGGCCCTTTGTAACCTTAAACGGTGGTTTTAGGTGTTTTAAAAAAATCTGAATAAAAAAAGTATCATACGCACGGTGAGCTGGGTAGAACCGCATGAATTATTAAAATAATGTTCCCTAGAAATGAAAACGTTTTAATGTGTTAGAATGTTTCACAAAAATGGATTCATTGTTTTTTAAACCATGCATAAGCTATGATAATATCCACTATTATAGATTTCATGGTTTCCCCTTAGAGGGGGAACTGTTTTGATAAAACATGTGTTAAATTTCTATTACCCAGAAATTATCATGATTTCCATAATTTGTACCTCGATCAAAACAAATTAAACAAAAAAAATCATGATTAAAATATGTTTTAAGAATACTTGAAAATAGTTACAGTATTATATATCATCTCTTATGTATTTTTAAAAAGGGTGGAATTTAGTTTTGACCCTCATTTTTATATACATGGGCCTTCAGGACATGTAAATGGTCATTTTACTAATGGGAATTTGGGCCATAGAATCTTTTATATTTATGTTCCTTTGATCCTTTTGCCATTATATTTTCTCCCTTCATGCATAGTATTTCTTGGGGTCTTTAATATATTATTATTTCTCACTTAACCTAGTTTCAAAAAGAGTTTTTTATGTTTTTTATTAACAGGACATGTCCCTAATAATATTCAAAAAAACAAAATTATGAATTTAATAACCTGATCATGAAATAATAAAAAGAATGACGATTTTATTAAAAAACACCTTCACACATTGGAAATCCTGTAAAATTAATTTTACCCTCACATGATTTAGTTAGTGGCCTCTATTTCTGTAGAGAGATATGGAGGTGAATCTTCATCATCAAATATTTGGTGCCTGACAACCAAATTATAGATCTAGGATATCTAGTTTTCATGGTTATAATGAGGACTTGGTGGAGGAGGTTGTTTTGTGGTTATATAGGATGAATTGTTAAAGATTTATATGATAGGATGTGGCCTCTGGGTTATTGCTATAGTTGGGGTATAGAACTCTTATTTATTTTAAATAAAATGAGATTTATGTTTTGGGCCATTGAGTTTTTATGCATGGCCATTCAGGACATTTCAAATTGTTATTGTTCCAGTGGACTTTTGGGATTCGAAAAAATTTATGTTTACATTCCTCTATGCCTTCAACCATCTTATTTTTACCCCTTCAATATTTTTATGTCTTGGGGTCATCAATCAAATATGGGTTATCACTTAACATAGTTTTAAAAGGGTTTTTTAACTTTTTTATTAAATTTTATTGTCCCCCGTCATATTTCAAAAGAAAATTAATTATGATGGTTAAAAATGAATCATAAAATTATAAAAGGAATGATAATTTTATTAAAAAAGGATTTACACATTATAAATAAAAATCAAAATAACGTCACCTTCTCTTGAAATATTTGTTTGGAAATTAATAATTAATGAAAAAAAAAGATAGAATAATAACTCTTAATGATGTTGAATATGTACCATGACCATCCTCGAAGATGAATACAGAATATACCTTTGTACAACTTCTTTATACACATTTTTGGATAATTTTCCTAAGGATATCTTTATGTATCTCCCTAAATATTATCATATTTCTTATCACGAACCAACTAGGGTCTACCTTGAACTGATAACCCGATCTAATCCATGTAAAGGCCTAAGAATCATTCTCGATCCACGTTGAAAGGAAACCAGAACCAAGGGCATCAATATAGTATCAATGGGAATGATTTTTCAAAATATATAAAAACAAAATCAACTAATTAAATTAATGGGAAAACCAATCTGAATATAGGTTTCAAACTTTATAAAATTTACACCAAAACTGAAAATAAAACAAACAGGGTAACAATGATACACTAGAAACACAGACTTATCTTGATTACCATGAAATCTCAACATGATCGCATGGTTCACACTCCAATCTAAAACCATATATTTAGAGAGGACATCAGGCCAGAGATGGAACCTGCATCAGGAATTAAAAAAAATTCACTATAGGCATGAGTATTAAAATTTAGTAGGTAGGCTGGAATAATTATATTCTCAATGTAGACACTTTAATTAAAGAAACACTGACTATCAGGTTTGAAATAAAATAAATAAATATATGATTTTCCACAGTTTTTATTTTAAATTAAAAAAGAAAATCCACAATCCATTTCCATCATGTTTTAAAGAAATTCTCAAGGGGAGAATGGGAAAGGGAATAAAGTTGAAAAAATACTAATTTTTATAATAGTGAAACATAAAGGGAAATACATTCTCTTTCAAATAATCATTTTTGAATCCTTTTAAACAGAACAAACCATTCCTAATTTTCTATGAAAAAACAAATTCTAGTTCAAGGAATATTATTCTATATAATGAGGGCATTGAAACTATCAATTCTAGAAAAATGGAACACAAGAATACCAAGTAACTCAGGGGAGAACAAGAACATACAAATACATGAGACCCCATCCCCAGTATCATGCAACATATGATAAAATCAAAAACACCCAAATTCTATGAAACCCTAACTCAGGACAGACTGAGGGGCACAATAACATTGTAATAAACCCAAATATATCCACATACTATGGTTCAATAGATTATGCATAAACAATCCATTGAAACAATCATTCTTTGAGTTACATATAGCTATGATAGGTTTTCATGTTTTGTTCAAAAAGCAGTGTGCCAAAAAAATATCATGAAAAAGGACATACATAAATTCCATCATACAAATCACACATATTTTCATGACCCATTCCACCAAATAGAGTATTCCATTTCCTAAAAATAATTATCACAAAATAGGGGTTCCATACATGGGACACTCTCATCTCATGGTTGACCAACAAGGAAAGAGACTCTATCCCATATGGGTTTTCCTAATAATCCATTTCAATGATGTAAAATAGGTTTCAAAATGATTTCACATCATAATACATTTCACAAGTAACCATAAACAACCATTTTCAGAACCAAAAAATACTTCAGAAGCTCATTTAATCAATCCAAAAAACCATTTAAGTCTAAAAAATATTTACAAAGGCCAAAGGGGAATTCCATCAAGCACATGGTGTGGAAGCCCCATTTGGAAAACACCAAATACAATTTTGGATATCACAATCCCATTGGAAAAACTAAATCATGACTTTAAGAATCACAATCCACTTGAAAATACTATAGGGAAATATAGAAAACACTTGTTGTGAAAAACAAGTCAAATATACAGAACATATTCAAGAAAATTAAAAAAACCACTTCATTTAACATAAAACAATTGTTATAAAAATCATAGAACACGATTTCATTATCAAGGATTGTGTAAAACCTATGAAATCAATGAAATCTTAATAAAAAGGGATCTGACCTAAAATCAATTCCTCTCCAACAATGACTACCTAAGATGACTCCGAAAAGGCTTCAAGAAGCATGAAAATACCTAGGGAACCATAAAAAGAGAAATCCCCCCAATTTTTACCACCATAGGAATAAAAATCATCCAAACATGGCTAGTAGGTTTAGAGACGAATAGGAAAATGGAAGGAAAGAAAAGGATAAGAAGAAGAAATCCCTATCCTTTCAATCTAGGTGAAAAATCACCAAGAAATCACCTTGAATCCCACTTGGAGGGACTGCGATGTTCCAAAAACCCCCATATAATGAATCTACATTAGGAGAGTCTAAATGGGTTTTACAAGGGGAGAAAAACTAATTAAATAGAAGTAAAAAATCCCAAAATAAACTGTTCTGAGTGGGCTGCATAGTTAGCTCGCATAGTTTAACAAACCATGCACAAAACATGAAATCTGCCACTTTTTAGTGATCGATGGGATTCACACATTGGTTGTATGGTTAATTAAACCACGAAAAAACTATGTGACTGCATTCTCAATTACATCATGGTTAAAATAATAGTGCACCTTTACCGTGAGACATAGAAAAAGACCCCAAAAATCCCAATTTTCACACAGAAAACTCATATAACTCAAGGGGATAAACCATCAAACAGACATACACCATAAAAAAGGCGCCACTATGAGTTTTACAGATGAAATTTCCTTGCCACCTCCGACTCATACCTTCCCTCTATCAAATAAAAAAGGCCAAATACCACCCAAATCTTATACGATTCCAAATATAAATTAAGAACATTGGAGACAAATAATTTATACTCGGAACACCCTGAACCCAAGATAAAAACTACGAACCAAAAGAAAATTCAAAACAAATGATGGAAATGAAAACCAAGGTGTGACAATTCTCCCCACCATTACACTTTCTTACCCTAGAAACCCATAAATTATTCCTTTTGATCGATCAAAGAATAAGGGTTTTTATACCCATGATATCGAACCACTCATACCAAGAATGCCTCAACCATATACTAATGTAACTCATGACACTTCACCAAAACAAAAAAAGAATCTATAACCAATTTATGTTAGACTATCATCTGAAATGAAAACACATCCTCAACATCAAAGGTATAAATGGACTCCCCATCACTAGGAAGTAACTAATTGTGATTGGCTCGAAATAAACTTTATCAGGACCTATAGTGGGTCTCCCAACAATTTAGAACCAACTTGCATGAAATGGTAACACGATCCAACATTGAATTTACAACATAATGAACTCTCCAACATGGGCCATGAATACCGACCACGGGATGATGAGGGGGATGGAAACAAAAGAAACACCAATACAAAGAATATCCAAAACCCAAACGTTCCACATGAAGGAATATCCACAATATAGAAAACAAAAAGAGAACATTTTGATCATTCACTCCCCAATGGAGGAGACATGAATAGTTCCAATTCTCTCTACACCCATGGGAGTTTCATAATTTTTTGAAAAGATTCACTCCCATTCCATTGGCTGGAGCCCTGATGTTAGAATCATCTACTTCCCCAAGTCCTGAGCTAATAGCCTATGAATACCAATACAATATTTTAAGAGATACACGTGGAATACACCTCCATTTAGAGATGAATAAATTTAATGATTCCAAAACACAACATGATTCTATTAAATTAGGGTTTCTCAGAAAAATTACAAAATCCATTCTTATGATTCAATGAGAACAAGACACCGTAAAACACCATCAGATTCACTTGTTTCAACAAAGTAATATTACCATGACAGAGACCCAAAACTAATTCAAATAGTTCCCTACTCCTTCAAATAGACAAGGGTGTAATTTAAATTGGTGTAACTATCACCATGACGGTTCTTAGAAACACCCGGACAGAACCATTGTAAGTGCACTAAATAACCCACAAGCATGAAAGGTATTTGGTGCAATTGGACATGATTAATTTTTATGTAAACATTTACCAAACTAATTACACATCAAGATACTTTGTTATGAAGAGGATGATGAGAGGTATGAATGGGTTGCCTATCTATATTATAAAAAGAGTTTAACTTGAGCTCTAACACATTACAATATTGGTCAGTATGGATCCCATTATCAAAATGTCAAGCCTTCATGGGATCAATCAAAATATACCCCAGATCATGTGGAACAAGATTTATAATTTGAGGGTAGAAATACAACACTGATCCAACACCCTACTAAATACAACACATCTCCACCTTCTACCTCAACTTCATCATCTCAAAAAAGAACTGTTTGATGAAATAATAATGGATGAAATCATTGGTAATATCATCCAATTTATGGTTTTGATACACTAACATCCACCATTTCTTGGTAGGACCTTCGAGTATAAATGTAGAAAACATTACCATAAATGAAATAAAAACCCATGGAAACTAAATTTTAACTAAATATTCTTCATCAAATCATCTAATTTGAGAGAATCCTCTTGACCATAAAATGGAGGATGATTCAACAATATGAAATAAATAATGTAGTATTTGGGTTGATTAACTAGAATTTTTTTAATGGTTCACTTCCCGAAGATGAATTTTTGATATCCATCAAATATTTGTGGGGTAAGTCAATAAGAAACAAGTAAATAAAGAATTCAATTATGAACAGTCTATGGATGAGAATGTATCAATCTCAGAACAATTGATAAGAAACATCAATCCGAAAACAAATGAATTCTAAAGGACAACCTCAACTTCCTTTTCAATATTGAAATATAAAATCTTTAACACCCCAAGATTTTATGAGATATATTTTTTTAATTTCATTGATGTCTTTTGTTGTACACTACAAAAATAATATCATCATCTATAGGGAAAAACATATTATCTTGTAGTATATTCTGCACTTTTCTAGTGTTTCATTACATGCAAGAGTGACCTTCCTCAATACCTTACAATTTATACAATACAAAGTTTTAATAAACAATGATATATTACTAAAATATTATTATTTAATTTGATATAAACAAGCCATAATGAATAGTATTAACCACATTTTGAATTTCATATAAAATTATCATTCATCTTATGTATCTTCTAGACATGATATAAGAACTAATTCAATTTTTTCTAATAAATGAATTATTTTTCATAAAATGCAATTTCTCTACCATTGGATGGAACTCCCATTTTAAATATAGTTTTTAAAACATTTATATATTATATATAAAAACATAAAATTATTATTTCAAAGAGGAACATCAAAATTTACTTTTTTTGAAATTTTTTTATTTTTCTGATAGTATTCATATTTTAATGAATAGTTAAAATTTCTACATTTTAATTCAAAACTACCTTTTCATATAATATATTTTTATAGATATATAATCGTTTTAATTAGTTTTAAAGGGTAATTGGATTATCTTTTATCATTTAATTCAATGTATCTTATTGGAAGAAATTTAATATTTAAATTTTACATAAAGATATGATAATCTTTTGATTAGTTTTACTTTTAAAAACCCCACTTTTTAGTATTGAAAACAAGAATTAATTTGAAATTAGCTTCTGCCAATTTGAAGTGTTGAGTTACAAAAGATGGATTATATATATGGAATTAGTTGTTACAAATTTTATTAATATGTTATTTTTTGGATATTATAAATATTATCTACAGTAATATTTATTTACAAAATTTAATGATAAATAATGTAAATTAGGGTCACTAATAATATGATAAAATTAAATGAAATAACACTAAATCCAAAATAAATCCCTTTAATAAAATAAATTTATAGACTTAATATCTCTGGTTCTAAACATAGTCATTTAATAACCACTTGATA
The DNA here is from genome assembly GCA_963277665.1 of Viscum album. Classification (NCBI taxonomy): domain Eukaryota; kingdom Viridiplantae; phylum Streptophyta; class Magnoliopsida; order Santalales; family Viscaceae; genus Viscum; species Viscum album. The sequence continues at coordinate 824,400,790 of OY728166.1, forward strand.
ATTATAATGACATAGATATTGATAAATCCAATGAAAGTGACAAAATGTCAAACTCATATTTTTTATAAGTATAATAATTTTAATATTGGGATAAATATGTTATATCATCTAAACAAATTGATCGTGGAAATATAAAGAATTACCTACATCCTGGTAATTTTTCTTAATTTTTATGAACTTAATAATTACCTTTATGTCTTATAATTTGATGATGTAAAAATTAATTAATTGATGAGAAATCCACTAATCATTTTTTATGAAAATAATAATAACCCTAATATGCCTAAACACATGAGAAAATCATATTGGTCTTATATATCTCAACCATAAGAATCCAATTTCATAACCAGATATCATTTGGAGCTTTATAAAATAGATAATGAGTTTTATGTTATTTTATTTAAAGTGATTTTGATGTTGTGACATTCATACTTTAATGATTACAACATTTTTAATGTTGGATTTTCAAGAATATAAACTAGACAAAAATATTTTCTTATTAAATAAATTAATTTTATGATCTTCATAGTATTTAATTTTATATATTTATTCTACATATAAATAATTAAATAATTACACAATATTTATGTAGAGATTATTTTAATAATGGAGATATTAAATACATTTTATTAAAAATATTAAATAAATATAATTTTTGGTAATTAAATTTTCCAATAAATTTTATATATTCCATTTACCCATTAGGGATTTAATAAATTTTTCATAGATGATAAAACCTTATCTTGATATTTCTAAAAAACCATGAAATGAATAGTTTCGAAATTTGTAGAATTGATATTTTGTTAACATAATGATTTATAAAATTATTTAAAAATCATAAAACAATTTTAATGAAATATAATAATGATGGTACGGTATAACATGGTATAAATTATTCATTTATGGTATAATTAAAATCAAATAAGTAAATATGAAACCTTTTAATATGAAAACATTTGTAATCATAATTAAAATTAAATAGAATAACTAATTGTCAATTTAAAAGATAATTTTTAATTTGACACCAAAACAAGTATAAATTTTATTGGTTGATAATACTTAAATCTTATCACATCTTATCTTATAATATATCTCATTCTTTTTTGTATTTTTCCCCATTTTATAATTATTATAAATTAATATTTTTTAGGTTTATAAAATTTCCCCTCATCTTAATTATAAAAGAGCACTTCATCACACAACTCTATAAATAATTTTGAGCCTTCAAGATAGAAACTAACCTTCCAATTAACATTTTAATCTTCCCTATAAACATTATAGAGTTCCTGGACATCTTTAAATACAAACTCTACTGCTCTAAGAGAATATTTATAAGAGGTACGTCGAAGAAGAGGTAATATCATTTACTAATTCATTCAAACTAATTTCTTCATCTACATCCACATAATGTGTTGTTTCATTATAAAGTAATAACTATAGTATTACTTATATTAATAGATGTTATTATGATTATGAAATAATCTGATTTCACCTTCTACTTGTCCTATGAAAAATGAAATCACCAAGCGTGTGTAAGTATTACTTACCCTCTCCACAAGGTGGTGTAATCTGTTTTTCACCACCACCTTACATGAATGAGTATAATGATTTAATTAATAAATATACACATTATTAGTGTAAGGTTATATTGATTATGAGATAATATACACCATAAACATCAATACCATTCAACAATTATGGGAATGATAACATTGCTCGTGCGTACGTATAGCTAACAGTATTCACAGTGCGATGTGACTTGTTCTACATAATCTTCATTAAAGCATGATTATATAAATGAATTAAATGAATAAATATGATATATATTATACTAATACCATGGTTTAAATGATATAACAATAATCTAAAAATAGTAATAATAACATGTCTGACCAAACATGCATAAGGACAAAAATAATTTAATCCCAAATAACGAGTAACAATGAAATGTTACTAAAAACGGATGAAAATATGAGAATAAATGTAATCATAAAAATGATTTAGATTATGAAATAAATCAGAAAAATTATTTAAATCATTGTATAGGTGGTTGACATACATAAAAAGAATATTAGACTTATGTTAAGTGATACTTTTGCAATCATGTTTTTATCCATGATTGTTTAGCCGTAAGAATTTATAGGGGTTATATTTATCATCCATGTCCAGGTATTCAAAAAATACTTTTATAAAAAAAATTATATACTTATATATATGTTAAAATATATTTTTACTTATTTTTTACATTTACTACTTGGTTTTCAAGGAACTGTTCTTTCATTTACCATATGTGTTACCTTTTGACATATCTGACAAAAGTAGGCGGGGAATGGTTTTTTCACATTTACAGCATGAATAGATTTATACAATTTAATAATACCTTATTTCCTTAAAGCATACTTTAACATATTTCAAGTATGTTTTCTTTTAAATTATTTTATTTTTAAATTTCACAACATTGTGAGAAAATAAAATTCTTCCGAAGAAGAAATGATATTTTTCTTTAAGAATTAATTGCAAGTGTTTTATCAAAATTATTTTCCATCTAAGATGAATATCTTTAAATAAGGGTATGTTTATATCCTTGTTATTACTATTATTTTATTATGCTAATGATGGAATAATATTTTATATGGATTATTTTATGATGGACTGATGTTAAATAAATCCATTTTATTTCATGGGTTATGCTATAATGAATGATTTATATTTTTTGAGGCTCATGTATCAATGATTTCATAATGAGATGGGTGTGAACTATATCTCCATCCAATGAATTAGGAAATGATTTATATCTCATGAGATAGACATGACTATAATAAAAATTAAATCCAATTCAGTAATACAATGCTGGAATGACAACCAAACCCGGTTCAGTAATGGACTTTGTCCACTCTAATGCTCTTGGAAGAAATGCCTTGGCTACTATGGAAATAATATAATGTACATATTTGTTTTCCACAATTCCATGTTTTATGAAAATTATATTATATCACGGTTAGTGTTCCTTTATTTACTATTTCTTACATACATCTAATATTTATTTCATGACTCGTGATTTTGATGTTTAAACATAATGTTCATGTTTTCACATTGAAATGTTTATGGTTTTTTTGATATTCTTAATGTTTACCCATACTAAACAATTATGCTAATAGTTTTTTAGGTTTCCATTTCCCCATGATGTAAAGAAATGTTTTAGGTAGGAAAAAAGGGGATGATCATTATGGGAGATGATGAAGATGTTTCACTATGATCAAAGATTATGTTCCATGTTTCCAAAGAAACGAAACTAATATGGTCATTAGAAGACTGTTTGTGTAATTTATTTAGTATTCAAAAATAGTAATGTAATATACATATACGTCAAGGATGGGTCATTATATTTTTTATCAGAGATAAGTTTTATTTAACCTTTGGAAACTAGGATGTGAAAACATTAGTGAGATCCTAGTGATATTTATATGTTATGTCTAGGAAGGTCCCTAAGGGTAAGTCAATCAATAGGTCATAGTTCCAGAATTATTATAGTGATCATGAATAACAAAGGATTATACCAAATATGTTAGTGATTGAATGTACTCCCCCTTTATTATTTTGTTTTCTTAATATGATTTTTTTCTCACACTATTCTCTTTTGATTTTAGACAATGCTGGAACCCGAAGGAACCATGTTAATGGTCAATGCACTAGAAAATGAAATGATTATCCTCATGACCTACCAAATTTTACGGGAGATGGAATGAAAAATTTTATTTCTATACTTACACATGATATGAATGACTATGGACATCTAAATGAGAAAACATTGGAATGACATTATGTTGGGTCCTTCATGAGGAAATATCCACCTTAATTCAGTGGGTATTTTGATCTAGTTTTTTTTGAACAATGGATCGGTACCATTGAAAATGTATTTTCCATCAATGTTTGGAACTTGAAAAACAAATTTTTGATGTTTATCATTTAGAAGGTGAAGCAGACCATTGGTGGACTCTAATCAAGAATAAAATGCATCAAGATGAAATGGAATGATTGGAATGGGAAGAGTTCAAGATATTATCCTTCAATAATTACATTCCTCAGATTATTCATACCAAGATTAAAAAAGGAGTTCCCTATGCTTAAGAAAAATAAAGATGAATCTATTGGTACATAGAAGGAAAATTTTACATGCCTTGAAAGATATTAATAGAGCTTTATCATCCAATTTAAAAGTATAGTTGATCGATTATTTAGTAAATTAAAACCATGTTATCGAAGGGAATTAGCTACAAGAGACCACAGTAGCTATGAAGATATTATGTGATGTTCAATCAAGGTACAAATGGAAGATGGTGTTACATATAAATCTCAGGGTTTTTACATGAAACGAAATCTGTAATTCAATGTAAAATCTCAAAAGAATGGTGAAAAGAATATGATTGTTTTCTTATGAGCACTATGTGGAAAGAAGAATGGTGGAGATTTTATTAAAGAGACATGAAAATGTTTTAATTGTGGAAAATAATATCATTGAAATGTTGAGTGTCGAATTAATGGGAAAAGTGTTGGTAATAATGTGAATAGAGAAAAAAACTTAAGAGAATTAACCACCCACACTTCAATACTACAAGTGAAAGGAAATGGGTCATTATTCTCACCAACAACCAAATCCAAGGGTTAATAATTTTGACCGACATCAACAACCTCTTAAAGACAAGGACAATGGAAAATCCCATGTGATCACTGTTGGTGATGTTGAATATGACAAAGAAATGGTGGAATAAATATGTGTTTATGTAATGAGATTCCAAAATTGTGTTGTAGAATCTCTTTTATGGTATTTTGGAATATTGAAAAATCTATTAATTGGTTTATTGTGGTTTTCAATAATTATATGTATCAGTAACCATGAAATGTTATTGAAATATATTTTGAAATCACATAATATGTGCATAATGATGGGATAAGAAGATAATGAGATGTTTTATAGTATTAATGAACTCATGACAGATATAAGGACAAAGTGATATCATGGTTTGAGTATATATAATTTTAAGTATTTTTGTTGCATGGAAAGAGTAAATTTTGACAAAATTCATGTTTTCAATATGGTTCTAACGTAATTCGTGTGATTATCATGTTTCAAGAAAATACATGATTAATTTATTCACTTGATTGGATTGTGACAACCAAGAACTACTAAATGTGATATGAGAGGCAACTGTTAAGTCCATTTAGATCACATATTTCTAATGTTTTATATTTTATGTTTTTGGATGAATTGAAATGTTATTAATTTATGGATAGTTAAGTTATATTCCAGTTGAATTTTTTTATATTAATGTATTATCTCACTATATGTTGACTTATGCATATTGGATAACTTTTTCTAACCTTTTGTTGAGACAGATGGATTGACCTACAATTCTATCACATGATCTGATAACACTTTAAGAATGAAAAATTGAACTTCATTTCATTAACAAATAGATGAAGTGGAAATTTATTATGGATCAACCAACAGTTAGATTTTACTAAAATCACATAAGTATTTCCCCTCATGAAGAAAAATTATCAACTTTAGGAAATGTGTCATGAAACCAAAAATGTTATCTTAGTACCTCTTTATCTGGTGCATCAAATTTCCAATTAAATAATCCCATATTTATGGATTTTTGGTTTTAAATTTCTCCAAACCTTATTCTTTATCATTATCTATTAGAACTTGTGGTTATATTTCTCTTTTGTATCCATGCATTCACTTACCACCTATATTCCCATATATATAAACCTAGTGATGAGTTACTTTGGTTAACCATTATGTTTCTAAGTTTCATTTTTTGAATAATGTTTTAGTATTCCTATTTACGATTTGTGTTTCTATGGATGAAACCATCAATTATTAAACTATTTATAGCACCGATGAATTATGAGGGAGAAATTCATTTTAAGGGATACATAATGAAACACCCATAGATATTATAAGATAGATTATTTTTAATTAATTGTATGTATTGTTTTTACGATACACCAATATTAGCTTGTACTATAAAAAAGAACATATTAGATTGTAGTATACGGAACCATTTTTTTATCTTACATTACAAGAAAGTGCAACCTACCTCGATAGTATTCATTGTACGCAATACCAAGTTTCACTAAACAAAGATATATTGTAAAAATATTATTAATTAATAAGATATAAAATATTCCATAAGAATAATATTAACCACAATGTTAATATTATATAAGATTAGAATTCATATTATGAATTATCTAGAAATCATATAATAACAAATTAAATTTTTTTGGACAACAGATTTTTCTTCAAAAAATGAAATTTTTCCAAATTTTGATGGTGAACCCATTTTGAATCTAGTTTTTAACACTTTTATATATTCTATTCAATATAATAACCTTTTTATTTAAATGTGGAACATACAAATTTACATTTTTTTTATTTTTGGTATTTTTCAGATAAAATTCAAAATTTAATGAATATTGAAAATACTACAATTTTATTCAAAACTACTTTTTCATATTATATATTAATATATTTAGATTATATTTTTAAGTGTTTTTAAAGTGAAATTGTATTTTTTTTATCATTAGATCAAAAAAATTTCATTGGAAGTAATTTCACATATAAATTTGACATAAACACATGATAAAATTTTGATATGTTTTTACTTATTAAAAACTCGCCTTTTCGTTTTGCCAACATGAATTAATTTTAAATTATATTATCCCAATTAAGTGTTTTGAATTAAAAAAAATGGATTACATATTTGGAATCAGTTGTTAAAATTATGTTAATAGGTTACATTTTTTTTTGGATTTTATAAATAGTGACTTTGTAATTTTTATTTACCATAGTTAAAGATAAATCATATAAATTTGGGTAAATAGTAAAATGATAAAATCAATAAAATTATCCTTAAGCCCAAAAAATAATATTGGATGAATAAAATGCTACCCTTAACATATTTGGTTCGAAACAAAGTCATATAATGTCCACTTTACAATGAAAATGACATAGATATTAATAAAACCAATGAAAGTGAAAAAATCTCAAACTCACATTTCATATAAGTATAATAATTTTAATAAATGGATATACATGTGATATCTTCAAACATAAATAGTCCATGAAAATATAAAGAAATTATGTACTTCATGGTAATTTATTTTTAATTTTAGGAACATAACAATTACCTTATAGTCTTAAACATTGATGATGTAAAAATCAATTAATTAATGTGAAATCCATAAAAAAATTCTTATAAAACTATTAATAAAACATAAATGCCCAAAAACGTGACCAAATTTTATTGGTAAGGTATATCATGACCCTAAGAATCCATGTGATTAAAAATAAACCAATTGGAGATTTATAAACAAGATTATTCCATGTATTTTGTTTTATTCAAAGTGATGTTGAAGTTGTGAAATTCATACATTAATAAGTACAACATTTTTAATATAGGATTTTACTGAATAAAAATTAGACTACATATATTCTTATTAAATATAGTCAACTTTTTTTCATCATAGTATTTTATTTAAAAATATTATTCAGAAAATAACTATATTAAATAATTACCCAATATTGATGTAGTGATTATTTTAATAATAGAGATATTAAATAAATGTTACTAAAAATATTGAAATAAATATAATTTTAGCTCATAAATTTTTCCAATAATTTTTATAGATTCCCTTGACCCATTATGGATATATTTTTTTTAGTATAACACCATATTTTGATATTTCTAAAAATCCATGAAATGAATAGTTTAAAATTGATATAATTGATATGTTTTTAAAATAATGTATTATAAAATTATTTAAAAATCAATTTTTTTTTAAAAAATATAGATTCATCATGATATGGTCTAAAATGTTCGAAAATATTATTTTTTATTATAATTATAATCAAACAAGTAAATATGGAACCATTTTAATATTGAAATATTTGTCATCTTAATTAAAATTTAATAGAATAACAAATTGTCAATTAAAATGATAATATTTAAATTGGCATAATAAATAGTATAAATTTTATTAGTTGATGATATTTAAATATTATAATATCTTATATTATAATATATCTCATTTTTTATGTATTTTTATTTATTTTATAATTTTTATAATGTTATATTTTTGATGTTTCGAAAAGTGCCCCTCACCTCAACTAGAAAAGGGAACTTACTACCTCAATTTTACGCATACGTTTTAGCCTTAATGATCGACCATAACCTGAAAATTTCCCTTATAAACTTCCCTAGAATCATTAATTAGGTCTCTGTCTTCTTAAAAGATCATCTCTTGTGATCTATGAGTAGATTTAGAGGAGCGACCATAAAGAAGAGGTAATATCATTTACCGATTCTTTCAAAATTCATTCTTCTTCTACTTCCACCTAATGGGTTATCTCATTATATATTAACAAATCCATTAGAAATTATATGTGTATTGTTTATTATTATTATGAAATAACTATAGTACACCTTCTAACTATCCTATGAAAAATGAAATCACCATGAGTGCGTATGTATGACTTACCGTCTTCACGCGGTGGTGTAATCTATTTTTCACCACCACATTACTAGGATGGGTATAATGATGGAATTAATAAATATAGAAATTATTATTATAAAATTATACTTATTTAGAGGTACTATACTCTATTAAATTTATTACAATTCAACAATTATGGGAACGTTATTGTCGCTCATGCGTACGTATGGCTTACCGTCTCCATAGTGTAATGTGATTCGATATACATAATCTTCAGTAAAGCATGATTATATAAATGAATGAAATTAAAAAATATGATATATATTATAATAATAAAATTATTTAAATTATATAATGATAACTTAAAAATGTGAATAAGAACATATCCTTGAAAGCATGCATAAGAACATAAAGCAGTTAATAACCGAATAACGAGTAACAATGAAATGTTACTATCAAATGGATAAAAATATGCACATAAATGATATAATAAAAATTATTAAAATTATTTAATAAATTATTTGAGTTATGTAAATAATTATATAGGAGGTTCAAATACATACGAAGTATATCAGACCTATGGTAAGAGATAATTTTGCAATAAAATTTTTATCCATAATTGTTTATGTGTAAGTATTTACTGGGGGTATATTTATCATCAATGAACATGTTTTATAATACATTTTTCATAACTTTTTAAGGTTTATATATGCATGTTTAATCTAATTTTTTCCAATTTTTATTTTACATCATGGTTTGGAAGGAATCTTTCTTTCATTTAATATACGAGTTACCTTTTGACTTCTCTGAAAAAAGTACACGGATAATGTTTTTAACTTATATGAGATGAATTAATTTTTATGATTTAAAACGCTATATTTCCATGAAGTTTAATTTAAAATATTTCAGATTTATTTTCAATTATTTTTATTTATTTTAAAATTTCATGAAATTTTGACAAAAGAAAATGTTTTTGAAGAAGGAATGATATTTCCACAATAATTAAGTTAAAGCGTTTTATAAAATTTATTTTTCATATAAGAAGAATCTCTATAAATATGTTTCTGTGTCTATCCCTATTATTACTATTGTTGGATTGTATTAATGAATTAATGGTATTTAATATGGATTATGTTATAATGGAATGATGTTTTAGAAACCCAATTTATTTCTTGGGTTATGCAATTATGATTGATTTATATTTTTTGTGGCATAGGTAAAAATGATTTCTTATTGAGATTGGTGGGACCTATATCTCCCTCCAATCCATTCGTTAAGGCTTTATATCTCATGAGATAGACATGACTGGAATAGAAAGAAAATCTGGTTTAGTAATATAGGGCTCGAATGACAAGTTCACCAGGTTCAGTAATGAAATTTATCTACTATGATGGTACTTGCAACAATTCCTTGGCTAATACATATAGTATATTATGTGCTTATTTGGTTGTCACAATTACATATTTTAGGACAATGATATACTATCATGGTTAATGTTCCATTATTATCTATTCATTACGTACTACAAAGATTTATTTCACGAATCAATATATTTTTCTTTAAACATTGCGTTAATTTTTTCACATTCAAATGTCTATAGTTTGTTTTATGTTCTCTATGTTTACCCTTAATGAGAATTTTAGATCACCTTTTTTTTATGTTTTCTTTCTCTTAAGATAAAAAAGAATTGTTCTAGGTTGGAAAAAAATGTAAGATCTTTATGGGAGATGTTGAAGATCTTTCACCATGATAGAACATTATGTTCCACATTTCCAAATAAACTAAACTTATATTACCTTTGGAAGTTATTTGTGTCATGTATTATGTATTCCACAAAATTAATGTATTTTACTTGTATGTCAATTTTTTGTCATTATAGAATCCAACCCATGTTTCCAAATTTCTAAGAAACCTCAAAACAATTCACAGTTAGGATGCATGGTTTACCAAATTAGTCTGCAACCATACACCCCTTTCTAGACAACATGGTCACTAGCACAGTTTGGCTTCATAATTTATAAATCCAGGACCAACCATGACATAGAGTTTTTTCCCAAGGTAGTGGCTTCCTAAAAAAATTAAAAAATATTTTTCTTATCATGTATAGGTCATGCACCCTTAACAAGAAGAAAACCAAAGCTCACACAGTGACCTGGATCAAGCCACATGGTTTTCCCACACTATGCACTAACCGTCTGCTAAGGGAAAACACCCAAAACACATAATTTTAATTTTATTTACATAAAACTCCAATGATTAACTAAGAAAAAAATAACGAATCACAATAAAACCAATCCATGTCATTCAATGCACTTTCACCAATTCTAGAAACTACATTTCATCAAGAATAATTTGATTCAAAACTCATTTATTAATTTTTAAATTGAATTCCAAAACCCTATTCAATATAAGATTATATTAATCAAAACAAATGATTTCATAGAATTTCATATTTTTTCTATAAAAAATCCAATATTTTAGACTATTTTTTATTCCATCTCGAAAATATTTTTTTAAAACCCCAAATTTCTAATCCTTCCGTAAAACAAGTTATGATAATCCTTTTTCCAATTTCCATAAAAAAATTTACACGTTTAATTCATCATTTAACAATTCCAAAAAATAGTTTTAAAATAAAATTCATAGTCAAGGGAGACCCAAAATAACTGCCAAGGGTAAACTAGTGTTGATGGGTGACATGGACATTTGGTTAGAGGCCATATACCAATCACCCCACCACTATAGGGATTCCTTTTGGACCATGTCCCTGACTCCACATAGAATTACAGGCCCTGAAATCTCACAAAGGCCACATTCCCAAATCCCTTTTTATATCCCAACATGAAACAATACACAAGAATCAAAAGAAACCAACAAAACTGAACATCCCATTGTACTTAAGGGTTGGAAGGAGATAGAGTTTGAAATGATCTGCCTTCTCTTACCCATCAAGTCCTGAAAATCCTACTCATTCTACATTGACATCCCCATGTAACGATGGGAACTCTCAAAATCAAGTCCTTGAAAATATCTGACCAGCTCTAATTCCACATTGTCTCAAACCAACTCAGTTTGAACCCGAACTAGTCAGCCGAACTGATATGTGGTAAGGCCCAGGAGGCATCACTGATCCTTCCAGGATGGCAAAAATGACCAAGGGAATCAAAAAATTATCAATGGGAATTATTTTTTGAAAAATATAAAAACAAAAGAAGGAAAAAAAATAAAACTGTAAACCAAACTAAATATGGGTTTGAAACATTACACAATTTACACCAAAAATTAATATACAATCAACTGGGTATCAAAGTTGCACCAGAAACCCAAAATTAACCTGATGACCACGACATAACCACGTGACGTTGAGGGTAAACATATAGTAGAAAAAAAATTCCTATGGTGATTGAGGATAAGATGTAGCCTGCACTAGAAACTATAAACATGAAATAATTATAATAATGAGTATAAAAACTCAGTTAGTAGGCCTGAATAATTCAATTCCCATTGAATATACATTAAATAATGAAACATTGACTATTATGATTGAAATATAATATATAAATAATGTTTTTCCAAAAATTTTCATTTTAATGCTAACAAATCAAGACACAATACATTCCCTCATTTTTCAAAATAAGGATCTAGGGGAGAAGGGGAAAGAGAACCAAGTACATAAAATACTAATTTTTCATAATGGTAAAAGAGAAATGGAAATGATTTCTCATTGAAAATTTATTGTTGGAATACTTTTTAATAAAACCACACATTCATAATTTTCCTAGAAAACTCAAAAAACATGTTCAAGTAATTTGATTCTACACAAAGAGGGCAAAGGAAATATCAGTACTAGTATAAGGGGAACACAAGAATACCTAAGAACGAAGAGGAGAATGCAAACATACTAATACTTCGGAACCCATCCCCGATATCATTCCACACATGTTGAAAGAGAAAACACTTAAACATCTGGCCACCCTAACTTAGGATAGACTGAGGGGAACAATCCCTTAATAAAAAATCCAATTGAATCCAGCTACTATGGGTCACCATTTAGTGCATAATCAAGCTAGTGTATCAATAATTCTTATAATTCCTCGTATCTATGCTAGGTTCCTGTGTTATGTTCACAATGGTATATGCCAACCACGATCACATGACAAGCCAAACACACATTCCGTCACACATATCACAAAATCCAACAACATCCTAACAACCTTAATGAGTGTTCCATTATATTAAAATAATTATCACTCAAGGGAGGTCCCATAATGAGGAAACACCCATCTCTGGGTCAACCAATATGGAAAGTGACTCTCTCAAATAGGTTTTTTCTAATTAAACCTTTTCAATGATTCCAAATAGTCTTCACAATGCTTTTGCATCATAATTGTTTTCATGAATAACCATACACAACCATTTTAAAATCCAAACACTGCCATGGAAACCAATTTAATTAGTCAAAACCACCATTTAAGTCTAAAACACATTTACTAATGCCAAATGAGAATTACATCAATTACTTGGTGTGAGAAACTCATTTTGAAAACCCTAATCACCATTTTGTATATCAAAATATGATTTAAAAAACCAAACCATGCCTTTATGAATCACAAACCACCTGAAAATACAACAGATAAATTTAGAAAACACTTGGTTTGAATAATCCATTAAATCCACACCCCATATTCATGTAAACCAAGAAAACTACTTCATTTCACATGAAAATGTTTTTCAAAATATCGTAGATAGATAGTTAACTATCATGAAGTGTGTGAAACATAAGAAATCAGTGAAATCTTAAATTTAATGGTGATATTCAAAGGGATCCTGCTTCAAAACACTTCTGCATCCTCAACACTCACTTAATATGACTGCACAGAGGTTCTAGGAGACAAGAAAATATCTGAGGGACCATAAGAAGGAAAACAACATAAATTCTCACTACCCTAGTAATAAAAATCATCCAAACATAGCCACTGGGTTTAGGGACGAAAAAGAAAATGGAATGAATGAAAAGGGGAAGAAGAGGGAATATTTAACCATTCGATCCGGGTGAAGAATCACCATTAAATCACCTTGAATTCCACTTTTAGGATATTAGTGGTTCCAAAAACCTTCATTGAACGCATCTCGGTCTGGGGAGATTGAATGTGGTGTCTAAGGTGGGAAATCCCTATTAAAAAGTAAAAAAATTCCCAAAATAGACTTTCCTGAGTTGGTTGCACAACTAGCTCATGCGGTTTAACAAACTGGGAAATCTGCACCTATCCAGTGTTGGATGGGCTGCCCACATTGCCTGCATGGTTAGTTAAATCATGTACAAACTGTTCCATCGACTGCTCACTTATTTCATCGTTAAACTAACCATACACCTTAACTATGTTACATGGAAAAAGTACCCCAAAATCTTAATTTTCACACCAAAACCTATCTAAATGAATGGGATAAACAATATAATAAGATAACCACATAAAAAGGATCCATTGGAAGAGTTCTAAACACAATTTCCAAGAAACCTTCAACTCATTTCTTCACTATAACAAATGAAAAAGTCCAAATACAACCCAAAAAAATGATGAGTTGAAATTTTAATCATGAAGACCGGAGACAAAATATTTAATCCTAGAACACCTATAACCCCAGATAAAGATTAAGAACCAAAAGAAATTTTGAAAAAAAGGTTGGAAATGAAAACCATAGTGTGACATATCTTCCAATATATTTATCCACACCAATTTGGATTCTAAATCTCATATAAATGATACGTAATCCATTAAATTATATCCTATTATAACCCATAATTAATTGAATTTTTTTAAGGGAGATAGAAGTGGACATATATACATTAGAATTTATATCTACTATTTTTAACATAAACAGTACATCACATTATGAACTTGATGTCATGATTCATAGGTTATACATGGGAATTTGAGTCGTTATGTGATAGATTTATCCCATACTATGAGTTACTATATGTTTCAATTATAATTTTATACATCTCCTTCATCACATTGATTCAATTCTTTTATGGAATAAACTTAAATATAAAAAAAATTATATCATCTCTTATTTTATTTTTAGAAAAATAATAAAACCATTTGTGGAATTAATAAATCTCTAATAAGACATTCAATATTCTACTTCACCTTAATGGAATTTCTAAATTGACCATGGTATAAATAGATGATGAATTTGTTTAAAAGTCTAAAGGTAATAAAAAATCTTCAAAAGTCCTACAAACATTAATTAAGGTAATATAAACCACATTTGATATGTTATGAAATTCATTTAATGCAATGGATATGTAAAAATGATATATAAAACTATAATATCATAACATCATCATCCACAACACTAGATTTGATCATTGGAAGTGCATTCACTCAGCTTTGTACATTCCAACATGACATATCCATCCTTGAAAAAGATTCAGAATAGACATCCCATGTTATAATGGAGGTCACATTTTTTTCAACGAACATAGTTTCTTTTATATGATATTGATATAAAAATATAGAAGTAATTGTAAATTATTATTTTAAGGAATAACAGTATACAAAACATGTGGTGGAGGGATTTTGTCTGCAGAGGGTGACATGAATACAATATTGGAATAGTATCATTAATGTTAAAATGAATAATTTCACACATATTATAGTCCCATATCAAATCTTATGTTGGGATGGGTCTATCTTATATACCACTTTATAAAATCCATGTGTCAAATGAACATCCTAATCCACACCCATTATGATCCTCCTAATTATTGTTAATACACACCGGGCATCCCTCTTGCTTTTATTGATTCAAATCCTAGTGCTGACCCACATCCAACTCACCAATTATATACTCACTATATATTCCACTAGTTTTCTATTGTTGTGGATTTGATAGATTTTTTTTATAGTTGGATCATATTCACCAATTTCAAATTTAATTAAATACCTTTAAAATTATATTACATTATCCAAAATTATATTTTCAATGTTCATTCTCCGGAATGAAAAAAAATAGTGTATAATGTGGGAAATAATTTATAATTTATTTCTAAAATAAAGTAAATTAATTAAATTAATGAATAAATGTCATAGACTCAAACCGATGATAAAATCAAAGCATTATTAGAATATATGGTTTCATTTTTTATAGTTACATTTCTATGTATATAATGATTAATGTTGTGTAATTTTGTAACCCAGAACTATAACATCATCACTAATTAATTGAGATTGAATTTATAAGGGTTTAGACATTGGGAACTGGTTCATTAATTGGAAGATTGACAATAATAATAAGTAACACCTGTAGAATTCATACTCTTATAATATCGTGTGTTTGTATAGATTTATTTTGATGTGGTGGATGGTCAATCATCCTTTTATTGAACAAAAAACAAGAAAACCTTTTTGAATGATAGGATAAGATAAAAAAATATTACATGTAAAAGACATTAATTTCTAAAAGATACATGAAACAATGGTCATAAAATGGTATTAAGGTTCACTGGGAAACATATATAATGATATGTAACAAAAATATTCTCTTCACCCACTTTTAAAAAATGAAACTATAAAATGATTCAATGAAACTTTATTGCTCCACCTTCCAGTAAGTATCACCATACTGGTCCAACATAACCTGGTGGAGCACAAAATACACTTCATGATTTTGATGGGAGGGCATTATGATATGTTCTAGTACACCTATCTATATTTCGAGCATCCCACCGATAATGTGTGTGAGATACTCATTGCACTTTGAACTAGATGTAAAATAGATTAATATCTAAAACCAAATTCCAAAAATAGGATTCTCATCCATTCAATGAGAACAAATAGATGAATGATGGGTGTTATCACAAAGAACCCTCTTTTGAGGCCACCCACCCAGTGACCCCGGAATGAAGGTACACCACTAAACAATTTCAATGAGAGAATTATTAATGCTCACTAACACATCTGAAACCCAATCAAACACCTGGTAACAAAAATAGAGTGCAATCCAATTGAATAAAACCTGATGAAAAATTCATAAAATCAACTGGAACATCATTTCTGCCAACCAAGAGTCATCTGATTAAATGTCTCATGGGTTGTCATCCACTGAACCCCCCCCCCCCTCTATCACAATCAATCTCACAAAATCTTGTATGACATCACCCCTGGTCAAAACCCTATAAAAGGATGCTTATTTCTCACCACCATGAAGTTATATCCAACACATGACCATCAAGAACCTCTACATAAGAGAGACACTAGACAAGCCATATTAAATCTGTCGAGCAACCCCCACCTGATCACCAAAGCACCACTACATGAACTTTCAATGATCAATGTTAGAGGATCCCAGGACTGAATATATAACCAGGGATGGGGGAAGTTAGGGAGGTTACACTATAAGGGAAGTAACCTGACAATAACGATGAGCTAAATCGACAAAGAGTCGATGTGAGATAAGTCCTCAATTAGAGAAAATAATATTTCGTTTTCCCCAAATAAAATGAGGTTATGGTGAGATGATGCCTTAATAAATCACCTAGTTCATGGCCACATAGTCATAATAAAACCCACAATGTAGAGATGGAAATCCAGGGAGAGTGATTCACCTTTCCAAGGGAAATCTCTAAAATACAATTATGTTTGTATAGATGAATTATGGTTCTATAAAATATATGTTAAATTGTTAAAAATAATAATCATTTATATTAATGTGTATTTAATTGTGGAATGATCAGTATTTACCATGATGTTTTATATTTTTGGATTTTCTATAAGAATATAAATATGGGAAAAAATTTATCAAGACATATTTTAAAACCATCGTCCACCAAATATGTTGTACTAATTTATGAATTTTTAATAGAAATTGGATAACCATTGGTGAAATTTGGGCCTATAGTTCCATTTTAATTTAATTAAATGAATATATTCTTGGTGATTCATTAAAATAAGATTACTGTTTTTGACTTCGTATTTATTATATAAACTATGAGATATAAAAATTATGAATAGATTCATTTATTTAGGTTTAATGGGATATCCAAAACATTGCACTTAATTTAGATGTGATGTATTTTTATAACTAAGATGCTATAAATAATATATGTCTCAATAAATAAATAAGTGTTATATAATCCTTTATAGTGTTATACAAAAAAGAAACCAATAATAATTTATTTCATTAATAAATACTGTTATAATAATCAGTTAAAAAACCAATCAATATTCCAAACATTATAATTTAAAAAAATATTTAAAAAAGAAAAGATAAAATTAGAAAATATGGGGCTCCCCAATCTATTATAATCATTACCCCCCAACTTCCAACACTATGAATAAAAATGTTCTAGTAAAGATATCAACATCATACAAAATAAAAATATAGAACCTTGAGATAAATTGAGTTGAATATTTTTTAAAATTACAATGTAGTATTTATTAGAGGAAATGAGACTTTTTTACGAAAACTGGGACTTTTGGAATAGTAATGTGACCATTAGAATATTAAACTGACCATTATGAATAGTAACATGACATTTGGAATAATAATTTTATCTCAAAATAATAATTTTTTATATAAATAATATTTATCATGAATTATTTATATATTTAAACACATTATATATTTCTTAAAAATGAATATATTGGTTATAAAACTCAAATAAAATATAAGAAAAATTAAATAAACTATATTTTAATGTATTTCTTAAAAATCATATTTTTTATATTAAAAATTAAATTGTCCTATGTTATAAATTAAATATGGAAAAATGAATACCATTTTTTAAATCATCATGTTGATATTTTCCAAGGGTGATTTTGTTTTTTGTAATTTTCATAAGTACTTCAATTTTCAGGTGAATTGTTAAAATAACGTTTTTCAAAGAACTGTTGTATCTTAAGTTACATCATTCATGATGTGACAATGAACTAATCCTTCATACGAACTTATTTTCATACCTGATATATTAAATTTCATAAATTAGGCGTTAAAATCTGATAAACTAAAATTACAACCATAAAAAAATTTTCTTAAACCTAAATTCAAATGTGATCTATAAAAATAATACTTTTTTCTTCATTTACACTTACCTTTTAAATAAACTAATGATTTATACTTATAATTATGTTTAAAGTCTTAAAACACATTATATTATATATATATACATATATTTGATTTATATTATGAAAAAATCACTATAACAAGTTTTAACATTGATATATTCTTTTTATTTAATATTTAATTCTAAAAATACACCGCTCGTCAAGTATAAAAACCCCTCACCCCCAAACCCTTTTGAAAATAAATAATCCCTCTATTAAGAACACAATAATCTTCCAAAATCCTCCCTCTCAATACCCATATAATACAAAGGTACATTATAGAGGAAAAAACTCCAAAAATCAAGGGAGTTCTATTGTATTATAAGAGAAGAAACATAGAGAATTATGTGTGATTTGATCAAATCTTCTAATTTTTTCATTATAATTATTTTTCCTCCATCCCTTTCAAAATAAAACCCTAAATATACAATGGGAAATTACTACTAATTATATAAATGATTTTAACATAGTTTTACTATCATATTTATGATATATAAAAATTTTGAACTTCCCTTTACCTCTCTCCTGACAATGTCTCATCAGGGGACAAGTTACAATCTAAAAAGACATTGCTAGGCCAACACTTATAATGATAATTACATATGGATATTATTAATTTTATATCATATATAAAATTTAAATTACCTATGTTATATGATTCTATAATTAATTCTACTCATTTAAAACGACTTATAATAAAATTGTGAAATAAACAAAACATGAAATTTTAAAGAAAACAAAATACTAAAATGACCTCCCTTTAACCATGGAAAATAAAAAATATAATAAAATGATTATAATTTATGAATAGTGGTAAAAAATAAAACAAATATCTTTTAGATCAATGTTTTCATAAATCTATCTTTTTTATCTAGGTGGTGAAAAAGCAACAAAATAAAGATGGATTTATAGTACGAGGATTATGAAAACCAAAACCTTTTTATTGGTTTATCTCTCTTTCATGATATATTTGGTATGAATATTACGTTAATTTTCGTTAAATTTTTGTTCATTATTTTTCTCTTTTCTCTTTGTAGATATAAGTGTTTCCACACTGATTTTTTAATACAATTAGTGATATTTTATAAAAACCCCTTTCTTTCCAAAATACATAATTTACTCCCCTTGAGTTGTTTCTCATTCACCAAAAATCAAGATTTTTATTCCAAATATGTTATCCATTATTCACTTGGGAAGCCCAATTTTATTTATGAAATCATGTTTTATGAAATAATTATGAATCACATTCCATTCCTTGGGTTATTTAATGACTATGATTGTTATAAGTTCTATGTTGCATGCATGATTAGGTAAATAATATGATTTGATAGGTGGGACTGAAATAATATAGACCTCCAATTCATTTGGAAACATGATATATATTATTGGATAATGTGTATTATTCATGAATATTATGATATGGTTGTTCAAAATAATGATATTATTATCATAAACATGCTACTAGATTTATTAACAAATATGTGTGGTATTTGACCATTATGACATGATGTTTTTTTATGATCAACCAAATTCCATGACCCTATAAAGTGTTTCCATCAAGATTACGATGATAGTCCTATGATTATGATATGATAATTATTATTATTCTGTTATATTTATTCATGTCCCTTATTCAACCACTTACTGAGAATTTAGATCCCCATTTACTTTAATGTATATCCTCATGGGAATATATGTACTAAAGAGAATGTTATATTTTAAAAGAATAAATTAGAAGTATTTAAATAAATGTTAATGTTTTTTTATACACATCTAATATATGAGCTTAAATTTTCCAAGGCATTGAACCTTTGGGTCAAGGATTGTATCACATTATATTTTTTATCATAATAATAATGCAATAGTAATGTAAAAAAATTAGGGTTTCTATAGTTGGTATCAGAGCATGGTTTAGTTAGTTTGAATATTATGATTTTAAAATGCTAGTAAAACCCTTAGGATATGTCTACATATATGTAAATATCAAAGAAACGTTTTTTAACAATTATAATATAAGGCCCCAGCCTTAAACCTTACATAATCTTGAGTTATTACAAGATTACACGTTGAGGATCTTTTCAGGTTTAGAGTTTTAGAGAATTAGATCATGAAACTTGCATTACATTCCACATTTAAACAAATTGGTTACATAAAAGACAATATTCATTCTTCCCATCAACGGAAACCTATTTAAAATAAAACACGGATTCTTTCTTGACACATCCTTGACACTATCATCACATCATGTACCTTTCCCTTGACCTGTGAAAAACATTTCAAAAACTTGGGATGAGCATAAAAAGCTCAGTAAGGGTTATAAAAATATGGAAAGGAAACATGAGTTCATAAATACATAAGAATGAAATCATACTTTACCCATAAAACATAGGCATATCAAATCATGAATAAATCATAGAAAACATAAGACATAAAGGTAACTTGAGGCATTCATAACATTCTTACGTAGGGAGTAACCCTCTTGGTTACGTTTGGAATACCCATCACAGTATATTCCCTAAATCTCTTCGGAGAAACCTTAACGTTTCACTCCTTCGCGTTACCCAATTCATTGGAGAGCTATATCGGGCTCACTCGCCCTTAGCTTATCACGGAACCACCCGTTCTTCATAACAATGCCCAAGAACCATAACATAATCGTATCACATAAAACATGAATAAAGGAAACATAACATTTCCACATTTCCATCACAATATAACATTTTAGGATATTGAAATAATAAATCCATTCAAAAAGAAACCATTTCCAAAACAATTTAAAACATTTAATAAAGAGATTTTTGAATCAAAGTGTCCCATACCACCTTGAAGCTTTTAACATTTTAAACCATTAATATCCATATAAATAAATCCTTAAAACCATTTTGAAAACATGGATATTAATAAGAACAAATAATTAAAACATTTAAAATGATATTTTGGTTAAAGGGGTTTTACCAAAATTAGAGACACTTGAATACAATAATCGAGGAATAACATTTAGTCAGAACATTATAATATCATGAGAATAAAAGGATTCATGATATAATACTCCAAAGGACAGTATATACACCATATAAGAGTGAATTGGTGCATAACAACAATGAACCCTCAATAGAAATGTCAAATGTGATGAAATCCCTTATAAAGAAGGTATCCTTAAATTAAGGACAAATAAATCTCAAAAATATGTGTGAAAAATATATATACACCCAATATAAGTGGATATTAAGTGTAAAACAATAAAAGGTCAATCACACATATTCAATGGATGACATATTCAATGACTACAAGTTGAACCCAAAGAAATCGAAATTGGGTTAAAAAGTTCCCTTGACAGCCTAACAGCATCACATCAAAATGAGTTGACGAGAGATAAAAAGTATATCTCATCACTTGGACATAAAATTTACATAAATAAGGATGTATTAGAACATATCCCAACATAAAAATTTGTAAATTAAAAGACCCAATAAAAGAAGTCTTTTAAAAAAGAGGAGGGTGAAAGGTTCCCTTACCGACTTGGGTATCTTTCAAAACATACACCCCATGAAAGAAAGACAATAGGTCATTGATTTAAATACTCATAAACGAAATTATATTACACAAAGAGTAGAATAATGGGCAGTAAATACACCACTCAAAGGAATTTTTGGCGAATGTAGCATAAATCTCACGGGAATAAAAGTGAGATGAAAAATCCCTTACGAAAATTCAGCAGCCTAACGACGCCACTCAAAACTTACAAAATGGATTGATGAGAGGAAATAGGGTCTCTCATCATATGAACATAATAATTACAGTAGGAGTAATATAAAAGAACATCCCAATCATAAGAAATATGAGCTTAAAAGGAATGACATAAAAGAGTGTACTTAAAAAGAAAGAGAGTTGTAGGATCCCCTACCTCGAGTCCGACTTGACTCGATCGTTCATTAACATCCTGAATAATAAACTTGAGTTAATTTCAACTTTATTAAGAACCTTTTTCTAGTTCATTATTCCTATTATATCACTTATTTCCATGTTATAAACATTATGTAAACATTTAAGTTAATAATGTTTGTTTTGTCGATATTTGGTTCTTAAGTCGAAAGTGGACATCTTACCATTACATGTTGTTCGTGTGGTCAAATGTTTATTATATCCAGAATCATATTCATGATTTGGATATCATTTATGTCATATATATCTAGTACATTCATGCATTTATAACATTACATAATCATTTAGAGGTAAGAAATGAAATGCACCGTTCATGGAGACGGTAAGTCGTACGTACGCATGAACGCTACTTTCATTTCTATTTCATATTTTATAGAATGTAATAATAATGATATAAAGGTATATTATAATTACAGTATAATATAATATATAATATCATAGTTCCATCCTTTATACATCCCACATATGGTATTTAATGAATCAAATCACTTTGAGGGGGCGGTAGTCCGCACTTCCTTAAATGAAGATATCGCGTTTACCCATAATGGAAACCATATAGGTATGCCCAAAATGAAAAAAAACAGAAGCTTAAGGAAAACATAAACATATTATATATCATATATAAAAATAGTGACATCATAAAGGCCACCTTTGAAGGTGTTAAATGAGTATTGAACAATCATCGTTTCGGGAGGCAGAATTTCGCCATCCACGGAAACCGTATGTTCTTTAACCATTTGATGTAGTTGTGTGAGAGTGTAGCTCGAATAAATCTTACAACAAAATCCTATTATATTGAAGATACTGGTGTTTTTACAAAAGAAGTAAATAAAGAGAGTTTAGGGGGTTGGAGAAGCAAAATAAAACAAATGAACATGAGAGAATGAATTACCTTTAAAAGTGCAACTCCTTTTGATTTGAGCCTAAAGGCTTCCTTTGAAAGGATGCTGCCCAAAGGGAATCCTCTAGGATGAGGAGAGGGATGTGGAGAGAGTAAATGGGCAGGGGTTGGCCGAGCCAAAGGCTTGAGGAGTGTGTGAAATGAGGTAGAGGTGGGGGCCTTTTATAAGAGGAGAGGAGGGGCACTTTTGGAAAGTAAAGAAATATTACTTTATTTGAAAATGTGTTTCGGTTTCAAAGGGTCCCACATTGATATAATTCTTGGATAAGGTGATAAGGCTTCTAAATACACTCATCCAATAAGTTTTGGACATGTGTAGTTCATAGATTTTAAATTATCTTTCCATTTTATTTAAATCGTCAAATAATGATGTCATCGCTGCATCATTATTATGTCATAAATAATTTAATTTATTTAATGTCTAAAAATTATAACAAAAATAATATGATGTAGGAAATCTTTTTAGATTTCCAATTAATATTTATAATCAAAAATATGACTTGTATAACCCCACTTAAAAATTGTTTTAGTAAAACATATCATGTTTGTGTCAATTTTACTTTTACATTAAATAAAATGTTATTTATGTCATTTCCCAACCAAAGTGGATCCATGGGGTCCACAAGTTGACCCATGGCTTTTCTTGGTCGGCTATGATACAACCAATGAGGGTAAGACATGTGTCAAGCTCATCTCATTTTATTAAAGCATTATTTTTACCTTAAACCACACTAATTACCACTAATCGCGATTAAAAACTTAATAAGTTACTATTCACCAAAAAATTATTTTAATCTCATTGAACCACATTTTACTTCTTAATGAAAACCATGTATGTCGGATTTTTGAAAATAAAAACACAATGATGGCAAAATTTCATTTAAATGGAAAATCAGTTTTATAAATACCACTTAGTGGTTTCACTATTCATCAAAAAATAAAGTTTTTCAGAAAAAATCCCAAAAATTCACCCTAAGCTATATTTGATATTCTGAATTGAAAAATGAAGTCCGTTTTACAAAATTCAAAACATATAAGTCACATTAATTAATTTAATAATTAATTCCCGCTGTCATGACAAATAGCGTGTTTTATGAAACAATAAGTATCAAAAGATTGACACTAGTTTAAGTCTGATTTCAAAGTGAAATTGATTCCAACGACCACTATTGGATTTAATGGTAAAAATATTTTCTAATTTCACTTTAAAACCAATTCAAAATATAATCTAATCATATAAATAAATTAGATTAAAAAGTGGTTTTGAATTAAAATACAACATTTTACACTATTCATTAAAAAAATGAACTTTATCGGAAAGATACCAAAAATTTACACAAAGTAAATTTTGATGTCCCGATTCTTAATAAGAGTTTTATTTGGTCCAAAAGAATGTTTAAGAGTGAAAAAAACTATATTTAATGACGGTTCTCCATCAAAAGGTGATAAGTGAACCTTTAGTGAAAACTAGGGCATATACGCCTAAAATTGAATTCTTTCCGTATTTTAAGCCTTTATCTTTTATTGTATAAATGTAAAAATATTTAAGAACATATATAATCATATTTTAGTTATTTCTATCCATTCCTACCATTACAACGGCTACATGTTAACTACCATTTAGAATAATATTATTTTATTATTAGAGTGCAACGTAAGATTCCCAAGAAACTCGTTGTTGCGTGTTGGGTACGCCATCGAGCATAGCGTCCCCTTTAAAGTCATATTAATATTTTATTCACAAATATGGATAAATATGAAAATGTCATATTCCTTATTTACCTGGTGTGTTACATCCTTCCCCCCTTTTGGGAATTGCGTCCTCGCAATTTTAAAATTGCGCTTGGAAACATCCTTGAACGTCCCACATCGGAGAAGAGTCGGTAAAACAATCACTTTAAAATAAAGAAAGATAAGTACAAAGGTCACCCGAGTTAACCCATACTAGGATTCCAAGTATGAAAATATGGACATGGAGGGAAAAACAAAGGGTCATGTTCTGATGGAGAGTGATAGAGAACATTTTTAGGAGAAAGTTAACCACGAGAAAATCACAAACTTATGATGGGTTAAACGGTATTCGATTCCCCAGTAGGAAAAGTTAATAGACAACATTTTTGTTTTAAGTTACTTTTTATGGAGGAATTTATTCATAAGGAAGCATAATCACTTATCATGTTGACTTTCAACTTTTACTAGATTCCTTAGTCAAAATCATATTTTTTCCAAAAGACGAGTATTTAGGGAGACTTGTTCGCATTAAGAGTACTATAATCAACTTCTAGAGAATCACT
Organism: Viscum album; assembly: GCA_963277665.1. Taxonomy (NCBI): domain Eukaryota; kingdom Viridiplantae; phylum Streptophyta; class Magnoliopsida; order Santalales; family Viscaceae; genus Viscum; species Viscum album. Next base: position 824,426,538 of record OY728166.1, read on the forward strand.
TAATCCCCAAAAGAGAACTATATACATCCCATGTTTTTAGGCTTTAACCAAAACCAACACCAAAAAGGTTAGTACAAGATCAGATAATCCAGAAAAGGATAACCCCTTATAAAAAGAAAATCTATTCTTAATCTCCAAAATTTGTCCAACAAAACCCAAAGTTCAACGAGGACCATCCGATAAAACATTTGTCCATAAAATTCTTCAAAGTAAACCAATATAAGATTGAAACCCAAATATTTGAAGGATTTAGTCACATAGTCTTCCAAGTTAAATCGTAACATTTATCTCCAAACAACATCAGTTGCTCCTAAAGTCTCACATTGAAAAGTAATTATCCTAATCACATATCCTCCAAAATCAACTTACTCTTAATTCATAAAATCATATAACTAAAAATAATCAGTCAAACTAACTAGGGGCTTCACGTAGTCCAGTGGTAGGCGATAAATACCAGTCGCACTTTGGTTGTGGGTTCGATTCCCGTAGCATTGTCCGACGCGACGGGTTGTCACACGGTCTGCGTGTTGTCGTTTTTCCAAAACTATATAATTCTCAAATAATTACCCAAAAAGGGATAAAATCATCAAAAATAACCATAACATAATTTAACCTCAATTTTATCTCATGCCTTTCACTTCAATCATAACATATGGTAACCCATAATTACCTCAAAATTAAGGATCATATAAACCCAAATGGTTCTTTATAACTATGTCCACAAAAGAAAAGATAACTATTACTTGAATAAAATTTACCTATATTAAACATCAGGGTTACACATAATATAAAAAGTCTTCTAATGTAACCCCATCATCAAAAGAGACTTAATACTCCTAAGAATTTCATCCTAACTCTTTAAGCCCTCATATGTTGACATCTTACTCATTCAACATTCTTCATGATCCATTATCCATTCCTTTCCAACTTATTCCGAAATACCTCTTTCCTACAAACAAAATCATGAATCATATCCTAAGATTCCAAAATAAGAAAACAATAGTCATGAAGTAGTACATACCTTTGATTGGTCATTGTCAGTTTCTTCATCCTCAATTGGAATGGCATTAGGTATTGGTAAACGAATATTGGTACGCTCTTGGTGACCCCATTCACGAAACTTCATCATAGGACATGTGTTTTCATAATGACCATGCACACCACATTTAAAACATTCAATTGATCCCACAGAAAGAACTTCTTTCCCCTTCCTCGAGTCAACTGGATGCTTCCTTTTTCCATGGCAGGTTCTTGCTTTATGACCTTCATTTCCACATATATAGCATATTTCTGTCCCTTTGAAACATTTTCCTAGGTGTTTCTTTCCACATCTTTGACACATAGGTTTTTGAACACACTTACCTTTATGATTATTACCTGTACTTCCGTAGGGATTTTTTTCTTTCATATATGATGCCTTAGAGAAATCTCCAAGGTTTAGGTGGTGAATAATGACTCCAGATAGTTGGTTGAGGATAATCAAAAGAGTTCTCATTGCAGCTCCCATATCATTCAGTTGCTTGCTCAAAAAACTGTCACAGTTTCCTTCACATCCACTGTTACTTTGGTGCCTGCTAGATCCAGCCATTTACTAAAACCAAAAAGGTCAGTGTGAGTATATCAACAAAACCATCATGTACTAATGAGTAAGATAGACAATAAGATATACTTACTCATTCACTTTATCTAAAAATAAGACTCTTTCTGAAATCCTAACCATTATGGTAATTGTCAATTATGCTTAAAGAATACCCTAACCTCTAAAGTTATCTAAACCGACCTTTGATACCAACTATAGGGCCCCAGCCTTAAACCTTACTTAATCTTGAGTTATTACAAGATTACACATTGAGGATCTTTTCAGGTTTAGAGTTTTAGAGAATTAGATCATGAAACTTGCATTACATTCCACATTTAAACAAAGTGGTTACATAAAAGACAATATTCATTCTTCCCATCAACGGAAACCTATTTAAAATAATACACGGATTCTTTCTTGACACATCCTTGACACTATCATCACATCATGTACCTTTCCCTTGACCTGTGAAAAACATTTCAAAAACTTGGGATGAGCATAAAAAGCTCAGTAAGGGTTATAAAAATATGGAAAGGAAACATGAGTTCATAAATACATAATAATGAAATCATAATTTACCCATAAAACATAGGCATATCAAATCATGAATAAATCATAGAAAACATAAGACATAAAGGTAACTTGAGGCATTCATAACATTCTTACGTAGGGAGTAACCCTCTTGGTTACGTTTGGAATACCCATCACAGTATATTCCCTAAATCTCTTCGGAGAAACCTTAACGTTTCACTCCTTCGCGTTACCCAATGCATTGGAGAGCTATATCGGGCTCACCCGCCCTTAGTTTATCACGGAACCACCCGTTCTTCATAACAATGCCCAAGAACCATAACATAATCGTATCACATAAAAAATGAATAAAGGAAACATAACATTTCCACATTTCCATCACAATATAACATTTTACGATATTGAAATAATGAATCCATTCAAAAAGAAACCATTTCCAAAACAATTTAAAACATTTAATAAAGAGATTTTTTAATCAAAGTGTCCCATACCACCTTGAAGCTTTTAACATTTTAAACCATTAATATCCATATAAATAAATCCTTAAAACCATTTTGAAAACATGGATATTAATAAGAACAAATAATTAAAACATTTAAAACGATATTTTGGTTAAAGGGGGTTTACCAAAATTAGAGACACTTGAATACAATAATCGAGGAATAACATTTAGTCAGAACTTTATAATATCATGAGAATAAAAGGATTCATGATATAATACTCCAAATGATAGTATATACACCATATAAGAGTGAATTGGTGCATAACAACAATGAACCCTCAATAGAAATGTCAAATGTGATGAAATCCCTTATAAAGAAGGTATCCTTAAATTAAGGACAAATAAATCTCAAAAATATGTGTGACAAATATATATACACCCAATATAAGTGGATATTAAGTTTAAAACAATAAAAGGTCAATCACACATATTCAATGGATGACATATTCAATGACTACAAGTTGAACCCAAAGAAATCGAAATTGGGTTAAAAAGTTCCCTTGACAGCCTAACGGCATCACATCAAAATGAGTTGATGAGCGATAAAAAGTGTATCTCATCACTTGGACATAAAATTTACATAAATAAGGATGTATTAGAACATATCCCAACATAAAAATATGTAAATTAAAAGACCCAATAAAAGAAGTCTTTTAAAAAAGAGGAGGGTGAAAGGTTCCCTTACCGACTTGGGTATCTTTCAAAACATACACCCCATGAAAGAAAGACAATAGGTCATTGATGTAAATACTCATAAACGAAAGTATATTACACAAAGAGTAGAATAATGGGCAGTACATACACCACTCAAAGGAATTTGTGGCGAATGTAGCATAAATCTCACGGGAATAAAAGTGAGATGAAAAATCCCTTACGAACATTCGGCAGCCTAACGACGCCACTCAAAACTTCCAAAATGGATTGATGAGAGGAAATAGGGTCTCTCATCATATTAACATAATAATTACAGTAGGAGTAATATAAAAGAACATCCCAGTCATAAGAAATATGAGCTTAAAAGGAATGGCATAAAAGAGTGTACTTAAAAAGAAAGAGAGTTGTAGGATCCCTTACCTCGGGTCCGACTTGACTCGATCATTCTTTAACGTCCTGAATAATAAAATTGAGTTAATTTCCACTTTATTAAGAACCTTTTTATAGTTCATTATTCCTATTAGATCACTTATTTCCATGTTATAAACATTATGTAAACATTTAAGTTAATAATGTTTGTTTTGTCGATATTTGGTTCTTAAGTCGAAAGTGGACTTCTTACCATTACATGTTGTTCGTGTGGTCAAATGTTTATTATATCCAGAATCATATTAATGATTTGGATATCATATATGTCATATATATCCAGTACATTCATGCATTTATAACATTACATAATCATTTAGAGGTAAGAAATGAAATGCACCGTTCATGGAGACGGTAAGCCGTACGTACGCATGAACGCTACTTTCATTTCTATTTCATATTTTATAGAATGGAATAATAATGATATAAAGGTATATTATAATTACAGTATAATATAATATATAATATCATAGTTCCATCCTTTATACGTCCCACATATGGTATTTAACGAATCAAATCACTTTGAGGGGGCGGTAGTCCGCACTTCCTTAAATGAAGATATCGCGTTTACCCATAATGGAAACCATAAAGGTATGCCCAAAATGAAAAAAAACAGAAGCTTAAGGAAAACATAAACATATTATATATCATATATAAAAATAGTGGCATCATAAAGGCCACCTTTGAAGGTGTTAAATGAGTATTGAACAATCATCGTTTCGGGAGGCAGAATTTCGCCATCCACGGAAACCGTATGTTCTTTAACCATTTGATGTAGTTGTGTGAGAGTGTAGCTCGAATAAATCTTATAAAAAAATCCTATTATATTGAAGATACTGGTGTTGTTACAAAAGAAGTAAATAAAGAGAGTTTATGGGGTTGGAGAAGCAAAATAAAACAAATGAACATGAGAGAATGAATTACCTTTAAAAGTGTAACTCCTTTTGATTTGAGCCTAAAGGCTTCCTTTGAAAGGATGCTGCCCAAAGGGAATCCTCTAGGATGAGGAGAGGGATGTGGAGAGAGTAAATGGTCAGGGGTTGGCCGAGCCAAAGGCTTGAGGAGTGTGTGAAATGAGGTAGAGGTGGGGGCCTTTTATAAGAGGAGAGGAGGGGCACTTTTGGAAAGTAAAGAAATATTACTTTATTTGAAAATGTGTTTCGGTTTCAAAGGGTCCCACATTGATATAATTCTTGGATAAGGTGATAAGGATTCTAAATACACTCATCCAATAAGTTTTGGACAAGTGTAGTTCATAGATTTTAAATTATCTTTCCATTTTATTTAAATCGTCAAATAATGATGTAATCGCTGCATCATTATTATGTCATAAATAATTTAATTTATTTAATGTCTAAAAATTATAAAAAAAATAATATGATGTAGGAAATCTTTTTATATTTCCAATGAATATTTATAATCAAAAAGATGACTTGTATAACCCCACTTAAAAATTATTTTAGTAAAACATATCATGTTTGTGTCAATTTTACTTTTACATTAAATAAAATGTTATTTATGTCATTTCCCAACCAAAGTGGATCCATGGGGTCCCCAAGTTGACCCATGGCTTTTCTTGGTCGGCCATGATACAACCAATGAGGTTAATACATGTGTCAAGCTCATCTCATTTTATTAAAGTATTATTCTTACCTTAAACCACACTAATTACCACTAATCGCGACTAAAAACTTAATAAGTTACTATTCACCAAAAAATTATTTTAATCTCATTGAACCACATTTTACTTCTTAATGACAACCATGTATGACGGATTTTTGAAAATCAAAACACAATGATGGAAAAATTTCATTTAAACGGAAAATCAGTTTTATAAGTACCACTTAGTGGTTTCACTATTCATCAAAAATTGAAGTTTTTCAGAAAAATCCCAAAAATTCACCCTAAGCTATATTTGATATTCTGAATTCAAAAATGAAGTCCGTTTTACAAAATTCAAAACATATAATTCACATTAATTAATTTAATAATTAATTCCCGCTGTCATGACAAATAGCGTGTTTTATGAAACAATAAGTATCAAAAGATTGACACTAGTTTAAGTCTGATTTCAAAGTGAAATTGATTCCAACGACCACTATTGGATTTAATGGTAGAAATATTTTCTAATTTCACTTTAAAACCAATTCAAAATATAATCTAATAATATAAATAAATTAGATTAAAAAGTGGTTTTGAATTAAAATACAACATTTTACACTATTCATTAAAAAATGAACTTTATCGGAAAGATACCAAAAATTTACACAAAGTAAATTTTGATGTCCCGATTCTTAATAAGAGTTTTATTTGGTCCAAAAGAATGTTTAAGAGTGAAAAAAACTATATTTAATGACGGTTCTCCATCAAAAGGTGATAAGTGAACCTTTAGTGAAAACTAGGGCATATACGCCTAAAATTGAATTCTTTCCATATTTTAAGCCTTTAAATTTTATTGTATAAATGTAAAAATATTTAAGAACATATATAATCATATTTTAGTTATTTCTATCCATTCTCGCCATTACAATGACTACATGTTAACTACCATTTAGAATAATATTATTTTATTATTAGAGTGCAACGTAAGATTCCCAAGAAACTCGTTGTTGCGTGTTGGGTACGCCAGCGAGCATAGCGTCCCCTTTAAAGTCATATTAATATTTTATTCACAAATATGGATAAATATGAAAATTTCATATTCCTTATTTACCTGGGGTGTTACATATAAACATAGGGATCTCATAAGATATTCTTTTGTTGTTAATTTCATAATAAAATAAATTATTTAATCATTATTTGCGGACTTCTGAGTTGTTAAGAAATTTTCTATTTTAGTAAATGGTGTGAACTAGGAGAAACTAGTCCAATAACCCCTATGAGGGATAATGCAATGATTTCATGAATGAAATACCCTATTCCATGGGAGAGAGTGTTAAAAACATCATGGAGAATCTTAAACTTTTGTCTTAGTTTATGAATAATAAACTAACCCATGTATAACTTCATCCTTTTCCAAATAAGGATCAACTAGACATCGAGTCATTTATTTTGAAAAAACACCAATGATTAGTTGATCTTATGATCAACTTTTCCTGGAACAATGGGTTAACTCAGTGGATATGATATATTCTATCATCCACTGTTATATGATGGAAAATATGACATTGACCACCTATCATTTATTGGGAAAGGATAATCAATGTTAGTTGTTGATGAAAAAAAATTAGGTGGTTAAAATGGATGTGATGGACTGAGAAGAATTTAAAAAAATTTCTTAATAAGTATTTCCCTCAAGATCATTAAATAATGATAGAGAAGGAATTCATATAGTTAGAGAAAAGGGACTGTAAATTAGTAATAAATTAAGAAGAAAACTAATAAGGATTTCAAGATATGACACATATTTTATAATGAATAATGATATCAAAGTAGATAGATTCATCATCATCTTAAAATCCCACCACAAAAAGGTTCTAGCTATCCATTACATTGGGAATTATGAAGAGGTTTTACAATGTGATCTCAAAGTAGAAATATTGTCGTAATACATTTTCCATGGTTATGGAGATAAGAAAATAAGAATAGATTTTGATGCTTTTGGGCCATATGAGAAAAGAGAAAAGAGGATCCAACTACACACATATCAAAAATATTGTATCAAAATTCATGGGAACTGCCTCAATGGGATAGGGAAATTCTATAAGTGTGGGAGATAAGAAAACCAATCTCATGAATTTCAAATACAAATGAATAATCAAACCAACATGATATAGGCATGTAAGGAATCACCTAATGCACCACCCATTGTAAAATGCTTCAAATTTAGAAATAAATGGAACTATAGAATGCAGTTCCCTAAAATGTGGGACCATGAGGGTAATCGACATTAAAAAATAATAATTACAAAGGATCTAAAAAATATTATACCATAAATAATACTTATGTGGAGCATTAAAAGTAATTCATACGAGTTACCCTTCCTATCCTATTAAAAAATAGAAATTGTTTTATTTGATTATGGTTCAATGAATTAATTTATATCCTATATTTTTTCGATGACTATTAAATATTAGACACGATTTGTTGAAGTAAATATATCTCTAAGAACACATAATTGAAGAAATTATTGCAACCGAATGTTGATATCTTATCATGTTAACATATGTGGATGATTCTTCCATTGAATCTCATAATCTTTCCATTGGTAAATTTTGAAGCTATTTTGGGAATGGATTGGATCTCATTATATTGCGAAAAAAATCAACTAATGAGAATAGGAAATAACATTCCATATTCCGAAACACCCAATGATCCTCTAAATATGAACGAAAGATCATGAATCCCTTTTTTAAAATAAACCAATACTATCGGTTTTGATACACTATGAATATGCATACACTTTCAAAATTGTGGAGTTAGAGAAAGGTATCAACCTAGAGGAAATTATTTTTGTTTGGGAATGCACTGACATATTTTCCAAATATTTTCTTGGATGTACCCTAGATTTTTAGGAAGATTTATCAATAGGTCTTATTCATATTTCCACACATATCTCTAAATTCACCTATAGGATAGACCTTATTAAATGGAGGAGTTATAAATGTAGCATTAAGAATATTTGGGAAAAGGGTTCATACCAACAAGTGAATCACCTCATGGTTCACAAGTTCAGTTGGTCAAGAAGATGAATTTTTCTATGCATATTGGTATCGACTATCGATATCTCAGCAATATCACCTTAAAGAACAAGTACCATCTACCAAGTACTGATGACTTATTCGATCAACTACAAGTAGCTCAATAATTCTAAAAGTTTGATCATTATTATGAATATCATCATCTATTGGTGAATACGGTTGTTTTTAAGAATACCACTTTCCATACAAGGTATAGAAACTATTAGTTCACAATTCATCCCATAAAACATACTAATTCCCTTGAAATATTCATGATTTTGAAGAGTAGAGTCTTTATATAATACCTTGATTTTTAATGTATTTTTTATTGTTGATATTTTCATTTATTCTATGAGATAGGTGGGACATGAAGAGGCTCCATGTATTGTGTTAGAGACATTAATGAAGAGGAAATGTATTCCATATTATGTTAATGTGACTCGTATATGCAGAAAGTTACATTTTTAGGGAAATTTATCACAAGTGAGGGAATATAAATGGACACTTCCAAGAAGAAGGAAATTAATGAATGATCTAAAACCACTAGTGTCTTGTAAATATGATGATTTCATGATATAGTAGGGTACTTCTGACATTTTTTGAGAAAATTCTCATTATTTTCTACCCCACTAAAAAAGATAAAATTGAAAGGGGTAATGTTTTTTAGGGATATAACAGTATGAGGATGTATTTAAGGAAATTAAGAAGATGATAATCACTAAACCTTTAATCAAAATAAAATAAATTGGAGAATTTTTTGTGATATATAGTAATGATTTAAAGAATGTATTGGGTTATGTACTCATTAATAATTATAATCTGATAGCGTAAACCTCACAACAGTTGATGATCCATGAGATGAATTCTCCAACGCATAATCTAGAGTTAACAACTATGATATTCACTGTAAATATTTGGAAGAATTATATCTATTGTGAGAAAGGTGTCATATGTTACTACAATAATAGTCCAAATAGTATATCCACATAGAACGAGATCAATATGTATCTAAGAATATGGTTATATTTAATCAAGGACTACGATTTCACAATTCACTACAATCTGAGAATGGTGAAAAGGGTATTCAATGCTCATAGAAAATAAGAACAACTAATCTATCTATTATGTGGACTGAGAAAGACCTTATATTCATGGAAATGAAAAGGATATAATTGGAAATAATAAAAATAATGAATATATTCTACCCTACACAAATTATTACATAATCATCCATCCATGATAATATTAAGGAGGAAAGAATGGATGATCCAGAACATTAAAAAAAGATAAAATTAGTTAGAAAGTGGAAGCTTCATGAGTTTCAAATTGATGAGGATGGTGTCATTTGACATGGAACATGACTATTTATGCATGAATCAAATGAGATAAAGATGGGTAAACTAGATAATTCATAGAACTCATATTTTCTCTATTCATCCTAGATGTACCAACATGTACCTTGATCTTAAAGAGAAATTAATGTAGGATAACATGAATATTGATATTGCATAGTATATCTCATGGTTCTTGGAATGTTAAAATGATAAATTAGATTTATTGATGTCCGAATGTATTAGGTTATCATGTCCAATACACACATAGAAATGGATTAATTTCACCATTGACATTATCACTGGTCTCCCAATGAAATCCAATAAAATATATGATATGGGTTATGGTGGATAAACTCACTAAGGCATCAAAATAAATCACTATACTTGAATATTTATTGTTAGCAAAAAATTCAAAGATATACATTATGAAAGTAGTGAGGATCATGGTGTTTTGTTTTTAATCATCTTTGATTATGATCTAGGGATCACCTCTAAATCATGTAAAATTCATTAACATGTATTAAATACAGAATTGAAATTTAGCACGACCTAACACCCAAAAATTTATGGCCAATCTAGAATGAAAATTTAGTCAGTAGAGTAAATTTAGATAGATTACTCAATGTGTTTTAAATTATTATGGGGTCAACATATACCATTAGTTTATTTTTCATATAAAAATATCTTCTACTAAAGTATTCAGATGAATCCATATAAAACTCTTTATTAGAAATAATGTAAAATCCAAATTATTGTGATGAGGTTGGGGAATGAAAGTAAATTGGACCTAAATTTTTTTAAGAGAAGAAATATAATTTACATTCCATAAAAAAACATATAAAATATGTTGAGAGTCAGTAGAAATGATATGGTGGAAATCCATTAAGGTACTAGGAGTTTGAGGCTAGAGATAATGTTTTCCACCGAATATCACCATGGGTAAAATTCATGTGGATTGGAAAGAAATTTATCCTAAAAAAGGTACATATCCCCCTTTTATATCCATGATGGTATAGTAGAAGTGACCAATTTTCTTACACTTCAACCATGTATAGATTATGTTCCTGACATGTTCAATGTATCACTCTTAAAGAAGTAAATTCTTGATCCATCACATGTACTGAATCCAAAGGTGGTACAACTAGGGAATGAACAATCATATAAAGAGAATACAGTGAATATCTTAGATCATAGATAAAAAATTATATGCAACACGACAACTCACCTTGTTGAAGTGTGGTGTAGGAAACAGATGTTTGAAGAGGTGATATAGTAATAATAGGAAATTATGAAATAGAAGTACTATCAAATATTTTCAACCAAGAATATGACTGGAAATGTCCGAGATTAAATATTTAAAGGGGAAAATAATGTAACAACCCAAATATTATAAATTATATTTTTTCCATAAATAAATGCATTTTATAATATATTATATTGAATTATACAAATAATGAAACTGACTATATTTAATTTCATTAGTAAATTCTATTACATTAATCAGTATCAAAAGCAATTAAAATTTTAAATAATTCAATTAAAGAAAAAAATAAAATTGATAATCTAAAATTTGAAAATATGGGTCACCTAAATCTACTAGTATCATTACCCCATAGAAAAAACTATATAAAAGAAAAAAATATTAGTTGAAAAATCAAAATATTAGAAAATAAAAATATATAACCCTGAGAGGAATTGAGTAGAAAATTGTCTAAAAGAGTGAATTGGGATTTATAGGATTTAATTTTCTCATTTTAAAACTAATGAGATAATTGGAATAGTTATGTGATCAATGGAATAAAAACCTCACCGTTGTGAAATGTAACCTGAAAATTAAGAATAACAACCTGACTGCAAGAGTATTAATTTTACCTCTATATAATAAATTGTGATATAAATAATATTTATCATGATTAAATTATTTAAATATAAATATTATAATTCAAAAAATTATCATGATTGAAAATGTCAAGGACAATATAAGAAAATTTCACTAAACCATACTTTAAGGAATTTCCTAAAAATAATATTATTTATCTTAAAACGTAAAGTTACCCAGTAAAAAATATTTATTGATAAAATTATTATAATTTCTTAAATCTATATGTCAATATTGTACAAGAGTAATTTTTTTATATAATTTAATTTTTATGTGAATAGTAATAATAGAATTTTTCACAGAACTTGTGTATCTAAAATTACATCATTCATGATGTATTAATTACCTAATACTTTCTATAATGTTATATTTGGGAATGATATATTCATTATCATAAATGATTCATTAAAATAAAGTAAACTAAAATTTGAAACCTAAAAATCACTTTTGTAAAACCTAAAGAAAAAGTTAATCTATAAAAATACAATTTTTTTTCTTTTTTCAACATTCCTATTTAATAAAATATTTTATTTTTATTTTAATGTATTTTAAAAACATTACAAATAATATATTTTATTTATTTTTGATTTATATTGTAAAATAATTACTATTATATGTTTTACCATTGATAAATAATTTTCTGTAATATCACCCCCTCCTCAAGTATAAATAACACATATCCCTCCCATTATAAAATCACTCATTCCTATCTTTATAAATCCAATACTATTAAAAAATACACCCTCTAATTACAAATATCATTCCTTTGTGTTTCTTGGTGTAAAACAAATCCAATTACCAAGGGAGTTTAATATCATATCAGATAAGCTACCCCAAGGATTAAGACAACTTCGATCAATTCATCACTTTTTTCGTCATATCTTTATTTTTTCACCACCATAAAAAAAACTTATAAGATTAATTTTTAATTATGATAACCTTATATTAATTACTTTTTCCTATTGTATTGTCATATATATGATATATATAAATTTCAATCTTCCATTACCATACTCCAAACAATGTCTAATAATAGGTCGGTTAACCACCTACGAAAACATTTCTATGGAAACACATATAACCATCATTATATATTAATATTAGGAATTATATATTATATATAAACATAGAAATCCATGTGTTATATTATTTAATAATTAATTTTACTCTTTTGATATTCTTCTTTATCGATAACAATATCTCTCTAGGCCCCCTCTACCCCCTTCCACAGATCATCTCTTGGTATGGCTCTTCACTCCCATGGATCCCCAATATCTCTTGAAGTCACTCAATCCTAGGTATTTTACAAAATTATTCATGTTTTGGGGTTCTTAATTTTCATTCTAATATTTGGTGATGAAAAATCACTGGTGTTTCTCCTCACAGCCTTTGGCTTTTTGGGTTTTGTGGCTCTGATTGTGTTTCTTGGTGGTCCCATGGAAGTGATGAGTTTCCTGTATAAGTTTATATTTATATCAAGTTATTCATTAGATTAAAATATTACCAAAACATAACGAACATTGTCTCGTTCTAGTTCAGTCTGGTGAAATTGATCAAGTGTTGGTTTGGGGGGGTGTTGTCCAAGAAGTTAATGTCATTCCATGAGTTGCATTTGGCGCATGCTCCCTCTCCTTCAACACATTTTCATGTGATTAGGTGTTTTTGGTTTTATGATTCATTTGGTTGGTACTAATAAGATTTTTTACTAAGCTTGATGGGCTTGGTTTGAAGGTATGGCTGGCAAACATTTTGGTTTTCAGTTGTCAGTGTGGTTGGTTGTGGTCACCGACGTGCTGAGGTTAGGGTTGTGATGATTGCGAAAATTTCTCTCAATTTGTGTGATGAAACAAGGGAATTAAAATCAACATGTCTTTCATTGATGAAAGAGGTTATAGGTGGCTCCGAATCTATATCCTGAGGTGTGCTGGGAATGATTGTTATTTTCAAAATTTTAATTCATAGATTTGGGTTGATTTGGGTGATTTTTATTTAATTTTTAAGTTTGGATTCCCGACGGATATTTTCTGTTGTCTAAATTTGTGATTTTTTTTGTAGTTTATATTTTGAATGCAAGGTTACCTCTTAACATCAATGTGGATTGAAGAAAATAATGGATTTTAGGTAATTATTTCTACCAAACATTTATCAAAATAGAAAAATCAATAAAAAATGAGAAATTTTATCTTCAAAATAATATCAAAATGACTTCCTGTTAATGATGGAAATTAAGAAATGTTATAAAGGTATTATAAATGATAAATATTAGTAAAAAGGACCATAATAATCTTCCAAATAAATATTTTAATAAATCTATGATTAATATTTTGGATGCACATAAGCGATGAAATAAATCGGGATTTAATATAAGGGTATTCTCGATCCCAACTCCTTTTCATTGGGTTATCCCAATATCATGAAATATTTTGTAACAACCCGAGATTTTATGAAAATTATTATTTTTAATTAATGTATTGTGTTGTATGCTACACCAAAATGAGTTTTCACAACACGCATCCCTGACTTGCCTTTCATTACATGCAATCGTGACCTTCCTCGAAAGCATGTGTAGTACGCAATACCGAGTTTCACTAAACGAGATATTATTATAATATTATTATGAACTAGCCATTATGAATAGTAATACACACCTTTTGAAATTTTATAAATTTTATATTTCAAAATGGACTTCATTTTTGTATTCGGAATATCCAAATTAGCTTAGGGTGAAATTTTGGTACTTTTCGGATAACTTTCATTTTCTGATGAATAGTGAAAATTATTAAATTTTAATTAAAAACAACCTTTTTAATCGAAATAATTAATAGTGATAAATTATTAATTTGAGTGGTTTTAGAGTATATTTAGAATATATTTTGACAATTTAATACAATTTTGGTCATTTTATGTAATTTCACATTTAAACCAGACATAAACAAGTGTCAATCTTCTGATAGTTATTATCTCTTAAAAACACGCTATTTGTCTTGACGATGAGAATTAATTTATTTAAATTAGTTAATGTAACTGATATTATTTGAATTTGGTAAAATAAAAAACATTTTTGAATTCATAATATCAAATATATCTTAGGCCTAATTTTTGGTATTTTTCTGGAAACTTTCATTTTTTGATGAATAGTGAAACCACTAAGTGGTAGTTAAAAAACTGAATTTTTTCATAAAACTTAATTTTACCGCTTCTGTGATGGGAATTTTGAAAATCCGAGATACACAATTAATATCAAAGACTAAAATGTTGTTCAATGAGATGAAAATAATTTTTGGTGAATAGTAACTTTTTACTTTTTTTTACCACGGTTAAAAGTAAATAGGGTAGTTAAGGGTAAAAATGATATTATTATTACCCTAACACATGTCCAAATTCTATTGGATAAGTTTAATTAGACCAAAAAAACCTTAGGAATAAAATATGACAATTTAGGCCCACTTGGATTAGATTAGGACATTTAATATTAATTTATTTAAAGAAGGGTTAAAATAGTTAAAATCAAAGTTTAATAACTAAAACATTTTTAATATAGGGTTATACATAAGATAAATTTGACAAAAAATATTTATTAGAAATATAAAAATATTTCCTACATAATTCTATTTTATTTGTAATTTTTAGACTTAAAATAATTTAATTTATTTATGATACAATGATGATGCAGTAATTATCTTATTAATGAAATATTGACATAGTTGAAGTTATAAATACCCAAATAAATATAATTTGAGACTTTTTATGAATTAAAATAATTTTATATGTTAATATGACATTTTATAATTGATTTAATTAAATGTTTTTGAACTAATAATTCTGTTATGATTTTCACAAAAATCAATTACCAAATAGTGTCAAAATTCACATAAAATAGTTTTTAAAACAAATACTATATTATTAATTGTTATTTTATTCCTAAAAATATAAGGTTCGGCCAAATGACTTAGATAAAGTTATATATTATAATAATAAACAACCTGGGGTTCGTATGTCTTGATATAGTAAGTTTCTTAACCTTATAGTGTAAGAACACAAAAAGACACGGTAAAAGTAAAATTATCTAACTTAAAGTTAAATCTAAATTATAAGGTTAAAATAGTAATCTAAACTTGTCCAAATTCTATTTTATGAGAGGATTTCGACCCATCCCCACCTTAGCTTTGAAATATTTCAATTTTGAGCTATTAAAAACCGATGTTGACTTTATAATAAAATAATATTTTTAGTTATTCCAAAGGTGCCCCTATCCTCCCATATAAAAGGGAACCTCCTCCATCTCTTCCTAACACCACTTTGAGCCTTCAAGCTCGGCCAACCCCTGCCAAATTCCCTTCTCCACTTCCCTAGAAACATCCTAGAGGTCCTGTTATTCATCAAAGACCAATTTTAGTACCCTAAGAGGAGGTCTAAAAGAGGCGCTTCAAAGAAGAGGTAATGTCTGTTACCGATTCTTTCAACTTTATTTCTTCTTCCACTTCTTCTTTTTTAGTTGTTTAATTACGAGGTAATAACATTAGTATCACTCATATACTTATATGTTATTATAAGTATGAAACAACCATATTTCACCATCTATCCATCCTACAGAAAACGAAATCACCGCGTGTGCGTACGTACGGAATACCGTCTCCACGCCGTGGTGTAATCTAATTTCCACCACCACCTTAAATGGATGGGTATAATTGTGAAAGTAATGAATTTATTTGATTATTTTAAAGTGATATTGATTATGTAATATTATACATACACTTTAATACAATTCCACGATCATGGGAATGATATCATCGATCGTGCGTACGTACGGAATACCGTCTCCATGACGCGATGAGATTCACTCTCCATGATAACCATTCAAGAATGATTATAAATTATATATAATAAGTAATCATGAAATATATTACATAATAATGCTACTGGATTTATGTATATATATATTTATTTCATCTACTTAATTCCATTCAATTTAATAAGGAAATGAATACAGCGTTCATGCATACGTACGGCCTACCGTCTCCATGAACGGTGTATTTATTTCCATTTATCGATCCATTATATATATATTCTGAATATATATTATATATAAATAATGTTTTGAATTCTGGATTTATGTAATCATGATCTAAGTAATCATATGAATAATTACAAGTTAAAAAACAAATGACAAATGAAACGATTTTACCCAAAACGATACTTTAACATGAATTTACAAAAGAACGGGTAATATAAAGTCATAAGTGAACCATATATGATAT
The DNA here is from genome assembly GCA_963277665.1 of Viscum album. Lineage (NCBI taxonomy): Eukaryota > Viridiplantae > Streptophyta > Magnoliopsida > Santalales > Viscaceae > Viscum > Viscum album. The sequence goes on from OY728166.1 coordinate 824,443,380, forward strand.
AATAAAAATGAATATTATTCTATAATAAGTCAATGACATTATTTAAATAATTAAACAGAATGTTTGGATACGTACGATGCATATCGGACTTAAGGTAAGGGATAATTTTGCAAATCTCATTTTTATCCGAGATTGCTTATTCATAAGTATTTACTGGGGTTATTTCTATCATCCATTTCCATGTTTTATAAAAGTGTTTTCATGTATATTTAATGTCCTTTTTCCCATTTTTGACTTTTACTACATGATATGTAAGGAATCTTTCTTTTGTTTACGTTACGAGGTACTTTTTGACTTTTCCGGTAAAAGTACGAAAAGAATGTTATTTTTAACTTATACGGCACGAACGGATTTTTTACAGTTTTATAAAGCCTTATTTTCATGAAACTTCGTCCAAAATATTTCATTACTATTTTCAACAAAATCTCTTTCTTTTAAAATTGCATGATGTTTTTTGAAAAGAAATTGATTTTGAAGAAGAAAGGATATTTTCCTCAAGAATTCATTTCAAGTGTTTTATCAAAACCATTTTCAATCTATGATGAAATTAGTTTATATGTGTATGTTTCAAGTATAATATCTCTATGATTTACAAGGTTTCACATTTCTTATTATGAAATGATATCCATTTCTTTTATATGGATTATGTGATGATGGGATGATGTTTATGAAACCAATTTTATTCGTTGGGTTATTATGAATGATGTATGTTTATTTTGTGGCACAAGTAAGAATGATTTCATTATGAGATGGGTGGGATCTAAATCTCACTACAATTCATTGGGTAAAGATATATATCTCACGAGATAGACATGGCTGGAACGGCAAGTTAAACCAGTTATGTAATGTAGGACTCGAACGAGGAGTGAACTCGATTCAGAATGGGACTTTGTCCACTAAGATGGTCTTCGCAGCAATGCCTTGGATACTATAGAAATCATTACATGTGCTTACTGGTTTCCACAATTACATGTTTTATTCCCATGATATTTTATCATGCTTAATGTTTCTTTATGATCTATTCCTTACGTACTACCATGTTTTATGTCATTGCTAAAGCTTTTGATGTTTAAAAATTATGTTCATGTTTTTATGTTTAATGTATATGATTTGTTTATTTTATCCATGCTTACCCTTACTGAGCATTTGAGCTCACCCTTTATTATGTTTTATTTTCCACCAGGATTAAAAGAAAGGTTTTAGGTAAGGAAACAAAAAGTGGAAGATCTTTATGGGAGATGTCGAAGATCTTTCACCACGATTAGAAGATTACGTTCCAAGTTTCCAAAGACACTAAACTATTACGGTCCTTGTGTGTCTGTTTTTGTTATGTACTAAATATTCCACAAAAGTAATGTAATGTCTATGTATGTCAAGCTTCGGGTCTCTACAGTTGGTATCAGAGGAAAGGTTTAGTCAACCTTTGGAAACTAGGATGCGAGAACTTTAGTGAGATCCCTAGATATATTCTTAAGGTATGTCTAGGGATGTCCCTAAGGTTAAGTATAAGTATAGGTTATAGTACTAGAATTACGGTAACCCTAGATGTTAGATATTGAAGGTACTCCCCCTTTATTATATTGTTTTCCCTATCATGATTTTTGCCTCTCACACTATTCTTTTTGTGTTTTAGACGATGGCTGGAACCCGAAGGAACCATGTGGATCAATGCAATGGAAAATGTAATGATTGTCCTCATGAACAAACAAATGTTATGGGAGATGGAGTGAAAAATCGTATTGCTATACTTATACAAGTTATGAATCATTCTGGACTTCCAAATGAGAAGAGAAGGGAACAATATTCGATTGAGTCCTTCATGAGGCAACGTCCAACTTCTTTCAGTGGGTCTTCTGATCCACTTGTTGCTGAACAATGGATCAGTACCACTGAAAAGATATTTTCAGTTCTTCAATGTTCTGAACATGATAAAGTCATCTTAACAGTATATCGTTTGGAAGGTGAAGCTGATCAATGGTGGAATCATATCAAGAATACGAGTCCAAGAGATGAAATTGAGTCCATGGAATGGGACGAGTTCAAGAACGTATTTTTCAATAAGTACTTCGCTCGTATTATTCGAACAAAGATAGAGAAGGAGTTTCTTGAACTAAAGAAAAAGGATGATGAATCTTTTGGTATATACGAAGCGAATTTGACAAGGCTTGCAAGGTATGCATCTGGCTTTATCGGCCAACTTGAAAGTAAAGTTGATCGATTATTCAGTGTCTTAAAACCAAATCATCGAAGGGAATTAGCTATAAGAGACATCAGTAGCTATGAAGAAATTGTGCATTGTGCTATTAAGGTAGAAATGTAATTTGGTTTTACATATCCATCTCATTGTTTTGACAAGAAACGAAAGATGAAGTTTAAGGAGAAATCTCAGAATAATGGTGAAAAGAAGATGAATGTTTCCGTATTCTCAAAGTGTGGAAAGAAGCATGGTGGAGATTTTCTTAAATGGACTAGAAAATGTTTTAAGTGTGGAAAAGAAGGTCATCGAGCAGCTGAATGTCGATGTAATGGAAAAGGGTTTCTAATGATGTGAATAAAGAAAAGACTATAGAGAACGCACCACTAACACTTCAATGCTTCAAGTGCAAGGAAATGGTACATTATGCTAATAATTGCCCTAATCCAAGGGTTAGTGATGATCGTCATGAGTAACCACTTAAGGAAAAGGACAAAGGGAAGTCACATGTGATCACTATTGGCGATGTTGAATATGAGAATGATGTGGTGGAATGATTAAGTGTTTATATAATGGGATTCTAAAATAATGTTGTATATAGTATCGTGGAATATTGGAATATTTATGTATTGGTATATTGTGGTTTTCAATAATTTTATGGTACCCGTAACCATGGAAAGTGATTGAGATATTTTTGGAAAAAAGATGATATGCGCATAATGAAGGGAAAATGAGAAAATGAAATTTTTGACATTATTCATGAGCTCATGACTGATATAAGGATATAGTTATATCATGGTTCGAGGTTTTGGTATGTGAAAATAGTAAACTTTTGACAGCACTCATGTTTTCACTAAGATTCAATGGGTATTCATTTTTTTCAAGATAATACATGATTAAGGCCTTCGAATGTTTGGAATGTGGCAAACAAGACATATCTCATGATATATGGGGATCAACGATGGTATTAACATGCTAGTTGTATGAACTCTTTGGTAATCGTTTTCACTATAATATGAGATTAGACATCATTATTTTGGATAAGCCTAAAGATTGGAATGGATTATGTTGGACATAAGTTAGTATTGTTTAAGGATAGAAGTATTTTCGATATTATTTATGGGATGTTATAGTAATGTAGTTTTGGAAAAAGGACAACCTGCAGGACGGGCGACAGTCCATCGCGTCGGACAAGGCTGTGGGAATCGAACCCACAACCGAAGTGCGACTGGCCTTTATCGCCTACCACTGGCCTACAAGAAGTCCCTATTTAGTAGAAACTAGTTTTATTATATTAATCACTATGATATATGAAGTATAAGTCCATTTTAGGAACCATATATGATTAATCTCACTATAGATGGACTTATGTATTTTTTGATAACTTTTCTTACCTTTTGTTTGAGACAGATGGAATGACCCATCATTCTATCACATGATCTGCTAACACATCATGAATGAAAAATTCAACTTCATTTCTTTAAGAGATGAAGTGTAATTTTTCCAAAGAACGGCCAACGGTGAGACTATACCAAAATCACGAAAGTATTTCTTCTAATTCCAATTTCATCAACTTTAGGGAAATGATCCTGAAAACCAAAAATGTTGTCCTAGTAATCATATATCCGATGAATCAGATGGTACCTTATATCATCACAAATCTATGGCTTTGTGATTGATGGATTTTTCATAGCCATGTTCTCTACCACTCTCCATCAAAACTTTATGTTTCGATTTTTCTTCCATATCCATATTTTCACCTATGTTCTCCTATGTAGAAACCCAGTGATGAGTTAATATGGGTAACCATTACATTTCATAATTTAGTTTTTAAAGCCACGTATTGGTATTCCTTTTTACGATGTGGGTTTATATTAAAGAATCTTTCGAGTAGTAAACCATTTATAACCCCGATGAAATTTGAGGGCGAAATTCATTTTAAGGGGGGTAGAATGTAACACCCCAAGATTTTATGAAAAGTATTATTTTTAATTAATGTCTTGTGTTGTACGATACACCAAAAGGAGTTTTCACAACACGCATCCCTGACTTGCCTTTCATTACACGCAATCGCGACCTTCCTCGATAGCGTGTGTAGTAGGCAATACCGAGTTTCACTAAACGAGATATTATTATAATATTATTATGAACTAGCCGTTATGAATAGTAATACCCACTTTTTGAAATTTTATAAATTTTATCTTCCAAAATGGACTTCATTTTTGGATTCGGAATATCGAAATTATCTTAGGGTGAAATTTTGGTACTTTTCGGATAACTTTCATTTTCTGATGAATAGTGAAAATTACTAAATTTTAATTAAAAACAACCTTTTTAATCGAAATAATTAATAGTGATAAATTATTAATTTGAGTGGTTTTAAAGTATATTTAGAATATATTTTGACAATTTAATACAATTTTGGTCATTGGATGTAATTTCACATTTAAACCAGACATAAACAAGTGTCAATCTTTTGATAGTTATTATCTCTTAAAAACACGCTATTTGTCTTGACAACGGAAATTAATTTTTTTAAATTAGTTAATGTAACTGATATGTTTTTAATTTGGTAAAATAAACATCATTTTTGAATTCATAATATCAAATATATCTTTGGCCTAATTTTTTGTATTTTTCTGGAAACTTTCATTTTTTTGATGAATAGTGAAACCACTAAGTGGTAGTTAAAAAACTGAATTTTTTCATAAAACATAATTTTACCGCTTCTGTGAGTGGATTTTCAAAAATCCAAGAGACGCGATTAATATCAAAGACTAAAATGTGGTTCAATGAGTTGAAAATAATTTTTGGTGAATAGTAACTTTTTACTTTTTTTTACCACGGTTAAAAGTAAATACGATAGTTAAGGGTAAAAATGATATTATTATTACCCTAACACATGTCCTAATTCTATTGGATAAGTGTAATTAGACCAAAAACTACCTTAGGAATAAAATATGACTATTTAGGCCCACTTGGATTAGATTAGGATATTTAATATTAATTTATTTAAAGAAGGGTTAAAATAGTTAAAATCAAAGTTTAATAAATAAAGAATTTTTAATATAGGGTTATACAGAAGATAAATTTGACAATAAATATTTATTAGAAATATAAAAATATTATCTACATAATGGTATTTTATTTTTAATTTTTAGACTTAAAATAATTTAATTTATTTATGATACAATGATGATGCAATAATAATCTTATTAATGAAATATTGTCATAATTGATGTTATAAATACCCAAATAAATGTAATTTGAGAATTTTTATGAATTAAAATAATTTTATATGTTAATATGACATGTTATTATTGATTTAATTAAATTTTTTCGAACTAATCATTCTGTTATGAGTTTCACAAAAATCAATTACCAAATAGTGTAAAAATTGACATAAAATAGTTTTTAAAATAAATACTATATTATTAATTGTTATTTTATTCCTAAAAATATAATATTAAGCCAAATGACTTATATATGGTTATATATTTTAATAATAAACAACTTGGGGTTCGTATGGCTTGATATAGTAATTTTCTTAACCTTATAGTGTAAGAACACAAAAAGACACGGTAAAAGTAAAATTATCTAACTTAATGTTAAATCTAAATGATAAGGTTAAAATAGTAAACTAAACTTTTCCAAATTCTATTGTATGAGAGGATTTATACCCCTCCCCACCTTAGCATCGAAATATATCAATTTGGAGTTATTAAAAACAGAATTTGACTTTATAATAAAATAATATTTTTAGTTATTCTAAAGGTGCCCCTCTCCTCCCTTATAAAAGGGCACCTCCTCCCTCTCTTCCTCACACCACTTTGAGCCTTCAAGCTCGTCCAAACCCTGCCAAATTTCCTTTTCCACTTCCCTAGAAACATTCTAGAGGTCATGGTTTTCTTCAAAGTCCAATTTTAGTACCCTAAGTGGAGGTCTCAAAGAGGCGCTTCAAAGAAGAGGTAATGTCTGTTACTGATTCTTTCAACATTATTTCTTCTTCCACCTCTTTTTTTTAGTTGTTTAATTATGAGGTAATAAATTTAGTATCACTAATATACTTAAATGTTATTATAAGTATGAAACAACCATATTTCACCATCTATACATCCTACGGAAAATGAAATCACCGCGCGTGCGTACGTACGGAATACCGTCTCCATGCCGTCGTGGAATCTAATTTCCACCACCACCTTACATGGATGGGTATAATGGTGAATTTAATGAATTTATATGGTTATTTTAAAGTGATATTGATTCTTTAATATTATACATACACTTTAATACAATTCCACGATCATGGGAATGATATCATCGCTCGTGCGTACCTACGGAATTCCGTCTCCACGACACGATGAGATTCACTCTCCATGATAACCATTCAAAAATGATTATAAAGTATATATAATAAGTAATCATGAAATATATGAAATAATAATGCTACTTGATTTATTTATATATATATTTATTTCATCTACTTAATTCCATTCAATTCAATAAGGAAACGAAAACAGCGTTCATGCATACGTACGGCCTACCGTCTCCATGAACAGTGTATTTCATTCCATTTATCGATCCATTATATATATATTCTGAATATATATTATATATAAATAATGTTTTACATTCTGTATGTAAGTAATCATGATCTAAGTAATCATATGAATAATTACAAGTTAAAACACGAACGACAAATGAAAGGATTTTACCCAAAACGATACTTTAACATGAATTTACAAAAGAACGGGTAATATAAAGTCATAAGTGAACCATATATGATATAATAAAAATTAATATGATTCATTAATAAGTAAATGTCATTATTTAAATCATTATACAGGATGTTTGGATACGTATGAAGCATATCGGACCTAAGGTAAGGGATAATTTTGCAAATCTGATTTTTATCCGAGATTGCTTATTCGTAAGTATTTACTAGGGTTATTTATATCATCAATGTCCATGTTTTAGAAAAGTGTTTTCATGTATGTTTAAAGTCCTTTTTACCCATTTTTGACTTTTACTACATGGTATGTAAGGAATCTTTCTTTTGTTTACGTTACAAGGTACTATTTGACTCTTCCGGTAAAAGTACGAAAAGAATGTTTTTTTAACTTAAACGGCATGAATGGAATTTTTACAGTTTTATAAATCCTTATTTTCATGAATATTCCTACAAAAAATTTCATGTCTATTTTCAAAAAAATCTCTTTCTTTTAAAATTGCATGATGTTTTGTGAAAAGAAATTGATTTTGAAGAAGAAAGGATATTTTCCACATGAATTCATTTCAAGTGTTTTATCAAAACAATTTTCCATCTAAGATTAAATTATTTCATATCTATGTGTTTCAAGTGTAATGTCTCTATGATTTAAATGGTTTCACATTTCTTGTTATGAAATGATATCCATTTCTTTTATAGGGATTATGTGATGATGGGATGATGTTTATGAAACCAATTTTATTCATTGGGTTATTATAAATGATGTATGTTTATTTTGTGGCACAAGTAAGAATGATTTCATTATGAGATGGGTGGGACCTATATCTCCCTCCAATTCATTGGGTAAAGATTTATATCTCATGAGATAGACATGGCTAGAAAGGCAAGTTAAACCGGTTCAATAATACAGGACTGGAACGAGGAGTGAACTCGATTCAGAAAGGGACTTTGTCCACTAAGATGATCTTGGCAACAATGCCTTGGCTACTATGGAAAATCATTACATGTGCTTAATGGTTTCCACAATTACATGTTTTATTCCCATGATATTTTATCATGCTTAATGTTTCTTTATGATCTATGACTTATGTACTTCCATATTTTATGTCATTGCTCAAGCTTTTGATGTTTAAACATTATGTTCATGTTTTTAAGTTTAATGTATATGATTTGTTTATTTTATCCATGCTTACCCTTACTGAGCATTTGAGTTCACCCTTTTTTATGTTTTATTTTCCCCCAGGATTAAAATAAAGGTTTTAGGTAAGGAAACAAAAAGTGGAAGATTTTATGGGAGATGTCGAAGATCTTTCACCATGATTAGAAGATTACGTTCCAAGTTTCCAAAGACACTAAACTATTACGGTCCTTGTGTGTCTGCTTTTGTTATGTACTAAATATTCCTCAAAAGTAATGTAATGTCCATGTATGTCAAGCTTCGGGTCTCTACATATTTGGTATGGGTATTCATATAATTGTTCTTAGATAATATTTAATTGTTCTTCCCTTCTATCTTCTATAATATTAATGTTTCCACTATTTTTTTAAATCCAAATAAAGATATTTTTCAAAAATATATTTCTATCTAAAACGAATCATTTACTCCTCTTGAGTTATTTCTTATTAACTCAAAAATGATGATTTTTATGCGAAATATGTTTTCCCTTATTCATATATGAATATAAATTATGTAAATGAAATCATGTGTTATGAAATAATTTTTAAACCCATTCTTTTCTATGGGTTATTTCATGATTATGATTGTTATATGTTTTAGGCGGTATGTATGATTATGTGAATATTATTATGTGATGTGTGTGATAAGAAATATATATCCTGATAATTCGTTGGGTAATGAGATTTATCTAAAAAGATAAATAGTATCATGTGTGAAAATGATGCTAGCTTTGTTCACAAAGACAATGTTTTGATAATGCATATATATTATGTGTGACCATGATACTATATGTGTTCAAAACTATGTTTGTTATTTGAAAACTATGACATTATGTCTAATTTTTATGAATTTACACATTACATTCATATTTCTTGTGTTTACCTCAAGATTATGATGATTATACTATTATTATGATATGATGAAAATGATGATGATTATGCTCACCAATGTTATATCGATTCATGTCCTTTATTTATCCAATTATTGATATTTTAGCACACCCCTTCTTTGATGTATATTATTCAATTAAAATATGTACAAAAGAGAACATGATATTTTATAAGGATATTGATGAAGGATTTAAATAAATATTTACATTTTATTGTGTATAATTGATATATGTGCCTAATTTTCCTAAGAAACCAAACCTTTGGATCGTATATTGTATCTGTATTATGTTTTTTACATTATAAATAATGTAATAGTCATGTATGTAAATCTAGGTTCTATATATTTATTATCTCATTATTTTAAAAGAACACAATGTTCAATATCATATAAAACACGAAACAAAATTCATAAATGAGCCAGGAAATATAATAATTTAATTATGATCATTAGAATAGACCAATATAATTAGAAAAATGAATATGAAAACCACATTATAAAATATATATTATGGTAATACTCAATAAAAACTTTATTTATCATATCATATGAAATAAACACTGAGTTTTTAATAAAGTCATTTTATTGTTCAAAAACACACTTTCTTTATAGAATATTTTATTATATTTTTAAAAAACTATATATTTAATTTTTTACACTTTCTAAAAACTTATTTGATAAAATTGAATTTATTTTTGAAATCAGATTATGAAAATTATCTTAGAGAGAAAATTTGGGATTTTTCTGAACTGTATATGTTATCAATGAATTGTGAAATGTACTTCTTTTTGGAAATATTATAATTTTTTCAATAATTTTAAATCTTAAATTTTATGATAAAATTGATTAAATGATAAATTAGTTAAATTATATTATTTATAATATAATTCAAATATTTTAAATGAATATTATACTTAAATTTTTTATATAATCTATTATTATACATAAAAAGGCATTTTTTGGGAAACAAATCTTCATCGTTTTGGGAGAAAAGTTCAATTAAATTATTCAACATAAATGAATTTAATTTGATATAATAGATTAAATATTTCAATAAAACATATAAAATGTTACATAAAGGGCCAAATTATATTTTTTTCAAAAAGAATAGTAATCACAGGAAAAATATGTTACAAAAGTTAATATTAAAAAAGGTTTTCCTAGGGTAAAATTAATGAGAAAAGGGTTAAAAACCTAATAACAATATTAAGTAATATTTTGTTGCAATATTTTGACCCTATATCATCGAATATTTTTATAAGGTCAAATTTTTATTCATTTTTCTTTAGTATTAAATAATCATATATTATTTTATTGAAAAATAGTTGTGTGTCATATACATCCATTATAATAAGAAAACTCATCTCCTATCCTATCCAAACATGAACAGACTTTTGTCTATAGAAATCATCACCCAAATTCCTTATTTATATCACTCTTCATGTGTTAGACTCATGTTTTATCATAACACCAACCATATATGTATTTATATGAAAACCCAAAAAGGTTCCCAAAGAAGATGTCTAGTTCTTAACCTTGAGTTTTAATTTTATTTCATCTTCTACAAACTAGAAATGTTGATCATCCAAGATAAAATAATAACCCATGAATATTCCATATAAAAATACATTTTTTCTTAGTGTAATACATTATATCCATCAATTCTTCCATAAAATGGGGAACAAAACCATAATTCTTGTCTAAGGAGGACAATGACCTCATGAACCAATGAAATTATTTTTCCATCACCACATCTCTAAATTAGTTATAATGATGGATTTAGTGTATATATATATATATATTCATGAAATATTTATCATTATTTAAATGTAATATATCTTATATTTTCATTCCTTTCCTTCAACTAATAAATCATAATGTCATTTATGCGTATACATGGACAAACACCACCATGAGGCGATGTAATTTATTTTGTATCACCACATCACATGAATGATATATTTAAGTTAATATAAATAATTAATATTTTGTTTTTTAAATAAATATAACTTTTAAATGTTTAAAAAAGACTCATCTCTTTTCCATTATGATCATAGAAAAAATTGAAACGTTACTCATGCGCAAGTGCATCTTAACATCTCATTGATTGTTACATAGTTCATTTTTATTAACCACATTCCATTGTTGGTTTTAAGTTTAATTAATTTTAAAACATTATATTTATTTTATTACTATTATTCTAGATATGAATTAACATGCTTTTACCATATTCATCTTACCAACCTCATTTTTAACATATAATCGTAATATCATAAATATGATAGTCATGAACATAATTAATTATTTTAATTAAAAAAATAGTTAATAATAAAATAAAAAGAGTTAAAATATTTAAAATTGTTCTTAAGAAAATAATAATTAATAAAATTTTATTATTTATGATGATAGATAACATATATGATGGGATAGACTTGACGTGAGGGATTTTATATCAATTTCCATTAATTTGAGTTATATTTGGTATTGTACCCATAATTAATTTTATGTCGTGAATAAACTATCTATTTTAGGTATTTAAAATAAATATATGTTGATTTAGTATGTTTATGATTCTATTCAAGTTACTATTTCCAGAGTAATATTTAAATGAAAAGCTTATCTTATAATTTTGTTTATTTAGTATATTTTTTATCAATTTCCATACATTTTAAAATTATATTAAAAAAGAATTTTTAATTAATAAATGATTTATTTAGGTAATTTTTAGCTATCCATTAATTTTAAATGTTTTGAATGTAATATTTATAAATTTTAACATGGAAGGGTTGTTTTAATGTTTTTGTAAACATGTAAAAAACAATTTTTTCTATTTAATGTATAAGTCGTTAACATTTTTTACCATGTCCAAAATTATTTTTCAACACATATATTATTATATAAAACATCTATGATTTTTAAAAGTAACCCCTTTATGAAATAAAATTTTCAATGTTTCATTTCTATTATTTATATGAATTTGTTTTTTTCTAATATCTAATTTTTTGATACCCATCTCTAATCTATAGATTAATTTTTTGTCATTAGAATTCCATTGAAACACTCACTTTCTTGATATCATTAGAAATTATATTTCTATAAAATATACATATTATTTTTCACGACTACGTTTATTTCTTAAACTAAATATCATTTATAAATAATGTTTTCGACTATGAATGTTAATTTATTAACTAGGGAAACATGATAATTCTGTATTCTTTACTCAATAAGGATATTTTATAATATGTAATATTGTTTATGAATTGAATTGTTCTTTCAATATATGCTCGATGAATTAGATGTGTACATACAGTTCATGTCAAGTTACAGAAATCCACCACATGCATCAATATGTGTCGAGATACAAATAAATAAGATCACATTAAATGGGTTTTTGTTGTATACCTACTCATCAAAAAACCTATATTGGAATATCGATTTGATGGTATAGATATCTTCAGATATCAAGTCATCATGTACAATAATAAAAATTTACATCATTGAGAGTATACTTACTATTATCCAAGAGATTATTGAACTGATATTATTCATGAATTCATTTTTATATCATTTTATTGATTAAAAGACATGTTTTTTAATTATTTACCATTTAATATTGATTATTACGTATATATCCATGATAGGTCTTTTTATGAAAATCTTATTGGGAATTAAATCTCAAAGTTTATTCATTTTTTACACTATATTTGAAGAGGGATATTATGATTAGTATCAATGATGAAAAATTGTGTTAATATTATGTATTTTTACTATTTGATATGAGAATCATGTTTGTATCTGGTTCATCAAGTCTACTAAACTGATCAATCCCCCTGGATTATATCACTTTTATCTATGGAAACGTAAAAAATTATACTTTGGTATTGAGTAACAAGGTCCTGGGTTGTTATAGATAGAATCAGATGAATTTTTGTATATTAAATGGGATGAATATATTCAAAAAAACATAGCTAATAAAAGGCCCCAGCCTTAAACCTTACTTAATCTTGAGTTATTACAAGATTACACATTGAGGATCTTTTCGGGTTTAGAGTTTTAGATAATTAGATCATAAAACTTGCATTACATTCCACGTAAAAACAAAGTGGTTACATAAAGATAGTATTCTTATTTCCCATCAATGGAAACATATTTAAAATAAAACATGGATTCTTTCTTGACACTTCCTTGACACTATCATCATATCATGTACCTTTCCCTTGACCTGTGAAAAACATTTAAAAAAAACTTTGGATGAGCATAAAAAGCTCAGTAAGAGATATAAAAATATGGAAAGGAAACATGGGTACATATGTACATCAGAATGAAATCATACTTTACCCATAAAACATAAGCACTTTAACATACCTCATCAAAACATGAATAAATCATAGAAATCATAAGACATAAAGGTAACTTGAGGCATTCATAACATTCTTACGTAGGGAGTAACCCTCTTGGTTACGTTTGGAATACCCATCACAGTGTATTCCCTAAATCTATTCAAATAAACCTTAACGTTACACTCCTTCGCATTACCCAATGCATTGGAGAGCTATATCGGGCTCACCCGCCCTTAGTTTATCACGGAACCACCCGTCTTCATAATAATGCCCAAGAACCTCAACATAATCGTATCACATAAAACATGCATAAAGGAAACATAACATTTCCACCTTTCAATAACAAGATATCAATACAACACGTTGATATAAAAACATTAGGAAAACCATTTTCAATACCCAAATGAAAGAAAATTAAAACATGGTATTTATTTTTCTTTTAAAAAGAAGGTATGGCTTGTAGAGGAAGCCGAAACTCAAATAATGGTCACGGAGACAGAGAAGTCGTTGTCGCCGCATACGTACGACAAAAACATTCCCTTTTTTCATTTAGTAAACGATTCGTATAAAAAATATTATCTTTTTAATAAACGTAAAAGTCAATGGGGTTTATACACTATATAAAAGAAGGTTGTGTATAAAACAAAATATGCCTCAATGAAAGGAGATTGAGATGAAGTCCCATACCTTGGGTCCGACTTGACTCGATCATTCTGTAATGTCATAAATAAGAAACTTGAGTTAATTTATAATTTCTTAAAAACCTTTTTCAAGTTCATTATTCCTTTTATATCACTTATTATCATGTCATGAACACTATGTAATTATTTAAGTTAATAACGGTCGTTTTAACGATCATTGGTACTTGAGTCAAAAATAAACCCTTTATAATTACATGTTGTTCATGTATCCATTATATCCAGAATGGTATTCATGATGTAGATATCATATATGTGATATATATCCAGTATATTCATGCATTTATTATATTACATAATCATTTAGAGGTAAGAAATGAAATGCACCATTCATGGAGAGGGTAAGCCGTACGTACGCATGAACGCTACTTTCATTTCTATATCGTATTTTATAGAATGGAATCATAATGATATAAAGGTATAATATAATTACAGTATAATATCATATATAATATCATAGTTCTATCCTTTATACGTCCCACATATGGTATTTAACGAATCAAATCACTTTGAGGGGGCGGTAGTCCGCACTTCCTTAAATGAAGATATCGCGTTTACCCATAATGGAAACCATAAAGTTATACCCAAATTGAAAAATACAGAAGCTTAAGGAAAACATAAACATATTATATATCATATATAAATATAGTGACATATTAATGTCCACCTTTCAAAGTGTTAAAATAATGTTGAACAATCATCGTTTCGGGAAGCATAAATTCGCCATCCAGAGAAACAGTATGTTCGTTAACCATTAGATGTAGGTATGAGTAAGTGTAGCTCGAATCATTATTATAACAAAATCCTAGTATATTGGGGATACTATAGTTGTAACAAAAGATAAGAATAAAAAGATTTTAGGGGGTTGGGGAAGCAAAATAAAACAAAAGGACTCAAAAGAAGTCATTACCTTAAAATCGGGTAACTCCCTTTGGTTTGAGCTCAAATTATTCCTTGGGAAGACTTATTCCCAATGTGAGGATTTAATGAGTAAGAGAGGGAAGTGGAGAGAAAAAATGGGCAGGGGTTGGCTGAGCCAAAGGCTTTTGAATAGTGTGTAAGGAGGTAGAGGTGGGGGCCTTTTATAAGAGGAGAGGAGGGGCACTCTTGGAAATTAAAGATAAGTTACTTTATTTTAAAATGTTTTTCGGATTCATAAGGTCCCATATTGATATAATTAAGGGATAAGGTGATAAGGGTTCGAAATCCACTCATCCAATTGGTTTTTTCCATGTGTAGGTCTTAGATTTTACATTATTTTTTCATTTTATTTAAATCGTTAAATAATGAGGACATCGCTGCATCATCATGATGTCATAAATAATTTAATTTATTTAATTTCTAAAAATTATAAAAAAATTCTATGATGTAGAAAATATTTTTATATTTATAATTAATATTTATAGTCAAAATCTGACTTGTATAACCCCATGTAAAAATTGGTTTAGTAAAATAACGCATGTTTGTGTCATTTTTACTTTAACATTAAATAAAAAGTTATTTATGTCATTTCCCAACCAAAGTGGCTCCATGGGATCCCCAAGTTGACCCATGGATTTTCTTGGTCGTCCATGACACATCCAATAAGGGTAGGACATGTGTCTAGGTCATTTTATTTTATTAAAACATTATTTTTACCTTAAACTACACTAATTACCTCTAATCGCGATTAAAAACTTAATAAGTTACTATTCACCAAAAAATTATTAAAATCTCATTGAACCAAATTTTAATTATTAATGACAACCATGTATGTCAGATTTTTTAAATTCAAAACACAATGATGGAAAAATTTCATTTAAACGAAAAATCAGTTTTTATAAGTACCACTTAGTGGTTTCACTATTCATCAAAAATTGATGTTTTTCAGAAAATTACCATAAATTCACCCTAAGCTATATTAGATACTTAGAATTAAAAAATGATGTCTATTTTACAAAATTAAAATCATATAAGTTACATTAATTAATTTAATAAATAATTACCGTTGTCATGACAAATAGCGTGTTTTTATGAAAAAATAAGTATCAAAAGATTGACACTAGTTTAAGTCCAATTTCAAAGTGAAATTGATTCCAACTACAACCATTGGATTAAATGGTAAAAATATATTCTAATTTAACTTTAAAACCAATTCAAAATACAATCTAATCATATAAATAAATTAGATTAAAAAGAAGTTCTGATGTAAAATGCAGTATTTTTCAATATTCATTAAAAAATGAACATTGTCAGAAAAATACCAAAAATTCACACAAAGTAAATTTTGATGTCCCAATCATAAAGAATAATTTTATTTTGACAAAAATAACTTATAAAATTTTCAAAAGATAGATTTAAAAATTGTTTGCCCTCAAAAAGCAGTAAAACAATCTTTTAAAAAATATTAGTGTATTCCATGCTTAAGATTGTATTTATTTTCATTTTAAGCCACTAAAACACTATATAATTAATTAATAGACATAGATAAAAATATCTATTATTCATTACTTACTGGGGATGTTACATCCTTCCCCCCTTTAGAAAATTTCATCCCCGCAATTTATTTACTTATTTAATAAATGGGGGTACTTATCCCTCATTGAATTTTCAGATTCCCATGTTGCATCTTCCATCATGTGGTTTTTCCAAAAAACCTTTACCCGATTAATCACCTAATTATGTAACACCTGCTCCCTGTGGTCAAGAATCTGGACCGGTTTTTCCTCAAAAGATAGGTTCTCTTCCAGCTGAAATACCTCTAGACTCAAAACATGAGATGGATCTAGAATATACTTTCTCAACATCGAAACGTGAAAAACATTGTGTACCTGAGATAAACTCGGAGGTAAAGCCTCCCAGTATGCAACTGATCCAACTCTATACAGAATTTCATATGGTCCAATGAACCTTGGACCCAGCTTTCCTTTCTTACAAAATCGCATCACACTTTTCCATGGTGAGACTTTGAGAAATACATGATCACCTACCTCAAAAGTTAGATCCTTCCTCCTATTGTCTGCATAAATCTTCTGCCTACTCTGAGCTGTTCTCATGTGCTTCTAAATCAACTGAACTTTTTCTGCCATCTCTTCTACCAATTCTGGTCCCATCAGCTTCCTTTCACCCACTTCATCCCAGAAAACTAGAGTTCGACACCGCTTCCCATATAATGCCTGAAATGGTGCCATCTGTATACTAGAATGAAAACTGTTATTATATGAAAATTAAACCAAAGAAAGATGTTGGTCCCAACTTCCCTGATAATCCATAGAACAAGCTCGTAGCATACCCTCCAAGGTCTGAATTGTTCGTTCTGACTGACCATATAATTGAGGATGAAATGTTGTATTAAAATTTAATTCAGTACCCAATGACTTCTGAAGGCCTTTCCAAAAGTTAGAAGTGAACCTGGGATCACGATCAGATACAATAGAGAGAGGAACTCCATGTAACCTGACTATCTCATTAAGATACAAACGGGAAAGTTTATCTAGGGAAAAAGTATCTCGTATAGCAAGGAAATGAGCAGATTTGGTAAAGCGATCAACAATAACCCAGATTGCATTATTACCACAAGATGTCTTCAGTAATCCCACAACAAAGTCCATGGATATATTCTCCCATTTCCAATCTAGCACTGGTAAAGGCTAAAGCATCCCTTTCAATAACTGACTCTATGCTTTAACCTATTGACAAGTCAAACACTTCACAGTAAAATCAGAAATATCTCTTTTCATTCCATCCCACTAGTAATAGTCCCGCAGATCTCTGTACATCTTAGTACTGCCACGATGAACTGAAAACGGAGAACTATGAGCTTCACATAACAACTCCCTCTTCATCTTTGAATCCCAAGGCACATACAATCTCTTCCCAAATCTCAAAACACAATCACTATTAATGTTGAATTCAGGAAACTTACATTTCTGAACCAGCTCTACCTTTTTCTGCAACTCACCGTCTTACTTCTGTGTTTGCTTGATTATATCTAATAGAGATGATCTCACTGATACCTGAAACAAAACAGAAGAACATCCTGCACCAACAACTTCTATTCCAAAGTTCATCAAATCCTTAACCAAAGGATCACGTTCCAAACGCAACATTGCTAATGAAGCATTACTTTTTCGAATCAAAGCATCAGCCACTTTATTTGCTTTTCCCAGATGGTAATGAATTGTACAATCATAATCCTTGATTAATTCGAGCCATCTCCTCTGTCTCATGTTTAACTCTTTCTGAGTGAATATATACTTTAAACTTTTGTGATCAGTATATATTTCACACTTTACTCCATACTAATGATGCCTCCAAATTTTTAAAGCAAAAAACAACAGTAGCTAATTCCAAATCATGTGTAGGGTAATTTACCTCATGAGTTTTCAATTGTCGTGAAGCATAAGCAATTACCTGATCATTTTGCATTTTTAAGTAACCAAGTCCTTTCAATGAAGAATTAGTGTAAATAACAAACTCACCATTCTTGGAAGATTGTGCCAAAACTGGAGCATTCACCAATCTTCTTTTCAATTCCTGAAAACAATCATCACATTCTTTTGTCCAGATAAACTTAACACCCTTCCGAGTAAGCTTAGTCATTGGACTAGATAACTGTGAAAAATTTCTAACAAACCTTCGGTAATAGCCTGCCAAACCAAGGAAGCTACGAATCTTAGTTACATTTGTGGGACTTGGCCAGTCTTCCACAACTTTTTTTTCAGGATCAACAGTTATCCCACCTTTAGAAACAATGTGACCAAGGAAAGAAATTTTTTGCAACCAAAACTCACACTTGCTTAATTTTCCATACAGTTTTTTTCTTTTAAGGTTTGCAAGATAACCCTTAAATGTCTTTCAAGCTCCTCTTTACTTTTAGAAAACACCAAAATAGAATCAATGAAAACAACCACAAACTTATCCAAGAACTCACGGAAAATTATATTCATTAAGTCCATGAATACAGCAGGTGCATTGGTTAGCCCAAAAGGCATTAATACAAATTCATAATGGCCATATCTTATACGAAACGTAGTCTTCGGAACATCTGCTTCCTTTACCTTCAACTTATGGTACCCCCATCTCAAGTCAATCTTTGAAAAAAAACTGATCTCCCTAGATCTGATCAAACAAATCATCGATATGAGGCAAAGGATATTTGTTCTTAACAGTGATGTTATTCAAGGCTCTATAATCAATGCAAAGTCTCATTGAACCATCTTTCTTTTTAACAAATAAAACAGGAGCCCCCCATGGTGATGTGCTAGGTCAAATGAAACCTTTCTCTAATAAATCTTTCAATTGCTCCTTCAACTCTAAAAGATCAATTTGATCCATTCAATAAGGGGGTTTTGAAATTAGCTTAGCATCAGGAACTAAGTCAACAGTAAACTCAACTTCCCGGTCTGGTATTATTCCAGGCAACTCATCAGGAAAAACATCAGGATACTCATTTACCACTGGAACATCGTTAATCTGAACAGTTCCTTTATTTTCAACGATGTGTGCAAGGTAACATTCATTTCCATCTTTTACAAGTTTCTTGGCCTCTTGATAAGTTATCAACAGTAAGGGTTCATTCTTGTACACAAACTGAAAGTCTTTCTGAAAAGAAACTTCTTTAGCTCTACAGTCAATCTTAGCATGGTAAATAGAGAGCCAATCCATACCCAGGATAACATCAAACTCTAATAAGGGTAGAACAATAAGGTTTGCAAGTAGGTTCTTTCCACAGATAAGGATAGGAAGATTCTTATAAATTCTTTTTGCCTCAACATTTCCCCCATGTGTTTTTACTAAAAGTTCTGGAGTCATTTCTTGAGATGGTATTCCCATTTTACTAGAAAAGGTTTTAGAGATGAAAGAATGTGTAGACCCCGAATCAAACAACACACTGGCATAATCTGAAAAAACAAACAAAGTACCTGATACAACTTCATTTGATGGCCCGACATCTGCTGAAGTAGTTGCAAAGGATTTTACCACCCCTTTCTGCTTGTAGTCTAACTATTTCCCATCACTCAAGCTCTTTGTCGGACACTTATTTGCATAGTGACCCATCTCATTGCACTTGAAACATTTCACTAACTATAAATCAAATTTGGTCTTACCTTCACCTTGATCCTTTTCAGTGCAATCACGAGCCTTATGTCCCATCTTACCACATCGGTAGAACTTTCCAGAATTCATAAGACATTCCCCAGCATGCCTTTTTCCACATTTATCACAAACTGGAAACTTAGTTTTCTTACCATCAGACTTTTTTGAAGAATTCTTACCTTTCTCCTGCCACCTCGGTCTCTTCTTCTGTTTGTTGTTATAGAAAACTTGATCATCGGCAAACTCCATTTCCACCTTCTCAGCACATCTAACAAGCTTTTTCATAACATTTAAACTCATGAGAATCTAATGCCCTTCGATATATTGGCTTTAATCCTAAGTAAAAACGATTGATCTTACTATCAAGGTCTCGGATAAAATTTGGAGCATACCTTGCCAATCGAGTGGACCATTCTTCATAGGCAGCCACTGAGTCTTCCTCTTGCCTCAATTCCAAGAATTTCTTTTCCATCCTAAGTCGAACAACCTTAGTAAAATACTTCTGAAGAAACATACCTTTGAATTCGTCCCAGTCGAGATCATCAATCTCATCAGCGTCCCTGATATTTTTAACCATCGACCACCACTGATCTGCTTCACCCTCCAAACGGTAAATAGCAAGACTAACCTTTTGATTGTATGAACACCCCATGACATCAAAAATCTTCTCCAGTGCTTTAATCCACCCTTCAGCTAACACATGGTCCGATGATCCTCTGAATGATGGGGGATGTTGCCTCATGAAATGTTCCACCACTGACATGTTCCTCTACGGTTGATCTGGCTGATCTCATGCATGGATACCACCACCATTTATCGCTTGAGTCAACTGCGCCATTACTACAACAAACTGTTCGGTTCCAATTCCGACCATCTCAGGATGTTGATTCAGAAGGTTATTTCTTTCGGTATGCCTTCCTAGCACTGCTTCCCTATTTCCTCTACAGAAAACCATTCTGAACAAACATGTCTTAGATGAAGCAACATGGTAATCTTCAAATTCTATATCATTTCAAAAAAAATATTTTTGGATAATCATTTAACAGAATTCTAAATCCTAAAGTTACCTAAACCGGCCTCCGATACCAATTATAAGGCCCTATCCTTGAACCTTACTTAATATTGATTTATTACAAGATCACACATTGATGATCTTTTCGGGTTTAGAGTTTTAGAGAATTAGATCATAAAACCTGCATTACATTCCACGTAAAAACAAAGTGGTTAAATAAAGATAGTATTCTTCTTTCCCATCAATGGAAACATATTTAAAATAAAACATGGATTCTTTCTTGACACTTCCTTGACACTATCATCATATCATTTACCTTTCCCTTGACCTATGAAAAACATTTTAAGAAAAACATGGTATGAGCATAAAAATCTCAGTAAGGGATATAATAATATGGAAAGGAAACATGGGTACATATATACATAAGAATGAAATCATACTTTACCCATAAAACATAAGTACTTTAACATAACTCATCAAAACATGAATAAATCATAGAAATCATAAGACATAAAGGTAACTTGAGGCATTCATAACATTCTTACATAGCGAGTAACCCTCTCGGTTACGTTTAGAATACCCATCACAGCATATTCCCTAAATCTCTTCGGAGAAACCTTAACGTTACACTCCTTGACGTTACCCAATGCATTGGATAGCTATATCGGGCTCACCCGCCCTTAGTTTATCATGGAACCACTCGTCTTCATAATAATTCCAAAGAACCTTAACATACTCGTATCACATAAAACATGCATAACAGAAACATAACATTTCCACCTTTCAATCACAAGATATCAATACAACACATTGATATAAAAAACATTATGAAAACAATTTTCAATAACAAAATAAAATAAAAGTAAAACATGGTATTTATTTTTCTTTTAAAAAGAAGGTATGGCTTGTAGAGGAAGCTGGAACTCAAATAATGGTCACGGCGGTAGAGAAGTCGTTGTCGCCGCATACGTACGACAAAAACATTCCCTTTTGTCATTTAGTAAACGCTTCTTATAAAAAAGATTCTCTTTTCAATAAACATAAAAGTCAATGGGGTTTATACACTGTATAAAAGAAGGTTGTGTATAAAAAAAATATGCCTCAATGAAAGGAGATTGAGACGAAGTCCCATACCTCAGGTCCGACTTGACTCGATCGTTCTTTAATGTCCTAAATAATAAAAATGAGTTAATTTATACTTGCTTAAGAACCTTTTTCAAGTTCATTATTCCTTTATATCACTTATTACCATTTCATGAACACTATGTAATTATTTAAGATAATAACGGTCGTTTTAATAATCATTGGTACTTGAGTCAAAAATAAACCCTTTATAATTACATGTTGTTCATGTATCCATTATATCCAGAATGGTATTCATGATTTATTTATCATATATGTCATATATATCTAGTACATTCATGCATTTATAATATTACATAATTATGTAGAGGTAAGAAATGAAATGCACCGTTCATGGAGACTGTAAGCCGTACGTACGCATGAACGCTACTTTCATTTCTATTTCATATTTTATAGAATGGAATCATAATGATATAAAGGTATATTATAATTCCAGTATAATATCATATATAATATCATAGTCCCATCCTTTATATGTCCCACATATGGTTTTTAACGAATCAAATCACTTTGAGGGGGCGGTAGTCCGCACTTCCTAAATGAAGATATCACGTTTACCTATAACGGAAACCATAAAGGTATACCCAAAATGAAAAATACAGAAGATTAAGGAAAACAAAAACATATTATATATCATATATAAATATATTGACATCTTAATGTCCACCTTTGAAGGTTTTAAAAGAATGTTGAACAATCATCATTTCGGGAGGCATAAATTCGCCATCCACGGAAACAGTATGTTCGTTACCCATTAGATGTAGGTGTGTGTAATTGTAGCTCGAATCCTTATTATAACAACATCCTAGTATATTTGGGATACTGGAGTTGTTACAAAATAAAATAATAAAAAGAGTTTAGGGGGTTGGAGAAGCAAAATAAAACAAAAGGACTCAAAAGAATACATTACCTTAAAATCGTGTAACTCCCTTTGGTTTGAGCTCAAAGGCTTCCTTGGGAAGACTTCTTCCCAAAGTGAGGCTTTAAGGAGTAATATAGGGAAGTGGACAGAAAAAATGGGAAGGGGTTGGCCGAGCCAAAGGCTTTGGGAGTGTGGGTAAGGAGGTAGAGGTGGGGGCCTTTTATAAGAGAAGAGGAGGGGCACTCTTGGAATGTAAAGGTAAGTTGCTTTATTTTAAAATGAGTTTCAGATTCAAAAGGTCCCACATTGATATAATTCGAGTACAAGGTGATAAGGGTTCTAAATACAATCATCTAATTGTTTTTTTCCATGTGTAGGTCTTAGAATTTAAATTATCATTCCATTTTATTTAAATCGTTAAATAATGAGGTCCTCGCTGCATCATCATGATGTCATAAATAATTTAATTTATTTTATGTATAAAAATTATAAAAAACTACTATGATGTAGGAAATCGTTTTAGCTTTATAATGAATATTTATAGTCAAATATATGACTTGTATAACCTCATGTAAAAATTGTTTTAGTAAAATAACTCATGTTTGTGTCATTTTTACTTTAACATTAAATAAAAAGTTATTTATGTCATTTCCCAAAAAAAGTGGCTCCATGGGGTCCCCAAGTTGACCCATGGATTTTATTGGTCGGCCATGACACATCCAATAAGGGTATGACATGTTTCTAGGTCATTTCATTTTATTAAAACATTATTCTTACCTTAAACTACACTAATTACCTCTAATCACGATTAAAAACTTAATAAGTTACTATTTCCCAAAAAATTATTATAATCTCATTGAACCAAATTGTACTTATTAATGAAAACCATTTATGTCATATTTTTGAAATTAAAGACCCAAAGATGGAAAAATTTTCATTTAAACGAAAAATCTGTTTTTATAAGTACCACTTAGTGGTTTCACTATACATCAAAAATTGAAATTTTTCAGAAAATTACCAAAAATTCACCCTAAGCTATATTTGATACTCCGAATTCAAAAATGATGTCTATTTTAAAAAATTAAAATCATATAAGTTACATTAATTAATTTAATAAATAATTCCTATTGTCATGACAAATAGCGTGTTTTTATGAAACAATAAGTATCAAAAGATTGACACTAGTTTAAGTCCAATTTGAAAGTGAAATTGATTCCAATGACCACCATTGGATTAAATGGTAAAAATATATTATAATTTAACTTTAAAACCATTCAAAATATAATCTAATCATATAAATAAATTAGATTAAAAATCAGTTTTGATGTAAAATGCATTATTTTCACTATTCATTAAAAATGAACATTGCCAGAAAAATACCAAAAATTCACAGAAAGTAAATGTTGATGTCCCAATCATAAAGAATAAGTTTATTTTGACAAACATAGCTTATAAAATTGTCAAAAGATAGATTTAAAATTGTTTTTCCATCAAAAGGCAGTAAAATAATCTTTTAAAAAATATTAGTGTATTCCATGCTTAAGATTGTATTTATTTTCATTTTAAGCCTCTAAAACACTATATAATTAATTAATAGAAATAGATAAAAATATATATTATTAATTACTTACTTGGGATGTTACATCTAATATGAGTATAATTTTAATACCATGTAGTAATTGATAAAATTTAACATTTTAGGGATTTTGATTATATTGAACAATATTCAGTATGATTATATTCTGAAATAGTGTGTGGTATTATTTAATGATGGAACCTAATGGAAGAAACAAAATCAACACCCACAGAAAATGTAGCAATTTACCAATTTAGATAGAAAAAATAATTTTTATTGTAACTGAGCAGATTATGTTCGTACTAGGAAATATTTTATAGGTAATGATTTATAATCTTGAAAAATGGAGAAATTTATTGTTCCATATCATGACTACCCAATGTTATAACACTTAATAAATCATAATCATCTATCATTTAATGGTATTAATATTATATTGGTGCATGGGTAATGGAATAAGAATCTTGAAAAGATATTCTAATCATCACATTTTGATAAAAGTGAAAATATTATTATTGTAATGTATTGTTTTAAAGGATACTTAGATAAACATTGGTCATTGATCCAAAACACTAATGAAGAAGACTAAAAAATCATGGAATTTATTAATTTTAAAGTAATTTTCATTGTGAAATACGACCCTCTAGAACAACAAGAAAAAAATTAAGAGTAAGTTCCTCATTTTAAAATTAGAAGTATGAAAAATGTGCGGTAGTGTATGAGATAAATTTAAATTATTATAGAAGCATGTTTTAGACAATATACATAATAGAAATAAAATTTTCCTTTTTATTGATGGGCCTAATCCAGGTCTCTAAAAGGGATATATTCTAAAAAATACATAATCTGATGATTTAGTTTTGAGTTTCATTAACACGTTGAAGAAATTTTCATGATCTTATATATTAATAAGAAATTAGGAAAACATGTGGTTATTTAAACACCAAGAAAATGGAAATATTTCAAATAATAATATATAATGAAGAAATTTCTCTCATGTGAATATTGGGGAAAGAAACATCCTTGAAAATGATTAAGTGGAATGAGAGTTTGATATATGTATAGAGATAAGGGTAATCATGATAATGAATTTTAGGTGAAAAAGAGGCCACTATAAATCGATACATCAACAATGAATAAATGGAGAATTATTGAGAACAATCTCCCATGAAACAAGAGATATATCATATATGAGAACAAAGGGATAAGGCCAATCTTATATGATCATTATATGTTAGTTTAATGTTAATAAACATATAGTGAACTTTATATTAATCATAGCCTCAAATTTACCTAATGATTTGTTTTACTTTGTATCCTCACACACATAATTATTTTCCCCGTTTCCCATAAAAATTTTAAATTTCCATAATACCACAAGATGTGCGTTATCATAAAAAATCATAGAGGATATATAAACTTGATAAGAAAATTTCAATCAGTTATCATTATGTCACCTAAATATAGATTATCTATTGAATTAATTATTATATCTTTGGTTTATTTTTATATAATCATTGTTATGGATTAGATTTCAATGAATAATTAAAAAAAATTATTTCCATGGGAATGAAATTAATATTTTTAATTAGGATGTATAACTTTGTATCTTTATAGGGGTGAATTTATTAGCTATGTCATGTAAATATCCACTCCCATTATCTCTTATAAATGTGATTCTGGGGGAATATGAGAAGATGCAATATGCATATGGAAATTTTAATCATCTAATTGAGGATGTGCCTATTGTAAATTTATACACTTCTATTTTATTTATGAATTGACTAGATATCCACCAGATCATGATTTTTATTTTTTAATTAATTTAATCCTCGATGAAAGTCCAATATAAAAAATTCCATATAGTATTGATATTATTGCATTACTATAGTTGAATAAATAATTATAGGAGTTGGGAGAAAAAGGATTTATACTACCTCATGTTTCTCTTTTAGGGCCCCTTTTATTTTTGTTAATAATAAATATTGATATATGAGTATGTAAATTTATTATTGGGAAATAAACTCAATTTTAATAATGAAAAAACATCATGCACATCTCGTCGATTACTTATTGGATCATCATCATTGAAATCAATATTTCTCAAGCCTTTCAAATCATCTGCATTTCATCAAATGTGAGATAAGAAAGAATATATTTTAAATATAATATTTCAAACATGGTATTAACATTAGGAGGATATAGTAATTAAATTGATATTAACTAATGGGTCTTTTTTATGGGTTTGATTAATTGAGTATTAAATAAATATCTTGATAATTTTTGTTGTATTTGTTAATGACATATTGATAAATTCAAAAATCTATGAGGTTGATATGAATCAAATTTGGATAAATCATGATGTTATTTGAAAAAAAAATAGTTATATCTAAAAATTAGAAAGTGTGAGTTCTAACTTCAATATATTTCATTTAATGGACATATTATCTCAGTGGATGGATTCTCATATGATCTAGTAGACATTAAGGCATTTAAAAAATGGAATAAACCAACAAAACACTAGGATAAATAGTTTCATTGGTTTGGATGGTCAATATATTTTATTTTTTAAAAAAATTTATCAATTTGATAACCCATTAATTTGGATTTCTCATAATAGAGTTATGATTATATGGAAAAACTAATTTGAAGAATTTTTTGAGGAATTGATATAGATTTGGGTAAATTAAATGATTTTGAAACTACCCTCCGGATATGATAGATATGGGATAAATATTTATGTATCAATGAAGGGAAATTGTTTTGTTCTTATGTGGAATTATAACATAATAACTTATTCATCGATGTAGTGAAAGTACAATGATTATATTTATCAATATCATTATATTGAGTTTGCAGCCATAATATTTTCGTTGAATATTTTGATACATTATCTCTATTTTAAAAGGTGTGAGATATAAAAAAAATCAAAAGATTCATAAGTACATATTTATATAGAATTAGATAAACATGAGGCTAATGAAATGTCCTAATCAACTAAAGGATTTTTATTTATCAATACACTATCACCTTGGGAAGGAAAATAATATAGGGAATGAATTGACTAGGAAATATCAAGGGCCTATGGACAAAATAAAGTTTGAAATAGATCTAATGTTCATTTATTTTGTAAAAGTAGATCTAGGAATTAATATTGAATTTGGAACAAAAATATATTTTTAATTTATTTCTAAAATATCATTACTACATAAGATTAATGCTTCACAACCAGATGATGATAATTTCAAAATGAAAATTAAATATGTGAATAATGTGAAATATGGAGGCGTCGTATAAGAGGATGACATTCACAAATATAGAAAGATGTTATCTGTTCCGTCAATATCAAATCTAAAATTTTAATGATTAGATGATTCTCATACCTTAAATTTCATTAGACTCCCTATTAACACTAAGATGTATATAAGGAATTTGCGGAACAAAATTAGTGAGATAAAATGAACTGGGAAATTTTTGATTATTTATCAGGAAGATTGGTTTTTAAATAGGATAAGACTAAAGGAAAAAATCCTAGAGTGTTCATGCACCCTCATCCTATTCTTATATAGAAATGTGATGACGTGAAAATGGACATTGAAAATAGATTACCAAAGAGTTGTAGAAAAAATTATGTGATTTGGGTTATTATTGATCAATTTACCAAATTTATAAATTTCCTCATATAAGAGAGTATTTACATATTCAGTGACTTTCATGTCTATATATTAATGACTTCGTATGATTTCTTGATGAATCGCTTTCAATTATGTCTGATTATGATCAACAATTTTCCTAAAAATTACAGAAATGTTTTTATAAGGATCTAAATAACGAGATTAATTTGAGCACCTCATTTCATCATCAAACTATTAATATTTTGAGAGGACAATTCAAACACTAGAAGACTTGTGAGTTCATTCTCACTTGACATTCATGTTATTTGGGATCAATATTTTACTGTGATAGAATTTTCCTTTAACAATATATTCTATTAATTTCACAAAATGAATCATATAAAGAAGTATGTGGAAGGATAATTAATACACCAAAATGATGGTAAGAATATAATTATGGGAAGAAGGTGAGTCCCAGTCTTGTTTAGAATTGACTGATAACGGGAAAGTATATTTAGAATCATTTAATAGTAGCTCAGTTCATGAAAAGAGTTACGCTGAAAACTGAAGAAATGATTTTCAATTTCATGAGTGATATCGTATTTTCTTAAAATTATATTTATTTAATAGTGTTATGAGGTAATATAGGATAATAAAAATGAACCATAGGTTCATTTTATCCTTTGAAATACTTGAATAAATTGGAGTTGTGTCATACTAGTTGGAAATTCTACTAAGAATCTCAAATATACAAGATGTGTTTCATATCCCATTTTTAAGTAGGTATTTACCACAACAAAACCATCAGATAAAATATTAATAAATACACATTTAACATGATGTGTCATACCCTGATTATACTATCCATATTCATGACACTACAATGTGAGTGTTTATAAATCGAATGACTTAGCCGTTAAAGGTACTTTGGATAAATCGGAAAATAAGATAAGAATCATGAGATGCTATGGATGTTTTGAAGAAGAAAACCTCATTTTTTAAAAGGTTACACAAATGAATTTTTTTGGTAAAATTTATATATTATAGAAAAGTGTAATATCTAGATATTTTAATAGAATATAATGTTTCCTAACATCTAAATCATCCTACAAAATTAAATAAATGAACCACAAACAATTTCTACTTAAATATTACCATTATGATCTACCAATTGAATTAGAGTGTATTAATTTGAATAACAATATTAAGGAATACATATGATGGTCATTATCAATGAAAATTTACTGATTAATTCATTGAAAATAAACAATAATTTTTTAGTAATTTCATTTTATTTAAAATATTGTTTTCTCTAAATATAATTTTAATTTCATTTTATGATAAAATAATAGAATAATTGTTTAACACATAAAACAATATTTGAAAAATTAAAATTAATTTTTGAAATTATCATATAGAAATTATCTTAGGGTTATTTTTTGTGATTATAATGAAAGGTATGATGTTTCAAGGAGTAGTAAAAATACTTTTATTTACCGAAAACATTATTTTTGTTTCAAGATTTTTCCATGTTCAGTTTTTTTTAATTTTTTTAAAAGAAATAATGGTTTCATTATATTATTCATAATACAATGATTATCTTTTTAATGCATTGTATAATTATATTTAGTACAAAAAATGTATACAAAAAAATAATTTGTCTGAATAACCATTTTTATGATAGGTTTGATGTTCAATTTCAAGTTAAATTCAACCATCTTTTTGAATTGAATATAATAAAATAGATTAAATTTCTTTATTCATAATAATTAATATTATTTACTAATTTCAACATAAATTTTGTTCATAATGAATAGTAAAATGGTAAAAAAATTAGTATGGTTATGGTTAAATAGGTTTACTTGGGGAAAATTTTCATAGATAAGGGATAATTTGACTTGAAGTCTTATAAAATTTATATTTTTTGAAATATATAAACCCTATCACATATAATAAATAGTAAATATGCAATTTGGATCCATTTTTACTGAGTAAGATGTTGATATAAATTACTCTATTAAAAATTCCATATATTCCATATTGTACACTTATAAAAGGACACCACCACTCCTATAATCATTAGACATAAAGATCCTTCTATTTATATAAATATATAATCCATTAATTAATCAGAAAAATAATCTATAAAATCATTATGTGTAAACTGAAAGAGTTTGTAAGATGAATATTTATAGTTCTTAATTACATGTTTTCATTTTATTTATTCATCTGCATACTTTAAATATTATTAAACCATGATAACATAATTACACCAGTATCATCACAATTATAATATTTTTAATGATAATTTAATACCTGATATCAATCTCTTCTTCTATCAATTGGGAAAAGAAACCATCATCTGTGTGTAAGGAAGGCTACCGCCTCACAAACTGTTGTAATTTTTTTCTATCAC
Source organism: Viscum album (assembly GCA_963277665.1). Taxonomy (NCBI): domain Eukaryota; kingdom Viridiplantae; phylum Streptophyta; class Magnoliopsida; order Santalales; family Viscaceae; genus Viscum; species Viscum album. The sequence goes on from OY728166.1 coordinate 824,474,110, forward strand.
CCCCAGTCAAAGTGGGATATAATGATGGATTTAATATATATATATATATATGATATTAATGAATTATATATCATTATAGAAAATTAGTATATGAAATAATTTCTTACATTTCTATCCATTAAATAATAAAAATGTTTTTTGTGGTATGTGTTGACTACCACCTCCACAGAGTGATGTAATTTGTTTTCCATCACAAAATAACATTGAAGATATATATAAATTTATTTTAATAAATAAAATTTTATTTAATATATAATTATCATTCATGATATATAACATAATACTTTCCTTCTCTCTATTATGTTATTTGAAAAATTGAAATGTGACACATGTGTATGTATGACTTATCGTCTCTATGTTTGTATTGTAGGTCATTTTTCATAACCATATTTCATAGTTTTGTTGAAGTATAATTTATGTATAAAATTTTTAATTATTTAATGATTTTTATTCTAGAAATTACGGAATAATGAAATGTTTTAGCATAACCAATCCTACTAAATTCATTTTAGACATATGAACTGAATATCATCAAATCATCTAATAAGAACATAATATATTAATTATATAAATATGACATGGTAATAAATAAAATATCATAAATAAAAAATTTAAATTTTTTATTAATAACATAAATAATTAAGATATGTTTACTATTCATGAATATAGAGAACACCTGTGATGATTCAAAACTATGGTATAGGATTTCATCTTAATTTTTACACCATTGGGACATATTTGGTATTATGTACCTATTTAAATTTATTTGGTGTATATATATATCCCCTTTAAGATATTTAAAAAGAATATATTTTGATCCATGATAAATAATAATTTAATTCAAGATGAATGTTTAAAATAAATTATGATCTTATTTCTAATTTTGATCAATTATATTTTTCTCCATTTCGATATTTTTCAAAAAAAACTCACAAATATCCATTTTATTACTCAAATAATTTATTAATAACATTTTATGTTATAATTTATTTTTTATTTATGTTTAAATGAATATTTCTAATGATTCCCTAAAATGTTCATTATCCGGACTTATTGTAAAAAAAATTCAAAAGTAATGTTTTCTTTTTAAAATTTACTTATTTAAAACAATTTCATATATCCAATAATATTTCAAAAACATCATCATATTATATAAAATTTAAATTATTTTGAAAAGGGAATATTTGTGAATATTTATTTAAAAATTTTCATATCCATTTTATAAATGATTTTTTACACTAAAATATACATTATTGATGGTCATATCTAATCTCTTGATTAACTTTTTGAAATTAACATTCCCATAGAGTATTCAATTTCATTTGATAATTATAATTTACATTTATGTTAAATATTCATATTCTTTATTAGGGATATGATTAGTTCTTAGACCAAATTTCATATGTATATATTGTGTTTTATTGTGGATGTTATTAGATATACTGGAAAGAAACTGATATATCCATATTATTTACTCAATAATGATATTTAATGATTAAAAATGTTTCTTATCAATTGAATTGTTCATTAAATTTATTTATTAATGAATTGGAATTGTAGTGATTTTTGGGAATAGTTTTAGATAACCCCTTTATACATTTATATGAATTATCAAAATAATCAATAATCTAACCTTAAATGGTTTCATGTGTATACCTACCCATTTGTTAAATTTTCATGGAACAAGGTTTTGATAGTATATATATCATGATGTATAAAATCGGGATGTCCAATATTATGAATTTAATAAATTTAGAGTTCAATTATTATTATCCATGAGGTTACTAATTTGATATTATCCAAGGATGCATTTTTTATCTGGTTTTAATTAAATAATATGTGTTTTCAGTTATCTAACTCTATGTATTGGTGATTACTTACTAAATTAGGATAGCTTTTGTTGAATGAAACTATTAATGGTAATCTAATCTGACCATTAATTTAATTTATTTTCCCTATGATTGGAAGAAGGATATTATAAATGAGATCAATGATTTAAGAACGTTTTTGTAATGACATACTTATTCTCATTGTCTTGAGAATATAGTGAATCATTACATGGCCTTAGTAAACATCCTCATGGAACCAAAGGTTGGAAATAAATTCCAAAGGGTTTCAAATGAAGGTTGGGGATGATTTACCCTTTAAGAAATAAAACCATTAACACATCAACCATATCCAAAAAACATATTATATGATGCATGAATAAATGAATGACGACCCAACCACATTATTTATATCAAAAAACAAAAAATTGTACTACAAATGAAGAAAATAAACTATCAATTTTAAACAATGTAATATAATTAAAAGAAACCCCAAGACAACCACACAACTCTATGATCAACAATATCCATGCTCCAAAATCAGCAAACTGCACAAGTATCATTAGGTGGTGCTAAATACAAGTGATACATTAACTTTTCTTATGTCCTTGAAGACAAAATTTTCCAAATCAATAATGTGACAATGAAGGGGTGAGTATAAACCACAGTAGGCATCCCGCAATGGCTTACCTACTCATACCACTAATGTAGAAATGTTGATGACATTTATATTAAACCATTTATATAAATAAATCCTGCAAAATAGTTTATAAATATATATAAAAAAGTTCAAAAACCCATTATAACTAGGAGTAAAAAAGTGATATTTTTAATTATTATTTCATAAATTAATATTTCTATAAAAACTACAAAACAAGGCATTAAAACCATTTCGAAATATCATTTTTTCATAAATATTCTATTCCACCTTTTCAAACATTTAACCATGCATGCTGTGTTTTGACAATTCCATACTCATGAATGGTCTCCTGTCCAATTACCTTGTATCCCACTAACACACAACCCAATTCTAATGTCACAAAACCTGTACCATAATGGTACAATCGCTTATTATGGGTCATGTTTAACATGAACCCACACAACCCATATATTCCAAAACAATTCCAATAATCCAATTTAAATCATTTTAATAAAATAATTCTCTTATTGAAAACATTTAACAGAAAAATTACAATCAACTATTTCATTTTTTTAAAACCATTACTTTTATTGAAATTTTTTTAATAAAATCCAATGAAGAAAATTCCAAAAAAGATACCCTTTTTAAATATTCATTTTAAAATCACGAATCAATCAACTTTATTGCAGGACACCAATTTTCCGAATTTGAACTATTTACCAAACATTCACTAAAGTGAGTTTCCAAGAATTTCTAAACATCGAAATAAATATCGATTCAAAACTAGATATTAAATTTTAAATCTTTCACAATTATTCTACTAATAGGATTCAAGATTGATTCCACATACCATGAAGGTTTTGGTGAAAAACGAAAACGGATGAAAAAAACTCCTTAAACCAGGTAATAATTCAACGAAACCGCCTTATATCTCTTATAATATAAACAATGAGACAAAGTATCAACATATATTTCATTTAAAATCTTTTATCTACCCATAAATGGTGTATATATGAGAAAAAAAGAGAAGAGAAGAAGTAGATCTATGAAAACGTGACAAGAATAAGGAATAATGATGACATACCTCATGAATCAGGATTATAAATGCCAAGAAAGGGATCTAGATTGATTCCAATTTTCATGGGAGAGGTTCCCCAGAAATAAATAGAGTCTAATCTATAATTATAGTTTTAAAGGAGGAAAAAATAGTAAAAGAGTCAAAACTTGTAAGATCTACTTTTGTAGGATCTCACTTAAACATTATGCATGGTTTAGTTGTAGGGTTAAACAAATAGTGTTCTACCTGTGTGCTAGATACTATTAGGGATAACCCTTTCGCGGCCTCCCCACATTATATTCTTAACCATTCAACCAACTTTCTGATGACACTATCCAACATCAGCAAATTTTCATAGTTGTCATAGTATTCGGCACGGTTTAGACGAACCTTTCGCATCCCGTGCACCTTCCCTTTATCCCCAAAACTCTTTTATCATTATCTGAACCATAAAAAATTCATAATTAACATTATATTAATAAAAAGAATAAATAATTGGTTAATTAAAAAAAATTTGGTACTACAGTATCCCCACCATTGTTACTTCCATTTCTGGAAAGTAGTAAACCATCTTTGTACAGAAAGAGTTCTGGCCACTGCTCTTTCATTTCCTCCTCACATTTCCATGTTTCTTCCTGAATCTGACCATGCCCCCATAAAAAGCATATCAGAATGAAAATTATTCCAAAAATTCTTTATCCTACTTATCCACAATCAACATTATGATATGTGCAATTGAAGCATCTAGATCTAGGTCAACGTGATCCCATATGATCACATATTCAGGATGAGGCTGATAATTTTTCAACTGAGATATATGGAGCACCATATGCATTGAAATGAATCGTAGTGGTAATTACAATTGATATAAAACCTCTCCAACCCATTCTCGTATCTCAAGAATTTCAATGTATTGGGATGATTAGTTTCTATTCTTCCCAAAATAATGATGTCCATGCTTTGGATAAATCCGCACGAAGACATGATCACTCACTACGAATGACAATAGACATTGATGATGATCCACATATGATTTATGACAACTATGAGACATATATATCCATTTTATAATCAACTGGATCTTCTCCATTATTTCATGGTCATGGCTCGACCAAACTAGTGTAGTTTCACATGTTTCCACCCAACAATGTGGAGAAAGATAAGGACGCCCATACAATTCTTCAAAAGCAGCCACATGCATCAAGTCCAGATAGATTTTATTATATGAAAACACCACTAAGGGTATAGTCACTTCCAATAATCCACCAAAATCTTCTACATAAGACCGAAACTTGGCTTCCAATGACATTATCATCCTCTTGGATTTCCTATCTCTCTGAGGATGATACGCCGTACTCAAAGTCAACTGAGTGCCTACGTATTTCTCTAAGGATTTCCAGAAACGAGACATGATCCATAGATCTCTATCTGAGAGTAAAGAAAATGGTATTCCATGACTCTTTACCAACTCTTGTATATAGATATTGTATAGATCCCTAACATATGAGTTTCACGAATATGGATGAAATGAGCTGACATTGTGAGATGATCCACTCTCACCCATATTGCATCATGTATCTGAATCGTTAATGGGAGGCATGAAAAAATTAATGGTTATATGCTCCCAATTTCACACTAGGGTAGGTAAAAATTTCAACATACTTACACGTCATTGGTGTTATGCCTTAACATGATAACAAGTTAAGCACCTGGAAAAGAACTCAACAACTTCTTGTTTCATAACTATACACCAAAACTGCACTTTCAATATATTATACGTATTCAATTTACCTGGATGTCCCACCCATATAAAATAGTGGTAAGTGTAATAATGTTTTTCATGAAAATCCATATATACAACTATATTATCTCAAAACCACAAATACGAACTCCCATCATGTTTTCATCCCTCAAGAGTCTCCCCACCATTGAGTTTTGAACTCTTAGCCAGGATTTTTTGAATCATATTTTTATACCTCTTTAAATATATTTACCAAATTAGGAACCATATAAACTAAATAGAATCTCCCAACATCACTTCATTTTTCACATTCCACATGTATGTTAGCTACTACTAAAACCAACCACAATTCATCTAAGGATTCTTTTTCCAAATGAGCATATAACATTCTGCATAATGCAACAGCCACCGAATTTCCTTTTCCTAGTATAAACATAATGTAAAAGTCAAACATCTGGAGATAATACATCCATCACCTCTTCCATATATTCAAATCCCATTGTGACAATATATGTTTCAAGATCTTATCATATATGAACACAGTGAATTTCTTACCAAATAGACATTGACACCAGTTTTTCAAATCATGGATGAATGCATATAACTCCAAATAATTATTTTGGCTAATTATTATCATGAACTCTCACATTCCTTAAACCATAATCTACCATGTGGTCTCCTTGCATGATAAAAATACCAACTCATATCCCAATGCATCACAGTACACCATGTACCCCTGTCCTAATTCTAGAAAAATCAAGATATGTGCTACTGTAAGAAGAACTTTTAGCTATTGTAATGACTTCTGGAATTCATAAGTCCATTGGAATGGAGCATTATTCTTTTTCAAAGATATCACTGGATATTCTATTCATGATAAGTCATGTAAAAATCATTTTTAATAACCAGCTAGACTGAGAAAATTTCAAATCTTAAAGAACACTCTTCAATGGTTTTGAAGAGATAAAACTTCTATCTTCTCCGGATCCATAAAACCACTTTTTTTGGAAATTATATGTTAAAAAATCATAACTATTGTATTCAAAAATCAAACTGTGACAATTTCTCATAAATACGATGATTTATTATCATTTCCAACACTATAGTCAAGTGTTTCTAATGATCAGCCCCTGCCCATGAATACACCAATAAGCCATCCACATACACCACAACATAAGAATCTAGATATCTCAGAAATAACTGATTAATCAATTAAATAAAGACTACACATGCATTCATAGGACCAAAAGGCATTAATAAATATTTATAGTGGCCATATCTACATTTGAAATTTTGCATCGAAATATATTCCTTCTGAAATCAAAATTAGTGATATCATAATAGAAAATGAATTTTAGGGAACAAATAGGCACCCCTAAATTAATCAAATAGATCATAAATTCATGGAAGTGGATACCTATTATTTATCAAATCTTGGTTAAGCTTACGATAATACACACACAACCATAGAGTTATATCTTTTTTCATGTAGAAGAAGACTGGTGCTGCCAACAGAGACATGCTCTGTTGAATGAAATCTTTTATTTCTATCTCTCCCAACTACACTTCCAATTCCATTAACTCTATTGGATCCATCAAAATAGACAGAAATGAAATAGTACATGTCCCATGTAGGAGATCAATCATATACATCATATCCCTTATAGGTTGTAAACCTGAAAGGTTATTAAGAAATACATCTAGAAATTGATCAACAACTAGTGGAAATATGATACCCTCGATCTATTCAATAGATTCCATGGTCAACGCCTGCAACTGGTAAGAGGTATTTCTTACTGAAAGTTCCAACTAACACATTTCACCTTTCTTTAGAACCATTTTTCTTCAAAATATATTGTTGACATAATCATAAGTTTTAAATTTAAATGTTCTTCTGTAACAATTGATATGACATTAACAATTCTATACAAATCTATATCTAGGATTACATCAAAGTCATAAATCTCTAACACTGAAAAGTCCCACTTCAGTTTGGCTCTATCAACAGTTATTGAACATGTTCTACACACAAAAGCTCATCATTCTCTCTTTCCAAGAGGTGTTTAAAGTTTTAACAAAAATAAAATAATCTCACGTTTTAAACATTCCAAATAAATAGAATGAGAAGAAATAAAGGAATGAGATGAAAAATTATCAAACAAATCCTTCATAAGGATGGAATTCAATATAATTATACCTTTGATCCTGGGTTGTCCATCCTGATCATCTTAAATCATCTTTTCATCTCCATACAATTTCTACATTGCTACACTTTTCTATTTGTTTCCTTGATGAGATTATCCTTTCTTGATTCATGGTGTTCCTACAATCTCCATGGATATCCCTATTCTTCACAGGAGTCATATTTTACTACCCTTTTCCTATCAAAGCATATGATACTTGCAAAACTGGAAAAATGTCTCGAGCACTAAACATCATAGAACTACGATAATAAAACTGAATATACCCCATATTCTTGTAGTTATGTCATGATCTAGTTTGGTCCATACACTTTTTCATTATGTGGTCAAGAGAACCACATTTGCAATAGCATTATTTGTTCTTTGGTTGGGGAGGATCATTCATTGATCCAACTATTTCATTCTGATTCCTGCTCCCAACTTGGAAATAGATGTCCCACCACTTCTTGATCCTAACATTCTAGTTCCCACAATTAAATATAGAAATCATCATACTTCCCCATCTTATAGTTCATAAGATATCACGTTCATCCACTATCACTCTATTCACCATCTATGCATTGTCTATAATGCAGAGCGCCAAAATATTTGATCAATTCTCCACTCGTATCCCTTATCTGAAGATTTGTGCCTTCAAGGACATACTCCCTTCAACTTAAGATGTGAAGTACAATAAATTCATGAATTTAACCATATATTCCATGACAGAGTGATTTCTCTTCATCCGACTGAATACATTCAACGTTCTCTAGATCTAGAACGTGTGAGGATAGAATTGTTTATTGAACAAATCCTCAAAATCGTACCAACTAACACCATGTTTCCTTTTACTTAGCACTGCTAGATCAAAAAAATAGTGTGAAATATCTTTTAGAATATACATTTCTGGTTTAAATTTTACCCCTGATGGTATGATAATGAATTTGATGATATGTACATCCTATTCATCCACAACTCCTCCATTTTAGGTTCAAAATCACCTCAAAATATGAGTGGATTCTTCTTCATAAACAGGATGGAAGGATCCACATGTCATGGATCATCCCCCCTGTCCCTAGTGTCTACATCTTGAAATGATTGTACAATACTCTAAACTAGATCTTGGTTCACCATTGGTTTACATGGAACCACATTCTCCAAAACATCATATGTATGGATTATAGGATGTGTCACGACCCGTCCTTGGGGCCCGTGCCGTGACTACCCCAAGCCCGCCTTCCATAGGCCAGGGGCTGGCGACTAGCACCAAAGGCGTAAAATCCCGATAACTGGGAAGGCATTGCCTTTATAAAAGAAAAAAAGCACCACAGAGTACAAGCGGAAGAAAAACACTATGTACAAAAAGAAGAGCTGAAAAGTAAAAGGGGCCGGAAATACAAGCCCAACTGTAAAGTACAACTCGAAAGGGAAAACAGCGACTGAAAAGTAAAGATGTTACGCTGAGATGTCCACTGGAAATCCCACCTGAAGGGTGGGTACAGATAGCTCCTCTGCTCTCCGGGTCCCGCCATCCGCTCCGAGTATGTCCCGCCCAGTGGTCTACCTCCGGGTACCGCCTCGTCGTATAGTCCACCTCCAGGTACCGTCAAGTCCTCGAACCTTCGGCTTCTGTCAGCACTGTCCGTCGTCTGCAACCAACACAACGAGGTGCGGGCATAGCCCGTGCAGGGGTGAGTATAACGATACTCAGTAGGGACCCCGAGACCCTCAAGGTCTCACTAAAACCAACAAGGATAAACACAAGAAGATCTCAACATATAAACTCTACTTAGGTATATGCCCATACATATACCTAAGTTATCAAGTAACCCATCTCAATCATGAGGAAACACAAGGATTGTGAAAACGACGGATAACCACTACCCGGGTATATGCCCATACATATACCAAAGTTAGCAAGTGACCCATCTCAATCAAGAAGTAAACACAAGGTCAAAAGTCTCAGCTCAAACCAGGATTTTCATTATCGAAACCGTAACTGCTGAAGAGCTCCGTCTCTGGAGTGTACAGTGGTCCTGTCACGACTCCGAGGTACTGCTCACTAACCTAAGACTGCTGAAGTACTCCTCCTGTCAAGTACTGCGGGCCAGCCACCCAAACACAGTAGTGCTTCCCGCCGAGGTATGTCACCCAAACTCCGTAGTGCACACCCCCTAGTAGCCTGCTGAGGTACTCTCCGGACGAGCACCGCGGGTCTGCACTGTCACACAGGTAGTGCTCCGTCCGCCATGGGTCTGCACCTCAGAAAGTAGTGCTCCGTCCACTGGGCTAGTCGACTCACTCCAAGTCGAGTCGGTCAAGCAGTTGTCAGGTCTCAGCCAGCTACACGGTCTCCGTACTTCGCACGCTCGTCACTGGGAGGGTCCGCTCCACGAGCTACAGGTCGATACTCCAAGTATCTCAAAGTCCCACGAAGGAGTATCTCAAAAGTCCGTCTCGTCACAGGGGTCTCAACGCAACAGACGGCGCGTCGATCGGACGCCCGGTCTGTGAGTTATTAGCCTTTTCGTCCCAGGGGCCCGGTTGGTTTCGAGTGCGAACCAAACCCGGCCGTATCTCAACTGTACCCCGAACTCCCATAGGGTATACTCATAGGGACCGTTACTAAACGTAATCACCAACGCCGTTGACGGTTCGTCAAACGGACGTCCGGTCTGGAAGATATCAGCTTTCCCGTTTTAGGGGCCCGGTTGGATTTCGGGTACAATCCAACCCGGCCAAACTCCGACTGCATCCAAAACTCGGGCGGAATATGTCAAAAGTTCTGTCTCATCAAGAGGAAGTCAACGAAACAGACGGCACGTCAATCGGACGCCCGGTCTGTGAGTTATTGGCTTTTTCGTCTCCGGGGCCCGGTTGGTTTTTAAGGCAAAACCAACCCGACCGTACTCCACCTGCGTCCAAACCTCGGGCGGAGTATGCCAAAAGATCCGTCTCATTAAGAGGAACGCAACGCGACTGACGGCGCGTCAATCGGACGTTCGTGGCTCAAGATATGAGCGTTTCCGCTCCGAAGGCCCGGTTGGTTCCGTGAACGAACCAACCCGGCCGAACTCAAAGTAATCCGAAACCTTGAGTGCGATATACCGAAACGACCGTCTCGATCCAAGGATCGCGTTGCCGCAGACGGTTCGTCATTCGGAAGTCCGAGGATCAAGTTATGGGCTAAAAACCAAATCTGGTACGAAACGGGGGGGTCCGGGTCCGGGCCGACCCGGCCCGACCCCCCCCCCCCTGGGGCGGCGCGGTGGCCGGCGGCGGCGGCCGGCGGCGGCGGGCGGCGGCGCGGCGGCGGCGGCGGCGGCGGCGGGCCGCGGCGGCGGCGGCGGCCGGCGGCGGCGCGGCGGCGGCGGGCCGCGGCGGCGGCGCCGGCGCCGCACGTGGGTGGCACGCGGGGGGCTAAGCCCCCGCTTCTTCAAGGTGGCGCGGCCTTTGTGCCGCGCCTGGGTAACAAATCGGCCCCACGTGGGGGCCGGTTTTGGAGGATCAAACCGGGGGGCTGCTGCCCCCCCTTTCATGGACCGCCCCCCTCTTAAAGAGGGGGGTTTTGCTGAACGGTCCGGGGGATTTATTCCCCCGGTTTTCAGTCATCCGTCCGGCCAGCTGGCCGGCCGGTTTTTACCAACGGGACCGGAAATTCCGGTCCCGCCTTCATCTTCCGACGCCGGCGGCCCGGCCGCCGGTCTTCTCTTCCGCCGCGGCCCGGAACCGGCCGCGGTCTCCTCGTCCCGCCGCGGCCCGGAACCGGACGCGGTGTTCGTCGTCCGGCGCGGTGCGACGGCACCGCGCCCCTTTCGCCGCACTTTAAGTTCTTTCAACGCGGCGCGACGGCGTCGCGTTCTTGACGTTTCTTCCATGGTGTGCGCGCGACGACGTTGCGTAAAATCAACGAACAATCATCCGCGTGGTGCGACGGCACCACGCCACTTGCTTCCATCCGCAAAAAATAAACAAGAACGATGGAGGGGGTTCGGCCGTGTTCGTACGGTCCGGCCCCCTCACGTTAAATTAATAACGCAACTTTAAATAAACAACTTCCTCACGTTAGTCATACGAACCACGAGCAAGAATGAGATAATTAAATATTAAATCAACATCCCCTACCTTGGTATAAGGTTCGAAGATTGTTCTACATTCCGCGGAAGACGACGTCGCGGAGGTCGGGCGACGCGGTCGTCGTTCGTCAAATTCAACGACGAAGAGGCGCGTCCGAAGAGGCACGTCGTTGGCGAATCCTTGTACGCCGACGAAGGTTGTCCGAGGAAGGTGGCGTCCCCTTCGTTGTCACGGTGAACGAAGAAAGGAGGTGCGGCGTTCTTCGTCAGAAAAAGAGCGTTCCTCGTCAAGTCTCGAGGAAAGTCAAATAAAAATGAAACAACGAACTCAAGAACCCTTACCTTGATAGTCGCACGTTGACGGAGTCGTGGAATATCGGTGTCGATTCCTTTGACGTCGGAGGAAGAGTCGTTGTCGATGGCGTTCGTCGCGGAAAAACCGTCGCGGAAGAGATGACGCAGAAGAAGTACGTCGCGTCGCGGATACGGCGTCGCGGACGGATCGTGTTCTTCGGCGGAGAAGTTCTTCGTTGAAGAACGTCGTTCTTCGCGTTCTTCGTTGAGTTTGAAGAAGAAGAAGAGGAGCTCTCCACCTCTCAAGAAGACAAACGATCAACCCAAAATAAAATAAGCTACACCTTATTTTATTTTCACTTTGCCAACCTTTCAAAAAATTCAAAAGTTGAATTCAATTCATTAATTAAACCTAGAGTTGACAAAATTAAATGAAGAGATAGGTTGGCAAGAAATAAAGTAGGGAAGAGTTACGTAATTAAGAGGGGGTTTAGAGGGGTTAGGGAATTTGAAAAGAATTAGGGGTTCGTGTGGGCCCCACCACACTTAATCCTCCCAAGGGAGGTTAAGTGGGTGTGGGTCCCACTTCCAACCTCCTTTGGTAGGTTTTTAATAAGTTAAAATAAAATTTGTCTTACACAAATTTTATTTAACTCAACTGAAAACCCCAAAACTAATTTTCAACTCGCAACAAACGCAACTCCCGAAAAGGTCTCTTTAAGCGAATATCGGCGCTGCGAGTTCATCGGTGCCCTCGGATTTCAATTCCGAGCACCGGATCAAAATTTAGGAATTCCCGCTCGTTCGTTCACTGAACGTACCCGAGCCAAACTTCGGAAATTAATTCCGGGCACTCCGGGCCTCGGAATCAGCTGCCGTCTGAAACCGCGCTCTTGTAAAATTCTAAAGAAAATTAAGAAAAAATTTTCCTTGAATTTTACGGGTCTTTACAGGATGTCTACCAGGTGCAATTTTTTAAACAGACAACAAAATCTATAAGTCTCACTCTCTAGAAACTAAAGTCTTAGAATTTGAAATTCTACCGCTTCAACTATCACATATATTTTTCTAAAAAAATAAATTTTCTATGTTTAAATATTTTTGAAAACTCAATTCATTCTCTAGAAAATTAATCCATTTTACAAATTCATCAACTATTCTCTTTCCAATGTTTTCATTTAGAAAAAATTAGAACATTTTTTAAAAATGTACACCTTTTCGCAAAACCATAAATCATTACTCAAAATGAAAAATGAAATCTTAGTGGGATTTAATACCTCTATATTTCATTTCATGCTCATCTCATTGGATAAACCCCCGACAATGAGACTCTAATATCTTATATGTGTATCCAAAACAATTTTGTACCCAACACTATAGTAACTTGAAGTTAAACAAAAAAAGGTTATCAATGCCTTATTAAACTCTAAATTTCATGTCCTGACAATCCTACTCCATTATATGATCACAACCTAAGGAATTGAAAAGAGAAAATTACCACCCCAAGGCTAAGAAAACTGATGACTAAATGTTCTATAAGAAAGTTATCAAGCTGAAACCACATATCTCAAACAATATTTTGGAGCGAACAAACTAAAACCATTTTTAATGAACCACTTATTATCAGTGGCTTGAGAATATGGTGAATCATTACTTCCACTTAATCGACATCTCCAAGGTCCCAAAGGCTAGAAATAAATGTCAATGGGGATCAAATGAATTTGGGGGATGATTTATACGTTATAAACTAAAAAAATTAACATAACATCCAAAACAATACTCACTATATGATTCATGACTAAACTAAATAAAACTCAACCACTTCATTTATATTAAAACCATACCAATTTTTACTATAGTTTACGATAATAATCTATCAAAGTATGTAGTATAATATAATTACATGAAACATCAAGATAACCACATGAATAAATGCTTTATAATCTCTATTTCCCAACATCACCAAACAACCCAAGTATCACGATGTTGTTCTAAATATGTGTGATAATTTACCTTATCCCATAAATTGGAAGATAAAATATCAAAAAGCCCCAAAGTAGAAATGAATGGGTGACTATAAAACTCAGTGGGAATTCCCCAATGACTTCCCTATCCACAACACTAGGATATAAATTTCAGAAAAATTTATATAAAATCATTTATATAAAACAATTATTCAACACCAATTTATAAATAAAAAAAGATCCAAAAACAATTAATACCAAGAGTAAACAAGTGATATCGTCAACCAATTGTCCATCGAGTCACATTTCTATAAAAACAACCAAACAATGATTTGAAACCATTTCTCAATTTAATTTTGGCATAAACATTCCATTTCACTTTCTCACACACCCAACCATGCATTCCTAATTCGACAGTTCTATATTAATGAATGCTCTCTCATTTAATTAACTTTTGTCCCACTAACACAGACCCCTAATCTAAGGTAATTCAACTTGTACCACAATGGTTACATGATCCATATTTAGGGTCACATCGAACATAAACTCACCCAACCCATATATTCCTAAACCATTCAAATAATCCAATACAAACTATTTCAATTAAATCCTTATTTTATTGAAAAGCATATAAAAAACCAATTCCAATCAAAAAATTCATATAAATTAAATCATTACTTTTATTGAAAACACTTTAATCAAATCAAATTATAAAAATTATAGTAGAAAAATCGTTTTAAATCTTCATTTTGAAATCAAGAATAAAACAACATTATTTAAGGACACCAATTTTCTATATTTCGCCAATTTACTAAAAAAATCAGTAAAGAGGGTTTCCAATAATTTTTAAATATCCAATTACGAATCAATTCAACACAATATATAAAATTTGAAAGAATTATATTAAGTTATACTAAGAGGAGTTGAGAGTGAATCGACATACCGTGATGGTTTGGGAGAACATAGAAAATGGATGAAGAATGGTCACGAAACCAGTAAGAATTCCACAAAACTACCTTTGATATATTCTCTTATAAACAAAGAGAACAAATCTCAACATATTTGGCATCCAAAAACTTATATCTACCTATAAAGATCATATTTATGAGAATTCAATAAAATATAACAATTAAATCTATATAGATATACGAAAACATCACATGAACGAAGAAGAACGATGAGAAACCTCATGAATTAGAGTTATAAACACCATGGAAAGTCTCTAGATAGATTATAATTTTATTGGGGGGTGTTTCCAAACCATAAAACTAGAGGAATATAAAATTAGGTCTGGGAAGAACCTCACATGACCTCTGGGAATGGCCTCCTTAACAATTCACCCATCATTCCAAGGCTATTGTTCAACATCTACATCTATACACAATTTCTCCTAGGATTTTGTATGGTTTAAAAAATTAATTTACATATCATGTGCCTAACATTTTTCCCCAATACTCTCAAAACATTATTCATACTCTCCCAACCATTCTCCTTAGACATTATACTCATGAGAAGCATAAATAAAATGTCACATACCAGAAACTGGGGTTACTATAGTTTTCATGCTATTAATTTTAAATTTCCACTACAATATAAGAATCATGTATGTATCTAGTTCATTAGGACTACTAAATTATCCTTTATATTAGGATTGGATCCCTTTTTTCAATGATAGTGTAATAATGTTTACTATGTAACTAGGTTGATAATGTTTTTTGTCAATTGTTTGATTCAATTTGTAGTTTTGGTTGGTTTTTTACATCAAATTCCATACTTAGGATAGGTTTTGTATAACAAATAATAATCAGATAAAACCAAAATCTAATTACACTATATATATTATAAAGAATATATTGTGTATATATATCCTCGATATTGAAATATCTAGAGAAGATCATTTAACATTAATAGTGTTTTTAAATAAAAACTACATTGCATAAATTTATATGGTTTTATTTATTGCAACACTTGGATGATCATTTCATTCACCTCAATATTAGATGGATAAAAAGGATGGATATTTAATTTGGATAATATTCATACTAATGACCACTGATTTTTTATAATTATTCATAAATATTTTAGACATGTATCATAATATAAATAACTCATATATTTATATTACATTTAAACCACTAGATTTCAATGTTGTTGATCATGTTTTAGTTTTTTCTCATATTGATTGGTTGGTGGATAATTGGGGTAGTAGAGGAAATATGAATCATTATTTGTAGAGACATTTGAGATCCTTTATTTGATTGAGTAAGCCTCATATAATTTAACATTAACACTGAAGTGAAACCTAATTGAATACTATTTTTTTATTATCATTATAAAACCTTACATCAAATATTCCCATATGTTTTGCAATAATGTAGATCCTAGAGTAGTCTTCAATGAGGCTATAACAATTGAGTATTTTACTATCATGATTCACTATATTTTTACTATTAATTTTTTTGGTAAAATTTTCTACTAAGATAAATAATAAAAAATTTATAATATAATAATAATATAATAATAGTAAATAAAAATAGTGAATTCAATGGAAAAGAGGAATTGTATGAGATTTTAATTTAATAGAATGAGGATGAATTAGAAAAAAATAAAATTCTCACGGACCATTCTCTCCCCATCATTTGAAAATATTTTAAAAATTATAACTCTCTTAATTCATTGATTGAAATATAGAATCATTTATTTTATTCGGTTTATTAAATTTATATAAACTTCCATGATCATAGTTATCAATCACAATTATGTGAAAGTTTATCAAAGTGTTCAATACCTATATTCTCAAAATACTCAATCAATGATTGATATATTTAAACAAATAGGATTGATCTCAACCTCCGACTCATATTTGGATTATAAGATGCCTTAATTGACTTACCCAATAAAATCAGGGATGTGTCATTCTCATAATTGAATATAAATATTAATCAAGTGAAAATAATATAGAAAATAAATCAATGATTTCATTTTAGTGTTCATAAATCTAAAGATACTTAGAATTAGAAATCAATGAATATAACAAAAAAAATATATGTCACCAATATAATCCAACTGTAATAAACAGTAAAAATAAATTTGAGAATGATAAAAAAGAAGTAAATTCTAATATTAATCACTATCAAAACAATCACCCTCAAATCCTTTTTGATCCCCCCATATGATTATCATAATTGTTTGTTAATTCCATGGGGACACTACCTCTTTTTTTGAGTGAATGATGTATGATCTCACCCATTCCAATCAGAGATACCCATTTTAACAAAAATGAACCTTCAATAATAGAAATCCGCAACAATAAGTTAATTAAATCTTAATTTCCTATGTTGTGTTAACTATTTTTTCCTTCAACTATATTTATGTAATGACCACTTGATTTCAATTTTACCATCCAATCTGATGAAACATGTGCATGTGAAATTGAATTACCATAATTTAAGAATTTTTTAGTTAATAATAACATATACCTTTATAAACTATTGTAATTAATTATAGAAACTTCACCATGAAACCACATGCTCAACACCTATGTTCCAAACATCAGGCCCAATTTCATGATTCCAAGCCAATCTAGATCATAGTTCTCCCTCAACATCCATGGTAACAGGATTTTGATAAAAAAAAGTCATTTTCTTGATTATACAATAGTTTTTACTTGTTGATTTTAATAAAAAACACAACTTGAAATCTCTTATAATTAATTCCTATTTATTGCTCATGTTTAGTTGTTTACACAAAAACCGCAACATCAACTATAAATGGCATTATGTTTATTATCAAAATATGGGGATTAAATTCCCCAAATTTTAGTTCAGTGAAAAAAACTTTTCATCAACATCACCAATGTGGTATTCACCAACATAGAGTTTACACAACGAGTGATAGGTTCTAGAACCTAACATAGGGTATTTCAATGTGGGGTTTATTATTAAAACATGGTGTTCATCTGACATATGTTTGTTACCTGAACCTAATATTCCAATTACATTTGGGGATCGACTTCTGTAAAACATTTCCACTAGGAAAGATCAATTAAAAATATTTTTTAAATTTCAAAAAATAAAAATGCATCACATGAATTTGTTAGAAAAACTTCACATAGATTAACCTTACAATTAAAAAATATTACAGATTAATAACATTATCTTTTACAAGAAAATATAATAAATTTATTAAAATAAAAAATATAATTAATTATTTATATCACATAACTCAAAGATAATAAAAAACTCTAAAATAATAAATATAAAAAATCATACACATTATAAAACGGATTAATTAACAAAATTTTATTCATTAACCAGATAATATAATTAATAATTTTAAAAAAATATACATTTAAAACATTAAAAATAAAATCAAAATATTACTTTAAAACACATTAAAATTATCCCACATTAGGAATACAAATGGATTATTAATTTTAAATCATAAAGAATTTGAATAATATATTTCTCCTTTAATTCAATATAAGCCTATTAAATTATAGGTGGAAGTATTTTTTTAATATTTTATAGTTTATATTTCTTATTAAAGGGAATTGATTTTTTCGTGAATTTCTATGAATTTTTTTTATTTATAGTTTTAAAATATTCCTACATAGAACGATACATGAAAATGAGAAGCTGATATGTGGTATCATGGGATAATATTGTTAAATATCGATGCTCAATGATGCTTTATATGGAATATAATCCATATAGATTCGAACTAGATGCAATAATTGGTACATATAAATTTATTTATATTTATTCATTTAATTTAGTTAATACAATTTGTATTATGTACGAACGATAACATTTTTGGTGAAATTTATATCATTAATGATGATTACTGTAACATCCCCGACCCAGAATCCACTAATCTGGAGATCTGAGTCGGGTCGTCACATAAACTCAAGTACGCATCCCCGTAATCCAAAGGATGTTGACTAGAGTCCAGGGTTTAATAAGTCACATGGGGAGACTATACCCACTTTACCAGAGTATGCCACAACAGAACAAAAAAAAATAACTGAAGCAATATAAAACTACCAATAAACATGAATACCCAAATTTTTCCTGAAGAGGGAACAAAAAAATAAAATTCAACAATGTGATTCCATACTACTAGTGCAAAGTGAATAAACCCCAGAATAAAAAAAGAATGAAAACTAAAAATGGGTCCTAACTCTTGGTTCATATCCTTCTCTATGTACATCCTAATCCCAAATGAACATCCTAGAGTGGTGACCTTAACCTCATCCTGACCTGCAACCAAGAGATCTACTCGGTACCTAATGACATCACAAGAAGGGTGTGATTACAAAACACAGTATTATAAAACCAAAGGAGCCTATAAAATATCCAATCTAATAGATAGTGCATCCAAGTACCAAATAAATGGTACGAAAAAATGGGACATTTTGGGTTCTATTAGTTAGCAAGTTTCATTTAATTCATGACCAGTATTTATCCAAATTGAATTTCTCATACCATTTTCCTCATAATCCATTTTCAACACATTCTCTTTGGGTTGGGTATATACATCTTCAATACATGGGTCTAATGAAATCAATCATAATGCATAAGGAAAATATGTAATGTCCCTATCCCACTAGGGACACACATATAACATCAACACAGTCTCCTCACCTCGAAGCCTCATTTTGGGTCTAATGCACCCGTTTGGGGAATAGATCCTCCTTCTCCTTACCTAACATGTGCATTTTGGGGTGGAGTTTAGAGCCTCAGTGTAATTATACCTATGGGAATATTACCTAATGTCAATTCCCCACTCTACCAAGACAGGTGCACATGGTTATTTATCAAGTCCCCAAAACCATGCCATAAAAAACCGAGCATATTTAATGCCATGTTAATTCACAATACATTACAACAACATGGTAATTAATATCATACCCTAACCAGTCAACACATTTATTAATTTGAATTCACAACCATATTGCCAAATTTCCCTTCATGTGCCTTAACCCATTAGGTGTGTCCAAGAACCACTCTGACTTATCCAAATTCATCAATGACCATAAATTTAACCATTTATCCAATTTATAATTACACAAGTACATTTCCTATATATTATAACACAACCACTTATCACATTCAACAATAAGGTGTACCACAATTACCATCTATTAATCCATCTAACAAAATCATAAATTTTCTTATTAAATCCCATTAACATGCTCCCTATTTCCCATTCCACCATCCCATTATAAGTTAACCATATAATATTCACTAAACCTCTTGGAAATTTCAAACCAATTTCGTTAGACATTTGACATAATCTCATTCAAACCAATTTTCCCATTTTCATGTCATTCCATAAAACTTCTTATGCATTTATCACCCTAGTAATTTTTTATTATCATTATATTTACATACTAATCAACCATTGAGTCATGTTCTATATGGGTTCCACATTAATATTTGGACACCCTTCACTTAACCCTACAACACTCTATGTCAGGGATTGCCGGAACACCCCATGGGTAACCCTAAAATGGTCAAATCCTCCTCCATGAATCCCACGAGGATTGTGATGATTTCAATTGGTCACTCAGACATCCATTTTTATCAAACTCCTCAACTGAAACAAGAACAAATAAGGGGGGAGAAGGACACAAACTTCCATTCATGAATCCAACATAAAACAATGGAATACTACTACGAGACCACCTACCTCAAATATGATGATGAATGAACTCCCAATAGCATTCATAGATCTAGATATATACACCCATGAAGCCTCAACCTAATCCTCTCTAAAAAAGAAATGGTTTAGAGCTTCATATTGAGATGAGTAAGAGATGAAATTCCTAAACCAAAAAGAGATGGAAGGGTGGGATTAGGCGTACCCAGATATCTATTTTGAAATCGGTGACACTTAAAATGACATTAAAATGGGAATTTTTGATCAATGAAAGATATTAGAGGTCTTGGTTCGTAAATAGGGTTGAGAGGGATGAATGGAGGAAATTCCTGAGATGGGGTTCTAAAACCCGAAGTGGCAATTTTGTAAATTCACCAATTTCTATGGGCCACACGGCTTTCCCTACCATGAAAAAACCCCATGGAAGATACTCTTTAAAAATCCACCTTCGTTATTTTTCATGGGAAATCCCCATGGATTTTTTATCCATGTGCCAACCATGCATAAGGCTTTGTCCAAGGAAGCATGGTTACCCAGGATTCTTTGCACGGTTTTCACTAACCCTGTGAAAACCATGAAACTAGCCCAAAAATTATTTTTCTTCTTCATTCATATCCTGAACCCCCAAAATCCCCAAATATTCACATGAACCTTGGGAACACTTATTTAGAACAAAATAAAGGGGCCTAAACTAAAGTGAAAACATGAATATACCTTATGGAGAAATATGGATCATACAACCTCCCTATTTCACAATGAATTGTCCTTGAGCTACCATTCTGAGCATCCCTAACATTCGTAACTAATCAACATGCCAACATTCCTACCTATCCATTCCAACAATCCATGTTTATGTATGGACATCGCAAGGACACTGAACACAATCTAAGGGAAGAGAATTTTCCATCATGGTTTCCTCACCACAACCCACAACACTAACCAGAAAAACTATTCAAGCATGAATGGTATTCAACCATATCCAACAACTTTCACTCCTGAAAGAAAACATAAGCAACAATTCCCTACTCAGAACACAATAAAACATACCACACAATATCACATCATAATGGAGGAACTAATCAACACCCCATCATCCCAATCCCTTATATGACTCATGAACCAAATCACTGGGTGCCTTTTCCATAATTTTCAAAATTCTAACTTTGACCATACCTGATATTACCCAAAGAAAAAAATATGATCCTTCCAATGACGCTTCCTGAAGATCTCACTCCCAAAATATACATCTAAATGAAACACAAAAATCTCAGGTTCTCATCCAATTAAACCCATGCCAAAGCTATAAATCTGGTCTATCTCGCCTAAATGGTGACCACTCAAGTCATTCCATCCCAGAACACTGATCACATCATCAACCAATAATTTATCTAGTATGGTTATGTCCACTATATTTGGTTACTAGGAACCTTCACTATTAAAGAAAGTTCACTCGAACTTCAACTCGAATTTCACATCACCTTACTTGTTCTAACTAACTACTCCCCAACGTCCATATAATAATTACTATGATCTGGCATCCATCCACAATGTCAAAACCATTCGAAAGGACATTCCCACTATAACCATTCAAGGATAAAGATCAACACAAAATCACTCAGGTAAATCTTCATTTCAAAAATGAACATGACAACACAACATGACCCAAGAGGTGGGTCACTCCCACCACACACTTTCATATTTATCATCTCAAGTCTGTCCACACCTGACTGGCATCCCCAGAGCACCCACTCTCTACTAATGGTACACTACCCCCTTTCTCATCATCCCAAAGTGCTTATTGACTTTAAGCATATCAATACTATCCAACACACACACTGAGGTCATTTTCTAATTTCTAGTATAATTACATCATCATAGTGTTACCACCATCTAGACTGTAATTGACTTCTCCCTTGGATGGACACCACATCACATAGCCAATTTTCACCCAACAACAAGATGTTCTAAAACCACACAAGGGAAAATATCCTGAGTATAACCCAGATCTACATTGGAGTTATAGAACCCAAACTCTTTTCCACAACTTGTTTTCAAATAAAACCACACTCTTTATGACTTCATACCAAACATCACAAGATTCACATGGAACCACACTGAGATCAAAGATAACACTTGTCTCATCAGTCACTGTATCCAAGGATCCACATGGGGACTTTGAGGAACATAACATGAACCTCACAGGTTCCTCTTTGATATCCTGGTGCCACTACACCAAATCAATGTTCTCTTCTCTAGATTCACGAATAACATATCACTCCCATCCTTAAGAATGTTGTTACCACTGCTATCATGATTGATTCAAACCATAATTTCATATGTTGTATCACAACATGAACCCAAGAACCTAAACATGGCTAAATAGATTTTCCCATGAAAAAGATAATGAACAACACCCAGGGGCTGTTCCAAGCTTTCCTGAATTGAACCCATGGCATTTTTCATCACCCAGTCCTCCCGAGGACCTCACCGAATGCCATCAGGGCGTAAATCTCAACATTAGGATCTACATATACCATTTCCATGAGCATAACCTCCATGATTTACATAATCCAATAAAACACCTTCATGTATATTCGCATGATCCATAGCTTCTCAACATAACTGGGACGATGTCACCATACTGGGCATGCTCGTCAATAACTGAGGTATGCTAAGAAGTTTTCATAAAACACCACCACCAACATATCTATTTCTGATGTCAATCTATGGGAAACCATGACCTGATAAGGATTTCATGCCTCCCTACAAAACTCATCCCACCAACATTTAACCAACACCACTCATGTGTGATTTCCAACCACATTTAACCATCGTTTAAAAAACAAATCACCATGCAACTGTGAACAAATGTTTCATGTGGAAATACTTCCACCACACCACAAGAATTCTTCATCTATATCCCTGACAGCTAAAAATATAAACACAATAGTCTACAACACCAATCAAAACAAATATCTCACACAAATCAACCTTAACATGGCAATATCAAATTTTATTCTTACACACATAACTATGTCTATTGGTTAGTCAGTATCATTGGATCTAAGGTGGCATATGAATCTCACAAAAAACCCAACCATTCATACAACAAGTTCATCCACGTGACCATCCCCACCTCGGGTGTCCCCATAGAGAAAAAGAATATAACCAAACTTTAGTCACCCAGGACTATTCCACTAAAAACAAATATGATACCCCTATTGATCATCATCCAAAAAGGTGAGTCATGAATCCCTACGATACAACCATTTGAAACAAACCATAGTTCCTCTCATAAGAACATGGGAGTCCTAATGAAACAACCTGGTATAACTATACAATTTACTAAAACATGGTGGTAGTTAGTATGGATTTACAGCACCTCTGGAGAATCTACCATGCTTCATATTTCGAGGTACCTGCACCACTGGGTTATCCTCCCTTGAGGCCACCATTCCTTTTTTTTGAACTATCAGCAAAAAACCTTGAGTCGAGTATCACCCCCAACCCTAAACCTTCACACATATACCTCTAAGAAAAATCTGAACCATAAAACACGATGAGTTCTATAGTCAATATACAAAACAACAACATGTGTGAGACATAAGAAAAAGCACTAGATACCCCATACGACCTCTCTCATAGGTCACATTGAAGGCTGAATGATACCAAATCCCTATTATTGAGTTCAAACTGAGAAAAACCATTGTACCTACCTCCAAATGATTATAATAATGACATGAAAAAAGCAATTCTTTTAAATTTCACTCTCAGCCTAGTTCTGTTGCACACCATGCCTAGTGCACCAAACAACCATTTACACTAGGTTACACACCAATGATGTCTTCATTCCTCATAAATATGAGCCAACCATTCCCTCTAGGATTATAAATATGAAATTAAGGGTCTCTACTGACATGGTCACCAAGAACATGTCACTATCATTAGGGTCCAACACACACTCTATATGGTCATAAATCACGTGAGTTTCCTCACTCACATTACTGGACACTACCTCACAACCCAAAGGCCACAACCCAACAAAGGGTTCCTTATAAACACCACCTAGGCCATATCATAACTAGAAAGGCCTCTCATTCCAAATCCGTAGTCACAAACTAGGCTACCCTCATAGCCCCAACCAATACATACAAGGGTTAATCTGGAAAAAAAGGATACACACCTTTGAACTCCGTCATTATCATTTAAAACATACTATTTTCCCGATGTTTTGAAGAATGACCAACATGATTTAACTGTAGATAGAAAATATCTCACACTGAAAACCATAAACAACCTATTCTTCATACTCTATCCCAATAGTCATCATCAAACCTAGAACACAACCCCACACCATACCAACTGTGTTCATGGTCAAAATAGGGCAACCAATTTATTTAATCACAATTCTTTCATGAACACATATTCAAACCAATTCTGATTTTATAACATGATCCTTTCCTTTTAGGAACATTTTTCATTTATTTTCTTATTACAATCATTATTTTAACTCATTTACACCTTTTTTATTGGAAATAAAGTCAATAAAAATATTATTATAATGTCTTGAAAATTCAATATAATTTTTTATATGGAATTATTTTGAGACTACGAAATCTAACGGCACGCGATTCCAAGGCCCGGAGAGCCCAAAGTGACCCTTAGATGTTTTGTTAATCATAAATTAATGCGTGTAAGAAGTTTTCCTGAAAAAGTATAATAAATCTTAAATGGTTACTTGGATCAAAAATCATAGGGCACTGTTGCGCTCGGGATTGAGTGTTTACCCTTGGTGTGACTTAAGTTTAGTCGGTGCAGGCCTCCTATGAGGAATCCAGAAAATGGAATAACCTTAAATAAAATAAATAAATAAAGTTATTTTATTTTTCAAATTATTTTAACAAATGATCAGTAACTTGGAAAAAAAATATGAGGCCACCTCCGAACTCATGAGGGTATTCTTTCTTTAGGAAGATACAGACACTGACAAGCACGAGCCACCAGTGAATGTTAGTTTTTGGCCATAAATAAAAATAATAAAGTGAAAATTATTTTATTGTAAAATCCATAACATCTAAATGTTAAATCAGATTGGAAATCTGAGAGTACTGTTGGGATAGTTGGGGTGTGTTTCACCTAGAAAGTGCCTATCCACATCAGGTGTGGGTCAACAGTGATTAATAATAATTTTTCGAAGTTTGTTTACAGTACGTGCAGTAAACACACGAGTGTAATTTTGTAACTTTTGAACTGGTTCTCAGATTAAAAATCTAAGGGCACCATTTAATCCGCTTCACCAAGATTCTCTTAAGGAGACCTTCACTTTGACCATAGTAGGTCCAGATAAATAGTTATATTTTTTGACACTTAAATGACTAATAAAAATAAAATATTAAATTTTTATTTTCATTATATTCACTCCTACACAGACTTTGCCTGCACGTTGTTGTGTCTGGTGCAAAAGACGTACAAAATTGATCGAGGCTATAGGAGCTACTACTGGATGGTGCTTGAAGGTGGATCATTCAGCGTGATGTAACACAGAGGATAGGACTGACATGGATTAGTTTGGAGATGATCTATACCTACCATTAAGGTAGGATCCACAGTGGACGATCCAGGAGCGGCTCTTCACCTTCATCTATTTTGTACTTTTCAGTTGCACTTTTAATTTTCTAGTTGGGATTGTATTCCCACCCCTTTTACTACATCACAATTTTCACTACAGTAGTTTACTTCATGTTGCTTCTTGTTGCATTCTACTTTGTGTGTTTGTACAGGTTTAAGGGAAATTCCATCCCATCATAGGGATATGCCTTTCCGATGCTAGTCGCCAGCCCCTGGCCTATGAAAAGTGGGCTTGGGGTAGTCACAACATTGGCCCTAGGGGAGGATCGTGACATTTAGCATTATTACACAATCTTTTTTCTTTTAGACCCCAAATCAACCATTACAATTTATCACTACCCCAAATTTTTACTCAATCATACCATTTATTTATAAACAATATTCCTTAACTATTTATTTACATTATTTTCATTCACCCACTTTCCATACCATTATTAGGCATCATTTTCTTCATAGTTTACAAAGAAGTAAAATGAATTCTCCTCTCTATGCCTCTCACACCAATTCCATGTCAGTGTCTATAATGATTCATTCAACCTACTTCCTTAAGTGATTAAAATGATTCATGGATGGATAACCTCAGGCCTTTTCGACAATGTGAAAAATATCATAAATCAGTCAAATCACACAACATGTGAATTACCCAACAGTGAAATATCATAAAACAGTAACAACACACATCATGAACAATAATTATAATCTAGGGTGACATGGGTATTCCCTTGTACATGTGTTAGCTACTCCTCATAAGGAGATCATTTTCAAGGCCCGACCGATCCTAATATCTTATCTACCATCCATATATAGTAAGAAAGTGAGAATAAATCCAATGATACAACTTTGGAAAGTCCCCCCTAGAATCTAATTAACTAGTGATCTGAGCTCAGTCCTTACATATCCTCAACCACACCTCCCAATTTGCAAAAGGTTGTCGACTGGCAGTGAGGGTCTAATAGTACATGTTGGGAGACTATAACCTCTTTACTTGATTAATCCATAGTAGAATATAGGAAAAAAGAAAATAAGAAATATGAAACAACCAATTAACATGAACAACTGAAAATTTCCCAAATAGGGTAGAAAAACAAATAAAAGACAACAATTCCATGCCTTACTAGTTGTGAAATGTTAATAAAACCAGAAATAAAACAAATACAAAAAACTCCAAATAGGTCCCAACTCTACCTATGTATCCTTCTCCAGGTATATCCCAATACCAAATCAAAATCCTTGGGTAGCGCACATTCCCTTATCCTTACTTGTATCCAAGAGATCGCTTGGTTAACCATTGGAAGCCCGAACATGGTGTGAGTACAAAACTAAGTAGGCCGCCACTAAAAAAGTATAGAAAATATTGAATCTAATAGATGGAGAATGCAAGGAACAAATAAATAATAGGAAAAAAAGGGACATTATGGGCACCATTAGTTAACAAGGCTCGTTTAATTCATGACCAGTAATTATCCCAATTCCTTTTCTTAAACCATTTTTAAAACATAAACCATTTTCAACACATTATCTTTGGGTTAGGCATATACATAATCTATACATGGGTATATAGAAATCTATCAAAATTTTTAGGGAAATATTTTTAATTCCCTATCTTAACAGAGATACACAAATCACGTAAACACATTATCCTCACCTAGAAGCCTCAGTCTGGTTGGAATGAAACCTTTTAGAGAATAGATCCTTCGTCCCCTTCCCTAACCTGGGTTTTTTTGGTGGAGTTTAGAGCCTTAGTCTGACTTGACCTGGGGGTGTAATATCTAAATTCAATACCCCACTCTACAAAGCCATGTGCATATGCTTATTTATCAAGTCACCAAAACCATACCATAATACAAAAACACATATTAAATACCATTATACTTTTCAATATAGGACAAAAATAAGGGAATTAATGTCATTCATTAACCCATTAACAATTTACCCAATTCAATTCATTTCCATCTATCCAAAATACAATTATCGTGCCTTAACCTATTAGGTGTGGTCCACAACCCCTATGCCTTATCCAAATTCATCAATGAAAATACATTTATCAATTTTACCACTTTTCATTTCCCAATATCATTTCTCGTATCTCATAACACAACCACTAATTACATTCAACCATTAGGTGTACCACAATTTCAATGTATTAACCCATTTAACATAATTATCCATTACCTTATTAAATCCCTTTAACATGCTCCCCATTTCCCATTTCACCATCCAATTATAAGTTAACCATTTAATATGAACCAACCCACTTTTGAATTTCTAACCAATTTTGTTAATCAATTGACATAATCTCATTCGACCCAATTTTCCCATTTTCAAGTCATTTCAAACAACTCTTTATGCCTTTATCACCCTATTATATTTTTATCATCATTATATTTACAACTTAATAAACCATTAAATCATATTCTATATCGTTTCTACATTATTATTCGGAAACCCTTCACTTAACCCTAACACAATCTAGGTCTGTGATTCGAAGCGCACCCCATTGGTGGCCCTAAAATGATCAACTCCTCAACTATGCATCCCATGGGTATTGTGAGGGTTTCCATTGGTCACAAATCTAACATAAAACTATGGGACCATAATTTTAGACCACCTACCATGAATATGATGATGAACTCACTACCGAAATAAATTATAGATCCGAATTCAACCACCCTTTAATAATAAACCCAAACCTCCCTGAAAAATAAATGATTTAGAGTTTCAGATAGGGAGGAGAAAGAGATGACATCCCTAAAAAAGATATGGAAGAGTGGGATCAAACATACCAAGATCATTATTTCCCGAAAACAAGCACTCCAAATGAACAAGAAATAAGGGAGTTTGATCCTTGGAAGCTCTTGGAGGTATTAGATCATCACTAGGTTGAGAGGGGAATAATGGAGGAAAATTCGGAGTTGGGGTTTAAAAACCCATATTGAAAATTTTGAATTTTTTTCAAATTTTAGGGGCTACATGGGTTTCCAAGAATTGTGAAAATTTTGTGGGAGCCATTGTCTAAAAAACACCCATTTTCATTTTTTACCCGCATGATTTTCCAAATCATGTGAAAATTGTGCGGAAGATACTGCCTCAAATCATCCCCTTTGCATGGTTTTCTGGTACATTTGGACAATTTTTTTAACCATCTGCCAACTGTGATTAAGGCTCTGTCCAAGGCTGTATGGTTACCTGGGATGATCAGAACAATTTTCAAGGACCGTGCAAAAACCATGAAACATTCCCATAGATTTCTTTTTCATCTTCTTTTATGTCCTAAATCTTGAGAACACTCTCGAGTCTTTACATGAACCTTTGGAACACATATTTATCCAAAAATAAGGGACCTAAAATAAAACATAAACATGAACATTCCTAATGGAGAAATTGAGATCTTATAAATTTTATGGTGTTTTTTAGGTATATTGGATGCGACAACATATAGTACAAGGCATGAGGAATTTGGTACCTAGTGATATAACCAATTAGAGGATGTAGCCTTTAGAAAATAATTTTGTCAAGAATTTCAAGGTTTTAGTGATTAGTGGTTGTTACCTAGGTAATAAATGTGTCATTAAGGCCTCTTTTTTTAAGGGAAATTTTAATGATTTATGTAATTATATTTTCTCACGTATAATTTAAAATAGGATCTATATAAATAGTGATTTAGAAAAAACAATTTAAAATCTATTATTTTTACATACTCTAATTTTCTCTTGAATAGATTTCCATCATTTCAAAAAAATACTCATTAGACTTTATTTTAATGTAACGAGGACCATAAATAGATTTAATTCCCTATGGTCACATTTATGGTGTCGAGGTTTAATTTTTTATTCTATTATATTTTGGTGTTTTAATCTAGATTGGAAAATATTTTTATCTCTGGTAATTGTGTATGGATTCAACATATTTTATTAATGTGTATTGATTATAAATCTCTCAGTAAGTGAACCAGATATTCTATGGGATTATAAATCACTTATTTAAGTTTATTTTCATATTTTGATGCTTGAATTCAATAATAGTATTGTTGATTAAATTGTAATTGATTATTAATTGAATTATAAAATATAATAATGAACTAATATGGAATAATTTTTTGTGTTAAACATTATTTAATATTATAAATATTTGTTTAATTGTAAAATTATTTAAATTTCATGAGATAATTATAGGTAAATGAATAATATATTATTTTAATATTAATAAATTTGGTAAATATAATGTTTATATGCTTAAAAATATATTTTACTTGTCGAAATATTTCAATTACATGTTAATTAATGTGTTTTGAGTTTTATAAAAATAATTTAGGGTTTTAAATGATTTCTTGGTATAAGGAGTAGTGTATGGGGTATGGAAATGTTTTTATATATAAAATATAAACTTGATTGATTATAAGAAAGTAATCCAATATGATGTAGGGATATAATACATCATTATTAATTTGAACTGATATATTATTTATATTGTTGAATTGTTTCTAGGAAAAAGTTATTTTTTTAGGGGGGGAAATTAATATGTTGTTGAATTTTTTAAATTTGATATGAAGTGATGTTGATTGAATTTATGATGAATGAAATGATAGATAAAATATACAAGAAATTAATGGGAATTATTAATAGTTTTATAACTGTTATATACGTTAAAAATAACAAATATGGAAGAGTATATTAGGTTGATTTGTGATTATTTCATTTGACTTTCATGGGTAAATTATTTATTAAATATTATTTAACTCCATGTATTTTCAATTTTTAAATTAAAAAATTATTAGAGTGATAATATTATATACTATTAAGATAAATATGTTCTTGAATGTCCTTATACAAATTGAGAAATTTAATTAATCCTTGAGTTAGATAGTGATGAGCCATGACATGATTTTGGTAATGGTATTATTTCTACTATATATTGATAGAATATTCCATGATTTTGGATACATATTGATTTTGAAATTTACTGATGAGATATTACATGATTTTTGATATATAAGGATTTAAAATATAATGTAGTGATATTATCCAGGTTTCATTATACAAAATATTCTATTTTATTGGATATTTGTTGATTTTGAAAATTTAGGGATGAGATACTATATGATTTTAGCTACCCAAGGATTTAAAATATAATTTAGTGATTTTATCAATGTTTTTTAGTATACTATGATTTAAACTATATAGTGGGGTTATATGTTATGATTTTTCGATTTCCCTGATCCCAACTATAAGAGGATATTGTTCACAAGTTTAACCAAAATATCAATTATACTATATTTTTGTTAATGACTTGTTCAAATAGTTATACATATCCTGTACCAACACTGGTTGAAGGATATATATTATTTTTTAAAGGTTTATTCTTAATCACAAAATGTTGATTTAGTTTTGATTATTTTCATTTTTAAATTAAATGAATTACATTTAAAATTGGTCTTCCTAAGAAAGTTTATAATCAATATAGTGTTTGAATAATTATTGGTTTACTAGTGAAATATATTTCTTATTCCGTGTTTTTTTCACAAATCATTAAAGTAAAAACATCATTCACATTCATAGAGGAATGTGATAGGAGCTGATTTAGATTGGTTAAAGTGGGTAAAACCATTATAGTGAAGTCAATAATTCTATAGATTTTATATTGATAATTTTTTAAAAAAATTAATTATTCATTTATGATGAATTAAATTGAGATATTTTACTCAGATTATGACTTGTACTCTACTTGAGTAGTGTTACATGAGAGAATTATTGAGAATATTTAGGGTTCATCTCATGATATTTTTTAATTTATTCTACAATAATGTATTTATATTTTATTATCAATTATATATGATTTCATTATATGTTAAAACACTTCATATGAGATAATTTAGTCCCTTGGTTCTAGTAACTGACCATTAGTGATCAGTGAGTTCAAAAAATTCCATATGTAATTTTGTTTAGATGGTACAATTAAGCTGGGATGGTACATTAAAAAGGATAACTGATGGTGTGGGTGGTTTTTAGGTGAGGAAATATCATTCATATGGTAAATAGGTGATTGGTGGGTTCACTAAATGATATTTGACCAAGATAACATTTTGGGGTTAGAGTTAAAATATTTATTGTAAAAATAAACAATTAGAATAATCATTAAAAATTTATATATTTGTAATTAAATACTAAAAATTAAAACAAAAAAATATGAATGTAAAATAGGAACAGAAACTACGTAAAAAATATGATTAAAATAAAAATAACATCCCAAAATCATTCTCAAAACAAATATATTTAGTGTGCTACATAAACCACTCTAAATAATTCAATAGTATATTGAACTATCATTTACTTCCAAAAGAACATCCCAAAATGTCATTCTTATAGAGGGTTATAATATAATTTTTATTAAGTATGTTGAAATGTTCTTTAAATTATTTTTTATGTAATGAAAAAATGAAGTGAAATTAAATAATATGTTTCATTAATTTAGAGTATTATTGAATGATTTTTTTTTGATAATCGAATTTTTTTCATTATATAATAATAAATTATTACATCAAGATAAACCATAAATTTATCATAATATTTTATTTTAATGATAAATATTACACAGAACTACTATGATTAATAGAGAAAAATGTATAAAAATAAAAATCAAGACTATATGAAATAATTCTTCAAACTCGGATTCCTAAATAAATATATGAGTTTTGAGGAACATGGTATGTAAAAAAATAGTATGAACCATTGAATAATCAATTATATATATATAATCTTTATAATTTTACTTAAATGTTTAATAGAATGAACTTTCAGAAATGTAATAGTTGATATATTGTTAAATGATTATTAAAATTGGATATAGTAGTAGTTATAAATGATCATTAGAAATATAAATCATTTAGGAGACTATTAATGTAGTGTGCATAAATTATAGAAATGGTGTGATGGGATTTCTATATAAAGGAGAAATCATGTCTTTGGTTAGTGATAACATTTTATATGTAGTAAACATGTTTGAACATGGGGTTGTGGTGGCATCATTGGGGTTTTATTTTTGATTTATTCAAATCCAAACTCCATCAAGTGAGTCTTGAAATAAAGCCCATGTTGGTGAAATTTAATAGGGTAGATATTAATAAAATATATATTATAGTAAAATAAAAATATATGAATAACACACATTTTAATAATACTCTTGAATTTTATTTTGATCACTTTATTAGTTATTTAACAAGGTTATATAGTAAAAATTATATACATATTATTTTATTAATAAAATGAATTTTATCATTATTCTGATATTTGAAGTGATATAATATTTCAAAAATTAATTTAGTATATTTTTTATTCGGTACAATAACACTAAATTTTTTAATCATGATATAAATATTTGGTAATGGTAAAATATTGGTAAATGATTCTAACAGGAAAATGTTTAGTTGAATATTGAAATATTATATATGTATATGATTTATTATCTGATTGAATAAAGTTAATATAATATTTTAATAATTATTTTTATAATTAAACCCAAAATTATCTTTTATTCATAGAAATATATATTATGAAATAATACAATAAACCTCTAAACTATAAATTCTATTATAAAGCATAAAAATTATTTTATTCCATTAAAATACTATTTAATTAATCCTTACCATATATTATATAATACTAATGTTTGAATTCAAATAAATATTTCCCACAAATATAAAAATATTTAATTTTAATATCAAATACCAAATGCTGCTCTAAAAACCCAAAGTTTTAAATTTATTGTCATGTTTTTTAAATGTCAATATTTTATAAAAATAATTTCAATGCATAAGAAAATATATTTGATTTATTTATATTTGAATATATATATAATCCCATTTACTCAATTTCAGATCACACAAATGTTTTTATAATTAATCATCTATATTCATCTCTCTGAAGGCCCTCTTTAAAAATTTATTAAGGCATAAATAAGTCATTTCTACTAATTTTTGTATGTGAATAAGGTGAAAGTTTCCTTTATTTTTATAATATAATTTTTTTGTAATATATGTTTTTAAATTTTAGTTTCCTAAACACTATTAATTTAATATAATAACCATTATTATTTTTCTAAATCATATATTAATCTTCTTTTTATTATCTTTGATGTTACTGAAATAATTTTATCTTATTTTATAATTTTTATATAAATAAAAATGTATTTTATATATATGTGAAATTGATGATAATTGTTTTTTCTTTTATGGAATTTTTATATCCATTCATAATTATATATTGTGGAACCATTATCGGGATTATATTTTCACTAGTTAAACTATGGAATCCCTACCTTCAATGATTTTTTTCAAGATCTTCATTGTATCTCTAATGAAAAAAAGACATATGGGTTATAAAATCTATATTTGTTTACGGAATTTATCCATTAATACTTTGCACATAACATATTATATTTTCCTTTATATTATAGTTAATTTAGATGGATAATGTTTTTACAAATCCCTTTTCTATCAATGAATTATTTATGAACACTTGATAATCCTTTATAAAAAATTTATAATTAATACCATAGACAAACAAACTTATTTTCAACATTATGAAAAATTATTTATTGAAAAATAATTCCATTGATATTATATAATAATTTGAACCATAATTTACATGAGAAGGAATACACTTTTTTTAAATGGTTATGTTTGATGATTGATCACATATAAGGGATGTTTTTTTATACTGAAAAATGTATGAAATTTTCTTTCAAGTATTTTATTAAGTCATGTAATATTAATGTACAATTTTATCTTTAAATTAATTATATACCCAATTCCTTGAGTAATGATTAATCTTCAAGGATGATACGATTAAATATAATGGTTTTTATCATTAAATTTATGATCCATTAATTATTTTATATGGAAATATGTTTATAATACCCTATTAGGGAGATATGGTGATATTTTTATGATACCTTAGTGGTGATATTTGGTAATATGTTTATGATTTTTAAAAAATTGAATTTGTTATTCTTTTTTATGATGTGTTCATTACTTATATTTTAAAGTTATTCCATATATATATATATTATTTAACATATTGTTGATTATTATTATTTCAAAACCTCTTATAGTTGATTCATTCAATACACACATCCATATTTCCATGACACCATTAATTTAGTTTGTATCATACATTTATTCATTAGGATACACATAATAAATATATAATATTATGAGTTGTATGAAATAAAAATATTATGATCAATAATTTGATATTATTAAAGGAATATTTTAATAATTTTTATTATAAATATTTTCTTTTATTATATACCAATTCCAATTGATAATAAAATTATTGTTATTAGTATGAAATAAATATATCATTGTATATGAAGTGTTATGTATGTATTTATATTAAAATATATGAAAGTATTGGTTTAAATAATTAAAAAGATCTTTCTCAATCATTTTTTAAAAACTATAAACCATGATTTTTAAAGATAACCACGATATTTTTATTATTTTTTTCCTTAATTATTTTTATTTCTATTATTTCGAAATATAATTTTTAGTTTTTTTATCATTGAATGTGAAACTCTTATGGTGAAATAAAATAGAACTATATATTGAGAAAATTTATTTATATTACCACAAATTTTCAATTATATCATTTATAAAAAAATATAATCTTTATAGAATATTCCATGAAAAAAAATGATTTCTCTCAACATAATATTATATACCCTAACACATATCATATTCCCTATCCTTATTTACCCTATAAGTTTTAATTATGCACTATAAATGCCATGATTTATCAGTCAATCCTAATTTCATCTTCCTAGAGGTTCAGTCCTAGTTTAATCTTCTAATATAGGGTTTTCAAACATTTAAAATATAATTTTACTACATGTTTTCTCTCAATAATGTTCTAATAAGTATTTCAATAACCACCACCAAATCTCCTTAATTATAATATACATATGTAAAACCACATATTTTAGAATATTTTATGAATGATATAATACATATCACATCAATTAATTTCTATAAATAAAAATTTCTCATCATTATGAGTCCCTCATGTACTCAGTGTTCACAAATGAGTCATCAAATCCTCCAAACTCAATGGTTTGAACTAATGTTCTTGACTAGAAAATTTTATTATGTAGTGTCAAAATTTATAATGTTTATTATTGGGTGAGTATTTTTATACTCATGAATCGTAAATATTTTATTTCTCCCCCATTTTATTATTATACTACCCTGAATCTACTCATTAGGTAAATCATAATGTGTGATTCATTACAAACTAGACCGGTATAGAATTGTTTTGTTTTAATGAAAAATATATTTTAAATTAAATTAATTATCTATATAAATTATATTTAAAATTATAGTGAAAAATCATAATGAACCAAATATGGGTTATAATTTCATTATTTCTTTACCAATTTTGTTTTTGATTTTTGTACTCTGTTATAATTAATCTAGTGGTTCTTCAAATTTTAGTATATAGTTTACATAATTTATTATTAAGTGGAATGATTCCATATTTCATATATATAATGTATTTTATTCTTATTATTTTTTGAAATAATATATTAAATACCACTACTATAAAAAAATTTATTAGTTCTTGAAATTTAAAGATATGAGTACTAGATAAACTATGTGTTTTTATGCACTGATAAATGGGGATTAAATTTATAATTTCTATAATTTTACTATGAAATATGTTTAATAACCAGATGAGTGATATGAATAATATAATTAACATAAATTCTCAATATATTTCTATTTGAAACATATGTACACATAATATTATATAATCATGTATTCTAAAATACTAATTAATATAATGAACTCATTTTCACACTGTATAAATTTTGGTTATATAATATTTTTACACAACCAGAAAAATGATTTCAAAAGACATAATTTTTAAAGGAGGGTGATATAGTTCCCACCTATCTCATAATGAAACTATTAATACGTGTGGAACAAAAACATAAAAACATTCACTATATCATAACCCATGAAATAAAATGGGTTTCTTAAAAATTAATCCATCATAACATAATCCATAAATAAATTTCATAAAAATTATTCCATAATTTTCAAAATAAAATCAATGTAATAATAGTTATAGAAACAAATACCTATTTAATATTAGATGGAAAATATTTTTGTTAAAATAATTATGTTTCATTCCTAAATAAAATATCCTTTCTTTTTCAAAAAAATTTTCCTTCATCAAAATATCACAAAATATTAGATGAAATAATTTTATGTATAAATAAACTTATTATCTTGTATTATAATCTTAAATGAAATAAATCATTATGAAAGTATAAAAATCCATCTATATTGTTAATATTGAAAAACATTATTCTTGTACTTTTTCCAAAAAAGACAACAAGCACCTTATACCGAAAATGACAAAAGATTCCATTCATACCATTAAGTAAATATTTACCAATGGGTAAAATTGAATTTGAAAAATTATTGAATTATATTTAAAATATTTTTGAAATACCTATTTAAGAAACATGTATCTTTATGATAAATAACCCCTAATAAATACTTACAAATAAACAATCTCGGATAAAAATTAGATTTCGAAATATATCCCTTACCTTAAGATCATTATTCGTCATATGTATCTAAAACTCATATATAATGATGTATATAATGTCAAATATTTATTATAGAATCATAATAATTTTTATGATAACATTTATGATCATATTTTCATCCATTTGTTGGTAATATTTCATTGTTACTCATTATTCAGGTATTAACTGCTTTATTTTTTATTCACGTTTTGTTAGAAAAGTTCTTATTGCTATTTGAGGTTATAGATATATCATTTAAAAAATGGTATTAGTATAATAAATTTCATATTTATTCATTCAATTCATTTATATAATCCTGGTTTAACAAATATTTTGTAGAATGAATCACAATGCATCGCGAAGACGGTAAGTCGTACGTACACAAGAGAAACGATATTGTTCCAATAATTGTTGAATGGTATTGATGGATATGGTTTATAATTTCTAATAATTAGTATAATTTTATAATAATCATATAAAGTGATTATTTATACCATTATACCCACCCAAGTATGGTGGTGGTGAAAAAAAGTTTACACCACGACATGGAGATGGTAAGTCATATGTACGCACGTGCGGTGATTTTATTTTTTATAGTATGGATACAAGGTGAAATAGGTTTGTTTAATATTTAAAATAAAAAATCATTATATTAGTGATACATATTTTATTACTTTATAATTAAATAGATAATTAATATAATGTAGAAGAAGAATGAAATTTGAATGAATCGGTAGAAAAGATTACCTCTTCCTCAGTTTCTCTTTTAAATTTGCTCTTAGGGAACTAAAGTTGGTATTGGAAAAAGAAAAAAACATAAAGAATGATAATAGGGAAGTTTAGAATGAAATAATTCAATTTTTGGCTGAGAATGAAGGCCCAAAATGAGGTGAAGAGGTGAGGGAGGAGGTTCCCTTTTATAATTGAGGTGAGGGGCACTTTTGGAAACATCAAAAATATTAATTTATAATAAAATAAAACCCCACATAAAATCATCCCAAATTTAGAATATGAGATGATATAGGGTTGTAATCACATAAGACAATAAATTTTAGACAAGTTTATATGTTAATATAATCATTATAATTTTAAATAAAACTTAGTTATTCTATTTAATTTTTTTTGTTGTAATAACATTCTAAATAATTAATGGTTATAAATATTTTCTTATATTGTGTTAATTGACTATAACTGGATATTTATTTAAATTTTATAACATAGAATTGTATCTACATAATTTTTAAATATTTCTATTATTTTTAAATAATTTAATTAATTGTAATTTTTATAAAATGTCTATAGTATCAATTTTTATACTATTCATTTATTTGACATTAAATAAAGTACAAAATAAAGATAAATTAGAACCAAATATTTAATTCATTAATTACATTTCATATTATCCTAGAATATTGGTGGACCACCTACATTATATAATATAATGTTTCTTTTAATATTTTTAAAACTATTTATTTGATATTTATATTATTAAAATAATTTCCACATCACGATTGTTTCATCATTAATGGATATTATTTAATCACTAAATATTATAAATAAATTTCAATTATTTAGGTAATTATTTTATATTTATAGATACTATCTATAGTCTATTTTATCTCTTATTTATCCATATATTAAAATTAATATAATTATATAAAATGAGATTGTGACATTTTTTGAAAATAAATAATTTTTATTACAAAAATGCCATATCAAAAGGTAAATATCCATAATGTGATTTAATTTAAAACAATAGATTATAAGGTTATTAATTTAGTCATCCAATATGATTTTTATATATGTTAAGATAATTTAATAATAATATTTTTACCCTTAATTACCTGATTTACCTTTAACCATGATAATAAAAATAATTACCAATGTTACTATTAATAATGGAAAAAATAAAATTATCCTATTAGCATAATTTTGACCTATGTATTCCAAATATGTAATCCATTAGTAAAAATTAATAACACATAATTTTTTATAATTAATTTCAAATTAATCGCGTTTTTGTGAAAACTTGTTTTAAAAGTTAAAACATGGGAACATATTGAAATGTTTTACCTATGAATTTTGTATAAAATTATTTTAAAGACATAAATTATATTGAATTATAAAAATATATTCAATTTTAATTTAAACCCAATAAATATTTCAGTTTATCATTATAAATTATATCTATTAAAAAAGTTGTTTTAAATTAAAATTCAGTGTTTTATTACTATTTATCAAGGCATGAAAAATGATAGAAAACATCAGAAATTTATCCAAAATAAACTTTTATATCACCCTTGTAAATAATATTTTTAACTTTTATTTTTAAAAATTTTAATGTGTAAATATCATAATTTAAATTGTGTTATCCATTCAAAGGTGTAAAATTAACCATTAAAAAATTAAGTTTTTAGACATCAAATAGTGTTATATTCATGCCCTATGACTAAAATATTTATTGGATGAATATAAAAAAATATTTTTTATTAACTATATAACACATATATATCTCATTAATTTCATTACAAAAATTAATTCAATATAAAATACAAATATCTAATTGATTTATATTTTTCATAAATTGATAGCCAACGAATTCATAATGAATTTTCATAAGTTAGTTATAATAATTCTTGTTAACCTAACAGATATGCTATAATGGTATGATAACAATAATGGAATCTATTAGTTCATTTAAACTCTGAATTTCATTTAAAGGAATCAGCTCATGAATAATTTTTTTGAAGAATATATTTCATAAAAACACAAAGGAGTTACATTATATCCCCCATTAAACTGAATTTTTTCCTTGAAATTCATCTCATGGAAACAAAAAATAAGGGCAGTTATCTCTTATCATATCCTCATGTTCCCATGTAAATTCTTAAAATTGGTGATTCCTTCCTAAAACATTAACAAATCGAGTGTTCATGTTTCATAGAATGATTTTACTACAATCCAGAATCTCTATCGGATGTTCTTCATATGAACAATCTGGCTCCAGTGGTATGTCTTCTAAGTTTAGTGCATGGGAAGGATGATGTATATACATTCATATAAGAGATAAAGAGAACACATCATGTAATTGAGATAGATTCTATGGTAGAGACAATAAATATTCTACCTTCCCAACATGATCCATAATTTCAAAAGGATCGATATACCTAGGATCAACTTACCTTATTTCGAAATCTCATTAATCTCTTCTCGAGATATATTCATAATAACACCATATCACCCACATCAAACACTATGTCTTTTCTATGGTTGTTAGCAGAATATTTTCCTCTAATCTGAGATGTTTTTATGTGCTATTGAATAGTTATAAATTTTTCTTCCCTTTCATCAACACAATTAGGTATTACTAGCATTCATTCCCAATATTCATCCCAGAATGTTGGAGTTCTGCCCTTTTTTCCATAGAGGGATTCATATGTATCCATCTGAATATTGGAGTGAATGTTATTATTTTAATAAACTTCCACTAATGGTTGGTTATTATTTTAATCACCATTAAATTCCATAGAGAAAGCTTTCAATATGTCTTCCAAAGTTTAAATTTTCCTCTTAGATTGACCGTCTTTCTGAGGATGATAAGCAATGCTGAAACCCAACTCTGTATCCAGATAATGCTGAAGTCTTTTTCAGAACATCGACGTGAACCTCAGATCCTCATTGGATATAATGGAAAGTGGTAATCCATGAAAAATTAAAACTTAATTTACATAAATCTTGAAAATATGATCAAGAGGGAAATCCCCTCTAATAGATATGAACTGTGGCGACTTCATAAGGAAATCAGCTATAACCCAGATAGCATTATCACCATTGGATGATTTGGTAATTCCGATGAGAAAGTCGATAGTGATGTTTTACAATTTCTATTATGGAGTAGGTAATGATTATAACATCCCCTTAGACTTATTTCCCTCAACCTTAACTTGTTGAAAAACCAATCATCGAGAGTCACATAAGGAAACATCTCTTTTTATTCCATCCCACTTGAAGTAATCTTAAAAATCATTGAACATATTTGTGCTTCTAGGGTGAATTGATAATGAAGATGTATGATTCTCATACAATAGCTCATTATTTAATTCTAGTATGGGAGGAATACAAACCCGGTTCCTGAAACTAATTATTTCATAACAATCATTTTTGAATTCATGATCATTTCTCACCTTATATTGTAGCTCTACATATTTATTCTATGCCTCCTTTATCATAACATGTATTGATGGTTCAACATTCATTTGATAAGGAGAAGATTCTCCCCCTTCTTTTATAATTTAGAGACACATCATTTGAAAATCAATAAATACTAGACCTTTTTTGATTCGC
Source organism: Viscum album (assembly GCA_963277665.1). Taxonomy (NCBI): domain Eukaryota; kingdom Viridiplantae; phylum Streptophyta; class Magnoliopsida; order Santalales; family Viscaceae; genus Viscum; species Viscum album. The sequence goes on from OY728166.1 coordinate 824,516,115, forward strand.
ATCATGGATAGGCTATCACGGTCTTATCGACTTAACGTATCAACCACCTTGTTTTCCTTCCTAGGGTGGTAATATATTTAGAATTAATAACTGTTATTCATATCCAACCATCTTTTTTGGAAAATATTCATCTCTTTTTATGTGAATATATACTTTAAATTTTTATTATCAGTATAAATATAACAACTTTCACCATAAATATAATTCCTCCATATCTTTAATGTAATTATTAACATAGATAACTTCATGTCACGAGTTGATCAATTTTCCTTATGGATTTTTAACTACCTTGATGCATAAGCAATCACCGTATCATTTTTCAAGAGATTATACCCCAACACCATATTGGATGAATTACTATAGATGACAAACCTTTTTCCACTACATGGATGTGTGAGCACAGGTGCACTGGTTAACCTTATTTTTAGCTCTTTGAAATTCTCTTCACATTCCTCCATTCAAATGAACTGAACTCAATTCAGAGTCACTTGGTGAGTGGATTATATAATCATGAAAATTCGTCACAAAAAGTCGATAATATCTAGCCAAAACTAGAAAACATTGGATTTCAGTTACTATTGTTGGTCTTGATCATATTTCAATAACCTATATTTTTTTGGATACATAGATATCCTCTCTCTTGAGATTAGTTGACCCGAAAATTAAACTTTATGAAGACAAAATTCAAATTTGGTAAAGTTGAAATAAATCTTATCCTTTATTTGGGTCTTCAGTACAATTCTCTTGTTATCTTTATGATATTCCTTTCTATTTTAATGGTCGAGAATATCATCTATAAATAATACCACAAACTAATCAAGATATTCTTAAAAGTCTCTATTTATTAGATCCATGAATATGACGGGAGAATTAATAAGACCAAAAGGCGTCACTATAGATTCATAGTGTCTATAACTTGTACTGAATGTTGTCTTAGGTATATCATCATTTTTTACTATTAATTGATGATATCGAGAATGAGGATAAATCATGGGAATGTATTGAGCTCCATGTAGTTGGTCCAATAAGTCTTCAATGTGTGAATGTGGATATTTGTTATTGATAGTGATCTTGTTATGTTCTTCAAAATCATTGTAGAGTCTCATTTATTTATCTTTCTTCATAAAAAATAGAAAATGGTATCCAAAAGGTAACGCACTATGGCATATGAATATATTATCAAGATTCTCTTTGAGATGCTTTTTCATTTCCTATAACACAATTAGCACCATTACATGAGGTGTCTTTGAAATAGTCATTTCACCTGGTATGAGTTCTATTGAATACTCAACTTCATGCTTTGGTATAAGATCTGCCAATACATCCAAAAAGACATCATCATGTTCTTATATAATTGGTGTATTATTAATCGTGAGTTTCTCCCCAACCATTTGACATAAATAACCTTCATTTATTGGAATCAGGACCCATAATATGGAAGCAATTTCAATCGAAAGGTCATTTTTATTCATTCATCAATATATTACCATTGGTTGGTCTGGAATATGAAATGTGACTTCTCTTTCAGGGAAATTGATTGGCCAACCATATAGTTAAATCCAATCCATTCCATGAATCACATAAACTTCCACTATCTGTATGATCCCATGATTTGTAAGAAGAAATTTCCCACAAAAATCAATCAGAGAAGAATTATAAACATTTGATGTGACTATTGTTCCATTAAGAGTTTTCACTAATAAATAAACATATAATTGTTGAGGTAATATGATGATACCATTAAAAAATATTCAATAATAAAAGTGTTGGTGGATCTCGAATAAAATAAAAAATTTACTTCATTATAGTGGATGGTAAGTGTACTTTTCACCACTTTATTATCGTAGTTCACATCACTGATAGTAATTGCAAGGGAAATTATTTTTTCTTTGGTCTTAAGATTTTGTTGGCATCGATCATCATCAAAATCCCATGGATTAGGGAATTGATTGGAATAATTCCCTATTTCCTTGAACTTGTATCACTGAAGTGTTGGAGGGGCATTAGGTGTAGCGTCATCTTTGTTTACATCTTTCGACATCTATTTCCCATCACATCGACATTCAATTGCCTCATGACATTATTTTATACACATAAAACATTTACTAGTTCCTTTAAGAAAATTCCCCCGATGTTCATTTTCACACATTAAGTATAAGATAAATCTCTTCTTCCATCAGTGTGGTATTAATATTTTATTTTGAATTTAATTATACCCTTCTAATAAAACCCATATTAATGGTGGGTTACACCAATATCCATATCAACCGTGAGAGGACATCAAACAATTTCCTCAAAGTTATTGAATTCACTTATGGATAATTCTCTTTATAGACTTGGTTTTATGCAACTAAATAATCGAACAATCTTAATCACAGGTTGTATAATAATTCAATAAGCATACCTTGCATGTATTATAAAATTTTCATCGTAGGTACCAATAGATTCCTTATCATATTCCTTATGTTCAAGTAACTCCTTCTCCATCATTGTTTGATGAATATGAGGAAACTACTTATTGAAAAATATGTTATTAAACTCATCCCATTCCATGGAATAAATTTCATCTCTTTGCCTCATCTTATTGATATGATTCCTCCATTGATAAACTTTAAATTCCAAATGATATACTGCTAAGATGACATTATCATGTTTAGAACATTTTAGAAATAAAAATACTATTTCAATGGTACATATCCTTTTTTCAGAAAAAATTGATCAGAAGACTAGCTGAATGTTGGTGGACACTGCCTTATGAAGGATTCAATAGAATGTTGCTCCTTCCTTAGTTCATTTTGAAGTATGTCATGACTCATTTTTTGAGAATGTAATTTGATCATGGCTACAATATTTCTCATTCTATCTCCCATAAAATTTCGGTTTTCATGGGGAAAATAATTGCATTTCCTATCAAATTCGGCATTAAATCGGTTCCTTTGGGTTCTAACCATTGACAAAAAACAAGAAGAAAAGGTTAAGAAATACTAATAATAATAATAAAACTGCATAATCAAGAATAAAATTTCAATTTTGGACACATTAGGTTTTATCATATTTTATTCATGGTCATTTATAAAACACTAGGATTATATCCAATATTTATACATATCCTTAGGGTTCTTACTAAGGATTTATCATCCTATTTTCCAAATATTAACTATACTTTTCCTCTGATACCAACTTTGACAACCCATTCTTTACATAAATTGATATTACTTTAAAATTGATGTATATTAATTAAAACATATAACAAGACCATGACAAGACTGTATTGGTATAGTATCTTTAGGAACTGTGAAACACAAACTAATGGTTCAAAAAACATCTACATTGTCTCTTAGTTATTTCATCATAACTAGACATCTCTTGGCATATTGTACATAACACCCTTTTATATGTTTATTTCCCCCATGCCAGGAAGAAGGGTATTAGTTCGGCACATCAGTATTCCTACCATAGAATCCCTCTATCATAATAACTAAGGATCTGTGTCACATTTGGTAAAGAAATATGTTGGAAGTAACAAGTCTATAGAATTTTTGGTTCAAAATAGGAACTCTACAGTGACATTCTCACAAAGTAGAAATTTGACAGAGATCTCACACTATGTCGTGAATTCATCAAAATTTATTGAATCGTTAAAATTACTTGGTATTAATAGTCCAACGTCCCAATGATCATCTTGGATTCCAGTGGTCGGATTTCCACCTGAATATTCAGAGGGACTTGGAAACCAATAAATCTAATTGTTATCTTTCAAATTAAATAATTTCAACATTTTATATAGTATATCGAAATAGAATAAATGACATCATTTTGATTAAAAGTTTTTAAATTATCATGTAATAGATTTATATTCACACTAAAATGAGTATAAATGATTCAAATGATTCTTATTAAGAGAGTCCGTACATTTTTCATCATTAAGAAAAATATTTTCTTTATAAAGATGAAACTGTGTGTACAATAAAATTCGTATTATCTAATTACGATAAATATCATGTCTAGCCTTGTTAGAACAATAATGGAATGAATAATTTCTACAATATTAATGTATAAATTTTTTATCATATTCATATAATAAATCATATTCATAAAATTTAAAACAATATGGTAAAAATATGATTTTATAGAAAGTGAATTTGTGATTTCCAAAAAAATGAAAATAAAATTCAAAATAAATCATTTGAATCAACAGTCTTCCCATATTTTGAATGTACAAACAAATAGATAAAACAAATAGAGGATTAAAAAATAAAATAAACAATGTATTTATAAGTGGACACCTTTAAAGTCACCCGTTGAGTTTTAAAACTATTCTGAATATGATTTGAATATGAATATCCTCCCCGAGGTATAAAAAACATTAAGGATCACATTCTAAAAAGAATTCCCCCATTACGTAAAGTATTCTCCTTTTATAATTATTATTCTATAATTTTCTATTTTATGAGAACTTATGCCTGGATGAATACATTACCCCCTATATAAAACGTTTAACCATTTATTATTTTCAATAAAAGAATATGTAAAGTTTTCTTATACCTGAATGAATGGTTAGAAAAATATGTAATATGATGTGATAAAAAAAATTGATAATATTAATATAATTTAAAGGAAATTAATTCAAGAGATGGAAATAATTCTATCAAATGATAGGTAGATTTCAAAGTCTTTCATTAATGTTTCAAATGAGACAATACAATAAGAGTTCGAGAAATTTATTTCTTTTTATTTTCCTTATCCTTATCCTACTTCATGTGGAAAAATATGACTATTTTAATTTTTTTTTTGAAATATTTATTTTCCTCCATAATATTATCAATAGATTCTTTTTGAGATAAGAATTTCGGTTCTTTATCATAAAACAATTGGTCTTAGGTACAAATCACTTCTTCTTAGAATTTTATCTTCTCTTCTAGAGTATAAATTTTTCCTTCATGGGAATTTTTGACTTGTTAATGAACTTAAATTATATTAGTCAGCAAGACATTTTTATTTTTCAACTCAACAACTCATACATATAAAACATTACCTTTTAACATCAGATTGAATTTCATTATTCTTCTTTTCAATCAAATTGAAATATTCAGATTGTCTTTCATCTGGGCCTCTGAAGACTTTCAAGTTTTTATTAGTATCACTTTACAACATGTTGAATTCAACTAAGACTTCATTCACAAGCATTCTAATTTATTCTATTTTATCATCATGAATCTTTGTACATTCATTAGACTTATGAGACCATTTCCCCACATTATTTGAATAAATTTTTTATTTATTGGTGCTTTATTCCAATAAATTTATGTGAGACTCAAGTTTCATTATTATTTTTCATTGAATCATGATAGTGTATGATCTTTTGTTTTTATTTTCTCCAACAAAATAAATCTTCCCTTCAATTCATGGTAAATACATAATTTCATTTTTAATTATTTTATGTTCTTGAACAACATACTGATCTATTTTTTACAAGAATTTTTTTCACAATCAATGTCTTTCACATAGTTAAGAAGATCAGAAAGATGAATATTGACTAAATCATCACCGTAGTCATCATTCTTATTCTGATTATAATTTGATCTGGTTTCTTCTTCATTGTCTGGGATAAGAATGACTTTCTGAGCTTGGGATCTCTTATCAACATGCTTCAATGGTTGTAGTTTAGGTTATAGAAATTTTCATGACATGGATTTTGAAGACCTTGCTTGAATTATATAAGGTTGAGACTTTTGATTCTGACTAGTTTATTTTACAACTTTCCCCTTTTATCCTTCTTCCTTTTCTTCTTTTTATTCAGTTTTCTCTTTTATTTTTTGTTCATATTTATTGATATATTCATAAATATGATAAAATTACTCTTCATCTAGATCCCCTGAAACATATTTTTTATAGATTTCTGGTGGTGGTGATTCTTATACCATGTTTTGTATCTTCTTTCCCTTACCTTGGATAGAGGGAGTGACTAATTTGTTTTAAATGGATCCATTGAAATCAATTCCAGAACTAGATTTTTAAACTCAATTTGAAAACTTATTGACATAAAAAATATTTTCCTTTCTCTTCATTGGATTATTTTTATTTTAATCAACATTCATAATTTCATTATTTCATATCTTTTAAACTAAGGCTTCAATGGTGCTGAGACCAAATTATAGATCTCTATATTTCCATTATACATGATCTTTTCTCCATTTAGCTGTAATTTCATAGGTTTCATTCCTTTTATTTTTCAGATTTACGGATGATTGATACTTTGATTTCTTTTCTTTTTCAAAAACAATTAGTAATGAAGGTTTTGAGATTCCCTAGACTTATCCAATTACTTCATTTAAGGATTCGACATTAGAATTATTAATAAACCTCTTTGATTTAGGTTCCAAAAGAAATTCCAATCTATTAACTGTATCATCAAATATCCATGTATCTTTTATATTTCTCAGCACTGACATGAGTGGGACATTACAAAACGTCAAAATTTCAGCAATGAACTTGTAATGATTTCTAGAAAAAATATAATCTATGATTTACTGGCACTAGACTTCAAATTAGTCATGGTAACGAAGATGTAACCCATCAGATTTATCTTCTTCAGGTTCACCAAATAATAATGAATGAACACATCTAATACCATGATACTTTATCTACAACCTCTCCATGAAATTTAATAAAATATTCATTCATAGTGTTGTAAGGTGATTTTCTTCTAAAAGATGAGTTGTTATTATTTTGGACTCATAAAAATTGAAAAGATATTATTTGGCATTAATTATAATTAAATAACACTTATTTTGGTATCTTATCCAAGATACAAAAGGAATTACCCTTATATGGTACATTTAAGTAGTTAAGCACTTGTTTTGAAATCATAATTATATCTCTATCATACACTGAAAATGTTAATTTCATGTTTTCATTATTAAATTTCACTGTATTGTTGAACATACGTTCACCATCAATGATAATCAGATCTTTAAATGTATTGAGATTTTCAACATAGATTGACTCCCATCTTCAGAATTTAATTATTCTTTTGAGTGAAGAAACTTAGTTGTCATATATATTATTTAATAACCTTTAATGTAATACCATAAAGTTGGTCAAATATTTTAGAGAAATTTTCTTTATAGATGTTTTTGATGATTCAGACATGAATATGATGCTAACCACTAAATATAGAATGTATCAGACTCAACTATTTGTGGAGTTTTTATGATTCCACATGCAGAAGGAGATAACCGATGTAGGATAGGGAGGGGAACCCTTTATATAGTTGAAGGAAATATGTCCGTTGAGATTTTACAGCTCATGTTTGATCAAGGTGATCCAACTGTTGAGACAATTTAACTCTTGGGATTTTAGAATTAAAAAATATGATCATTTCATGTTGAATTCGATAAAGTATTTTAAAAAAAGAAAGTCCAAAAAAAAATGAATTTAAATAGTATAGAGAATTAAATTTTACCTTTCAGAATCACTGTATATATTGGTTGGTTTAAATATATTTATCATATAATAGAAATGAAATTTATAAAAAAATTGAGAATGATAAAAATATTTAGTTCAATAAATAATAGTACAACTTTTTTATGAATAATTTTTGAATAAAAAATAAATTTTATGTGTACGATAAAATTTATTTGAGAATAAAAAATATTAGTAAATAATATTTTTTAGTATGAAAATAAATTTGGAGTATAATGAATTTTTGAGTACGAAAATAATTTTACCAGTATGATAATAATTTTTCATGAACAGTAAATATGAGTATAAAAAATTTTGAGTACGAAAGCATTCCATGTATAAAACAATTTCGAGTACAAAAAAAAAATTATGAGTGTAATAAGAATTTTTTATGAACAGTATATATGATTATGAAAAAGTTTTACAATGAAAAAATGTTTTAGGCTGAAAAAAAATTTTGAGTACAAAAATAATTGAATACGCATTTTTTTTTGTTACGATTTTTTTTGGGTATGAAAATAAATTTTAACTATCAATAAAATGTACTCCCCATTTGAAATATAGTATCATAATATAAGGATATGACCTAAAAATGTAGATTAAAATTGTATATATATATTGACCATTCTTATATTCTATTTAATGTATACAAATCTATCAAATTGTAATGGTTTTGTCAATATACCTTCAAGTTGATCTTGCAATCCGATACATATAATATGATATCTCCATTAAGTGTGTGATCCCTATGAAAGTGATTCCTAATATATATTTGTTTTTCATGTGTGTGATGTGAAGGGTTTTTACAAAAATCTATAGTACTTGTGTTATCACATCGTATTAGAGTCTTAGTAAAACTCATTACATAATTAGTGAGTGTGTGGTTCATCCACAATACTAGAGGACAACAGATTATAGATGCCATATATTCATCTTCGATAGAAGAAAGTGATACAGAGTATTGTTTCATATATGACCAAGAAACTAAAGAATCAATTAAGAAATGAAATGTTGTAGATTTACTTGTTCTATCTATTCTACAACCACCAAACATAGCATCAAAAAAGAAATCTTTTCAAGATGCATAATACTGTCCCAAATACATAGTTCCCATTAAATTATGAAATATTAATTTAATAGATTTAAATTGGGATTCCTTTGGATTTTATTGAATCCTTGGACATAAGGATACTGAAAAAATTATGTCTGGATGGATACTTGTAAGGTGTAGTAGACTTCCTATCAACCCTCAAAATTAAATTGGTTTACTCATTGTCCCGCATCATAATTTTCATTATTATTTGAGGTACTAATTCAAGTACTAATACTTTTAGTATTTTCATATCCATAAATTTTATGAATATATTTAATATACTTTTATAGGGGTATATATGTCCATTCTAGTTTTCGAGAAATTTGAAAACCAATAAAGAGTGTTAACTCCCCCATCATATAGATCTATAACTCATATTTTATAATATTACAAAGGAATATGTTAACTATTAATGAGTTGATCTGAATATAATGTTGTTAACATAAATTTAAATGATAAAAACATTTTTTTCCTTTATTTATGAAAATATTTGGATCATAATTTCCCTAAAAAATTTAATTTGTAACAAAAATCATGTTAATCAATCATACCAGGCTCTAGGGGATTTCTTAATTACATTTAATTCTTTGGTATGTTTGAAAAATTATTTTGTATTATCTTCATATTTAAAACTAGGTTGTTGTTAAATAAAAACATCCTCTTGAACATATAAATGATGGAAAACAAATTTGACATCCATTTGAAATGTTTTGAAACTGAATAATGCTGCAAAGGCTAATTGTATTCAAATAGATTCAAGTATAGCTACCAAAGCACTGGTTTCTTCATAATCTATACTCTCTTGTTGATTATAATCATTAGTATCTAGTATTTCTTAAATTATTATTATTTTTCCATTTTCATCACTATTGTTTCTAAAGACCCATTTTACATTAGTTAAGTGTTTTATTTAGGTGTTTCAACCATGGAACATACATTTTTTCTATCAAATTAATTTAGTTCATCTTGCATTCCTTTAATCCACTATATATGACATAAAGAATCTTTGGGAATTTTAGGCTCGAATTTAGAATGAAATGTTTTATGTTATACATAATTTCCCATGGAAATTTGTTTCCTTATAGGATGATTTACATGACTAATGATACTATCCCTGGGATGATTATTATGAAAAAATTGAATTTGGTTTTATAAAACATGTTCATCAACATAAGAGAGAAAGTATTGTTGTGTAAATACTTTTGAAACAATTTTTGGAGTATATTATATATTAGAACAATAATTTATTAATGGTTGTATTTCATTTTTAGAAAACAAATCATAAGATTTATGTTTGTATTGTTTAAAAACTAAGTGATCAGTTTTATCCAATTTAACATGAAATGTTTCCTCAATAGTACAAGAATTTATATTGAAAACTCTATAAGACAAAGAAGTAGTGGAATAGCCTACGAATATACCTTCATTATAGTTTGGTGTGAATTTATGTGGATTATCTTTTTTATTAAAAATGAATAACTTCATCCAAATACATTGGTGTTTGAAACATTTGGTTTTAGTCCAGTCCATAATTCCTGAAGAGTTTTATGAATAAATGGTGTAATTGTAGACGCTGAAAAATGATTAAGATCCGAATATGGTTGAGGCGTGACAAACCGATGACCTATTTGGAATCGGTGATCCATTCCAAGGGACTTGGAGGAGTAGCATGAAAAAAATTATCATCCATATGAAAAAAAATTAGCCCCGTGAGAAAAAGTCCAGGATTTGTAAGAATTTTCTGCGCAGGCATGGAACTATTTCACACCACGACATCGTGCAGTTGATCGTCGTGCTGCTAAATTCTCGGCGCGCAATATTTCGCTCAAGGATATTTTTTTCATAGACCATCGATCCCGACCGCCCATAAATAGAAGGCCACCCCTTTGACTTCAGTCCGAAGAATCTGAAAAGCCTCCCCTACACGAAATTCCTTTCTAGTGCATGCAAGAGATGGCTATTAGGTACTAAATGGTTCACACCAGGTTGCCCGGGGGTCCCCCTTTGTGAGAGACCCCTTGGGATTGATATTCCAAATCACATAAACTACCTTCTACCACGTGCAATTCTTTCTAATTCTGCACAATCAGTGCTTCGACACACAATTCATTTTGTGCGTCCGCCCGACCTTGTTGGTGCGCGCAATTCCTTTTGCACAGTAGCCTGACCTTTTTTGTGCACGCCGCAAAATTTCACACCCGGTTCGGCCTTTTTGCACACACCACTGAATTTCACGCAGGTCCACCCCTTTTTCGCACAAGAGCCCCATTCGCGCACAAGCCTCCCACCTTGTGCACCTGTGATGTCCCTCTTTCGGGAATCGTTTCCAGGAACCTCCCACGGCCAAAGCGCCTTCGCCATATACTCATTTTTCGTTCAACCTCCTAGGTTCACACAAAGCAACTTCAAAGTCCCCTGGATGATACCACCCATTGAGTTGGTTTTCCTCATGCTTCTTCGCATAGGAATGATATCGACTATTGCTTCTTCGCATATCCACACTAACGTGAACCCCATGATGGATCACTCCATGACACCCCTAGTTACGGTGTTGCCGATTCCTTCCCTTCTACAAAGAACAGAGGGTACCAGTTATGTATGTCCTAGGGGTGCGGAGAAAACCCACCTCGTCCGAGCTGCAGGATGTTAAACTTCCAAGAACCATCATAATTAGCAAATCACGATAAACTATGACCTTTCCCCATGCCTCTCCCTCAGGGTTCCCCCACCATGGACATTCTGCATGACCACTTGTCTCAACGGGAGTGATACCATTACTCACATGGAATGAGATCCTCTTTATTAGAGTGGCATTTTTTTCCTGGGAAAGGGAAAACACATTGGTGAAAGCCCCTAGCCATCCTCGCAGGAGGTAGTAACGATGAAAATCCTCTCCTCCTAGGTGCCATGTCCCTCTCCCACTGGACTTTATCGCCATCGGGCCTCCATCCTGGAGTAAGTCCCAACCTCTTCGGGATGCTAACCATGCATAATCCAATTTTTCCTCTTTGAGAAGCTTCCTAGTGTATGCCCCATTCTCCACCCTCCGCGGAAGCACCTTTCACGACGTGATCGTCGGGTCGTTGCTATCTCTTGTTTCGAACACCGAGCCTGACTCACGTGGGCTTAGAGAAAGCACCGACTATGAAAAAATCCATGGGAAGCCTACAGTGTATGCTCCATCCCATCTGAACTACGAGGACTTTGATCCTTTCCAAGGCAAGGTACATAGGAAGCCTCCATGAGGTTTAATCCCACCATCATTGGACCCGAGGTCCTCCATCGCGTCAGTTCATCGACCCCCATGAACTACATGGACATTGATCTTTGACAAGGTATGGTATGTTGGAAGCCTCCGTAAGGTTCAAGCCCCCCATTCACCCGATCGTTCCAACTATCTTCACATCGATTCACCAACTCCTTGGACAACCTAGATTATAAGCCCCACACCCATCCCGAACTATGAAGACATTGATCTCTCCCAATGAAGGGTATGCAAGAAGCCTCCATGAGGTTCAATCCCCATAATCATTTGTCTCGACTAACCCATGTCGGTGTACTGAGCCCCTTTCCATCTCAAAGTATGAGGACTTTGATTCTTGCCAAGGAAGGTATGTAGGAAGCCCCCACGAGGTTCAAGACCAACACCCAATAGTTCCAACCCCCTTTCACATTGGTTCGCCACCATCATGCATGACATTAAACTGTGGGTCCCATCCAGTGGTAAGTCGTTTTCACCACTTTCATCGGTAAGATGTTGTCATATTCTTCAGTGGTGAGTCATTGTCACCTCTTTTCAGTAGTAATCCGTTGTCAAACTCCATCCAGCGGAATGATGTTGTGACCTCAATCAACGGTAAGTTGTTTCTATCACTATTCAGCGGTAAAACGCTAACATCCTGAACTAGTGGTAAGCCGTTTGAACCTCATCTAGTGGTATTTTTATGACATACCCAATTGGAAGGATGCTATCATTAGATGATCTATGAGTACTTTGAATCACTGCCACATGGATGCGTAGGAAGTATCTTCGAGGTTCAAGCCCAAAACCATCGTAATCTTCATGAAGGTTTCATACCATTCACCATCCACTTCATGGGACTTTCCATCATCTATCTTGGTTATTACCTTGGCCGCCACATCCTGATGGGATCATGCCACCCCATTCCTCATTCCATTCGGGAAGCAAACCACACGTTGACCCCAACAACGGTGTTCCCTCTAGGGGGTTCCTCCATCTGGTCCACTCTAGTCAGTGGTCTGATCAGTCCGATCTATCTTTGCTGGAAATTAAACTCGCGACATACCCTTTGTTAAACATGGGATGCTAAGGAAAACCTCAGATACATTCCCATGGAATATGATTCACCGCGATCGATGTGGGATGCCTCGGGCTTCTGCGCCCTCGGGAAGCCCTATAATAAGGGTCATAAGACAGACATGCTAGTGTCCTACTGCCCAGACACACCAATGATGCCCAACATGACTACTCCCCTGACTGAAGTTTGCTGCTCTGATTGGACCCCTTGGAATGTCCCGACAGAAGTACTGTAATTAACTTGTGTCCATGAAGATATGGTACTAGGTATAGTTTCATGAACAACGTATTAAATCTATGAGGGAGACCCGAACTAGGTTACGAGTTCTGAGGAGGAATCCATGGAAGGTAGAACCAACATCCCATCATCCTGTTTCTATCAAAGATATTATGTCCCTAAATAAGTGATGGATGTCTCCCGCCTTTGGAAAGCTGGAATGCGGGGAAACATAGTTGCGCATTCTCCATCAAATGGACGCGCGTGCCCCAGTGAAAGCATTAGAAACAGAAATGGTGATCATGTTGTGATGTTATTCTCCTCAATATGGAGATTAATACTATTTGTGGAATCCAGGGATTGATGTGTCACTAGATCTAGTTATCTGGTGCCGGGTCCAGCTAATAAAATAGCAGGCCTGGCGTGAAACTCACCAGAAGATGGATAGGTAGAACGTTGGTCACTTCTGTTCTTTAACATTGTCACAAAAAATCCCTCTTACTGGCCGTGAAAGACAGAGTCCCATTGGGGCATTGATCATCGATTCCATTTTCTTTCAGTGCTGATGTGTTTAATCTCCACGCTTTTCAAGAATCAAGTTGCTGCTTTCGGAACGTGATCACTGCCTGCCCATCAATACATGGGCAGGGGATGTGCCCACACATCCTTTCCTCATGGATTCACCTCTTCCAAGACATCCTATACATCTATGATCATGGGGCTCCCATGCCCCCTCTCCCCATCCTAGGTCATTCAAAGGATGGTAATAAACAACCTCGTGCGATGTTTCGAAGAGGAGGCCATCATCCCTATGCTAGATATGGTCCGCTTGGAATAGGGGCATCTGCACCTTGTCGCCAATGCCATCCCAGAGGACCACACAGGGAGCCATTGCTCCCCACCTAGCCATAAAACCGTTTCAGGAGCCTCTCCCCGGAATGATTTGACGACTCCCTGCCATAGGCGGATGGGGTAGGTGACATCTGGCCCAGCCCAGTCAGAGTCCCCTTCCGGGGGATTCTAGTGAGGACTCCCACCCAGCCGCATCAGCGTTGCCTAATGCTCTTGCTGGAAGAGAAGTAGGTAAGCTACGTACCTGCACCTCTGGCCCCCGTCCGTCTAACCCGACATAAGTATCAGGCACAAGCTGAGGAGAACATCTGCCATGGGGCTTCAACGTCGGCAGCTGTTGTGGCCTGGGCCACCACCAATACATATCCCCAGTTCCCCGCGTACACTGAGCAGGGGACCTTATATTCCTGGCCAATATCAAGGCATGAACTGCCCCATGGGCAGGCTAGGTCAACTCTTTTGGTCGTCCGCACGAGTTGTGGTCTTTGCGAGCTAACCCGCAATGGTGTCACCCAATACAAGGGTCCTCCACGTAAAACTACCACAGAAAGTGTGGGCCTTACCCTATTCAAGACTCGGCATGGAGGTCCACCCTGTCCCACCCTCAATCCAGATGAGGGTCTTCCTGGTGACAGTAATAGTCAGCACAGAAGGATTTATCGAGCCCATTACACTAGGTATGGAGTCATTTATCTTTCCCCCAACCATTGGTGCAGGGAGATTGCCCATACGGTCTCTCTTCAACATGGGGATCCTCCACATGTTCTCTTAGAAACTGCTGAAGGTCCTCCTCACCTCGGCAACCTGAGGGGTGAAGGTCATCCTCGCCCCACTAGAACCCAACACAGAGGTCCTACCTGTGTTCAGCTAGACCTGTACAAGGATCCTCCTCGAATAGAGGTCACCAAGGAAAATAGGTGTGGAGGTCCACCCCATGAATCATCTAGTTCGAACAAAGGTCTTTCCCACTCGAGTGCTACCCATGGAGGTCCTCTCCATGTCCCTTTTGACATGTGTCCTGGCGATCCTCACACTATGGAATTCTCGGGTGGAAACCTTCTCCACACCATTACTTGTGAATATGAAGGATCCAGTGTTAGAAACTAGCCCTGTCCGGAGGACCCACCCAGGGGAAGGAAGGCTGGTCATATCCATCACAAGAAGAACTCTGGGAATGCCCAGATAGAGATCAAACCTCTCCTCTTCTTAGACTCTAAGGAGGAGTACGACACATCCTGGGAACCCTCCTCTAGATCATCCAAGTCAAGGGTCGGGTAGGGACAAGACACATCATCCTGGTGCTCCAAGAATGAAAGGTCCATCAGATTCTCTCCTCCCTCCGAAGATATATCCAAGAGGATGAAAATATGGAGGTCATGTAGGTTACATTCACCCAATCACCACTATCGTCACCAGAAGCACTCTCTACCTCCATAAGAGATCACGTAGAGCTATTCTGGGGACCAACAATAGGCGAGCATCATCGCAACCTATCACCATTTTCCCTATCCCATGATCCATGAACGACAACTTTTAGGCTGTCATATCATGATGTAGTGGCCGGGATGCTACACTCTATAGATGAAGGCCAGAGATATGGCAGCCAGTCAGCCCGTTCTCCATACTCTCCACCGGCCAGCCTGCCATCTCAGTGATCTACCTTAGTACCACTTCCAGTTACTCAGCCACCCCTAGTTTATAAGTGGGTAAATCAGGGCCGAGACCTTGAATCTAAATCGAGGAGCTTCTAGAAAATCCTTGCTACAAACCAATTCCTAGAGAAGTTCTAGCTCGTGGCAGCGCATAATTTCTGCATAAAAATATCCCTCACTCTGGAAGAAGTTGAGTGTTCCCGCTACACCATTTAGGTGATGCATTTTAATCATCGTCATCAAAGTATGGTTAATCCTAGAATCCAAACACATATCAAAGTCATCAGCATGCAATGCCACCTGGTCGATTTAGCCGCACTCCCTGTGGCCCAGCACCCCGAGTCACCAGGTCACTATGGGGCCCTCAAACTGCAATGTGTTCAGAGTATAAAGGTACTCCGCAAAATGATCAAGGAATATACCGTCGCTTGAAAATCCATGGCTACTGGAAGTATGCTTCTATCTTCTTCACACATATCTGGCGACATCCTGAAATGGTTGGCGACATAGAGGTCATGCATCCAGGAAGGGTCACTGTCAACATGGCTAACCAGGTGGATTAGGAGGACGAGCTGGATCTTCTTGATAGAGACTTCCTTCCCCCTCTAGGGAATTCCACACCTATTGGATCCATCAAGAAGGATTACTAGTCTGCATAGAAACCTAATAGGGATCCCTATGCCCACCGAGGCACTGGTAATCAGCAAGAATTCTATTAAGTGAAAAGAAAACATAAGAGCTACCATGCTCTCCAACCCGTCCTCCTCACTGTAGAAGGCAGAGGAGGACCTTGATAAAGCCACATTGCGCCATCAACATGCTGAGCAGAAGAGGTTGATCGATGAACTCCTTCCTGAACGCACTATAGAGTGATGTCCCGACTATGGAAATATGAGGACATCACAACAGGGGTAGGAACAACTTCCCCTCAGTGAGCTGCCTACAGGTAACCCTGATCATACTGCTCCCACAGACAGGGCTGATGTTGGAGCTCATGTAAAGAGGGTGTGGTATGTCTCGCCAAAGCCTCATGAATGGCGTGTCAATCCAAGGAATCTGGCCTGGGTTCCCCCAGATTCCCCGCCATTCACTCCACGAGTCGCTCCACGAGCCTTTGAGCCTGTATACCGCATTGAAGAACCTGCCAATACGCTCAATGTTAGGGGTCCCTGTCAATACATGGATCCCCTCCTAAATGATCCAATGGCGGAACTTATATCCCTCCTTGAGGAATTGGAAACGTGATAGGTGGAAATCCCACATAATGGTAAGCCATATCCGGCGTGGGTGGATGATATGCCAGTGCCTCCGGGTTTTGGGAATCCCACCTTCTCCCCCTTTAACAGGATGGGAGACCCGCAGCAGCACCTGGCCCACATCAACTAAAGGTGTGGGACCATGGTGAGGACTCCATCATAGTAGGAGGCTTTAATGCTCTGCTGTTTTGTTCTATCATTGGAGGGGTCGACATTCTTCTCGTATAGCTAGCCCCCCATATGATTTGTGACCAGCTGGGAGGACCTTTGCAAGAAATTCTGCAATCAATTCATTTCCCCCACCCAGAAAACCAGCATCTCAAACCTCTTCAAGTGCATGAAAAGGATTGATGAGTGATTCACTGACTTTATCGCCCGGTGGAAGGGGTTAACCTACTCCCTTGAAATGCCACTGACTCAAGAGAAATTACTGATGATGTGCGTAGGAAATGTCAAGACGAAGCTGGTTCCCTCTCTAATCACTCAGGACTACCCTGGAGGATTCCGAGACATTTTTGATATGGCCCAGCACCTAGAGGAATCCCTTCAAAAGGCTAGCCAAGCATGTTCAATGCACCCATTAATTCTAGAAAGGAGGGCTAGCAGTGTCGAGCCCGCTGCGCTGGCCCAAATAGAAGACCACATGCAACTTGAATTTCTACTAGTGGCACCAGCCCTGATACCTCATAGAGGACCTCCACCTTAGGCACGGCCTCCAGCTCAGTAGTGTCTGCCTCAGAATTTACAGGCGCCTCCGCAGAATGTGCCGCCACCTCCTAGGAGGAACTATTTGGGTCTGCCTCCATGACATGCCCCTCTGGCTCCTCGACAGGGCCAGGCTCCAATGAAACCCTTCCCGAACAGGAGAAACAGAACAAACTCGATAAATGAGATTTAGGTCCCTGGTTACATCTGTAGCGCCTTAGAGCAGGGAATTGTACGCTTACCTAAGTGTAGAAGGCCAGAAGAGGAAAATATCACTGATCTCCCCAACTACTACCCCTGTTATTGAATTCGGGGGCACACCCTCAAGCAGTGTTATGTGTTCAATGACTAGCTTCAGGACCAGTTTGATAACAATATAGTCAGGCTGGGCGCAGCCACCGCATAAGTGGAAGGTGCCTTTTTAAGGAAAGACAGTAGTAGCGACATTGAAGGTGAGTGGCAGCAGGTTTCTAATCACAAGTCGCAGAAGTATGATGACTGGATGGCTCAAAAAAAGGTTGCTCATGCCCATGGTATCATTCAAGCATGCTTGTATCTGCATGAGCCTTCAGAAACTGCAACTGTCGCACATTCATCGTCATCCGAGCCAGCCTCTTCCCAAAAGAACAAGAATCATTGGTGTGAGAAAAAGAAATGTGCCCTGCCAATTCCATCATCGTCCCACACTCATTGCAACTTCATGCCCCTTGAGATGGGGAATCCTCCAAGAATCCGCCCAGTGGGGGATGACTCTTTAAGTGATAGTCAAGGGTACGCTTTGGTTAATACCATGGAGTTGGTAAACCCCTATATGACTCCCGATGGCGGGGATCACTAGGTGATCCTCCAAACATCCCCAGCTGACACCACCATTGGTGCAACATCGACCATATGGGTCACAAGGGCACATCAGTTGTCACCTCACGCCATGCTGTGTATTCCACTGAGGCCATACAGTAGGGCCATTGTAGATCTCAGTAGGCGCAACCTCTTCATTCGGTGTCTTTAGGCCCGCCTCCACCACCATTTGTGATACTGGATCAGGAAGAGGCACATCGACCATGCCACGACTAGCATCTCTCTGCTACAGGTCGATCTCAGTCATCCGGTCCTTATCCAGCAGCTACTCTTCGAGCATCAAATAGCTAGCAGTGGGATATACCCAGCACCAGTCAGCTGTCGGCCTAGCCGGTAGGGCACTCCATTCCTATTGTCACAGAGTGACCTCCTGCAAACAGAAGTTCATGCCTGGTACGAAAGTATGATGTCCTCAAGCATCTTGTCGGAATCCTACTGAGTATTTCCATTCTCAAGGCCCTTCGCCTGTCATCAGATATGTGTGATGCCCTCTCTGAGGCATTAAAAAGCCCCCTCCAGTTCGAGACAGAGGTAGCCGCTACATATGCTTTCCATGATGAAGCGGATGAGAACATTGAATGTCAGGACATAATTTCATTCTCTTAGAAATAAGAAGGCACTCCCATATAGGGGAACATCCACCCACTGTACATCACCGGCCAATTTAATGGCGTGGAGGTTCACTGCTGTCCTATTGACACCTGCTATGGAATTAACTTTTTCCTAACACAGACACTGTGGAAGCTAGCGTTATACAAAGATGTAATGACTCCGTATTATCTAAGAATCAAGTGATATGACAAGGTAGAGTAGACCCAAGTCGGTAAGACCCATTTGAAGACCCAGTTCGGCGGCCTAGTTGCATGCAACGAGTTTATGTTCATTTCTCAAGACACTGCTTACAATGCAATGATGGGCATACCATGGCTCCACCTACATGTGGTGGTCCCCTCGTCATTTAACCAGTGCCTAATGTACTCCCTTAATGGTCGAGTAGGTGTACTCTAAAGTGATGCATCTCCTTTATCCTCTTGTGAATCCCTCTACCTAGATGCCAACTATTTGAAGAGAAGGGACAAACAGATTCAGGAGAGTGAGGTTGAGCCCGCCACAGTCGCAACTGACCCCTGGGCAGGTCTGGATGATTCCTATGACTTCATGATCCATCGATTGGAGGCCACAACCCCTGAAATGGGGCAATGTTTTGTTGTCTGTGGTATAAGGGGAAAGAATATTCCCAAGTATAAGTAATGGCAGAAAATCACCTCGTACTCCTACACGAACCAGGCACAGGTAATCCTAGAACCTCATAACCCCATATGGTATCGGGATGTCCACCCCATGGAGACAACAGTACGTCATACGTGTCTATTTCACCTGGCTGTAATCAACTGGCTCAAGAATACTCGCCACTACTACTTTTATATCATCATGTCTAGACCCTTGGGCCGAAGTCCAGATGGGACCAGATCAACTGCCTTCTTTTCTATTGTTTTGGAAGCATGTGAATCTTCTAATATGTTGTCCTCCACTGCCCAGTTTGACACCAGCCTCCTGTCAGGATCTATTGACCTAGAGGAAGCTACTACCACTGGAGATCTCCCCTCCATAAGTGAAGAAGAGGATCTGTAGGATGCTCCCCCACCTTTTAAATGGAATATTTTCCACGGTCGATGAACTGGTAAAGGTGATCATTAGTAACGAGGAAGATCAAAGACCCACATTGATCAGTGTCTCTATGTCCTTCAAGGAGTAGCAGTGGTATATAGATTTTCTAAAGTAGCATCGTGATGTAGTTTCCTAGAGCTACGACCAGATGCCCGAACTAGATCCTCATATAGTTGTCCACCACCTCGGTCTTCTGGAAAATCAACGCGGGTTCTAGTAGCCTCTCAGAATGATGCGCCCCTATCACGGTGCCATGGTCGAGGATGAAGTTGACAAGATTATCATAGAAAAAATCATAAGTGATTTCTAGTACCTCATGAGGCTATCCAATATTGTGCCAGTTAGGAAGAAGAATAGGTAGATCAGGGTCCGTATCGACTTCTACGATCTCAACCTCCACTGCCCGACAAATTATTTTCCCCTTCCTCTGATGGAATTGTTGACCGATGATACAACTGGGTTGCAAGCCCTCTATTTCATGGATGATTACTCCAAGTATAACAAGATATGAATGTCCCCTAAGGATGAAGATTCCACAGCTTTCAGGGCACCCCAAGGTACTTTTTGTTACAAGGTTATTCCCTTCGGCCTGAAGAATGCAGGTGCCACCTATCAGCAAACCATGCATCATGTATTCAAGAAAATCCTCGAGACATTAGTGGAATGCTATGTGGACAATCTGTTGGTCAAATATTTCATGTGCCAGGACCATCTCAAGGAACATGAGAATGTGTTTAGCTTCCTATGTTCCCGCCACGTAAAGATGAATCTGTTAATGTGTGCCTTCGGGGTCACCTATAGGAAGTCATTCGGCTTTGTCGTCAGGTACCACGACATCGAGATCAACCCAGAGAAGATCAATGCCATCATCCAGATTCCTCCCCCAGCAATACTTAGGAGTTTTGAGGTTTCCAAGTGCACTTATCCTATATACGCCGATTCATTGAGAATCTCGCTAGAAATTGTAAGCCCTTTTATCGGCCCATGAAGAAATGCACTACCTACGAGTGGGACGAAAAGTGCTAGACTGCATTCATGGAAATCAAGTAGCATCTACTCCAACCTCCGGTCCTGATTCCACCCATCTCTGGAAAACCGCTGATCCTCTACGTGACTATCTTGGTACGATATCTCGGCACCCTTCTCACCCAGAAGAATAATGAGGGGACAAAAAAATCCTCTACTACCTTAGTCGTAAGCTCCTTGATACGGAGACTAGGTACTCCCCCGTTGAAAATAGCTACCCTATACTGTTATTCACAGTACATAAGTTGAGAAACTGCTTGCATCACCATGAGGTACCCTGGTGTCTCGGGTAGACCTGCTGAAGTACATTCTGAACCTCCCCATGTTGACTGGACGTCTAGCACAGTGCACAGCAATCCTCCAACAATTCGACATCAGGTTTTTCCCTCAGAAGGCTATCAAGGGACAGGCATTGGCAGACTTCCTTACTGCCCATCCAACCCCCAAAGACCAGTCTTCAGACCTATATTTTCTCGACAAGGCAATCCTTTCCGTAGATAATGCAATCCATGTTGGCAGATTCACTTTGATGGTGCCTCTGGGAGTCCTATCGGTAGATGAATCAATGATCCCGGACTCAACAGAGTGGTTTTGGGTATTTTTTTCATTACCCAAGCTCAAGATATTCTTCCATACTCAGTCCTACTGTCAGAAGGTTTCACCAACAACAAAGCAGAGTATCAGGATCCTATGACTGGCCTCGAGCTATCTGTGGAGATCGATGTGGCCCATTTTCATGTGAAAGGGGATTCTGAACTAGTCATCAAGCAGATCAACGGTGACTATTTCATCATAAATCTAGAGCTCGTACAATTATTGGAGCACACCCTCAAGCTAATGGACCAATTTACTCTCGGTCAGAAGTTACTCATGTCCCTTGATCTCAGAACAGTCGATATGATGCCCTAGCCGGCGTGGATGCTTCACTTATAGAACCCGAGCAGGATGATCGGATTATACATGTGGCGCATCGGAGATTCATTGATCCCGTCACACAATATGATGATGACGGCCTATGATTAAACCATATTACCACTGAAGCCTCCACGTTTGGACCCCCAGGTTCTTCAGATGCGGAAGTTGAAGAGACTCCCGACTAGAGATCCCCTTTTTTGAGTATCTCTAAAATGGTTGCCTCCAGGTAGATCGGGTTGTGTACGAGAAAATACAATGTTGCGGACTACATTTTACCCTCTATGGTGGTCTCAATCTTGAGAAGATCATCTACAAGTACAGGTTCTATGGTGCTCTCCTCCATTGCATCCAAGGAGTAGAGATTTATCAGGTCATGCAATAGGTACAAGCCAGTTCCTGTAGGGCTCATCAGGTTGGGCCGAAGCTATCCCATCACATCCAGATACTGGGGAACTTCTGGCCCTCCATGATTCATGATTGTATCGAGTTTTCCAAGATATGTTACGCTATCCAAATTCATTTTATCTTCATGCATCAGCCGTCAGAACCTATCCACTCCACCATGTACTATTGTCCATTTGAAGTGTGGGGACTCAATGTTGTTGGACCATATCCACCGGTGACAGCTCGCCAGTGCAGGTTCATCCTGAACACCATAGATTTCTTTTCCAAGATGGCAGAAGTGGTTCTAATCCTAAAGATCAAGGCCCATTCTATCATTGACTTCGTGAGCTCCAATATAATCTATCGGTTTGGAGTCCCTCACACTGTCTTCACCAATAATAGCGCCAACTACTGAGTAGCTAAGTTTAAGAGATTTTACACCTAGTACAACATCTGTTCATACCATACCTCCCACTATCACACACATGAAAATGGAAAGATCGAGGGGTTTAACAAAACCCTCTCAAATATCATGAAGAAAATGGTTTTTCAGAACAAGAATAGTTGGCTAGACAAGCTTCCCAATGCCCTCTGGGATTATCAGACCATAGCTCGTAATTCCACCTCGATGCCCCCATATTCCATGGTTTATGGAGCTAAGGCCGTCCTACCAATCGAGATCCTGCTGCCTTCGTTACGCATAATGGTCTATGACTATCAAGCACTAGATAAGATAGCCAAAATTCATCTGGATGAATTGTAAGCAGTTGATGAGAGCAGGCTTCATGCCCTGCATAATCAGGAATGACACCAGAACAAGATAGCAAGGGCATTCAATAAGAAGGTTTTCCTCTACTCTTTCCTGCAAGGTGACTTAGTGTTGGCCCTCCGAACACCAATGATCCCTAGTAGGAAACCACCCAAGTTGGAGCCCAAATGGAAAGGACCTTAAATAATTAACAGGGTTTACCCCATTGGAGCAGACTCCCTGGTGACCATGGATGGTGAGCATATAACCCCTCCCACCAATGCCAAATTCTTCAAGCAATACTTTGTCTTAGCCTACTGGTCCTGCATGACCTTAAACTGTTGGCCCCGCATGACCCTAAACTACGTGCCGGTCCAGCATGAACCTAAACTACATGATGGTCCTGCATGACCATAAACTATCGAGCCCTACAAGACTTTATACTATGTGTCGTCCTGCCTGATGTTAAACTGCTCCATTAGAACTACGTAAGGCTTGATTCTCATATGCATGTGATAAATAGGGATTCTCAATCATTTCCTCTTGATCCCACCCCCAAACTCTTCTCGTTGACTATTACCCTAAGGTATTGTTCTACCGGAGAATCCTTGCATGATATGGTATATTCTTCCTAGTCCCCATTCATGCAAGGATTGTAACAGTCACACCATGTGTCTACTCCATGTTCATCTATCCTCCCACATCCTTACCACATGACATTAAACTACATGGCCTTCAAGAACTATGTATGAATTGATTCCCATATTTATGGGATATTGAGGAACGCCCAGACATTTAGTCTGTTGGCCCAGCCCAAACGCCATATCTACCCCCTCGGGTCAAGACATATGGTGGGGTGCAGACCTTTTCCCCATCCCACTTCTAGATAATCTCAATCTGGAGATACTACAAACTTACTAGAGAGGTTCACCTCTTTCATATATGGGTAATACTATGCTTCACCCACTCCATTGATTGGGACTTCATTATAGTTCATATCTATAAGGGCCCCCGAATCATATGGATTCTAGGCCTAAGGTATCTTCTACTATTTCGGGCCAATGCGCTCGAAGATGTTGAGTAACAAGCTGATAAAAATCCCATGTTGCAAATATTGTCAATGGTGGATGCTCATTTGTTTCTCCCAGTCCAGGTTACAATAGGGATGTTGTGTTTCGAACATGGTCAACAACTATCCTTTGTCGTTAGAACCACCCCAAAAATGTCTCAAACATTGAGTGTAGTGGTTCATTCTTCCCTGTTTTATCTCTTAGTGATGAACTACATTCAGGCATTTCCTTCTATTAGACCCCTATGTGATGGGGAAATCCAATTATGGCTCCTTCTTGCAAACACCCAGCACTGCTCATGTGGGATTAGGAGCTGTGATGAGGTGGTAACTGCACAAGAGGACATATGCCTATCATAGGCTGAGATGCCCAGCCTCAGGCCCCTTGGCCATTTTGGACCCCTGTCCCAGGATCTCTCTTACCGGATTTTATGGTGTGGTATGGGATTATGTCCTCATTCACGTCGGGTTACTCACCGCGCCATACATATCCTCATATGAGATACCTTATCCTATTCATTCTCATTACATGATGTTAAACTCCAAACTGGTTGGGGCTTCCCATCTGAGGCCCATCCTCAGGCCCCTTGTCCTATTCAAGCCCCGATCCAAGTTCCTATTTTGGGTTTTATGGTGTGGTATAGGATTATGTCTTCATTCACGTCAAGTTACTCATCATTCCATACACCACCCTCGTTAGGGTATTGTACACCTACAGATGATTCTAGAACTACATATGGCTTGATTCCCATCCTCATGGGATACGTAGAACTTCCTGAACGTCTAGACTTAGGGCCCATCCCCATATCTCAGAAATCTCCCTTCCACCTTGTCCCCTTGGCCTACCCTTTCTCAGGGAGGGGAGTATATGGTGTGGTATGGGACTATGTCCTCTTTTACATATGGTTTGTAATGACCACGCCACGTTCCTCTCCCTCTTGGGAGTTCTCTATCCATGTATTCTGTACTCATCCCATAAAATTGGTTACTCTCATGTTGAGCACCCTCCTTGACCCTCATCGGTGATACACCAATCTGTTTAATAGTTCTCTGGTTTAGCATTTGGAGTGCAGGATTTCACCTAGACATGCTTTTGCCAGTTTTTCAGGATTTTTGTTCCCCTTCATTTGGGCTTCCATAAACATTCACACCCAAAGAGACCCCCAAACGGCATGGATTATAGGCTTAAGGGCTCTCCTACTATCATCGGCCAACGTCCTCGAAGGTTTCAGTTAACAAATTGATACATGTCCTGCTTTGCAAACATTGACAGCATTTGACGCTCATTTCTTGTCTCCTTTTCAGGCTAATGTGATATAGATGCTATGTTTTGAAAATTGCTAATAGTCATCCTCCATCGTCATGGAAACCCCTTTAAGACATGAATTTCAGTTACATTATTCACATCATTTTCCACCCCATTATGTCCAAGTGGAATTTTGACAATGGTGACACTATCCCTTAGTGTGCATTTTCACATTAGGAGAACAATGTCGCAGTAAAGGCATCACTCGAGGCTCTGTGGCGACATCCTTTCTCCATGGCCCAAGATCTAAGACCATAAACTAATATCTCTTCCAGGACTTCATGTGGCTTTATTCCCATCCTCATGGGTACGTAGGAACACCCATGCATCTCGTTTTCGGGTCCTGCTCAATTGGGAGAAAGTTTCTCCTACCCGTAACCCTCTTGCCACTATTTTGGCCCCTTGTCCTGAGGGTTCTTTCACAGAATCACATATAGTGTGGTATAGGATTATGTCCTCATTCACGTCTATTATGTTTTATTGCACCATGTACATTCCCACTTTTAGCCTCATCTCTACTACGTCTGTGCTGTGTGACGTTAAAATGCATGCTTGGTCCTATCGTATGACAATAAACTATGACATTATTGTCATGGCCGTACGATGATAAACGAAACTGCATTGTGATGCCCTTTCTCATGGGGACACCATGTTTGGTATCGGTAACACGCCATACCATTTGTCAATGCCTTCATATGGCTAGATTCCTATGGAGATACCCGGACCCTCCATCATAGGTCAATCGCTTCACAAAAATAAAAAAACATCCATCATATTGGACAAACATGATCTATCAAATACCGCTCCTTTTGATGCAAGGTCCAGACCTGCATAACCGTATCTTAGAACTACGTGCTGCTTGATCCCCATCCTCATGGGGTATGTAGGAACGTTCGTACACATCACCTTAGGAACAACTTTACTCCCTTTTCCAGTCCATCGACCTAAAACATTCCTAGGGAAAACGTGGTTGTTGGGACCCTAGGTTTCCATTCACATCGGGTTTTTATAACCACCCCACCATGTGTCTCCCACGTTTCCTATTATCCATGGTCCTTTCTCTATGACCATAAACTAAGACCATTGCGCCCTTTCCGCGAGACGTTAAAATGCGCGACATCTCACAGAACTACATATGGATTGATTCCCATATCCATGGGATACGTACAGACACCCATGCATCCTATCTCTATTTCTATCCCCTAGAATCATAAATCTTGTTCCCCCTCCTATTTTGGTCCCTTGACCAGAGCTCCTTTGGGGAATAACAAGATCGCAGCTTTACCCTTAACAAGTTCAGGATTCCCCATGATAAACGTTGGGAGGTGACATTTTTCTCATCAGAGAGGACCTATTTAAAATAATGTTTGATCCTTGATCAGACCGACGTACCCTCCTAATGTGTTTCCACCATAGTGGCGTAATATTAAGAGTGTTGGACTCTGGACGAGAAACCCTTCACTCCACTCTCAATGATTTGGGTTCCCTTTATTCAGATCCTCTCCCTCATTCATGTCTGGAGGAACCCCTAATAGTATTGATTCATAGCCTATGGTCCGCCTACTGTCCTTGTCTAACATTCCGGAAGACTAATGGATGGAACTTTGATTCATTTCCTATGTTTCAAACACGGTCACCAGTCAACTTTCATTTGTTATCCCCATTTCATGCTAACACAATAAGGGTACTGTTTTTCGAAAAAATGGTAAACATCCATTCTGAGTTGTCATGCCATCACCACAGTTTTTCAAATCCTGGGTATTGTAATTAACACCTCTCATCCTCCATCCCCTGTTCAGATTTATTCCAACGCCCCTGGCATTACTCCATCATGCACATGAGCACATCGGGAAAGAGGTAATCCGACTGTTCTGAGAACTTTATTATCTAGTAGAGTCTCCCTCTTCTCTTTCTGGGAATCTGAATCGGTCATTCAATCCTTGGTTACCCAAAGCTTGGTTGACACTCCTACATTCAAGCAAAGTGTTGGATCATATTTGAATGAATTAATCCATATGAATGATTAAATGAGTGTATTCATACACTTATCCGTACATGCAGTTCAGAATAATAATCATGAAAGAGAAATGATTTTATGAGCTCGGCCAAAACTAGGCCCTTAAGGGTCAACTTCTTGG
This sequence comes from Viscum album, assembly GCA_963277665.1. Lineage (NCBI taxonomy): Eukaryota > Viridiplantae > Streptophyta > Magnoliopsida > Santalales > Viscaceae > Viscum > Viscum album. The sequence continues at coordinate 824,543,784 of OY728166.1, forward strand.
ATGGATTATTCTAATTCTGCTACCTTTTTGTTGGTGGCCTTCAGAATTGCTTCCTGCCCCCTGAGGACTCTCTCTTCATTAGTTTTCGTAGAATGCTTTCCACTAACCCTAGCCCATGCTTGTTCCTATTCAGTCTGATGTAAGGATATTTGGTGACCCGCTTCCACTAGTTTCTCTTGGGCATCTTCCTGATGGACCCTCAACTGCTTCACAAGTTCAGAACTATTTTCAATGAATATATTCTTTTCATTCACCTTTTCTTCAAGGAGCTGAGCCTCTTGTTCTACATTTATGAATGCTTGGGTACTCATCGACACCTCCCGCCACTGGGCAACGATGGAGCATCGGATTCTCTCGTGTAGCTTCATTTCCATGTAATCACGGGCCGTCGAATGAAGGTGCTGAGCATCTCCCACTCTAGTGCAGAGAAAGTGTTTCTAGGTTTTGAGGGAACCTATCTACTTCAATCAATCTTTCTACGGCTGATCGAGAAAGTTTTTAATGCACTTCCACCCTTTACGCCATGTCATTCTGCTCTCCTCGGCCACCTCTGAGTCAGATTCATGTATCTCCTCGGGTTCTAAAGACCAATATTCTGGGAAGGCAACCAAGAGACCAGTACCAATTTATTCTTCGGGCACCCCTCCCAATGGATTGGTCTCTTAAACACATGGGCAATCATTTTCTCATGCCTCAGTCCTGGTGGTGTCTTCGACAACTTTTGGTCCCGCCCTGACGTTAGTACCACCATTGTCCACATCCCTTTTCTCTAGCCAAACCATACTTTCACTAAGAAAGTTGGCTCCTCGCATTGACTTCGTTGGTGTGCATTCATGTCCATGGTCCTCAGATATGCATTTCGATGATGAAAGATAGCCCTGTCAACAACCCGAATGAGTCCAAACTCTGACATCTGGATTCCATATTGCATTTTCTTTTGCTAAAGATATTTGGTGCCCATCGACTGTTTCAGGATTATCTAGGATGACCACAGAGCTTGGAAGATCGCATCATTGGATGGTTTAAGCAGATATCTTATCAGCACCCCTTGGAGTTCCCTGGCTGCTACAAGATCCTCTCTCCCCCAAGGCAATGAGGGCCTGTTTGTGCCTCATAACTTCCCTTCTATTGAGGTCCCGACTTGTGTGGGACTGTTTTCCCAATGTGCTTCGAAAACATCCCCCCCCCAACAGCACCCTACCTAATCTCCTGCCACCTGAGTTCTACACTGACTTCCTTGAGATTCCAAACTTGATTCTGCAAAATCCTTTCAGTGTATGCTATGGCCCAGTGCTCAGTGTATTAGTTTGAGAGGCCATCATCAACTCCAGTGGGAGGAAAGGTGATAACGTCGCCAGAGCCTTGGGTCGTGAACATCAGCCACATTTGGTGAAGAACGCATGGGTTCCTTTCATCCCAAACATTCTTTTACACCTTCTTCAGCATCTTATGAAGCCACACAAACAACTTAACAATCCTGGATTGTACTTATGGCACAAAAAAATATCTTCCCATAAATTTCGGCCACGATCACCCCACATATGATGCCCTATAAGTATTCCCTTTGCTCTGGTGAGCCTTTCCCATTATCTATCATCTGGACTGTCGGGGTAGGGAATGGGATGAATGTGAAGTTGGCATGATTTACGATTCTGATCCTTAATCCCTCCTCATTTAGTTTCAATGACATAACCCTGTAGGTGTTCAGAAAGGAAGGTCGCAGGCCATCACCTAGAGGACGAATGGCATTTGGGATGGTATACCCTCCACAATGGGCCGCGACCTATCTATAAAAAATCTGGAAGGGGATACAAATCCTCCACAGTGACCCTCCTCTTGAAATTCATCCCAAAATGGTGTACAGAGGGGCTAACACGGGGACTTCCAGATTAAATCTTTGACTGGTGACCATAAAACCAGCCATCACCACTGTCACTAGACAAAATCCCATCCTTGCATCCCTCACCGGTAAGATCCACCCACTCAGGAAGGCATCATGAAATATGATGTATTGGACATTCGGGTCCCGACTCTCGTTTATGCTGAAGCCCCACGACTGATAGTCCCCTACCTCCAGGATCCACCAGTATGATCCGCTTTTGCTCCTCTGTGTCGCGGTCAGACACCATCTCCCTAGCCCTGGCATCTTGACCTCCAGATCTATTTGCAGGAACATGCTGAGCCATTTCTTATATGTGATGTCCTTCATGAAATCCTTGACCCCCAGCCTCACCTTAGTATGCTCCAATAGTTTCCATGTCAGCAAAGGGGTTTGTGATCCATCTCCGCAGGTGTTCCTCATAAAGAGGAATTCATCTTATTGGTGCCCATCCAAAGGGATGCCCCTGATGAAATGAATGTCCCAGAGTCTAATACCAAAATCCCCATGGTGAAGATGGAATGTATTGGTATCAGAGGACCATCAATTGAACAGCATTGGCCCGAGATTAGGCTGACGATAGAAGCCAAACTGCGACGTCCACATCGCGTCGAACAAACCGATGTGCCACAGTTCGGCCCCAAACTGGTTTCACGTCTGGAGAACCCAATATTCCCATGACCATTCACTGGTGAAATTGCCTCTAGACCATAGATCCCAATCCTGTAGCTAGCCGTTGGACTCATCAGTAACATTCTGATGGAAGGTCCAGAAAATTATTCGCGTCAGGGTCACACCTTTAGCTGGTCTTAGTCCTGAGATTTTGGATGTAAATGTCCATCTGTATTGTTTCTCTACCAGGATGGCTGTTGTAGGTGATGTTATACCAGGGCAGGTCATCCTCACAGGTCACCCATTATCATAGTGTGTCGACCTCAAAATGTGGTACAATCACCTTCTACAAAATACTAAAGTCCCAAATCAGCAGGTTTGGAAGATAGTGCATACTCCTTCAGTGCTGGGTTTTACATGTTTAAGAGAGTATGGTTGTTGGATATGACCCTTTGGGTGCCATAAACCTCAGTGTTGGCAACCATCTCAGCCTGTCGAGTAGCGGATGCAACATCCCTCTCAACGCCAGCCCATTGGCAGCCATCTCCTGGAGGTAAGGTTTTCAGAAGGCTGCGGAAAAAAATAGCTGTTGGTGCTAACAAATTAGATACAAGCATGAAAAACCAGCGGCGGGTGCGGAATTTCAGCTGTGGGCTCAAAAAATAGGATGTTGGCGTAGAAAATCCTAGGTTGGCCCTTAAACCAAAGGCTGTCCTTGGTGAATTACATGCAGCCAAAGCATTTTCGCACAGATAGAGGAAGGTTGTTTCACACACGAGAGCTCCTAGATTATCGCACGAGAAAAATATGTACAAACTGGGGGACTTTTGGGGTTTTTAATGGTGCGAGGAGCGGATTACACGTGTGGGAGAATAGATAATGGCGCACTCCATCGCGGTTTTTCACGCCGACCCAGTTTTGAGCACATGTCGGCCCCAGGGAGTCCTGTATCTTGGCATTTCCCTCAGAATCTGACTTTCGCGGCCCATTGTCAATCGGATTCTGGAGGGGGGGAATTTACAGATGCTGAAAATTCTTTAGAGCCAAAGATGGTAGAGGCGCGACAAAGGGAACACATATTTGGAACTGGCGATCCATTCTGAGGGACCCGAAGGGGTGGCATGGAAGAAATTCTCATCTGGATGAAAAAAATGTGCCCCGCCCGAAAAAATATAGGATTTGTGAGAGTATTCGATGAGGGAGCGGAACTATTTCACGCCATGGCCCCGCATGATTGATCTTCATGCGGCCAGGTTCCCGGCGCGCCATATTTCACGTCGGCGTGTTTTTCGCGCGGACATGTGATCTCGAGCGCCTATAAATAGAAGGCCACCCCTTCGACTTCAGCTCAAAGAATCGCAACCATCTCCCTTGCGTGAAATTCCTATTCAGTGCGCATAGGAGATCGCTCTCAGGCACTAAAATTTTCATGCCAGGTCACTCAAGGGTCCTCCTTTGCATGAGTCCCCTCAGGCTTGATCCTCCTCCAAATTCCTTCAACTCCCATCTTTCGCACGCAATTCTCTCTAATTTCGCACAATCAGTGCTTCGGCACGCAATTACTTTTGCGCACCGTCTTGACCATGTTGGTGTGAGCAATTACATTTACACATTGTCCCAACATTTTACCTGCATGCCGCTTAATCGCTCGCCTAGCCCGGCCTTTTTCGCGCATGCCACTAAATTGCGCGCAGGTCCACCACTTTTTCACGCAAGATCCTCTTTCATGTGCAAGCCTCCCACCATGTGCACCCATGATGTCCCTCTTTTGGGAATTGTTTCTAGGCATCAATTCCGGGCACCTCCCATGCCCAAAGCGCCTTCACCATATGCTAATTTTCTGTGCCACCCCCTAGGTTCGCATGAAGTAACTTTAAATTCCCATGGGTGATATGACTCATTGCATTTCATCGCCTCATGATTTTTTACATAGGCATGCTAATGGATATTACTTCTCCACATAGCCATGATAACGTGTACCCCCTGATGGTTTTATCCATGACATCCCCTAGTTACGGCATTGTTGATGCCTTCCATTCCACAAGGATCAGAGGATACTAGTTTTGTAAGTCAGAGGGGTGCAGAGAAATCCCACCTCGTTCGAGCTGCAGGATGTTAAACTGCCAACCACCATCGTCGTTAGCACATGACATTAAACTGTGACCCTGCCATGTGCCTCTCCCTTAGGGTTCCCCCACCTTGGACATTCTGCACGCCCACTTTTCTCCATGCGAGTGAGATAATTCCTCACATGGAATGAGATCCTCTTTATTGGAGCAGCATTTTTTGTGGGGAAAGGGATACCACTTTGGAGTAAGTCACAACCTCTTTGGGCTGCTAACCACGCATAGGCCCCTATTTACTCTTTGGTCAGCTTTCTTGCATTATCCCCATTCGCCACCCTCCATGGAAAAACCTTTCACGATGTGATCGTCAGGTCTTTTCTATCTCTTGTTTCTCACACCAAGGATGACTCATGTGGGATTACAACAAGCACTGACCATGACAAACTCCCTATGAATCCAAGAGTGTAAGAACTATCCCATATGAACTATGAGGACTTTGATCCTTTCCAAGGCAAGGTATATAGGAAGCCTCCAAGTTGTTCAAGCCCACTATTGTTGGACCAGAGTTCCTCCTTCACGTCGGTTCACCGACCCCCATGAACTACGTGGAATTTGATCCTTGCCAAGGTAGGGTACATAGGAAGCCTCCATGAGGTTCAAGCCCACCATTCACCCGGTTGTTCTGACTATCTTCATGTCGGTTCACCAAATCCTTGGACATCCTTGATTGTATACCCCACACCCATCCTGAACTATGAGGTCTTTGATCCTTTCCATGGCAGGGTAAATAGGAATCCACCATGAGGTTCACGCCCCCACAACCTTTGGTCTTGACTACCCCTTTTCAGTGTACCGAGCCCCTTTCCATCACAAACTATGAGGAATTTGATCCTTACCAAGGAAAATATATGTAGGAAGCCTCCACAAGGATGAAGCCCAACACCAAGCAGTTCTGACCCCCTTTCACGTCGGTTCTCCCCCGTCCTACATGACGTTAAACTGTACATCTCATCCAGTAGTAAGTCGGTGTCACCTCTTCCTAGGTAAGTCATTGTCATCTTCATCAGTGGTGAGCTATAGTCACCACTATTCATTGGTAAGCCATTTTCAAAATCCATCTAGCGGTAAGACGTTGTGACCTCAATCATCGGTAAGCTATTGCCATCACTATTTAGTGGTACACCACTGACATCCTGAACCAGTGGTAAGCCATTGAGACCTCATCTAGAAGTAAGCCATTGAAAGCCCCAATCGGTGGTAAGTCATTATCAGATGAACTACATGGACAGTGATTCACTTCCACGGGGATACGTAGGAAGTCTCTACGAGGCTCAAGCCCAAAACCATCGTCATTATCATGATAGTTCCACCATATTAACCATCCACTTCATGGGACTTTCCATCATCCATCTTGATTTTTACCTGGGCCGCCACATCTCGGTGGGATCATGCCACCCCATTCCAAATTCCATTTGGGAAGCTAACCACACGTTGACCCCAACATCTGTGTTCCCTCCATGGGTTTCCTCTATCTGCTGCAATCTAGACAGTGTTCTGATCAGTCTAATCTGTCTCCGATTTACGATAAAATTGCAACATACCCTATGTTAAACATGGAAGGATAGAGAAAACCTTTGATATATGCCCATGACATATGATTCCCCGCGATCGATGTGGGATTCCTCTAGCTTTCGCGCCCTCAAGATTCCCTATAATAAGGTATATAAGACAGAGGCTCTAGTGTCCCAGTGCCCAGACACGCTAGTGATGCCCAACATGACTACTCGTCTGACTGAAGGTTGCTGCACTAACTTGACCACATGGAATGTCCGGACAAAAGTAATGTAATTAACTGGTGTCCATGAAGATATGGTGTTAGGAAGAGTTTCACTAACTACTAATTGAATCTATGAGGGAGACCCGAACTAGGTGACGAGTTATGAGGAGGAATCCATGGAAGGAAGAACCGACATCCCATAATCTCATTTCGATCAAGGAGCAAACTTCACTGAATAGGTAGTGGATGCCGCTAGCCTTTAGAAAGCGGGAATATAGGGCTACATAGCTATACATTCCCCAGCAGACAGATGTGTGAACCCAGGTGAAAGCATCAGAAATAGTAATTAAAACGTGATTTACAGTATAATAAGAAGTACTCATACATTTAGCCCAAAAATGTTTTGAAATATAATATTCACTCAACATGGTTCTTTTTATCAGTTAAAGAAGGTGATTTCTTCTCTTAACAACAACATTTTTTGGGGGATTTTACGAGATTAATAGTTAAGTATAATTCTTCTATTACTTCAAAATGTATCAAATTCATAATTTAAAAATTATCTACCAAGATTACCATGAATAGTTATCAATTGATGGTTGTTCTCATTTTTAATTTTGGAAAAAAAATTTAAAATAAAAGTAGGCTTCAGATTTCATTGCATGAAAATAGACACATGTATAACAAGTGTAGTCATCAACTAAAAAATTCATAATACATTTCTCCAATACCTCCAGTTTGAGAGGGACCAATGAAGTCCATGTACTCTAATCATAAATAATCAGAAGTTAAAATATCACTAATTGATTCAATGGTTAACTTATGTTTTTTTTGTTATTGACAATAGTAATATACTTTTGAATAATCAAATCTATGTTCCAGTAGATCCTAAATAATTTTATTTAGACAATTTATATAAGTTCATAAGATTATAGTGCTATAATATTCTAATCCACAACCAATATTGATCTTCCATTTTAATAAAAAGTCAATTTTAAATAATAACGCAATGTTTTCAATATTCATCAAAAATTGAATGTTTTCCAAAAAATATCGAAAATTTATCCTAAGATAATTTTTATATTCCAAATGCAAAAAATAAAGTATATTTTACCAAATTAACAACATAGAATTTTAATTTATTAATTTAAAATTAATTATCGTTGTTAAATACAAAAAGTGGGTTTTAAAAAAATTAAAATCAATAAAAATATTTTCATGTATTTATGTCAAATTTAAATGTGAAATTATATATAATGACCTAATTTATATTAAATGATAAATATATAACCTAATTATACTTCAAAACCATTCAAATTCATAATTTAACACTATAGTTTATATCGATTAAAAAAGTTGATTTTAATTGAAATTTAGTATTTTTCACTATTCATCAAAATATGAAAGTTATCAGAAAGGTACCAAAAATAAACTAAATTTTTTGTCCCGATTCTAAAGAATAATTTAATTTAATAAAATTGATTATATATATGTTTAAAATATTAATTTTAACAAGGTTGTTCATTAAAAGGTGGTAAAATTGCATTTTTTTCAAATACTTCTTTTATCTGAAAAAAAAATTAACTTGTTCTTCTATTATGTCTAAGAAACACATAATATGGATTCTAAAATTATATGTAGTACATAAAATTTAAAATTCAGTTAATACTATTAATAATCGCTTTTGAATGACTAGTTTGGTAGGTTGTGGTGCATTCGAACTTGGTGTTGCATGTACCATAAGCTATTGAATTACATTAATGAGATAATGTAGTATACGATTTTGGGGTGATAAATTCTTCCATCCCTCAATAAATTGAATCCTCGGAATTTGATAATTTTCTTTGAAAATAAATGGTTAAAAATAAAAAAATACCTTTTTGGACAACCCACATCAGAAATTGGGTTAAATTTTTTTAGTATTTATTAGAGGGAAAGGAAAATGAAAAATCCACCACTAAAATATGATCTCTCATATGAGAACACTGGTGGTAATTAAAGACACATAATTGGAGGGAAACCGTTAATATTTATCGGGAGTGATTGAGGTTATAAGTCACAAAAAAGTGTAAAATTGAGGGTCTCAAAGACATATATCTATGATGATTTAAAATATCAAAAAATCTATAAAACAGAAGGTATTATGATAACACATTTTTTGTTTTAATATCCCTTCCCAACAGTTTCAGAAATAATTTATTCATTTAATAAGTGGAAAAATATATACCTAACATGTAGAGTTTCATACTTCAACTAATTCCTAACATAGAATCATCTTTCACTCCAAAAGATAATAGAATTATAAAATATTCTATTTATGCAAATCATATAGGGTTTGAAAAATAATAAATTTATAATTCATTTGTCAGACTATTAAAATGTGCATTATAAAAACTAGGACATCATGTAGTCTAGTGGTAGTTTATTCCCCCTTCGTCTCCATTCGGTTGTGATTTCATGTCTTACCACCTTTCCAGACATGACGGGATGCTGCCCAACCTCCAGGTTGTTCTTTTTATAAATGTCCAAAAATAATATTATGAAATTCTTTAACCTTAATAATAGTATCCAACATAAAACTTAATCTATTACAACCTTTAGACTTCACCAAAATACTTATGTCCAAACTCACAATCCAAAATTTATAAGGAAGGTAAACAAAATAATGATCTCTTTGGCCACGTAATAACATATGAATACCTTCCTCATGTATTTTATTATAACTCGCTAACAACATGAATTACCATTAAACCTTATTGATTATAATCTTGCTCCCTATTTCCTTATAGAATACTAGATATATTCTTTATAATCAAAAATGTTGTAAACACCAAAAAATGATGGAATTTTCCAATCATTTATCAGTTTATAGGTATTCTAGAATATCGAATATAATTTATCCAAATCAATCATATATTATTCCAAAATCACTCCCTCGGTATCAAAATCATATTATGGTTTATATTTCTCTCAACCATAAATTTCCAAATACATTAACCTACAATTTAGTCTCTTTTCTTGGTTCCACATTATCTCAAGTCCTTAATTAAATAGTAAAGAAGTACAATCCTTATATTGTGGATAATTTATATACCATGTAGAACATTAATACAATAGTCAAATGACACAATACTTTAATTACAACATAATAACTCTTAATCATTCCTATCCATCATTGGTAGTATCATAACTTGATTGTTATCCAATAGCATCATTTGGTGTATACTCTGATTATTTGGATATTCATTTGTGTTGTGTCCCAAATCCATACAGATGAAGCATTGTAGATTTGAAACCTTTTTCATAACTTTGAAATCAGGTACATAATGTCCTTTTTCTCTACACTTATAACACATCCCCATTCCCTTTAAGAATTTACCATTGTGATTCTTTCCACAATTATCACATATGGTAAAAATCCTTTTTTCCCTTCTTCCATTAAACCATCTTTCTCTCTTCCATCCTTTTCTTCTCTTGGTACCTTTAAAATCCATGGGACTCAGAGAATTTTTTACTTATCTTTTTGGAACAAGATACTATTTCTTCATATGATGATAATACATGGGTGACTATTTCATTTCTAAATGGTTTCTTAATACCATGGAAGATTTTATATTTATTACTCTTTGGATCATGAAAATTGATGTAGTTCTCATTCTTCAACTAGGCACCATTTCTAAAAAATGGAATATAGTAGGATAGTTTATGAATCCAAATTCATAATTCCAAATTTGTACATTACCTAATGTAAATTTAAATGTTTATGAATATAATGCATAATCATAAAAATTTATTCTTTGAGGAATTATTTACTCAGAAATATTTTATAATGGCTTGTAAAGAAAAAGTGAATTTTTCTTAGCATATCCACCAGGAGTGTCACAACCTAGAGTGCAGCAAGGCCCATTGTTGTGTACCAGGATACCCCAGGTCAAGACTGAATCTCCTTGTCAGAGTTTTTACACCTAGGTACATCTGTTCCAGAGCCGCCTCTACCTACTCATATCCAGAAAAGAATGTATTGCTTGAAAAATAAACATAATATATACATTACCAAATGTTTTGTATTTTCTTCTATACTAATCCTAAAAGTCTATCTTAGGGTAATGTTTACTAATCTGATTTTATCTAAATCTAGTTTCCATGGTTTTTTCTAAACTTCCTTTGATACCAACTGTAATGACCCGACCCCAGTTACCCAGAGTCGATGCATTATCTTAATATATCATCATGATTACAAGCAATCTAGTCCTGATGGACCGATCTGTTTAGAAGTCTTGAAAAATAGATTATATACATGAACATTAAATTAGACATTATAAAATTAAAACACAACATAAATGATCCTTTGAGAACTCCCTTAATCTCATAGCTTAACCTTGCTTATCAATCATAATACACTTCTTGGAATCCTAGGAAAATAAAATATACGAAAAGGTTAAGATCAATTGATATGTATGGGTAAGCAATACTGGAGAAGATAACATAAACATTAGGCATGGTGAATAATTAAAAACACATGTCTTTACAAGTAACAAAAATGTACAAATTATGGTAGGAATATGAGACGAGTAAATAATTTCATAATAAAACATAGTCATGGGTATTCTACTAGTCAAATAACCACATCAATCATAAATATTACTTTCATAATGAGTGAATGTATAATGCCAGACATTCTGAAACATTTAGTCTATGCCTCGGCCAAGAGGTCTAAAAATGATTAAGGCCTCGACCAAAACTATATATAAAATTGGGAAAGGCCTCATCCAATTCCATGTTTATGTTTTTCATGGGACCAACCGATGTATCGAGGAGCTATAGCGGGATCCATCTGTCACTTACTATATCCATTAAATTCCTCATACATAAGGGTTGAAACATAACATAAACAATTTTATTAGAACTAACATGAAAAATGTCAATACATTAACCATAAACTATGAATGGTGGAAAAATAACACATCCATAGTCCAACATATCACAAAACCTTACATACAATAAGGAAGATTTTTATCATAATAAATCAAATTAAATCATGTTTAAAATCCATAAAAGGATGTTTACCTAGATGAAAATTATTTTTAAAACTCTTTGAGAGAAATATCCATTTTTCATGAAAACATTTAAAAGTCACAAATTTTAGAAAGGAAGACATTTAAACACATTTTTTAATCAGTGTGTCTTATGCCAATTTGGAACTTTTGAATGGAATTTAAATTTAAAAAAAATCATTTCCATATAAATGAATCCTAAAACCCATTTTGAAAACACAGACATTAATGAGAATGATTTAGAAGAATAATTATTTAAAACATTTAAAATGAATTTTTAATAAAAGAGTCCCTTAAAAATAATTCATTTGAAATATAATTTATGAAAAATGGACATGGATAATAAATAGGACTCAGTAAAAAATTACACATAAAAAATATTGAATTATAATGAGATTGAAGAATTAACCCTTACCTAGTACTTTCCATTGGTCGAGGGTACGCTAAACCTCCTCTTCTTCGGGTTCTTCCATTTGATTTGATCAAAAGGGCTCCTTATGATGGTTTTATGACCAAAGTAAGGCATATAGGATGAAGGGATGAATTTTGGGAGGATATTTCTGAAATTTTTGGCCGATCCAAATGTCTATGTAGGTGTGAAATTCATAGAAGGGGATGTGCCCTTTTATAAAAGAGGTTAGGGTCACATTATGAAAAGCTAGAAATATTATTTTATAATAAAATAATTTTCTATTTATAATGGCTCAAAAATGAATTATTTATAGTATAAGGTGTGTATGGTTCGAAAAAATCTCACACAATAGGTTCTATATTGGATTAGGTCACCATAATAACCTTACCTTTTAGATTTAACACTTAGTTCAATTGTTTTCCATTTACCATGTCTTTTTGTATTTTTATGTTACATGGTTAATAAACATACTATAAAAATCCAAGAAACCCCAATGTGGTTCATTATTAATATATATAACATTATATAAGTCCATTGGATAATAATATATTTTAAGGAAGGTTATATCAATTAACAATATAGTATTTGTTTTAAAAAATCAATTATGTCAATTTTGACACTATTTAGTATTTGATTTTTTGAAAGCAATAAAAACATTATCACTTCAAATAAAATTTATTTAACCATCCATAAAATGTAATATTAACCAATAAAATTATTTTAATTTATCATATGTCTCTATTTTCATTTGTTTTGATATTTATAATATCAATAATTTTAATATTTCATTATTTAGGTAATTACTACATCATCATTGTGTCAAAAATATGTTAAATTATTTAATGCATAAAAATTATAAATAAAATACCATTATGTGGGAAATAATTTTATATTTCTAATGAATATTTATAGTCATATTTATATTGTTCTTATCCAAATATTTAAAATAGTTTATCTATTAAACATTGAATATAACACTTTTTACTATTCTTTAAATAAAAAAATAATAAATGTCCTAATCTAATCCAAGAGGACCAAAGAGGATCATATTTCAATTATAAGGTTTCTTTGGTCTAATTAAACTTATCTAATAGAACTAGGACATGTTTTTGAGTAATTATAATTTCATTATTACCATTAATTACCCTATTTACTATTCACTGTGGTAAATAAAAGTCAAAAGTTACAATTCACAAAAAAATTATTTTCATATTATTAAACCAAATTTTACTTACATAGGTCAACCGTGTCTCTCTAATTTATAATATTTGACTCACAGATGTGGTAAAATTAAGTTTTATGCAAATTTGCAAATGCTCCTAAAAGGTGGGTAAAAACGTTAAAAAGTTCAACAAAATTTTATACATCTAATTTTATTATAAAATGACTCAAATGAATTGAATTAAACTTATATAGGTATTATATATCAATTTTGACTTAAAATAAATTTAAATAAAAAAAAATATTATTTAAATAAAAAGTAGGTATTAAATAATAACTGGGTGTTTTTCACTATTCGTAAAAAATTGAAAATTTTCGGAAAAATACCACAGATATAGTATAAGATAATTTGGATATTGCAACTTCAAAAATTAATCCCTTTTTAAAAAATTATAAACATATAAGTTTAATTAATTATTTTTAAATTAATTCATGTTGTTAAAACAAAAAATCATGTTTCTAAAAAAGTAATAACTATCAAAAGATTGACATGTGTTTATGATAAATTTAAATGTGAAATTAGTTATAATGACCTAAATTGTATTAAATGATAAAAATATAATATAATTATAATACAAAACCATTAAAATGCATAATTTAAAATTATAATATGTATTGATTAAAAAGTATGTATTTTTTAAAAAAATTTGTAATTTTCACTATTCATCAAAATGTGAAAGTTATCAGAAAAGTATCAAAACATTATCCCAACTAAATTTTTATGTCCCAAATCTAAATAATAGTTTAATTTCATTAAATTGAATATATAAATGTCTCAAATATTGGTTTGAAAAATGTTCTCCATTAAAAGGTGGAAAAATTGCATTTTTTTAAAAATATTTCTTTTATCAGAAAAAAATGAATTTGTTCTTATATTATGTCTAAAAAACACATAATATGGATTATAAAATTATATAAAGAAAATAAAATTCAAAATGCAGCTAATACTATTCATAACTGCTTTTGAACGACTAGTTTGGTACGTTCTGATGCGTTCGAACTCGGTATTGCGTGTAACACAAGCTATTATATTACATTAATGAGATAATGTTCAATGAAATCATGGGGTGTTATAGTGGAAACCTTATCTGATACAAATTTTTAGATCATAAGGTATATGCATATGGGAAAATTAAAATATGGTGGTGAATTGTATGTTTAAAAATTTACATTTTTAAGGAAACATAGTTTAACAAAATTAAACTAATTCAATTTAAAAATATTACTAATGTTTTAGAATAGTAATCAGACAAGAAATTGGTTTTGATGGAAAATTTATCCTAAATGAAAGTTTGTGGTATGTATTCCATAGCTCATATTAGAAATTAATTGTATTCAGAAATAAATAAATTATTTAATCTGAGTATGCTTGATAAATAACACAATCACAAGAGTAATGATAAATAGAGTGAAACAACTGATGATTCATCTATAAATCTTCTATAATCGTATTAGGTAAATGGGTTGATTATAATAACTAATATTTTAATTACAAATATTATAATCAATAAATATATAATAGAAATATAAATATATTAAAAGATTCACTTTTTATAACAAAAAAATAGAAATGTAAAACAATTAAATGAATACAAATCTTTTAACCCAAAGAGAAGGGTATCCAATAACCATGGATTAAGGTAACTTGATTTATTATTTCCTGAAATGCTGTAATAACCACTCCTAGGTAAGCCCAAGATAAAATTATCATCTTCTATCTTTCTATAAACACAATACTTTGATCAAGAAGGTGATTCATGCTTCTCTTTTCATTTCATCGAAAGCCCTCGATCTGAAAAAGATCATCATAGCTTTATTTTTTTCCACAGAATCCCTTGATCGTAATAGCCAACAATCAGTGTCACACATAGCAATGAAAAAATAAATGAAGTGACTAGTATACAGAACAAGAAACTCCCAACATGAACTCTTCATAATCTGTTACATGAAGCAACAAATTGACTGAGCTCTCGCACAATGTCTCGAATTCATCATAAGTTTTGTGCTCATTCAATTGACTTGGTATATATAGGATAATCTCCCAATAGAAATCTTGGATTCCAACTATCATATTTTATCTTGAAAACTCAGAGGTACTTGGACACCAGGCACTCCAACTATCATATTATAACTAAAAAATGATATCGTTTTATAATTCATATCAAAATAGAATATATGAAATCATTTTAATTAAAATGTATTGAATTATTACAAAACATTTTTTTGTATAGATAAAATGATTATGAATAGTTCTAATTACTCTCCTTATGAGTCTCCATATAATTTTTTCACTATAAAAAATATTTTCATTATGATGACTGGAAAATGTGTATGATAAAATTATTATTTTGTGAGTACGGTAAATATCGTATATATCGCTCTTAATATAATCAATGAATAAATCATTTCTACAATATTCCTGAGTATGATTATTTTCATACTCATTTGAAAAATCATATTAATAAAATTTTAAAGAAAACTGTAATAATATGATCATTGAGAAGTTAAGTGTGTTATTTACAAAAAAAGAATAGAAAAGTAAAAATATGAATATTCACTTATCACATGAAGTGAAAAAATGTTATGTCATAGCTTATAGAATCTCTAACATAGAAATGATATAATTAAAAACATGTATTCCACCATTATTTTTTTACTATTAAAGTATATTTTTGAACTAAATATAAATGAAATTTGAGTTCAAATTGTATTAAATTGAAATTTAAAATTTGTTTTCTATGTATGAGGTATGAATTTGAAAATAGTACAATTATTTGATGTGATTGTACAATGTATGAAATGTTATGTTATACTGGTTATAATTTTTGGATTTTGCGTTGAAAAAGATTTTATGCCTATATAAATATAACTAGAAAATTGTATTTATATGAAATAATATAGATTATTAAATTTAATAAAAATATAATTTGGAGTTTTCCACGTACTATATGAGGTCATCATTCAACAGGAAACTATAAATCTCATATGAAATTACTGAGGGGAATCCCTGATACCCTGGGTGGATGAAAGTGTGAATGGAATAAAAAACATCATTGGGGAATAATTTTCCAATATAAATTTCTTTTAATAGGCCATATAATTTTGAAAAATATTTGGCATCACCCTACTATAAGTAAGAAAACCCCTCCAAATAAAAAATGATCAAAATAAAAATAAATAAATAAATAAACTACATATATAATAGAATAAAAATATATCCATCTACTATCCCCCCAATGCACAATAAATGAATAACCCTTTATTCTCTTGAAACTAACATAAATATATTTCATCCACTAATTTTGGAGACGACAACTTCTGATGAAACTACTAAAACACTAATAGTAAGATAAATAATGACATACCTAATAAAATCATATCAAGTAATCCATGACCATGATTGTAAAAAAATATTCTATGAGATATTTTCTTTCAAATGAATATAATATTTTCTATATTTTGAGTTACACGTAACACTAGGTTATTCTTGGATTACACACAACAATGAGTTAAAAAAACATTATGTAAAACTAAAATATAATTATTTAAAATTAAAGTTTTATAATATGTCATTAGAATGACGTGTTGGAATAAAATTAATTATGTCATGAAAATATATTGTTTACACATATATATATAATATATTCTTTGGTGAAAAATTAATTAGAAATGAAAAATAAAAACAATTTCAAAATAAAGGAAATTATTATTAGAAAAACAATTTTATGCTTAGAAACATGTTTTACCAGAATAAATTTTAAAAATAACTTTTAATAAATTATTCAAATAAAATATATATAGTATATGTTCTAATTTTTTTTATAATTTATGCTATTTTTATATAGACAAGATATATTAATAATTCCAACTGTACTATAAAAATATATTTTCTAAAAAAACATTTTTATCTGCTTTTTGTACACTTATTTTAAAAATAATTTTTAAAAATTATATAAAACCAATTTTTTTTAGAAAAATTAATTTCGTAAATTATCATGTAAAATTTATTTTTGGGTTAATTTATTTATAATTTTTTGAAATGATTTACCTTTTGATGAACAACTAATAATACTGAATTTTAATAAACAACTGCATTTTCATTTTAAATATTTAAAAAGATAAATTATATAATAAATTAGATTAAAATATAAAATTGATATTATATATATATATATATATTAATCCCATTTAGTTTATTTGAATCATTTTAATTTTATATTTTGACATTAGAACCTAGTAAACGTTTGAAAATTGTAACTTTCAAAAACCTTATTTCTCATAGCATCTGCTGGATTAATTTTAAAATGAAATTTTCTAATTCTAGGAATGGAATTTAGAAAAATTGATTCCATATTTTTAATAATAATAAATTATATAATATAATAAGGGAAACAACATTATTTACCATAATGAATAATAAAAATAGTTAAAATTATTCACTATATTTAAGGAAATCATTGGTTATCAGGGATTTAAAATAAAAAGTTAGGGGTAAAATTACCTATAACATATATAAAATATAATTTTTGTAATGTTTTAGAAATTAAATTATATAATTCCTTTTAATATACCATTTTGGGTCCTTATAGTAAGATACAATATTGTTACAGATTTTTCTTTTAAAAAAATTAAAAATGTGCACTCACCTATGTAATAAAAGGCCAACCACTAATCCTAGAATACTTAATTACCGAATTAATCCAACCTAGGAATTATTTTTGTTTAAAACTAATGATGCTACCTGAAGAATATATAAATTACATTACTGGTATTTTTTATTTTATTTCTTATGTCACCTCATTAAATTATTACTAAACCATTATTTAATAATAGAATAAGAATATTTACAATAATGAGATGTTTTTATGTCAAAGTAATGACCTAAAAACATCTATACATCCATTAAATGGTTTAAAAAATCATCATTCATATGTATGGTTAACTACATCCTCATGAACTGAAGTAATTTGTTTTCTGTTACCATATCTCACGGGTTGGTATGATGATGTATATAAAGTATATGTTTCATATATATAATATTTTAAAATATTTTGGGAAATTATATCATATATAAACTTATAATTTCTTTTCTATTGGGCATACAATGACATCTCTCATTTGTACTGGTGACTACCACCTTACAAAGTGATGTGATAAGTTTTTCCATAACAATTTACAAGGATGATATAAGGAATAGTGTTAATGAATATTTGTGATATACATGGAATAATTGCGATATTAATTCCACATTTATTAATTTTAAAATACAATATTTATTTTTATTTCTTACATTTTCACTCATTGAAAGACTATAACGCCATTCATGTATGTGTGGACAACCGCCTTCACAAAGCGATGTTACTCTCTTTTTATCACCAAAGAACATGTATTATATGTACAAGTATATTTAATGAAATAATATGTTATTTATGGTATTATGATAATTATTTAAAATAAAAATATAACCTACCCCAATTCCATAATTATTGTTGAAATATGGAAATCATAACCTTGTGTTTGTACGACACACCCTCTCCATGACCATACCATACATAATTTCACAAAAATATCATTAAAGTTTTGAATTGAAAGTATAATTGATGTATAAATATGATAATTAAGTGATTATTGTTATTCTAAATATGATAGATACATGATCAAAGTAGAAGAAATGAAAATAATATTCAAAAAACATATATAAGAAAATGATATTATTATTCAAAATGTGAGTTTAACATAACCTTGATAATAAAAAGGGTAGTTAATGGTCATAATTAAATAATATATTCTATAAAATATCTTTTAATTTTTTTATAATATTCTTATATTGACCATAATATAATTATACAGGAGGGTAAAACATATATTAAGGATGTTGAGACTTTTTGTAATGTATTTATATTCTCTCTTTTATTTCTGGGAGATATATGAAAAGTAACCAATAATTACATTTTTCTAGTGTAAATAATTCCCATTTGACATGTCATATCACTAATATCATCTTTTTTATGATAGTTAATGTTTTATTATATTTTTTTTCTTTATTAGGACTTATAATATAAAATATTAGTAAGGTGGTAAGGTATTTCTGTAATACGTTTTACATCTATGAGGAACATTCCATATTGATTACCTATTTATTTTATGTGGTGCATATAATACACAAGGTCATAATTTATGAATGTTATAATAAAAATTATAGTGATATATGTATCAATTTGATTATATCTCATACATGGCCCACTAGTTCAGAAAATGTTATTTACGTCGGTTATTTTTCACTTTTTACGTCGGGTTTTAGCTGACGTTAATACAAGAGACGTTATAAATAATGTTTTTTACGTCGGTTATTTAAAAACCTATGTAACATACTTAACATCATGGTGTTTATCACATCGGTTAATTAATAACTGATGTGAATAACCCCGGGGGGGCAGGGTTTATAATGACGGTTATTCTATAACCGTCATGATAAACCCGGGGAGAGTCTTTATCACATCGGTTATACAATAACCGACTTCATAAACACGTGTAGGTGACTTTATAACGTCGGTTATTGAATAACTGATGTGATAAACTCTTGGGGTATGGTTTAACACATCGGTTATTAAATAACCGATGTGCTAAACCAGTCCCGGGAGGGGTTTATCACGTCAGTTAATCAATAACCGACGTGATAAAAAAGCATGGGAAATGGTTTATCACGTCAGTTATTAAATAACCGACCTGATAAACCAGTCCCGGGAGGGGTTTATCACATCGGTTAATCAATAACCGACGTGAAAAAGCTTTTCCCAGGTCGTTTAGCACGTCGGTTATAAAGAAATTCGATGTGATAAACACTTCTCGATTTCTTTATCACGTCGGTTATAAAATAACCGACGTGAAAGCCAATTGTTTTTAAAAAAAAAACCATTGTAGTACTGTGCTCTACACCAAAATCAACCAGAAACCAAATCAATAATTCGTACCACAAAAACAGAAGATCAAAACATGAACTAAAGAAAATTTAAGCATTTACATTGATAACAGATAAAACATACCCACTTGATAGCCCCCACCCTCATGTATACCCCCTGTACAGCCCTCCCCCACCCCATTGGAACTCCCACCACACGCCTAGTCTACCCCCCGACCCACTAGACAACCCCAAACACCCCTCGACAACCCCCACCCTTATAAACAACACCCTCTCACCCCCTCACCCCAATTGACAGCCCGCACCACACCCCTAGACTACCCCCCGACCCCCTGGATAGCCCTAAACACCCCTCGACAACACCCCTAACCTCCTGAACAGCACCCCTCATCCCCTCACCCCACATGATAGCCCACACCCCATTGGAGACCCCACCACACCCCTGGACTGCCCCTGACCCCCTGGACAGCCCCAAACACCCCTCTACAACCCCCCCCCCCCCCACCCCCACCCGACCCTGTTGAACAGCACCCCCTCACCCCACTTGACAGGCCCCACCACACCCTTGGACTGCCCCCCGACCCCTTGGATAGCTCCAAACACCCCAGGACAACCCCCACCCTAATGTATACCCCCCCCCCCCACCCCACACCCTGGACAGCCCTCCCCGACCCCATTGGAGCCCCCACCACACCCCTGGAATGCCCCCCAACCCCCTAGACAGCCCCAAACACCCCTCGACAACTCCCCACCGCACTGGACTTCCCCCACAGACCCCTGGACAGCCCCAACCCCACTGAACACCCCCCACACCCATGAAACCCCTCCCCTCAGACCAGAACCCATACAAGAAAAACCATCATAAGTAGACCAAAACAAGAAGTAGAGAAAAATTAAACATTAAAATATATAACATTCAAAACATACACTGTCAACTTCTAAAAAAACTAAATCAAACCTAAACGACTACCAAATACACAATTACAACGACAATATTAAAAATTACATTTTACATTACAAATAACTAAAATTTAATCAAACCTGTAAATAATTTGACCACTCCACTTGTTGTTGATTTATTTCTTCAGCATTATAGGTTTGAGGGTCATTAAAAAGCTACAAATGAAAAGGATAGTAGTTAACGTGTATAATGAGTAAATCAAATTGAAATATTATGGCAAAGATTAAGAGGAAGTCTTACCATGTCAAAATTCACAACTGTCCCAGTTGTTATTATTTCATACATAAATATTAACATATAATATCCGCATTTGATGACGTCTTGTTGTTCATGACAATTCTATTTGAATGAGTGTAAATTAAATATATTATTTTAATGTAATAAATCAAAAATTACAAATTATAAATGGATATTTACCTTCGCATTTACATATTTGATCTTTGCATTCCTTTTCTTTGCATTTTTTCAAAAGTAGACCCATGCCCTATTAAAAAATAATACTAATGGGGTAAATTTAAAATTCATTATAATACATAAAACTATTGAGAAATTGAAACTTACTTTTCGAATATATTCTTAAAACATCCCCGCACATCATCATGGACAGAGCATATCCAATAAAGTGATTTATCCCCTGGGCAAAAAACTCCTAACATCCAATGATCACTGATGAAAGGAAATTTAACGTTAGCGGTTTTTTATTTTAAAAGATAATTAACTCTTTGAGAGAGATGTTTTTCATACCTCTCACAAAAAGGCATCATCCAACGTTGTGTGACTATATTCTTTTCAAATCGTTCAGCAATATAAAGAATTCTTTGTTCGTCATCCAATGCACATGCTTCAAGGGAAATCAATTGCGGGTCCATGAATCCATATACATCTGTTAACTCATTCCTCTCACAAATTTTATAAATATATCTAATACAAAACAGACATAAGTATACATTTTTAATAAATATAGCGCAGGGAAAAGGTTTTAAGACTTACATGGAAAACATTTGCACCACGTTGATGCCCAACTTATCTCCAGTAACAAGCTCCATGATATCTATTTTCATAATCCCCACATTTATTTCACATCCACAAACATGATCTTCCATTGGAAACTCATAATGATCCGCCAACAAATATGAATATCTTGACAATCTGTCAAAACTACTGGATTCTGTATCTAATGTCATAGCGATTTGTCTTTGTTGTTGTCTATATAGTATTTCTTTACCTTTGAAGTATTCCTGTAAAAATAAATTGAAAAATATATTAGTTTTCAAATGATAAAAAACTTTAATAAAAAAATAAAATAAAATATATAAAATTCATACCTCTATGATAATGAGTCGAAGAAGTCTGGATGGACAAATTAAAAAATGGCTGATACTATTTCCAACTGTCGCCAAAGCATCTGTCAGTAATGTTACCCGAGCTGATATATCTATAATATCCTGTACAATGACCCTCTGATTCTCTACCTCTATTTTTTGATGATTAATTGTATCTCCTATATAATATACCAACCCATATGCTACTATATGCTGTTTAGAATCATCAACATACAACTCGCAATAAGTAGGAAGCTGCGGCGGATGAGTTGGATAAAAAATGGGGTCAGCAGGTTGATGTGGGGGAGTGGGAGCTACTGGCGGAGGTGGAGGATAAATAATGGGGTCTGCAGGGGGAGGTGGAGGAGGGGGAGCTGCAGTTTGAAATTGTCTTTGCATGTCTGTAAACATAGACTTCACCAATTCTCTAATCTTGTCCTCCAACGTCGCATTAATATTATGAATTTCAGACTCCAAGGAATCAATTTTTTTTTCTATAAACTCCCTCAATGTTTGAAGTTTAAGAACGTGGCAACACTTTTCTTACCGATACACCTGCCGAATATCCTCTTACACGGCCAGGATGTTCGGGCCTTCCCAATGATACAGATAAAATATCATCCCTCCCAGTAGCTGTAAATGTCCCCTATGAACTCTTCTCCTCAAGAGAGTCCTGTATTAATTAATTGAACATTTCTGTAATGATTAAAATTATATGTAGAAAATGGTTAACATAAATAAATAAAATATATATCTTACAATCCTCTCAGCTAAGATTCTCGATTCATCCGAAAGATATTGCCCTTTTTTCCATTCTAATATCTCTTCCATTTTCCATGTCTAGATGGAGGGGATGGAAGAGCCACCTCTCCAGAGCATGAAGACTTAGCTCTTAGTTGTTGAAATTTTTATTCCATCATTTGTTCTTCTAATAATGCATACCCTCCCCGAGATAAACTATAAGGGTATACATTTTTAGATTGGATCTCCTGATGAGCCTTCCTTGTTTGATGTAAATTAAGAAAAAGAAATCATTAACAAAACGTTAATAAGATCATTTATATAAGAAATCATATAAAAGTTTACACTGCCCTTACCAAAAATGACCCTTTTCTTCTACATTCAAAAAACTTTCTCCATGTGTCTTCATCTATTAAGGGATATATACGACATGGATTTTCATGACTCCTATGACCATAAATGAAATCATATGAGAGGGTTTATTTGAAATCCCTCCATATCTTTGAATCCAACGATTAAAATTTCTTCCTGACTCCTCTAGTGTCATTAATATCAAATGTCATCTGATAAAGAAGAGGTTAAACATATTACATATACTAGAAACATTTAAAGAATATTCAAACAATAGAAAAAGATCTTACCAAAATCGTCTCCCATAACTGAGAGATTATCGCTTTATCCACACTTCTCTAGTCATCATATAGAATGCTTACATTGCTCTTATCTTGAGTTGCTACAAAACTCATGAAATATTTTTCATTTGGACCTCTAGGAATATCATCATCATCAAACTCAATGACTATCCTATGATCTTGTATACGGGCAACTAATAATTTTGGTAAACGTGTGCACCCACGTTTACCAACCTTTGAACTCTCTGTTCTAATATGAGCATGGGAATGTTCCTCCCCAGAGGTATGACCAATATTCTCATCTCCAGAATCATGTGGTTGATCAACTGAATGATCTGTCATTATCCTTCAAATCAAAAAAACAAACGTTAGTTCAAAAATATACAAATTCAAATATTTTAATACTACTGTAATCTGAAAATAGAATAGTGTACTAAGTTACGTAATAGTAAACATTGGTAATATGGCATGCATGTTAATCAATGGTAAAGATGGTAAGGATGGTAAAGATGGTCAATATGGTAAACGTGGTAAACATGGTAAACCTGGTAAACATGGTAAAGTAATTATCACTAAACAAAAATAAGAGATATATAATTCATGTAATGGTAGACATGATAAAGTAAACTAAACAAACATAAAACAAAAAAAAACTTACACTTATTTTGTTTTAGAACATGTTTTAATAAATAAAAAACTTACAACATCTAACATTTATGAAAAAAATAAATGTAAACAAGAAATAAACATATGATACCTGTAATTTTTGGAATGTAAAAATGGATTGTTTTCCCAAATTCCTTCGTCATGATCGTTCCTTATGGCACAAACCATGTCTTCAACATGCTCATCATTATGTTCTGTTAATCTTTCCATGGAAGTAGGGATCTCACATAAATCAACATCTTTATCAACTTCATCCTCACCAACATATTGTTTTTTCCCTTGTAAAACAACAGCCCACAACATATCTGATTGATCTACTACATAGAAAATTTGTTTTGCATGTGTTTCCATTATAAAAGAATCAGTTGTGTCTTCCAATCTATTCAGATTATCAAGTGTCATTCCAAATTCATTGTGTCTGACACTGTTGTTACCGATAAACCATTTACAGTTAAAAATAGTAACATTAATTTTAAAGTAATCATCCTCCCATATGGCTTCAATCATTCCATAATATGCACTTGATGTAGAAATTTGGTTTTTGTCCTTAGCACTCGAAAAATGCATTGCTTCTGCAAACACCAATACACCACTATTCTAAACTGCACTTCTATTGTCCTGAGCTTTTGTATGAAATGTATAGCCATTAATGTCATAACCGGACCATGTTATCACATTTAAACATGGACCACCCACTATCCATTTTAATGTCTCTGAAACATCTGATCTACCAAGCATAGTCTTATTAATCCATGACAAAAAAGTTTTGTTGTGCTCATTCAAAATCCACATTTCTTTCTTCTTTGTATGACATTGTTTCAACTCATTAATATGCAAAGTGATATACAGTTGAGCATCAACTATGTTATTCAAGATGTATGATTCTAACTTCTTTATCTATTCAGCTGACATTGATTTGAATTTCAAGCCACGAAACCCCTTTCCCTAATTATTATCTCATTTATGGTGAGATGGAGGCAAACCTATGTGTTGCATCATTTCCAAGTAGCTCGTATAAAACTCTGCTACCTCCTCAGAAATATACTTTTCAATAATGGAGGATTCAGGTAGATATGGATTTTTAACATACCCCTTTAATATTTTCCTATACCTTTCAAAAGGATACATCCAACGAAGATATACAGTCCACAAAGATTTATTTCTCGAACCAGATGAATCATTAAATGCACCATTATATCAAAAAAAGTTGGAGGAAAATACATTTCCAATTGACAAAGTATAAAAATTGCATCCTTTTCCAAAATGTTCAAAGCATTCACATCAATCGCCTTGATACAAATGAAATTGAAAAAATAACACAACTTTATTATAGACTTTCTGACACGAATGGGAAATATTCCACGCAATGCAACTGGTAGAATTTGTTGCATCATGACGTGACAATCATGTGATTTCATACCTATCAACTTCAAGTCCTTCAATGAGACAAAATTTTTTACATTTGAAGAATAACCTTGAGGCACTTTGATATCATGATGACACTGACAAAAGCTAATTTTCTCCCTCTTCGATAATGTATGACAAGTCGGGGGAAGAAATGTTCGTCTTCCTTTTGGAGTGGGAGCTAACTCTAAATGTATTCCCATTGATAGTAAGTTTAATCATGCATTCAACCCAACTTTAGTCTTTCCTTCAATATCTAACAATTTTCCAATCAAACAATCACATATATTCTTCTCCACATGCATGACATCAATATTATGTTTAACATCATGGTACCTTCAATATGGTAGCTCAAAAAATATTGACCTTTTCTTCCAAATATGTCTATCATTACCAGATTTATGTGTCTTTCCCAATGTCACATCAAGGTTTTTCACCCTCTCAAAATACCGATCTAGTGAAAAAGGTTTTGGAGCAGTATCAAATTCTTGTGAGCCATTGAATGCCTTTTTTAGTCTTCTATAAGGGTGATCCATAGGCAAAAACTTTCGATGACCCATGTACAATGTTTTCATCCCATGATGTAATTGACAATATGAAGACTGTTGTTCGCAAATTGGACATGCTTTATGCCATTTAACACTGTATCTAGAAAAATTTCCATACGCTGGGAAATCATTTATAGTGAACAGAAGCACAACATGCAGTGGAAAATATTCCATTTTATAAGAATCATACAACCTAATACTATCAGCCCATAACAGTTTCAAATCATCAATCAACGGTGACAAGTAAACATCAATATCATTGTCGGGTTACTTTGGACCAGAGATCATTATACTCAACATGAAATATTTTTTCATCATACAAACTTCAGGATAGAGGTTGTAAATTACCAATAAAATAGGCCATGAACTATGTGTGTTACTGAGGGTTCGGTATGGATTCATTCCATCCGTGCACAACCATAATCTGAGATTTATTATTTCATTTCCAAATGTAGAGTATTGTGCATCAATTTTCATCCATTGTGGACAATCAGCTGGATGACGTATTTTTCCATCACATACCCACTCATCACCATTCCATATTAACATTTTTGCATCATGTGAATTAGAAAATAAACGTTTGAAACGATTAATTATAGGAAGATACCAATATACCTTTGCAGGGAGCTTTGTAATCTCTACATCATCCTGTGATTTCTCTATCACCTTATACTGTGATGTCCCACATTTAGGACACTCTGACAGAAATTCATATTCCATCCTATATATAATACAGTCATTCGGACAGGCATGTATTTTCTTGTATCCCAATCCCATCGGGCATAATATTTTCTTGGTCGTGTAATGTGAATCTGGAAGATCGTTATCTTTTGGAAAAATGTCTTTCATCAATTGTAGCAGCTCTGTAAAACATCTGTCACTCCATCCATGTTTTGCCTTTAGGTTAATGAATCTTAACCCACCGACAAAACCATAAAATCTGTACAACCAGGATATAATGGTTTTTCAGCATCACCATATAGACGCGCAACTTTCGGTTATATCTCAATTTGTTCTGCTACAATATCGCGAATCATTTCTTCAATTCCATCAGATTTACCATCTTGTGAATAATTATCATCAGTGACATTTCATCCAGTTTCACCATGTCAAACCCAAGGGCTGTAACTCGGATTAAAACCATGACATATCAGATGATCTTTTATCTCTCTACTTTTCAACTTCTTCATATTCAAATATTTCAGACAAGGAAAGAAAAAAATGTCAATACTTGGAACATTTCGTTTAGAAAATTCCAAAAAGTCATCAACACCTTCCTCATATTCATTGCTCATTCGATGTGTCGTAATCCATCTTTGACTCATTGTTACCTATAAAAAATATCAAATATATATATATATTTTTAAGATAAGACAAATATAAGTTTATATGAAAAAATCATAATTTGAATGTAAAACAATTTTGAAATATAAAACAAATCTATGCCTATTTTAAAAAATAGGCATGAATATTGTTATTAAAAGAAAATGTAGTTAGATATAACAGTTTTAAATTCCATTTAATAAAACAAAACCATGACTCCTACATGTTTGATAGAAAATTGGAGAGAATGGAGTAAACCAGAGAATCAAATCATATTTAAAATAAAAACTCAGATAGAGAAAATCACTATGTAAATCCAAACACCCCTAGACAGCCCCAACCCTCTGGACAGCCCCCCACCCCTCGGACAACCCCCAAAACCCTCTAGACAGGCCTCCACCCCTTAGACATCCCCCCACACCCACCCACCCCCCAGGACACCCCCCAACCCTCTGGACAGCCCCCCAACCCCCTGGATAGCCCCCCACCCCTCTGGACAACACCCCCACCCCACCTGGACACCACCCCCACCCCCTACCCCCTTGGACACCCCTCTGGACACCCCCTACCCTTTGGACATCCCCCCACCCCCGGGACAGCACCCCACCCCTCCATACAGCACCCCCCACCCATCCTGGACACCACGCCCACCCTCGACCCCCTTGGACACCCCCGTGGACACCCCCCAACCCTCTTGACATCCCCCTACACTCGGACAACCCCCAAAACCCTCTGTACAGGCCTCTACCCCCTTAGACAGCCCCCCACAACACCCCCAACCCTCTAGACAGCCCCCCACCCCCCGGACAACCCCCCAATCTATGGTTTACATATAAAACTTGGGATGGTGAACAACGAAAAACACATGCATTTAATATATAATTCAGCATAAAATAGATGGAATTAAATATTATTAAATATGGATACATAAATTATCATATGATAATTAAAAATAATCATTGATATTCAACTAGTCAAATGATCACATGTTTCTCAATAACTAATATCATAATTTATTTTATCAAAAAAGTCACACAAAATAGTCCACGAACATGTTCCTCACCAAAATCACAATTTAATTAAACAATTCTTCAATTTATAAAACATTCTAAAAAATTTTAACATCTTAAATCACCTCTTTACCTTTCAAAACCCCTTTATTAGGTGAATAACATCGCCAAAATATTGCATTTACACCATTTTATCACTTTCTTTTACTCACTAAATCATTTCTAATTTTCATAAAACTATCCCAAGAGGAACAACAATGTTTTGCACACCAAAGACATTCCAAAAACCCCATTCAAGAAAAAATCATACCAATATAAATCCAAAATATAAATTTCAGCTCAATACACATTTATTAAACAACCCCCATATTTTTATAATTTAACTCAAATAATGTCACAAACAATACACATGAAAAACAAACTTTTTCATAAAATACATTTAAGAAGTGTGACAAGGTTTTATACATAACACCCATTCAAAACCCCCCTTTTGAGGCCCACATGACAACAAAGAATTAAAAAACCATAATTGGATTCCCCTTTCAAAATTAATGAATCACTTTCATAGGTTATAAAATACACCCAAATATTATCCTAGGAGTCACACATTAAAAGAACCCAATTTCAAGATATAATGAATATATAAAATTAAAGACATATCCAAATCCATCAAAAAAAAATTTGGGACCACAAAAAATATATGATGTAGGAAAAACGAATAAAAAAAAGCACAAAAAAGATAGTGTTGTGAGTTGAAGGATTACATGAAATGGGGGTTTTGGAATTCCTTTTGTTATGTGAGTTGAAATCACACAAAACGAGTTGATATGATAGATCCGGGAAAAAAAGGACACAAAAATCGAACGAGTTGAAATCACACAAAACGAACGAAAAAACCACACAAAAATCGCATAACATAAATATATACTATCCGGGAAAAAAAGGAATGAAATAAATTTGTGGAAGGCTTACTTGAGTGTTGTGAGTTGAGATGATAGATCTTAGGAGAGTAAAGATGATAAACGTTGTAGGCAAAACGAGTTTAACGCAGCGAGATCGACAACCCGATTCGGGTTTATCATGCCAGAGAGACGAGCCGCCAGACTGTTGAACAAAAATTCGTAAATGACAAACCTCGGGGGTTGTTAATTTTTTAAATGTTTTTATAATACCGATTATTTAATAATCGATTTTATGAACTGTTTTTTTACATTTATAACGTCAGTTATTATAATAACTGATGTTATAAATGTATCAGATACAGCTTTTTTTACGTCAGTTATTTTATAACTGACGTAAAAAAGAAATCAAAAATCACAGTTTTTGACGTCGGTTATAACATAACCAACGTGAAAAAAACATAGATATCTCAATTTTTACGTCAGTTATGAAATAACCAACATAAAAAACCCCCGTGCATTGGTTTTTTATGTCGGTTATTTGATAATCGACGTAAAAACCAAACACGGGTGATTTTTAACGTCGGTTATTAAAATAACCGATGCTAAAAATCTACTCACCGCATTTGTTACGTCGGTTATAAAATAACCGATGTAAAAAAACACCTTTCATAGATTATCACGTTGGTTATATATAACCGACGTAAAAAATGGTGACGTAAATAACGTTTTCTGCACTACTGTGGGGTTTTATATTTCAAATGTTACCAAAGTGGTAAAGGATTTTTTTTTCTCAAGGTGTTATCTAGCATTGGGTTCTATAGATGGGTGTGAGAAATCATTTTCAAGTGATTGCGATCTCTTTCATTTTAAGTGACGTTAGTGGGAATGATATGTAGTTTTTATAAATTAGTTCACGGTCTAAGACACGAACACTCACTATCTCTAGGACTCTTCATTCTGATTCATGATTCATTTAACAAACTTATGTCCAGTTGCATTCAAAATATAAGTATTCTCCATTTTAGGTGGAAAATTCATTCTATTGGAATATATCACATAATTTTTTTGATGAAATACTTCTCTTAAAAAATGGATACATGAGATCTCTTCATGAATAATCATGGTTACAAATGAATATTGTAAATGGAGTGGTTCACATATAAACAATGAGAAGTGATGTATTTATATATCTAAAATATATACAGAGTGTCAGGTCAAGAAGGATTGAATACATGTCTTGGATTAATAACAAATAATTTCATATAGATTATTTGGGTGCTCTAATTTGACTTGGATGTCTTTTCATTGAGCACTACAACTGTCTGGTGGCTAATATCATTGGTCGTGTCATTAACAAGAATAGTTTCTTATTTTTCTTTTAGGGCCACTTCATGTTGGTAAACTGTGTTATTTATTCCATTCTAATTTATGTTATCTTGGTTCTCAATTTCCCTAAAAACTATGGTGCATATCATTGAAAACTTTATGGCTTCATTTTTGTGAGATAATCATATATAAGGTCACTTGAATTGGGCATATTGGGATAGAATGGCCAAGCCAGATGAATCAGGAGGTATTTGTCTTAAAATTTTTGTTGAAACTATGCACATACTTTAATCTAAATTAGTGTGAGATGATATATAAGGTATATCATTATGGGTCACACTTGTTATAAGGAAATATAGTGATGTTTTAGATGTTCCAAATGGTACGGTATCTAATCTATGGAGGATGTTTCATGATAACTTACCAGATCTCCATCGTTATTCACTATGGATTTTTGGGTGTGGTTAAATTATATTTTTGAAGGAAAACTATTTGGGTGATACCCTTTATTTTCAGGGATTCTTTACCCTCTAAATTATATTTTCTCAATCCTATGTTTTTCCCTCATTCATCTTCTCCAATCCCAACTTGCACCAAAACAATGTTGTTAATAGCATACCTCTTTAAACTAAGATAGATAATATTTTGTTCAATAGTACATTATTTGGGGTCTTCTCATCTAATGATTATTTTCAATCCACTCTAGATAATCCTGAAACCTAAGTGTGAACACTTCTCTGGTGTAATTATATCTTTACAAAATTTATCTTCTTCATCTAGAGTATTTGTCAGCACACTGTTTTGACCAATTACATGATTGAAATTAAAGGAGATAATGTTGTATCCAAGTTCATTTTATATTGGAATTATAAATAATATTCATTTTGAAAATTTTTTACTAAATGAAACTGGGGAAGGGTTATGTGGAGAGGCTTCATGAGTTTAACATGGTTGGAGGACCCATAGGGAAATAATGAGGTTGTTTTCATTCCATTTTTTCATTGGGTGGGGATTAATGTTTTTGAAAGAAATTAAAGGGAAATCTCTATTATGTCTGGTTGTTGGTGAATCAAGAATATGAGAAACAAAAAAATGTGAAGGATCTTTAAGTTTTTTTAGTTTTGATGATGTGGTCTAGGTTATTAGTGATTGATCATGGTACACTTTTTAGGCATTAAGATAATTGTTTCCCCTTAAGGATGGTCATTAATGGAAGAAGAACTGTGACCCCATCACAAAGAATTACTCCATTGGGTAATTGGGTTTTGTGGAGAATCCATGTTAATGGGGTAAAATCCATATTTATGTTTTATGAAATACTAGGATCAGAAAAAGGGGTGGCGTTATATATGAATATAAAGGGTCAATCATTATTTCTTTCAGTAGCTACTATAGGCAAGGAAAATCTCTTATAGAGGAGGCTACATATTTCCTTAATGATATAAAGTTTTACATGTCAACTAACATTCTCTCACTAAGATCAAAACTCATTACACTATCATCTTAAACTCTCTACATAAGAGGAACAGTTCCACATCAACCATTGTTTGTCTCACCTAATGATTTGGGAAAAACATTGGATGAGCCTTCCTTAATCATACTTGGCCTGAAGGTAACTATTTTGGGGATTGTCTTTCTTCAAAGCATAACCGAATAATTAAGATAATTATTTATTCTAATATTGGTTCCCTTAACCCTAATTACTCTATTTTTGTTAAGGTTGATTCCCCTGGATTACACTACAACAGACATCATTGTATTTTCCCTCATTCTTTCCATGATAAATAAAAAAATCATTTATTGACCATATGTGATTTCATGAACCTCTCTACTTTTGTGAGGACTAAATACAACCCCTATGACATTTAATATCATAAAATTATTTATTCTCATGAAATTAAACGTTTCAATTATTGTTATTATTTAACGGGTATCATGACTCAATATTACCAAAGTGCTAATAGTTTTATTGTACAACATCATAATTTATCATGATTGTTTATAATTATACATCCATAGATCAAATATTATGATCTATCTCCCATAAAAATCATCAGTTTTATTATTGAATATTTATTTCATGAGAATATATGTTTTTACTCAATTTTTAACAATTTATATAATTAATAGTTCAGAAGAACGATTTTAAGAAAAAAATCATTATTTCTCCCCTCGGTCGAAAAACATACTTCTTCAAAAACTATATTTTCTATAAATGTTTTCAAAAATGTTTTAACATACTTGCAATGATTTTTTAATGGATGTTTTAAACTTGTTCTAGTTTTTATAAAATCATCTAAAATAATATTCATGTCATTTTAAAAATGATAAACATTTTTCTTTTACTAAACATTTGAAGGGAATTCGTGTATAAACATGTATGTCATGAATGGGATATTTGAGTTTTATTCCCATTATTTCACATGAATAATCCTTTATAAAATTTCAAGTTATTTTCAAATAAAAGTATTTAATTTTTTTTATTTAATTTGTGTTTACCAAAGTTCATAGGATGTTATCCTAAAGAAATGTTTTAAATTTTTTTTAAATACTCCTTTATTTATTTTCATGTTTATTTTCAGTGAAATAAATTTCCTAAATATATTATGATTTTTTTTAAAAGTAATTTTCAAAAAAAATAACCTTCCTCAACAAACATTCAATGTGATATATCTTTAAAAATCATTCTCTATCAAATATATCATCCCATAATTTAATTTATGAATGTTGGTTATATGAAATAGGGATAACATTCATATTATTTATTTTAATGGTTTATGATGAAAAAATGTTTATGAAACTATTTTCTCTTCTATAGGTTATACCATGATAAAATTATTTGGAAACCCTCATCATTATCCATGGGTTTTAGAAATATTAAAAGATGAAATGATAATGAATCCTATAACTTTTACACAAGTTATGATATTATAAAATGATTATGAATCCCATTTCATTTCATGGTTCTAAATATGATTAATGTTTTATTATACTATTTCATACATATGTATTGCTTTAATGTTTTGATTTGTGGGACCTATTAATCCATTTAATTATCTAGGTAAATATTTATATATCATCATATCAGATGCATAATAATGAGGAGTAAACCCAGGTAAGTTAAATATTTTTTTCAATATTATCATCCTAGGAGTGAACTGTGACTATTATGAAGGCTTAGGGAGTAAACAAATCCCATATGACAGCCTTAGTTATGATTCATGAATACTATGAAAATTATTTCCTATTCTTATGTGTATGCCACAATTCCATGTATTATGCCAATATTATCCTCTCTTAGATCATGTTATTTTATTTCTACATGATTCATTTCTTATTAATATCTAATATTTATACCATGAATCAAGATTATTATCTATTATATAAAAGGAATTGAGTTAAAATATTATTCTCATGTTTTTATTCCATTATGTTCATGTTATTCATAATTATCTCCCTTATTTTCCTTTACCAAGCATATGAGATCACTCTTTATTATATTTTAATTAACTAGGTTTTGGTGAAGGGTTTTAATTAGGTTATATTAGGGAATAGTAATAAAGGGGAAGATTTATATGGGGGATATTTAATATCCTTCACCAAATTAGATGATTGTGTTCCTAGTATACAATGACAAAAAACTATTACAATTATTATGAATGTGATTTTGTTAAGTATTGAATATTCATCTAAAATGATATCATATCTACAAATAAAAATCATTGGTTTTGGTAGTTGGTAACTGAGGAATGGTTCGGAAAAAATATAGAAACTAGTATTATAAATATTTAGTGATATCCCTAGGGATATTTTTAAGGATATTTATAAGGATATGTCTATGGATAAGTCTAAGGAGATATCAAAATATAATAAAATATTCGGGAATTTTTTTAAAAGGTAGTGTGAGTTCTTTCTACATAGTTACATAAATATCTAGAAAATAAAAGTATACGAGGATCTAAAACACAGGTTCTTAGAAGTAATAAATCCAAAAAAAATGTGCATTGAGATGAAATCAATCATCTCCTAGTGCAGGATCACTATTCTTTTTGAACACTTGATATGACACTCCCAAGGGATATGCTTTGGAAATTCACAACATCTTTACAAACCATCAAGAAGGATTACAATAATCACCATCAATATCCAAGTATAAGCTTAATGTTTAATTTATTTAAAAAAAATATGGCATGATTTAGACATCCCATTGGTCATTTTCTGTGATTATTTTGTTTCACACTAGGATTTTTTTCTCAAACAATGTTTTTCTGTTTTATTCAATGGATGGAATGAGAAGGATTTGGATAATCATTAAATATGATGGAAAATATTATGTTGGGAAGAAAAATGGGATGATTCTTGGAGTAAAAGATATTATCAATTTTCCTAGTCAATTATCATAGAACATGATTAACAACATGCACCTAATATGACTCTCAGACTCACTAAAGAAGATAATGTTATTGTTATTTGAGTGTTAGAGTAGTGAAGTCCATGAGAGAAAGAATAATCATTTTCTTATATGTTAATATTGTGGGAAGAAGCACTAATGGGATTGTATCATTTGTATGACATTTCATTTGGGTGTTTAAAATATGGAGACAAAAAAGTAGCAAAAAGGAATAATATGAAAAGGTTTGTTAATGAAATGAATGAGAATATTGGTATCTTTAATTTATAATAGAAGGGAATGATGTTTTAAATGTGGAAAGTATGAGAAATATTAAAATTTACTTCCAAATAGGAGACCTCATGAAGAGAATTGGGAAGGTTGTATGAGTAATGGTTATATTTATAGTGATTATGTGAATAAAAATGTAATATAAAAGGATAGAAGTGTTATGTCATAAGATGAATAATCCTAAATAATGTTTTGAGTTGGAAGTTGGTGGTTACAGTGATTAGGTATTGGAATTAATGAATTATGTAATATTAATCAAGAAATATATAACTAATTTTCAGTATAATATAATCATTAAGTATCTTAAATAATTTTTTGAATAGTAATAATGAAATACAAAATTAATTTAATAGAAAGATTACATTTAATGGAATGAAAATAGTTAAAGAAAGATAACCATTGATATATTACTGAGGTGGAAGAAATGTTTTTTAGTTTTTATAAAGAAATGATTTATATGGATAATGAAAATTGGATAGTACTGATGACCACCAAACATTTAAATGATTTCGTGACCATGATGTTTAGGTGATCATTAATGGAATTTAATAAAATATTTGATTATGGAATATTTTCAATAATTTATGGTTTTATTCCAGGAATGAGGAAGAAATCATGTTTTCATTGATTTTTATGGTAATTATAGATATTACCATGCTTTTAGAGAATATATGTTCAAGGAAATAGAATATTTCGATCATAACCATTGAGACTATATTAATGGAAATTGAGGGTTTAATGATTATTTTTTGTAATATTAGTGAACTTCGTTATAAATATTAAATTTTAAAAGGTTCAAAAGGTTAACATATTATGGAATTTTTTATGTTGATATTTGGATAAGGTTTTAAATGATTAATATATTATTTTTCTATATTAATATTTATTCATATTCAATAACCAATGTTATTCTTTTTTTGATTGAAGATAGAAGAAATGAATTTTCATAGATCTAGTAATTTTATTCAATTATTCAGACATGAAAATATATTAATATCTTAGAGTAAGTTATTAAATGGAAATTGATCAAGTAACAACCATGGTAAGAATATTTTACTATTCAATAAAAAGATATCATGTAGCTATATTTTATTATGTTATCAGTCTAGATGGAAAGGGAGTTACCCAACATTGAGAAAGTGATATTAAAGTAAACTGTTTTCCTACTATCCTAATTTCTTATGATATCAATAGAGACATCACAACACATTGGTTTATGTATTTTTGGTCATTAACCTTCCATGGATCACCCACAATATTGTGATCAATGTTTTCTATCACTCTCCATTTGTAATTGGGTGTTAGTTTTCCCTTCTATGTCCATATTGTTTGCTTCATGCCTATTTTATCTTATTTTTAAAGCTATCATATATTATTCCATATGAATGTCACACATCCATTTAACTTTTTAAAAACAATATTTTATTAATCCTTTTAATGTTGTGGGTTTTAATGAAATAATTTAAAATATAATACCATTGATGAATGAGATGTAGTTTGAGGTTTAAATTCATTTTAATGGGGGTAGAATGTGACACCATGAAATTTTGTTAAATTGTTTTCAAAAAAATTTAACATTTTCAATAATTTCTATTATATGTGATGTTGATATCATCATGTGTTACAAAAAGTAATTTGTTTAATCAAAATATGACCTTGTATTAAAATGTTATTATCAAAAATGATATTTATATCCAATAACATTATAATTTTAGGTATGAATGTGATTAAATAAATTATAGAATTAAATGGTATAAATTTGAATGTATAAGTAATTCCTTTGTAAAAAATTAATTATAAATGAAATTAAATTCCATTGGAAAATTAAGGTAAACATTTTTTGATAAAATATTTTTATATATAAAAATGTTTCCTATATGAATAAATTAAAAAAAAAATTGTTTAATTATATTAATTAAATTTATATATTATATATAAAATCAAGATTTTAATGATCATATTATGCGATTTATGGACCAGATATTTTAATAAATCCCACTTTATGCTTAAAAATGTATTGTTCTAAAATACAGTTTTGTCACATTTTTTAAGACGTACTTTGAATATATATTTTTTAATATTCTATAAATTTTTTTAGAAAAAATAAATTTTTTTATTTAAATTGTCTTGTAAAATTGGTCTTAGGTATAATTTTTTATAATTTTCAAAATAGATTAATTTTTTGATAAATAGTTAAAAATAATGAATTTTAATTGAAAACATTCTTTTCATTTAAATTTTTTATAAAGTTAAATTATATTTCAAATTGATTTTAATGAAAATTAGTATAATTATATATCTATTAATCCAATTTATTTCATTTTATTCATTTTAATATCAAATATTGATATAAGAACCACGTATTCTTTTGATCATTTTCTCTTTGAAAACTCTTTTTCCACATAGAGTGTTTGGGATTAATTAAGAATTAAAATTTTCAACTTATATGAACATAATTTGTAAAAATGGATTCCATTTTTTATATAATAATTTTTTATTTTATCTTATAATTTCAACATAATTTTTGACCATTTTGATTAATAAAAACATGAAAAATTATTTACAGCCGTTAATGAAAAAATGGTTTTACTAGGGGTTAAAATAAAAAGATAATGATAAAATTATATAAACTCTTCTACAAAATATATTTTATTTCTATATTTATTCTTTATAAAATCTTAGGATACAAAATAATCCATTTTTTATCATGTTGGCCTGAGAAAAATATGGGTACACAATATTTATTTCGAAAAACAATTCAAGTGAGCCACTAAAATCATTAATAAATGGTCACCCTCTCCTCTGGTATTCACACCATCAAACCCATTTGATTCATCCAATAACTAAAAAAATAATTTCTCACCTTCCCTCCTCTCATCTTATTTGAATTATTTTTGAAATAAATCCATCCTCGGTAGTCCTTTGGCACAATTATAAAGAGGTTACCTGAAGAACAGACAACATTCTTCAATGGGTATTTTTATTTTATTTATTCCTTCACCTCCATAAATTATTATTAAGACTTGATAAAATAATAAAATTATTATCATACCTTCCATGAGATTGTTTTATTTTATTTTCATGGCCAACAAATATTCCCACATCCATTAAATGGGTTAGTAAATCATCAGTTGTGTATATTGTAGACTACAACCTCAAGAACCGATGGCATTTATCTTTCCATTACCACTAATCAAGGTTGGGTATGAGAATTTATATAATGTTTATACATAATTTATAACATAATTATATTTATGGAGTCATTATATCATATATTACGTTTTAATTTCCATTCCTCAGGTGATACAATAACATTTCTCGTACGACGAACTTCCACCTCACGAATAAATGTGATTTGTTTCTCACTAATGCTTTACATGGAAGACAATAATTATACATTTAATGATTATTTGTGATATAAATTAAATTATCAAGATATTAATGAAATATTTATAATTCTTAACATATTACATATCATTTTATTTCATAACATTTCTCTCAATGAATGATTATAACGCCATTTATGTATTTGTGGACTATAACCTTCACGAAATAATGCGAATTTATCTTTTCACAACCGCACTACATGGAATATATATATATTTATATTTAAATAAATAATATGGTATTTTTTATATTATTATAATTATTTAAATATATAATATTTCCTATCCTCTTACCATAATGATCATTGAAAATGTAAATTTTTCTCATGTGTACATACGACTTACTATCTCCATGATCAAAACATACATCATTTTTAAAGACCATATTTATTATATTTTCTGAAAATAATTATTTATGTCTAATTATTATTATTATTTCATTATTATTAATTTTTATATTATGGTACCACTATCATATTTTTAGGACAAAATAAATTGAAACATATATGAAAAAAAAGGAGTTATTACCCAAATGAGACATTAAGAAAGAATTTGTAATAAATAAGAAATGAATTGTAATATGTAAGTAATATATAGTATAATAAATTCAATAATGGTTCTATTATAGATTTATAAAAAATATACTAGTTATATTGGTGTTTCTAACATGTATAAAGGAATTCAAATCTTAAGGTAATGGATTTATTTTAATATTATTATTAATGGGAGATAAGAAATGTCAAAACTTGTTTCCTTTTGTGGTATATATATTGATCCTTTGAAATTTTATATCATTAAAATCATTATATTAATTATATAAAATGTTACATTTTTTGTTATTATTTTTTGTGATTATTATTCACAAGATTACTAAAGCAGTAAGGGATTCTGGTCTCACTTTTTTTTTACTTTTGTGAAACACATTCCTTATTCACCACCAATTTCTGTTTTGTGGTGTGTATACTATAGATTAATGAATTTTATATTGATCATTCAGGTTCAATTAAATAAAATGGGATAAATATGCATAGATTTATCATATTTGAAATTTGAGCCCACAGTTAGGTCCGGAACGTGGTGTTTCCCATAGGCATGACATAAAATGAGTCGGTGTGGGATGTTCGGATCCACCACTCATTGGAATAGATTTTATGTGATTTGATTAATTTATTTATTTAATTAATAATAATCTTTTATCATAATAAATAATTATATAAACATGATAATAAGGATTTGGCCTCGTAAACATTTTTTCTTCCAATGATGACCTCTCATACCCTCTCTTCTACCTTATATTGAAGAAAAATGAAGAATAATCAATGAACCCCTAGATCCAAAACGATAATATCATAGAATATCCCCCCTTTGTTAACAGGGAATGATCAAATTCATGTAGGGATCGTTTTTTGGTGTTGTTATTATCTTAATTAATTGTTTGACCATGTTGTTAATTATTTATTGAACCAGCATACTGTATTCAGACATTATATGATCCTAGGTAACAATTTAATATTATTTTTCAGTTGATCTAACCAAAATTTTACAATTATGATCATTTTTTCTAGGATCTCATGGATTGAGATCCAAACCCTTGCTTTGGTTCCTTTCCCCGTCGATTTCTATAGGTTCTTCATCATGGAATCCCTATGGATCCCTGTTCGAGGATTTCTGGGAGACTCAGGCTTGATCGAGCACCACAAAATGATATGACATTATGGAATGAAAATAGTTTTTGAAGCAAGGAATACATCATTAAATGAAATGATAAAAGGATGAAGAATTCAATTATTTCATGTCTATCTAAAGATGAAAGAAGTTGTGGCGATGAGAGAAAGATTCGGCCAAACCTCGATTTTCGAACAAGGATGAATCACGATGAATGGTGAAGAGAACCCATGTTCATTGGCCTGATCCATTTCTTTCGTAGTAGATTCCAGTGATGTTGACCATGGAGGGAGTATATTTGGAGGGTGGACAAAAAATCATGATAAATAAGAGGTTCTGGAAAAAATATTAACTACACAGAATGTTTAATGAAGAACACACAACGTGTAGCCTCCCTCAGTGGTAATTTTATGGTTTGGGAATACATAGGTAAGGAATGACATATACTCTCCTTGACACATTGTGTACCACCTATCTATGTGAGGTGAGCTGTATAAAAGAGACACTACCATGCACATGTAATGTGCCCGAAGACGGACATAGCTTGGTCACACGGGCATCATCCCATGTGGACCAGCAAGCCATACACCCAATTACATGGACATGGAGTCCGAGTACACAAACACGGCCTTCATAGTCAACCTTTTCCCTGGATTGGCTGGACGTTTTTGGAGTCTTCCTACATGACATGTAATGATATATGGGATGGGACCCCATGTCTATCAATGTACAATACCATAATGTGAATAGAGGACACACAACATGTGTTCCCCCTCACAATCCGTGTATTGGTTGAGCTCCCATGAGAAAACATAAATCCTTCATATATCATTCATTTGAACTCAAATATCAGCCCACGAGATACATATATTGTGTGCTTTTCTACATAGAATGTGATGGTTCCTTTAAAAGTGGATTGGGAGATACAATGTGGATGTTATGGGAAAGCACACATAGAAACAACACCTAATAATGGCCGAGATCAGATTGGCTTTCCAGAGATTTTTGTCTGACCCTCCAGATGGGATGATTAGTGAAGTATTTGAGGATATACCTACCTAACCCTCAAGATGGTATGGGTAGTTTAGTCCCTGAAGATGAAATATCTGGTTTACCTTCCTGCTGGTCTAGGTAGTGTACTCCATAAGACAAGATACAAAACTATCCCTCCAGTAGAATCTAAGTGATATAGTCATCGATGACCTTCCAGGCTGACCCTCCAGCTGGGATGGGTACTGTTGTCCATGATTACGAGATACCAATCTAGACCTATAGTTAGGCTGGGTTGTATAGTCCCAGACAATGAGATAGCGAGCTCACCCTCCAGTTGGGATGGGTATCATAGTCCCCAATGATACCTAGATAACCATCCAACTGGGCTAGGTAGTGTATCCCACTAAA
This sequence comes from Viscum album, assembly GCA_963277665.1. NCBI lineage: Eukaryota > Viridiplantae > Streptophyta > Magnoliopsida > Santalales > Viscaceae > Viscum > Viscum album. Next base: position 824,585,692 of record OY728166.1, read on the forward strand.
ATTTAGAGAAGACACTCAATTGTATGACATAGTGGAGAAGCATGGTTCGACTTACTTAAGGACTCATAACAAATAGGGTATCTTTCCCCAGCGAGACATCTCCTTGTGAAGTGACTCAAACTGTTTGGGAAAGTTACTTCTTCCTAAAGAGGATAATATCAATGTGTAGTGATTTGAGACCCTTTGACATGTCTATCCTAGGAAGACACATGAGGTGCTAGGAATTTCAGATGGGTTTAATTTGAAACTGTTGGTTACTCATCTTCTTGTGCTAAGCTTTCAGATGGAGATCCCCTTCGTCTCTTGTTTGGGCTTCATTGACTGATAATATATATATATATATATATATATATTCTACTATAGTCTCCACCCCTTGGGTATTGGTTACACTCATTCCAAGAGAGGTGAAGATGCATGGGGTATGTCACATGCTTTCCATGTCTAGCTTTACATGGTTGGATGGGTCTACTATTTAAATATTGGTAGTGAAAAATTGACAAGAGGGTTCACCGCATCACCATTTTTATATCCTTTTGTTTGGATGAGCCTACTTCCACAATCTTTTTGGGTTGAGCTACAAGCTTTCCATTCATTCTTGAGTCATCTCCTGGTTATTTTGTTGATATATATATATATATATATATCGTCATCTAACTGCAGTAATCCTCGATAATTTTTTGGATGCCTCTACGAAGAATGTCAACTAGGATACCATCTATTGTTCATGAGGATTACCCAGGGAGACACAAGTAATCCGTTCAGGACCCGTCATGTGATCCCTTTCCACTAGGTGGATAGTTAGTAGTGCCTATACCCATTGAGTTTTAGGTGTCCTAGAAGGATAGGATGAGGACATGTTCATGTTGAGCACACTCCACGAGTTTTAGCAATAGTGAAAACTGAGGGTTCTGGGTGAGGAAGTCCCACAGGCATTAGAGGAGTCACTAGATTTGGTGATCTATGTATTTAGACTGGTTCAGACCCCGATGGATCAGGGGTGTCTTTTATATCCATCATTTTCCATGGATCAGCAATGAGATAGTGGACTTAGTTAACATGATATGATATTTGGTGACACTCTCACTAGACGACTTTTAGTAATTGTTTTGCGAGGATTATTATCCCTCCTTCATATGATTCATCAAGATTCATGAGTTTCTGGAGTGTTAGTAGGTAGGGATGATGTTGTCATAGTTTGTGGAGAGGCTCTATGACCTTAGGCGCTACTATCTTGATTTTATCAGATATGGTTACTTATGAGCATGTAAATTCGAGCAGGGACATCGTAGAGAGATTCAGGCTCGTGTAGTGCCATTGTGCATCCCCACCTATGAAAGGGGGTTGTATTAGACACTTGTAACAGATAGATTCCTAGTACAGGGATTCCAGATAGCTGGAGATAACAGTAGGTGTGGTAGTGTTGAGTTATCTTTAGCATCAGGCAAGCGTCAGAGGTCCAGAAATAGGGGACCCTTCTTTGATCATACTCTGGGGCGTGGGCTCCCAGTTTAATGGAATCATAGTGCACCGAGGAAACCCATAGAAGTATGATAACACACCTGTGATGGGTGAGGTCACATGTTCTAAGAATTATAATGAAGTTTACTGATCATACGACGAAGGCAGTAGATGGACCACCATGGCAGAAGCAGTTTCATGCTCAGGGATCTCACTAGTGAGGATACGTTGGTCCCTAGGGAGGTTGAGCTGGGTGAGGAGTTGAGGGAGCTATAGGTTGGAGATAGTGGTATGGGATTCTCCCACTACCATCACCACATGATGTCCCATGTTAGGCTCAGGGAGCTACCGTCCAGGGCTGCATATAGATACAGGTTGTGGATTCCTATGACCCAGGGGTACACGAGATGATTTGAGTTACAATATTCTTTTGTTGTACTGTTACCTTAGTATTACTAACCATATTCGTTATCCATTATTTTATCTATTGAATCATTGTGAGGGATATGGATCTTCTAGTGTAGATGCTAGCACAAAATCTATGCCTTGAGGTTCTAATAGGGAATGATTCCTCTGTATCATTAATCTTTCGACAGTGAGAGTTATCACTTGTAAGAGATAGGTTCATGTGGGGCCTACTGGTTTTCATGATGGAACCCCATGACATCATCCTAGGAATTAATTTTATTTCTATAGTTTGTTCCCATATTGACATTCACCACTAGTTAGTCAGATTCTTACCTTTTTATGGGACAAGATTCTCGTTTCTCGAAGTGAGAGTCCTCATAGAAGGACAAATGGGTGGGTGAGCAAAAAGTTATATCCCATTAACCATCATCAACTGAGTATGGCCTTGGTTTAACAGACACATCAAGAATCTATATCCCATTAGTTGTAGAGGGTTATGTATATGTATTTCCCAAATATTCCTTCTGACTACCTATGAGATGATATTTGGAGTTTTTCATTGATATGTAGCTGATGACTGCCCCTATATCTACTGCAGCATATCTAATTTCACCCACTGAGCCCTAGGAGATGATGTTTTAGTTATAGGACCTTTGTGAAAAAGGTTTCATTAGAAATAGTGTTTCCCCATGGGAATCTCCATTATTTTTTTGGGAAAATGGAAGACCATAGAATATTAATTTTCATGGATTTTTGCTACTTGAACCGGGCAACAAAAATGAAAAAGTACCCATTTACAAGGATGGATGACTTCTTTGATCAGTTTTGAGGTGTGATATGGTTCTCTAAGATTTATCTCAGGTCTGACAACCCCTAGCTACGGGTTCATGAGGCTAACATTCTGAAGATGTCCTTTCAATGTCACTATGGGCATTAAGAGTTCTTAGTGATTCACATTGGTGTAAAAGATTACACCGCTCTCATTATGGATTTAATGAACATGATATTTCATTCATACGTGGACCATTTTTCATTGTCTTAATCAACGACAAACTCGTCTACATTGGGAATGAGGAGGATCATGAAGATAACATGAAGGAGGATCGTGATTTACATCGAGAGAACCAACATTAGGCCAATCTCAATAGGTTCACCTTTTTACGAAATGTCATTTCAGAGTAGGGATACGCTACAGATCCTGTGATGTTCAAACTAGTGCTTTATTGGGATCCACTAATGAATGTGTCTGAGGTGTGGATCTCTCATGGATTTGCATAGTACTATCAGATATTTTTGGTAGACTTCTCCAGAATCCCATCCCCGTAGATTTCTTTGACATGGAAGGGACAATTTTTTACATTGTCCGAGAAGTAGGAAATTTCCTTCATGGAGTATGTTAGAGGTTGACGATTTCTCATTTTTCTTGACAACCAGAGGATGGAGTTGAGTCATGGTATATTGCGATGCCTCAGGGGCTAAGCTTTTTTTCATGCTAATGAAATTATAGGCAGTCATCACATATGTGTTCCAGTAGTTGAGACACCCTGAGAAGAATTATAAAACTCATAATCTGGAGATTGCAGTGGTTGTCTTCAATTTGAGGATGCGGAGGCACTACTATCTTGGAGAGTACATTATGGTTTACTCAGACCACTAGAGTCTCAAGTATGTATTCAATCAGATAAAACTGAACATGATGCATTGACATTTTTTGGAGATCCTGTATGAAAAACACTTTGAGATTTTTAATACTCAAAGGTAGGGAAATGTTGTAGTATTTTCTCCTTGTCATAAGTCCTTGGCTCTCCTAGTTATGGAAGCATCAGATCAGTTAGCTTCCCAACAATTGATCCTGGTGGAGATGTAGGGAATAGTTTTTTTTATAGTCGATGGTGTTGAATCCTACACTTCTCAAGCATGTGAAAGAGTTTCAGTTGGGAGACATTGACAATGAGGTTCTGTATGATCATATATCCAGAGGCTATGCACTATATGGGTATTCTGAAATATATAATAATGAGATCTTTTTCCTTGGGAAAGTATAGGTTCCAGTGGCGATGCACGATTGTGTAATGTAAGATTTCCACACTCCCCAAATAGATGTAAGTCCTAGTGTACAGAATATGTACATAGATCATCAGTGGCTATTTTGGTTGTCCAGCATGATATGAAGTGTAGCTGATTTTGTATTCTATTTCCTAACATGTTAGTAGATAAAGGATAAGTATTAGGTCCCTAATTGTTTATTGTAGCCTCTTGATATCCTTGAGTAAAAATTAGATGCCATATCCATGAATTTATTAACAGGGATTCCATGAACAATAATGATCCATGATGCCATCTGGGTTACAGTGGACCGACCATGAAGTTGGCACACTTCCTTGGAATTCGTGAGCAGAGTTCACTGGAGATTTTGGGGAAGTTGTAGGATTGATAGTTCATCCTCTATGATAGGCTAACCTCAACAATTGTATCTGATTGTGACACTCTATTTTAATCATGATTGTAGAGACTCCTACAGGAGTCATTTGGTACCTAGTTGCAGATGAGTACAACATTTCACTCCCTAATAGATTGATAGACCACGAGCACAATTTTGGTGGTATAGGGCATTCTTAGGGCCTTCAACTTGGATTTAGGCTAGAGAAGGGAGGTTCACCAACATTTGGTGGAGTTTTTGTACAAAAAAAACTATCACTCCACCATCCACATGACACCTTTTGATGACCTATAGGGGAGACACTCTAGGTAACCCTTGTGATAGAAAGAGGCTGGAGAGTAATCTATTGTGGGCCCAGTGTTGGTGAAGGCAACAACAGAGAAGGTTCAGGTCATTCATGAAAGGATGAAGACAACCTAAAGAAGACAAAACTCATACACAGATCACCATCACAGGCCCTTGGAGTTCGACTAGGCAGACCATTCCGTCTTATGAGTCTCCCCATAATGTTTAATATAAATGATCAGTTGGGGGAAAATGCTACCCATGAGATTAATCGGGCCATTGATGATCATGAAGAGGATTGTCAATGTTGCCTACCACCACGCCTTACCCCCATGGTTATAGAGGGTGCATGATGTATTCAATATATCGTACTTGAGGAGAATTTTTCATGACCCTATGAACGTTATTTAATGTGTAGAGATGTACATAGAAGATGAATCCACCTTTGTGGAGCACCCAGTGGTGATCGAGGAAAAATAAGAGAGAACCCTGTCAGAATGATCCATCCCTCTGGTTCACATGTTGTGGCAACACAGAAACATGAATGAGATATCCTCGGAGTGGGAGAGCCTTATGTGAGCTCAGTATCAGGAGTTTTTTTCTAGTATTTCTTTTTGGGATGAAAATATTTATTGTGGTAATGATTTCGTGACAAAGTTGTTTCCTAATAATACATGGAAATACTTATTGATATTATTCTAGGGTTAGTTTCTATGACGGTGTGTGATTCCAAGGCCCTGTGTGCCTGAATGTAACTATAAAAATAATATAAAATATAGATTATATTGAGAACACATGGTTAATTAATTAAAATGTGATACCTCTAAAATAGTTGATTAGATCGGAAATCTGAGACCAATATTATATCTGAAATGTAGTGTTTCCCCTAGGTGCGGTATAATATGAGTTAGGGCGGGATGTTCAGATCCTTCACTCATTGGAAGCACATTTTATGTGATATGATTAATTAATATAATTAATTGATAAAAATACATTAAGATAATAAATTATTAAATAAAACTTCTTATGAGGATTTTTCCTCATATTCTATGTCTTTTAAAATGATGACCTCTCCACTAATCTCTTCTCCCTTCCGTTGACGAACAACAACGAATGAACGACGAACCCCTATATTTAGATTGATTCAAGGGAAGTGGATCCTCCTCCCTTTTCAATAGTGAATGATCCAATCTAGTTAGGACTCGTTCATGGTGTTCATACACCCTGAATTAAATGATTGAGCATGTTGATAATTAATTATTCAACCTACGTCTTGAATTCCATCAATTCATGAGCCTGGGTAACTTTTTATTATCCATTTTCAGTTTCTAAAACCTAGATCACACAATTATGATCGGTTGTCCAAGAACAAAATATAAAGGATCAAAAATCATATTTTCATTCATTTACACCTTGATTTCTACACGTTCTTCACCATGGAATCTACATGGATCTTAGTTCGATGATTAATGGGTGACCCAAGCATGATCTGTTGCCTAGAAATGAGATAGAATTTTGGAACGACAATGATTTTACGATCATGGAATAGATAAGGAAATGAAATAATGAAAGGGGAACAATCCAAATATTTCATGTTAATCTGATGATGAATGAATCCATAGTGGTGAGCAGAATATCTAGAAAAATCTTCATATTTGAACACAGTAGATTCATGGAGAACGGTGAAGTGATCTCATGTTCTTCAGCTAGATTTTCATTTTTTTTAGATAATATTATTGTGTCACTGACTGTGGATGAAGAAGATTTGGAGTAAAGACAAAGAGTTAGGTAATATTGGATATTCTACCAAAAATATGGACTGCACGTCATGTTCAATGATGCAAACACAACTTGTAGACTCTCTAAACAACTACACTAGGGTTTTTGAAAACATAAGGATAACACATAATGAACTCAACATGACGTAATGTGTTCCACCTATCAGGGTGAGATGATCCATATGAAGGAGACTCGGCCAGCGACACACCATGTTCCTTGAAAAATAAAAAATTTTGGTCACACGGGAGGCATCCTTTGTGGACTAGCATGTCGTGAATCGAAGTACATGGACACAAAGTCCAAGTACACAAAAATGGCCTAGAACAGTGACCTTGTCCTCATATAGGTGGGACACAATATGTATTCCACCTTCATAGTGTGCACTAATACATGGTATGGAACCCCTTGTCAGGCCAAAGACACAACCATAGAGTAAAGAGGGGACACATGTTGTGTGGCCCTCTTCACATATTGTGTCGGCCTCCTCACACACCATGTACTAGTAGATCTGCCATGATAAAACATAAATCCTTCGTATCTACTTTGTTTGAAATCTGGTTTCATCCCATGAGATTCCTATCTTGAGTTTCGTTCTGTATATATTGTCATGGTGACCTAAGAAGAGGATTTAAAGATACGATGTGGATATTTCTGGTTAGCACACACAGAGATCATTCCTGATGATAACAGTGATCAGAGAGGATTACCAGTGATTTTTTTCCAACCCTCTCGATGGGTTGGGTAGTGTATTCCATGAGGACATACCATAATGACCATCTAACTGGGCTGGTTAGTGTAGTCCCTGATGAAGACTTACCAAGCTGACCCTCCAACTGGGCTCGGTATTGTAGTTCTCGGCGTCATATTTACAAGTTGTCCCTCTAGTAGAATATAAGAAGTTTAGTCCCCAATAATCTTACAGGATGACCCTCTATCTTGGATGGGTATTTTAGTTCCCAACGATGAGATAATAGGGTTATCATCCAGCTAGTTTTGGTATTTTAGTCCCTAATGACAAGATGCCAGTCTGACCCTCTAAATGGGCTTGGGAGCACAGTCCCCGATAATAATGGGATGACCCTCTAGGTGGGATACATAGTGTTGTCCCTGATAATTTAGAGAACATCCTCAATTATGCATCCATGTGGTGAGGCATGGTTCGACCTAACAAAGAACTCATGAGAAATATGGGTTGTTTCCCCACCAAGGCACACCCCTGTGACGCGACCTAAAACTCTGTGGGAATGTTAGTGCTTCCCAAAAAAATTGTATCAAGTTGTGGTGATTTGAGCCCATTTGGCTTGTGTCTACTGGGCAGACAGCTGAGGCGTTGGGCATTATAAATGGGTTTACCTTGGAACTATTGGCTACACATCTTCATGGGTTGTGCTTGGAGATGGAGATCCCTTTAATCTCTCATTTGGGATTATTTGAATGAGAAGATATATATATATATATATATATATATATATATTCTGTTATAGTACCCACTTCTTGGGGTATTGGTTACCCTCTTTCCAATAAAGGAAAAGGTATGTGTGGTATTCCACGTGCTTTATGTGTCTAGATTTCTGTGGTTGGATGAGTTTACTATCCAGATATAGGTAGTGAAGATTCAACTGAAGTTTTCACCTCCTAATTGTTTTGAACTCCATGTATTCAGATGAGCATATTTTTACACTCTTTAAGGGTTGAGATTTACTCTTCCCATCCTATTTTATAGTACCCTACTCCATTTACTGAATCTCTTTGGTTATATATCTTCCTTCCCCCTTCTTCATTTTGGATCCTTCTACTGTGTATGTATTTACTCACCACTACATGGGTTTCACCCATAACATGTCATGTCTTTTAGAGATAATAAGAATGTCGATTGTGACTACAGAGGATCATATGTATATAAGATGCAAGGACTACATTTTGTGGTCATAGTTGGGATATAGGAGTTGGTCACTCTAAACAAAAACTATATTTCATTTTTCTTATGGTTGAGACCCGATTTTATTTTGGGCATGTGTTTTTCCCATTTACATTTCAGTATTCACTACCTTACTCTTTTTTCATATAACTTTTCATTCATGATCACATTACTTATAGATGTTTCATCATTTTCTACTTTTATCTTCACTTTTTCATAGAATTTGATGCATGTGTGCATATAGGTTATTAATAAAATGCCTCCTTGAGTTTGTTGGGCATTCATGGCTTGTCTCTAACCAGTAGACTATGAAATTAGGATTGGGGTAGTTTTGGATCGAACCCACACATGGGTCGGATCGTGATAGTGAGAGACTAGACAACAAAATCCTAAATTCTATATTGTTTGAAAAACCAAAAATTTGAGGTATAGGGTAGTGTATTCATGTCTACAATTATTTATTGTGGTATGAGACATGGTTTTCAAATTTTTAGTAAAACCATTCATGAAAACCATGTGAATTTCCTCTTATTATGGAAATGGGAACATAATAGGCACATGGTTTGGCTATCTATGAGTGTAAACCATGTGGACCTATATGTAGGATGAAATTATGAAATTTGCCTCATTTAATCTATTAAATCAAACCAAAATTTTTATTTTCTCCATGGATACAACCTCCAATGAAAGAGGCTCTCTTTGAATCCTATTATAGGATTTACCACTAAATCTACTTTTGGACTCTAATTCAAGAACTGCTTGTCTTGAAGGATCATTTTTGGTAAGTTCTCTATTAATTTTGTAACTTTCATCATTTATCCTTGGATCAAATAAGAAATTTAATTGTAATCTAATTTTCTCTATTTTCACAGTTCTTGTCTGTTATTCTATTTTCACCCAATCAGAGTCAAATTCAGAGATTATACATGATGGTCCACCAAATAAGAGACTACATTTTGGGGTCTTCTGATTTTCCTTCAAAGATGATGTTTTTTTATGAATTTTCCGTTGTTAGATGAACCAAATTATTAGAGTTATTCCCTTTAAAAGGATTTCAATAATTATTGGAAATGAATAGGTCATACAAATGTAATCAATGAGTCTATTAATAGTTTATTAATGGGCATCGACCTTGAATTTGAACCACCACTTGGGTGTGTTATTAATCAATTGTTCCAACATGGGTGGATTGAACATAAATGACCTTTTTTGTGTTCATTTTACTACTTTCCATGGGATGTTTAAGTTTGAATATTCAATTATAATTTAATTGAATTATAAATTGGAATTGGTAATTCATTCCATGTCCCTAGATTATATCCCTATAATTGATTTCTTAATCTTGATATTCACTTATATTTATAAACCCACGTGATATAAATAAAAGGCTAACCTTCTAAGCTTAGCCCATGCATTGATCCACCTTTTTAGGTGATATTTAAATCATTAGTTCTTGGTGTTGACCTTGACACATTTAAAATATATTGATTGAATGAATGCTTGTTACATGTCATGGGTGATAAATGGTTACTTATATGAACACCATGGAAAGACATATTTGGATTCTACCTTGATTACGCCCGTGTGACAGTTGGATTTCTTATACAGATTTCCAAGGAACAATTTTCCAGGGCGGTTACTATTTATATACCTTAGTGATTCATGGACTCATTATTAATTTCTGAGGATGAAATCAAAGAGAATTTGACCATATACCCCAAGGGAGACACTTGAGATTTCTTAAAGGACCACTATGGATGGAATTGGTGAGTAGTGATGATATTCCACACCATGAGTGGTACGAGGATTCCCATGAGGAATACCTAGGATGGTCACGTAAGGTAATTGTTTCATTCTACACCTCGAGTGATACCTAGACTCTAAATAAATAATTCATACAATAGGTTTAGGTTCTGAATTGATAAATTAATGAAATTATATACATGGCGTGTATTCCAATCCTAAGAAGAAGAATGGATTTTAAATTTTCCTTAAAATCTATAGATGGCCAGGATATGTCTTTCTCAATCACATATTTTAATGGGGGATGCTGGGATTTTTTATATGTCTCGATACTTATTAAATGAGAATGATATATTAACTGATATTGGTTCCAATTGAGATAGTACTGACTCTTTATTCAGGGAAATTTTTGCTACGCCATAATAGATTTCATATGATGGGGGTCCATGGGAATGCAGACCTTTATGGGTTGTGTACTTTTTGGGATTCTTTTACATATTTCATTACTTTCTGCAAACTGTTATTATTATATATTCATTGATTGGATAACACTCTATCATTGGGTGGTTTCATACTAGGATTACATCACACACCATGTTTGAGAAACCTATGGGTAGTAGAATATATTATATCATTATAGGTATGGATAAGGGAAACTGACTTTCTCTAGGTTCATGATTCCTGCTTATGAGTAGGGGAGCATTGGACTAAGCTGTGGCTTTTGATGCCATATGAAATTTTTTGATAATTTTTTTTCGTATTTTGTTACATGTGTTGTACACCTACCATGTATACCTATTTTAGATATTTTGTAAGGACATGACATGTTTCATCATCACATTTATATGATATTAATTCTAGCCTTGTTGTATATTTATAACAAGGATGTTTATCTCCATTTCTATTATCTATGGTCTAAATATTATATTGATTCCACTTTTTATCTATTACTATAAAATTATTTGATACACTCTCTTAAGTAGGGAGTAGTCTCCCCACATATACACCTAGGCCCTCACTGCTAGTTGGAAGCCCCAAGAATTTTTGGAGAATCACTTCAGGTCATGCGTCCAACCAGGTTCAGTGCACCTTTTAGTGGCATCTGGGACCAGTATTTTACAAAGTGTTATTAAAGTATAATTTACTAATCTGATTTGATTTACTATTTTGATATAATTTAATATGATAAAATGGAAATAGAATATGTTATTTTTTTGTTACTCATCATAGCTAACCCTCATAAAATAAAAAGACAAATTTACACAAATGAAATAGTAGTTTTCTTGTTTTTGACTATTAATGATGATTAGATTCCACCATTTGGTGATGAATTTGAATAGAGATGTTTTAATTTAAATGATATTGGGTTCAATTTTATTTCAAATCAATAATATGAGGGTGTTCCAAATCTTGGATCATGTTAGAAACCTGTTAGATTCCACATGACATGACTTATTCTATTCTAGATAGAATGATTTTTCAATTGCATGGTATTGTTGTATCTTCTATAGTAGTTATATATGTTGTTATGTTAGATATTATGGATCATGTTATGGTATGAATTAGTTGGATTCCATATTTTGTTTCACGGGGGGCAAGGAACCTTAATGATGGGAATTTGGTGAACAATTTTGTACAAAATTTATCAATGAATTTTAAGATAATGGGATTGAATATATGAATTAAATGGAAAATGATATTATTTATATCAAAGAACTTGACCTAGACCTGACCTTACCAATTGAAAATAGGTAGTATCTATTGATTTTAATTTTGACCTTTATGACACATAGACCTGACTAATGTAGCATGTAGAAGGGTTTTTTATTATATTGGAAGGATTGTACCTATCCAATTTCTATATCTACTCTTTGAAATATGAACATTGATAATGTTATTCTCTGAGGCATGAACTTATAAGTGTAGTAGTTATGACTCCATGAAATCCTCTAGTAACACACTAAGAGGGTGGCAGTGGTCATGATATATAGGTGGTGGTCCATGGGATACCAGTTGATACTATAGTAGTTATTGGTGTGACATTAAAAGTTGTACTGAACATTGGTGATGTGGCATTATTCCAGGAATGTTTTACTCAATTCATTCTGACCATTCAGGGAGAAACATGACATACCCCGACTATGGAAGTGTTGACAAGTGAGTTCCATCCGCATCATCCTCCCACTTTTTTGTGGGATGGTTGACCATGGGCTGTAGAGTCATGGAATGTGGCCAGAATATCCATCTTCAAACATTTAGAGACACCTACTTAGAGAAGGGTAGTGTTATCACTATATATGATGTATGATTCCTCCAAGAGATGTGGGGATTTCATTACTCTGATGGTTCATCATCAGTAGAATTATTGGAGTTATTTTCATATGTCCATTTATTTTTACTAGTAACCCAATAAATTGAGGTTTGATATAGCCTAATAGTTCATTCACTTGGAGGAGCATGAATTATTAGTTATGTATTATTCATCTTGTTTTACAATGCTCCATTTTTTTCACCTATTACAAAGGATGATGAATTTTCTAAATATATGAGATTCGAGGATGGTCTAATTTATGACATCTAATCTTTGGGAAATATCTTTTGTATAACTACTATTTCTAGAATAGTGGATTAGGAACATAGAAGAGACTGTAACCTGAGAGATGATGGGAGTGCAAGCCATGGGTATCACCATCTAGATCTGATATAATATTGACTGGCAGAATGAAGAGTCTCTTAGAGCTTCCATGTGGTGAAATTATTAACCATACCACCTAATCGGATATCCAAGTGAGGTTCCACCATTGTGGTAGGCTAGGACACACATGACCATAGTTCACAAGAGACACAATAGAGTGTTGATCCTACTGTCAGATGGTTCATATGCCTTACTTATATATAAATTTTCCATCGAAATATAGTGATATTGTTTCCATATTGACTCTATGTATTAGAGAATGGTCATAAACATCTCATCGAGAATGGAGCTATAGTACAACCACCCAATTGGGTCGAGGTGGTGGTCAGGGTCAGGGTTTTTAAACCCTAGTTTAAACAAATCAGCAAATTAGATCTACCCAAGGTAGCAAGACTATATCACAAAAGTTATATATTAGGATAGATACATGTAGTACTACTGAAACCTGGGAAAATGGATTCCGAACATTCTATAGTGAGAGGTACTATTATATTAGCATCTAAATTAGGACTTTATCTTTCTGATACGTAGGTTTCTCATACATTTGTGTATGCACCCATAGTGGAGATAATTGGGCTCAATGTTTAGTGTTATAATGGATTAATGATTCTTGATACACCATTAGGGATTAGAACAGAGGATTTAAGTTAGTGCAGGGAGTTACACCTTGATATCGGTGGGTTTCACTTCACATGGGACCTATTTATCACCGAGATGATAGGTTTTCATATCATTATTGGGATTAAAATTTTTCTTCTCTTTCATGATTGAATTGATTTCTTTCTTTGTAGGGTGACCTTCCCATCACCATAGTGTGAAGAGTTTATTCACAATGGTGAATTAGATGTCTAGGAAATATGAGCTTGAAACGAGTATCATGGGCTTGCTGGGATGATAGGTCTTAATGTGATTTTATATCTCGATGATCATGGAACACATCATGAATATATTCATCCAATTGTCGATCATTATAGGGATGTTTTCAAAGATGTCATTTCATGATTACATCTAGCAATGGAGGAATATTTCTCTATTGAGCTAGCTCTTGGAGCTTCACTAGTATCCATTCCTCCTCCTGGACTGAGTACTAATGAGATATATGATCTCAAGAGGTGGCTAGAGGATTTAGGGAAAAAGAGATTTATCTGACCCAGTACATACCCATGGTTCTCGCCAGTTCTTTTTGTTGAAAAGTAGGATGGTATCCTTAGAGTATGTGTGGATTATTGGAAATTAAAACAATTTATTGTTAAAAAATGACATCCTTTATAGTGAATATAATATCCCTTCAAGCATATTCGAGGAGATCATGTATTCTGATAATTTATATGAGATCTATTATCAAAAAGTGAGTGTTAGACAATCAGAAAACCTCACACAATGTTTTGTATCATGTATGGTATATATGAGTACTTGGTAATGATTTTCAACTCTAAAAAACACTAGCATTTTTTCATAGAACTGATGAACCATGTTTTCCATTAATATCTAGATTTTTTTGTTGTGGTAGTCCAGGATGATAGCATGGTGTATTGTCAAAAATGAAAAAACCAAGACAAAAATCTTGAGATAATATTGGATACACTAAGAGAGAATCAACTATATTATAAGATCCCAACGTTCGACCACTATATGTATCAGATCCAATTTCTGGTTTACAATATAAAAATTATAGGAGAATAATTTGACCCATTGTGGGTGAGAGTGGTAGTTGACTAGGAGCATACAAATAATGTCATTGAGGTATGAAGTTTCTTTGGGATGTATGGAAAATATATGTGATTAATGTAGGACTTACCATTCTTATTAGTACCACTCATGATCTTGACTAAGAAGGGTGAGAAGTATATATAGTCAAATACCTATGAGACAAACATTATGGATTTAAAAGGTAAAATCAATTCGGCATAGATACTAATTATTCCAGAACTAGGGTGGAGTTGTATTATTTACTATGTTGTATCAAGTATCAATCTAGGAGTAGTTTTTGTGAAGGTTCATAATGATTTTGCATATCAGTCCTGACAGTCTAGGCCACCTCATATGAATTACCATATGCATGATCTTTTTTTTGACACAACTATTCTTGAATTATGATATCTGAGAAATTACATACTAGGAGAGTGTTTTTTTGTTTAAATTACCAAAAAATACTCGAGAATATATTTACACAATGTGATATGAATCTGTGGTGGTGAAGGTTGGTTATGTACCTATAGTATTTCTACTTAAATATTTTCTACATACTGGGAATGAGAAATGTACTGTTCGATGCACTGATCAAGAGGACACAAATATAGGTATTTTAGGTGGTTAGTGGTGATTGGAAGCTTATGGATTTATTCTCTGAGATGCAGTTGGATCTACAGGATAGTCAATGACAGACTTTTGTATCATCCATAGTTGTATCCTCTATACTTTTGGATGAGTGTGGATGATGCATCAATCATATTTTGAGGGACTACTCTTATAGGAGAGTGTGGTAGGTTATGACCATCCTCCTTGTTGGACCGTAGGAAAGGATATAATCTTTCATGTACATGGTCAAATATGGGTTTCAAGAGACATGCACGATGAGTTGATGTTGTACTTTTATGCTTCATTTTGGTAAGTGCACCCCAAAATCACTATGATGTATCATGATTTACATCTAGAATAGTAGTGGTTTTGTATGGAATGATAAGTAACTAGTTGTGTCTTGAGATATTCCACCTGTCCGTAGGTGAATGTGGAATAACATTGACCTGCCAAAAATTTACATCAGCTTCCCATTCCCGATTGTAAATGGAATGATGTTTGCGATGGGTGGCATGATAGGTTTACCTAGGTCACCTCAAGGTAAGGATTCCATATATCTTATTATTGATAAGATCACAAAAGTTTATCATTTCTTACTTATCAAGGAGAAATTTTTTATTTATAAGCTTTGGAGGTTGTATATGTGTGATATATTATAAATTCACGAGGTCCAATATACTATGTTTTTAAATATGAAAAATCAATTTACCTAAAGATTATATTAATCTATGTGGTGGGATTTAGGTACACACGTTTTTATAAACAAAGTATACCATCCTCAGATAAAAGGAAAATGGGATCACAAGATTCAGGTGCTAGAGTTCATGTTGTTAGCATGCAGCCTTGATTTTGAAGGATCATGGTGGAGGCTTATAACCTAGGATGAAGTATCCTACAACAATATATTTTATTAAAATAATCATTTGGTGACTTCCTATTTTTTATATGGTAGTCCATTCTGATCACACCACTTCTAGTTAGAGGCAAGAGATGTTGCTATGCATGGACCTCATCTCGTTCAAGAGACCACAAAGTATGATCTATTTATTTTGAAGTGTAGGGATGTATCATTGTCTTGAAATAAATCTTATTTCCCTCAATTTTCAGATTAAATGACTAAAAGTGGCGAAATTCCAATTATTATTGAGTTCATGGAGGCATCGGGGGTATCTGGGGTGTTTGGTGTGATGAACCTAGGTTTTAACGTGGAATCGACATGGTGCAAGGTTAGTAGAAACCCTAAGGGAAAGGCCACACAATTACTTCTAACTGTGCAAGGTTGGGGAGTGTCTTCCTATAAGACAGATGGTTAAACATACAATAAAATTTGAGGTTCATGTCCATGAAAGCATGG
Source organism: Viscum album (assembly GCA_963277665.1). Lineage (NCBI taxonomy): Eukaryota > Viridiplantae > Streptophyta > Magnoliopsida > Santalales > Viscaceae > Viscum > Viscum album. The sequence goes on from OY728166.1 coordinate 824,602,070, forward strand.
TTATAGTTTTTTACAGTGGGATTGGAAATGGTTTGTGAATAGTTAGTTCAACTATTCATGAAAATCATGCGAGTTTCCCCTTTTAATTGAATATGGAGCATGATTGACACATGGTTTGGCCAACTGTATGGACGAACCATGTGGAGTTATTTTTTTGGTTAATTTACAATATTTCACTCTTTTAATCTATTAGTTCAATCATAACAGTTCCATTTCATTGAAAGGATGGAACCACTTTTGTGAGAATATCTCATTGAATTCTATTATAGGATTTTCAACAAAATCCCCATATTGGCTCCAATTCAAGAACTGTTTCTCTCACTGGATCTGTTCTACTATGATCTCAATTCCTTTTGCACCATTCATTCATTAGCATCAAATGGATGAAATTATTTAGGTGGATGGGAATTTTCCCTTTTTTATGGTTCTTGTTTATTCATTGATTATTTTTCTCGATCATAGTTGAACCAAGAGATGATACTAGATGAGCTATCCACTATGAAACATTGGCTGGTGGTATCAGGATATTCATTCAATTACAAAGTTCTTATATATATAAAATATTGTGTCATGCACTCAATTCTCAGAGTGACAGCCATGAAATGTATTTTAATCCTTGTTTTAAATGAATAAGTGATACCTATGTAATTAGTGAGATATTTGAAATTAGAATATCGATAGGTACGTTGAATTTTAGCCAATTGATGGGGTTTTTGTTAATCAATTGGACCACCAGGGGTGGATTGAACATTAATTACCTTGTTGGGGTGCCTTTTACCCCTTTCAATGGGATTTTTCGTCTTGAATTGTCAACTATAATTGAATGGAATTGTAAATTAGAATTGGGAAGAGAATCCATGTCCCTATTCTCTTTCCATGTAAATGATTGATTAATCTTGATACACCCTTTATAATGAAATGGAAATGTGAGATAAATAAGTTTTTAACCATATATGTTTATCCCCTTCATTGATCCACCATTGGAGATGAGATAGAAATGATATGTTATAGTTGTTGACCATAACATAGTTAATTGATATTGATTGAATACCTGTTTGGTATATACCAAGGGTTATATGTGGGTTCTTCTACGAATGTCATGGATGGATTGATTTGGATTTTACCTTTCTTACTCCTTAGTGAAACACAGACTCCTTATATGGATTTCAAAGGACAAACTCATGGGGGGTACTATTTATATGACCAAGCAATACATGGACTCCTTAAAGATTTCCATTGATTGAATTTAGGGGCAGTTGGCCATATACACCATGGGGGACACATGGGATGCCTTAGTAAACCACTAAGGATCGACGCATAGAGCGGTGAGGTTATACCACACCAAGAGTTATACCAATATTCCCCTATGGAATGTTTTTGATTGTCTTGTAATGTTCTTGGTTCATGCTCCACCTAGTGTGATACCTGCATTCCAAATAAGGAATTACAAGGATTAGGTTAGGATCAGAATTTATTAATAAATAAAATTATTTACATGGAACATCTACCAAGATAAATCATATTCTTGGATATGGTCATCGTATTAGACATTATAGATGGTCGAGTTAGGATCTGTCAATCACATTTCATTATTAGGGACATTGGGATATGTTTAAGAACACAAAACATATTTATTAAATGATATTGATAAATTAAATGAAAATGATTATAATTGATATAATATTGTCTATTTATTTAGTGACATTACATCTGTGATGAGGCGTGTAGATAGGAATGTTTTCCAGGGGAACCCATACCTTTACGGGTTGTTCACTTTCAGTTATTAATTTACATATTATATAATAGCTTTTACACTATTATTATTATATATTCACTGATTGTATGGAACTAGACCTCTATGTGGTTGCATTGTGGGTTTTTATCTCAAACCGTATTCATTCCATTAATGGGTACCTGAAAAGATTATTTGATTGGATGCATGGATAAGGGAAAACACCCTACTACAGGTTGGTGGTTACTACATATGAGTAGGGGAGAATGGGACCGAGCTGAGGCTCATGATGCTAGAATGATTATTTTCTTATTTTTTGTATTTGGATATATGTGTTGTAAACCAATAATTTATACCCATTTTGGTTTTTTTGGAGACATGACATGTATAATACTATTTATACTAGTCTAATTCTAGACTTGTTGTATATTTCTGACTTTGATGTTTATATTCTGTTTAGTTATCTTTTGACTGAATATTATAGTGCATTAACTATTTATCTGTTATTTCATATCTAATGTGATGCACTATATAAATTAGGGCATAATCTCCCCCACAAACACAACTAGTCCTTTGCTATTATCCGGTAGCCTCTGGTGTTTGGGGAGATTAATTTGAGTCCATGTGGACAACCATGCTCAAGGAACCTTTTTGTGGCATCCGAGTCCAGAACATTACAAATCATGTTTCTCTTCCATGGTTTTTACCATGATAACATTCTTATGAATCCCAATTCTTTTTCTATGAGATATAAAATGTAGAAATAATTTTGAAACATATCACTTTTCCACTAGATATGATATAATGAAATGTTTTCGAAGAACATTACATTTCAAGAGTTATTATATGAATAATGTTTTGGGATTTTAAGGAAAAAAATATGTACTATTTTTATTATGTGATGGGATGAACCTATAACTCCCTCAAATGTATTTTGTAGTGTATTCTATCTCATGAGATATATAGGAAGGGAACTTTGAGTGAGCATGGTTTTGTAAGGTATTTGTCTAATATGATGGTATTGGGAGTGATTCTTGACTATTATGACGGTTTGGGGTGTATAAACATTCTCCTATGATATACATAGTAGTTATCCTTGAATACTATAGATACAATTCCATATTTTATGTGTATTCCATAATTCCATGTCTTATACCAATGTTATGATTTCTTGGAACATGTTCTTTGATTTTTTTATGATTCATATCTTATTAAAAACCAATCATTATGTCATGACTCAGTATTATGATCATTTATATGAAGGGTATAGTTTTCATATATTATAATAATGGTCCCATACCATTATGTTCATTTTATTCTTTCTTATATACCTTTTAACCCTTACTAAACATATAATCTATCCCATTTATAGGTTTCCTTTCCCTAGGTTTTGAATAATGGATTTTAGTATTGTATGTTTGGGAAGAGTACTAAAGGGGATGATCATTATGGGCAATTTTTAATAACATTCATTGAATTAGATGACTATGTACCTAGTCTCCAATAAAAAAAAATAATTTTGGTCCTTAGGAATGTGTTTTAGAAATGTATAGAATATAAATAATAAAAGTTGAAATATCATTATATTAAAATCATGGGTCAGTATAATTTTCCATCCAAAAATTTATATTGTTATAATAACCAAATAAAGAAACTTAAAAGACAATTAATTTATGAATACTGAGTTAAGTGACTGAGGTATGATTTAAATTCTTGGTAGTTCATCACCATAGAGTCTATGAATTAAATTTCATAGAATAAACTACACATGATAGTTTAAAAAAATTATTATAAAAGTGGTATATCCATTTTATTAATGAAGCCAATATCACTACATAATCATTTTAAAATTTATTTGTTCCTTTTTAAATAAAAACATCAAAAAAAGAAAATTCCATCACCCTATGCCACTATTATTGAAATCCCCATTAGAATAACACTTTATTAACCATTTTATAAACACATATTTTTTAAATAAAAAAAACAAAAAATATTATTTATAAAGGGATATTATATAATTAAATAATAATAAACAAATTTATATAGGGTTTAATAAAAAGTGAATTATAAGAATTTTAAAACATTTAATCATGGTAAATATTTTGTAAATCTAGTGAGAGGAAAACCCATACAATCGAAACTACAAAGAAAGAATTATGAGAAATAATAATGTCATCTAAGGTTATGGGAAACCTAGACCCTAATTTTAGGTCCTGTAATAATGGGAAATCTAATTATACTCAAAAAATATTAATGAGGTTATTCCTTTGCCTATCGATATGGTGTCACCCATTAGATAACATCATATCCATCCACATGATAATGTGTACATGTCATATCTTAGTGTTCTAGTGTCTCCCATATTATGACTCTTCCAACATGATAAATGTATTTTAATTAGTATAGTGGTGTAATATAATCTTATACTTAATCTATTATTCACATCCTAGACACTAATTTATTGAATATTACATTTCTATTTCACACGTGTCACATTCGACTCAAAATAAAATACATTTAACATATTCAAAAGATCCATTAGAAAAAAATTAGTTTTCCCAACCAAGGAATTTTTTTTTTGAAATATCATGATATATATAATAAAACATCAGATACATCATGAAAATCATATTAAACACAAATCCATGGGGCTTTGGAAAGGGTGTCATGAAATTAAAACATCATGTATACGCTAATGTGTATAAGTATTAGCTTAGGGGTGTAGTGTCTCCCATATTACCTTATGACATTAAAACATATGAAATTACACATTCACATATAAATATATATATAACCATCTTAGAATATATATCTTCACTTTTTTCTCTTGTGAATAGTTGAGCATTTCTACACATATATATAACCTTTTTATGTTTATAATCACTAAATATGATATGGAACACTCAAAACATCAATCAAAATTTGACAATATAATGATATAAAAAAGAAACGTAATAAAAAAAATTAGAAAAGGAAACCCTAATTGTTTAATCCCTTAAACACTATAATAAAATAATGTAATTTGATAAAAAACAAATTATTTTTAAACAACCAATTCATATTTGAAAACAATATGACATTTTATATTGTGGAATCATATATATTTTTCTAAAATGGGATATAGAAATTAGCATCAAAATCGCAAAAAAATCTTTGGTAATTAGTTAAAACAACTTGAAAACCATAAAAAACAAGCTTTTCTAAATCCAATTGAACAACAAAGAATATAAAAATTTAATTAAAGAAAATTTTATATAATCAAGTACATGATAAATGTTAATAGATATTCTAAACCTGAAAAAACAAACTTATTTCAAGGATAGATGATGCAAAACCATTAACAACCATTATTGGAAGGCTCAAAGAACCGATTGCACATCCTATAATAATGGAACATGATGAAATCATAACCAAAACCCCATTTAGAGTTATTACAGGGTTCATGTTGAAATGGGGGAAAATAAAAACCATGAATAATTGAGTGTGATAAGAAGGAATAAAAGTTTATAGCTTAAAAAAACTTATTTCAGTTAAAACCCACAAAACTAATCCTCCAATATTTAGAGAGGAATAAAGGATGAAGTGGGATAAAGGGGAGGAGTCTTGGCCAACATCACATAAGGGGTAAGAGAGGGTGAGATTTAGGGAGAAGATGAGGGTATTAAACAATTGAAAATTAAAAAAAAAATTAAATACTTTGGTATATCTAACGTTTACTCTTGGTTTACCCAAACATTGAACCAACCCTTTTCAATTCACTAGGCACAATAGGTACCGAAATAGTTAGATTACCTGGTCATGAAAACACTATGTTGACCATGAAAAAACCCCTATAAACTGAGCAGTATATTTACATTATTGTATCATGGTCACCCAAAACAATTTCCTAATTTAGATACCATCCAAATTTCATAAAATAATAATAAAGTCAAAATAATTAGTCATGAATCTCAATATAAAATATTAAATCTTGTCAATAAATAATTATATTTTATGAAAACATGGTCATGGTGTGATATATCACTCCATAAAAAATATATCTACACTAAATAAGACATTAAAATATGAGGGGGATCTAAAAAACATAAAAAAAATAATGAAAATATATGACACAATCTATGATCAAACTAGAATCAATGTTTATGAACTATAATAATAGTGTCTACAAATGACTATGGGGGAAGACCTTCTGTTTAAATCTATTAACAATATCAGCTCACCGTGTATCGCTATCACATCTCCAAATTCATCACATAGAAACCACATAATTTTGAAGACTATAATCATAAAATAAAAAAACCCAAAAAACAAATACTAAGAGACAAAACCTAACTACAAATTTCAACATTAATTTAGGAATATGTAATAGCTAATGAAAAACATTCCATAACAACCACACAAGTCTCATATATAAATACCCAGTCATGAACATTACTAAATATACTATATTTAGAAAAGATTTAATTTATTTTATTCATAATGAATTTTTTTTCGTTTAGAGTATTACATATTTCGGTCATAACTATTACATAATAATCCCTTACATTACAAAGAGGACAATTCCACTCAGTATCCATTTTTTTCAAAATATAACCCTTTTGAAGAAAAACCTAATTTATTTTTTTGAAAATTAATCACAACATTAAACATGGATTCTTCCTTACCATTATCCATCCTTAATGCCTATAAAAACATTTCAAAATGTGGCATTAGAAAAAACTCTCATAAAAGGATAAAAAAATGTAATAAATAAACTGTTAATGCGTGTATACTATAAAAATTTTCACTTTGAAAATAATCATTGGGCTCAAAATAAAAATTTTAATACCCCTGAAGTCAGCTTCTCTAACTAAATATTTTCATTATCTATTTCATAATATTTATTAAAAGAAAAAAGAAAAATCATGTGGTTTATTTGAAATCATAAAAACATCATAATAAATTTGATTCATAAATTTATACTTAAAAACTTTTTCAATCATGACATACTTTTTGTTAGCTTTATAAATCATAATATTTACATAAAAATTAAAATATTGAATTGATAAATCACATAGGAAACTTGAGTAATAATTTTCAATTTACACATGAAAAACCATCATTATTAAACATGGAATAACCATTGAAGTATATTCCCATAATTTAATTGGAGAAACCTAATCAGTTAAATTATTCTTATTAACCATTACATTTGAGATATATAAAGGGATCACCTTACATTTGATTATAATGGAATAAACCATTATCATTAAAAATTCATATGAACAATAACACAATACATAAAATCATTCATTATAAAAACATTCATTTTTTCCATGTAAAAATAGTTCTAGATATTAAAATATCATTTCTATTTGAAATCCCTATTTGAAAATTACAGAAACGAAGAAATATTGGTTTTTCATTGAAGAAACCCTGCAATATTACCATGTAATCATAAAATAAAAACCACGTATGGTGGTGGGAATTTTCATTGTCTCTATATATGTTAAAATAATAAATTCATTTTTTTTAAAGATGTTAAATCATTATGAAAAAAAATTACATTTGAAAAAAACTAAAATCAATTAATAATAAACATAATTTTTAATTTATAATTCCATTATTTCTATATAAATTCAACCATAAAATAATTTAAAAAATATTGATATGGAAGAAAAATATAGTTTTCTGGAAATAATAGAAGAGTAATTTTACTGTCCCTTATCTTAAGTTTGACTCGTAACATAGGTTATTTATCATCATGATTAGTAATTTTTATAAATATTTAATTACTTGAGAAGCCTTTTTGTTTTAGTATTATTTTTATTTTTTATCATATATTACTATATTCCATTTTTAATTAATTAATGTCACATCCGTGGGTTTGATGATATTCATTTCATATATCTAAAATGTCATTAGTATGTCAAAAATGGTAAAAGAGGTCATTATCCCATCATTTCAATAATAATAATAATGAAATAATTATCATTGTTATACATAAATTATACATTAAATAAATTCTTGAATGACTGATATGAAAAATTAACTCTGTTACAATCACGGTTGTGGTAGGAAATATGTATTCATGAGTAATGTTTTCATGTTTCAATGATAATTATGAATATAAGTTATGAAATTTGTTTATTTTTAAAGAATCTACAAAATATCATAAATATAATATTATTTTATTAACTAAAAATATATATATCATCCATACATTTTTGTAATGAAAAATGGATCACATCATTTCATAGAGGTGGTATTTTTTACTTATACATGAATGATGGTATCATATCACATTTTTTCATGATTTATATATGGACTATCAAGTTATTGGTCATAACAATGAAAAGTGTAGTAAAAATATTTTATGCACGTTTTTTCAGTAAAATTAAATTCACAAGACTTCTTGTAGAAGGAAAATGTTGAAACAAACAACATAGAATGAAGATATTTCTGTAGGGAGCGGGATATATCATACAAATTTAGATAATGGGTTTAGGGATACAAATGATTCACATGTGGTGAAAAATTATTCTCAAGAAATTGCACATGAGCCTCAGGTGGATAAAGATACTGAATGATATTTTTTTGGTTCATCAAACTGAGGAAGGTCTGCCTACCTTGACATCAAAAATAGGGATAGACCAGGCATTTATGTATCAGTATGGTGTGAATTCCCAACATGATGGTGACATGATATTTTGAATTATTTTGGAAAAGTAAAAGGAAATTTTTTTTCCTACAACTAACAGATAGGATACTGTGAATATCTAAAGGATTCATGAAGAAATTTTTAACTTAAAGGATACCCATGTCATCCAAGGTAGATGGGATGATGTAGAGGATGCATCTCCTAAATTAACATATATTATGGATCTTAGCAAAGGGAAAAATGTTTCTATGGATAATGAAGGATTTCAATCTCTTACTCCTAGGAAAGAAATGTGTAGAAAATACTAATCATATTTGAATTCAACTATGGTTACTAGGTATCATGTCTGATTTTATTATGATTTTTATTGTTATGATGATGATGATGATTCCAACCAGTGTGACATTGACTTGTGATTCTTCATTTCATTGGTTCTTCTTGTCATGAGGGCATGAATGCTTTTATGACCCCGTCCATATTCCTTTTGTCATATTTTTCAACTTTTTTACAAAAGGTATCTTCATTAACATTTCTTGTTAATGTTATAAAAGATATAATCACACCTTGATGGAAAATAAAAAGAACAATAATGAATTATTGGACTATTATGGTCCGAATGGACTCATTAAATAAAATTTAGGCAATTGTAAGGGTATTTTTATAGTGTTTATCAATTTATTTCTAACATTAATTTTTTTGTTGAAATATAGGTAGTAGGTTCTAGGATTTAAATAAGTAAATATTTTTTTACATCACCTATATCAATGGTTTTTAAAACTGTTGTATAGTTATTTTATATGACCTATACCAACAGTTCATGAACTTTAGATATAGCCCATATATATTGAGGGTTTCTAAAAACCATTGTAATACCAATGATATAGGTCTATACATATTATATATATGCCAAATTTCCACCTAAATATTAGTATATCATATACTAATAGTTTAGGGACGTATACCTACAGGTTCAAACCATTGTTAAGGGTTTTTTATATTAGTTATTTTCTATTTTACAAGTGAAACCAATATCACATGATAAAATTTTATAAAATTCAATTATTTTATTTTTAATGAAAAAATATAACTTATTAAACATTCTATTTACCTATTCCAGTATTTTTAAAAACCCCATTTGTACACATCATTATAAACCCATTTAAAAACTTTTTTTTGTGTATTTGGAATTTATTTTAAAAAGAAACCAAAAAACATGTAACAATAATTTGACATAACATAATTGGAACAATAATAAAGATAATTATGTAGGTTTAAAGAAAAAGTGAATAATAGGATCTCAAAATTATGTGATCATGGGAACTATTTTGTAAATCTAGTGTGAGAGAAAACCATACAATCAATACTAAATGATAAAATCATGGAAATTCCCTAGGTAGTATAATATTATTGGATCCATGTACCCTCACATCAATACATGATATAATGGACAATCAATTTATACTCAAAACGAATAGATTAGTACATGACATGACCTATTAATGTAGTGTGACCCATCCGATGAAACCACATCCAACCACCCACTAAGAAGTACATGCCTTATCTTAATGGGGATGTTGTCTCCCATATTATGAATCTGAAAGCATTAGATATGTTTTTTTAGTTAGTATGGTGGTGTAATTGAAATATATACATAATCCATTCTTTCTCACATAGTACACATTTTCCAATATGCGATTCCCATTTTACACCTATCAAATTCAACTTGAGTTGATATGAATTTAACATATCAAAAAAGAATTCTGAATCCGATTTTTTCACCAACCAATAGAAAACACAATTATCCATCATAGTACATATAAGAAACCATTAAATACATCATCAATAACATAAAAAACAATACAAGTTTCATTTGGAAAGGGCTTCACGAAATTAAAAGACAATTTACTCAGTGTAACAGTAAAGACTTCACATCATATATCGTATAACAAAAAAATATGAAAAGTATTTTTGAAACCAAATAAAAAAATAAAAAATAAATTTTAAAACCTCGTTTATAAAATTATAACACATGAAATTACACAAAAACACATGTATATAACCACCATTTAGTGAATATATTTAGATTTTCTCATGTGAATATTTAAAAATGTCTATATATTTCTATAAATACCATTTATATATATATAATTAATAAATATTGTGTGAGACACAAAAAAAATCACAAGTGAAAAATATTATGACAGAACTAGAAAAATTAACAAACTTTTTCCAACAAGGAAACCCTAATAAATGAATCCCTGAAACTATAGTATCACCTAATTTAATATCCTAAAGAAACTCAAATAATATTTCTACACCAAATTTCTTTGTGAAATTTTTTATAAATTCTGTTTTGCTGAAATTTTTTTATTTTTCTTTAAGTGAGGATAAGAACTTGGGAAAACACTATAAAATGTTATTTGTAAATTAATTAATGCAAATATAAAACTGTAGATGCCGGAAAAGTCCGTTGCTCCCAAACGAAGCTCCGGATGCGGAAAGAGAGGTCATATTTGGAGTCGGAAGGATGTTTCGGAGGGCCCGGAGGCCGTGCGCGGAATTTCAGAGGCCCGCGCGCAAAGGTGATGTCCCGCGCGGAAAACCCCCGGGATGCGCGCAATGCGCCGGCTCGGCGCGCAATTCTGCGCGCCGCGGGTCCGCGCGACTCCCTTACGCGCCGCGCCCGATTCCGCGCCCGCGAGAAGAATTTCGCGCTCGCACCCTGGATTCCGCGCCCGGGGTTGCCTATAAATACAAGGCGACCCCCAACGTTTCAAAGGTTGCTGGAAGTCGAAACGTCTCCCGTGCGCGCAATTCAACCCCTTCCGCGCGCAATGACGAACTTCAGGTAACCTCCTTTCTTTCGCGCAAGAAAGCCTCGGGGTCCGCCTTCGCGCGCAATCCCCGCTGGCTCCTTTCATTTGAATAAAAACTCACCCTAAGGCCTTTGCGCGCAAAAGAACCCGCTTGCGCGCAATTGCCCCCGGGGTGCGCGCAATCCGGCCTGATTGCGCGCACCCCCCCTTCTTTCAAGTGGCCATTCGTTAAAGAATGAGCCGTTGCCCCCGCGCGCTATCCGAAGCCCGGTGTGAGCAATCTCAAGCATCCGCGCGCAAGGCGCTGGCCCAATTGCGCGCCAGCCGCCCCGATTGCGTGCCGGCCCGCAGTATTGCGCGCAAAGCTTCCTTTTTGCGCGCAATCTGCCAGGGTCGTCCCCGTTGACCTCCTAAGGTTACCCGCCTGTGTGGCACCCGATGATTCTCATCCCGGGTGCCCGAACCGTGCGTTGTCTTCCCGTGCGGCCCTCCAGGCTTGCGCGAAGTGACACGCACCTATGTCCAGCATGACGTTAAACTGCATACTCGTCCAGCATGACGTTAAACTGCCTATACGTCCTGCACGACGTTAAACTGTACATCGTCCGCGCTGCAAGACGTTAAACTGCCAAGTGCTTCGTCCGGCAACCTATGCCCAGCATGACGTTAAACTGCACACCCGTCCAAGCTGCACGACGTTAAACTGCCTAGCCCCCATCGTCCGTGCTGCAAGACGTTAAACTGCCAAGTGCCTCGTCCTCAACACATGACGTTAAACTGTACTTCGTCCGGCAAGACGTTAAACCGTCCGCTTCGTCCTCAACACATGACGTTAAACTGTACTTCGTCCGGCAAGACGTTAAACCGTCCGCTTCGTCCTCAACACATGACGTTAAACTGTACTTCGTCTGGCAAGACGCTAAACCGTCCGCAACCTGATCCCGTGCTCCGCACGCAGGGTCTCCCCCGGTTTGGACGTGGCCCCCACCCGCTCGTCTCTGCAGGGATGTCGGGATTGTCCCCCTTTTGGGACGATTTAATGGGAGTGGCTTTTCCCTACGGGGGCAGGGTATTACAAACCCCTAGTTTCTCGTGGGAGGCTGCACATGTGTATCTCCATTGCACCTCCCCACTGCCGAAGCCAGTAGAGGGTCTGACTGGGATCGAGGTGTCTTTTGCTTTCGGTCCAAGTCCCTTCCAACTGAGTTTTGCAGTATCCGGGCCGCCCCAAGTGCGTAAGTCCTGACAGAATGAACTACGTGGACTTTGATCCCTGTCTTCTATACAGGGTACGTAGGAAGCCTCCCTGAGGCCCAAGCCCACCACCTGGTCGTTCCGGTCGTATTTACGTCCGTTCGTCCATCAGTGGACCCCTCCAGGGTTCACGCTTGCGTTGATTCACCTATGAATCCGCCCCTGTGGAAGACTGCCCGTGTGTATCTCCACGGTGCCTCCCCACAGCCCCCCTTTTCCATTTCCCCTTTTATCGTCCAGCATGACGTGAAACTGTGATCCACCCGGCCGTTCCATCCCCCCTCCGTGCGAGGTGGTTCGGTTCAATCCTCCGCCCGGCGGCCTCGACCTCTTCGTGAGTCGGCTTGCCGACGTCCAGCATGACGTTAAACTGTATGCCCGAACTACGTTGACTTTGATCCGTGTTAACGCGCGGTACGTAGGAAGCCCCTCTGGGGTCCAAGCTCTTTACTCCATCATCCACCCTGATCCTTACCCGGGCCGCCACATCCCGGTGGGGTCATGCCACTTCACTTCACTCCACGTTACTTGGGAAGCCGCCCATGTGCTGGCCCCAGCGTCGGAGGTTCCCCGCAAGGGGTTCTGTCATCTGATCCACTTTTCGTGTTGATCGGTCCGATGCCGTCCCCGCTGGACGTTAAACTCGCGGCATACCCCGTGTTAAACACGGGAAGCTGAGGAAAACCTCAGGTGACACAGTTCCCCGCACCTAGTACGGGATGCCTCAGGCCATCGTGCCTTCGAGAAGCCCTATTAGGGACGGAAGACAGACGTGCAGAGCCGCAGTGTTACGACACGCCCCCAGCACCCAGAGCCACCCGGCCTTCTCACCGCAGGTTGCTGCCCCGCCCAGACTCCTTGGAACGTCCGGGCGGAAGCAGCGTAATTAACCGGTGTCCATGAAGATATGGCGCCGGGAACGAGATTCACGAACATTCTTAAGTCTATGAGGGAGACCCGGATTAGGCGACAAGTTCCGAGGAGACGTCCAAGGAAGGAGAAGCCGACATCCCATCATCCCGGTTTCGATCAAGGAGCAGACGCCCCTGAATAAGGGACGGATGCCGCCCGCCCTTGGAAAGCGGGACTGCGGGACCACAAGCCGTGCGCCCATCCCCTCGGGTTGACGGGTGCACGCGCGAACGCGTCCTGGCGGAACAGCGTAACCCGACGCACATCCGCACCGAAACAGAAAAATGGTGAACCCGACGTGAATCTCTTCTCCTCGATACAAAGACCGATGGCTTTCAGAGGTGTTGGAAGACCGGCGTGTTGCCCGGCCAAGCATTCAGTCTTACCCGCCAGGGGCTGGGGAAGGGACATCGGGCACTCCGTCTCGCAACGTCGAGGGCCTGGGTTCCCCCCACGGAAGGCGTCGTGGCGCTAATGGTTGGTTGTCGATTCCTTTTTCCTGTCAGTATTAATGGGTCATTCTCCCTGCTTTCAGAAATCAGGTCGCCCGATCTAGTGCCCGAACGCCACCCGCCCACTGGCGCAGGGACAGGGGAAACACCGACGCGGCTACTCCGCGCGGTCCCGCCCGTTCCACAGCCGTCCCAGCAGCCGCAATTGCGGGACGACCACGCCCTCTCTCCCCCTCGGAGGTCATCCAGAGAAGGGTGATCAACACCCTGGTGCGGAGATACGAGGAAGAGGGAGTCATCCCCACTAGGGAAATGGCTCGCCTAGACCTTGAGGAGGCTGCGCCTCGCCACCACCGCCGCCCCCGAGGGCCGCGCAGGGAGGCACCGCCGCCTACCTCAACGTCCAACCGCTTCGGGAGCTTATCCCCGGAGCGCTCTGACAGTTCCCTTCCCTATGCGGATGAAGTGGAAGATGCCCAGGATCACCCTATCCGAGGTCCGCTCCAGGGATCCACGATAAGGGCTCCCGCCAGGCCACGGCGACATCGCCGCCAGGCCCCTCAAGTCGAGGAACAGGCTCTCCACCTGCCCGCGCCGCTCATCCCGGCTCGTCTGTCTCGACGCCAACGTCGGGCACGAGCGGAAGAGGATGCCCACCTTGGGGCTCTAGCAACAGCGGCCGCATTGGCCCAAGCCACTGCTGGCTCCAGTCGCCAGGCCTCTGCGCATCCTGAGCGGGGGAACTCCTATGCCCGACCCGGATCAAGGCCCCGACCGCCCCAAAGGCAGGTTGGGTTGACTCTCCCGGTTGCTGGCACTGGCAGTAGCCACCGCGGACCACCTCGCGGTAGCGCTATTCACCGGCAGGATCTACTCTGTGTGGCCGATCCAGGAGGCATGGGTCATCCCACCTCCCGATCCCGGCCCGGAGTCCTGCCCGGGATCATCTCTCCCCGCGTCCCCTTTGATATCTGTCCCGGTGCCCCTCGCACCTTGGTTCCCAGTCCTCTCGGCCCCAGCACCAGTGCGGCCGGAGGACGCCAGGACAGAGATCAGCCCTGCCCCGAAGAACCACCCAGGGGCAGGAAGGCAAGGCGTCGACGCCGAGGGAAGAATGTTGCGGAGTTCCGGACAGAGATCCGACCGGTTTGCTTCTCTGACTCAGAGGCAGAGTACGATTCGGCGACAGAGCCCCTTCCCCAATCCCTCCAGTCAAGGGCAGGGGTAGGAATGCGGCACGTCAGCCTCGTGCTCCCCGAGAGCGAGATCGATGTGATCCCCGCGTCTCTCCGAAGGTATATCCGGAGTAACGAGGGCCTGGTAGACCCCCAAGGATCAAACTTGCGGTTGGTACCGGCCCCTCCGGAAGTGCCTTCCGTCTCGATCAGAGAAGCCGGAGACTTTTTCTGGGGACCGACGGTCGAACCACGATCTGGTGCGCCCTCGGCGAGCACCGATGCTACGGCAGGATGTTCGCTCGCCGGCCCGTCCTATCGTGATGTGGTAGCTGGGGCACCGCCACCCTCAGGGGGAGGCCCGGGATATGGAGGCCAATCGGCCTGCTCGCCGTATTCACCGCCGGCCAACCCGTCGGCCCGACGGCCCGCCTCGGCACCACTACCAGTTCCCCGTCCGTTCCCAGCCATGGAAGAGGACCGAGGAGATCTGGGTCCCGAGTTTGAGTCGTGGAGCTTCTGGACCGTCCTTGCAGAGGGCCACTTCCCTGAGAAGTTTTGGCCAGTCGCAGGACCGGGCTTTGATGCACCCGAATCGCTCACCCCGGATGAGTTCGAGTGCTTCCGCCGAACTCTCCGGGAGACTCACTCCCGTCTTCACTGCCTACAAATGCCATACCCCGGGAGTCAACTACACCTGGAGGATATTGGTGAGCAGTGCCGTCAAATTGACCTGGCCATGCTCCCCGCGGTTCGGCACCCCGGGTCATTTGGGCACCACGAGGCCCTCCAACAACGATGCGTTGAGTGCTTTCAAGTACTCCGCAAAGTTATCGAGGAAGCCACTCCCCACGTGTATATCCGTGGATGGGGGCAGTACGCTGCCCTACGCTTCAGTGTGATTCGCCGACAGCCCGATTCGTTGGGTGGCCCTGAGGGTATATCCCCAGGGACAGGAACAGTCAATATGGCTGACCTGTCGGGAGAGGGGAACGACTTGGAACTTCTCGACGGGGGCTTCCCCCCCGAAGACAAGCCGTCGTCAGACCCATCAGTGAGAGTTACTCGTCATCAGAGGAACCTCCTGGGGCTCCCTGCACCCACTGAAGCACTGACGTTGAGCCGAAACGTCAGCAAAGGGAAAGAGCACAGCGAGGCTATAAGGCCCGCCGACCCATCTGCCTCCATGCGGAAGGCAGAGGAGGATCCCGAGAAGGCTACGCTACGTCAGCAGCTCGCCGAACAGAAGAGGCTGGTTGACCAGCTCCTCGCCGAGCGCGCTGCAGAACGGCGGCCTGACTACGGTGATCCCAGGCCAGGGCAGCAGGGACCGGAACAACCACCCCTCGATGAGACTCTCCCGGGCAACCGTGATTACGCCGTGTTCGCCGACGGGAGAGAGGCCATTGCCTACGGCAAGAGGGCGCGGTATGTTTCGCCACACCCTCCCGAGCGGCGCGACTACCCGGGAGATCCCGCTCGGATTCCTCCCGCTGCCCCAAGGGCCACTCCGCCAGCCATCCCACGAGCTGCCGAGTTCGACGATCCGGTCGACGACCCGATTGAAGGGCCATGCAATGCGCTCGTGGTTAGAGATCCTCGCCAGGACTGGAACCCATGTCCGGACGATCCGATGGCGGCACTCATTGCCCGCTTGGAAGCCTTGGAGACTCGGCAGGTGGCGATCCCACCGGACGGCAAGCCATACCCAGCATGGGTGGATGACATGCCGGCGCCTCCGGGATTCGGGAATCCCACTTTCGCCCCCTTCAACGGGACCAGAGATCCGCCACAACATTTGGCCCATTTCAACTCGAGGTGCGGGCCTATGTTGGGGACTCCGGCGCAGCAAGAGGCCGCTAAGCTTCGCTGCTTTGTCCAGACACTGGAAGGGCCAGCATTTGTCTGGTACAGCCAGCTCCCCGTCGGGTCGGTAACCAGCTGGGAGGACCTCCGTAGACAGTTCCTCTACCAGTTCAGTTCCACGACCCGGAAGACGAGTATCGCAGACCTCTTCAAGTGCAAGCAGAGGCCTGATGAGCGAGTCGCGGACTTCGTCGCCCGATGGAAGGGTCTCACGTATTCCCTTGACATGCCATTGACTCAGGAGCAGTTGCTGACAATGTGCGTCGGGAACGTCAAGACCGAGCTGGTCCCTTCCCTGATTACTCAGAATTACCCCGGAGGGTTCAGGGACTTCTCAGACAAAGCTCAACGTCTTGAGGAAGCCCTGCAACAGGCCAGCCAGGCACACCCGCTGCCTCCTATGATTCCTGCAAGGAGAGCCAGCAGGGCTGAGCCCGCTGCTGTGGCCCAGATAGAGGCTCCCAGGCCGTTGGAGCTGCTGCCGGTGAGGCCAGCTCCGCAGCCTCACAGGAATCCGCCTCCACGGGCTCAGTTCCCGGCCCAGCAACGGCAGCCTCAGAACCGGCCGGCCCCTCCGCGTAATGTACCGCCGCAACCCCGGCGAGATAATCAGGGTCCACCTCCTCGGCAGGCCCCTCCGGCCCCTCGTCAAGACCGCGCTCCCAGGGGCCCGCGACACCTGACGTACTCATTCCATGAGGATCAGGTCCCCGGTTATTTCCGGAGCGCCCTGGAGCAGAGGATTGTGCGATTGCCTGAGTGCTGGAGGCCAGAGGAGGCACATCTCACGGATAACCCCCGCTACTGCCCCTACCATCGGGCCCTGGGGCACACCATCCAGCGGTGCTATGTGTTCAAGGACTGGCTCCAAGACCAGATTAACAACAATGTAATCAGGTTGGGCCCAGCTCCAGCACAGGTAGCGGGCGTGTTCGTGGGATCAGATGACGATAGTGGCAACGAGGACGAATGGCAGCTGGTCTCCGACCGCGGGTCCCAGAAGTATAATAACTGGATGGCCCGCAAGACGACCATTCGCGCCCAGGGAATCATCCGTGCGCGCTTGAATCAGCCTGAGCCCCCAGAACCTGCGGGTGCTGCTTCGGCATCGTCGTCCCAGTCTGCCTCCTCCAAGAGGAGCAAACGGCGGCAGCGCAAGAAGGAAGAGCGCGCCCCGCCAGTTCCGCCACTATCCCGTACTCTCGGCGATTTCATGCCCCCGGAGATGGGGGTCCCTCCTCGGATCCGCCCGGTGATGGATGATTCGTCCGATGACGGTATTGGGTACGCTTCGGTTAACACCGTCGAGCTGGTAAATCCCTTTTCGGTTCCCGACGTTGAAGAACACCAGGTGGACCTCCCTAGCGTCCCCGGTCGTCGCCACCGTCGGAAGAACCGCAGCAGCAGGAGTCGCCGGGGCACAGCCGTCGGTACCTCCGGCCAGGCCGTGCACGCCACTGAGACTAGGCGGCAGGCTCAAGATCGAGCTCAACGTACGCAGGCTCCCCATCCGGGGATGACGGATTCGCCTCCGCCACTGTTTGTGGTATGGGACCGGGCAGAACCGCCTCAGCCGCGTCGCGACCAGCTCCGCCCTGCCACAAGTCCATCCCGGCCTCCTGACTCCAGTACGGTGACCATTTCCCGGACTGCGACCAGTGAACAGCGAGATGCGCCAAGTACCAGTCGGCCGCCGATCCAACCGGTAAGGCCCGTCATGCCACCAACCGCAGAGCAATCTCCTGCAACCAGGAGCTCGCGCTTGGCCAAAAAGTATGATGTCCTGAAGCACTTGGCCGACATCCCAGCAAGGCTCTCCATCCTTGAGGCTCTGCGCATGTCATCTGAGATGCGCGAGGCACTCGCTGAAGCCCTGAAGAGCCCCCTCCAGTTCGAGACAGAGGTTGCGGCTGCAGAGGCCTTCCACGCCGAAACGATCGAGGACGCCGAATGTCAGGCAGTTATCTCGTTCTCTGGTAAGGATGAGGACCCTCCTATACAGGGACACATCCGTCTGCTGTATGTCACTGGCCAGTTCAATGGCCTTGAAGTCCGGCGTTGTCTTGTCGACACGGGGTCTGGGATTAATCTGATTCCAACTCGGACGCTCCGGAGATTGGGGTTGTCTGAGGATGACTTGATTCCCTCCGACCTCAGGATCCAGGGGTACGACCGCACCGAGCAAACCCCGGTCGGCAAGATACGTTTGAAGACCCAGTTCGGTGACTTGGTTGCCAACACCGAATTCATGGTAGTCTCTCAGGACACTGCGTATAACGCATTGATGGGCAGGCCATGGCTTCACCTTCATGCGGCGGTTACCTCGTCATACCACCAATGCCTCAAATACTCCCTTAATGGTCGAGTAGGCGTGCTTCAAGGAGATGCCTCTCCTTTTGCCTCATGTGAAGCCCGCTATCTGGACGCGGACTATTACAAGAGCAAGGATAAGCAGATCCTGGCAGGTGAGGTTGAGCCTGTCGCTGTTGCAAGCGATCCCTGGGCAAGTCTGGATGACGCTTACGTCCTCCCGATTCACCGGTTGGACGTCGCCATGGTCTTGACGGTCCGCGAGTCTCCTGATGAGACGGCCGCGACCGCCCGCGCCAGCACCAGTGGCCCAGCAGGATCTGGTAGCCCCAATGCAGTTTCCAACGCAGTCTCTCCCGTGGATGATCCCTCCCCGAGTGGAGAGGACGTGGAAGATGCACCCCCAGCCTTTGAGGAGGGCGTCCCCGCCACGGTCGATGAGTTAATACAGGTGAACCTTGGAACCGAGGCAGATCCAAGACCCACGTTGGTTAGTGCCGCCATGCCCTCTGAGGAGCGGCAGCAGTACGTGGACTTTCTCAGGCAGCACCGTGATGTGTTCGCTTGGGGCTATGACGAGATGCCGGGGCTAGATCCTCAGGTAGCCGTCCACCGCCTAGGTCTCCCGGCGAACCATCGCGGGTTCAAGCAGCCTCCCAGGAAAATGCACCCATCCCATGGTGCCATGGTTGAGGCCGAAGTTGACAAGCTTATCAAAGCCAACTTCGTGAGGGAAGTTCAGTACCCCAAATGGCTGGCCAACATTGTGCCGGTCAGGAAGAAGAACGGGCAGATTAGAGTCTGCATCGACTTCCGCGATCTCAACCGCCACTGTCCGAAGGGTGATTTTCCCCTTCCAGTGACAGAGCTGTTGATTGATGCCACAGCAGGGTTCCAAGCCCTCTCCTTCATGGATGGATACTCCGGATACAACCAAATTCGGATGGCCCCTGAGGATGAGGAGTTCACTGCCTTCAGGGCCCCCCAAGGTACCTTTTGCTACCGGGTCATGCCCTTCGGCCTGAAGAATGCAGGTGCCACCTACCAACGGGCGATGCACCGCATATTCAAGCCAATCCTCGGCACACTGGTGGAATGCTACGTCGACGACTTGGTTGTCAAATCGCGCCAGCGTCAGGACCATCTCAAAGATCTTGAGAAAGTGTTCAGCTTCCTCCGGTCTCGCTGCCTGAAGATGAACCCGTTGAAGTGTGCCTTTGGGGTCACCTCCGGAAAGTTCCTTGGATTTGTGGTAAGATACCGGGGTATTGAGATCGACCCAGAGAAAATCAGGGCGATTAGCCAGATGCCTCCCCCGGGTACCGTCCGGGAACTGCAAGGGTTCCAAGGCCACTTAGCCTATATACGCCGATTCATCGCGGATCTGGCCGGCAAGTGTAAGCCCTTTTCTCGGCTTATGAAGAAGGGTGCCACCTATGTATGGGATAAAGAGTGTCAGACCGCTTTCGAGGGAATCAAGCAGTACCTGCTTCAACCTCCGGTCCTGATGCCGCCCGTATCCGGAAAGCCGCTGGTCCTTTATGTGACCGCCCTGGAACGGTCCCTGGGTGCCCTTCTCGCCCAGAAGAACAACGAGGGAACAGAGAATAGCCTCTATTACCTCAGTCGCATGCTCCTCGATGCGGAGGTTAGGTATTCCCCCATCGAGAAGAGCTGCCTGGCGCTCGTATTTGCCGTACAGAAATTACGGCACTACTTGCAGCACCATGAGGTACAGTTGGTTTCTCGGGTAGACCCGTTGAAATATATCCTGAGCCGACCTATGTTGACTGGCCGTCTAGCGCGGTGGGCTGTGATTCTCCAGCAGTTCGACATCAGGTATGTGTCTCAGAAGGCCATCAAAGGGCAAGCGTTGGCAGACTTTCTGGCCGCTCACCCGACCTCCGCGGATCAGCCGCTGGATCTAGGCTTTCCTGATGAGACCATTCTCTCGGTTGATCGAGCCGATCCATGCTGGCAGATGCACTTTGACGGTGCCTCCCGGAGCCCCACCGGTAGAAGACTCGATAATCCTAAGCTCAATAGAGTGGGCTTGGGCATCGTCTTCATTACCCCGGAGCGAGCCGTGCTGCCATACTCTTTCCTGTTGTCAGAGGGCTGTACCAACAATGAGGCGGAATACCATGCCCTCATCACCGGCCTCGAGTTAGCTCTCGAGATCGACGTGCCCCATCTGTGTGTGAAAGGGGACTCCGAGCTGGTCATTAAGCAGATCAATGGCGACTATGTTGTCAGGAAGCCGGAACTTGTGCCATTGTTGGAGTGCACCCTCCTTCTGATGGCCCGGTTCCCTTCTCGGCCAGAAATTGTCCATATTCCCCGGTCGCAGAACGGTCGAGCAGATGCTTTGGCCAGCCTGGCTGCGTCACTTGCGGAACCTGAACAGGACAACCTGATCGTCCGCGTGACGCGCCGCAGGCTCATCGCTCCCGTTATCCCGGAAGAAGATAGCGGCCCGTTGGTAAGTAATCTCACCACGGTTGCCCCTATGCCCGGAGCCCCGAGTACCCCAGATATAGCAGTCGGATCAGCCCCTGATTGGAGGACACCTTTGGTTGAGTACCTCCAACATGGCATTCTTCCGTCAGATCGGGCCGAGCGCGAGCGAGTTCGACGCCGCGCATCGCAGTTCGTCCTCCAGAGCAGTCCCGGCCTGGAGCAGATCCTCTACAAACGCGGATTTGATGGTGTTCTCCTCCGTTGCCTTCAGGGAGTTGAGATCCCACGAGTCATGCAAGAGGTTCATGCTGGTTCATGCGGCGCCCACCAAACTGGGCCGAAGCTGTCCCACCAGATTCGGAGGTTGGGATACTTCTGGCCCTCTATGATCCATGACTGCATCGAGTACGCCAGGAGGTGCCATGCGTGCCAGGTTCACGCGAACTTTGTGCATCGGCCGCCGGAGCCTCTCCATACCACAAGGTATTCCTGGCCCTTTGCAGTCTGGGGACTGGACGTTGTGGGACCTTACCCGCCGGCGACAGCTCGCCAGTGCCGGTTCATTCTGACCGCCACGGACTTCTTCTCCAAATGGGCAGAAGCGATTCCGCTCAGAGAGGTCAAATCCTGTTCGATCGCTGACTTCGTGACCTCCAACATCATCTATCGATTTGGAGTGCCTCACGCTATCCTCACGGATAACGGAACCAATTTCCGAGCAGCCGAGTTGAAGAAGTTGTACGCCAAGTATAACATCCGCTCGAACCATACATCTCGCTATCATGCGCAGGCGAATGGACAGATCGAGGCGTTTAACAAAACCCTCTCTAACATTCTGCAAAAGATGGTTGGTCAGAACAAGAAGAGTTGGCCGGACAAGCTCCCCAACGCCCTCTGGGCTTATCGGACGACGACTCGCAATTCCACCCAGATGACCCCTTATTCCCTGGTGTATGGAGCTGAGGCCGTCCTGCCCATCGAGATCCAGTTACCGTCCTTGCGCACTGCGGTCTACGACCAGCAAGCGCCGGACAGAGTTGCTGAAGCCCGTCTAGTCGAGTTGGAAGCACTGGATGAGAATAGACTTCGCGCTTTGCACAACTTGGAGAGGCATCAAAGCAGGATGGCTCGAGCTTTCAATAAGAAGGTTCGCCTCCGCTCCTTCCTGCAGGGTGATCTAGTGCTAGCCCTAAGAGCACCGATGATCCCCGGCAGGAAGCCGCCCAAGTTGGAGCCCAAGTGGGAGGGACCTTTTGTTGTCCACAAGGTCTATCCCAATGGCGCGTACTCCCTAGCAACTATGGATGGTGAGCGTGTCACTCCTCCCACCAACGCTAGGTTCCTCAAGCAATACTTTGCCTGAGTGTCACCACGTCCTGCACGACGTTAAACTGCATTCGTCCAGGCTACAAGACGTTAAACTGTTTAGCATTCATCCGCGCTGCAAGACGTTAAACTGCCAAGTGCTTCGTCCCGCATGACGCTAAACTGCACTACGTCCGAGCTACAAGACGTTAAACTGTTCAGCATTCGTCCTGCATGACGTTAAACTGCCTCTCCAGAACTACGTATGGCTTGATTCCCATCCTTATGGGATACGTAGGACCGCCTGAACCCTCGTGTTTCAGGCCCAGCCCCATCCTTCGGGAATTTCCATCCCATCTCGGGCCCTTGGCCCAGTTGCCCCGGGGTGTGCGGCGTATGGTGTGAGTGTGGGGTTATGCCCTCATTCACGTCGGTTTGCTCGTCACGCTGTACGCCCCCCTCCACGTTTGGGGATGCCTTCTGCTCCCCCCCTTTTTTTTTTTTCCTCATCGTCCTGCATGACGTTAAACTGCACTTCAAGAACTACGTATGGCTTGATTCCCATCCTTATGGGATACGTAGGACCGCCTGGACATCATGTTTCAGGCCCAGCCCCATTTCCCGGGAATCCCTATCCCGCGTTGGGCCTCTGGCCCCAGTTCCCCTCCTTTTTGTGCGAGGCGTATCGCGTGAGCGGGGGATTATGTCCTCATTCGCGTCGGTCTACTGGCCGCGCCGTACGCCTCCCCCGTGTGTGGGACTACCTCACACCCCTCATCGTCCTGCATGACGTTAAACTGCCTTTCCAGAACTACGTATGGCTTGATTCCCATCCTTATGGGATACGTAGGACCGCCTGGACGCTTGTGTCTCAGGTCCAGCCCCGTCTCTTGGTTGATCACGGGGACCTGCCCCCCTTCGGTTGCTCTCAGGGTGAGTCCTCCGACCCTTTCCGGAGATCTGTTAACATGTTTTGGGGTGCTTCGGTCTATGACTCGTAGTGTCAGATTCAATCCCGACAAGTCCTGTGTTGCTTGTCAGGCCTCGCGCTTCCTCTTGTTCGAGCCTTCACTCAAAGGGATCCTCGTTAGCGGTCTGGGTACGATGCCTCAGTGCTCTCCCACCGCTCCGGGTCGATTTACCGGCGGGTCTTGGGCCGCAAATCGATATGAATCCTGCGATTGAGCGGTTGATGCTCGTTTGCTTGCCCCGTCTTAGGCTGACGCGATCGGATGTTGTGTTGCGAATGCGTCAGCAACGTCCTTGATCGCCATGTCAGCTTTCTCGGGCTCTGAACATTGGTTGCGCAGTCCTCATCACACTCCGCCTTTGTGCGTTGTAGTGGGATCTTGACACTCTCTTCATACCGACCTCCGGTACGCCTCTACACGTTAGGCAGACCAACCAGGGTAATGATGTCGTTCGAGGCTCCCATGATCTGAGCACCAAGGATATATGCAGATATCCTCCCTAAGGGCCATGCGTAGCTGGACCCTCGTCCCCATAAGGATGAGGGAGTCGCCCGAACAATTGCGTTCTGGGCCCAGTATATCTGGAGGCTAGCATCTCTGCCCCTCGGGTGATGGACATACGCAGACCCCCATCCCAAGACTCTTCTCCTGGAATCGTGCGTGACCGCAGGGCTGGGTATGCTCCCACCTCCGCCGTGTCCGCCGTACCGCGGTAAGCGGATTCCTCCATGGTCCGAACCACACGACCTTAAACTGTGTTGTCTGGTCCTACCACACGACCGTAAACTGTGATCGTCTTGGCCGCCCGACGAGAAACGGCACTGCATCGTGATGTCCTCCTCAGGGGACACTCATGTTGGGCGCTGGTTAATGACCACGCCATTCATCAATGCCTTCCATGGCTTGATTATTGTGGCGACGCCAGAGATTTCTCAATCACGGGCATGTCGCCGCACAAAGAAAAACCATTCATCTTTAAGGACAAACAAGAAATATCAAATGCCGCTCCTTTTGTGTGCGAGGGTCAGACCCGCACTCTTCCCCGCGCTGGTGCCCGATTGTGTTGCACCGCGCTTCAAGAACTACGTGCGGCTTGATTCCCATCCTTATGGGATACGTAGGAACGCCCGGATGTTTGAAACTTCGGGTCCAGCCCCCCACCTCTTAGAGATTCCCCCTTCTCTGGGGAATCCGCCGCCTTCAGGTCACCCTCAAGGCGTGTTCCCCGACCCCTTGCCGTGGTCCACCGGTGTCAAGAGTACTCTGGTTTATTGCCAGGAGGGTCAGGATCCGCTTGGTCAGGTTTCCTCCACTTTTCAGGCTTCGTGCTCCCTTTCATTCGGACCCATCGTCTACGCCCTGGGTGGAGCCCCCGTGAACGGTTCGGACACAATGCCTCAGTGCTCTCCCACCGACTCGGGCCGGTACCCCCAATGGCCTCGGGCAGCAAATTGATATAAATCCTGCGATTGAGCGGTCGATGCTCGTTTGCTGCCTCATTCCACCAACGGTTGGTGCGATGTTGATGCTGCTTTTCCGCCACGGTCGGCAGTATTCTCATATCGTCACGCCGGTGCTCCCGGTCCTCGAGTGAATGGCCGCATGATTCACATTTTCCACCTCCCATTCTGACCAGGCGAAACCTCGACACTCTTGACACTATCCCTCAGTGCATCTTCGCATATCCAGGGGATATGACCACGATGTGGCGTGCTTTGAGCCCTTCTGGTCCGAGCTCTAAGACCTTAAACTAAGATCTCCCCTTATGGTCCGAGCTCTAAGACCTTAAACTAAGATCCCCCCTTTATGGTCCGAGCTCTAAGACCTTAAACTAAGATCTCCCCTTATGGTCCGAGCTCTAAGACCTTAAACTAAGATCCCCCCTTTATGGTCCGAGCTCTAAGACCTTAAACTAAGATCTCCCCTTCTGGTCCGAGCTCTAAGACCTTAAACTAAGATCTAGCCCTTATGGTCCGAGCTCTAAGACCTTAAACTAAGATCCTCTAGCCCTTATGGTCCGAGCTCTAAGACCTTAAACTAAGATCCTCCACCTTTATGGTCCGAGCTCTAAGACCTTAAACTAAGATCCAGCCCTTATGGTCCGAGCTCTAAGACCCTAAACTAAGATCTACCCCAAATGGGGTCCTACGTCCTGCATGACGTTAAACTGCACTCACAGAACTACGTGTGGCTTGATCTCCAGCCTGATGGAGTACGTAGGAACGCCCGGACATTTCGACTCGGGTCCAGCCTCAGGGATCGATAAGTCCCGCCCCTCCTCGTCGCCGGCCGTCTGGCCTGACTTCGGGTAGAGTGGTGCAGTTGTGATATTCTCCCCGATTCAGCTCGGGATGCCCCATCGCAATGATGGGAAGCGACAGTTTCTTCGTCAGAGAGGTGCTGTCTGAGAATTGAGGTGACTCACGGCCAGATTAGTGCATCCGCCTAATACGCTTTCCCCACGGTGGCGCAATTTTGAGAGCGTTGGATTCTGTCCGAACAAATCGTCACTTCGCCCCACGCTTCGCATGCCCTGTTGATCTGGATTTTCCACCCTTGTGTCTGAAGGAACCCCAAAGCGATATTCATGATGACATGTGGTCCGCCTCCTGCAATATGAATGATGGCCTTTTTCGGTCCGTCTATTGCAGTTGTTATGGTCGATCCACTGTCCGCCTACCGTCTTGGGCATTTCCTGGAAGGCCGATCGTTGTGGATGTCTGGATTCGGGACACGCGATTCACCCTTTCTCATTTCCCTATGTTCGGATAAAATCTCAACGCCCCTAGCGTTGTCCCGCTCGTGTGTTGGAAAAAGTTGGGGGATGATACATTGGTTAGGTCTGAGGTCTCCTTTCCTAGGAATGACCTCCCTCTTTTCTCCAGAAACCCAGCGCCCCTATTTATAGGCGAGGCCGGGCCCGCGCTGCGCGGAAAGCGCTTTGCGCGACCGCAGCGGCGAATTTCGCGACCGGTGCCCCTTTTTGCGCGCCTAAGTCCCGCGCCGCCCAGGACTTCGGCATTCCGGCGTCTCCCTCGGAACCCGATCGTTGCGACCTCTCGCCGATCAGATTCCGAGGGGGGGCTTTTGTAGACGCCGGAAAAGTCCGTTGCTCCCAAACGAAGCTCCGGATGCGGAAAGCGAGGTCATATTTGGAGTCGGAAGGATGTTTCGGAGGGCCCGGAGGCCGTGCGCGGAATTTCAGAGGCCCGCGCGCAAAGGTGATGTCCCGCGCGGAAAACCCCCAGGATGCGCGCAATGCGCCGGCTCGGCGCGCAATTCTGCGCGCCGCGGGTCCGCGCGACTCCCTTACGCGCCGCGCCCGATTCCGCGCCCGCGAGAAGAATTTCGCGCTCGCACCCTGGATTCCGCGCCCGGGGTTGCCTATAAATACAAGGCGACCCCCAACGTTTCAAAGGTTGCTGGAAGTCGAAACGTCTCCCGTGCGCGCAATTCAACCCCTTCCGCGCGCAATGACGAACTTCAGGTAACCTCCTTTCTTTCGCGCAAGAAAGCCTCGGGGTCCGCCTTCGCGCGCAATCCCCGCTGGCTCCTTTCATTTGAATAAAAACTCACCCTAAGGCCTTTGCGCGCAAAAGAACCCGCTTGCGCGCAATTGCCCCCGGGGTGCGCGCAATCCGGCCTGATTGCGCGCACCCCCCCCCCCCCTTCTTTCAAGTGGCCATTCGTTAAAGAATGAGCCGTTGCCCCCGCGCGCTATCCGAAGCCCGGTGTGAGCAATCTCAAGCATCCGCGCGCAAGGCGCTGGCCCAATTGCGCGCCAGCCGCCCCGATTGCGCGCCGGCCCGCAGTATTGCGCGCAAAGCTTCCTTTTTGCGCGCAATCTGCCAGGGTCGTCCCCGTTGACCTCCTAAGGTTACCCGCCTGTGTGGCACCCGATGATTCTCATCCCGGGTGCCCGCACCGTGCGTTGTCTTCCCGTGCGGCCCTCCAGGCTTGCGCGAAGTGACACGCACCTATGTCCAGCATGACGTTAAACTGCATACTCGTCCAGCATGACGTTAAACTGCCTATACGTCCTGCACGACGTTAAACTGTACATCGTCCGCGCTGCAAGACGTTAAACTGCCAAGTGCTTCGTCCGGCAACCTATGCCCAGCATGACGTTAAACTGCACACCCGTCCAAGCTGCACGACGTTAAACTGCCTAGCCCCCATCGTCCGTGCTGCAAGACGTTAAACTGCCAAGTGCCTCGTCCTCAACACATGACGTTAAACTGTACTTCGTCCGGCAAGACGTTAAACCGTCCGCTTCGTCCTCAACACATGACGTTAAACTGTACTTCGTCCGGCAAGACGTTAAACCGTCCGCTTCGTCCTCAACACATGACGTTAAACTGTACTTCGTCTGGCAAGACGCTAAACCGTCCGCAACCTGATCCCGTGCTCCGCACGCAGGGTCTCCCCCGGTTTGGACGTGGCCCCCACCCGCTCGTCTCTGCAGGGATGTCGGGATTGTCCCCCTTTTGGGACGATTTAATGGGAGTGGCTTTTCCCTACGGGGGCAGGGTATTACAAACCCCTAGTTTCTCGTGGGAGGCTGCACATGTGTATCTCCATTGCACCTCCCCACTGCCGAAGCCAGTAGAGGGTCTGACTGGGATCGAGGTGTCTTTTGCTTTCGGTCCAAGTCCCTTCCAACTGAGTTTTGCAGTATCCGGGCCGCCCCAAGTGCGTAAGTCCTGACAGAATGAACTACGTGGACTTTGATCCATGTCTTCTATACAGGGTACGTAGGAAGCCTCCCTGAGGCCCAAGCCCACCACCTGGTCGTTCCGGTCGTATTTACGTCCGTTCGTCCATCAGTGGACCCCTCCAGGGTTCACGCTTGCGTTGATTCACCTATGAATCCGCCCCTGTGGAAGACTGCCCGTGTGTATCTCCACGGTGCCTCCCCACAGCCCCCCTTTTCCATTTCCCCTTTTATCGTCCAGCATGACGTGAAACTGTGATCCACCCGGCCGTTCCATCCCCCCTCCGTGCGAGGTGGTTCGGTTCAATCCTCCGCCCGGCGGCCTCGACCTCTTCGTGAGTCGGCTTGCCGACGTCCAGCATGACGTTAAACTGTATGCCCGAACTACGTTGACTTTGATCCGTGTTAACGCGCGGTACGTAGGAAGCCCCTCTGGGGTCCAAGCTCTTTACTCCATCATCCACCCTGATCCTTACCCGGGCCGCCACATCCCGGTGGGGTCATGCCACTTCACTTCACTCCACGTTACTTGGGAAGCCGCCCATGTGCTGGCCCCAGCGTCGGAGGTTCCCCGCAAGGGGTTCTGTCATCTGATCCACTTTTCGTGTTGATCGGTCCGATGCCGTCCCCGCTGGACGTTAAACTCGCGGCATACCCCGTGTTAAACACGGGAAGCTGAGGAAAACCTCAGGTGACACAGTTCCCCGCACCTAGTACGGGATGCCTCAGGCCATCGTGCCTTCGAGAAGCCCTATTAGGGACGGAAGACAGACGTGCAGAGCCGCAGTGTTACGACACGCCCCCAGCACCCAGAGCCACCCGGCCTTCTCACCGCAGGTTGCTGCCCCGCCCAGACTCCTTGGAACGTCCGGGCGGAAGCAGCGTAATTAACCGGTGTCCATGAAGATATGGCGCCGGGAACGAGATTCACGAACATTCTTAAGTCTATGAGGGAGACCCGGATTAGGCGACAAGTTCCGAGGAGACGTCCAAGGAAGGAGAAGCCGACATCCCATCATCCCGGTTTCGATCAAGGAGCAGACGCCCCTGAATAAGGGACGGATGCCGCCCGCCCTTGGAAAGCGGGACTGCGGGACCACAAGCCGCGCGCCCATCCCCTCGGGTTGACGGGTGCACGCGCGAACGCGTCCTGGCGGAACAGCGTAACCCGACGCACATCCGCACCGAAACAAAAACCATAGAAAATTGTTTTTTAGAAATTACATTAAAAAAATCATATATATATTTAATGGAATCCAATTTCAAATACTCAATAACATGCATATTTTTAGGGAAAATTATAAGCACGAAAACACCTAATTAATTATAAAATAGATGTTTAATAACTATTAGCAATAGTGAGTGGATAGATTAAAGAACCCATTGCGCATACATTCAAAATGAACCATATTGAAATTACAACCTAACAACTTTTATAGTTTGTACATGTTGTGTGTGGAATTAGGGGAAAAATAAAACCAAGAAAAATGAAGTGGGAACTCAAGGAAGAGAATTATAAGGGTAAAGTAGACTATAATTTTTTTTGAAAACTCACATGATGAATCACCCAAGAATTGGAGTGGAATAATGGATAAAGGGGAAGCCAGGGGAGGGGTATTGGATAACTCCATATATTATGGAGGGGGGAGGGTGATAATTAGTTGGAATAGAAGGTGAGGGAATATTCATACATTATAAAAAATATAATGAATTGGGTGTAACGACACTATGTTTTTAATGGAAATTCATGTCTTATAAATATTTCATATCATCACATGAAATCAGCAAATAATGAACCATTATGTTCTATATGACCTTTAAACATATGTTTTTCACTTCTGTGTATAGAATTTTGAAAATCTACATACACGGCTGTTATTAGTATGTTTTTTAGTGTATGATAAGAAAAAAATAATTTTTTGATGAATAGAACCCAACACTTATGAATAATACCCTACCCTTATGAATAGTAATATGACCTTTATGAATAGTAAATCATCAAATATATTTGAAACCTTACCATTGAATAATTAAATAAAATTTAGGCATTTAATAAGTGACAATTTCACTATAATAGAACTATTATCATTTTTTATTTCATAAATAAATAATTATAATTAATTAATTAATTAAAAAAATTATTCATAAATTAACAAATCATTGTCTTCAAGATTTAATATAATTTTAAATGATCATATGTAATTTTTGAAAGCTGTATAAAATTAGTTTTAATTATAAAAACAATATTTTTCATGTAAATTATGATGTTAATTAAAAATTAAATTAATTATATTTAGAAAATTAATTTTGAAAAAAGGACGTAATTTTTGGATTTTTCACATCAAAAAATAGTTGGGATGAATTTTTGGGATTTTTCAGAAATACATGAATTTTTTATGAATAGTGAAATATAATAATTTACAAAATAAGCTAAATAATATAATTAGAGTAATACATGATTTTCTACCGATATAATCCTAATTTTTCAGGTTCATATGATAAAATTACTATTCATTTTAATTGAACACTCTATATTCCATGTCTAGTGGGTAAATAATAAATTAACAAATTTTATATTGTGAAATCACCTCTCCCCTCCACTATAAATACCACCCTTTAGAACCTCATTTCCTCACACCTATGAAGCTTCACGCCTTGTTTATAATATACCCAAAATTCTTCCCTATCCCCCCCACCATGTCTAATCACTTTTTTTCTCATCAAAATACCATGCCTAGCTTCCTTACGTAGGATCTCAAGAGGAGGATTGAAGAGGCATTTCCTCTGTCTCTTTTTTCTTTTTGTTTCATTTCAATTTCATGTTCTTTTCTTATTCTCTACCAACATATCCTCATCCAAATGGTATGGCTACACCAGTATCATACATATACTGTAATATTATGATAATAATGGGATATTTTACCTTCCAACTCAAATTCCTCTTCATTTTATTTTATAAAAGAAAACGTTGTTCATGAGATGTTAATCTATCACCTTCAAGAAGAACAAGTTTTATTTTTTCCATTTCAAAATTAATATATGTCCATGAAACCATTTTAATGGTTGAACCAGAATATTTTATATGTATTATGTTCTATTTAATATTCTGGATCCAACTTATGTACATATTACTAAATTATTAAACTAAACAATATCATTGTGGTCGAAAAACCACCCAAATTAACCCAATAAATCATCATTTAATTCTTATCAAATGATTAATACACATGGTATATAATATAATAAATTATAAGATCCTATAAACTCCTAGATGATAATTAATAACATGTAATATTAGTTTTGGATTTTTACCCATGTTCTACCCTAACATCAATTTATGAATACAAGTGAACCGCTCATGAAAACCATAAAAAAGAACATTCTTAAACAATGTTTTTAAACTATATAACTCATCCAAAGTCATAGAAAAAAACTTATTGAAACCATAATAAACAATATTCATGTACAAAACGTTCTGGAATTGCAAATTAAAGAATCTAATGTGGTTATTCAGGACATTAAATCCAATTAAGCATTTAGATACTATGTAAGGGGAAATTCTCGAACCCAACATTAATCCTTCAAGTTCTCCCTATATCACTCTTTTTTTTGATATGGTTAGTCCTTAAAATCATTTTATCATTATTTTATTTAATTTTATAGGATCTAAATTTTTTTCACATGTTTTATGTCAAACAAAATTGTTTCCAAGAGAACACTTCCTTTAAGAAGAGACCGTATACATCTTAATCAAGGTTGGTGGTTCTTGTAACATGTATGTTATTACCTCTTTATTTTGAGAACCCAATGTTAATGATTGTGTTCATATCTGTTGAAACCCATTACATTACATGGTTATGATTTATATATGTTCTATGGGTCAAGAATTATAATGAAAATGATATGATGTGATGGGTGCGCCTGGAATTATATTGCACTATATAAATGTTTGAATGTGATGGGTGTGCCCAAGAATTATAAATAGCTTTAATGAATTGGTTAAATTGATGAACCTCATGGGTTAATTTAATAATTTTAGTGAAAATGATGATATATTTTTGAACAACTATGTTTGGTATTTAACCACTAAGACACTGTGTTTTCATTTTTTATTCATTGCCACATTTCAAGTATTTTATTAATGATTCATCTCATGTTCATGATTTTGGACTATGTTATGATTAAGCACGACCCATGTAATATTGTTCTTATCTATACTTTTACTGGAATTTTCTCTCACCCCTTTTGGTGTATATCCTCAGGTTACTACATTTACTAAGGAGGGTTCATGTTCCAATAAGAAGCTATAGAGGAAGGGATTAAATAAATATTTATGCTTGATGTTGTAATAGTTATGTATGGTCCTTGTTTTCCCAAGACACTAAACCTT
This sequence comes from Viscum album, assembly GCA_963277665.1. Taxonomy (NCBI): domain Eukaryota; kingdom Viridiplantae; phylum Streptophyta; class Magnoliopsida; order Santalales; family Viscaceae; genus Viscum; species Viscum album. The sequence continues at coordinate 824,635,067 of OY728166.1, forward strand.
TGGATCATCTAAGTGTGAAACTGTTATGCTGTTTATCTTTAAATAGATGTAATAGAAAAGAAAAAAAAGTTTGGGTCTCTATAGTTGGTATAAAAGTTAAGGTTTAGTTAATTTGGGAATTAGGACTAGTGAACCCTAGAGAAGACCTCTAGTATAAGACTAAGTACAATAGTTCACATATGAATATTTACAAGGGGATACCATTTGTTATGAATTTAGTATAAATTATAAAAATGAGTAATCTATACATGAATTTTTTTCTTATATTTTGTTCTATCCTTTTCTTTTTTAGAAAATGTGCAGAACATGGAGAAACCAGGACAACAACTCATTTGAGGGACAATGCAACTATTGCCCGAAAGGCATCCCCAATGATTTCATAGGTGGAGATCAAACCATTATAGAAATTATTACCCAACTATAGCATGTTCTGAACAAAAATCATAATAATGGATAATATCATCCTTCATCAAAGAGGGAGAACCTAGATATAAAATTTTTTATGTGGTAACCATCACCAACGATTATGGATATTTTGAGAAAATAGTTGTAGAATAGTGGGTCTTCTACCTGAAGAAGATTTTTTCATGTATTCCACTATTCCTTGATGGATAAGGTGACTCTTTCCATTTATCAATTATATGGAGAGGCTGATCAATAGTGGGATTTGATTAAGAACACCAATCCAAGCGAGGAATTTGAAGAGATGTAATAGGAAGACTTTAAGATCATGTTTCTTAATAAGTATTTCTAATGTACTCATCACAAGAAGATGTATAAAGAATTCATAGAGCTCAAGAAAAATAAGGAGAATCGGTCCCAACCTATGAAGAAAATTCCCCATGTCTTGCAAGGTACGATTTGGACTATCTTATCAACACTAATATATAAATTTATAGATTCTTTAGTGGATTAAAACCACACCTTCGAAAGGCTCTTGCAATTTGAGAATTTGGGAGTTAGGAAGAAGATGTTTAGTTTGCTCTCAAAGTGAAGATGTAGTTTGGATAATGGCCCCATGGATATGGTGATAGGAAACGAAAGATTGAGTTTCATGCTAGATTATCTAACGTAATAGGTGGGATGAAAACTCAATGACCCACATGCCAAAAATGTGGGATACTTCACAATGGGAAATACCTCAAAGGGATTGGGAAGCGCTTCAAGTGTGGGAAAGAAGGAACCCATGCTCAAGAGTGTCAAAAATACATGAAAACTAAGGATAATGTGGTTGAAGAAAGAGGAGAACCACTAATGGTTCAATTCTACAACTGTAGGGAGCTAGGGAAATACTCAAGAGAGTGCACTAAACCATGAGTTCTTGAGGGTGATCATTGTTAGAAGCCATCAAATACAATGAAACAATGGAACTCTTATGTCGTCACTACTGCGGAAGTGGATCAAGATAATGAAGTTGTACAAGGTACATTTCCTATTCACTTATAATGGAATTTTTTTTGATTCGGATTCTACGCATTCCTTTATATCTTACAATTTTTCTAGAACTATAGAATCGAAGACACAAAACCTTGATGTAGTGATATCTATAAAAATACCAAGAGGTGAAATCAATGCAACCCAAGTGTTTGACTCTTATATTTTTGGCGTATGTGGGAATATTAATCTAGAGAATCTTTTAATAAAAAGCTCGGTGGAATTATATGCTATAATCAGAATAGATTGTGTCTCTTTATATAGAGCACATACCAAATTTCAGGAAAGGAAATATATTTTCATATTCCAAACCATCCCTTTCTCATATAAAAATGAATGGCATATCATGAATATACTTTGAAAAATACAACAATGGTATTGGTGTTGATTCCCTATGAAGCAGCATAACTCACCCAAATGGTTGAGTCAAATGAAAGTGCCATCCTTGTGGAAATTGTTGGGTCGGAATAAACGGGGAATGATGGCAAGAGGGGGGGTGAATTGCCCTTTTTAAAAAAAATGATAAACAAATAAAAATCAAAGTAAAAATGCAGCGGAAAGTAAAGAGGCAAGACACACGAAATTGATAACGGAGTTCGGCCAAAACCCGGCCTACGTCTCCACTCCCAACTCAACCGTTGAGAGATTCCTACTGCTTGCTTTTCAATGGTTTTAGCAAGAAACCCACTAGGCTTTGAGGTAGCACTAGGACCTATTACAGCTTGCTTTTTGTGGTTTAGCAAGAACCCACTTGCTTTTAATGGTTTAGCAAGAACCCACTATCCTTCTTACAGGTGAAGGATAGCTCACCTATGTCTCAAGCTATTTAAAGGAAAGCTTGGCAACCTTTTCACACCTTAGTGATGATGTGAAACCCAAAGAAAAGAGGGGATGAGAAAATTGGGAGTTTGTAGGCACAAACTCAAATTTAAGCTCAAAAAGAATAAAACAATAAAACCCGTATGTGAGGAAGACTTGGGCGCCAAGGTATGATGGAGTTGATGTAGCGTGCTCTCCCAAGCTTCTTGAGGTGCTCCTTGGATTGGAAGTTGGATTGGAGCAAGGAGGATCCTTGAAGGTGGAGCGCCGGAGGTTCGCCAAATGTGCAACAATGTGTCCGGGCGCTTGGTATATGATCCAATTGGTGTCCGGGGCTTCCTTGGCCTTTATTTATAGGCATGGAACCCATTGGGGGCCTTCGGAGCCGTTGGAGAAGTCCTCGGAGCCGTTGGAGGCCAAAAGAAGGTTGACTGGTCAAACCCAACGGCTAGTTTGACTGGGCTACCGGCTGGCCGGTACATCTCCACCGGCTGGCCGGTGCCTTGGAAGTTGAGGAGAAATTTGGTCCAGGCTCCACCGGTCGACCGGTGCCAGAGCCACCGGCTGGCCGGTGGTGAGGCAGTAGCTAATACTGTTTGGGCAGGGGGCCACCGGCTGGCCGGTGCAAGGCCACCGGTTGGCCGGTGCTGAGGCAGAAGCTCAGCCTTCTTCCCAGGTGCCACCGGCTGGCCGGTGGTGAAGCCACCGGTTGACCGGTGGACTGCATTTCAGTCCACTTTGCCTTCTTTCTTTCTTGGCCCAATTCCTTGGCCACCTGATTTGATTCCTATCAACCAAAAACACTTGAAAGAGGATTAGATAAATATGAGGGTGATTGTGATCATGAAAATAAAACCTTGAGGGGTTCGAGAGGTACAACAATCTCCCCCTATTTTGATGATCACAATCACCAAAACAAACAATGAAAAATACTAAAATTGAAAGGAAATGCTTAACCATGATGAAAAGGATTCTCCCCCAATCAATCAAGAAATTTCTCCCCCTTTGTGATTATCAAAATAGAATGGGGCATAAAACTTGATTGAGGGATAAATTGAAAATCAAGATTTTAAACCAATTGAAAATAATACCAATTGTTGAAAATTTTGAAATGAAAATTGAAATGAAGATTTGAATAACAGTTTGAATTGAAAGTTTTGAATCAAAAACCAATTGAAATTTGAAATTTGAAACCAAATGAAATTTGTTGAAATTGAGAGTTTTGAATCAAAAAAGAATTGAAAGATTTGAATGAAAAATTCGAATTGAATATTTTGAAATGAAAAATTTGATACCAAGAGTTGAGATTGAAAGTTTGAATCGAAAATTTTGAAATTACAAAAAAGCATAAAAGATCCTAACTCCCCCTAAATAAAAACAAAAAGTCACCGGGGAGAGGGATTTTGAAAAGAGATGATTTTAGGCCCGGAGAGACTCGCTAGAAGGGATTTTTCAATCCAAACTTGTCTCATGGCGGGTCTTCTCCTATAAAATTCATCCGAATAAAAAATCGATTTGGGCCTTCCATACCGGGCGTTTTTACAATTACATTCATATATCATGTGCCCGGGTTTTTTGCAATAGTTACAAAATTTAAAATAAGAGCTCCCCCTTACAAAAACAGTTGGTGCATGGGAGGAGGAGGCTTGGTTGGTATAGCCAAGTCCATTGGTGGTTCGGGAAACCCTTTGTGAACCAAGCAAATTGTTCAAATTTTGTTCACCTTGGGTGAACTTGGCTAGGGTCTCTCTAAGGTCTTTGATGGTTGATTCCATGGAATCAACATTTGGAAAATTTTGGATTTTAAGGGTGAGTTCCTCCTTCTCTTTGAGAAGTTGGTCTTTTTCGGAGGAAAGTTTTTTAAAAGACTTTTTCAACGCGACAAATTTAGAAGAGAGTTCATGAAAACCTTTTTCTAATTGGTCTCTAGCAAATGAGAGTTCTTCATAAGAAAGATGATTTAAAGAATTGGAATTTGAAGAACATGAGGAAGAGGAATCGGAAGATGTTACCTCATGGAATGCCATTAGGCATTTTGTACCTTGGTCACTTGAGGAGGAGGAGGAGGATGAGGAGGTGTCACTCCATGTGGCCTTGAGGACCTTTTTCTTTCCTTTTTCGTTGGCCCGTTTTTTGTTGAGGGGGCAATCGGGCTTGTAATGGCCCTTTTCGCTGCACCCGTAGCATTTCACCTTGGGCTCGGATCTTTTGGTGGGTTCTTGCTTTCGCGCCTTGCGATATTTCTTCTTCTTCTTGTGCTTCTTCATGAATTTTTGCATTTGGCGGGCGAGATTCTCCATTTCCGAGTCGCCGCTTGATGATGAGGAAGATGAGGAAGGAGATGAGGAAGAAGATGAGGAGGAGCTTACTTCCTTTTGTACCTTGAGGGAAATGTTCTTTGGTGTCTTGATTGGTGTGCCCTCCTTTTGAGCTTGCCTCCTCATCGTGATCTCGTACGTCATTAGGGATCCGATGAGCTCCTCTACCAGCATATTTTTGACGTCCTTAGCTTCTTGGATTTCCGTCACCTTTGGTGCCCATGAGCTCGGAAGGATCCATAGGATCTTCTTCACCATAGTTTCAGCTGAAACATCATCACCAAGGGACTTTCTCCCATTGCACACGTCAGTAAATCGTGTAAACATTTCAGAAATAGACTCATTTGGATGCATTGAAAAAGATTCAAAATCCTGTCTATACATATCTAATCTAGTATCCTTGACTTTATTAGTGCCTTCATGGGTCACTTCTAAAAGCTTCCAAATTTCATGTGCGGAGGTGCAAGTGGATACACGATTAAATTCATTTCTATCTAACCCGCAATGAAGAGCATTCATGGCTTTGCCATCAAGCTCAAAATTTTTAATATCGGCGGGGGTCCATTTGGATTCGTCGGGGGAAGAGAGAGTGTAACCTTGCATGACAATTTTAAAAATGGGATATCCTATACTTCTCAAAAAGGTGGTCATGCGGGTTTTCCAATAATTATAGTCGGTCCCATCAAAAAATGGAGCCCGACCCAATGAGTAGCCCTCGGGGGCGAAAGAAGTTGATGCCATCAAAAAGAAATAGGATCTTTAATTTGAAACCGTTTTTGGGAATTATTCAAATACTCCCTCTGATACCAAATGTTGGGTCGGAATAAACGGGGAATAATGGCAAGAGGGGGGGTGAATTGCCCTTTTTAAAAAAAATGATAAACAAATAAAAATCAAAGTAAAAATGCAGCGGAAAGTAAAGAGGCAAGACACACGAAATTGATAACGGAGTTCGGCCAAAACCCGGCCTACGTCTCTGCTCCCAACTCAACCGTTGAGAGATTCCTACCGCTTGCTTTTCAATGGTTTTAGCAAGAAACCCACTAGGCTTTGAGGTAGCACTAGGACCTATTACAGCTTGCTTTTTGTGGTTTAGCAAGAACCCACTTGCTTTTAATGGTTTAGCAAGAACCCACTATCCTTCTTACAGGTGAAGGATAGCTCACCTATGTCTCAAGCTATTTAAAGGAAAGCTTGGCAACCTTTTCACACCTTAGTGGTGATGTGAAACCCAAAGAAAAGAGGGGATGAGAAAATTGGGAGTTTGTAGGCACAAACTCAAATTTAAGCTCAAAAAGAATAAAACAATAAAACCCGTATGTGAGGAAGACTTGGGCGCCAAGGTATGATGGAGTTGATGTAGCGTGCTCTCCCAAGCTTCTTGAGGTGCTCCTTGGATTGGAAGTTGGATTGGAGCAAGGAGGATCCTTGAAGGTGGAGCGCCGGAGGTTCGCCAAATGTGCAACAATGTGTCCGGGCGCTTGGTATATGATCCAATTGGTGTCCGGGGCTTCCTTGGCCTTTATTTATAGGCATGGAACCCATTGGGGGCCTTCGGAGCCGTTGGAGAAGTCCTCGGAGCCGTTGGAGGCCAAAAGAAGGTTGACTGGTCAAACCCAACGGCTAGTTTGACTGGGCTACCGGCTGGCCGGTACATCTCCATCGGCTGGCCGGTGCCTTGGAAGTTGAGGAGAAATTTGGTCCAGGCTCCACCGGTCGACCGGTGCCAGAGCCACCGGCTGGCCGGTGGTGAGGCAGTAGCTAATACTGTTTGGGCAGGGGGCCACCGGCTGGCCGGTGCAAGGCCACCGGTTGGCCGGTGCTGAGGCAGAAGCTCAGCCTTCTTCCCAGGTGCCACCGGCTGGCCGGTGGTGAAGCCACCGGTTGGCCGGTGGACTGCATTTCAGTCCACTTTGCCTTCTTTCTTTCTTGGCCCAATTCCTTGGCCACCTGATTTGATTCCTATCAACCAAAAACACTTGAAAGAGGATTAGATAAATATGAGGGTGATTGTGATCATGAAAATAAAACCTTGAGGGGTTCGAGAGGTACAACAGAAATTCCCATTGTGAGGGAATACAATGATGTATTTCCCAAGAGTTCTCGGTCTTCCCCCAGATCATGATGTCGAGTTCTCAATAGAAATCATGACCAAAGATAATATTTTACCATTGTGTCCATAAATGATGGATCCTATAGAACTGGAAGAGATAAATATGTTGATAAAAGAGCATCTAGACAAAGGGTTCATATTCCCTAGTGCATCACATTGGGTTGCACTAGTTCTCTATGTGAAGAAGAAGGATGAAACAATGCAGTTGTGTATAGATTATCGGGAACTCAACAAGATCGCCATAATAAAAAAGTATCATATTCCAAGGATTGATGACTTGTTCTATCTGTTAAGAGGAGATCAATACTTCGAAAAGGTGGATATTCTTTTAGGATATCATCAATTAAAGGTGAAGAAGGAAAATATTAAAAAGACTACCTTTCGTACAAGGTATGGGCACTATGAGTTTCTAGTGATTCCCTATAAACATACTAATGGCCATACGATCTTCATGGATTTGATGAATAGAGTCTTTGGACATTACCTAGAACAATTTTTGGTAGTGTTTATTGATGATATTCTAATATACTCCATGAGAAAATATGAACATGAAGAACACATAAGACGTGTGTTTGTGACATTGAGAATGGAGAATTTGTAATCCATGTTCCAAAAGTGTGTCTTTTGGATTAAGCAAGTCACATTCTGGGGACATGTGATCACAAGTGAGGGAATTTTTGTGGACCCTTCAATAAAAATGTGCTTGAGGAATGGCCCAGGACTTCTAGTGTTAGAAAAATCATTATTTATCCTGGATTAGCTGGGTAATAATGATGTTTTGTGAGAACGTTCTCACGATTGTCAATACCGAAAACAATGTTAACAAGGAAAGGGTTAAAGTATTTCTGGATGGAATAATGTGAGGGAAGCATCAAGAAGTTAAAGCAAAGACTTATCACTACACCTGTACTCACACTACCAAAAATTGGAGAATGTTTTGTGATATACAGTGATGCTTAAAATAAAGTCTTGTGTTGAGTACTCATGAAAAAGGACTATGTGATAGCCTATGCCTCAAAACAGTTGAAGATCCATGAGAAGAACTACCCAACCCATGATCTAGATCTGCTAGCCCTGATTTTTTCCTTGAAAATAGGGCAACACTACTATTATGGTGCGAAGTGTGACAAATACACCTACTACAAGAGAGTAAAGTATATATTCACACAAAATGATCTCTATAAGAATCAAAAGAGATAGTTAGAGCTAATCAAGGATTTTGATTTCTTTATTCACTATCATTCTAGAAAGGTGAACAATTTAGCTAATGCTCTAAGAAGAAAATAACCTTCTACTCTATCCATGTTATGGATTCAGAAAGACCCTATCTTTTAGTATAATAAATGAATGGATTTAGAAAACATAAGGGAATGAGATAAATTGTATCATTAACAAATGATATCCCAACCGTCCATTCTAGAGATGATTGAGGAACCACAAACGGATGATGTGGAGATAAAAAAGAGGGTGAATCTAGTGAAAGAAGGGAAGCTGCAGGATATCCATATCGATGATGATGGTGTGATTCAGTTTTGGAATGTGGATTTGTGTTCCTTCATCACTCGGATAAAAGAAAGAGATATTTGTCAACGCACATAACTCAAAATTCTCTATCCATCCTGGGAGTACCGTGATGTATCGTTATTTCCGATAAAACTTCTGTTGGGATAACATGAAAAAAGAGATCACGGAATATATATCAAGGGGGTTGCTAAGTCATCAAGTTAAATTAGAGTGATAGAAGTCCAAAGGTATGATACAACCATTGATTATACAAATATGGAAATTAGAGAATGTTACTATGGAATTTTTCGTGGGTCTCTAAAAGGAATTGAAGGGAAATAATGTGATATGGTTTGTGGTTGACCAACTCATCAAGTCTTTACATTTTATCTCTATTCAAGAAGACCTCTCACTTGAATTTTTTTAAAGATATATGTGAAGGAAGTGGTGAGACTTCATAGTATTCAACTATCGATTGTATCTGAACATGATCCATGGTTAAAATCTTAATTCTGGAAGAGTCGTCAACATGATGTGAGTACCTAATAAAATTTCATCATGGCCTATCACCCCTAAAATGCTGGCTAATCTGAAAGGACTATTCAGACACATGAAGATATGCTAAGAGACCTCTCTCTAGAATTCAAAGGTGGATGGGATCATCATCTTCCATTGGTAGAGTTCTCATACAATAATAACATCCACTCAACTATTCTGATGGCTCTATATGAAGCTTTGTAGGAAAAGTGATTTAAAACTCCAACCTGCTGGGATGAAGTTTGATAAATAAAGCTACTTGGAACTGATATTGTGCAAGAGATGACATTGAAGGTTTATCTCATCCCAAAACACATCAAATATGTTTAGGTCCAGAAAAAGTAATATGTTGGAAACCGTCAAAGGGACTTGGAGTTTGACATTGGAGATAAATTATTTTTTCAAATATCACCATGGAAGAGAGTCATGTAGTTTGGAAAGAAAGGGAAGTAAAGCCCAAGGTATAATGACCCATTTGAGGTCCTTTCCCGCATAGGAGCTATGGACTATCGACTTTCACTTCCACCGAAAATGGCTCACGTTCATGATGTGTTTCTTGTATCAATCCTGAGATGTACATACCAGATCCCACACATGTACTGAACTCAACGGTGGTACAAATGGAATATGATCTCTCATATGTGGAGAAACTAGTAGAGATTCTTGACCAGAGAGATTAGGTTCTACAAAACAAGACAAACCACCTTGTCAAAGTGTTGTGGATGAACCACATGTTTAGAGAATCTACTTGGGAACTAGAGGAGGTGATGAAGGAGAAGTACCCTCACCTATTTGTGTAATGTGAAATTTCGATGGTGAAATTTCATAAGGGGGGAAGAATTTAACGACCCAAAGTTTTTAATGAATATTCATCTCTTATAAATATTTCATATAATCATTTGAAATCACAACATAAAGATCTTCTAAGTTCTATGTTACCTTTAAACATAAGTTTGTCACTTCTATGTTTGGAATTTCGAAAATATGATATAATAGGTTGTGATCAGTAACTTGTTTAGAGTCCAATAAGAAAACCATAATTTTTTTTGAATAGTACACTACCCTTATAAATAGTAATCTACCCCTTTGACTAATAATATGATAATTATGAATATTAAATTTTGAATGATAATAGTTACCTTACCCATGAGTAATTAAATAAAATTTATCCATCTAATATGTTCTAATATGACCATAGTAAAAGTATGAGTATTTTTGTAAGTCATAAATAATTAATTATAAATAATTAATTAATTTAAAAAAAATGTATTCATAAATTTAAAAATCTATGTCTTTTATATTTAAGATAATTTTAAATGACATTATGTAATTTTTGAATGCTTTAAAAAATTTGTCTTAATTATACAAACTATATTTTAAATTGTAAATTATGATTTTAATTAAAAATTAAATCAATCATATGCAAAAAAATATGTTTTAAAAATCATCGTCATTTATTGTTTCTATGCATCGAAAATGGTAGGGGTTAATGTTTTGGATTTTTCTAAAATACCTGATTTTTTTATGAATAGTTAAATACCACAATTTACAAAATAAGCTAATTAAAGTGTCATACATGCTGTTCAAATGATGTAAGACCAATTTATTCAGGTTTACATTATATAATTACAATTCATGGTTAGAGACGACACACTATTTCTTGTCTTGTGGAAAAATAATAAATTAATGAATTTTATATTGAGAAATCCCCTCTCCCCTCTACTATAAATACCACCCGTCATACCCTCATTTCATCACACTTGTCAAGCTTCAATCCTAGAATAAACTCTCCAGAAAATCATCCCTAGCTCCTCCACAACGTCCAATAGTTTCTGGTCTCATCAAAAGTGTAACACCCCAAGCTTCTACGGTACGCTTCTCTTTGAATAATGTGATAGCGTGTGTTGTACGCAACACCGAGTTCTAACACACCATAACCAATCAAACTAGCCGTTATGAATAGTAATACCTACTTTTTGAAATTATATATATTTTATATTTCAAAATGGACTTCATTTTTGGATTCAGAATATCGAATTTAGCCTAAGGTAAAATTTTGGTACATTTCGGAAAACTTTCATATTTTGATGAATAGTGAAATTTACTAAATTTTAATTAAAAACAACTTTTTTAATAAAAATAATTAATAGTGATAAATTATTAATTTGAGTGGTTTTAAAGTATATTTAGAATATATTTTTACCATTTATATAATTTTGGTCATTGGACATAATTTTACAATTAAACCGAACATAAACAAGTGTCAATCTTTTGATAGTTATTATCTCTTAAAAACACGCTTTTTGTTTTGACAGCGGGAATTAATTTTAAATTAATTTCTGCCACTTTTTTGTTTTGAATTTAGAAAAATGGATTCCATATTTGGAATCATTATGTCCAAATTGTGTAAATAGGTAACTTTTATTTTTAGACATTTTGAATAATTACTGTGGTAAATATTTTATTTACCATGGTTAAGGGTAAATCTGGTAAATAAGGGTTAAAATAATAATATTATAATAATACTAAATTACCCTAAAACGTTTCCTAGCCTTATTGGTTGATACATGTTCGACCATAGGCATCTTTGGGTCGATTTGGGGACCCCATGGTGCCACTTGTAGGTGATAAGGACACTTTATTTTAATTAAGTTAAAATGAATACAAAAATTACACAAGCATATATCTTTTAGCAAAACAATTGTTACATAGGGTTATATATGTTGGATTTTAGATTATAAATATTAATTAGAAAGATAAAAAGTTTCCATCATAATTATATTTTATTTATAATTTTTAGACATTAAATAATTTATTTTATTTATGACACAATGATGATGTAGTAATTACTATAATAGTGAAAAATTAAAATAATTGATATTATAAATACCCAAATAAATATAATATGAAACTTTCAATGAATTAAACTAATTTTCTAGGATAATATGATATATTAGTATTGATTTAATTGACTTTTTTCGAAGTAATCAATCTGTTATGAGTTTCACAAAAATCAACTATTGAATAGTGTCAAAATTGACATAAAAGAGTTCTTAAAACAAATATTATATTATTAATTGATATTAAATTCCTAAAATTATAAGGTTCGGCCAAAAGACTTATATAATGATAGGTTCATCATTAATGGACCACTTGGGGGTCTCTTGGATGTATGTAGTAAGTTTATTAACCATATTAAATAAAAATACAAAGAGACATTGTAAAAGTAAAACTAATTAACTTAGAGTTAAAACTTAAAGATAAGGTTAATATAAGTACCCAAACCTGTCTAAATTCTATTGGTTGAGTTTTTTTCGACCCATCCCCACCTTAACATTTGAATAATAAACTTTTTATCCATTAGAAACCGAATATGAATTTATTATAAATTAATATTTCTAGCTTTTCCAAAGGTGCCCCTCACCCCTCTTATAAAAGGGCACTCCTCCTTCTCATTTCTTCACACATTCAAAGCCTTTTGGTTCGGCCAAACTCTACCCAATTACTCTCCCAACTTCCCTCACTACAACCTAGGTGCCTTAGTTTGATCATAAAGCCAACCTAAGGAGCCCTTTTGATCAAATCAAAAGGAAGAACCCGAAGAAGAGGTAATGATTTCACCACCCTTTTCTAAGTTCATTTCTTCTTCCACTTCTTCTTCCTTTGTTGTTACCATTCTAAAATAATAAATCCAGTATCATATATATACTGTGATGTTATTATAAATATGGTACAACCATATTCATTATTCTATCCAACCTTTTAGTAACATGTCACCATACGTGCGTACGTACGGCTTACCGTCTCCACGTCGTGGTGTAATTGTTATTCAATATAAAATTATTTGGATGGGTATAATAATGATGTGTAACTCATGTAAATAAAAAATATAACATGTTAATGATTCTTTATATATGATATAACATCCATTTATATATTATTTTAATATCAAAAGAATGATATTGTCGCTCGTGCGTACGTACAGACTACCGTCTCCACGAACGCGATGAGATTCATTCTCCATCGTATCCATTCAAGTATAATTATCATTTGATGATTTAAAAATGATGTTTAAGGACTTGATATCATTCTGTATATGAATAATATAAAACCTATCCTTTACAAACATGTCTTACGTAACAAAACATATAAAAGAAAACAAATAAGTTAACACCCGAAACAACGATAATACTAAGATATTATTATCAAATCAATATTAAAAGATCATATATGATATCATATTAATGTATATGATTATTGTATAATTTAATAACAATTATTTCACCATTATACAGGAGGTTAACCTACCCCAAACAAGGAAAATTACAAGGTAAGGGGTTTTCATCTCACTCCTTATTTCTGAGAGATTCATGCCATATTGCCACCATCAACTTTTGTGTGGTGTATGTACTGCCCATAATTATATTCTTTGTGTAATAAACTCTAATTTATGTGTATTTACATATTCATTGTATGATACCTCTTTCATGGGTTGTATGTTTCATAAGTTACCAAATTGGTAAGGGTTATTTCACAATCTCTTCATTATCTGAGGTTGTTTATATGTAATAATCTATTGGGATCTCTTTATCATCCACATCCATGTTTTCTTAATAATGTATTTCAAAACATTTTTATTATTTACTAGAATATGGTTTAAAGTCATTTATACCCTTGGTTGACTTGTTATAAGAGGTTTATAAAGGAATCTTTCCGTCGTTTTCAAAACAAGGTCCTTTTTAACCTTTTCGATAGAATTAAGGTAAGCATGTTTTTTTTAACTTATACGGTGGGTGTGGCTATTTTCCGCCGTTATAAAATCTTCAAAGCTTCCCTTACAAGCTTATAAGAATATTTTCAAAAAAATGTTTTATTTTATATGGATCTTAAATGATTTCAAAATAAAAGGAGATATTTCTTTAAAAAGAATTTTGATTTCATCTATGTCAACATCCTTTGATGGATTTTAAGATTATTTGAAGTTGATTTATTATGATACAAAACTTCTATATTGTATTGAAGGTTTTGTGTTATGTTTGAATGTGGATGTGCTATTTTTATACCATTCATAGTTTATGGTGAAATTATTGACATTTCGTATGCTAGTTTTAATACGAATGTTTATGTTATGTTTAAACCTTTTCATATGGGAATGCATTGGACTTAGTAAGTGACGGTTGGAGCCCGCTATAGCTCCTCGATGCATCGGTAGGTCTCATGAGAAAAACTAGTGTCTTGGCACAAGGCCTTGACAAAATCTTATTTGTAGTCATGGCACGAGGCCTTGACTATGTGGTTATGATAGTCTGGCATTATGCATTCCAACATTATGAAAGTGGTTATTGATTTTTTGCATGTGATTATTCGATTAGAATATCCATGTGAATAAGTAAATGGAATTATTTCATTTTATTTATGCCATACCATTTTCAAAGTTCATGTTTGAAAGGCTTTTGTTTTAGTTATACATTGCCTTAAATGTTAATTCTAATTTATGAATGTTTCCGCTATATTGTTATCATTACTGGGCATTTGAGCTCACCCCTTTTCTATGTTTTATTTTTTCCCAGGAAGTGAAGAAGTAAATTATGAATGACCTGCAGGGATATTATGTGGGGATATGAGTGTGGATTATGGAGAAATTATGTTTTTGTAGTAGTTTTTCATTTTATGATGTAATGTAAAACTTATTAATATATCTAGTGTTTCCAAGATACTAAACCAATCGGTCTTTTGAGATTTGATCTTTCTTTTGATCATGCCAATGTTATGTAATAATTCACCGACTCTGGGTAACTAGGGTCGGGGAGTTACAGTTGGTATCAGAGGAAGTTTAGTACAAACCTTGGAAGCTAGATTTAGATAAACTCTGATTAGATCACGTAGACCTAAGATGAACTTTGAGGATTAGTATAGAAGAACTTCCTAGAATTTTGGTATTGTAGAGATTTTGTGAGTTTTCCAAGAAATACATCCCTGTCTAGATACGAGCAGGTAGAGGCGGCTCTGGCACAGATGTACCTAGGGGTAAAACCCGAAAACACCGCTTTGAGCTAGACTCGAACGGGAACTGGTGCACGACAACGGGCCTTGCTGCACTCTTGGTTACGACACTCCCAGGGGATATGCTTAGGATAATTCTCATTTTCTTTACAAATCATTTTGAAGGGATAATGAATATATACTTCCTCAAAGAAAACATTCTTATTATTATGGATTATATCCATAAATAGTTCAATTTATGTTAAGTGTTTTATAAGTATGGGATTATGTATTTTGATTCATAAACTGATCTAGTTTATGCCATTGTTTAGAAATGGCGCCTAGTGGAAGAAATGGAAACCGTATCAATGCACGCACTCCATGTAGGGATTTCCCTACTGCTCAAGATAATTATAGTGGAGCTGGTGATGCAACTGGTGCCGATCAGCTAATCACCATACTGGGACAACTTACTCAGGTTATGAATAATAACCTTACCCGTATGGAGCACCCTGATCTGCAGCATGGAGGATCAATGTTAGATCGATTCATGAGGCAACAACCACCAACGTTCAATGGGAGTACAAATCCCTTAGTAGCTGAGCAATGGATATTTTCCCTAGAGAAAATATTTCAGGATTTGGGGGGCAGTGAAAGGGAAAAAGTTATCATGGCAGTTTACCGCCTCACTGGAGATGCTGATCAATGGTGGTCATTGATTCAAAATACGAAGGAAGATGATGATGTATCAAATATGGAATGGAGGGAGTTCAAAGATCTGTTTTTAGAAAAATACTTTCCTCACGACCATCGAGCAGATATGGAAAGGCAATTTCTAAGTCTGAGACAGAAGGAGGATGAGAATGTCACAAAGTATGAGGCTAACTTTACAAGGTTAGAAAGGTACGATGGTGATTATATACGTAACCAATGAAGTAAGATTGATCGTTTCTTTGATGGGTTAAAACCATTTCTCCGTCGAGCATTAGTCTCACAATCCTTTTCATCGTACGAAGACATTGTCTCATGTGCTATCAAGAACGAAAAGGAATTCTCTAAGTCTTATGACTTTAAAGCAAATCAAGAGAAGAAGAGACCTGCTGATCAATCTGGGAATGGAAATAAGGGGAAGAAGGGAAAGGTTGAATATCCATCTTGTGGTAAATGCGGGAAGAAACATCCTGGTACTTGCTTGAAGGGAATGGGAGTCTGTTACAAGTGTGGTGAAAAAGGCCACCAAGCTCATGATTGCAAGAGGAAGAAGGAAGCTACCAATGTTCAGTGCTACAATTGCAGGGAGATGGGGCATTATGCAAATGCATGTCCTAAGCGTCAGGAGAACTTACCTCAGAAAAGTCCAAGGGATCAAGGCCAAGCTTATGCTATCACTACTGCTGAGGTAGAAGCTCCGAAAGACGTGGTGGAAGGTAATTTAATGGTTTCCTCAAGTTTAGAAAATGCATTATTTGACTCTGGATCGTTGCATTGTTTCATATCTTCCCAGTTTGCTAAGAAAATTAGATATTTCCAATTTGATTTAATAAGGGAGTTTTCAGTTAAAACTCCTAAGGGAAGTATCATTGCAACAATGTTTTGTGAATCATTCCCCATTAGAGCACATAAATTTTCTTTATCTGCTGATCTCATCGTCATACCTATGATTGAGTTTTATATAATCCTCGGTATGGACTGGCTTTCGGACTATGATGCGAAGATTTATTATAAGAAGAAAGAGGTTACGATTCTTGATGATAATGATAAGGAACACCTTGTTTTTAGAGCAGAATCGTCACCACCTAATTCTTATTTAGATCCACCCTCAATAGCTCAACTAAATTCAATTATTGGGGAGGAAGAGAATGAAATAACTACGGGTGAGGAAAGGAATGTTCAAATAGAGGATGTACCTGTTGTGAAAGAATTTGTAGATGTATTTCCGGAATATTTACCTGGACATCCTCCAGAACGAGAAGTTGAGTTTTCCATTGATTTGATTCCTGGATCAAGGCCTATATCAAAGACCCCTTACAGAATGGCTGCTGTAGAGTTAGTCGAACTAAAGAAACAACTAGAGGAATTGAGTAATAAAGGATTTATTCGCCCTAGTGTTTCTCCATGGGGAGCCCCTGTTCTTTTTGTTAAAAAGAAAGATGGATCTATGAGGTTATGTATTGACTATAGGGAGATCAATGCTATAACGATAAAGAACAAGTATCCCCTACCACGCATTGATGATTTATTTGACCAACTGCATGGAGCTCAATACTTTTCAAATATTTACCTTCGATCTGGATACCATCAGTTGTGTGTGAAGAAGGAAGACATTCCGAAGACTGCATTTCGAACCAGTTACGGGCATTACGAGTTTACTGTAATGCCGTTTGGATTGACTAATGCACCCTCTGTATTCATGGATCTGATGAATAGAGTTTTCAAGGAGTATCTCGATGAATTTTTGGTGGTATTTATTGATGATATCTTGGTATACTCCAAAACCTACGAAGATCATGAAAATCACTTGCGCATTATCTTGAAGACTCTGAGGAGGCATGAATTATATGGGAAGTTTAGCAAGTGTGAATTCTGGCTTCAGGAGATTTCTTTTCTTGGCCATATTGTCTCTAAAGATGGAATCTTTGTTGATCCTTCTAAGACCAAGTCAATCCAAGAATGTCCAGCACCTACGAGTATAACTGAGGTACGTAGTTTTATTGGTTTGGCAGGTTATTATCGACGTTTCGTCCAGAATTTTTCCTGATTGGCTAACCCATTAACAAAGCTCACACGTAAAGGGGTTAAATTTGTTTGGACAAAAGAGTGTGAAGAATGTTTCGAAGAACTGAAGAGAAGATTAGTCAATGCTCCTATATTTACTCTACCATCGGGGAATGATGGGTTCGTTATTTATAGTGATGCATCGAAGAAAGGACTTGGTTGTGTCCTTATGCAGAATGATAGAGTTATTTCATATGCATCACGACAGTTGAAAATTCATGAACAAAACTATCCTACTCATGATCTTGATTTAGCAGCTGTGATCTTTGCTTTGAAGATATGGAGGCACTACCTCTATGGTGAAAAATGTGAGATTTATACTGATCACAAGAGTTTGAAGTATATTTTCTCACAAAAAGAACTCAACATGAGGCAAAGGAGATGGCTTGAATTACTCAAGGATTATGATTGCACGATACACTACCACCCGGGGAAAGCAAACAAGGTGGCAGATGCTTTGAGTAGAAAAGACCATGGAGTTTTGAACAATATGAGAATTGAAAGGGATCCAATTTTCATGGATCTAGTGAAGATGGACATGGGAATAACCAGGGAAGGCGAAACAACTTTTCTTTTTCAAATGGTTGCCAAACCATCTTTAATAGAAAGGATTAAGAGTACTCAGACCGATGATGAAGAATTTCAAAAGAAGATTAAAGCTGTGAATGATGGGAGATTGAGAGACTTTGTGTGTGAAGATGGAATTTTGAAATTTGGGAAGAGACTTTGTGTTCCCGATATACCTGATCTAAAAAGGGAATTGCTGGATGATGCTCATAGTTCCAATTTCTCTATACACCCAGGGAGCACCAAAATGTATAGAGATTTGAAGGAACATTTTTGGTGGGAAAACATGAAGAGGGAGATCGCTGATTTTTTGTCAAGATGTATGGTTTGTCAACATGTGAAAGCTGGAAGGCAACAGCCTGTAGAAGTCATGCAACCTATTCCCATACCGGAGTGGAAATGGGACAATATTACGATGGACTTTGTCATGGGGCTACCAAAGACTCCTAGAAGGAATGATGCAATATGGGTTATTGTTGATCGTCTTACCAAGTCAGCACATTTTCTTGCTATAAGAGAAGATCTACCCCTGAACGTCTAGCAAGACTATATATTAATGAAGTTGTGAGACTTCATGGAGTACCCCTATCGATTGTTTTTGATCGTGATCCCCGTTTTACTTCAAGATTCTGGAAAAGTCTTCAGAAATCCCTAGATACTGAACTTCATTTGAGCACTGCTTACCACCCTCAGACAGACGGACAATCAGAACGGACTATTCAAACCTTAGAAGACATGTTGAGATCTTCCTCACTTGACTTTCAGGGTATGTGGGATCAATATTTACCACTGGTAGAATTTTCCTATAACAATAGCTTCCATTCGAGTATTCAGATGGCACCATATGAAGCGTTATACAGAAAGAGATGTCGTACACCAACCTGTTGGGATGACGTTGGCGAAAGAAAACTTGTAGGCCCAGAACTGGTGGAGGAAACGGTGGAAAAGGTGAATGTAATCTAAAATCACATCAAAACAGCTCAAAGTAGGCAGAAGAGCTATGCCGACAATCGAAGGAAGGATTTGGAATTTCAAGTCGGTGATCATGTTTTCCTGAAGGTATCTCCGTGGAAGGGAGTCATACATTTTGGTAAGAAAGGTAAATTGAGTCCCAGGTACATCGGACCTTTCGAAATTCTAGAGCGAATTGGGGTTGTAGCTTACCGATTGGCAATGCCGCCAAGTCTCTCTAAAGTTCACGATGTGTTCCACGTATCTCTGTTGAGGAAATACATGCCTGACCCAATGCATGTACTCACCTATGAAGAATTAGAACTGGAACCCGATCTGTCTTATTGCGAAGAGCCCGTCAAGATTCTTGATACGAGAGAACAAGTGCTGAGAAACCGGATGACGCATCTGGTAAAAGTTTTGTGGAGAAACCATAAGATGGAAGAGGCAACGTGGGAACCCTAGGAACTTATGATGAAGAACCACCCGAGTCTTTTCATGCGGTAGTTTTCTAGAAATTTCGAGGAAGAAATTATTTGAATGAGGGGAGAATGTAACACCCCAAGCTTCTACGGTACGCTTCTCTTTGAATAATGTGATAGCGTGTGTCGTACGCAACACCGAGTTCTAACACACCATAACCAATCAAACTAGCCGTTATGAATAGTAATACCTACTTTTTGAAATTATATATATTTTATATTTCAAAATGGACTTCATTTTTGGATTCGGAATATCGAATTTATCCTAAGGTGAAATTTTGGTACATTTCGGATAACTTTCATATTTTGATGAATAGTGAAAATTACTAAATTTTAATTAAAAACAACTTTTTTAATCAAAATAATTAATAGTGATAAATTATGAATTTGAGTGGTTTTAAAGTATATTTAGAATATATTTTTACCATTTAATATAATTTTGGTCATTGGACATAATTTTACAATTAAACCGAACATAAACAAGTTTCAATCTTTTGATAGTTATTATCTCTTAAAAACACGCTTTTTGTTTTGACAGCGGGAATTAATTTTAAATTAATTTCTGCCACTTCTGTGTTTTGAATTTAGAAAAATTGATTCCATATTTGGAATCAGTATGTCCAAATTGTGTAAATAGGTAACTTTTATTTTTAGACATTTTGAATAATTACTGTGGTAAATATTTTATTTACCATGGTTAAGGGTAAATCTGGTAAATAAGGGTTAAAAAAGTAATATTATAATAATACTATATTACCCTAAAACGTGTCCTAGCCTTATTGGTTGATACATGTTCGACCATAGGCATCTTTGGGTCGATTTTAGGACCCCATGGTGCCACTTGTAGGTGATAAGGACACATTATTTTAATTAAGTTAAAATGAATACAAAAATGACACAAGCATATATCTTTTAGAAAAACAATTGTTACATAGGGTTATATATGTTGGATTTTAGATTATAAAAATTAATTAGAAAGATAAAAAGCTTTACTACATAATTATATTTTATTTATAATTTTTAGACATTAAATAATTTATTTTATTTATGACACAATGATGATGCAGTAATTACTATAATAGTGAAAAATTAAAATAATTGATATTATAAATACCCAAATAAATATAATATGAAACTTTTAATGAATTAATCTAATTTTATAGGATAATATGATATATTAGGATTGATTTAATTTACTTTTTTCGAATTAATCAATCTGTTATGAGTTTCACAAAAATCAACTATTGAATAGTGTCAAAATTGACATAAAAGAGTTCTTAAAACAAATATTATATTATTAATTGATATTAAATTCCTAAAAATCTAAGGTTCGGCCAAGAGACTTATATCATGATAGGTTCATCATTAATGGACCACTTGGGGGTCTCTTGGATGAATGTAGTAAGTTTATTAACCATATTAAATAAAAATACAAAGAGACATTGTAAAAGTGAAACTAATTAACTTAGAGTTAATACTTAAAGATAAGGTTAATATAAGTACCCAAACCTGTCTAAATTCTATTGGTTGAGTTTTTTTAGACCCATACCCACCTTAACATTTTAATAATCAACTTTGGATCCATTATAAACCGAATATGAATTGATTATAAATTAATATTTCTAGCTTTTCCAAAGGTGCCCCTCACCCCTCTTATAAAAGGGCACTCCTCCTTCTCATTTATTCACACCTTAAAAGCCTTTTGGTTCGGCCAAACTCTGCCCAAATACTCTCCCAACTTCCCTCACTACAACCTAGGGGCCTTAGTTTGATCAGAAACCCAACCTAAGGAGCCCTTTTGATCAAATCAAAAGGAAGAACCCGAAGAAGAGGTAATGATTTCACCACCCTTTTCTAAGTTCATTTCTTCTTCCACTTCTTCTTCCTTTGTTGTTACCATTATAAAATAATAAATACAGTATCATATATATACTGTGATGTTATTATAAATATGGTAGAACCATATTCAGTATTCTATCCACCCTTTTAATAACATGTCACCATACGTGCGTACGTACGGCTTACCGTCTCCACGTCGTGGTGTAATTGTTATTCAATATAATATTATTTGGATGGGTATAATAATGATGTGTAACTCATGTAAATAATAAATATAACATGTTAATTATTCTTTATATATGATATACCATCCATTTATATATTATTTTAATATCAAAAGAATGATATTGTCGCTCGTGCGTACGTACGGACTACCGTATCCACGAACGCGATGAGATTCATTCTACATCGTATCCATTCAAGTATAATTATCATTTGATGATTTAAAAATGATTTTTAAGGACTTGATATCATTCTGGATATGAATAATATAAAACCTATCCTTTACAAACATGTCTTACGTAACAAAACATATAAAAGAAAACAAGTAAGTTAACACCCGAAACAACGATAATACTAAGATATTATTATCAAATCAATATTAAAAGATCATATATGATATCATATTAATGTATATGATTATTATATAATTTAATAACAATTATTTCACCATTATACAGGAGGTTAACCTATCCCAACCAAGGAAAAGTACAAGGTAAGGGGTTTTCATCTCACTCCTTATTTCCGTGAGATTCATGCCATATTGCCACCATCACCTTTTGTGTGGTGTATGTACTGCCCATAATTATATTAATTGTGTAATACACTCTAATTTATGTGTATTTACATATTCATTGTATGATACCTCTTTCATGGGTTGTATGTTTCATAAGTTACCAAATTGGTAAGGGTTATTTCACAATCTCTTCATTATCCAAGGTTGTTTATATGTAATAATCTACTGGGATCTCTTTATCATCCACATCCATGTTTTCTTAATAATTTATTTCAAAACATTTTTATTATTTACTAGAATATGGTTTAAAGTCATTTATACCCTTGGTTGACTTTTTATAAGAGGTTTATAAAGGAATCTTTCCGTCGTTTTCAAAACAAGGTCCTTTTTAACCTTTTCGATAGAATTAATGTAAGAATGTTTTTTTTAACTTATACGGTGGGTGCGGCTATTTTCCACCGTTATAAAATCTTCAAAGCTTCCCTTACAAGCTTATAAGAATATTTTCAAAGAAAATGTTTTATTTTATATAGATCTTAAATGATTTCAAAATAAAAGGAGATATTTCTTTAAAAAGAATTTTGATTTCATCTATGTCAACATCCTTTGATGGATTTTAAGATTATTTGAAGTTGATTTATTATGATACAAAACTTCTATATTGTATTGAAGGTTTTGTGTTATGTTTGACTGTGGATGTGCTATTTTTATACCATTCATAGTTTATGGTGAAATTATTGACATTTCGTATGCTAGTTTTAATACGAATGTTTATGTTATGTTTAAACCTTTTCATATGGGAATGCATTGGACTTAGTAAGTGACGGGTGGAGCCCGCTATAGCTCCTCGATGCATCGGTAGGTCTCATGAGACAAACTAGTGTCTTGGAACAAGGCCTTGACAAAATCTTATTTGTAGTCTTGGCACGAGGCCTTGACTATGTGGTTATGATAGTCTGGCATTATGCGTTCCAACATTATGAAAGTGGTTATTGATTTTTTGCATGTGATTATTCGATTAGAATATCCATGTGAATAAGTAAATGGCATTATTTCATTTTATTTATGCCATACCATTTTAAAAGTTCGTGTTTGAAAGGCTTTTGTTTTATTTATACATTGCCTTAAATGTTAATTCTTATTTATGAATGTTTCCGCTATATTGTTATCCTTACTGGGCATTTGAGCTCACCCCTTTTCTATGTTTTATTTTTTCCCAGGAAGTGAAAAAGTAAATTATGAATGACCTGCAGGGATATTATGTGGGGATATGAGTGTGGATTATGGAGACATTATGTTGTTGTAGTATTTTTTCATTTTATGATGTAATGTAAAACTTATGAATATATCTAGTGTTTCCAAGGCTACTAAACCAATCGGTCTTTCGAGATTTGATCTTTCTTGTGATCATGCCAATGTTATGTAATAATTCACCGACTCTGGGTAACTAGGGTCGGGGCGTTACAGTTGGTATCAGAGGAAGTTTAGTACAAACCTTGGAAGCTAGATTTAGATAAACTCTGATTAGAGCACGTAGACCTAAGATGAACTTTGAGGATTAGTATAGAAGAACTTCCTAGAATTTTGGTATTGTAGAGATTTTGTGAGTTTTCCAAGCAATACATCCCTGTCTGGATACGAGCAGGTAGAGGCGGCTCTGGCACAGATATACCTAGGGGTAAAACCCGAAAACACCGCTTTGAGCTAGACTCGAATGGGAACTGGTGCACGACAACGGGCCTTGCTGCACTCTTGGTTACGACACTCCCAGGGGATATGCTTAGGATAATTCTCATTTTCTTTACAAATCATTTTGAAGGGATTATGAGTATATACTTCCTCAAAGAAAACATTCTTATGATTATGGATTATATCCATAAATAGTTCAATTTATGTTAAGTGTTTTATAAGTATGGGATTATGTATTTTGATTCATAAACTGATCTAGTTTATGCCATTGTTTAGAAATGGCGCCTAGTGGAAGAAATGGAAATTGTATCAATGCACACACTCCATGTAGGGATTTCCCTCCTGCTCAAGATAATTATAGTGGAGCTGGTGATGCAACTGGTGCCGATCAGCTAATCACCATACTGGGACAACTTACTCAGGTTATGAATAATAACCTTACCCGTATGGAGCACCCTGATCCGCAGCATGGAGGATCAATGTTAAATCGATTCATGAGGCAACAACCACCAACGTTCAATGGGAGTACAAATCCCTTAGTAGCTGAGCAATGGATATTTTCCCTAGAGAAAATATTTCAGGATTTGGGGAGCAGTGAAAGGGAAAAAGTTATCATGGCAGTTTACCGCCTCACTGGAGATGCTGATCAATGGTGGTCATTGATTCAAAATACGAAGGAAGATGATAAAGTATCAAATATGGAATGGAGGGAGTTCAAAGATCTGTTTTTAGAAAAATACTTTCCTCGCGACCATCGAGCAGATATGGAAAGGCAATTTCTAAGTCTGAGACAGAAGGAGGATGAGAATGTCACAAAGTATGAGGCTAACTTTACAAGGTTAGCAAGGTACGCTGGTGATTATATACGTAACCAAAGAAGTAAGATTGATCGTTTCTTTGATGGGTTAAAACCATTTCTCCGTCGAGCATTAGTCTCACAATCCTTTTCATCGTACGAAGACATTGTCTCATGTTCTATCAAGACCGAAAAGGAATTCTCTAAGTCTTATCACTTTAAAGCAAAGCAAGAGAAGAAGAGACCTGCTGATCAATCTGGGAATAGAAATAAGGGGAAGAAGGGAAAGGTTGAATATCCATCTTGTGGTAAATGCGGGAAGAAACATCCTGGTACTTGCTTGAAGGGAATGGGAGTCTGTTACAAGTGTGGTGAAAAAGGCCACCAAGCTCATGATTGCAAGAGGAAGAAGGAAGCTACCAACGTTCACTTCTACAATTGCAGGGATAAGGGGAATTATGCAAATGCATGTCCTAAGCGTCAGGAGAACTTACCTCAGAAAAGGCCAAGGGATCAAGGCCAAGCTTATGTTATCACTACTGCTGAGGTAGAAGCTCCGAAAGACGTGGTGGCAGGTAATTTAATGGTTTCCTCAAGTTTAGAAAATGCATTATTTGACTCTGGATCGTCGCATTGTTTCATATCTTCCCAGTTTTCTAAGAAAATTAGATATTTCCAATTTGATTTAATAAGGGAGTTGTCAGTTAAAACTCCTAAGGGAAGTATCATTGCAACAATGTTTTGTGAATCAGTCCCCATTAGAGCACATAAATTTTCTTTATCTGCTGATCTCATCGTCATACCTATGATTGAGTTTGATATAATCCTCGGTATGGACTGGCTTTCAGACTATGATGCGAAGATTTATTGTAAGAAGAAAGAGGTTACGATTCTTGATGATAATGATAAGGAACACCTTATTTTTAGAGCAGAATCGTCACCACCTAATTCTTATTTAGATCCACCCTCAATAGCTCAACTAAATTCAATTATTGGGGAGGAAGAGAATGAAATAACTGCGGGTGAGGAAACGAATGTTCAAATAGAGGATGTACCTGTTGTGAAAGAATTTGTAGATGTATTTCCGGAAGATTTACCTGGACATCCTCCAGAACGAGAAGTTGAGTTTTCCATTGATTTGATTCCTGGATCAAGGCCTATATCAAAGACCCCTTACAGAATGGCTACTATAGAGTTAGTCGAACTAACGAAACAACTAGAGGAATTGAGTAATAAAGGATTTATTCGCCCTAGTGTTTCTCCAAGGGGAGCCCCTGTTCTTTTTGTTAAAAAGAAAGATGGATCTATGGGGTTATGTATCGACTACAGGGAGATCAATGCTATAACGATAAAGAACAAGTATCCCCTACCACGCATTGATGATTTATTTGACCAACTGCATGGAGCTCAATACTTTTCAAAGATTGACCTTCGATCTGGATACCATCAGTTGTGTGTGAAGAAGGAAGACATTCCGAAGACATCATTTCGAACCAGGTACGGGCATTACGAGTTTACTGTAATGCCATTTGGATTGACTAATGCACCCTCTGTATTCATGGATCTGATGAATAGAGTTTTCAAGGAGTATCTCAATGAATTTGTGGTGGTATTTATTGATGATATCTTGGTATACTTCAAAACCTACGAAGATCATGAAAATCACTTGCGCATTATCTTGAAGACTCTGAGGAGGAATGAATTATATGGGAAGTTTAGCAAGTGTGAATTCTGGCTTCAGGAGATTTCTTTTCTTGGCCATATTGTCTCTAAAGATGGAATCTCTGTTGATCCTTCTAAGACCAAGGCAATCCAAGAATGGCCAGCACCTACGAGTATAACTGAGGTACGTAGTTTTATTGGTTTGGCAGGTTATTATCGACGTTTCGTCCAGAATTTTTCTTGATTGGCTAACCCATTAACAAAGCTCACACGTAAAGGGGTTAAATTTGTTTGGACAAAAGAGTGTGAAGAATGTTTCGAAGAACTGAATAGAAGATTAGTCAATGCTCCTATATTGACTCTACCATCGGGGAATGATGGGTTCGTTATTTATAGTGATGCATCGAAGAAAGGACTTGGTTGTGTCCTTATGCCGAATGATAGAGTTATTGCCTATGCATCACGACAGTTGAAAATTCATGAACAAAACTATCCTACTCATGATCTCGAGTTAGCAGCTGTGATCTTTGCTTTGAATATATGGAGGCACTACCTCTATGGTGAAAACTGTGAGATTTATACTGATCACAAGAGTTTGAAGTATATTTTCTCACAAAAAGAACTCAACATGAGGCAAAAGAGATGGCTTGAATTACTCAAGGATTATGATTGCACGATACACTACCACCCGGGGAAAGCAAACAAGGTGGCAGATGCTTTGAGTAGAAAAGACCATGGAGTTTTGAACAATATGAGAATTGAAAGGGATCCAATTTTCATGGATCTAGTGAAGATGGACATGGGAATAACCAGGGAAGGCGAAACATCTTTTCTTTTTCAAATGGTTGCCAAACCATCTTTAATAGAAAGTATTAAGATTACTCAGACCGATGATGAAGAATTTCAAAACAAGATTAAAGCTGTGAATGATGGGAGATTGAGAGACTTTGTGTATGAAGATGGAATTTTGAAATTTGGGAAGAGACTTTGTGTTCCCGATATACCTGATCTAAAAAGGGAATTGTTGGATGATGCTCATAGTTCCAATTTCTCTATACACCCTGGGAGCACCAAAATGTATAGAGATTTGAAGGAACATTTTTTGTGGGACAACATGAAGAGGGATATTGCTGATTTTTTGTCAAGATGTATGGTTTGTCAACAAGTGAAAGCTGGAAGGCAACAGCTTGGAGGAGTCATGCAACCTCTTCCCATACCGGAGTGGAAATGGGACAATATTACGATGGACTTTGTCATGGGTCTACCAAAGACTCCTAGAAGGAATGATGCAATATGGGTTATTGTTGATCGTCTTACCAAGTCAGCACATTTTCTTGCTATAAGAGAAGATCTACCCCTGGAACGTCTAGCAAGACTATATATTAATGAAGTTGTGAGACTTCATGGAGTACCCCTATCGATTGTTTCTGATCGTGATCCCCGTTTTACTTCAAGATTTTGGAAAAGTCTTCAGAAATCCCTGGATACTGAACTTCATTTGAGCACTGCTTACCACCCTCAGACAGACGGACAATCAGAACGGACTATTCAAACCTTAGAAGACATGTTGAGATCTTGCTCACTTGACTTTCAGGGTATGTGGGATCAATATTTACCACTGGTAGAATTTTCCTATAATAATAGCTTCCATTCGAGTATTCAGATGGCACCATATGAAGCGTTATACGGAAAGAGATGTCGTACACCAACCTGTTGGGATGACGTTGGTGAAAGAAAACTTGTAGGCCCAGAACTGGTGGAGGAAATGGTGGAAAAGGTGAATGTAATCCAAAATCACATCAAAGCAGCTCAAAGTAGGCAGAAGAGCTATGCCGATAATCGAAGGAAGGATTTGGAATTTCAAGTCGGTGATCATGTTTTCCTGAAGGTATCTCCGTGGAAGGGAGTCATACATTTTGGTAAGAATGGTAAATTGAGTCCCAGGTACATCGGACCTTTCAAAATTCTAGAGCGAATTGGGGTTGTAGCTTACCGATTGGCAATGCCGCCAAGTCTCTCTAAAGTTCACGATGTGTTCCACGTATCTCTGTTGAGGAAATACATGTCTGACCCAACGCATGTACTCACCTATGAAGAATTAGAACTAGAACCCGATCTGTCTTATTGCGAAGAGCCCGTCAAGATTCTTGATACGAGAGAACAAGTGCTGAGAAACCGGACGACGCGTCTGGTAAAAGTTTTGTGGAGAAACCATAAGATGGAAGAGGCAACGTGGGAACCCGAGGAACTTATGATGAAGAACCACCCGAGTCTTTTCATGCTGTAGTATTCTAGAAATTTCGAGGACGAAATTATTTGAAGGAGGGGAGAATGTAACACCCCAAGCTTCTATGGTACGCTTCTCTTTGAATAATGTGATAGCGTGTGTTGTACGCAACTTCGAGTTCTAACACACCATAACCAATCAAACTCGCCGTTATGAATAGTAATACCTACTTTTTGAAATTATATATATTTTATATTTCAAAATGGACTTCATTTTTGGATTCAGAATATCTAATTTAGCCTAAGGTGAAATTTTGGTACATTTCGGATAACTTTCATATTTTGATGAATAGTGAAAATTACTAAATTTTAATTAAAAACAACTTTTTTAATCAAAATAATTAATAGTGATAAATTATGAATTTGAGTGGTTTTAAAGTATATTTATAATATATTTTTACCATTTAATATAATTTTGGTCATTGGACATAATTTTACAATTAAACCGAACATAAACAAGTGTCAATCTTTTGATAGTTATTATCTCTTAAAAACACGCTTTTTGTTTTGACTGCGGGAATTAATTTTAAATTAATTTCTTCCACTTCTATGTTTTGAATTTAGAAAAATGGATTCCATATTTGGAATCATTATTTCCAAATTGTGTAAATAGGTAACTTTTATTTTTAGACATTTTGAATAATTACTGTGGTAAATATTTTATTTACCATGGTTAAGGGTAAATCTGGTAAATAAGGGTTAAAAAAATAATATTATAATAATACTAAATTACCCTAAAACGTGTCCTAGCCTTATTTGTTGATACATGTTCGACCATAGGCATCTTTGGGTCTATTTGGGGACCCCATGGTGCCACTTGTAGGTGATAAGGACACATTATTTTAATTAAGTTAAAATGAATACAAAAATGACACAAGCATATATCGTTTAGAAAAACAATTGTTACATAGGGTTATATATGTTGGATTTTAGATTATAAAAATTAATTAGAAAGATAAAAATATTTCCTACATAATTATATTTTATTTATAATTTTTAGACATTAAATAATTTATTTTATTTATGACACAATGATGATGCAGTAATTACTATAATAGTGAAAAATTAAAATAATTGATATTATAAATACCCAAATAAATATAATATGAAACTTTTAATGAATTAATCTAATTTTATAGGATAATATGATATATTAGGATTGATTTAATTTACTTTTTTCGAATTAATCAATCTGTTATGAGTTTCACAAAAATCAACTATTGAATAGTGTCAAAATTGACATAAAAGAGTTCTTAAAACAAATATTATATTATTAATTGATATTAAATTCCTAAAAATCTAAGGTTCGGCCAAGAGACTTATATCATGATAGGTTCATCATTAATGGACCACTTTGGGGTCTCTTGGATGTATGTAGTAAGTTTATTAACCGTATTAAACAAAAATACAAAGAGACATTGTAAAAGTGAAACTAATTAACTTAGAGTTAATACTTAAAGATAAGGTTAATATAAGTACCCAAACCTGTCTAAATTCTATTGTTTGAGTTGTTTTAGACCAATCACCACCTTAACCTTTGAATAATCAACTTTGGATCCATTAGAAACCGAATATGAATTTATTATAAATTAATATTTCTAGCTTTTCCAAAGGTGCCCCTCACCCCTCTTATAAAAGGGCACTCCTCCTTCTCATTTCTTCACACCTTCAAATACTTTTGGTTCGGCCAAACTCTGCCCAAATACTCTCCCAACTTCCCTCACTACAACCTAGGGTCCTTAGTTTGATCCGAAAGCCAACCTAAGGATCCCTTTTGATCAAATCAAAAGGAAGAACCCGAAGAAGAGGTAATGATTTCACCACCCTTTTCTAAGTTCATTTCTTCTTCCACTTCTTCTTCCTTTGTTGTTACCATTCTAAAATAATAAATCCAGTATCATATATAAACTGTGATGTTATTATAAATATGGTACAACCATATCCAGTATTCTATCCACCCTTTTAATAACATGTCACCATACGTGCGTACGTACGGCTTACCGTCTCCACGTCGTGGTGTAATTGTTATTCAATATAATATTATTTGGATGGGTATAATAATGATGTGTAACTCATGTAAATAATAAATATAACATGTTAATTATTCTTTATATATGATATACCATCCATTTATATATTATTTTAATATAAAAAGAATGATATTTTCGCTCGTGCGTACGTACGGACTACCGTCTCCACGAACGCGATGAGATTCATTCTCCATCGTATCCATTCAAGTATAATTATCATTTGATGATTTAAAAATGATGTTTAAGGATTTGATATCATTATGTATATGAATAATATAAAACCTATCCTTTACAAACATGTCTTATTTAACAAAACATATAAAAGAAAACAAGTAAGTTAACACCCGAAACAACGATAATACTAAGATATTATTATCAAATCAATATTAAAAGATCATATATGATATCATATTAAAGTATATGATTATTGTATAATTTAACAACAATTATTTCACCATTATACAGGAGGTTAACCTACCCCAACCAAGGAAAAGTACAAGGTAAGGGGTTTTCATCTCACTCCTTATTTCCGTGAGATTCATGCCATATTGCCACCATCACCTTTTGTGTGGTGTATGTACTTCCCATAATTATATTCTTTGTGTTGTATACTATAATTTATGTGTATTTACATATTCATTTTATGATACCTCTTTCATGGGTTGTATGTTTCATAAGTTACCAAATTGGTAAGGGTTATTTCACAATCTCTTCATTATCCGAGGTTGTTTATATGTAATAATCTACTGGGATCTCTTTATCATCCACATCCATGTTTTCTTAATAATGTATTTCAAAACATTTTTATTATTTACTAGAATATGGTTTAAAGTCATTTATACCCTTGGTTGACTTGTTATAAGAGGTTTATAAAGGAATCTTTCCGTCGTTTTCAAAACAAGGTCCTTTTTAACCTTTTTGATAGAATTAAGGTAAGAATGTTTTTTTTTAACTTATACGGTGGGTGCGGCTATTTTCCACTGTTATAAAATCTTCAAAGCTTCCCTTACAAGCTTATAAGAATATTTTCAAAGAAAATGTTTTATTTTATATGGATCTTAAATGATTTCAAAATAAAAGGAGATATTTCTTTAAAAAGAATTTTGATTTCATCTATGTCAACATCCTTTGATAGATTTTAAGATTATTTGAAGTTGATTTATTATGATACAAAACTTCTATATTGTATTGAAGGTTTTGTGTTATGTTTGACTATGGATGTTCTATTTTTATACCATTCATAGTTTATGGTGAAATTATTGACATTTCGTATGCTAGTTTTAATACGAATGTTTATGTTATGTTTAAACCTTTTCATATGGGAATGCATTGGACTTAGTAAGTGACGGGTGGAGCCCGCTATAGCTCCTCGATGCATCAGTAGGTCTCATGAGACAAACTAGTGTCTTGGCACAAGGCCTTGACAAAATCTTATTTGTATTCTTGGCACGAGGCCTTGACTATGTGGTTATGATAGTCTGGCATTATGCATTCCAACATTATGAAAGTGGTTATTGATTTTTTGCATGTGATTATTCGATTAGAATATCCATGTGAATAAGTAAATGGAATTATTTCATTTTATTTATGCCATACCATGTTGAAAGTTCATGTTTGAAAGGCTTTTGTTTTAGTTATACATTGCCTTAAATGTTTATTCTTATTTATGAACGTTTCCGCTATATTGTTATCCTTACTGGGCATTTGAGCTCACCCCTTTTCTATGTTTTATTTTTTCCCAGGAAGTGAAGAAGTAAATTATGAATGACCTGCAGGGATATTATGTGGGGATATGAGTGTGGATTATGGAGACATTATGTTGTTGTAGTAGTTTTTCATTTTATGATGTAATGTAAAACTTATGAATATATCTAGTATTTCCAAGGCTACTAAACCAATCGGTCTTTTGAGATTTGATCTTTCTTGTGATCATGCCAATGTTATGTAATAATGCACCGACTCTGGGTAACTAGGGTCGGGGCGTTACAAAAAGACCAATCTTATCTTCTTTAAGGAGGATCTCAAGAGGAGGATTCAAGATGTATTTCCTCCCTCTCTTTTTCATTCAAATTTATTTTAATTTCATGTACTTTTCTTATTCTCTCCCAACCTATATTCATCCAAAATATATTGTAACTTGAGTATAATTTCCATACTATAATTCTATGATACTAATGTGATATTATACCATCCAACCGCCTTCTCCTCATCATTTTATTTTATAAAAGAAAACATTGTTCGTAAGTTGTTAATCTATCACTTTCAAGAACGATATGTTTTCTTTTTTCCATTTCTACCTTAGATCTAGTAATGAATCCATTTTTATGGTTGAACAATAATATATATTATGTATTATGTTGTATTCAATATTCTGGATCAAAATTATGTACATATTATTAATTGATTAAACAAAACAAGATCATTGTAGTAGAAAAACCTCCCATATTAACCTTAAAACCCATCATTTAATTCTTATCTAATTATTCATACAAATGGTATTTAATAAATAAAATTATAAGATAATTTAAAAACCTTTAATATAATTAATAACATGTAATATCATTTCTGGATGTTTACCCATGTTCTACTCGAACATCAATTTATGAATACATGTGAACTGCTCAAGAAAAACATAAAAACGAACATTCCCAAACAATGTATTTAAACTCTATAACTCATCCAATGGAACATAAAATGACCTAATGAAACAATAAGGAACCATTTTCATGTACAAAAGTATTTTTAATTGTTCATTATTGAATCTAATTTTGTTATACATGACATTAAAGCATAGAAAGCGTTCCAATACAAGGTAAGGGAAACATCTTGAACCATACATTCATCCTTCAGGTTCTCCCAATTTCACTCGTATTTTGATATGGTTACTCCATAAAAATTATTTTTTCATAATTTTCTATCATTTTCGGGGATATAAATGTTTTTCACTAGTTTTTATTTCAAACAAAATGTTTTCCCAAATAACTCTTCTTTTAAGAACACACCATTTACTCCGCATTCAAGGTTGGCAGTTCTTGTAACATATATGGTGTTCCCTCTTTATTTTGGGATCCCAAAGTTTAAGAATGTGTTAATATGAGTTGAAAATAATTCCTTTACATTGTTATTATTTCTATATGTTCTATGGGTCATTCATGATAATGAAAATGTTATGATATGATAGGTGCGCTAGGAATTATATAGCGCAATATGAATGTTTGAATGTGATGGGTGCGCCTAGAATTATACAACGCTCCAATTCATTGGGTAAAGTGATGACCCTCATGAGTTAAATTGAAATTATGGGTGAACATTATTCTAGATTTGTTCTCATAAATTTTTGGCAGTTAACTAATAAGACATGATGTTTTTATTTTTTTATGCATTTCCACATTTCAAGTCTTTTATTAGTGATTCATCTCATGTTCATGATTATTTCCTATGTTATGATTAAGATCATACCATACTATATTATTATTATCTATACTATTACTTGGAATTAAGCACACCACTTTTTATTTATATCCTCATGTGACTAAATGTAATAAGGAGGGGTAAATTTCTAATAATAAGCTAGAGAAGAAGGTATTAAATAAATGATTATGCTTGATGTTGTAATTTTTATGTATGGTCCTAGTTTTCCCAATACACTAAACCTTTGTATCCTCTATGTGTAATAATATTATAGTATTTATCTTTAAAATTATTTATTAGTAATGTAATAAATGTTTTGGTATCTATATTCAGTGTACTACAAATTCATTACATGGTTTACCCAAACCTTAAACCATCTATTTTCCATTTACTGGGTTACAATGTACAACATAGTTTTATCACATAGTTAATAAGAGCCTATGCCAACTATTGAAAATTGATCTATTAACCGTGGAATATATTTAGAAGATTGTGTTAGGGAAACCGCAAAACATGTGCTAATAGTGAGGTTATCCAAATTTTATAAAAAGTTTTAAATTTTAAAATATTCAATATGAAACACAAGATAAAATATAAAACCCTTTAAAAAAACATATTAAATGAAAACATGGAAGAGGTGTGAAATAAATCCGCAAAATAAATATTTATACCCTAATAAATGTACTAAAATCCTGGAGGACACTACAGAAATTTCAAATAGAAATGATGGAATAATTACGAAAAGATCTATACTCTACCTTAACTTAAACATATAAAATACTCTAAATGCTTATCCAAAAGATCCAATTGTAACATCCCCAAATGATAAGGGGTTAAATGACTAAATGATATGACTCATGTCAACAAGGTGCACCTTCCTTTTCGGGAGCCTGTTTGATTAGAACTCCACAGTTAAGCATGCTTGGCTTGGAGTAGTGATCAGGATGGGTGACCTCCTGGAAAGTTTCCCAGGGTGTGTGTGTGTGTGAGGAAAAAGCACACTTTAAAGGACATGTGTTGGCCTGTGGGGACAATCATTAGTCAGATGACCCGTTCAGGCACGTGGGTAGACCCTGGGGTGGGCCCAATGTGACTGCAGGGCAACTGGTGGTACCCAGTGGGTCAGGACCCGACGACCATGTTAAGGCGGGGTGGTCGTGCTGTCACTGGGACCCAGTTGTCACATTTGGTATCAGAGGAGGAACCCAGCCTTAAGTGTGGTGCACTGCCTGGGTTGAGATGTAGGGCCCACAAAAAGGGCATTGTGCTCTAAAGGGGGGTGATTGTAACATCTCCAAATGATAAGGGGTTCAATGACTAAATGATATGACTCATGTCAACAAGGTGAACCTTCCTTTTCGTGAGCCTGTTTGATTAGAACTCCACAGTTAAGCGTGCTTGGCTTGGAGTAGTGATTAGGATGGGTGACCTCCTGGGAAGTTTCCCACGGTGTGTGTGAGTGAGGACAAAGCACACTGGAAAGGACATGCGTTGGCATGTGGGGACAATCATTAGTCAGATGACCCGTTCAGGCACGTGGGTGGATCCTGGGGTGGGCCCCACGTGACTGCAGGGCAACTGGTGGTACCTGGTGGGTCAGGACCCGACGGCCATGTTATGGCGGGGTGGTCGTGCTGTCACTGGGACCCAGTTGTCACACCAAGAATCTCTATATCATAAAAGAGAAACTCACAAAGAAATACTAATGGTAAAATATTAAAATGGAGACTCATAATGACTTCCCAGAACATTTACGAACTCAAATTCCAAATTGGATCAAAATGGTGAATGTTATCTCAAAATTATACTTTGGACAATAACTCAAACCCCCTTCAGAAAAGACTCTACCAAAAAGACTTTTAGAGGTATACCAAAAATATAATAGGAGAAACTATATAATATCCAAAACGGAGATCATAGGACAACCCAAATATGTGTAACTAATCATAAATAGGTGATATAAATGAGCAAATGATATTTAAAATGTTAGACCAACCCACTCTCAATAGAGATCACATCATTAATAAAACTACAAAAATTTCATAATGAGATCCAAAAAGACACATAAATTCATACCTTAACCAATAAAAAAGGGATGGAGGTATAATTTATGAAAATGAATATTTAAATAACATGGTTTCAAACCTTATTCCAATAACTAGAGAAGTAATAACCTTGATCATCACACTTGAGATACTGAAAATGGTTGTGTTGTTAATCCAAATGGTTACAAGTTATTGTTATATTTAAACCGGAATAGAATTATTATTTGGTTATTCACTAAAACCAAAGCACTTAACCCATAATAACAGATCCAGAAATAATATTCACTATCTATAACTAAACATAAAACCCCAATGTAAAAACCCATTCAAATTAGTAATGAGAAACCCCAAAACACTTCATTTAACTAAATCGACAAATAAATATCTCTATGAGTTATATATATAATATAATTACCTCATCAAATTGGCAAACTATACCATTAAAATAGATTATCGCACAAACTATACAATGCTTGATATTTTTCGGACGCATTATTGAAATAACATAAGAAAAAATGACCCTATACAGTCACATAAATAAAAACTTAATCACCCTCAATGAAAATAATCTCTCACTCCAAATTAACCATTAATAAAAACGAACCCAGAACACAATATAGAGGAATCAAAATATTAATGAGCAAAATTCATCCTTTTAATAATATTTAAAAATCATGGCCTAATGTTTAAAAATATTAAATATCCATTAAAACCATAGATTAAACTAAATCATTCATACCTTGAAGATGTTTTTTAATCCCATATATATATATATTAATCACATTTAATAAACAATTAATACATCTATAATTTTTTTGAATCCAACACCATGACTCAAATCCATGTTTTCTAATGAAAAATTCCAATGGAATCTATCATATAAAACACGAACTTGTAAAAAACCCACATTATTAGATTTGAAACTGTTTTTCTCCCATTAAAACTAAATTTTAATTTTTTAATCTTATCAAACAAAAGATTAACATTTTTTATATCAATAATATTTACAACAAATTAACTTGAATATTCAAAAATCTTTTTATTTAATATCAACCAAAACCATATTGATCAATAACACACAACATTAGGCCATGATTAATGAGACTTGTGACTGTGCATGGATTGTTTATTTCAATTTATGGACCATGATCCATGAACATAACTCTCACTTAGAGTAACATGTTACCACATGTGGATTCTAAAAATGGGTTACTAGGATATGTGAACTTTTAGTGTACCCCTAGATCAAATACATTTTCATCCCAAACAATCATTGTATTTAAGAATACTATTATTATAAAATATAAGAGTCCAAACAAATATATAAAGAATACAAACTCAACTTCCCATGGTGTCATGATGTTGAGAATTTTTCGGAGCTCGTGACACACATACAATAACTACCTCTTCAGTCCTAACTATAAGGACCTGATCTTAAACAATACTTAATACAATGTATTTAGAAAATAATTTAATTTAATTTTGGCATAATGATATTTTTTATTTATAGTCTTAGAGAGTTAGGTCATAACTCTTACATAACAATCTCTTATATTTTAAATAAAAAATTTCTACTATGAATCCATTTTCATACATTATAAAACATTTATAGTGAAACATATTTTCTTTTCATGAAAAGATCCTAATGATTTACAACAAAACACCATATTATCAATTACCCATCCTTAAAATATGTAAAAAGAATTTTAAAACTTGGAATAGGATAAAACTAATACAATGGTATATAAAATGATATAAATACACCATTGGCCTGTGAATAATTATAAAGTATTTCTTTTTTGAAAATAAATATTGAGCTAAAAAACATTTTTTTTCCCCCGATGTCAGATTCTGTACCCAAATTTTTCAGAAAAAATTTCTTATAAAATATTAATTCAAAAAATTAAACTCATAATTATTCATAGAAATCATAAAATAATAATAATATATTTTATTCAATAATTTATAGTTTTCAACATTATAATATAGCACATTAATTCCTTTACCTTTTGAAATAAAAATATTTCCATAAACCTTACTAGAATGAATAGATAAATAATGTAAGTAACTTGAGGAATCATTTTCATTTCATTCTTACTTACATACGGAATAATAATAACAATTATAAATGGAATAACCATTATAGTTTCACTTTAAATAAATATTATGGTTATACTTGGATAACCATTGCAGTATTTCTCATGACCTCTTTGGAGACCCCAAAATTGGTTTACTCCATACAATTACCCATTACATTTAATATACATAAAGGGATCACCTGACCTTACTCTATAACATAACCACACATCTTCATAAATATTTCCCAAGAACCATAAGACAATACATAAAATCATTCATCCTAAAAAATCCTTTTTACGCATAATAAAACATATCTAGATACTGAAATACCCAATATATTTTAGAAAACATTATGAAAATATCCAAAACCTAAGAAAATATAGGATCTCATTGAATAAAACAAGAAATATTATAGAGTAATGTAGAAATCAAATAACTCTTACAATACTGGGAAACTCTTGGTGGCTATATACATTAAAATACACAATTCTTTTTTTTTCATGTAAATAATGTTAAAACATCCTGTAAAAGATTAATTTTGAGAAAAAAATATAAGAAATAAAAAAATAAATATAAAGTTTCATTTACAATAAAAATATATACATATAAATTCTAACATAAAATAGTATTAAATAAATAGATATGGAAGAAAATTATTGTTTTATATGAAAATTTAAATGTAGGCTTCTAAAAATAATGTGACTTACCTTGATTATGACATATCACATATGTTATGTATCTTCATGAATAATAAAATTATTAATTATTTAATTAACTTTGAATTATTTTTATAATTTTTATTACTTTTATTCCATCTCTTACATTTATATATTTAATTATTTAATTAATTAAAGTCATATCATTGGTTTTGATGATATTTATTTCAAATGTTCAAAATGGATTTGGTTAGTTGATTATGGAAAATGATGTCACCATTACATCATATAATGAATAATAATAATTAAAATAATTTTATTTTTACATATAAATTATACTTTTAAAACAAATAATGATTAATGATTATAAAAAATGAACAATGTTACAATCATGGAGATGGTATGTCATATATATGTATGAGTAATGTTTCCATTTTTGAAAGATAATTGTGGAAAGAAGTTTAGAAAGATGTTTTCATTAATGAATGAAAATAATAGCATATATATAATTTTTTATTTAATTATAACTATATATATCATCAACGTGATGTGGGGAAGGAGAAAAAATCACATCACTTCATAGGGGTGGTAGTCCTTACATATTTATACAAGATGTTATCATTTTTCAGTGAATTGAAGGGATTGAAAGTATATTTTTTATTATATTTTATGAATGATAAATATAAAGATAATATAATAAAATATATATATATATATATATATTAGTACTATCATTATAACCAGCCAATAAAAAATATTCATGGAAAATGAATTGCATCGGTTCGTGAGGCGGTTGTATGACGTATACACAATTGATTGTTTCAATTACAATTTGATTGAAGATTTTATGAACATAGGTTGTGTAATTAACATAATAATCAAATAATAATATGTAATATATTTTTTATATTATATAATACTCTTTAATTATTATTTTAAGGAGGTTCAAAAAGAAATAATAATGAAACACGTGGTTAGGAACGATACCTCTTCCGCAGAAAACCTCATTTTGATAACAACTTAAGACAATTATTGTTGGAATTATACACCAAATAAAGACTATAAAACATTTAAATGGATTTAATAAAGGGATAT
Organism: Viscum album; assembly: GCA_963277665.1. Taxonomy (NCBI): domain Eukaryota; kingdom Viridiplantae; phylum Streptophyta; class Magnoliopsida; order Santalales; family Viscaceae; genus Viscum; species Viscum album. The sequence continues at coordinate 824,674,872 of OY728166.1, forward strand.
GTTAATATCTTTGTGAGAACCTAAAATGAATCACCATAAAATCAGTAGTCGATCCAGTCACCACAAGACCACAAGAGCATCTCTATGAATTAAAGTGGATGTCGACTAATAGCGAGGGCCTATGGTGTGTCTATGGGGGTGAATATTACCTCATATATCTAAGTATTCATAGTGATGAAAACAAATACAGTATATATGATGTGTAATCAAGGAATAAACTATAGTGTAAAATAATGTTATATAAAAAGATATATAAGCAACAACTAGAGAAAACATTATATCAGTAATAAATACAAACTAGTAGAATGATTTCATGAGTCTAAAAAAATATTAGTGTAGGGAAAAAGGGGCCCAATAATTTACACATGAAAACAAAAATAAATAAGAAAAAAACTACAACAACCATATCTAGATCATATGCTCGGCCCTATACAACCATGATCCAGCCTAAAGAAGAAGATCAATTAAGAATTAGAAGCCACACACTTCCCTTTTTCAATACCTACGATCCTAGAGTCTACGTGGGTAGAAAATATCACCCGAGTTGGGTGTGAGATATAAATATTAATAGGATAGTAACCACAATATATAGGCCTATCTATTTAATTAAATAATTATGTAATAGTGTTTCATATATAATAATTTATATGTCGTAAAAATTTCAAATAATAACAACTTGATCAAGGTTGCCATGTGGTAACCTGTCCTATACCACCTACATCTGCATAAACATGATGCCTAAATAGGTTACCAATTCAAGGAATAATATGTATAAAAGGGCCAACAAAATAATCCAACCATGGTAGAACAAGAAGAAAAAGAAGGCCCATCGATTTTCCTTTATCATGGAGGTCACATGGTAATGTCATTATTCAGGTATGATAGTAAAGTAAGGGAGAAGAATTAAATTTGAATAAGAAATATTATTATTATAATAATAATGGTTACATATAATATAAATTGAAAATCAGTAGAATTTATAAAATTCAATGTGGAGTCCCAAGATAGACCTATGTGATCTAAATCGAATCCAAAGGTTCACTATTGGAGCATAAAATATAACCCAATACCACATAGTCCATCTAATGTAACTCATACATCATCCCTTTTATCACATAAGGCATGATGACTCTGTGTCCATACCTAGTATCTCATATAGGGGACTGTGTACCACCCGATGCATGGTGTATCCATCATTCAAATGGGTCCATCCTCGGTTCCTCCCCAAGAGAAGTAGTGTCACTTAAGAGTATAAGAAACCGTCTGGTCACCCTATACGTTGAAATACAAAGTATCACTCCTAGAACATTTAGTAGTAACCACCGGAGCATGGTGGGTCCATCTATGTAATCTTAATAATAGACCTATGTTCTCTCCTGACCCGTATCAAGTGAGCCATATCAAAAAATGCACATCATAAATAACGTGATGTATATTAATCACATTCCTTGATATATATATATATATCAATACCACATACATTCCATGATGTAATCTATAAAATTTAATCCAACAACAATGAAACATTTATCTAGAAAAAGACAAGGTATTAAATAATGGAAAAACATATAATGGAGAATATTAAACAAAGAATAACTGTAAATAATTACATTTTATCATTTAAATTTCAATATCATAAGATAACAAGAATACTATGTCATCACATACAATTAAATCTACTAAATTGAGGGATTAAGAATTTGGAAATTGGAATTTACATTTATCTAAGAACTTGTCATCAAATAATGTCCACAAACCCTACCTATATAGCTTGATATACATGGAAAATCAATTCAATAAATTCACATATGGGAAACCTCCATGCATATAATGTGGAAAGAGCACAATCAATGTGAAATTACTTAGATAAAGTTTTTCAATATAACATAAGGAATTTAATTCAATACATTAATGAGTAATTAAATTTAATGCAAGTGAACATATCAATGAAATGTTGAGAATGTCAACGTAATATGGCATTACACATGGAAAAATAAATTAAAAACATGAATTGAAATTTCCAAAGGATGTATTTCATAATTAATTACTCTACCAAAATCAATTTATAGAATTTTAAACATTAAACCTTGGTGAATCTACAATAAATTTATAAGGGAATCTTTGTCCATTTTGGATGGAACACACGGAGCGGTGTCCAATGATAAAAAGAACACACATGGATGGGTTTCTTTTCATGAATGGTTCACTAAAGACATCAAAGTCCATTTACATTAATTTAATATTAAACATTAAGGTGTCTTAAGATGGATGCAATGAGTGGCGTAATGGAATAAACATTAAAAATCCACAACACAGGTGTTAAAGGCCTTGGCACCCAACCTCGGTGTATTAGCCCCCAACTTGTTCGTTATCGTGCCTCGATTAGACCTAGAATGGTAAGAAACTACAAATTCTACAAAATATGTATAAATAAAGAAAAATGAGTTTCACATATATAGTTTAATAGATAAAAGAGACTGTTAGAAATATATTGGTCTAAAAATAAGATCTTGCCAAGGGATTATTATAGCCATTGACAATGAAGTATTTGGACTTCAGATGTGAATGATAACACAAATCCCCATAGATGTGAGTAAGGGATGATATATGAAAGAGAGGAGGAGAAACTCACTAGGGGAGGGGAGAAAAAGACAGAAAATATTTGTGGTTTCATTAAGGGATAACTTTTAATTTTACCCTTAAAAATAGAACACATAATTTTGCTATACAGTGCACTAACCAAGAAGTACCCACTTCTTAAGAGGACCTACCTCACATGATTTACCCGTAATATTTTTCTAACACTGAACCAACCAGGTGAAGAATAGAAAAAGGTTATTACCTAAGAGTTACTAATGACGTGGGTATGGAACAAATTTTGGGTAAGCCATTTGCATCCCATGGGGGGATTATGCTCCCTCAAAATAGGATGCACAATTTTCTACTGGAGGATGCATGGTTTCAGACAAAACATGTCCCTCTAAAAGTCCTCCCAAAACCTGATTTCTAGATTTTGGCACCTAAAAACACCATAAGAAACCTAGGATCTATCTAATTATTTCCTCAAATCTAAAAAGAACACATTGAAGCGTTCCAACACTTGGAATTTTGTTCCAAAACTTAGTTAACAAAATAATTTTCCCACTTAACAATAAAAGTAAAATTCCATTGAAATTTCAACCAGTTAGAAAACATTGGGTTCTACAACTGTTCCTAAACCAAATGGGTTTTGAATTTTGAATTAATGGGTAGAATATATTTTATATTAGAAGATATTGTAGTGGAACTATTCTATTTTCTCAAAATATTAAATTAGTATAAATAATGTTTCAATTAAAAATGGATCCAAACTGATCTATTTGAAAATAGGATGAGTATGGATTCTAATCCCCTTATAAAATAAAAATTATATAGGTTATGAGTACATTTTTACCATTATCTTTTGGTTTTAACACATAATAAACAGTTTATAAAATTACGACAATATTATATTTTTCTACTTATGAGGGCTAATAACTATACTATAAAATGAAATATTACCATAAATGGACCAATGGTTAATCACATTAACCATTCTATATTAATTTTTCTGAATATATTATTTTTTAATTTCTTATCAATTAATAAAATATTATTTATAAAAATTAATAATTTCAATTTTAAAACTATTAAATTACATTTATTTTTTATAAAATTATGATAACCAATAAATTAATATCCAATAAATTCCAACACAGCTGACATGTATTAGGTATATAAAAAAACTCATGTATCTCATTATTTATTTAAAATTATATGTCTTTTAATAATCATAATATAATTTATCTTATTGTACCATTAATTGAAATTTTTATTCATAAAATTGTATAAGAATTTAAGATAATTATTTGTTTTTTACAAATATACAATACATTTCCATTATAGATATGATTAATTGAAATTTTTTATACTATTTATTACCAATATTATACAATATTTATCCCAATGTTCAAAATATTATAGTTATTAAAAATAATAATGTGGTTTTTTTGAAATTTTTTTAAATAAAATATTATAAAGGATATAATCACCCATAGAAATAAAGAAAATATAAAAAAATATAGAGTGAGTACGGGAAAATTTTAATTATTTTATAAAATTATTTAATGTTTTAGTGCAATTTTATAGTGCACATAATTTTATTTTTAACATTAATTTTCCCATTACTATTGTAACAAAACATTCAATGGTTTATATTAATATTGATTGAAAATAAAAGGGAACTTTTTAGCACATTTAAAAAGACTGTTTAAAAATAGTCAAAAAAATTTCGAAAATTCAAAACTCAAAATTTCAAGAATTGGTTTTAAAATTTAATAGATAAAATACGATGAAATATAGTTTTTAAAAAAATGTCCTTTTTTAATATAAAATGTTTTTATACTGAATTAAAGTATAAAATTCATTTCAAAAACCATAAATTGGTCCTTTTAATTATAAATTATCAATTTATATTTTAAAATTATTCAATATAATAATTTTAATTAATAGCAACTATAATGGAAATTATTGTTTTGAAAATATTTTTTTATCTCTCATAAATCATTGAAAAATTAATCTTTTTAGAAAAATATAAAAAAATTATCCAAATATTATTTTAACATGATTATTTAGAGATTAAATTTTGTTTGAAATTAAAATTATATAATATTATAATTAATAATTTAAGTAAAACCATAAAATAAAATATTTTAATAAAACCAATAATATTGTAAAAGAAATTCTAATTAATATTAATATATATCTTATAAATACAAATAAATATTAAAAATATATATTTTATCATTAACTGGGATGTTACATTCAACCCACCATTTTTAAATTTCATCCTCAATTTTTTTTCACTTATTAAACAAGCGGGGATGCATATCTCACATATAATTTTAGAATCCCACATTCGTTCATGAACCATATGTTTTTTCTGGATAAATGTTTCTTGAATATTTACCTTATAATGAAATAGTTAATTTTTATGGTTATAAATATTAAATTTTGGTACCTCATAAGAAAGGATATATTAAAAGTGAACTATATTAGTGCTCAATGAATGAGAAGAATCCAAAACATATATTTTTAATATCAAAACATGAAAAATATGTTGAACATGGGATAAAATTGGTGGAATGTCCACTCTGTAAGAAACTGATAAAACATTATCTGGGATTTCATATTGTCTAATGACCCCCAGATGTATCATCCCTTTTTCCTAAAAAAATCATAGTTTTCAATTGACATAATTAAAAAAATTATTATTTCAAAAATCAATAAAGATATCATTCATAAATTATCTTAATAAATTTTTTAACTTCTATGATATTACCTAATATGCATTTGAATTTCTTTAAACATCTCAAAAATTTCATTTACCGATTTTTATTCCATAAACATCCTATAGCATGTATCATAAAAAAAGTTGGATTCCAAAATCACATTCCATATATTTATTCAAAATAATCCACATATATACATGAATAAAAAATAATATCATAAGAAAACTAAACCAGTGTATGATGTTGATCCCAATATTCCTATTATTCCATTGAACATGCATGTATAATAAATTCCACGATCTAAATTTTTCAATTGGATTGTCCCCCTGATTGGGGAAGAAATGTTGTAGTAAAATAATTTGTATCCATTGACATCAGAGGACATTTACAAATATTATATGTGAACATGGGATCATGGTCAGATTCAATAAAGAGAGGAACTCACTGTAAACTATGTATCTTCTTATGATACAGTTAAGAATGTTGTTTTAAGGGCATAATATATCGAATGAGAAGTAATTTGGTGGAGTTACTTAGTCAATAAATACTAACTGAAATCACATTATTACCTCAAGTAGAATATTATATTCTCACCATTAAATCCATAGATATATTTTCCCATTTCTACTCTGGCATTGTAAATGGATGAAGAGTACCCTTTGGTAATAGAATTAATTATTTGACTTATTGACAAATAAATCATTTCTTGGTAATTTTAGAAAAATATATTTCCATTAAATCCCCCTAGTAATACTATTAAAGGATACTATAAGTCATAGTACCCCAAGGATGAATGGAGTGTGAGGAATTATTTTCTTCACTCAAAAATTATATTTTTTATAAGTAATTATATGAACACATAATAACATTCAAAATATAAAAAATCTTTATCAATGTTTACATAGACAAATTACCCCTCGTAATTTTTTTTACCTTTTCCTATTTATCATAGCCTTCATTGTGATCATGGATAAATATTTTTTTATTGTGAAAATAATTCAAAAAACTCAAAAAAAAATAGAGTAAATTCCACATTACATAACATCTAGGATGATAATAATTAAAAAATTAACCAAATGTTAATTTTATAAACATTACATTGTTAATGAGGTATTATATTTCTACCTCAAAGCATTTGGTACATTTTTTACTCTTCAAGGATGATAATGAGTTGTGAATTCATAATACTTTAACAATTCTGGTCATGTCCTATTTCTCATATTAAACTCTTTCAGAGTGGATATATATTGCAAACATTTATGATTAGTATATTTTTCAATTTGGAAAAATATTAATTATGTATTTTAAAAATTAATGAAAAATATTACAAAAACTAATTTCATATCATGTATAGGATAACATATTGTTGTGGTTTTATTTTTCACATGGTATAAGTAATTACAAGGTCATTTTACATTAGTAACAACCATGTCATTTTAATGAATAAACATTGTATATATAAAATTCACAATTTCTAGATAGATAAACCTAAAATGGTTTGTTCACAAACATATTTTTAGTTCTAGAAAATAGTCATATAATTTTTTTGTAGATAAATTTATCTCTTTTTTCTAGTTATCTTAGTCAGTGGGTAAGATAACTATAGAATGATTTCAAAAAACTACTTATTATATAATGATAACAAAAGAAAACAATGAATCTTAGTATCATTTTTATGTCTTTGACATTCATCAACCACATTTTCTTTAGTGGGATAAACTATTATACTATCATTATTTATGGTGCATCTATGTAATGAAATCAGTTGTAACTAAAAATAATATTCACTAAATTTACCATATAACTTCTTATCATTCATGGTTTTCCAAAAAATCTATATATGTTTTCATGATCCTCATAATTTTTTGAAAATTTCAAAATTTCATCAAAAAAACCCCCAAAAATCATTTCAAAATATTCATGGAAGACTCTAATCATATGATATATAAATAATTTTACTGATTTTATTATCCCAATGGGTATAAACAAAAACTCATAATTCTCATACCTAGTTTGAAATATAGTTTTTAAAATTGCATACACATTCCCATTATGATGACAGTACCAGGACCTTAGGTTAATCTTTGATAAATAATGACATCTTTAGATCCACTAAAACAAATCATCAATATAAGGCAACAAGTACTTATTTTAAATAGTAATGTTTTCCAAATCTCAATAATAAATTCATAAACTAATGGAACCCTATTAATATTTTAAAAAATATCATAAGATAACCCCACTGTGATGTTCCAATACAAATTAATACATTATCATGAAACTCCTACAACTATTTTTTCAATTCCAAAATGTATACATGATCCATTAGATAATTGGTTTTTAAAATTGGATTAACATTAAAGAACTAAGTTAATAGTAAATTCAGCTTCCCTATAAAATATAACACGAGATAACTTATCATGAAAAACATCCATGTATTCTTTCACTAGTGGCATATCATAAATCAGTAGAGTTACCTTATTGTCGACAATATTTTTAAGATAACTTATATTTCTATGCTTTAAGAGTTTCTCAGCTTCACAATCTATTATCAATGGTATTTTTCATTATTGTACACAAAATTAAGTTATTCCTAAAAAATATTCATTAGATCTACAATATATCTTATCATGGAAAACAAAAATCAAGTCCATTTCCAGAATTACATCAATCTCTACTAAGGAAAAAATAACATGGTTTAAAGGAAATTACATTACATATACGAATAAATGGAAATTATTATAATTTATTTTTCAATTAATAATTATTCTGGTGGTTTTCATCATGTGTTTTGGAATCATTTAATGAGGAGGAATTTATAATTTTTTAGAAAATTTTATTAAAATGAATGAACTCAAAGACCCAAAATTGTTCAAGAAATTGAAAAAATATAAATAAATAATCAATGTAATAGATACCTATTCAATTAATGGTTCAACGTAAGATGATGTCATTGAAAAAGAAACTAACCAAACTATTTTTCTTATATTCTCATCTATTCACATCATTATGGTTCATCATTAGACACCCATGTAAATGATGACCCATCTCATTACATTTAAATAATTTTACTCTATAATTATAATAATTGGTCTTACCACTACCATGATACATTTCACTGCATCTACATGCCCTATTACCCACATTACCACATTAGAATCACTTGCCATAATTTATAATGCATTCACCAGTGTGAATTTTGCATCAAATAAAACAAAATGAACACATAATATTCATAAAATGAGATTTTTTAAATCATTTATTATATTATTCAACCATATAGACCTCTATTTCACCTAGTTTTTGATGTTCACATGCTCATTAAAAAATCTATTTCCAACTTATCATCACATCTCACATGTCTCTTATAAAATTAGAAATCAATGAAAACTAGTGACCTTTATGAAGTTATATTCAATCCTTCGTATAATGGATTATTATTACTATCATGTTTATGAATAAAATTTGTTGCCTACTTTAGAAATCAGTTTTTTTCATATGTGGCCACTAAATCATTGATCTTTTTTCCTCAGTTTCAATAATTTATTTTCTATCCTATAATTTATAGTCTAAGAAAATATTTTTCAAGTATGATAATCCTAAAATAATCTTATTCCACACTATCATTCTCTTAACTTTATTTAGAAATTTTAACCATCACCCAAATTGATCAGGTTCCCTAAAAAATAAATAAAAGGACATAGATTATCATTATTTGAGCATCCCATAAAATATAATATTATTTCTATGGCCTTAAATCATCCTCCATCTACCAAAAGTATATAATATCCACTGATTATATGAGAGTGTTTCCTAATAAAATGTTTCACTATGAATTTGTTTCTTTGTGGAATATATTTATGAATTATGGCCACCATTTATAGCCTATATTATGTGAGAAATCATAAGGAAAAAACATCTCTATTACAATTCCAACCATTCCTTATTTCTAATTAGATTTGATGTTATCCCATTGGTGCCTCCCAAATTTTTATTTCATATTTACTCTACAATATCCCATTATAAACACACATATTTTAGACAAAAAAACTAAAATATTCAAATTATACATCATTTTAAATAAATCATAATGTAAAATCATTTACATGTTTTATATTAAAATTACATTACCCTCAAATGTTTTCTACACCATTCACTAATAGAAACTAATAGTAATTGACCATAACAATATATAAAATAGTGTATTTAGAATATATTTTAGGTTATTTCATTCCCTAATATGTTTTAGGTTTTTAGTTTTATATATTAAAGCTATAACCCTTACATAATAATATAGTATTTTACAAAGAGGGATTTTTTACTCAATATTCATTTTCTCGCATTATAAAAAAATAAAGTGAAATATGATTTATTTTATTAAAAATCATAATTCACATCAACATGAAATTTTATATTACCTTACACATCCTTAAGTCCCATGAAAAACATTTTAAAATTTTGGATGAGCATAAAACTCTTTTTAAGGAGTGAAAAATAATAAAAGACACAATTACTCAAGGAATTCCAAATAAAATTATATGTTTTTCAAAAAAAAATTGTTATTATAATTAAAATTATCATACCTAATAAACAAAATTATCAACAAAAATAATCATATAAAACATTTTATAAAAAATATCATGGGACAAAACTCCAAAATTGACATTGAAAAACTAAAAATCTCATAATAATGTTTTTTAATGAATCTATATTTTTGAAACTTATAAAGTATCACAGATATACCAGTATATTTTGAAATCATAGGATTTCATTAAAAAACCATTGAAATAGTAGTTAAATAATTTAGGAAATTTGAGAAGTCAGTTTCAAACCATTGTTTATTATTACCCAAGGATTATAAATCATGATTGTACTTGGATTAATGACAGTTATCACAATTGAAATAAAAATTATGGTTATACTTGGAATAACCATTATAGTATATTCCCAGAATCTCTTAGCAGAAACCTAATCAATTAAAATCATCTCATTGTTTATATATTTTGGAGATAAAATCGGATCACCTAACCTTTGTTTATAATAAATCCACTATCATATTAAAAAATTACCAAGATCGATAACACATTATATAAAATCTTTCATCGTAAAGAGATTATTTTTTCTCATAGTTAATCATTCCCAGATATTGAAATATCTTTTATATATAAAAAAATTTCTTAAAAAAACTATTACCAAAGGAAAGATGTTTTTTATTAAATAAAAATATAAAATATTTTATAATAATCTAAAAATTAAATAACAATTATGGTAGTAGGGAATATTTTTGGCTTAAAATAATTTAAATTAGAAAATTCATTTAGTCTTTTTGTCAAGGATGTTAAAACAGTCAATGAATGAATATTTTATAAAAAAGTTACGTAAAGTAAAAAACGAGAAAACATTAACCTTTATAATTCAATTATATTCATATAAATACATCAATAAATTAGATTTTAAAATATTCACATTATAGAAAAAGAGAGTTTTATGGGAAACCTTCAAAGAGGATTATTAAAAAGATAGTCTCTTACCTTGAGTTTGACTCATTATATACATTACTTATTTTTCAAATAATAAACTTAATGATAATTATTTATATTCACAAGAGTGATTTTTATGTTTATTATTCATTTAATTTTATCTTTTACTATGCTATATTTAATTATTTAATTAATTAAAATCATTTTAGATGTTTTTGTGATATTGTTTTACAAATCCCAAATGTCTTAGTTATGTTGACTATGGTAAAATACATCACTATTAAATATTATTCATAATAATAATCATGAAATAATAATCAATTATATTGATAAATTATACTTATAAATCTAGTAATAAAAGACAACTATGAAAAATTAACTATGTTTCAATCATAGAGATTGTTGTTTGAACATACACATGGTAAAAATTTCAATTTTCTAGTGATCAGTATAGAAATAGGGAAAGTATAATTTTATTTTTTTTATAATGGAAATAATATTATAAATTTTGTTTTATTTATTTAATTATTAGTATATATATTATCCATGTGATGTGGTGATGAGAAATGAATCACATCGCTTCATGGAGGTGGTATCCCACATGTACATGTTGACAACATTATAATTTTTCTGCAAATGGAAATAAAAGGAAGTTAATGATATATACTATTTTAATAATTATAAATATGACATTAATACCATATATACATATAAATTACATCATTATAACTAATTTTGAGAGATTATGATGTAAATGAATTGCATCAGTTCATGATAGAATATTCCAGTGTACAAATGAATGATAGTTCTGTTTCCCCATTTTAGGAAGATGGGATGGATATTGGTAGTTAAATTAACATAAAACACTTATTTAATTGTAAAATAGTAATGTTTTTATATAATCATGGTTAATGATAATTTTATGTAGGTGTAAGAAGGCATAAAAAAGAAACCCCCTCTTATGAAAGATACATCTTCTTCAGGAAACCTCCTTTTATTAACACCATAAGACCACTATTGAAGGTATTATATAATAAATAAGTCCTTTAGAACACATATAGGTATTTTATGATGTAATGTCGTAGGATATTTTCCTAATGTAATTTGTTTTGAGGTGTGAATTTTAGGGAATACTATATGCCCTTTTATAAGAGAGGGGAGTGACGCTCATGGAATTTCCTAAAATATTAAATTAATATAAATTAATATTCAATTTAAAATAGATATAGATTATTTATTTTTAATATATGATGATTATGGATAAGAGTCCTCAAATAAAAAAATTAGATATGTTTTTTTCTATGTTTTCACCATTATCTGTTTAGTTTAACCCTTATTAACTCATTTGATAATCAATACAATATTAAAATATTCTAGAGATTAAGTGTCAATAATTTTTGTATAAAATGAAAAAACCCCATCAACGGATGATGGGTAATTTTCAAAAATATTTCACATTAATTTTTCAAAAACTAATATTTTGAGGAATTTTATATCATTTAATAATATGTTATTTTCACGAAATTTTAATAAAGTTAATTGTTGAATTATTCAGCCATATTATAATTTATTATAACATCAAGACAATCATTGAATGAAAATATAACAAACCAAGACGTCACTAAAATGGTTTATTAATATAAAAACTTATTTATCATAATAAATATTTGAAATTGTATTACTTTTAATGTTTTCATTGTCATATAATTTATAATTCCACTAATTGAATAATTAAAGCATCAATGTTCTATATTAATTTAAGATAATTATATATCAATAAAAATTAAAAATTAAAAACCATAATGAATATTTATAATTATTCTCTCAAAATAATATTTATAATTGATCATATCCTTTAGTTTTATTTGTTCAAAAAATGTTATTGTTTTTAAAATCAAGAGTGTGAAATATTTGAATTTGCATTGAGTAAAATATATAAAATGTTATAATTACATACTAATAGAAAAAAGGATATGGAACAAAATAATGGATGTGTATGGATGAAATGTACTCATAAAAATAAAATTAAATAATTTTTTTTGTCATTTTATCACCTTTATCATTTAATTTTAAACACTAATTACATGATTTATCCTTTATAGTGGTAATAAAAATTACTATGGTTAGTATTTATATTGGATAAAAATAAAATGATCCATTTTATTATGATTGGACCCACTGATTCCAAATATGGAATACATTTTTAAATATTCAAAACATATAATTTCAATAATTTAATTAAATATTAATCTAAGAAAAAAAAATTAACAATATTTTACCGGAAAAAAGTATCTTCTTAAATATAAATTTTTTATACTAAATTGATGTATAAATTTCAGTACAAAAATCATAATTAGAACATTTTAAATAATATGGATAAATTAAAACATATAGCTAATCACATGTATAATTTTATTTTATAAATCGTTTAAATAAATATACTATTTTGAATGAAAATCACAATTTTATAATATTCATTGTAAAATCATGCTTTTCCAAAAAGTAACTGAATGTTTTTAAGATAATTTTCGAATGTTGAATTCAAAAAAAAATTCCAAATTAAAATCAATAATTGGAAATTTACTACTTAAATAAAAAAATAATGAAATATTTTAATAAAATTATTTCCTTTTAATTAAAAACTATATAAGAAATAAAATATACATATCTTGAATACTAATAAATATCAGAATGATGTATTTTATCATTAATAGGGTTGTTACAACAAACAACATTCATTCATATACCAAACACACACACACAAAATTTGGACTATGATGTGAAGATCTCCTGGAAAACCTAGGAAATATTATTATTTTGTCATGATCCTTCCTTGGTCATTCTTCCACTAGACTCCCTAATTGGCCAGACACAGACATGATGTTATCGACGATCTCTTTGGGATGAAAAAAGGTGATAATGGTTCAAAATAATTCATTTGAGATAACATTCCATGGTTAAACATGATCCAATATAATGTAAAGTATAAATAAAATTCTAGTATTATACATATTTAAGTTAAATTTCAATTTCATATAAAATAAACAGCTTCAATTAAACTTGGACAATTTTTAAAAAAATGAATTTATAACATAGGAAAAATAAATCCATCACCTCACCCTCTATCACCCAACACATAAATATACCAGTATTCCACTACTACCTCCACCTATATTATGTACTAAAAATTTATAATAGGTTAATAGAGGAAAGAAAAATTTGGATAAAACTACTAAAACACTAAATCTATATCAATACCTAAAAAATATGATCAAATAATCCCATGTGATCCAAGGCCATGATCTATACAAAATTAGATCCCATTTTGGGAACCAATGGATTGACATTCAAATAGGATCAGTCTACAAACACCATGTTGTGTGATTGTTGTTTTAGCTAAAATCCTAGTAGGTAATCCCCACAAATACCATGAATTCATTTTTACAAAATATTCCAGATATATTACATTAAAAATACAAATATAAAATTGGATTTTAAATTTTATAAAAAAATCAATACCACAGAATTAGCCCTTATAAAATTTTATTCCTAATTAATTTAAATTAAAATAATCACATAGATAAATTTTCATCAGCCAATACCACTATTATTTAAAACCCTATATTAAAACCACTTTCCAAAATATTTTAGAAACATTCCATTTTTATATGTTTTTTTGATACAATATAAATTAGAAATCGAAGTAATGAATAATGATAATAAAATAAAATCTATAATGAAATATAAAAACAAAAAGTAATTTTTACTATTTAACAACTAAAAATTAAAACCTAAAAAATGTATAATAATGTGAAACTTAAGGTAACATCAATGTAAGTGAAAACCATATAATCAATATGTTAAGAAATCATCATAGTAAACCCCTAGGGTATTTATGTTTATGGGAACCCTAAACACTTTTGGAAGCTAGTGATCTAATATTAAATATTATTATGTGCAGAAACTACTAGTGAATTCACATGCCTCAACTTAGAATTATATTTTTGGCCATTTTATGAAACCACATTTAATCACCCAATATGATGTACATGTCTTGACCTAGGGGTGTGACACATCCCATACTGGGACATAATGAAATATATCTATATTGGGTTTATTTAGTACTATTGTATAATTCAATGGGATAATTAATCTAGTCTTCCATTCATTGATACACAATTTCTCGTATTCCATTCATATTTTCAAAATATTATATTCCACTCAATAGGTATTTCCATAAACATATATAATCCATCCATTAAAACGATTTCAATATTTTAGCAAAGGGGAATCACATTAACCATCAGAATATATATAATTAATAATATAATCCATTAATAATCAAATGTAAAACAAAAAATCATGGTCATTTACGAAAATATGTTGGAAATTTAAATCAACATTTACTCACTCATCTAATTGGTCTTTCAAATCATATACTGAAAAATAAAAATATTTGTAAATTCATTCTAAAACCAAATCGGAACATAAAAATTATATTAAAAATATCCAATATAAAATTGTACACATAAAAAATTACATCGATAAATATATATATATATATATAAATATATATATTAAGGAACCTATATTTATAAACACTTTTTAATACATATATTAAAATTATATCACCTGAATATGTTCACATGTCTATATATATATGTACAAATACAATTTCATATGTGTGTAATATATACGTCACACCCCGACCTATCTATTATTTTTATTTTATTATTCTCTTTGTTTTTAAAATTTTTATCGAGGTTCGGGTTGAATCTCGAGCATGATTTTTGTGTTTTGTCAAAAAACGTGTGTTTTTGAGCTGATGTCATGGGGTGACCTAGTGGAGAACGTTTCTGAAACCCCACATGGATTTGCCCATGCAACGGCACAATCCACCTATCTTCTAAAAATTGAAATGAATAATTTTTTGTAATTTAGAGCATTATTTATAATTTAAATGGTTAATAATTTTATTTATTATTATTAAAATGAAATGATTATTTTTATTATTTATATTTTTATAGATATGATTATTATTATTGTTGAAATTTTGGAATTATTATTATTATTATTATTATTAATGCTATTGAGATCTGGGCCAGTGTGTGGGCACCGCACGGCTACCAGAAGTCATGCGACTAGCCCAGGCACCTTCATAATTGCATCGTTTGAGTCGGCCTAGTAAAATAAATAAAATGAGTTGGAAAAAAATAATTAATTAAAATTTAGTTAAATAAATAACTTATTGTTGTAATAATATTAGTTTTTCAGGAATAATAATATCTAATTAATATTAATGAATCTTTATTATTTTAAATTATTATTTTTATAATTTTTTGATTATTATTATAGTTGTTTTTATTACTATTATCATTTTTATGATTATTATTTCTGAATTTTTTTATTAATATACTTGGTCTTCTTTTTTTCCTCCTTTTTTTCTTTATCTCAATTAACCCAAGTGCATTTAATTTTTTTTCTTCTCTCACATGGATTCCTCTCATTCTTCATTCATCTTCATGCACCAGGCCCCATGAGCTACCCACCATATTATTCCCCTCCGCCCTTCCTCTATGCACCTCTGTCCTTGCCTCCTCTCCACACCAGACGACCGCCCTCCGGCCGCCTCCCTACCTCCCATACGCCTTCTGACCCCGCGCTTCACCCATGGCCGTCTGCTTCGTTCCAACACCCTCTTCTAGCACCAGACCCTTTTCATGCACCCACTGCCGTGATCTGGTCCCTAGCCGACCCAGCCAGCCTCCCCCCACCTCCGGCAGCCTCTGGTGCCCCCGACTTGCATGCTTGGTCCCAGCCCGCCTCTCCTCACCTCCCTTTCCATTTACATTTAGCCTACCGACCTGAACCAACACCACTGCCAGAACCCCTACCGACGATGCTATTTCATCCCCAGAAACCCTTCATCACCCTCTTCAACACATCCACTACTCTCCCCCTTGGGTAATTTTTTGTCACACCTCATTTAGTGTAGGTTTAATCAATGGTTAAATTTTAATTTTTGTACTCAATTCATAAAAGTTTGTTACCAATTATGTTGCATTGGGTTAGATAGAGCTTCCTTAATGTGCGTTTGAGGCGCAATCAGTGTTTTGCAGCTATTTCTGGCAGGTCATTAAAATTAATATATATATATATATATATATATTAATTTTGATAATATATATTTTTGAAGAAATTATGTGATATTGTAGATAATTTTTATTTGGTTAATTGTTTCACCTAAATTATTAATTTGGTATACTAATTGATTAATTTTTGTGGTGTGAGGATTATCTGTGAAAGAAAGAAGTTTTCATTTTATATTTTGTAGCCTGACCATGTGAATTAAAGTGTGTTTTGATGGAAAACATTTTTGTTCTGCTGAAGATATTTTATTAAATTCTTCAATATGTTATTTTTACTTTGTAAGTGGTGTGTATTCTGATATGGTGTGTTTTAGGTGCACGTTTAATTATAAAGAGGGGTTTTGAACAGGTTCTGTGTGTGAAATGTCATGGGTTTATCTTTGGAATTACTTCATAAATTTTAAAGTGGTTTTTAAATAGTACATACGATGATAATTATATTTTGAAAGTATATCGAATAGGTTTTTTTGGATTGTTTCTTCATTTGGATTGTTTAAAGTCATTTTTTATGGGTTTTCATTTCTTTTTTGTTTTTTGCAGCTCATTGGCTTGGTAATTCCACAATTCTGTGATCATTAGTTTGCATGTGTGGTGCGTCACGTGATGTATGTCACGTCGTCTAGATTTGTTCGCAAGTTGATGTTGGTCCCTACTGCACTTGACATTATATTTAGAATTTATTAATTTATTTTTATTTCATTCATGTTTATATTAATGGTAATTATTATTAAATAATTAGTTTGAGAATAAATGTTCATTGTGTAGTATAGGTGATCTCCCTTGTTTTGAATTACTTGAACGTGTTTTCTTTTAAATGTGCACCATTAATGTTGATAAAATTCTTGGTTGGCCTTTAAAAGTAAATTGTGTTTCTTTTAAAGAAGTTTGTGGGTTTCAAATTTGTTTGGATTTATAAAATGGATTTCTTAAATGATGTTTCAAATATTAATGAGATTGAAAGCGGTGTTCCGTTGATTCATTGGAAAGGAGTTGGCGTGTATTGGTTTTATTGAAAATATGTTCGTGTCGATTGGTTGGTTAAGGCCCATTTGGATCATTGATGAAATAAATTATTTTGGGAAAACTCTTTTTGGGATAAAACATTGGTCATCACGTTATGTACATTGATTGTGTATGGTGTGAGTAACATTTTTTCATTGTGACTGGTTGATTGAAATTGTTGACTCACACTTTTTTATGTTTATTATACATGATGACATGGAAACTACGCATAGTGAGTGAATTTTCTGAGAAATATTATTTCACCAGTATAGATTGCGCATGGGCTCATAGCCCTTAGTACATATATTTCTCTTCTAGGGGATTGGGGACCTCATTTAGGCCATGTAGGGTAACACCGGTCATTAGGTCATTATGGAATCATTGAGTAGTGCATGCCTTCAGGATTAATCACATGAATAATATGTTCTAGAATTTTCACGAGATCTTATTTTTTACCCATGTTTCCTTTAGTGTTTATTTGTATGTGGATGACAATTGAGAGGTCTATTTTGGTTGTTGGACCATGTCTGCCACATGTTCCATTTTCTTTAGTGTGTGTTGTATGTTATGTGTGGTTTTCCATTTGGCAAACAAATAAAATTTGGATTTCTAAATTGTCCACAAAAAAATGTTTTCAAAAGCAATGCTCCAGTTCCTTTCGAATAGTAAATTTGTTTTTAAATTAAAAAGGTAAATGGACTATTAATTTCATTATAAATGAATGTATTTTTGGAAACAAATATTTTATATAATTTAGTTAAAACCTATAATTAGTAAATTATTTATTTTAATGTAGTGCATTAAAGATAGTTTGTTTGGCATGCTTACTGAGTTTTAATACTCACGCCAATAGTGCTTTACTATTTTTAGTGTTGTTGTAGGTTTGAATCAAGCTTTTTTGTCTTGGGCTAGACATTCCTGTGGATTGGAGACTGACACTCACGGTAATGAGGAGTTTTTGGTTATGGACATGTTAGTGTTGTTCTTGATTGTTCTCCCTTTACCATGGTGTTAATTTACATTGAGTTGTTCTATTTTTCTTTCCACTGCATTATTTATTTTCATTGGGAGAAATCATTTCCATTTGTACTCTATTGATGCCCAGGTTCTTGTCGCCAGCCCGGGAGGATTGCGAATGCCTCTCAGGCTATGTCGTAGACCAGCTTAGGTGATCGATTTAGGGTTAACCCGGGCTGGTTCATGAAAAATGGTATCAAAGGAGGTCGAATATGGAGAAGACCTAGTTTTTCATACCACCCATTGTTATTTTTGGGTTTCAATGGTAGAAAGAGTAGAATTGTAGGGACTCGAGGTGAACGGATGAGAAGTATATCTTGTACCCTTTCTTATTCCTTTCCTCAGGTTACCATGGGATGTTTGGGTTGTTGGTGTATTTTGGTTCTTTTGAATTGTTTTATGTTGGGAAATGAAATGGAAGCCTAGAAAGTGACCTCTATGAAATTGCTTGGACTAGAGATCCATGTGAAGCTGGGGAAATTTCCCTAGAGTGGTCCTTGTGATGGTGGCGTGACTAGCGTTTTGCAGCCAAATATATGTCTGAGTCAGCCATCTACTCTAGTTTCCTCTAGTGAAGCGTTTGGGTCTTCAGTGATTTTAAGAATTTATTTTCAATGTTTTATTTTGGAAACTATGGAAAGTTGAATTTGAGATGGCAATGAACATGTTATGATCTTGTTCCTTATTTTCACGTTCCTTAGTGTTCTACCCCATGAATTATTGATGGATACTGAAGGTTTTGCTTCGGGTAGTGCATCCTTAAAAAACCCTCCAGTTGATCTGCCAATAGATTACAACCTCGAGTTTCATAAATTGAAGTCTCCTCTCTTTTACGGACAAGCAGAGCCTCTTGAGGCAGAGAAGTGGTTGTGCAAGATTATGAGGAACTTCAGTTTCATTGGGTTTCCTGAGTCATTAATGGTGAAATTGGATACCTTTATACTTGAAGGTCCAACTTGGAAATGGTGGAAGTCAGTGTTTTGAAGCAAGCCTCAAGAAGATCTCCCTTTTTAATTCTTCAAGACTAAGTTCATCCAACAATACTTCTCTGAGATGATAATGCTGAGGAAGATGATGGAGTTGTGTTTTCTTGAGTAGGGTGCTGAGTCAGTAGTAGAATCCAATCGATGTTTCTTAGACCTAGTTCTATATGATCAAAGGTTTGTTGAAAACAATCCATGGAAGGCTTGGTAATTTAGTTTTGGACATCAACCTGAACTATGACTGAAAGTGGAAGAGATCAACCTAACCACCTTCTTAGATGTTTTGGGGAATCCCTTCTTGCGGAATCTAAGCTCGCATGAGGACATAAGGTGGCGAATGCTCCATCCTTGGGATGTAGTGAAGAGGATTACAATAAGAAGAATGGGAAACAACTTGATACTGGTGGTGCTGGTAGAGGAATAAAGAGGCCTTCATACCTTCAGTCTTCCTCTTCATAGTGCAATACCTTGATCTATCACCAGTATTGTATGTAGGGTCACAAGAAGCTGATGTGTCTAAATGCTCCAAGGCTCTTCCATAACTATAGATGTTTTGATCACATGCAATGATTCTGCAGTGGTGTTTCCAAGAAGCACGATGAAGCTTGACCTGGCTCGTCGAAAGTCACCTCAACCCGTCAGCAGGAGTAGGGAAATTTTTGGGGACAAGTTTGAGGTTTTCCCAATGTAGTGTTTCATTGATGTAGTAATTGTCTATTGTATAATTTTTTGTGTTTCTTTTATTTCATTTGTATGAATGGTTGTGGTTGATCTTCTTTGAAACATATATTTAATTAGAAGTTTCTTTTGGTAAAATTTGGATTCAAATATTTTGACTAGTAATTTATAAATCCTGACTACAAGGCACGAGATGATTCAAACATCAGTGCTCCAACCATAGTTCTCGATGTGAAGCTGGCACGAAGTTAGGAGAACCCCAAAGGTGAAAAGGGCCATATTTTAACCTTTGGATTTAGTGTGGCATGGTTTTTCTTCTTTCGAGGGTGCGATGTTGTTCATATACTAATGGTGGTAGTTTTGATTCACTACTAGTTCAGCCCATCCCGTCCTTACCTCTTGGTAGGGGTTTTTGATTCATGCAGAAAGTTTTCTTGTTTGGTTAATTTTGTCAGTTCTTATGGTGGGGAGACCCACAACAGGTCTCACAAAGTTGCACCTCATCTAATTAAAATTTAGCATAATCCTTATAGTGGGGAGTCCATTCGGGCATCCATGTGTCAGTGTTAGAGTTTCTTTTCATGTATTGTTTGGTGGATAGTGGTCTCATGCAGAACCACTTAATTTTTTGTTCTTCCTATTGGGTAAACATCGGGATTGGTATACACCCAATGGTCCCATTGGACTAGGATGATGGGAATAAGTGTCAGGGTGGATTATGTTCATTGGTTCCTTGGTTGAAATAGATGGCTTGGGTTCTACTTGGTGATGATTAAGGTGATTGTGTTTTAAGGATGAGTTATGTGTCATGGGTTTTCGAAGTATGTTTGGATTGATCAACTGGAGGAGCATAAAATTTTGGGGGTGAGTGACACTTAATGAGTTTCATCTTTGGGTAGTGATCTTGTTGTGGATTTCCGATGGCAGAAAGCTTTATTATGGGGTGAATTGTCACACCCCGGCCAATCAATTTTTTTTATTATTCTCTTTCATTTTAAAATTTCGTGTTGAGGTTGGTGTTGAATCTCAAGCAAGAATTTTTAGTTGTGTAAAAAATTACACATTTTTGAGTTGATGTCGCTGATCTCTTGGGCGGAGCGCATTTTGGAAACCTCGTGTGGCTTCATCCATGAAACGGAACAGTCCGCCTATCTTTGAAAAATAGAAATGAATAAATTCCAATAATTTATTGCATTTTTTAAAATTTTCATGGTTAATAATTTTAATTATTTTTATTAAAACTAAATGAGTATTTTTAGTTATATTTTTTTATTGTTATTTTAATTAATGAATTATTTTTATTATTGTTATGGTTTGTATTATTACTACTACTATGGAGATCTGGGACAGTTTGCAGACACTGCATTGCTAGTGGAAGCCATGAAATTAGCCCAGGCACTACGCAATTCCGGCATTTGAGTCAGCCTATTAAAATAAATTATATGAGTAAAAAAATTAAATAATTAAAATTTAGTTAAATAAATAATTTATTTCTGTAATAATATTATTTTTTCAAGAATAATAATAACGAATTAGTATTAAAACAAATATTTTTTAAAATTATTAATATTATCATTTTTAGTTTTTTGTTACAGTTATTTCAAATATTATTATCATTTGTATTATTATGATTTTTTATTATTTTTTATTTATTTACTTTTTTTCCTCATTTTTTCCGTATTTCTCCTAACCCTAGAGCCTTTTTGTTTTGTCTATGCTCTCACGCGGTTTCGCCGTCTCTTTGTACATGTTCACACTCCTGGGCTCACGATCCACCCTCCCGGTTTTCCCCCTCCACCCCTCTGCACTGCATCTCTAGCATAGCCTCCTCAGCACACCAGACTACTACCCTCGAACCGCCTCCCGACCTCCCCTACGCCTAGTAACCCCGCGCCGCACCCCTGGCCATCTTCCTCGTTCTAACACCGTCGTCCAGCACCATGCCCTCGTATTGCACCCATTCTACGATCCAGTGCCCAGCCTACCCATCTGGCCTCCTCCCACATCCAGTCGTATCTGGTGCCCCTGACCAGCACACCTCATCCCGGCCAGCCTCACCTCGTCTCCCTTTCCCTCTGCCTTCGGCCTGCTGACCTGTCCCGACACCGCCGCAAGACCCCATGCCTGCGACCCTATTTCTTCCACAGCTTCCCTTCATCACCCTCTCCAGCATCAGAAATTACTCTCCCCCATAAGTATTTTTTTCACTGCTCCATTATTGTATAGTCATTCCATGTTTAAGGTTTAATTTTTGTATTAAATTCATTAAATTTCTTTACCAATTTTGGTGCCTTGGGTCAGATTCATCATCCTGCATGTGAATTCGAGTCACGCTCGGTGTTTCACGCCTATTTTTGGTGTGTCCTTAATATTAATTTTTTTTTTATAATTTTGAGAATGTCTATTTTAGAATAAATTATGTGATATTGTCGATAATTTTTATTTGGTTAATTGTTTTGCCTTAACTAGTGATTTATCATACTTTGTGATTAATTGGTGTGGTGCGGAGTTTTGATTTGAAGGAACATAGTTTTAATTTTATATTTTGTAGCCATATCATGTGAATTACTATGTGTTTTGATTAAAATAAATTTTGTGCTATTAAATAGATGTTATTAATTTCAGTAATTTTTAATTTTAACAGTGCACGTTGTGCGCATTCTGATATGTTGTGTTTCTGGTGCACGTTTAATTATAAAGAGGGGTTTTGAGCAGGTTTTGGGTCTATAAATTTGAGGTATTCTCTTTTTAATTTCTTAATTAATTTTAAATTTTTTTTATTAAATTGTACATACGATTATAATTATGTTTTGAAAGTATATCAAAGAGGTTTAGTTGTGCCATTTTTCGTTTGGATTGATTAATGTCAATGGCTATGTTTTTTCAGTTGTTCTGTGTTTGTCGCAGTGCATTGGTGATGCAATTCCACAATTCTATGATAGTCAGTTTGCACGTGATGTGCGCTACGTGTGGCATATCGCATTGTCCTGTTTGGTTTGTGAGCCGAGGTAGGTCCCCAATGCACTTGACTTTAAAACTATAATTTATTAATTTCATGTTATTTAATTAAATTTAAGATTAATGGTAAATAAAATTAAATAATTAGTTTTTGAATATTTATTCAATGTGAAAGATAACGATTCTCTCTTTTTTTGAATTATCTGATAGTGTTTTCCTTTAAATGTGCATCATTAGTGTTGATAAAATTCTTGGTTGGACTTTATAATTATATTTTGTTTATTTTAAAGAACGGTGTGGGTTGAAAATGTGTTCGTATTTTTAAACTGGATTTATAAAATGAGGATTCAAATGGATTTGAGATTAAAAGTGATGTTCCATTGATTCTTTGGAAATGAGTTATCATGTGATGATTTTTCGGAAAATATTTTAGTGTCGATTGGTTGGATAAGGCCCATTTGGAACTTTGATTAAATAAATAATTTTCTGAAAACGTTATTCAGGAAAAAAATAGGGGTGATTTCATTGTGTATGTTGATTATGAATGTTGTGTGTGACATTTGTGCATCATGACCTGTTTATTGACATTTTTGACTCACCCACTTTTTATGTTTATTATACGTATTGACATGGGAACCTATCATAGTGAGTGAATTTTATAAGAATTATGGATGCACTAGTTTATATTACTCACTGGCTAGTGGCCCTTAGTACGGAATTTGATCTGCTAGGGGATTGTGCCCCTCAGTTAAGCCATGTAGGGAAACACCAGGTGTCAGGGAATTTTGACGCCACTGAGTAGGGCATGCCATTAGAATGAGTCACATGTATAGTATGTTTTGGATTGTTCACGAGCACCTAGGTTTGACAAATGTTTCATTTGGTGTTTATTTTCATGTAAAGGATCAATGAGAGGTCTAGTTTGGTTGCTAGCCCCTATGTGCCACTTGTTCCATTACCCTTATGTGTGTTGTGTGTTATGTGTGGTTTTCCATTTTGCTAACTAAACATTGGATATCTAAATTGTTCACAAAAAAATGTTTTAAAATGCAATGCATGTGTTCCTTTCAAATATTAAACTTGTATTCAAATTAAAAAGGGAAATGGACTATTACTTACATTAGAAATTAAATTTTGTGTGGAAAACCATATTCTATATAATATAGTTCAAACCCGGAATTAGTAAAAAATTTATTTTATCGTAGCGAATTGGGAATAGTTCGTTGTGCATGCCTACTAAGTTTTAATATTCACGTATATAGTGTTTTACTATTATTGGTTTTGTTGTAGGCTTGACTCGAGCTTGTTCCTCATTCGAAAGACCTGGTTGTGGTTTGGATAGTGACACTCGAGGTCACGAGCAGATTTTGTTTGTGGTCAAGTTAGTGTGTTATTTTGATTGTTCATCCTTTATCGGGAATTTATTTACTTTGTGTTGTTCTATTTTTCTTTCTACTGCTTTATTAATTTTCATTGGGAGAAATCATTCCCATTTTTACTATGTTGATGCCCTGGCACTTGTCGCCATCCTAGGAGGATGGAGAACACCTCTCAGGCCATGTCGTGGATTAGCTCGAGTGATCGGTTTATGGTCGACCTTGGGTGGTTCGTGACAATGTAAAGGTTCCATTAGATCCATGAAACATCAATCGCAAGGGTAAAATATAATTATGTAATAAGGAAAGATAATAAAATTTAACAAAAATTGAAACCTAAATTAATTTTCCCATTTAACCCATACATCACCCAATTAAATTTTATAATAAACCTTAAATTATTTTAAAACAACAAATTATTTTATATAAGTCATTGTATATATTTTAGAAAAACGATATATTTCATTATTTACTCGTAGAAAAATTTTTGGGTTAATAGCACCAAAAAAATTTAGGGGTAAATTAATAATACATAAAAACAATAAACAACATGATTTTTAATATCTAATTGGACTTACTAAGATATATAAAATTATATAAAACTAATTTGAATTTATCACTCACAAACATTATATTAGGGATGATCTAAATCCCGACGAAACTAAACTTGGAGTAGAATAAATAATTATAGACATTTATCAATGGATAGCAGATTTATTGAAGAACCCAATACATACCATATTATATATAACCTTAAGGAAATCATAATAAAAACCCCATATAGGGGTTGTCCATGGAGTACATATTTATAGAGGAAAATAAAATCCAAGAATAAAGGATATGTTGGAGTAGTAAGTTAGGGTAAGGGATCACCTAAAATGTTTCATAATATAATTATTCTATAGAAACACTCAATAATTTTAGAGGAATGAATTTGGTTGAGATTACCATATGATGGGACTCAACATATGTCCAATAAGGTGGGGCATGATTTAGATGAAGAATAAGGGGAGGTAACATTGGTCATTTTTAAAAATCATAATGATATTGGTGTATCACAAGGATCTTTAATTGTTTACCCAAATCATTCACTGATATTATGACCTTCAATGGGCATGGAAGACACAACCATGGTTAGCTAGCTTGATTAAAGGAACCATGTACAAACCATGAAACATTCCTATATAAAATACAAACTCTATATTTATGATCATTGAAATGTAAACACTAAATGTGTGAAAACCATGTGGTATGTGAAATTTAATAAAAAATTCAACAATAGAAAACATTCAAGACTAAAAATAAATAGAAAAATTATAATCCAATAAATTGGTAAAATGAATCACCCAGAGATTTTGGTTTATGAGTACTATATCAAAATGATTGTATTATATGAAACACAAAAATAAAATTATAAATAAATTAATTAACAATCAGGCTATTAATAAAAATAATTTTAATATAAAATTTGTCAAAAAAATAAATTAACAATCATTTGTTACTGACATGAAATAAAGAGTGTCATCATTTATAAATGTATTTTGGATGTATAATTTTCAGTTTTTAATATATAAATTCGTCTATTTAGAGTATTTAATTTATGGTAACATTTTTAAGATTTTACTGTAATTAATATTTATTTATATATTAGTAATCAATTTGTGAGAAATTATGAAAAAACAATTTGGTCATTACTAGAAATATTTTTTTAAAAACTATATCTGAGTACACATTTTATTTATATCATAATAAATTATATTAATAATCATTTATTGACTATTTTTATAAAATTTAATGTTATTAAATTCAATAAAACTAATTAAAAGGTTTTATTAATAATAATGGAATGAAAATAAACCCATCTAATGCATCAAAAATGTTTTTTTCATGAAAATGGTTTTATCATTTTTTTGTGCTTTGATGTTATAATTATGATCTAATGTATTTTTAATTATAATTTGATAAAATAAAATGAATTTTTTGTATCATAATATCAAAATTAAATTTGGGTATTTTTTTATTTTTCATAGTTAGTTGATTTTTTGTTGAATAGCGAAAATACTGATTTTACAAAAACTATCACTATTATGAAAATTTCATGAAAAAAATTGAATTATAATTTTATTAAAAAAATTATGTTAGAAATTTTAATTTAAAAAGTTATATAATTCATTTAATAATACAATTTAGTAATTTTGAATTGATATCTGACATTTTGGAATTATGAGTAATTTTTCATTTATGTAAAAATTATTCTTTAACTTATATTTTAATCGACTATTTACAAGGATCTATACATTTTTTAAAGAAAATTAAGACTATATTTATTACCAATAATCCAATTTATTTCATAAAAAGCATCAATATATATTATTTTGGAAAAAAATTATATTTTTTCTTATGGGATCATTTTTCTAAAAAAGGGGTTTCAATAGAGTCTCTGAACATATATTAAAAGTAATTTTTTCCTCATATATAAATTTAATATTATCAAAATATTAAATAAACAGAATTAAAATTATATAATTAATTCAACTAAATGTTTATCATAATTTAATGTAACAATGCTAAAAATGTGTCACATGTGTTAATCATAAAATGGGTTTATTGAGTTAAAAATAAACAGATAAGTCTTCAAGATAACACAAAAAACATTCGTAAAACTATTTTTTGGGTTATAGTTTTAACCGATCCAACTTATATTATAATCCATTTTAATTTTTCACTTCTTTACTTATTTAATACATTTATTATATTTAATTTTTCATGTATATACAACATTTCCACCACCTCACTTATAAATAATAATCTATTCTCCTCTCTTCTCCATGCTTACTATAGAACATAGATTGAAAATTACCTTTCCAAATACCTTACCAATATTATTTTCTTTAACCTAGAGGTCATTTTATATCAAACTATCACTTCACGAAGGCTTAATGTATAATAGAAATGTGTTAAGAAATAGAAAATGTATTAGTTCTTACTGAAATATTTCATATTCATTTCATATTAATCCTATAAGTCATAAATAAATATAAAAATATAAATAAATTATTATATTAAAAAAATTATATGTTTCTATGTAAATGTTACAACCATTTTTTGTCTCCTTTCTAACTTATGGAATATAAAAAAATGTCACTCCCTTGTGTGTATGGACTAGAGTATTTATGTAGTGATTTGTATCTTTATTCATTATTATGTCACTATGATGGTTATAAATATTGAATTAATCAATATATATTATATTTGTTGAAAAATTATGATTCTCTAATCATAATGTATCATCTACCTTCTTACCCTTTAAACTATTGTAAAATAATAACATCACTCATGTATATGTTTGGATTACCACCTCCACGAAGAGATTCAATTCATTTTATATTAAAAATTTTCATTGATGATTCTAAGAGTCTTGATAATAAATGAAAATAATAATCAGGACATTATTAAAATTTTGGAGATGATGGAACAATTTAATAACACCTATAACAATGGTCAATATGTTAATGAAAATTTAGATAAATTTATCCAAAAAAACAGAAGTGGTTGATATAAGAAATAACCATGCAATGAATGGATGAAAAATATTTTAAAATGACCATAATAATTAGAATATAGGTAAAATTATTCTTAACAAATTATTGATTAAATTTTAATTGATCATTTATAATTATATAATATGGTCTTCTCAAAGGAATCTTAGTTAAGGGTTCTTCATCTCAATTCCACATTAATGAGTCATATTTGATATTATGAACCGAATTTCTTTTATACAATATATATACTTATCCTTTGATATTTTATAGATTGATTTAATATTTATTCATGGTATTTCTAGTTATAATTGTTGTTTTATATTTTAAGGTGTTTTCATTCATAATTTATTAAAGCAGTAAAGTTGTATTATACCATATCACTCTTATTTAGTGGTTTTAAGGTTTAAATTTATCATGGAAAAATTATATTCTATTTATCAGGTTGTTCCCCATTTATTTTCTTCTTCCATTTTTATTTTCTCCCTGGGTTTTATTTGATCAATACCTATCTTTGGTAATCAAATACCAAAATATTGTCTTTAATAAAACTAACATTATTTATATTTTTTGATCGTAAATTAATCACTTTACTATTTGTATTCTAAAAAAATCATTAAATAATTTTTATACATTTAAATGATCATTAATTTCTATTTTTTTAATAACCATGAAATTATTTACAATCATATGAAAGTAATTTTTTAATGTTCTCAAAACAAGTCATTTTTGACTTTTTAAAAAAACTGTTAAATTATTTTTATTTTTAATGTAAATAACTTAAAGTAATTTTCCTTTCATCATGATAATAATACACTATTTATATGCCTATATATATTCCAATTTTATGTAAAACTGAAAAATCCTCAATATTATATGATTATTATTATTGTTTATATTAAAATTAAATTTTTTGTTTTATAAATGATTTATAAGAATTTTGTTAGTTATTTATAACATGTTTTTTAGACAAAGTTATATAGGCTTTAAGATCGATAAATTTACATACTCAATAAATGTTGTTATTTCATTAAACCCAATTTTTTTATGAATTTATGGTCTTCTATGATCCATTACTTCTTTATGTATCATATGTTATTTTGACATTATTTACTTTATTTTGAACATGTTCTCTATCAACCTCCAGTATTCTTTGGAAATTATTTTTCTATATCATGATCATGTTTAACGAATCAAAGATATATTCGGTACCATTTATACTAATTTTATTTTTTAAAACTGTATACTATTTCAATGTGTGATTTTAGTTGAAGGTATCATATTAAGAATGTTATTTCATTTACAGGGGAAATATTAAATATATGTATTCTTGATTCGAAATGAATATTTATTTATTAATAAATAATACTGATTATGTTTTATATTGTTGATTCAATATATGAAGAATTAATTGAAAATATGTGAGCTACGAGTGGAGACCGATAATATACAACCCCTCGATTCATGAATATGTTCTATTAGAGAAATAATTGGCCAAATTAGTTGTCCTTTTATTTTATACCTATACATTAATTGAAATACATTATCATAAGACATATATGATATGGTTTATAATATCATGGAATGTTTCCTTGATGATAGGATCATGATGTCTGATATTACACATTCCATATTTAATATTTATGTTATTATTATTCATGTGACTATTATGTTGAAATTTTACATATATTTATATATTTAAAAGTGAAATTTATTGTTTAAGTCACAAATGTGTTAATTATTCACTATGTCATGTTTCTTATGTCTTATGTACTCAAGATAGATTCTATTTTACATTTTCTCATACTAATAAAAGGATCTCACAATTAACTATGTTTTCCACTTCATAGTATATGATGACGTATTATTTGAATGATCTTCATTGATACATCAATGTTTTTCATGCTATGTTTTTTCCAATGTAATATGGAAATCAAATATGTATATAGTCTTCTAATACTAATAAAAAAAATTATCCACTATGGTGTGATCACTTGAATATTATAACAATGAAATAAAGTAAACATCAACTTTTGTTTAAGGGAGATGAGGTCATTATAGTTGGAATCAATATAAATTAATTAGAAATTATAGGATGAATTTTTTAACATAACATAGATAGTTATATAATCGTGATATTATTTTTATAAATGCATGAGAACTTTTATATTTTTAGGAATTATTAATCGACAAAACAATATATATGATTATTATTATATGACTATGTCTAGTACACTATTTAGAGATGTGTCATAGAAGAATGATGAATTGTTATATCATCACTTGTGGTGATTTTAGAGAATTACCACCTAGGAAAGTAAACATGATTACTGTTACAACTAGGAAGGTTTTTACAACCCTATGGTAGTTGTATAACAACTATTCCTATATAGAGAAACATTTTTTATAAAAATAGTGAAATGATGTTAGAGTGATTTATGAAAAAAAAACCGTTTATGATTTAATTGAAATACGGATCCATTTTGTGGCAGGGAAATGGATCAAGCCCATTAAAAATAATTTTTCCTTTAAGATGTAATAAAAAAATAAAAGTTTATATTGGTTATATTATTATGAAAAGGATATGTGAATAAATGTTGTTCATTGATTAAGAATAATGTGGAGGTTGTTGAGTATATAGAAAGAATTTTATGGGAGACATTTACAGTTATTTTCATTGAGAAATGGTTTCCTTAAGTGCAATAATACGATATTGAATGGAAATTCCTTAGTTTAAAAAATAATAACGAGGAAATTGTTACTAAGTGTAATGGAAAATGATTATATCACTTTAATTTTGCTTTTAATAATAATGCCATAAAACACATGTTTTTATTGAATTTGAATTTTGGAAAACATCCAGGTGCGTTTTATGATTTCTAATATGGGCAGCGTGTTTTACTTTCTTGATGGTTTTAATATGGTGGGATTTTGTGAGGTTTCACACTTTCCCATCAAAAGTGTCTTTAGAAAATAAAAAAATTGATTGAGCTTGTATATAAATGAATATATGATATAATTTTATAATTTTATAAGTAAATAAGAATTTTTAAAATGATAAAATGTGTCTTGGTATTTTTGTAAAATGTAAATGTTTATTTATAATTTTATAGTTAATATAATTATTTAAAATAAAATTTATTTTCATAAAATAGATTCATAAATTAATTTTTTGGGGTATTAATGTTATTATATATTTTCATGATACATTAATTAATTTTTCAAGGGTCATAAAATCAATTATAATATTAGAATCGGTATATTTTTAATAAATCTTGATTGAATTTAAAAATAAAATTTCTCCTATATATAATAATAAAATTGATTCCATTTTTGAAATCTACATGTTGAAAAATGGCTAGGATGAATTTTTCATATTTTTTTAATATAATTGAATTTTAAGTAAATAGTAAAATGTGGTTATTTATGGTATATGCGAAATACATGAATTTTTGATTGTTAGATGATGTATTGACGACATATGCACACATTATAGAAAACATTACATTACTATTTTCTTCATTTATTCTTAATAATTCCAACTATTTATTTCCTTGATTCAAAATAATTAAATAATGAATATAATAATAAAAATACACTATTTTCCCCCTATAAATTCCACCCCTCAAAGACCATTCTTCTTAAACCTTATTATCCTTTTATCATGACTAAATTCCACCCAATTCCATTTTTAAGAATCTTCCCGACGTCCATGAGCTACTGTTCTCCACAAAATTCAAAACAAAGGTACCTTAATGGGGCTCTCAAGGTTACAATATTCAATACATTGAATCCTCAAACATTATCATTAAATTTATTTTATTTTATTATCCCCTCCTTAAATATTTTTTCCAAATTAGAATGATAAATAAAATATCATATATATATATATACTATAATATAATCATATTAATTTAATTTTCATCTTCAAGTCTCTTACATTCACAATTTATTATAAAAATGTAAACATCATCTCGGTTATATCTATTCATCGCCTTAGTGAATATATGTTTTTATTTTACATTACCTCAATCTAAGATAGTCATAAAACTATTATTATAGTTAAATAATATTATAATATGTATATTATAACATTATAGATATTTTATAACTAAAGTAATTAATAAAATATTATATAAATGAAAATAGTTCGTGATGGTCAGAAAACCCCCAAAATAATCTAATTCTTTTTCATTAAAAAATTATCAAATTAATCATCCTAATAATAGAAAAAATCATATATGGGACCATTTATAAATCTTAAAGGGAATTAATACATCTTCATTTCACTTTTGTATAATTATTATCTATTTACATGAACTTATTTTATTGTATACAAGTGAACTGATCATGAAATCCATCAAATAGAACACTTATGGAAGGAAACAATTGAAATCTATTACTAATCAAAATATATATAACTTAACATAATACAAATATAATAAATAAATTACATGTATAATATGTTCTTTATTTAGAAATTAATAAATCTATTTTTATTATATAATATATTAAGTGCACGTATAGAGTACAACAAGATATAAGGTAAGGGGATTCACGAAGATAACTCCCTTTATTTGGGTAATCCATATTTTATTCAAAATTTCAGTCTGGATATTCGATTTATATTCCCCAAATATAATTTCATTTTAATTCCCTTTTTATTTTCAGGGATATACATCTTTCCACATGTTATTATGATATATAGAATTATTTAATAAAACAAATATTGTTGAAAAAAAAATCTTTAATCCTCTTCTATTGTTACTTTTTCAATAATTACAATTATTATATAAAATATGGTTTTTTCCATTTTCTATTCGGGAACCCTATTTTTAATCATAAAATCTTCTTTGAGGAAATCCCTATGAAACTCATTCCTTTTGATGGGTTAATTCATGAATATGATTTTAATATACACTATATGGTATGCATGATTATGTAAATTTTATTATGTGATAGGTCGCCTCAAAATTGTATGTCCCTTCTATTCATCATGTAATGTAATTTATCTTATTATATGATGTGTATTTTTCAGGAACATTACTCTATATTTATTCAGAATTATTATGTCATGATTATTCACATAGGTATTGTGTGAACATGATCCTAGCTTTATTTAAAATTATGTGTATTATTTTATCACTACAACATAATGAATCATTTTTATGTATTTATAAATTCCAAGCCTTAATATGATTTTTCTATCATTACATTGATTTTGATATTATGATTAAGTTATGATGATGATTATTATTCTCACTCATGCTAAATTGATTCATGCTAGTTATTCATCCTCTTTCTGGGATTTTATCTAACCCCTTTCTTTGATGTATATACCCTGGTGACTACATGTACTAAGGATAACATGAGCTGTAGATGAATAAAGAATAATATTTTAAATAAATTGATTTGATTTATTATGTAAAACATAAGAATGTTCTTTTTTTTCCAATACACTATACCTTTAGCCCTAGAATGTAATGATTTTATTTTTTTTTGCGTAAATAATATTTAATATTCATGTATGAAAAAAATAATGGTCGATATAGTTGGTATTAGAGCATGGTTTAGTTAATTTAGGAATTAGGATTTGAGAACAGTAGTTAAGACCCATATAATTAGACTATGTATATAAAAAAATAAATCATGCATTATTTTATAAAAATAATAATAATTAGGATCCCATAAGATATATATTTATTGTTAATTGAACAAAATAATATTCCAATACTTTTAAATTATGTTTTCTTCAAATAATTAATATTTTAGAAACTGTTGGATACCAAGATCAACCAGGCCAGCAACCCTTATGGGGGACAATGAAATGACTAACCAAACTATATCCCTACAATCTATGAGTTTGAGTTTGGAACATCATGGTAATTCATATAGAGTTTTCATTATATGTTAATAATAACCTAAACCATGTGAAACCACTACCTTCACCAAAGAAGGTGAAACAAGCCACATATTCTTTTATGCTACAAAGATCATTGACATTTAGTGGGTATTTCAATCCACATGATGTGAAATATTAGGTTAACTCAATGGAGAATATATATTTTTTTGATCCACTTTTCTGATAATGAGATGTTGATTCTATCCATCTATCATATAGTTGTCGATGCCAACCAACATTGTGAATTAATAAAGAACACCAAGACAAGTGATGAAATTTAAATGATGTAGTAGTAAGACATTAATGAATTTTCTACTAAAAAGTATTTAGTTAATAATATTTATAGATTGATGGAGGGAGAATTTATATGGATGAAGAAAAATGATGTTGAATTTTTCACAGATTACAATGAAAACATCAAATAGCTTGCAAGATACTCCTTAGATTTAGATATCATCAATGATTGAAAAATATATATATCCATTATTGGTTTAAAACTACACATTTGAAAGGAACTATCTATCTGTGATTTTGGGAGTTATGAATAATTGTTTTGATGTGATCTCAAATTGGATATGGAGTTTGGATAATGGTCCCATGACTATAGAGATAGGAAATAAAAGATGGAGTTTCAAGCAAGAGGATCTAATGAAAAAATAGTAAACAAAGATCAACCACCCACATGTAAAAAATGTTGGAATAAGCATCCTAGGAACTACCTTATTGGGACAGCAAAATACTATAATCATGAGAGAGAAGACCCTCAAACTTATAATTTTCAAATAGAAATGTAGAAGACGTAGAATGTGATGAAGGATATGAGAGAACAAAACTTAGTTCAATGCTTTAACTATAGGGGTCAAGGGCACTATGAATGTTAGTTCACTAAACCATGGGTCCTAGAGGGTAATCAGTGATATCAGCCACCAAAGGCAATAGAGAATGAGAATGAATATACCATCACTGAAACATAATTGGAGAATGAAAAAAATTTCATAAAATGTGCACACCAAATATACTAAATAATTGATAAAGGCTTACTTTGTTATGGTTCTACACATCCATTTTTATCATGAATGTTTGATAGAACTACTGAATCGAAGCCCCAATTCATTGAAGTATATATATCCATAAAAAAATACCATGTTATGTGATAATTGTAACCCATGTGTTGGAATTTTATGATATTGGATTTTATGGATGTATTCTTCTAGAGAATCTTATAATACATTCCTTAATGGAATTCGACATAATACATGGCATGTATTTGATATTTTTAAATAGAGTATATATCATATGTTAGGAAAATAAAATATATTTTCATATTCCAAACCATCCCATGATGCTCTCAAAATGCATGGAAGATCATGAATATCCTTTACAGAATCCCTCAGTGGTGTGGGTGCAGATACCCTATGAATAAACATGTCTAGCCCAAATAGTTTCATCAATGGAAAGAATCAAACTATAGGAAATTCCTATTATGAAGGAATAATATGATGAATTTACAAAAACATTACCTACACTTCCCCATCATCATCATATATATTTATTTATAGAACATATATCTAGAGCCACTCCTATTTCTAAATGCCCCTACATCGAGGCCTTGATCGAATTGGGGGAGTTAAAGAAGCAGTTTTAAGAGAGTTTGGACAAAGGGTTCATACACACTAGTGTGTCATGTTTGGGTGTGCTAGAGATTTTCATGAAGAAAAGGATAGGTCAATGTGAATATGAATCAATTACCGAGATCTCTATAAATTCATCTTAATGAAAAAGTTTCCACTTCCAAGGATTTATGATTTGTTAGGTCAACTATGAGGAGATAAGTACTAATCAATATTGGATCCTTATAAAAGATATCCTAAAAGGAAGGTTAAGAAAAAATATATCCATAATATTACTTTTGGATAATGTTATAGGTATCATGTGTTCCTAGTGATTCCCTTCAGTCTTAGTAATTTACATGAAATCACTATGGATTTTATGAATAATGTCTTTAGAAACTATCTTGAAATTTTTTTGGTTATGTTTATCCAATATATTCTAATTCAATCCAATAGAAAGGAAAAACATTAAGAAAATATAAGGATCAATATGGATAAATTAATGAAGGAGAAATTACTAACCCTGTTTATCTAGAGTGTCTTTTGTAAAAAAAGGTAACATTCATGGGTAATTTGATCATAAATAATGGTTTTTTATGGACCTTTAAAAAATAGGAAATTGAGGCATGACAGAGACCAAATAGTGTCATTAAAATCTATAATTTTCTATGCTTAGTAGGGTATTATAGAAATATTGTGAGATATTTATCATGATTTTCTATCATGCAAACTATTTATCATGGAAATAGATAATGTAAATTGGAATGATGAAAGTGAGGAAATATTAAAGGATCTAAAGAAGATTCTAGTCACTGCACGTGTACTCACACATTAAATAAGTGGAGAATGATTTGTGAAATATGGTGACGCATCAAAGAAAGGTTTGGGTTGTGTACTTAGGAAGAATGATAACATGATATCCCATTCCATGTTCTACTAGTGCGTATTTTGGATGAAGAATCTCACATTCTTGGGGAATGTGATCACAACAAATGGAATTTCGGTGGAAGCTTAACAAAGGAAATTGAGGAATTCCCCAAACCCACTACTGTCAAGGAAATCCATAGTTTTTTAGGATTATCTAGGTAATATTGACATTTTTGGAGAAATTTATTAGGATTTTATTGAATTATTACTATGTTAACATGGATAGGGATAAAGTATCTTAGGATAGATAACTATAGGGGAAGATTTAAGGATCTAAAGATAAGAAAATTTACTACAACAGTACTCACACTTTCTATATGATAAAAATGATTTGTGATATAAAGTACTGATTCAGATAAAGGTTTGGGTTTTATACTCATGTATAAGGATGATGTGATAGACTGTGACTCACAATAGTTGAAGATACATGAGAAGATGTAACCGGTGTATGATCTAGATCTATAAAATTTGATATTTTATTTGGAAATATGGCATAACAACCTCTATGATGAGAAGTGTTACATATTTACTGATCATAAGAGTGCATGTATATATTATCACTGAAGGATATCAACATTAATCAAATTATATGGATATATCTAATCAAAGACTATGACTTCCCTATTCATTACCATTTGAGAATGTATAACAATGTACATGACACTCTTTGGAAAAAAGAACCCACTACATTATCCAAGATGTAAATTGGGAAAGAACCATTCTTAAATTATATAAAAAGGATATATTTTGAAATAATAATTATACAGTTTACATTATACCTTTCACATATTATTTCCAACCATCTATCTAAGAAATGATCCTATAGGCAGAATGGGAAGATTTGGAACTAAAAAAATGTGAAAAGTGTAAAGGGAGAGAAGCACATGAGTTCCACATCGATGATGATGGTGTGATCTAGTTTGAACATGGATTTTGGTGCCTTAGTCACCTATGAAAATGATAGATATATTAGTTATGTCACATAGCTCATCATTCTCTATCCACCCAGGATGTACTACGATATATATTGATCTTCGAGAGAACTTCTGGTGGGACAACATAATGAAAAAGATTGTAGAATATATTTCATGATTTTTGTTATATTAGTAATTTAATGTAGATTGATAAAATGCCAAAGGGATGATGATACCACTGCATGTCCCTACATATAAATGAGAGTATGTCACTATATAATTCATCACTAGTCTCTTGAAGAAATCTTAATGAAACAACTCTATATGGGTTATGGTGGATAAAATCATCATGACATCCCAACTCATTGATATTTATGGATAATTATCACATGATCAATGTGTAATGATATATGTGAAGGGGGTGGTGGGGGAAATGTAATTTTCCCCATTCAATAATCTCTTACCATGATCAAAGGTTCACCTCTATATTCTGTGTAATTCATCAAATTTATTTGAGTATTGAATTGAATTTCAGTACGACCTATCAACTATAAATTGGTGTCCCTTATGAAAGAACAATCTAATTAATTTAATACATGATAAGATCCTTGTCAATGTAATTAAAATATTGACAGGATCAACATTTCCTAATTTTTTAGTTCTCATATAATTTTTTTCCACTCTAGCATTCAGATGGATCTATATGAAGATTTGTATGAGAGGGGATTTAAAACATCTACTTCTTTGGATAAACATGGAAAATGAATGCAAGAAGGACATGATAATTTTAAATAATTGAATGATAATGTTTAATAAAATAAAAAATATAAAACATTATCATATTTGGTAGAATTTATATGCTGATATCCCTTTATGGGACATGGGTTTTGTAGTTATATATAATGTTTCCTTTCATATATCATCATAGAAGACAGTCATGTGTTTGGGAATGAAAGGGAAGCTTAGAACAAGGTACATTGATCCATTTTAGATCCTTGATCACATGGTAGAATCATCCTATCATATTGAACATAAACCAACTATGTCTCATGTTTAGTATATATTCCATATATCCCTCATGGGAAAGTACATATCTAATCCCTCACATGTACTGAACTCAGATATGGTGATGTCAGAATATGATATCTCTTATGAGGAGAAAAATGTCAGGATTTTTGACTGTAGAGGCAGGGATCTACAGAACAAGACCACTAATTTGGTCAAGGTACTATGGCGAAACCATAAGTATGAGGAAGTGACATGGGAAACAATGTAACAAATGATAGAGAAATACCCTCTCCAGTTTTCACCAATGTTTTTAAAACAAAATTTTGTCGATTAAAGTTTGTATGTGATGAAGAATGTAACAACATGTAATTTTATCAATAGAATTTATGTTTTATAATTATGTCATAAAACACATTAATCGCATAAATAACCCAATAATAACATTATTCTAATAAATAATAAATTAAATAAATGACATTTAAAGAAATTAAGGATATTATACCAATGGAATAGTAACCTAATCGATTGACTTTTAGTGTGAACATTAGGATTTGTAATTTTGCCGTTAGAATCATTACATATTTAATAAAAGTATAAATAATATCTATTTATATTAAAATATAAAATATGATATAATTATATGATGGTATAAGTAAATAAATGTTTTGAAAATAATAAATTACGTGTCTGTATTTTTATTAAATGTAAATTTCAATTGACTATTTTATAATTAAATTTAGGATTTATATGAATATATATTTTTATAAAATTTACGTATAAATTAATATTATGTTTCATTATAATTATAAGATAATTTTATATTACCATAATCAATCTTTTAAAGGGTCATAAAATCGATTGTAATAAGAAAATCAGATTTTTTTATAATTGATGATTTTACTTAAAAATTAAATTACTCATAATTGAAAATTATTTTAATAAAATGTGATCTATTTTTTAAATCTACATATTGAAAATGGTTATGGTTTATTTTTTTGATTTTAAAAAATTGTTAATTTTTTGTTGAATAGCGAAGTAAGATAATTTATAATATAAGGTATTAAAATGATTTTTTGAGTCATGAATGATTTATGGTGATTTAATCACCTATTATCCCAAAATATCCTTAACTATATAAAATATTTAGTCAAATAAATCAAAATTATTTACAGTTTAAGCAAAAATAAAAATTTAATAGTTATAGTAATTAAAATACCCCTCTCTTTCCCCTATAAATAGAAACCCTCACCACCCCTTGCCCTCAAAACTTATAAGATTGATATATTTTATAAACTATAACTAATTAATTTATTAATACTCTTACCCAAATACAATATCTTCTGGTCTCAACAAAATACTAAACCCATTTTCCTTATAGAGGTTCTCAAGGCGGCAACATTCTAGAGATAAAATATTCAATACATCACCTTTAATTTATTTTTTATTTATATCTCCTCCTCACCTACCCTACTAGATGTGGAATGAAAACTATATAATAATATATATAGTAGTTTTTTTGTGTTAATTAAATATCTATCCAAATATCTTCTCTCTTCTCCTTTTATTATAAAACTAAAATCACTGTCTGTGATATGTCTGTTCACCGCCTTTGTGGATGATGTGTTTAAATTTTCCATTAACACACTCAAGGGTATTAATAAAAACGTAATTAAGGTTAAATCACAATTTAATATGTCTATGATTTTTATAATTTCCTGTTACTAAACTTTTGTTAAACTATTAAATAATATGAAACTAGTTCGTGATGGTCTGAAAAACTACCAAAATAAAAAAATCATTTATCATAAACAGTTTATCAAACGAATCATACTCAACACCATAAAGAATTATATAAGGGTCTCTTTAAATATAAAAAAATGAAATATTACCTCTTAATTTTACTTTTATAGAATTATTTTTATTTTACATTAAAATCCATAATTATATAGAAGTGAATCTATCATGAAATTATTCAAAACGAACACTTACAGAACAAAGAACATGAACTCTAAAATTCATATAAAAGGATATGATTGGACTTAATAAGATTATAATAAATAAAATATATGAAAAAAATTTTAATTATTTTTTAATTAGTGAATCTATTTTTTTGATCCAGGATATTAAGTGAAAGTGATGAATTCATTCATACATAAGTTAAGGGGATTCTTTAAGCCAGATTCATTTCATTAGGATATCACTATTTAATAAAAAAATCAGTGTGAAAATTTCATTTATGCTCCTTAAATTTAATTTCATTTTTCTTCCAATTTTCATTTTGGTTATATACATGTTTCCAATTTGATTTTATAAAAAATAGGATACCTTCATTCCAAAAACACATCTTGACTCCTCAAGAGTTCTTTCTTCTTCAAAAATAATGAATCTTATGAAAAATATATATTTTCCAATTCCTTTTGAGAAAACCAAGTTTATTAATTAAATCATCATTGAATAAATAATTATGAAACCCATTTCATTCCATGGGTTAATTCCTGACTTTCATTATAATACATTCTATGTGGCTTTCATTATAATGTATATATTTTGATGTTATGGGGGGAACAGAAATTATATATCCCTAAAATGCATTGGGTAATTTGACGTCTCCCATGAGACAATGATTATTATTCATGAAAATAACCATATATTTTTTCAAAATGATGATATTATGATTATGGACATATGTTATGCTTGAAAATGTTTCAAGATTTGTTCAAAACAATGTGTCGTATTTGAAAACAGAGGCATGTTGTTTCATTTTTATGCATTTCCACATTCCATTCCTTAATCCAATGTTTTCCTATAGATGTGGATGATGATATATAGATTATTTTGGTATAATGATGATTATGTCAACTCATGTTTTATTGATTCATACCACTTATTCAACCTCTTTCTGGGATTTTATCTCACCCCTTCCATTGATGTATATCCACTGGTGACTACATGTACTAAGGATATTATTAGATTTAGATAGATAGATAATACTATTTTAGAATAATGTTTATGTTTTATTATTTATATGTAACTAATGGGCCTGATTTTCCCATATATTTTAGTTTACTAATTATATGTTAAATAACTTATGTTATAAAAAATTACAATATAAATTAAAGAATATATTTTTTAAATATAAAGATAATAATGAATATATTATGAAAATAAATTTTTCAAAAAATAAATTAACACCCATCCATAATTGATATAAAATATATTTGGCCATTTTTATCTTAAACTGGATTTCCAACATAGTTTATATTTTCATTTAAAAGATAAATTATGCATATTTAGATTATTAAATTTATTGATAAATTATTTTTTATACCTATAATATAATAATTAATCATTGTTAAGAGAACATGGAATGATTTTGATGAAGTGTTTCATTTTATGTAAATGAAATTAATAAATTTCAATGAATCTGTTAATGGAGATTAATAGTGATTAATTTTTACAGTTATTTTTCATGATGTATAGTCTCCTTAATAATAAATCATGAATGGCCAACATAGAGCAAAATTCTGAATGATTATGATAGATAAAAAAGTTTATTTTTTCCAATGCAGAAATTAAAAAGTATCAGACTATGATTTTTGAGTTTATTAGAAGATTAAATCTATTTTCTCTAAGAAACATAATTTTTTGACTTTACATTAATAAGGTTGACTATAAGTTTATTCGTGGAAAAATATAATGGTAATGGACCATTACTCAATTAATTAGTTGAAGAAGAAGAATATATGATGATTCTATCAATATGAAAAACCAAGAAATGTTGCTTGTGTATAAGAATTATTGGTGAGCTTTTAGAAAACATAATAAGGGGTTAACATATTTTTATTTAGATATAGTTATTTAAAATAAGTGTTTTACACTATTTTTATGAGGTATCTATGCTTACATGTGAGTACATGTTTGGGATGACAGTGAAAGAATTATGAGATTCAGTAAATGAAATGATTATTTTGTCGTGGAAATATATTCTTGTATTTAGAATAAATTTGAGACATTACTCCATGAATAAGATTAAGAATACGAAAAATAGATCCATCATATGACTTCACTAAAAGAAGGAAAGTTCATATATTAATTTCTAGAAGTATGTATATAAGAATTTATGGCATGAATCATACATGGTTTGTGGTATATGAATCTATTAGAAGATAGATACAAAATATGGGTTATTTTATTAACTGGATTACCAAAAATAAACATAACAGTTTGTGATAACTTAAAATATACATATTATGAAAATTATAATAATGAAATATAGGCCATGCATTCATGAAAAAAATATTAATGTTATTGGAAATAGAGAATGTTTAATGAGAATATCTCTGGATATAGAATAATGGTGTGTTACTAGAACTTGATGCTATGTTTAGAAGTGATCAATGGGAATACTAAATCACATTCAATTGTACCTATGACTATAGGTTTTTAGAAACAAAAACTTTCTACTCTATAATGATCTTTATGATACCCTCAAATAGGTTATTTTCATGTTTTCATAAAAATATATGTGGGGTAGTACAAATAAGATATGTAATAACCATGTAATATGGATTTTTAACAATCATTGAGTTCATTAACTCAGATGAAAGAAGACTTATATAAATATTAGATGTTGTGTGTATGAAAATAATTAATTGATAAACATCTAATTTGAAGTGAGTTCATCAAAAAAATAATAATGGAAGCTTCTAAAATGAGTTTCCATGGATTTTGGAGTTTTTTATTATAATCTAAACAAAATTATAAGTACATGAATGTTTTATTTTGATCATTAATGAATTATGAGATTCACTAAAATGGAAGGAAAATTATTTATTGTAAGAATATTAATGTTTAATAATTTATTTCAATATATATTTTCGATTATTGTTGATTCAGGTACATTGGATAATTATGTGTAATTTTAAATTTATGCAAATTTATGAATATGAAAATGGTGAAATGGATGTTAAATATTATAATATTAAGTAAAGAATGATTATTATTCAATATGATTTTTAATGATGTTAAAGCCTATAATTTACTGATATATGATGAATATTGTTAAATCTTAAATTTTTTGTATATTCATAAAGGAGATTAGGTAAATATTTGAAGATGATAAAATCACAGAGTTTGATGAATTTTAATCAGTGAAATTATTATGTAGATATGAGTCTATAAAACAAGTTATGATCATTCAGATTTAATATCTGATGTAGAGAATAAATATTTGATCGATATTTTTTGACAAGGTAATTTGAGAATTATTTAGTTGAG
Organism: Viscum album; assembly: GCA_963277665.1. Taxonomy (NCBI): domain Eukaryota; kingdom Viridiplantae; phylum Streptophyta; class Magnoliopsida; order Santalales; family Viscaceae; genus Viscum; species Viscum album. Next base: position 824,719,001 of record OY728166.1, read on the forward strand.
TGGATGTTTTTGAAAAGAATGGAACAACATGTTCTATTGAGATGAAAAAACTATAATACATTAGGTTTTGAGGAAATTTTGTAATATAAAAACATTAGGTTCTAAATAAGTAAGGGAATCGAAAGTACTTTTATCAAATGCATAACAAGGCATACATACAATTAATCTAATTGAAGAAGAAGTTACAATAAAATTTTCATTAAAGTTAATGGAATATTAAAGGCTTATGGGTGTCAGTATAATATGATATTAGGAAACATTATCTTTTGGATTAATGTAATGGTATATGTATAATAACTCATCACTCCAAATTAATTTATTAATGTATTATTAGTAGAAAATCCATGACTTGAAAGGATTCAACATGAGGAGGAGTAAGTTCTCATAATGAAGCTGAACCACATACGAAATATTTGTGACTTTTTTACATAACACTATATATATAATCCTATAAAAAATTAGTGCGGTCCATTTATTAAATAAATACATCCTAAATAATGAATGTGGTTCAACGGTAATAAAAGAATAATGAAATTTAAGTTGATCATAATCAATAACATTTGGTCACAGATGATTCTTCCCACTATCATAGTGATTATATGATCCTTTGACATACTCAATTGGTATCATAATGTTGTTCCCATTATTTAGATGTATAATTTCTTTTTCCCTCTTTTTTCATTTATTTATTTGGAATAGATATTTATTGAATTAGATGAAATATTATTTATAAACAATAAAGAGGTTTTATTTGAGTGAATTCCAATAGAAGATACATCATGTTGTGGAAATATTATTTTATAATCCAAATTATTGAAAACTAGATGTATTACGCTCAGTTTCAAGTAAGTAAACCATTGTTTAAACATTTTATGTCTGTAAATTATATAGTTGTTGTTTAAGTGAGTTAAGAGGAATTTTGGAGGTTTTTGGGATTTATATAGGTTCACTGTTGGTGAACGATTTGGAAAAACCATGCAACACCTACAGTAAGCCATGAATAATGAGACCCAAGAAAAAGAGAAGGCACACGGGCAATGTGTGGTTTTTAAAAACCATGTAGAAGACTACAAGAAATATGAAACTTGAGACAATGGGATTTGGAATGGTTGGTGCATGGTTTGGAAATTGTGTAAGCCAACAATATGAGGTTCATCGTGGAGGAAGTGGCTAGTGAATAGTTTCAGAACTATTTCTAAAACCATGTAATTAAACCAGGTTTGGATAGAAAACTAGAACATAAAAAGTGGATATAGGATGGATTTTTATTTTAATGCCTTGTATTTCCCCCCAAAACATCCCTAAATTTTGATATTTCCCTCTTAAATGTTAGAGAACATATCCCAATTATTGAGTCAATAAGTTTTCCTTATGAATTTTTAAATCCTCTATGTTTTGAAAATGTCATACCCCATTTCTTAAAGAATATTATTTTTCTCTGAGGATTATTTTCATAAAAAATATTATCTTCTCTATGAAATTTTATATTCTTATATTGGTTTTAAATATCATATAAAATGACATCATAAAACCAAGTCTAACATTTTTTACTAAGTCGAAAAATTTGTATCCTTAAAAAAACCATGGAATCTTACTGTTCTTTAAGCTACCAAACCTAATTATTTTTAGACATTGAATTGTTTGAAATTTATACTCTGAATTCTCTAAAATTTAGACACTGAATTCTCTGAAATTTAGAGTCTGAATTATGTGAAATTCAAACTCTGAATTCTCTGAAATTCAGGCACAAAATTCTTTGCAATCCGAACTTCGTATTCATTAGAATACAGATTCCAAATTACTCAAAATTTGGATTTTGAATTCCTCAAAATTCTGATTCTGAATTACATATAAATCTGTTTCCAAATTCCTCATAATTTGAACTCCAAAATCCTCATGATTCTGAATTCGAATTCATCAAGATTAGGACTCTGAATTCCGTAGAATTATGATTCTGAATTCATTAGAATTCAGACTCTAAATTAAAAATATTCTGACAACAAAAATAGTAGAATTTATATCCCTAATATCCATGTTTTTCGAATTAGATAGATTATATCTAAAAACAAAAAATTATATTTTCCCTTAGATTTTTGGTATATATAATTACATAAGCTAATTATTTTTCATTACACATGATTTTGTAAATATAAAATGATTTCGTTAAATTTCATTCTAAATTACGTTTGGTTGAGTGAAATGTATACATTTCTATATTAGATTCAATAAAAAATATGAATTTTGGAGGGTGGAGCTAACCGTTGACATTTTTCTTACAAATTAGAGGTCATTCGAATGAGATCATACTTGATCAGTTCTTACAAGATTTTTGAGACTTTGAACTATGAAGTGATTTCTAGATAGAGAATGACTCTCATGACTTGTGAATTTTATGAACACATTGTTCAAATGTGAACATCTTATTCATCCTACATCATGCGACTTAGATTGTATCTATATACAATTTTGGAATTTTGGGGATAGAAAGATAGAGGATTTGACTACCTTAATGTTAGAGGGCTTGCATGGATAACATGATAGATTATGATATTTCTATTAAGGGATTACCCTGGTGCGATTAAGACAGACATTATTGAATGTATAAATCAAGGGATCTTTTTCCATGGTTTTTGTGTACCCTTCAATTTGGGTTAAAATATTTCATACATGTTTACATGATTGATGTTTTATGTTTTATTTTCATTGTATTTTTTTATGAAATAAAATATAACTATCAAATATTTCTATGTACCTTTACTTACTCTAATAAAAATGATTATGTATGCTTTAAGGTAAAATATTTCTCTAAGAAATTTGTCCTTATGTTTCTTTTTCATATTTATTTTTCCAGATCCTAAGAATGTTTATTTCATTGTTATGAGCTAAAAGAGGCTTTGTGAATTTCACCTGCCCAACATTGTCAAACATAGTTTTCCTAATGTTTAAAAATAATAGGATTTGAAACAAACAATTCCCAACCTCTTGTAATTTAGCATCAATTTAAAATATTTCAATACTACAATTGGTATTAGGGAATGGTCTATGAAATACCTATACTCACATATAAGTTTTATTGCCCAGGTTTTCCTTGTTCTAAATTTTCATTCTAAACTTTTCTTGTTCATGTTTTTATTAATGATTTTTATCTATGTTTAAAAAATTAATATTAACATGTTTTCTGGAAAAGATATTTTTTTATTGAATAAAATGTATAAATATTGGTTCCACTAAAAACCATAACCCTACCAGTCCACCAATTTTGTATTGTAATGATTATGGGTACTGGAGAGATTTAATTAAGACATTTTTCATCAACACTAGAGTAAAAAAAGTAGTAATGCTCACTTAAGACTACAAAATTATAGATAATTAAGTCATAACCTTCAGTGTCCAAGGAAAAAAAGAATATCATGTGAATTACAAGGTACATAAAACATTTTTGTGATCTATGACCAGGAATATATAAAATCAAATATCTTCTTGTGATGTTTCCAACTGAATTTCGAAGAAACTTAAATATATACATTTTAGGGACTTCTAAAGTGATAGAAACTAGAAGATCCATTTTATGAGATGAATGTCATGGATTCTTATTTCCTCATGGAGAACATGTTTGTAAAGTACAAAAAATATTTTTGACTATTGTTAAAAATCTTTAATCTATGGGAGACAAATGCCTTGATGATGATGTTGTTATGGATAAGATAATTTATATCATTCCCAATGAGTGATAATCAAATATGGATATTATTTATGTGAACAAAAAAGTACCTAACATCACTCTTGAGGAGTTATTTACAACACTAATTTAGTATGAAACAAGAATTAAAAGAGATTCTTCTATCAAAAAAAATAAGAATGGTAATGGAAGTGTATCTTTAACTACTACATATAATGTCAATACTCGGGAAAGGGTAACTAGATCTAAAGCTAATAAAGTTTTCTTTATAACAGAATCAAGTGGCAGTGATCATTCAGAGAATGAATTATACAATCTTGCTCGAAGGATGAACCTGATTGTGGGAATGAATGATTTTTATTCTAGATATAAGAAGAAAGATAGAAATAACTAAAAAGATTCGGAAGTAACCTGTTACCAGTGAAAAAGGGTTGGACATATTAGACATGATTATCATATACTTAAGAGAAAACACAGGAAAGAAACACATTCATAATGAAAAATTATGATGTATTACATGTTGAAGACTATGAAATACTTGAAAGATAATTACACTTAGAGTGCTTGTGGTGGTGATTCATCAGAAGAATCTATAGATTATGAATCTTTTGGTCAGAAGAATATTTCACTTATAGGCACAGTACCCATTGAAAATCATTATATGATGCTATGGTATATAGGGATGAATCCTTAACTAATATATGTTTAAATTATAATTTTTCAAATAAATAATATTAAAAAAATAGATGATGAATCTTTCTCATCATAAAATAATACCGTACCTTTATTTGAAGAAGTTTCTAGATTTGATAAACTATTTGAAAATGAATATGATAAGATAAAAAAGAAGTTAGTGAAATAAAATTCTAGAATTTCAATTTCAACAAATGGAGTATGAGATATTTTAAAGGATATTAATCAGAAATATTTTGTTTTTGAATGTGTTTCTAAAAATCATAAGGAAGTTAATTAGGAGAAGGATATACATTATATGGATATTGAAAATGTTATTTATAAGAAAAATATTTTAGAGGGTAACCAATGTTCTAAAAAAATAACATTGAGGATAAGAATTTAATTATTACACTAAAAACGGAAATTTTTCTCTAATTATTATTTTTTTCAATTTTTACATTGGGAAGAAAAGAATTTGATAAAATGTATTCACATATTATTCCTCTTAAGAATAATTTTTTATTTTTTAATGCTCATTCAAAACTACTTTCTATAATTAGTTAATTAGTTCTTCCATGTTCTCCCTTTTGTACTAAATTTCGATATGGTAAACATTGGGAAAAAATTGGTTCTTTATAAAAAACACTATCTTTTAGTTTGCATTAATCATTATTTTTATAAACAATTTGGATTCCTATGATTTTACATTCTAAAATTTCTAGATCCAAAAATGGTTAGATTTCAATAGTCTAAATATTTGTTTCAAGAAAATAAATAATTAACAAACAACAATACCTAGTACATGAATAGTTGGTGTTCACGACATGGGACTGGTAATAAAATCTTCTTTAAAAATATTTCATGACAAAAAGAAAAAAATTATCTTTCAAAGACTATTATCAGGGATAAATTGTTGGTATAATTAACATTGGTTTTCTTGAAAAATTATTCATTTCAAATTTTTTATTTGTTTATGTTCTTAATAACACCATCATTAAAATTATCCACTTATGTGATGGTTGTTACCATGTAAATTTTAGGAATGATAAAGTCTTAGTACACAATTCCAAGGAAGAGTTTATTATTTCTACTCATAAGTATGAGAATATTTATACAATAATCATATAAGTCCTTAGGAGACAATACCTTTCTATCCTTAGTGATATAAAAGTTCAATATGGTTATGGAATAGAAGACTATGACACTATAGCCCTAGAAACCATTGAAAACTCTTGAAATAATGAGTTTTTAAGGATATATCAGAGCTTATATTTGGTTATTCAAATGTTTTTGTCCTTCTTAATATGTAATGAAACATAAATGAAGTTTTAAATAAATTTTTTATGTCTCAAATTCTAATACATTAAAATTAGTGCATATGGATCTTTTTGGACCAACACAATGTGGAAGTATTAGAGGAAAATATTAAGTATTCGTTTTAGTTGATGATTACACCATATTTACATGGGTCTATTTTCTAGCAACAAAATCTGAAAATTTTTATAATTTAAAAACATTAGAGCCCAAGTTAAAATTTATAAAAACCATCCATTGATAAATATTCGTAGTGATCATAGAGGAGAATTTCAAAAATTATATTTTGAAACTTTCTATAGTAAAAAAAGCATTACTCAAAACATCCCATATCCTAGGACTCCTCAACATTATGGCATGGTTTAAATAATAAATGGAATATTTCAAGAGATTACTAGAACCATGTTCAGTGAAGATTCTCTTGATAAACACTTTTGGGTTGATGTTGTTAGTACTGCTTGTTATACTATAAATGATAGTTTAATCAGACAATTTCTTAACAAAACACCTTCTGAATTATGGACTGGTTGAAACCCCATACTTTTTTACTTCTATTTATTTGGATGAAAAGTATTCATTATGAATACTGAGGATAAAATACCTAAAATTTCACCCAAATCAGATTAAAGAATTTTCTTAGACTATTCCACTACATCTATGTCCTATATTATTTTTATCATAAATACTTATAAAGTTGAAGAAATAGTATGTGATAAATCTGAGTAAACAAATCCTTTGATTTTTAAACAAACCTAACCAGCATCCTATGATGTGTTTAAAAAAATTATTATCAACCTTTGATTGGATATTCTTCTAATATGTAAAATACATAAGAAATGTTTCTGATGTATTTACCCCAGATGATTTTTACCATATGTTGATGAACATGTTTTACAAAATCCAGATTACTTGTTTCTTATGAATTATCCAAGTGATAGTATCATTGGGGATTTAAATCAACCTATGAGGACTAGAATATACTTAAGAAATGTAGTAGAAAATCTATCATTCCTTCCTCAATTAGAACCAAAAATCACTGATGAAGTTTTAGGTGATGATGATTGGATTAAAGCCAGGAAGGTTGAGCTAAATGAATTTGAATGGAACAATGTATATACTTTGTTTCAAATACCTTAAGAAAATTTTGTAACTAGAGTGAAGTGGGTCTTCATGAAATAAGTGTGATAATAAAGGAATCTCTATAAGAAATAAATATAAATTAACTAATAAAGGCTATAATCAACAAGAATAAATAGACTATGGATAAATGTAGGATCTAGTAGCTAGATTTTAATCTATTTGTGTTTTCCATTCCTTTACAACATTATTTAATTTAAATCATTTTCAAATGGCTATGAATTGGGAATTCATTAACATATATGTTAAGGAAGAATATTATTTTTAACAACCACCTATATTTTAAGAAGTAAAAAACAACCAGATCATGTTTTCATAATTACCAAATCATTATATGGACATGACTAAGACCCCATAGTCTGGTATATAAGATATACATGATTTTTGTTACAAAACAATTATGTTAAGGAAATTGATGATTAAAATATTTTTATAAATAAAGATAAGAAAAATATTTTTATTGTTAAAAAATATGTTTATGACATTATATTCTGATCTACTCAGCAATCTTTAATTGAATATTTTGAAAATCTCATGAAATGCGAGTTTGAGATGAGTATGATGGGTGGGTTAAAAAAAAATTCCTAGTTTTTCATATTTCTAAAAAACCAGAAGAAAAATATATATCACAACATAAGTATATTAAATATCTTCTTAAAAAGTATAGATATGAAAACACTAAAAGTATAACCACTCCAATCAGTACCTCAGTTTTTATTAATCTTGATGCAGTTGACAAACTGGTAGATTAATCAACTTTTAAAGGAATGATAGGAAGTTTATTATACATGACATGTAGTCATCCAAACTTAATGTTTTATGTATGATTATTTCAAATATATAAATATAATAAAAATTCATCTCTTTTAAAATTTGTGGAAATAATTTTTCATTATTTAAAGGGAACCATGGATTTAGGACTTTTTATTACAAGAAAGATTTTGTTTTAAAAAGTTTTCCAGATGCTGATTTTGGTGGATGTAGAATTTATAGAAATGTAAATTAGACAATCTCCATTTCTTAGAACATTTATTATTTTATTGGACATGAAAGAAGAAAAACTCATTAGCACTTTCCACTATTGAAGCTAACTATGTAGCAGCTAGAAGTTGTTGTGCTCAAATGTTGTTGATGCAACACAGACTCACAGATTATGGAATGAGTTTTACTAAAACACAAATATTATATAATAACTAAAGTTCCATTTCCAAATGAAAAAACCATACACATCACTCTTGTGAAAAAAACATAGATTTAATTCATCATATTCTTAGGGATCATACACTTAAAGGTGATATCAATCATCAATTTATTTGAATGTAAGATCAACTTGATGATATTATTACAAAATCATAACCCATCATAGGATTATAATAAATTAAACAAATGATAAGAGTTATAATAGTATAGAAATAGTCTATATTAATTTTTTATTGAAACCTATTTCTTTAAATTAAGAAACTAATTTTCATAGTGGGAGTACATTTTCTTATTAACCATTTTATTTAAAATTTCATGAAGTCTAAATTTGTCTTAAACAACACAAAAAGAAATTAGATCCAAAATGTTTTTGGAAGTCAAATTTCCAAAATAAGAAAAAATTTCATTCATAACAATGTTTTCTTAATTCTTTGTGCTTCAAGAAGAACATTTTTCACTACTAATTTTTTTTACATCAATCTGGATGGTTGGTTTCATACATAATTTTTTTAATTGATTTTTTACATTTTTGTATTTATATCTTGTTTTAAGTAAACTCTATCAGATTCAGTTTCCTTAAATCAAATTATATCTTTAAAACCTCAAAAGATAAGAACATAACAAATCATTCTTTGAAATTCATCTTAACCATCAAATCATATCATCTTTATTTAAACCATTGGATCAAATAATTTATTTGAACTGTCACCCTGATTCTTATATAAAATCCCCACTATTCTTTGTCCCAAATTTGGTTTTAAGACTTATTGCGCTGAACCTATTCCCCCTTCAAAAATACCATCCAGTTCATCCATTTTTCATACCCTCCAGATATTTCTTGAAGATTCCCCACAGAAACACATGTCTTCAACCAAGGGAATCATGGATTTGAACATCTATAGGGAATGATTGGTTGACCCAAAATTCCTTGCAAAGTATAATGCCTTGTTTAAGATAAAAAATCAAGATGAATAGATGAGAGAGTTTTTTCATTGCCAAGGAAAAGAGTCATCATCCTGTTTATCCCAACTAACATATATAATTTTATTATTTTGTAAGTTTTTATGTGGAATGAGGAAGAGAAGAAATTTGGTTTAAAAAAATAGAAAACACAATTCTTTATCATTGAATATAGAAGCATGTATTATTGTAATTCTGAATATAAATGAGGAATTATTATGTACTCACATGTTTGTAGGTCAGTCAGGATGTTTTGGGAAGGAAAATGCTCTGGATTAACGTAGACTAAAAAGAGTAATGTTACCTTAGATTAACCAACATTCAACAGATTTTAGGATGTTAGATTCTTGGGTACTAGGTTTCCTTATTCAGAGAAAGGATGATAAGGAATCCATAAAGAAAAGGGATATCATTATAGTAGATTTTATGGTTGTCCTAAGAGAGTTAAATTTGGTAAACTAAATTCTCTTGAAAATCACCAACATTAAGAATGGAACTTTAAATTCTCCTATTATCATGTCTCTGGTGATATTGTCAAATATCATAGTTTATTAAATAGAATCCTTCAAAATTCCTTGAAGTTTAATACCATGACCCTTTATGATATTATTGCTGAGTGGTGATACTTCTGGAGTGTGAATGATTATTTAAACTCCAAATCAAGATAATTTTATGATCTTTCTAAATGTGAGATTGATGATTTGTACAAGAAATAGGAAGTAGGAGAAACTTCCAAGAAAATATATAAAAGGAGAAAAGAGAAGGAACCAAAAACCATAGGAGCATATATTGTTCCAAAAATTCATTCAGCACCACCAAAGATAAAAAAACATTACCTGATCAAGTGGTAGAGAGTTGGAGAGACTGGTGAAGAAAAAGAATGAAGGAGATCCAAGAATTTTCTTAGATCTTTATCAGGAAAAAACCTGGAAAATTCAAGATGCTGAAGATCTATAATGGTAACAATAGGTGAAGAAACAAATGAAGAAAATTTCTGAAGCCGATATTATTAAACAACTTCAGAGGGATACAGATAAATCCTCTGAATAGATTCAGTTACCATATTCTTTTCTCCATGAACATGTAATAATAGAGACTCTGGGAAAGAAAATTCTAATTTCGGATCTTATTGTGGAAGAAGAGATATTTCAAGAAGAATAATTTTAATATGAAAAAGGGAAAAAAATTATGAGAGTAATTATATGATAATAAAAGTAATATAATATCATGAGAAGGAAAGTCCTTCTAACTATCTTTTAATACAAATTTCCAATATTGATTCAACCAAATTTTTTTCTCAAGGAAAAGTGGACGATGGAATTGAATATGTTAGAAAACATACTTATTATTAGAGTATGAAACATGATTATTTCTAACCTACTAATGTTATGGAATATTATAAGAAAGAATAGGTTTATGAAGATAAGATAGTCAAACTATTTTATAGTGATCATGAGTCTCTGAGGGATGATAATGATATTTCCAAAGTTAATAAAATAAAATCAGTGGTTTATTATACACCTAAAAAATTTATGGTCATAAAAGAGAAAAAGGATGTTGGTGGTTCATCCAAGAGGAAAGATGATGATCAAGACAAGGAATCCACTCCATTAAGTGAATAATATTTAGAATCTATATCTCTAATGGGTTTGGATTTTTTTACAATATTTAAAGATGTTTGTGAGCACCATACATATTATTCCTAGTATAGATTCGAGGTGGATGTTTTTTCAATATTCTTTAAATCAGAATTCAGAATCATTAATCATTGTGATGTAAATGTTTATCAATTTTGAGGCATATTTGAAAACATTTCATATCAGTTATCATGCTCATAAAAGATATTTTAAGGAAATAAAAAATAGTTTAAATGAACGATTGAAGACTTGAGAATTGTTTATGACTTCCTTGTTTCAGTAAATGATTCTTTTGATATGTTATATGGTAGAATAAAAAACATTACAGAAATTTTTAAAGTAATGTTGAATCATAAAAAAGTATCCAGGAAAAATGAAATTAAAGATATGAATGGGAAGTTAAATTTAGTAGCTTTTAAATATGAATACAGAAAGGGAACATAAGAAATCGTTTCCAGAAAATTTCACTCTGTAAGAGGAAGTAGCGACGTCTCGGGAAGAAATCTAAAAGTCTCAAAATGAAAAAAATAAATTCTCTAGAAAAGAAGAATTAAGATCATGTATATTTTCTCAAGTAGTTTGAGGAAAATCATAAGGATATCAATAAGATATAGGCAACCTTGAGGAAGATCATGTTGAAGGAAAAGAATGATGAATAATTTTTTCTTTCCAATTCTGATCTTTTTTTTTATTTCACAGTGTATCAATATTTCATATCGTAATGAAAATTTTTATATCCTTTATTTGTTTTTGGTTTAGATCAAATCTTTTAGGCACCATTATTTTTCATTCTATTTATTATATTTTTAAAATCACAAATGGGGAGGAAATAATTATCAAAAGAATACTGAGTATAAAGAAGTGAATGCCCTATGTAATGGGGGGTTTATATAAGGGAGGTAGAAATAAAAAGTACATTCATATACAAGAAAAAGAAAAATCTCTTTGGATTTCAAGAATACAATCCTTATTAATTTAAAAACAAAACGGGGAGTTAGTTATATTCATAATACTTCATAAGTAAAGGGAGATAAGTTTTTTCGTTTAATGTTCAAAAAGAAAAACCCTTATCCATTATATTATTTATTGAAAGGATGATTTTGATTTCCAAAAAGGGATATATTGTTGATTCAATAAGGGTTACTTATGAATTTTTAATTCCTCTATGTTTGGAAAATCACAAACACCTCAGCTTAAGAAAAATTATTTTTCTCTATGAATCATATTCTTAATGAAAATTTACCTTCGCTAAGAAACATTTTATTAATAACTTTGTTTTAAATATCTTATACATTATCTTCTAAAAACCAAGTATAATTTTTTTAAATCAAAAATTTAATATATTTATAAAAAACATCAGAATCTTACTGTTCCTTAAGATACCATGTCTTACAATTTTTAGACAATTAATTCTTAGAAATTTAGACTATGAATTTTATGAAATATAGTATCTGAATTATCTGAAATCCTGACTCTGAATTTTCTCATATTTAGATTTTGAATTAAAAGAATTTAATAATTTTAATTAATTGAAATTCAGAGTCTGGATAATCTAAAATTTAGACTCCGAATTCCTCAGAATTCAGATTCCAAATTTTATATAATTCAGATTCTGAATTCCTTCGAATTCTATGTCAACATTCCTTAGAAATAAAATCCTGAATTACTCAAAATTCACAGATTGAATTACTCAATATTCAGACTCTTAATTCCTTATATGTTGGACTCTGAATTGATTTGAATTCAGACTCAAAATTCATCAGAATTCAGACTCTGAATTCATCATAATTCAGACTCTGAATTCATTAGAATTCAAACATCAAATTCATCAGAATATAGACTATTAAAACTATTTTATTCATATTCTGAAATCATTTTAAAATAGAATCCATATATTTATGTATGAAGAATAAAATTGTTTATATGAATAAACTTAAAATTCTATTATTCCTTAGATTCTGGATGTTTCGATTTAATTAATTAAATTAATTTTTCTTAAACATGATTTTATGAATATAAAATGATGTCATAAAATTTTTTCCTAACTAACCATTGGTGGAGATTCATGTTTTCAGGTCCCTCTGATATTCAAAAAAAATATGATCATTGGAGGAGGGAGATAACTGTTGAACATTTTCTTATAAATAATATCTCATTAGAATGAGCACAAAGTTGATTAGTTGTTCATAGATTCTTGTGATTACATTCTAGAAGGTGATTTCTAGAGAGAGAAAGACACTCATGACTTGTGCGTTATATGAACACCTTGTTCAACTATGAACATATTGTTATACCTACTTCATGTGACTCTGATTATATGTGGATACAATCAAGTGCTTCTCGGGATAATAAGATAGAGGTGTTGAGTACCTTGATGATCAAGGGCTTGTGGGGATAACAAGACAAATTCCGATATTCCTATCAAGGGATTGTCATAGTTTGGATAATACATACTTATTGAAAGTGTAAATCAAGGGACCACTATCCAGGTTAGTTGGATAGCCTACTCTTTAGGTTAAAAGATTTCATACTTGTTTACATGATTGATGTTTCTTGTTTTCTATCTGCTGTATTTTGTTTAAGAATTAAAGTATTACTTTCTTATATTTTCTTGAACTTTTACATACTCTATTTTATAAAATTTTATAAAATTAATTGTAGATTATTTGTATAATAAATTTTTCGTTAGGATTCTTTTCTGGATTCATATTTCTAGATCTTAAGCATTTTTATTTCATAGTTAAGAACAAATAGTGGTTTTTTGAATTTACCATGTTTAAATTTGTTAAATATAATTTTCCTTAAGGTTTAAAAATAAATGTTTTTTTAACTTAATCTCCCCTATATTTTAATGAAGCATCTAGACACACTATTTAGATCCTACAATAATTATGTTGGATGTGATCGAGAGGCATTCCATAGTGTTTTGAATCTAGATTCTCATGGTATGTCTTCATTAATGGTAGTTATTTTGGACTTTTATTAGATCATCATCTCAATTTCTCTCAGTTCTTATATCTACATCCCTTATGGATAGATCTATGATATTGGAATCCAAATATGAGTTTATTTAGATTTTTTAATATGGGAAGAGATCAAAGGTGGGTTTTTGAGATTGTACTTCGTTTCATTGGCATTTTCAAGTTGTTCTTCGTTTTTCATAAAACAAATGAGTTATGTGGCATTACACTTAACTTATCTTTTTAAATAATTATGTATTAGTCACAAATTGATTAAATTTATTGAAATTAACTGTGAAATTGATGTTCAAAGCATGGTAATAACCTTATTTATTGACGTGTTAGAAATTTTTATAAAATTGTATATTTTTGTGAAATATTATTTATTAAATGGTATTACAATTTTGATTTTAAAAAATGTTGTATAGTTTTTATTACTTGTGAAAGAGGTTTCCATAAAAAATGATTTTACTGGAAAAAATTTATTGGTATGTTTTTCAATATAAATTTTGTTCTATTTTAATGGTTTTTTTCATCAAAGTGGTGTTGGAACTAAAATGGTTTTTGGAAATACATGGTTGGGTGTTTTCATATTATATTACATGACTTGGTTAAAAATATGGCGTTGTTTTTAATGATTAAGTTGTAAGGAAAAATGGGATATAAATAACATGTGATGACATGGTAGTACAATGATAAACCACTTATGAGTATGGAATTTTCAAAATGTTGAATTAATGTGCAGATGTTTGGATATGTGGAAGGTAAGGGACATTGATAAAGTGGAATTTATGAGGTGATTTTAGAACATGTTTGGTTTCTTTCTATTGAACATGATATTTTCTTGAGAAAAATGTTTTACTGTAAAACTCATTTAAATAATTATTTAAACTATTTTATAATATTTTATATGAAAATTATTATATATTGGGATAACATACTCTATCCTAGTGGTGTGGGGAGGGATGAAATTTGTGGAAAACCTAATGTGTTTTAGCACTCACCCATATATTATAAATTTGGTGACCATTGAGATATTTTTTACCAATACATGGGAAAAGGAAAACTATCACACATATTTAGAAGTACTTCCTGATACATGGTCTATTTTGTGGAGATGAAGAATCAATCATGTTTTTATCATGTATTTATCTTTGGAGTATTTCAGTTTATAGGTATTCTTCTATGTACATTGATATTTTAGTCTTCCCATGTGATAGTTGGTTTTAGTTTCATTTGGATAAAATAAATGTAGAGTTGTCCTTTATTGTTATCATGCATCATTTAGTGGTTTGTTTGGTTATTTATTGTTTGTTTAGTTGTTTTTTTATTAAGTGTAAAATACTTACCATGATTATTGACACCATTCATCATTTATTTCCAAAAATTGGTATCCTTGGGATGTCAATTAAGAATGTATGACATTTCTATCTCAACACAAGACAATGAGGAGCGGCAGGATGTTACAAGTCGTATTAGATTTGTTAAATCCAAAATTATGTTTATGAAAAGTTGTAAGGTTCTTCCTTTTTTGAAAAAGTGGTTTAAGTCTTGGTTTTTATTTTATATAGTATTGGTTTTCTGTCTTGGATTTTAATTTATTTTTTTATATTCCATGATTGGGAGCATATAAAGTAGTCTAGTTGTCATATAATTACATGTAGAGATTAAAAAGGCATAACAAAACTTTTTTATTATGATTTTAATGTTACTAAGTAGTTACTTACATATGTTTTTGGGATACACTTATAGGATATGAAATATCATTTTCATGGGTTTAGATAATGAGACGAGTATGTAATGCATTTGATAATAAATTCTCACTAGGAGTTCATATTTCATTTTCGGTAATGATATATGATTTGGTACTAAGTGTTGATTTTTGAAAAATGTTGATCTTATTTTCAAATTAATGATTTTGAAAAGGATAATCATTGTGTTATTTGGAAAATGGTTTTATTTTCATAATAAAGTAAATATTTTTTTAAAAAATGGTCGATTATTTAAATCATTATTGTGATGGAATGACGTAGTAAAATTTGAAATTATTATTCCATTAGTTAATAGAGAGTTAGAATTATAATTTTGAGGTGTTTCTAGAAAATGGTACTCATTATGAATCCTAGAAACCAACTAGAAGAAGATGCAAGGAATAGGGTAGCACCTAAACCACAAGTAAACCAACAACTGGTTTAGAGTATTGTTCAGTATATTCAGACTGTGGATAGTGGGTACAGGATGTATAATCCCAGGCAAGTGGATCAATCTATCCAATTCTAGATATAACATCCACCAATAATTCAATGTGACTCTGAATATAAAAAAGGAAAATGTGTGTCTAAATAGGATGAATCATAACTCCAATTTCATTGGAACACTGGTAGTGATGAATGTCATGATGGTGACTTACATTCTATAAGATCTTGCATGATAGTGGTAGGATTCTTCCATTCCTACTAAATTAGACCACAACCTTTCATGAGATTATTTTGAATAAATTTTCAACAAAAAATTATATCATCATACGTTCGGTATTCAAAGAACGATTGACATCTTCAACTTGATGGTGGAATATATTTATATCACAGTGTATGTGGATAAATTCATAAATTTAGTCCACTTTTCCCCTAAGGTTGATGCTAGTGCATCCTATAAGGAAAAAATATTTAAATTAGGTCTATGGGAAGTGATTTTCTCGATGATTTTTGTGATCTATATTATAGATTATATTAAGATAATCAATAGGATGATTTTAGCTGAAAGGGACATCCCAGGAGATATGTGAGGATGAACCATGTTGACACACATGTGAAACAGTTGGAACTCTAATATTGGGAGAATGTTAATGTTGGGCACATATTTCAAAGTTGGTAAAATGAATCAAAATATAACTGCAGGATTAGAAAAACTTTTTCCAAGACCCATGAGTCATGCTAGATGTTTTCAATGTGGTTCGTTCAACCACATGAAGAGAGAGTGTACATCACAACCATGAACATTTCACAATTTCAACATCATGGGAAACCTTCAGTGATACTGTCCCATTTCGTAGAGGTCAGGTGTTTTGGGACACTTCTCAGGTGTCACAGGTATCGTACGCCTTAATATGATGAGGAAAGTAGAATAAATCTTTCTTTTCGAATAGATCTGGACAAGGTTATTATAGGAATACCATGACTCCAAAGAGAAGGAAATATCAATAGGGAAATAAGGAATAAAGTGCACCGATGTATCAATTATATAGAATTGACCATCTTATTTTTGGTGATCAGTCTGGACCATTTATGGTGTGAGGTACGATTATTTTTAGTAATACCGTTATGCATGTAGTTTTTGGATATTGGTGATTCCTATCCAATCATTGCTTCTTATAATATTGATTTTCTACGTTTAAAAGTCAAGGTGATGCCCTATTTGATTAAACATAAAACTCCACTTGGTCAAAGAGAGTGTATAGTCTTTATGTGTAGAGTATGTTCTATAAATGTTAATGTATCCAAGAAGAAATAATATTCATCCATTATTTTTATTGATGTCTATTATATAATATTAGGTAAGAACATTATTGATGATGTTTTGGGATCACATTGACTACTATGCATGATGATTCAGCTATACAACTGATGATGGCATCAAATTACATTTTTGAGGAGACTATAACATAAAACTAGGTGATGTAGTGTATTGGAACCAACATATGGAAAGATCTTGTACTAGTTGGTAGCATTGTCTTTGACATTGATAGATGATATCTATAGGAACAATTTTCAAGTAGTGTTGGGTTAGTTTCTAGATATTTTTCCCAAAAACATATCAGGGTTTCCACCTATAAGGTAAGTGGAGTTTATAATTGATATCCATTTAGGGAGAAGTAATATTTCACTCCCTCCTTATAAAATTAAACCAATCAAGTAAAGGGATATGAAAGTGTAGTTGAAAGATCTCAAAATAAAGGGGTTCATTTGGGCTAGGACGTCATCCTGGTAAAGAATGGCCTTTTTAAAAAAAGATATGTGTAACTCTTTGGATCTGTGTGGATTGTCATACTATTAACAATTTTATAGTAATGAAAATTTATCCACTTCCACATATTGATGATATGTTCGATAAATTGAGAGGAGTTCGTTGGTTCTCAAAAAATGACTTCTGATTTGGATATAATCTATTGTGGGTTTGGAAGGAGAATATTTGGAAAATAGCTTTCAAAAGAAGTTATGTCCATTATGAATATGTGGTAATAACATATGGAATTATGAATTTACAACTTTTAATTATGGAATTGATGAATCAAATCATTTAGATACGTCTAGATTCATTCATGGTGGTGTTTTTGGATAACAAATTTTTGTATTCAAGGAAAAGGTATGTTGATGAGAAACACATATAGATAGTGTTGGGAATCATGAGGGATCATTGGTTATATGCCAAATTATCCATGTTTCATTTTTAAAAACAAAAAGGATGTTTCCATGGCCCTATAATTTTTGAAAGTGGTGTTTTTATAAATCCCAAAATGATAGATGTTGTTATGTCTTAGAAACTGCAATAGAATTTAATCAATATGTGATTTTTTCTTGGTAAATGTGGTTATTAATGATATTTTTATCACATCCTCTCACAAATAACATTTCATATGACTTAATTGACAAATATAAATGGTCAATTCCAATGGGATGAAGAATTTGAGATGTATTTTCAAGATCAAAATTTTACATTACAACATCACTAGTATTAATTTTTATAGAATCCAAACAAGGTTACCTAGTGTATTTTGATGCTATTAGATCGAGGTTGGGGTGTGGTCTAATGTAAAGAGAGCATGTTGGGAATTGTGGATCAAGGATGTCACAAGTGCATGAGAAGAATTACCCAACACATGATTTGGAGGTAGCGGCTATAGTCTACGATTTAATGAAATGGTGTCATTATAACTTTGGTGATTAATTTCCTACGTTTACAGATCATAATGGTTTGAAAAATATTTTATAACAATGTGGTTTTAATATGAGACAACGAATATGGATGGATTATCTTTTAATTTTTGACTTTGACATGATGTATACAATGGGAAAATGAATTTTTGGTGGCCGATTCACTAACAATAAGACATATTCTTACATGGAAAAAGAATATTAAGACGAGTGGTAGTTTATGTAAGTCCTAATAGAGACGCATCTGGAATGTGAAGAATGAGGTGATGTTATTGTTTTATTTCAAGTTTCATTGGTTCATAATTTGGTAATGATGGTTAAGAAGGCACAGATATCCTATTTAGAATGTGTGGTGATGAGTGAAAAACAAAGTAGTGGGGAGACAATTGAATTATGAAAAAGGATAATAGTTTAGTTTTTTGGTTCATAAATTAGATGGTTGTACATATAGATTTGTAGGAACAAATCCTTCACGCATACCTCCATTCAAGATGGGGTATTCAAAATGGAAAAAATATGAATACTTTATTCAAAACAAAGTTCATTTTGAGAAGTACTAAGAGGTTAGTGGCTGAGTTTTTTTAGATTGTTAAATTTTCATCATGTTAATGATGATAATCAGTGACTAGTAGGTATGTTGCAGTGTTTACCTATCCCTCTCTAGATGTGGGAGAAGATAGCTATGGATTATTTAATAGGTCCCCCATGAATGGTTTAGAAATATGATTCCATATGCCACATGTTTTGGAAACCATGTGATCCAATTGTGCAAGTTTTATCATTGAGCTAGCATTTGTAGCATAGTTTGCACACAGTTTGTCTAACTGTACCACTAAACCCTATGCGGTAAGAAAACAAGATCCAAAAAATAGATCTAGGAAGAATTTTGGTTTTAATACCTCATATTACCCAAATTGGGCCTAGCATTGGATCCCCCCCCCCAAAACAAATTTCTGAGAACCTCTCCCCATTGTTTTGGATGTGATTTGTAGGAATTCCTTGGTGTTTTCAATATAGATAATCTTGGAATGTCTTTGTTCTTGGTAGTTCTTGTTGAGTTTTCTTAGATATTTTTTATCTCTCATAGTTCCTAGATCTACATCATATATGTATTAATCTGGCATAGAGGATGCCAAATATGATTTTATTTGTCTTTTTTATGTGGATAGTGGAAGATATCTACAATGAGTTTATGGTGTTTCAGCCTGATTTCATTGGAATTTTCATGCCCTTACCCATTTTCTACATAAAAACTGTTGTAAGTGACCTCAATATCTACTCTTAAATATTGAACATAGATTCTTAGTTAAAACATTATTAAATACATTAATTTTTTTTGTGATATTTGTGAAAAAATCATGGAAGAATCATTATCAAGTGATGGTTTGTGGATTTTTGTGGAATTGTGAATGATTGTGCAATATGATTTGTTTAGTTGTTTTAAAATGTTAATTATAAAAATGGTTTCTGGTTTTTATTGATTGGGAAAGGTTTTTTTATTAAAGGATGGTTTTATTAGAATTGATTTTTGGGAGGATTTTAATATGGATTTTTTTATTAAAATGTTTTTGGAATCAATGTTGTTTTAGAATAGAAATGGTTTTTGGGAATAAATGGTTCTTTGTGTTCATATTGCATTTTAAAATTTGGTCAAAATAAAAAATTTTGGTCAGTGCCAATGTTGCAATAAAACATGGGATTTAATTACATTGTGATGACATGGTGGATTAATGAGAAATTATTCATGAGTATGAAAATGTGACAACAAATCATGGACATTTAGATGTTTGGTTATGTGGAACGAAATAAATGTTTCCAATACAGAATTTATCTTATGGTTTAAGAACGTTTTTGGTTGCTTTTCGTGGAACATTATATCATCTTGAAAAATGGTTTTACATTGTAACTTTATTATTTTCTGATATATATTTTTTAGAAGTTGTTTTGTAGAATCTATATTATATATTGGAAAAACATCTTCTATCTATGTTGTGTGGGTAGGGAAGTCATTGGGAAATACATACAGATTTTTAGTACTCTCCCATACTTTGGAACATTGGTTCTTTGGTATATTTTTTGGATGTAGACATAGGAAAAGGTAATGTATCACCCATCTTTAGTAGTACATCATGATAATTGTGCTATTTTGCCGAGATGTGTCATGGAGTATATTTGGTGCTCATAGTTCATATTGGGGATTTTGAAGATTGTGGTCCTCTGTAGTGTACTTTGATATTTTAGAATTACGTAGTGGTATCTAGTTTTAGTTTGATATTGATAAATGAAATTTTGAGTTGTTTTTCATTATTATCACGCATTATATAGTGGTTAGTTTTTTTAAGGAATGTTTGTTTAGATGTTTTAATTATAAATGGAAAATCATCCCCACATGTTTTGAAGCCATTCAACATTTATTACCAGCCTTTGGTGTCTCTTGGATGTATTCTATTGCCAAGTATCATTTATGCCTCCACTCAAGTAAATGTGAAGCTTTAAAATGTTATAATATAAGAGTATAGAGTATTAAAAGTTGAAAACATTAACTTCTTTATATTAGAATAATATTGTTCCAAGACTTTATGATGATAAACAATTTGTAAATTACATCGATTTTTTTGGAGTTAATCGTCAAAATGAATGTTATTCATGAAATGGGTATTATAAATACATTGAAATTACAATGTATTTTACTTATAAATTAATGAAATTATAATAGAAGTTACTATTTATGTTTCATGTATATATTTTCATTTATTATTGAATTTTATAATGAAAAATCACAACTCGATAGGTAAGATATAGAATATAACCATGTATTGGTTAGAAAACTAATTGAATTCAAAATACTAAATAAAATAGCTAATGCAATGGATGAAATGGTATGAAAGTTTTAGCCTTGTAGAAGAATCATTGAATATATTTCAATAATTTTTTTATAAAATAAATTATTAATGTAAGATTCCCAACACTAAAATATAGAATAAATTTTAATAAATGTCATATATATATCAAAACTATATGGATATAAGTGATAAAATAAGTATAGTTGGAAAAACATAAGATGAATGAAAAAAATTTCCTGAAATAAAAAAAATCTTCATTTCATGTTATGTTATAATTTTATAAATATTATAAAAACATTTTAGGTTTAAAATATACTGAATTTCATTTTAAGTTTACAAACATGCTCAACACCATGTTCCATATTCACATGGAGGTGTGGAAAGAACCACCACCATTATAATTTAATAGGATGTATTATTTCTAAAATGAATATATCAAGAATTTTTAGAGGAATGAACGTATCAATAGTATTATCTTTTGATAATGTAATGATGGTGGTGATCTAATGATATGTAAATTAAATATGTACTAATTATGATTCATTGAATGTTGTATGAAACAATTCATATTCCGGAAAAGATGAGAAATTATTGTTGAAGATGAAAATACCACCTTAATAAAAGAATGATAAATATGTAGAATTAGTGGTTCACCACACAATGTTCTAAAGTAAGATGTAAATGTTAATGAATTTGATGATGTCACACCTTGAATTTAATAGTTTATTCCCCTTTTAAAAAATATAACATGATTGATCATTTAATTTATTGAAAAATATGTTAAAATGAACCTTAAAAAATATATTAAATTATTATTATGTGATAGTTACTTTATTTTATAGGTTAACATATAAAAATTATTATTTAGTGAAATTATAATATTTTTCCTAATAAGATACACTTTGCAATGTATAAATGAAAAACTAATTTTTGAAAAAACTACCCTTGAATTTAACTGAAATGTACAATTAATATTTTAATTAAGTCTTAAATTAAGATTCGTATCCTTTATTCATAAATAATCTAATTAATTACATCATAATTAATAATGAAATTTAGGTTGGTATATATTTAATTTTCAACATAAAATACATTTTTTTTCTAAAAACAATTTTTCATTGTGTATAATATATTAATATTAAATTAATTATTTATATATTATAGTAATCTAATTTTATGAAATAAAACTCATTATTTATTCATCATTTTTAATTTATTTTATGATTCATTTTTTTGATCTTTCTGAAGAATTTGAATTTATGGTGAATATTAAAAAATAGAGTACTTATAAAATACAATTTTTTTTTTGATATTAACAAGATGTTAATGTGATATAAAATTAAATAATCCTCTGGAAGGAATAATTTATAACAATATACTATAAATATAATAAAAAAATTCAAAATATATTTCTTATAATTTATTTTATAAATAAAATTTGAAATCCATTTCATGTGCTGATGAAGTGCTTGTGAAACCCCAGAAAAGATTAATTTGATAACCTAAATATAATATATGAGAAGGATGGTGTTTTTTTCTAGATGATTATAATTTATACGTTGTATTATTGATGATTTTAATGGAATTATATTAATTTTGGAGTTATATAACAAGTGACTTATCTAAATACATGATCAATGATTACATAAGGCTAGAAAAGTGAAGATAACATATTAAATAATATTTCAAGACATATATGTGAGTAAATATAAATATATGATAAATTTTAAAACCTATATTAATATCAAATATTTTATATTTATGGTGTTATTATGTTTTTAATTTTTACTAATGATATAATTAACTTAAATGATTTTTCATGTCTAATGCTGAGCTTGTGCAAGTAGTGAACAAATCAATGTAAATAATTATAAATAATTATTTTATGATTCTTAATGGATAAAAAATATATTTATATTTAATAATAATGTTTTACATATATTTAAATTAATAATATTTTAATTTAATTTTTTCTTGAAGTCTATAAGGAAAAATAAAACAAATAGTGTTAAAAATAAAATTAATGATACTTAATGAGATCCAATATTTACGTAAACAATTTATAAACATTAAAAAGCATGAAAATGTAAAAGTAGGATAAAAAAATTCAAAATTTCATCACTTCTACATTTATGAGTAAATTTTTACCTGATAAGTAATATTATAACCCATTAAGATTGAAAAACTTGTTACTGATGTTAAGGTAAAAATTATCTAACTAATGGGGTAAACAAAATGATATGGTTTAAAATAAAACTTAAATTTATAAAAATATTATTGGTTGAAATTATTTCATACATATATTATTTTATGTTAAAAAGTCATTCTCTATAGTAGTACTTTCAATTGAATATGAATTTATTATCTATAAATCATTTTATTTCTTTTGTTCTTCTATTCACTATAAAAATGTGTCACATATCCTCTCTTATATAGACCAAATATATTAACTTGTCATTTCGAAACACTAAAAATACCTATTTTTAATATTCTTATCCAACATCTTGATGTTCTAGTCTACCCAAAATATCATACTTAGGTCCATTAAGAGGATATTTGAAGGCTCCCATTAAAAGAAATAGTAATCATCTTCATTTAGAACATTCATTTTTATTCTTCTTCTACCACCATAAATTATTTCATAACAATTACAATATAATAAACTCGTATCCCCCATACTCTGATATGTAATTTTTTTTTGATTTTCTATATTCATATCATTGTTCATCAAATGGGAAACTGAAGCATATCTCTTGTATACAACAGACTTATTCATCGTGAATAGATGTAATATTTTCCATTACGACCTCACATAGATTATAATAATCATGAAAAAAATTAATATATATTATAAATATGGAATTATTATGATTTTATAAGTATAATATATCACTACTTCATTACCATTACATGTATTAGAAAATGATATTGTCGCTTATGTATACATATAGCATATCATCTCCACAAAAAAATGTGACTCATTTTAAATATTTATATAATCAGTATTTATGATTATTATTCCATTATTATCATATTGTAAATTATATAACCATGATCACGATATAAGAATCATAAATTTTGAATCAAAATATACATGAAAAACAAAGTACTCAACATAGGAAAACATTAAATTAATTAGTTATTTTCAATAAATAGGTGATAAGATTCTATATAATGTTCATATATGATATTATATATTTTTATATGGTTTTTATGAAATTATTATAAATATAAAATTATTATACAGGTGTTTATAAATACATATGTTGTTAGCTAATATTGATGTAATATATTTCATCTCATTTTTCTATCTATTCATACACATTTTGTAATATACACCTTTTTAATTTTATGTGGTTTATATACTACCCATATGATGTATTTAACATGAATATATATTTGTACATGATGATTAAATCTAAATTTTTAGACTATTATTTCAGTGGGATACAATTTGAAAGATAAAAAACAGGTAGGAATTTTTTTTGCAATCTCATTTTTTGGATTTCCTTTATCATAATTTAATAGATATTATAATATATCATTTATAAACATCATATATTTTATTATAAGATGGATATTGAAGTATTTTACATGTTTTATTTAATATTTTCTTCTCTATTTTTCACATTAATCATTAAATAAAATGGTATAAAAATTCAAACAATTTTCTTTATCATAAATAGCATAGAACCTTTGTAAGGTGATACCTTATATCCTATTCTAATTTAATAATGTAGAAAAAGAATAATCTAGGATACTATATTTGGGGTTTTTTTGTTAGTATTAATGAAATTTTAGTATAATCCTTGGGACATATATTTTAAATAAACTTATCTAACATGAGAATTTTGATAACCGTATATAGTATTGGGGAGCTTTTACTTTTAGAGGTATTTTAATTTTAAGGTTCCGTATTCAAAAGGATTATGAGTTAACACAATTTATACCATTATTTAGTGATAATATCTAATAGAATAAAGGTAATAAACACAAAAAAACAATTTTTTAATTTCCTTGTAGAGAATACCAAATCATTCACTGTTAAAAAATTGAGGAATATTATAATATTAGGATAGTATGAATTGGTTATAGTGAAGCAAATTTCCCATATAGAAAAATATTTTGTTCCATGGAATTATTTACCAATTTTGGATCGCTTCATGTGATAGAAGACTCAGGTTTTAATGGAACTGCATGCCCCTTTCTAGCTATGAAATGGATCAAATCCCACCAAAATATATTCATAGCATTGTAAGTAATGAAAGTGAAAATTCTATTCTTTTAGGGTATTTTTTGAAATGGGATATCATACAATAATGTAAATAGAACCATAAAACTAATGTGTTTGAGAAAATTGTAATCTTAAAATATAGAAATTTTAACTTGATATAGTTTTTTGGATATTTAACCGATTAATAAAGAGCTATAATGGATAGAAAATCCGCCAACATTAATTATATGGAAGAAGAATATGTTTTAGAGTATTATAATAACAATAAAACTTTATCGAAGCATGATTTAGAATATATCCAAAATTAAAAAATCCTGATAACCCATTTCATTAATGGTCGTATGTTATTTCTCCAAAGGGAACTAATTTGTCTAATTTATGCATCAAATGATTATAAATTATCAAGTTCAATTAATTAAAGGAAATATTTTTCAAGATAATATATCTTCTTTAAAATTAAAGGGAAGAATTGATTGGAATAGTACCAATAAAAACTAAATACATTAAATAAGATGAAATGAATAAATAAATTTACCTCATATAAATGTTTTGGATGAAAACCTCTTGGAATTTTTTTTTAAATTCATGCAAATTTTAACAAGTTTCTAGATAACAGTATTATGGATAATGAATGGATGGCATAGAAAGTTACAGAAATAATCTAGTTATCCAACTACAATAGCACATGCTATTATTAAAACTAGTACCCTAAGAGTCAAGGGAATTACAAAGTATTATACATAATGGAGAAGGCCAAGAATAAGAAATTATTATTTCCAAATTGTTAGTTCCTTGAGATGTTGGGAAAGATACACTTATCATCAATTATAGAAATGAATTTTTTATTTTATTTGGGTTTTAGCTACTCTTTTGTATCTATATAATTACCTATGAGTATCACATCACCACCAAAACATTTAGATAATGAGTATCTAGTGAAAACTCTTAATTGTTTTATGATCACATCTAAATGCATTGCTCTTTTCCAATTAATTTTTGTTGGAATTTTATTCCTATAAATATTTTAATCCTTTATCTAATTGGATTTTATATAATTTTTTGAATATATTTGTACACTAACTATTGATCATATATCATATATCGAGGAAGGGAAGTTACATGTGATATTTTTAGTCATCCTATGGTATTCAATCATAGTGATTATGAACTAGAAATAAAAATAGAAATTACATCCATTATATGGGGTTTAATACCTATTAATGAGAGATAATTATCTTATATAGTATGGGAGAAACATAGTGTTGTTGATATGGCTATTTTATAATATTTTCTTTATGTATTTACAAACGATTTTTATATCCATCCATAGAATTTTTATGTTGAGTATTAAATAGAAAACATACCAGGTGATACACCTATTTCGTTGATTCCATATATAATTGACCCAAAAAAGTTGAAAAAATTGTTGAACAATCTCCAACATAATTTTATAAGGGGATTTATTTCACTAACAACATCAGTATGGGGTGAACCTATTATTTTTATTAAGAATAATGACTGATCAAGGTAGATATAAATTTATAATCAAGAACATTACAAAATCACAACAGATAATAATTATCTTATACCCCATATTGATGTTATTTTTGATCAATTACATGGAGCTCAATGTTTTTCCATGATTGATATTTAATATGGATATTATCAACCAAGGACCAAGAAGAAAGATATACCGAATATATCCTTCCATATGAGGTACGATAATTATGAATTTATATTTATGTAATTTGGACTGAAAAATGCTCCTGGTATCTATATGGATTTAATGATTAGTGTCTTCAGATATTACCTCGATCAGTTTGTTGTAGTATTTATTGGTGATATTATTAAATATTAGAATGGAAATGAAGAGAATTAAGAAAATTTGTAGAATATCATGATGACCCATCAATAGTAGAATATATTTAACAAATTTTATTGGTGTGATTTTTTACATAAAATCTTAATTGTTAGATTATATAATTTCATTTGAAGGAGTATTAGATGTTCCATCAAGAAAAGAAGTTATTGAGGAATAGTCCAATAAAAAAAATATAACCATAGTTTTATTGGGATTGATTTATAATGTTTACTCACTATGATATTTTCTCACAACTATTTAATCAAATCATCTTGTTTAATTACAGGGAATCCAATTTCATGTATACAGATGAACATGAATATAGATTAAAAGATCTGAAGAGAAGATTTATCTATGAACCATTATTTACACTACCGTTAATTGGATAAGGCTTTTTGTTATACAGTGATGCAAAAAATAAATACGTGGGAAGTTTCTTCTTACAGAATGACTATGTAATAGCTTATGCATGTCAAAAACTGAAATTTCTTGTGTTAAATTACTAGAATCATGATTCATAGTTATAAATAGTAATTATTTTCACTAAAAATATCATGGAATAATTTTAATGTGGAATTATGCGATATAATTAATGATAATAAAATATCTATGATTATATTTACAAAAAAAAAAGAGGAGAATATGATCCAATGTATATGAATGGAGTTTAATAATAATTATCACTTTTCATTAAATTATCACCCTTTGAAGGTGGACAAGGTTGCTGATGCTTTGAGTCATAATAAAAAATCATGTCTGTCCATGATGAGGATTATAGTGTTGTTATTCTCACCATTTTTTGATTTTAATGATCAAAATCACTCTTGATGTATTTATTTTTATAATATTATAAATTTTACATATAAAAATGTCATTAATTATATATTATTTTATATTTATAATTTAATTATTTTATATTTATAATAATAATTTTGAATAAATTAATTTTTTATTAATTTTATTATTATTTTTATTCAATGTAGTTATATTTAATTATTTCTGTATAAAACATTCTTTATAAAGTTATTATTTATGTTTATTTATCCTTTCTAAAAATTGTTCTTATAGTTATGTGAAATTTCAAAATCTAGTCTTTAACCTTATGTGATCTATATGTTATTATATTTACCCTTATTTATGTTTAATTTTACCTTTATGTGTGTCTAAGATACCCTTATGCATGTTTTATCTTGCATTTATTCAACATGTTAAAACATTCGTTCTCCATTATGAATGTCTAATTTACCCTTATGAAGATTAGAATTTCACCCTTACACAACCCATGGTTTATCTTCTTTACCTTGAAACAAGATACCTCTATGCAATTTACCCTTATACAAGTTACCATTATGTAGTTCCTAAATTTCCTATATACCATTCATAAGTGCAAGATAACTTTAACAACGGTATTATTTTTTCATCTTACCATTACATAAATTATATATGTTTCTCCAAAAATTATGAAACATGTAAATAACCCTTATGTGAATCTCTATGACTCTAGCTTACACTAAATTAATGATTTTACTAGAAGTTTCAAATTTTGAATGACTATTTCAAGTGATTAAATTGTTTTAATGATTTTATAAAATCATATTAATATTATGGATACTATGATAAGTAATTTTACACGGTTTTATAAAATTTTAATATGAAAATTTAATACATTATTCATTATCATACATCATGTAACTTAAATATTTGGAATTAATTATTTTGAGTTTTTTTTAATTTTTTATTTCTAAAAATATATCTAGGATAAGAGGTATAATTGGAACTTGTTTTAATTATTTAAATGATTCATCATTAAGTATTGGTTTTATAAAATGTTTAAAAATATAATGATTCTTTTTTTAATTTTATATAAGTGATATTTATGTTTTTCATATGTATATCATTGGGTAATTGTTTTAAACATCCTAATGTTTTTTTGAATTTATTAAAAATTTTATAATTATTCTAAATTAAAATGATAAAATTTTGGATAATTTTATTATCAATTAAATAATTCTAAAATTTTAATATAATTATTTTGAATCGTAACATCATAACAAATAAAGTGTTATTGTTAAGATATTTCAATTTAAATGGATTTAGGAAAGAAAAGAAATAATTTTTGTATGATTCATGGAATTTGAACTTCAATGACATAAGGACCCTAATAATTAAAGAAAATTTACAAAGGAATTGAATTATATATATATATATATATATAGTTTTAGGCCTGTAAAATTACTTAAAATATACATAACATTTCTCATTCATTATTCTATTGTGATCATTTCTCTTTAAATCACACAAATATATCTATTTCTATATCATCTTATTCCTTAAATTAGCGTGTCATATAACTAAAATATATTTATGACTATCCATATATTCTCATTCTCCTCTTATTTTTGAAAAATTATTTATGTGAGATGAGGCTATGAAAAAGATTCAACAACTCATCTTTCAAATATTTTTTGTTTCTTACCACCATTAAGATAAGGGGACTATGGTTTAATTGACTTTTTTCCATTAAAAGTTCAAGGGACTATTAATTTGAGTTTTCCAGCTTCATAATTATAAAGCTAGTGTCTTCATATCTGGTTTCATGATATAAAAAAATAAAGGGACGTTTTTGGAATTTCAGATATCATTAAATCCAAGGGATTAATACATTAAATACTCAATAGATTGAGGTTGTAGCCTTAGGGGAAACATAAATACTATTTTTGATCTTCCTTACCGAATATTTTGTCATATTTACATTCAAAAATTATTTTTTTATTACATTAAATTGTTCATTTAATAATTTAGATAATCCATAAAAAATATCATTTTATTTATTCTTAAATCAATATATTTTTATTGTGTCCAATTTAATTTTATTATTACACATTAATTACATTTTTTTACTATGTTCAAAAATTTTATTTTTTATTATTTTTTCAAATAGAGTTTTACTAATTAGATTGTATTTTTTAAAAAATTTAAAAGTGATATTCTACCACTCCACTAACCATTTTTTCTCCTTTATGTGATAACAAAATTATAATAAAAGTAGTTTTTATATTCATTTAATTTATTTGTTATGAAACTATTTTATTTAATTTTAAAAAAAATTCAACTAATTTTTCCAAAAAATGATCTATTTTGAAAATTTATTTTTTAAACACCTTTGGTGGCATCAATGGATAATTACTAGATGATGACCTTTTTTGTGGTACTTATTTCTCCTCATAGAAATCTATAATTTATACTATTATCCCATATTTAAGAAATTTTGTTTATAAAATTATTATGAATGGAATTACTGTTTTATCTAATAAAGAAGAAAAATTTTCCATTGATGAAATACCATATTTTAAATTACATTGTAACAAAATGAAGTCATTAAATTATGGGATGGAAATTTAATTGTTTAATTGAGTTTTTCAATTAAAATGAAAAATTAAATATACAAATTAGTATATTTTATTAAATATGGTAAAAATAAAGTAAATGGTATTTTTCATAATATGTAGAAGAAATATTTTTTGAGTTTCTATATTAATCCTATTGAGTCTATCACAACTATGGGATTTAGATTTAATAAAACAAGTGACGAACAAAAATATGCCTTTGCTAAAATAATTCTAAACACCGGGCATGAAAATCCTTTGTGTTTTTCCAAAAATTTATGATAAAAAATTCAATGCAATTGAAGAGGTGAATTTTTAAAAAAAACATGCATATTAAGGAACATATAAATTACCTCATGACATTTGAGATATCCATAAATACCTAATCATTAATGGAAGCTACATAAGTCATGGAATCTTATAGAATAAATTTACTTCAAATTAAAAAACTTGGACTAATCCAGGAGTGGAACCTTATTGAAAATTATAAAATGATTATTGACATTTAGAAAATAAAAAAGTGTTCAACTTGTTAAATAAAAAAGAAAAATTAGGAATTTAAGAAAATAAGTCTGAGTTGTAGAAAATAGGGCTACATAAAACCATATTGTAATTTAAACTATAAAAATATAAATAAATATTGAAAATTAATAAATCTTTACTATGCTTGATTGGATCCTTAGAGGGGACTTGATTTCAACATCCAAATCATGTGATGATATCCCGAAGAGTGTCGTTGAACATTTCAATAATGGAATTGGGGATAGTTATTAAATTTATCAATCTCCCCCACAATACTCTTCTAATTATTCTAATTCATCTACATATTCTTTAAATTGTTAATAAATTCTTAATTTTAATTATGAACATAAAAATTGTTTTTCTCATATTTTTTTAAATTCAAATATCTTAAAAATAAAAAAATTTATTTTGTTTTCTAAATAGATATATTAATAAATGATAAATAATATTTTATTTAATAATTAAGAAATCAAAAAAATATTGAAAATATTTTACTTCAACTTAATGATCCTAAAAACATTATTTTTCATTCTAATATTAGAGAAGGAAATTTAAATTAAATTTTGGGGTCTCATTTTTTTAAAAAAATACTACGTTTTCTATTTTTAATTACATTCCAATTTTTTAGGAAATTAACAAATATAACTTTTTAAATATAATTTCTGAAAATAAAATTATGGGTTATTTTAATTTTTTTAATGTTTTTGGATGAAAATATAAAAATTCTATATATAGTAGACCAAAATGGATTCTTCTTTCATCTCGTATTTCGAATGGATTTTTTTTTCAATACATGATTGTATTCACAAATCATTGTTAGTTATTCTTAATGGGCCCATGACATGGGTAAGAAAGCTATAGTTTATAAATCTAGATAATGGAATGATAAGACTTTAGAAAACTACATATTATATTTTTATTGGGGTTTCATGACACATGTTTGATGTTCCTATTGAATTAAATCATCTCAAAGATATTTATGGAAGGAATTTCACATTTAAATATTATTCAAAATAAAAAAGTACATGTTTAGCTATGACTGGATTTTACAACTCTACTCAAATAAAAAATTTATTATTTATTAAATGTATTAAATATAATTTACTTTATATAGGTAAGTTATGTGAGGAATGATTTAAAATTACTTTTTCAGAAGATTTTTTTAAAGTTTTTATTTCCAAATAAATTTTTTATTTACTATATAATATATTAAAAATATATTCATGATTTCTTTAAAATATCTTTAAAGTCAAAATATTTTGTATTTATGTGAGAAAGAAAACAATTCTTGGATTTTTAATATTCACTTTGGTAATTATAGTGTACATTAAATTACCAAACTAAATAATAGAAAACATGTATAATAATTACCACAAATACTATTTATTAATAGAATAGTTTTCTACCCTTTCATCAAGGAAATCTATACAAGAATTTCTTAAAAAACATATTTCCACTCAAAATACCATTAATTAGTCCATGTTTTTATTCTGGGACCAAATCAATTTCCTACTGATTGAGGAAAAATATGAAGGGATAAAAACTCATGTCTTATAGTTGTTTCAATGGTGTATAATTGGAAGAAAAATACATTAATGATTTTTTCTTCTTCTCAAGAATATCAACAATACATTTCCACTCATAAAACACCAAAACAAAAAAGGGTTTTTAAAAATATGAAATATAACCCTTCAATAAATTTATAGGACTATAATTAATGGGTATTACTTTACTCATTATATTTTGTTAATTTAATTCAATACTATATACTTTACCCTTAATAATGACATTTAAAAAAAAAATTATAAAAAATTTTATGATCTTTGGAATGGTGAATTTCCCAAACATGGATTCTCATGAGTGTTTAGTTGTAAATAATTTATCCAAATAGTGTGGATTGTTTATAAAATTTTGAACTAAAATCCAATGAAGGAATCATCATTATGTACTTGAACTCATGTAATTCCTTTGGAGTATATAGTAAGGTTATTAATACCCTAGAAGAATCTATTCCCATCATATATAATGATAGTATTCCTAGATAACATCCACAACATGATTATGTTGACCTTATGTGTTCAAAACATACTCAAACTAAATCTTATAAAATTATGTAATATGTTACAAAATCTCCATCCTCTCCACTAACCAACTCTTGGACTCAATATAAAGACCATACTCATGATAAAGTATCATAAAATTAATTTCTGGAAATCATACATGAATGTTGTTATAAAATGAGTTTTAACAACAATATTTTCTCTCTGAATATGAACCTCATTCCCTTGATGAATCAATAAATAATGATAATTTGATAGATTTTATGCAAGATGAGATCAAAAAAAATTATTGGAAAATTTCTTGGACTCTCATGAAACATCGTAATAATCATTATATTATTACCACCAAACCATTTTGTAAAATAAACATGACATGAGAGAAAAGTTAATCAGCAAAAAGTCTCAAAATTTATTTAAAGTTTATAATAAATAAGAAGGTATAGATTATGAGGAATACATTTCACCCATTTCTTGAAATTAATTAATTATAATCTTGTTGGAATTCACTACTCATTTTGATTTTAACATTTTACCAATTGATGTCAAAATAGATTTTAAATGGATATATGTATAAAATGTATTTTTTTAAGCCAACCAACTTTTTTTTAATCCATAATTTCCAAACTCAAATTTCATGTTTACCAAATATTTTTATGTTTTTAATGACACCCCAAGTGATTTATGTGAAAAGTTAAATTAATTTATTTTATCAAGTTAATTTAAAATTGTAAAATATTATTCCAAGTAATTTCTCCAAAAAAATTTGAAAATATTTATTGGTTACTCATATTTTGATGTACTGAGTTATTTTTGGCTCAAATAAGGAAAATATGATCAATTAATTTTATATTTTAATGAATAAAGAGTTTGAAAGTGTATTTAAGGGAGAAAATTATTTATTCATAGGTTTCCAAAATGACCCAAATTATCTATGGAACATTTTTAAACAGATGTAAATATAGTAATGTAGTTCATAAATAGTTTTTAATTAATCATTGTAAAAAATAAGAAAGAAGAATAATATAAATTATTTGATAATGTAGGATTAAAATGGTTAATAAGTTAAAAAAACACATTATCTAAGTATGATTGGAAATAAATTACCTTACTATAAGCCTATAATAAATTATATTTATTTTATTCCTTTCCCATAATTAACAATCTAATATAATTTAATCTCATTTAAAATAAATAATTTGTTTTCCAATATTTTAAAAGAAAACAATATGAAACATTCTACCTTAAAGAAAAATATTTTTAACATTCTTCTTTTTATGATGATAATTTTGTAGGATTACAACTTGATTGAAAAATTAATAGTGGAACATGTAATATAATATAAAAATATATCATCGATTAATATAGTTTGAATCAAAACATTGTTTATATTTATACTACCGAAGTTGAATAGATAGCCGATGGGAGATTATTATCACATGTAATATGGATGGAATACACTCTCTTAAAATTTGGGATAATATATTATTATTCTCTTTTCAAGTGTGAAAAAATTGTGTGTTATTGTTCTTAAAAATCATATATAACACTCTCACACTAAGAATATTTAATTGAGAAAAAAATTATAAGATCACTTTCAAAAAAGGGGTTATCATTCATGATTTTTTAAAACAAACCATTAATTTGATCATATATATATTGAACCCCTTACCCATTTCCATTTTAAATCATAAATGGTTAGTTTTTATAATTTTATTGTGTTTTTGTTTTATAATTTATTTGAAAGAATGAGAGGATTTTTTATATATTCTATATATTTATTTCAAAGTGGATAACACATTTATTTTGTCTTAAAATATTTTTCATAACATTTTTATACTTTTATTAAAGTAATGTTAGTATAACACTCAATAAAAAATATTCATTACAAGATACAAACAAGTGGATGTGGTTCTGGAAATAATTATCATAGATATTTATCCTGAATGGACTTGATTGGGTTTGTTACCCTTATCTCCCATATGAGAATTGTGAGCGGTAATTTATTGGAAAACTAGTTTGATTAACCTGGTGAATTGTTTAAGGTTTATTAATAAAGTCATTACTAATCCATTATAAATAAAATGTTTTTCCAAATATTTTTTTTCTAATTATTTTACTGTTGTATTTTAATAATTTTTTAGGGATTTGATCCCTTTAAACTCCCATGATCTGTTAATATATGTGAGATAATCTTCTTAATACTAAAATGATATTAAATGAGATATTTTCATTTTAAATATTTTATATTAAATTTATAATTTGGGTTTTTTTCAAACAATACTATTTTTTTCTTAATATAATATATTTCTTATCAATGTTTTTTATTTTATATTAATCAATTTATTTAGAAAATATATGTATTTAAAATCAATCTTCTAACAAATATCAAAATTTTAATATATTTTATGAACATTTATTTTCATCTATAGCGACAGATCATTAATGACTATTAAAATAAATTTTAATTTTACCTATTTATTTTATAAACCTATATAGAACTTCTCATTGATTACCTCAATGGGTATGTTTTAGTATCTCATCCCAAAAAAATCTTATTTTCTAGGGGGTTGCTTTCATTCATTATAGGGGGTAATTTTTTTCAGATGTGTTAGATCATATAAAATAGGGATACTATTACGATTCTCCACATTCATTGATTTTAATGATAAAAACAATATTAATTTATTTATTTATATTATATTACTATGTGAATAAATTACTTTGTGTTTATTTAATTATTATTTTGTTTTTACTTATTTATTATTTTATCATTTATAATATTTTTTTGAATTTTATTTTATATTTATTATTTCATCATTAATTATTATTTTTAATATATAATATTTTATATATTTTTTTGGAAAAATTAATTTGTTCATGTTAATTTTTATCATTAAATATAATTTAATAAATTACTTCATAGCCATACATGAAATTTCAAAAGACGGTTTTAACCCTATGTGAGCTATGATTTTTTCAGATTACTCTTGCACATGTTTTAGTTTACCATTATTCATAACTATGTTACACTTACACATGTGATTTATTAAATTTATAGATGATTTGAAAACAATAGTTTACCATAACAATTTTCTATGTTAACCTTATATAGGTATAGGTTTGACCACTATGAAGGACATGGTTTTAAATCATTAACATTATAAAAGATACATTTATGCAAAATACATATATGCAAGATACCCTTACATAATTCATGAATTTCCTATATTGATTTACACAACACATACTACATTTTTTCATAAGATTTCTTTTCCATTTTACATTTACATAACTTATATATTTTTATTCTTATTTTTCAACCCAATGAAAATAATCCTTATGTGAATCTAAAAATATCTATGTTACATTATTTTCATGATTATTTTTATTTTTTCATATGATACATGGTTATTTCTTGTGTTTAAATTTTTAAAAGATTCAGCGAATTCATAATAATATAGTTGATCCTATAATAATTATGTTGACACTGTTTTCAATATTTTAAATAAAATGATTAAATATATTATTTTTTTATATATTTGTACACTATGTATCTCAAATATTTGGAATTTATTATTTTGAGTTTTTCTGTTTGATTTTATTTTTTATAATATCATATTTAAGATAAAATAAGTTGTGGAAAATTATTTTTTTCAATGATGTATCATTAAAAAAATTTAACATAGTATGCTTAAAAATTGGTTTTTTATTAATTTTATTGAAGAATGATTCATGTTATTTCTTTGACCTATATTTATGGATTTATTTCAAAAATCATAACAAGTGTTAGAGAATTGATTTGAATTGATCAAATGTTTTTAAATTAAATGGATAATATTATTCATAATATTTTCTTTCTTAAATTAATATTATATAATATTATTATTATTTAGATTCTTAATTTTTGAATGATTAAGTTGGTCTTGTTGATTTATTTCACTTGTAAGGGATTATGGAGTGAATAAAAATAAATATTTTCAGGATTAATGGAATGCGAAATTTAAATACATAGTTAAATAATAGATACCAGAATATTTCCAAATCAATTTAATTCTATAATTATAGAAATTTTGAGGCTTGTAAAATCAGTTCACTTCTAAAAGAAATTATATAATCCCTTCTACCAATAATCTCATTTATCACTAGAGATATTGAACCTCTTTATTTTTAAATATTATAATTTTTAATAATTTTGTGGTAAAATTATTATATATTCTTCACTCTCCCTATATTCACATTCTATACTAGTTTTCATCAAATTAAAAGATAGAATTATCAGAATGCTAAAAAACCATCATCATTTTTATTCTATGTTTTGATTCTTAATACCATTTATTTAAGGAAATATGATATTATTTTCTTTTTTACATTCAAAATAATTGGTATAATACATTTGAGTTTCCTTTCATCACTGTTAAAGAGTTAGTGTCTTTGTATCCAGGTTACTTCTATAACCTAAAAATAAAGAGACTATTTTGTAGTTTTTTCTTACATTAAATAAAACTGACTAATAAATGAAATACTCAAGAGAATTTGGTGGTTTATGTAGGGGTAACCTCAGGTTATATTTTGAAACATCTTTACCAAATATTTTTTCATATTTACATTCCACAGATTAATTTATTGATCGGTTTCAATAATTTTTGTCATAATTTTCTGAATCCACTGTATATGTTGAAGTGATTTATTCTCAAATCACTGTATATTTATTTCTTAATCATTCAATTTCATCATTGAACATTCATTATGTTATGTATTTTTATTTATTCATCATATTTATTATACTGGATATTAGTATAAATAATTTTTTTAATTTGATTTGTTTTTATTTAGTATTAAAATGGGAAATCCACCCCCACTTACCATTTTATATCATATATTTACCCTCCATGAATGTGATGAAATATTTAATGATTTATATGAATTGGATATTAAATTTTTATAGAATGGGTAAATATCATTTCATTATCAAATGAATGTTTATACCGACATCTATAATAGGATTAGGAAGTAACATAAGAAAGATGTTTATTTATAGAAGAAGTTGAGAAGTGTTTCTATGTTCAACCATTATAATGTATGAATGATAAGGTTTAGAAACTAAATATTTTTTCCATCAATAACATAATTTATTGAGTTTCTGTATGATTCTTATAATTCATCATTCACTGTTAATACTGGAAGTATAAATATGTATTGAGATCTAAAATATTATTTATAGCGGGATAACATAAATTACTAGATTGTAGAGTATATATCATAATTCCATATATTCCAACATGGTATGTATAAGAGTGATATTCCAAAGGGGATGTAACAACCATTACCAATATCAGAAAGGAAGTGGGAAATAATTTCCATGGTTTTCACCATCGGACACCCCAAAACAACAAAAGGTACTAATTCTATTTGGGTTTTACCCAACTGTCATTTAAAATTAGTTATTTTTATCACTATGATTTAATATTCATCTCTTGATCATTTTACTCAGTCATACATTAATGATGTTATGAGAATTAATGGAGTACCATTATTAGTATAATCCGATCAGGATCCACGTCTAACTTTGATATTTTAGATAATCC
The DNA here is from genome assembly GCA_963277665.1 of Viscum album. Taxonomy (NCBI): domain Eukaryota; kingdom Viridiplantae; phylum Streptophyta; class Magnoliopsida; order Santalales; family Viscaceae; genus Viscum; species Viscum album. The sequence goes on from OY728166.1 coordinate 824,757,985, forward strand.
TTTATCTAGATCTTGATATTGAGTTGATTATCATTATAACATATCATTCTCATATAGTTGGTCAATAATATAGGATATTTAAAATTCTAGATAACATGTTAAGGCATTTCTCTATATATTAAAATTATGTTTGAGATCAATGTCATCATTTAGTATAATTTTCATACAATAATGGATTTCACTAAATAATTAATATAGATAATTATGAATCACTGTATGGAAGTATGCAAAAAAATACAATGTGGTCCAATAATAATAGAGAAATAATTCAATTAGGAACTAATCTATATGAGGAAATGATAAATAAGATTATATCATTTAGGAATCATATAATGGAAGCTCAGAGTTGATAAAATAAATTTGATAAAAACTATAAATGATATAGGGAGTTTGAAAATGGTGATAAGGTATTTCTATGAATATATCTTTGAATTAATGTTATTATATTTATAAATAAGTGTAAGTTGAGACCTATATATGATATTACCATGGAAATGAATCATTTTATCAGGGTGGTATATTATCATACGGAGACTCCACCAAATAACTATCATGTTCATGATATGTTCTATTTATCTATCCAAATAAAAAAATATTAATATAATATCCAAAATAAATATTATATACATCCTTAAAATAAGATTATTTGGTAAATGTCCTTTTAACTATGGTTTTCAATACAACTGCAATACATCAATACCTTATCCTTTTATTTCTAAAAAAGTTCTTCCATGTCCCATTTTTTATACTATAGAAGAGGGAATTGACTTTTAAAATTACCAGGTTCTCCTCATTTTTAGTAATGAACAATTAATGGACAGTCATGATGTTATTTATTTTCATTACTCATACTCTTTGTTTTCCTCTATAATTATTTTCATTATTTCTTTCTTTACCACACATAAAGCATTTCCCTATTACATCGAGAATATTTTTTGGGTGTCTCTTTACTAATTTTGTTCATGATGGAAATTGAGAATTATTTTCTCTATGGTCTGCACCACTTAACGTCTTAGAAAACACTAACTATCTTTATTTGGTGAGTTAATGAGTCGGTTAAGTTATAAGTTGTTAATTATATTTCGAAGAAAAAATATTCATGAACATGATATCGTAACATTTATAAAAATACCATTTACATTCTCATTGTCACCACCTTGTCCTTGATGTTCAATGTTAACATGAATCCTTTGTGGTATATCCATTGAATAAAACTAGAAAGCATAGTGTGATTAGCAATAGCCATAGTGAGAATATTTTATAATAATTTAATGGATATCTAAATCATGGAAATTTATTTTCAACATAAAACACCTTATTTTTAGACATGGTAATTTAATTTAATAATATATTCAAATACTATATTATGGTTTGTAAATAGAATCTAAATTATCTTATTCATATTCCTGAGAGTGTTAAAATGAGTGCAGACTAATGCATATTGTCACGTAACTGGTCACGCTCGAGTCCAGCCTGATGATCCCTTTAGAGTTTTTACCCATATATATATCTATGATTGAACCAAATCCACACGTATTAATTAGATAAGGATTGATTGATAGGAGGAACCACATAATCTCCACCATAACAAAATTCTAGGACTTTATTATATACTTTTCCTCAAAGTATATCATAGTGTAATGTTCCCTAATCTATGTTTTATTAAATATAGTTACTAATGATTATACTAAAATTCATATAAAAACAACTATAGAGCCCCAACCCAAAATTCCAATAGCTGGTGTCTACTACCATTAGAATGGCATGATTACATAAAATGGATTCCCCAAGGACTGATCAGTAGAAAATTTTTGGAAATCCAGATACATAAATGACTCTTGTATTTTAAGTGAATACATGAATAAAAACATAATTTTTTTGGATAATTTTATTCCGAATTACCATATCCTTGCATACATTTCCCAAGACACTTCTTGGATTCATAGGGAAAGGAAACAAAATAAGGGTGAGATAAAATGATTAGTAATGGTTACATTGAATAGAAACAATAAGAAATATTTTAGAATAATTCAATAATGTAAGGTAAATAACTAATAAAACATTCTATTTGAATAACTAGATAAGGTAGAATAAAAATTTAATTGTAAATAAATTAATCACATTCCATTTAATCAATAATATGAGAATGAGATAAATCCATATATAATGTAAAATATATAATATCATATATAAATAATTATTATAATAATAATAACTAAAATTTCATTGAGTAAATTTCTTAATTATTTGAAATAAAATTTGGGGAACCTGAAAACATATATTGTCATTACCATTCATAAGTGAGTTTAAAAATATAGGTAGAAACTTGTTTAATTTTTACAGTTCATTAGTCTCATGAGAACCTATAAATGAATCCATGGGATATATAATTAATGAGCCCTTGAAGTAACTTTTAGTAAAAAAAATACACATATATCCATTAAATAATTTAATTAATAAACAACACACCTTATTAAATATCCGTATTCAATAGAGAATATGGAATTGTCAATCATTCCTCATTTAATATAAACTGTCAAAGTGAAAACTGTTTGTAAAAATGGTATATATTTTAAGAAAAAATAATACTCATTTCATGAAAAAATATATGTTTATGATAAATTTAATTGAAATAAAAAAATATCATATATAACTGATTGTTTCTATATAAAGATAAAAATAAAAAAAATTATATATCAAAGATAACTATTACCACATTGTAATTTTCATGTGAAAACACATTGAATGAGATATTTCAAATTGAAACATAATATACCATTAAGTATGAGTTAATTGGGACAATTAAATAAAAATGGGGAAGTATATACATTACATTAATATGAAATGGTTTATAAGAACAATCAAATAATAATTGAATGAAAAATAAGAGGAAATCACTTACCATGCATTTCCATTTGGGTGTTCATTATGTATTCCCATGTATAATGGTTTTAATCATGTTATTAACTTAACAATATACTATAATAATACTTATGATTTCATATATTAACTTCATATAATATATTATTACCCTCTTGTTAGAAATCATTCATTATTTTCAATATTTCCGGTGCTAATTGCCATGCTTTTAGAGTATGTTGTGACTTGATGTTTTTTTTCTAATTAAATCAATCATGATTTCATCCTATATATAATTTAAAAAATAAAATAATTATTATATATATTTAATATGTATTTATTTAGAATAATCTATAATATTTGGATATAGGAAATGAAATGCACCATTCATAGAGACGTTAGGTTGTATGTACGAATAAATGCTACTTTAAATTCATTATCATATTTAATGGAATAAGATTTAAATGGTATATATGTATATAATAATTCTAGTATAATATGTTTTAATATTATTGAAATATTTTTATTAAAAAAATTCTTAATATATTCTATGTAATGTTTTAATGAATCAAATCGCTTTGAGGAGGTCGTAGTCCAAACATTCACAAATGTTGTTATCGTATTCCCGCAAAATGGGATTAATGACTGTATGTATTGTATAAAAATTTCTAGAATAATAAATACATTATAAATACTATATATATCATGTATAAATTATAAAATCATTATTATTTCCAACATTTAAATGTGGTAATGGAAGAATGAATGACATTTGTTCGTGACGTGGAAGTTTGCCTTTCATACGAATGATGATTGCATATCCCATTTAATGGATGTCAATGAAAGTGTATATAACTATATTATTATAAATAAATATAATTATATTAAATATAATAAAGTAATTATATAATAATTAAATAATAATTATTTAATTTTTGTATAAATATATGAAACAATAGTGATTTTAAGAGAGTTACCTCTTATTCAGGTAACTCTTTTTCGTTTATACAACGACTTCAATGAATTTATTTAATAAATATTTAGACTTCTAGTATTATTGGAAATAGGTTTGGATATTACTATGGAAGAGGTTAGTTGACCCAATGGTTTTGGTAGGTGTGAATAAGGGGGAGAGGATAATGTCTTTTTATAGTGCAGGAGGAATGACATTTCTTTTAAATTTTTTAAAGAGGGAATTCAGCCTACGTTGTTTTAATGTAAAAAGGATCCACTATTGAACCCAATTTGAGATAAGGTATTATATGAACTAAATATTTAGACATAATAGTTTTTTACATGTGTGTATGTCATTTGGGCCCCAATATGTATGGTTTAGTCCCTTTTTTATGCTTAATTTTACCTAAATGACAATAATTAATTTTAATTGTATTCACTAATATTTTTCATAAAAAAATAATTTTACATTTTTTGAAATTAGAAATTATTATTATTCCAAATAGTTAATAAATTATTCCGAATTATAATAATTAATATAAAATGAACTAATTTAAATATAAACCCACAGATGAGATGAGAAAGCTGGTTATAAAAGTAAAACTGGTCAAAACTTTAAAATGTGTTTATGTCCAGTTTCAATTTCAAATTGATTCCAATGTACCATATTTAATTATTTTCCATATAATTAATATAACTATACATTATATTCAAATTAAATTATAATTTAACTATATAAATAAGTTATATGAAAAAAATCAATAAAAATTTAGTATTTTTTACAATTTATCATAAATGAAAAATACCAAAAAAACACAAAAAATTAACCCTAAAATAATTTTTTTTCATAATATGTCAAGAATAATGTTTAATTTGACTTAAAAAGTTTATAACAATTCAAAATTTTAGTTTTTTTATTTGCACAACATTAAATGGAGAAAAATTGCATTTTAAGAAAAGTACACTTTTAAGAATAAAACCAGATTTATTCTTATATTATGACTATATAATCTATTGAATAAATATAAGAAATATTTTATTGGATATATAATATATATATATTATTAATATCATTCATTAATAGTAATTTATAATATTTGTTATGGTAAAACACCTTTGGAACATCATAATAGTAATTACAAAAACATTCATTTCTTATTCAATTTGTTCTTATATTGAATTTTAATTAATTGTTATCCAATGAGTTAAATAATATTTATCCATATTTTAGTTAATAATGCTTATAAATACAAATTTATGAGATAGTTTATATCTTCTTATATTAATTTATAATATTTTAGTAATATATTTTTGTTGGTAAAATTTTTTCTAGTGTGTAACACAAGTTGTTGAAGAAATTAATTGTTTCATCTGATGTAAGAAATATTAGTATAGTTTGAATTAAAAGATATATAGTATATTAAATTCATTTAAAATATTAAATACTTAATAAATTCATTAGAGGATATATATTGTCTTCTATGTTTGGTGTTGTGTTTCATACACACTATCAAATTAAAGTAACACTTTTAGATTTTTCTCAGCGTTACAGACGATGTTCGAAATGAATAATTACAATTTTTTATAAAAGGTTAATTTTTAGTTTTCTTTGAAAAAATTTATAAGGAATGTTTCTTTTTAATGTTTATAGTGTGAAAATTTTTTATCTCTCCCATATCCATTTTACTCTATTTATATTCTTGTAAATGTTTTTTATGGTTTTAAAAAAAAATTTAATTAAATATATTCTTATTATTTCACTTAAATATTATTTATTCAGAAATATAATTTTATTTTAGTACAAAACATACTTTCTTAATGAATTAATGCAAACATTTTATTCTATTTTTAATTTTATGGAAATTAACTTTACCATGAATCATTCACTTTCTTGGGATCATTTTTCACCATAAGTTGAACAGATCATAAATACCTATATTCTTTGTATCATGGTTTTTGTATTTTCTAAAGGCTATCCGACATATATATACTGTTTTTTAAAATGAATGTAATTATATTTAAAATGGAAATATTTACGTTGGATATTATTTACTTAGTAGAGTTATTTTTTGTTAAGGCATTTTGTTTATAAATTAAATTGATCATTAAATATATGATTAAAACATTAGACATGTAGTGATGGGTGTAATCTGGTTATATATAATCCCCAATATCATCGAACGATCTCCTTATAAAAACTAGCTCATTAAATATATTAAATTGGCTTTTTGGTGTCTACCCACTGATAAAACTAATTTTTCAAAAGGCCCTAACGGTAGTGATATCATATTATCTAATATCATGATTTCTATCATCAATAGTTTCCTTAATTAATAATTTTATTATTCTTATTATTAAGATTTCCTTAATTATATTACCCATGTATTGATTATGTGACCGTGTTATTGATTAAATGGTTTGTGTTTTTAGATATTTTCCATTCCATGTTAATTTTTCCTTATATATTGTTGATATTTCTTTTCGTACATTATCATTACAAGGAATATGAGCTCACAATTTTTTTTATATTAACATTATATGAAGAAATATATTATAAATAATTTCATGTAATTGGAAATTTTTATTAGGTTAATTTTTGAACATTTCTATTGTAATTAGGGAATCATGTTTTTATATTTTTATTCATGACATGTAAATAGAGAAATTAAGGGTTATGTAATCCCTTGTATCTTATTCAATAAAAATAATGTAATCATAGAATCTGGGTTACTGGAGTACAGGTTTTTGTAAAAGATATTTCCATTATCCAAGATAAATATAAATTGATGAAAATAAGTATTTCAGCTACTAATGGTGTTGTGAAAAATCAGGACCTCGAGACATGAATTTTTCCATAACATGCTAACTACTAGTAAATATAGTTGGATATATTTTGGTGGAGTGAGATAAATAATTATATGAATAAATTACAGATAAACATATTTACATTGAAAAATTAAAATATGTTATCATCAAATTGATTATATTATCATGAAAGGATCCAGGGAAATCTTAAAAGAAGTGGTCTTCATGATGGTTAGTGCTATCTTAAAACATCCAAGAAGAACACGGTAACATCCAATGAATGAAGTCCATAATATATGAAGAATATTGAATAAGAAGATACCAAAAACATCATCCTATGAGTGTATAGAATATTATTTTATAACTAGGATAACACTAAACTCGAATAAAATTTATGAAGTCCCAGAGAATCATAGATACTTCTGTGATGGGAAAAAGGGTAACATTATAGAATAACAGAGTAATATAATGAATATTTATATTATATGAATAATTTATGAAAATTAATGTCATCAATCCAATAGTAAATTAAAGTGTTTCAAATGATGAGTTTCACTTATAAATAAAATGGTGAGTTGCTTTATAATTTACCATAGATGGTTTACTTATAGAAAAAAAAAAGAATATGTGTAGAAATTTTAACATGTTTGACCACACTCTTGAAAAATGCATGAAAAAACCACAAAGGTAGGATAATATTTAAGTAAAATGAAAAAACCATCATAATGAAAATGAAATATATATGGTTAATTAAATAAATATTTTGAAAATAATAGGGAGTTCATTATTCATATCTTTTTCCTAGCTATTTGACCTGTATAATTAGAGAAAAAATGGAAGAAGACAAAAAATTAAATGAAAAATGTGCATGCCTTATTAGTGAATGATAAAAACACTTCTCCACATAAAAATTGAGTAATAGAAAGAATAAGGTAAGGACACCCAATCTATAAATAACATAAACAATAAAATTATTAAATTATTCAGATAATATGTCACATAAACAGCCACACAACTAAAGGGCTAAAAGAGTTTTTTTCATGGAAATTAACTTTTACAAAATCTATAGAAAAATATACATAATCAAACATCTATAGATCATTTTCTAGATATTTCATATGATATATTAATATTTATAATATATGGGGTGGGAAAAATAATAAAAGGTTGTGCTCATATATTCAATATGAGAAAATAAATCTGAATGTATCAGATCATAATCATGAAAGAGAAAACGAGGAACAAATAAATATTTTAATAAAATACAATATGTCCATTACTAATAATCAAAATATATAATAGGGGAACGTAAAATTAATATAATATCATTAAATGGAAAAAAATATTACAGGGATTAGAATAGATATGAATATTTATAAAACATGTGAACACAATATAAAAGTATTGAATAAATCCAAAATTCTGTTAATCCCTGAAAATAATTCATATCATGGAAATTAAATTCATCTTGAGAATGTTTCATAACATTATTAACAACATATAAATTTGTCACAACCATAATCATATGAAAAACTTCTTACGAAAATCCATTATTTATATGAATATGGGAATAAAATCATCATTTCCACACATTACTATTTCATGAGAAATAAAATTGAACCAACACATTAGACTGTGATATAGGTTCCCACATGTCATGATCTGTATATATTTATGGAACATATAAATATTAAATAATCAAATATTAAAAAACCCATGGTGAATGAATGGGATTCTTAAATAGCTGAATAAAATTACCGAACATGATGAAATCATAATAAATCAAACAATCCATTTTCAAAAAAAAAGTCATATAATAATAATATTTATTCATTGATACTAAGATCACTTCATGAGATATTAATTATCGATGAAAAATTAAATGTGAAAATGAAAATGTTTTTATAAAAAACTAATCAATAAATATATTAATTTTGATGGAAAATTTAATATTAAAAAAATAGATAATATAGAGATCAAGATAATGAATCCATAAAAAGAAACATGAATTGAGATAATAGTAATGGATTGTTAGAAGAAATTGAATTATTAATAACAATAGATTTTTAAAGAAAAAATTACATCATAGATACAATGAAAAAAATTAATTGAATAGAAAGTTAAATTAACGATTAATTAATATAATTTATTGAATATATTTTGAATTCATTAAACAAAACACTGGGGATATAAAAAAACATCATCATGGAAGAATATAGTCCTTAGTAATAATACGATTTATTCTTTATTATTCTATTGTTTTAATTTGGAAAAAAATTTTCAAAGAAGAGGTTATTAATGATAATAAGTAAAATACCTAGAGAATAATAGTAAATTTTATATATAATTGTGGAATCTTAAGATCTAACACAACATGAAATACCATTACAAAATTTTATAAAATATGAAATGTAATTTTTTAATTTCTTTTTATAAATAATATATGAATTTAATCATTCCATTAAGGGAGTGGTGAAAATGAAATTATTTATTCATTATGGTGGGGAACCAACCAAAATATGAACAACATCATCATTTTTAATTTGATTGATATGGAGTCAGGTAATTTATATTCAATTAGTATAATGATATTTAATATATTTTATAATATTGATGTTATCATAAAATATACAACACCCAATAATTATAAAATTTGGACATCATATTTGATAATGTCTATGACATGAAATACCTAATGTAGAAATGAATATGGAATCCTTAGACTTTACGATATATTTACTATATATATTAAATTAAATCTATTATATAGCTTTAAATACATTCAATACAGAGTTATATTGCATTACACGCAATAAAAAAATTCATAAGTGGCATGTATTAAATGCAAAACAATGTTTTATAGAATATTATTCATATTATTAATTAAAATAAAAATTATATCTTAGACATCAAATAAGAGGTAATGAATATGATTAATTAAATTTGAAAAATATATGGTTGAATTCATTTTTAAGCAATTGAGTATAAATGAAAATAAAAACCAATTGAATATTAAAAAAATCGGTTTTATAAAAAATATATTTTAATCCTATTAAATTAAAGTAATCAATATTTTTTAATGAAGTTAATGAAATTTAAATATTATATATTGAATCAAAATATTTTACATACATTTATTTTATTTGATATGAATAATATTGGAACAAATAGAATTTTATAGATAAAACGATTTAATGTTTTAACGGTGGTTTTGTCACATTTTAATGGATATCATGTTATAAAACTAATTTTTTACAAATTTATAAATTATAATTGTAAAAATAAACATCATTTTGGAAATATTAATCTCATAACTAGCTTATGGGTGAGATTTTGGTACTTTTTAGGGATGTTTCATTTAGCGATGAATACCAAAAAATAAAAAAAAATTAATTGTAAGTTGAAAGTTAATTAAAATAATTTTTTACATTAAATTGTATTTAAAATTGTTATAGAATAAAATGAGACCAATTATACATATATTAATAAAATTTAGGTAATTGGATTATTTTTTTATGTTGATGATAAATATTAAAGCATATTAAACTTTTTAACATTTTTCTATTTAAAACCCCACAATCTTGTTCCAACCGCTACATTAGTTTTAACTTTATTTAATCAAATTGAATAAATTTAATTTGAAAAAATTGATTCCATATATGAATTATAATAATTTATAATTTATAACATGTTAACTTACATTTTTACCCAAATAATTTGTAAAATTATTTAAAATTATTTTGAGAGATTAAGGTAAAAAAATGATTACCTGATGATTCAAATTTGAGTATAATATGTAAAAAATACCTTAAATTTATCTAGTACCCATTTTCAAGACGTTATTCTACAATTAATCTTTTAGTATATATATTTTATGTTATTTAAGATTATTTTTTGGTAAAAATGTTGGTACAAGTATCTTTATTAAATAACATACCAATTGTGTCCTCATCCCCACTTATAAAAGGGAACCACCTATCCCCCTTCATAACACAACTAAAAACACATCTTTTTAGACAATAAATGCGGAAATAAATTAAAAACTAATCCCCCATAATCATAGAATCCTAATATTTGGATGATGTCAAGAACCAGCCCGGGTCGACCCTGTGCCAGTCACCTGAGCCGGCTCACGGAAAGTCCCGAGTGGCGTTCCCGACCCCCCTGGGATGACAACAAGTGTCGGGCATCAAAACTTTAATCATTGAGAACGATTTGGCCCATGCGAAAGAGATAAACAGACAAATAAAAAGTGATTATAAAAATAAAAACTAGCAGCAGAAAGAACCCAAACAACACATACCTTTTTGTGACCCTTCGGTCACCTCCCAACTAGGGCCAACCTTGCTCCCATAATGAGGAACTCATCCATGAAAACCTGAGCAAGGGAACCTTCAACTGAAAATGATAATAAAGGCGTGAGCATTAAAAATTCTCAGCAGGAATTCCAATGTAAACCACAGAATCCAACCAAGTCCACTTTCCTGAAACAATCCCAAAAAACACTAGTTTGAACATACAATGATAGAAAATAGGTGTCTCACATTTTAAAGGAAAATGATCCTAATTTAACATTTCAAAAGCAACACACGCAACAACCTGTTTTTCCAAAACAATGCATTTCTTAAAAACTGAATTTCAAATCCATGTTTATCACATTTTCAAAAAAGAAGAACATGTAGTATGTAAATGATGAAAACCATGTGCAAGTAAAAGTAAACAAGAAGATATAAGCAATAACCATGGGCGATCCTAAACATCCCTAGAAAACCCCTGGACGTACTCGGTTTTAGACCACCTGCTGGCGTGGTACTCTATAGTCAATAACCAACTGGCCGCCCTAATAGCCAACCAATGGCACTCCCCACAAGGCCTACCTACCAAGGGGGAACCAACCTGTCTAATCAGATAAGGCTAGAAACCGTCACTCGATATTCTCAAGGATGCCCAAGAACCCATGGTGGTTTTAGAAATACTGTGTAAGTGGGAGGCCCTCACACGCGTGACTCATCTCACCGCACTTGGCAACCCCTTACACAGACACCGCTACACGACAACCCTAAAGTGAAGTCCCCATATTGAGATTCCCCACAAGCATGCACACATCAAAAGTTCTTTCACATTCAATAAGGTTCCAACCAGGCCTTCACAACATTAGAACATTTAAACATTTCACAAATAGGATGGGTTGCCAATCGGGCACATCCACCTTTCTCAAAATCCAACACAATCATCCCTTACATTTTAAAATTTCAAACGAACCTTTACACCAAACAACCATTCAACTAACACCAAAATCCAATAGGTACAACCATGCTTCCACTCCCTTTTTTAGCACAAAACCATTCATCGAAAACCTAGTTTTAAGAAAATATGGATTTAATGTGTCATTTTCATTTGGAGGCACATCCATGTGAGAACCTATCTCTCCATGGATGTGCCAACATCTAATGGCACATCTAGTTTTTAGAAGGAACACCACAGAACCCATACTTCATAAAACACTTTAGTATTGAAACCAACTCGATCCTTTTAGAACAATTTTTTAAAAACAAAAATGCCTTTTTCAAACCATCACCATTTCCCAAACTTTTCTAAAACAACTCACAAGTGTATAATTTTTTTAACCAAAAACTCACCAAACCAATTTTACATTTTCAAATGTCAATCACCATTCAATTTAATCAAACACATCACAAGCCACTCAATTTAACTTTTCCAAGAACCTATTCATTTCATATAAACCATCAATGAAACCACATTTAGAAATTTAAAACAACTTTATAAACTTGTTGGATGTTTTTCATAAATATAATGGAGATTCAAATACTACATAAGAATTAATAGAAAAAATTCAATTTCTCAGGGTTTGAATCAGAAGGGAAAATAGTTCAATCACCTACCTCGACACATGCGAAAATGGTAGAACCCCAACAGAAGGAGGAATGACGCTCCGCAGATGAACTGCACAACCTCGGTTAACGCATGTCCAAACCGCAGGCAGCCTTGAAGTGCGTGTATATATATATATATACATATCTGCTTATATATATTCAACTATATACCTATAAAACATAGGTATATATATATATATCCAGCAATGAAAACAACAAAACATTTCTAAAGATAACAACTCAGATAAAGTTGACTCTGGACCAGATAAAGACCTAAGGGTTCCGCAACTCAATTTTATACTTAAATTGGTGTAAGAATATATAACAATGCATAAAAAATATCCTTACCCAAATTCCGGTGACAAAACATAATCGCACTCTATCGTGGTTTTCGGAGTGTGGATCGGCATGTCACGACACATCGTCGCGCAACCTTGAAACCAGAGAAAAAAATCACAAGAATTTATGTAATCCTAAAAACAAGATATTCTAACCATTTTCACCAAAATAAAACCAACCGAAACCCAAAATCCCAACCATACAACCTATCAATGCAAGAAAACAACCCAAGGAAGAGTAATGCACATGCGGCGAGGTTTCGGGAGGTTTGCCGTGTGAGAAGGAGGGCTGCCAGAGCAGAGGGAAGGAAACGGCCAGGAGAGGAGGTGGAAAACGGCATGGTGGGTTCAATGTAGTGGGACAACACTGGAACAGTGGAGATTTGGCTGGGGAGGGGGGTTTCGGGTAGCAGCGAGTGACCGAGGAAGGAGGAGCAGAGCTGGCCAGCACGGCCGGCTGTGGATGGTGTGGGGAGCAGGAGCGGGCCGATGGCGCGGTGTGGAGGGGAGGGGCGGTGCTGGCTGGCGGACGACGAGGCATCGACAAAGAGGAGGTGGCCGGAGTGCTGGGATGCCACCGGTGGGGGGTCACCGCATGGCCAGAAGAAGAGGGGGGGGGGGGGGGGGAGCCGCGCGAGCGGAGTGAGGGCAGGGGGTGCTACATGCAGGGGGGAAATTTGGGAAGGATAGGGTTAGATTTTTTTTAATACAAATATATATATATATAACTTATATATATTTATATATATATAATAATAACAATAATAATAATATTATATAAAAAAATCGAAAAGAAAACATTGTTATAATACTAAAGTCGAGCAGTCGCACGAAACGCATGCCGTGAAGTGCGTGATTGAGAAAACTATGATAAAACCGAGTCACACGGCATCGACTGCTTATAAGTTCAACTGTGTGCTGGTTACACAGTCTTATAACTCGGGCACAAGTCGCATGTCGACCGGTCGGGGCGTGACAATTATCCCCACCACAAACACTTTTTTCCCACAGAAAGTCACCAAACCAAAAGTTAGTATAATTCAAGTCTGTGCCCAAGAAAAACCAAAAGAAGATGAGAGGCTCGAGGTGATCATTAACAATGCAAGACACAACTAACTAAATCGAACACGATCATTGTTCGAGGTTGAGGGGAGAAAACGGGAGGGTTCTCCCCACCACAAGATTTTTCTAACACAGAAACCTTGAATCTCGGACACACCACCCTTAGGGGGTAACATAGTAACTCCCCAAACTAAACTCATCCCTCCTTCTAAAAGCTAACGGAACAACTCCACCACTAGGATTAAAACCATTCTAGGAAGAAACCGGCACACCATGACACTAGGAACGATGAATCCCCTACAAAACTCAAACACACTAAATGAAAACTCACGGGAAGTCGCTTGAACTAATAAAGAACCTGGACACAAAACCCATAAATTTTACGAAACCAATATTCCCCTAACGTACACAGTCGAGACCATTCTCAAGTCCAAAACGGGTTCGTTTAGTCACATACCCAATGGCCTTCAAGGAAACTGAACGATTTAGAAACTACAGTAAGAGCAGATGAGGTAGCTTGGATTACAGTAGAACAAGATCATCGCGCGACCGCTAAAAAGGTGATATTACAATGATGACAATAATATAATAATAATTTTTTTGGATATTTCCCCTTAGAAGGCTGAAAACATGGACCAGACCAAGGTTCCACACTCTCGTAAATTCATGACTGTGCGCGAGCTTCACCCCGAGACATGTGGTTGGGGCTCTAATGGCTAAAGCATCTCTTGCTTCACAGTCAGGTATTTTCATTCTCCATTCCCAACATCTCCTTCTTCTCGATGATTCAAACGACCACCATGGTGGCATGTTTTCAAAGGGATGCAAGATGATGGCTTAGAATGCCCATAGAGGCCACACTAGTGACACTCAAGAGAAAAGTTAGACATCCTGAAAGTCAACACCAACAGAGATGGTGTCCTGGGGACAGGTTCCTCTAGCATGAACTCTTTTCCAGATATGTAACCTTCACTAGAGACAATTACCATCAAAAAAACCCCAAACTTCAATGATGGCAAGACATGCCACCTTTACTAGTCCAAAACCGAACCCTCAAATAAACCTGAGATGGTACGAGCCCTAACAACCCTGGGAGTTCCCAACCCGAAGGCTCACACTAATTCCACGACCACAAAACTATCCTTAAAGGACATTGATTAATTTTATAGATATCCAATAAGAAAAAATAACTTAAAACTAGGCATGACTCGTTAGTAAGCTTATTGACCTTTCTGGGCGACATACTCAGAACAACACGAAGAACACATCTTGAATCAGCATTAGGCCAAAACTCAATAAAAAAACAACTCAATCCAATCCAACCAGGCACATAAGCCAAGCATATACAATCACAAGCAAAAAAAAATCACTTTCCAAAACCATCTTTTCTTTAAAATTTTAAAACCCTCCTATGGAACCTTATGAACTGTCACACGTGCGTTCATTCAATCTCGCTCACATCATCTGAAAACATGTGCCCCTACGCACTCTCCATATATACCAACGCACATGTGACCCTCCATAAGTATTTCGAAGGTTCAAACACTTCTTTCCTTACCCAATCCAAACACATACCATATGGTTCCAAACCAATACACTTTTTCTTTAAAAACCCACTTTACTAATTTCAAAAACAATTTAGAAGAAACCCTTTTTTTCATTTGGAAATCACTTTCATTTTCAACACACACACACACATAGACCGAGTTTAAAACGAAACACAACAAACTATAAACCATCGGAATGAGGGACTAGTGTCTGTACTTAAATCAGAAACATGGTGGTGACTCATGCCCTAAGTAAGAAATAACACTAAGAGGACCTTAAACCGGGGACTCAGACTCCACATGGGTCACCACCCCACGTGAGATCGCAATTTGAACCGATTCGATCCCATTTTCATCCCTCAATCCAAAAAAACCAAAGACAAAAGACTCAAATCCTGGACTAACCCTAGTAACTCAGGTCTCGTCATGAGCGGTGGTGACCAGGCACCGACTCGTAACCAACTTCCTGGGCCCCGAAAACCCTAATCTCCTTCTACCAGACAACCCAAATATCAAGGGCCTCCTCTGATACCGTTTTGTCACAAACTAGCCCGGGTCGACCCTGAGCTAGTCACCTGAGCTGGATCACGGCAAGTCCCGAGGGGCGTTCCCGATCCCCTTGGGATGGCAACAAGTGTCTGGCATCAAAAATTTAATCATTGGGAATGATTTGGCCCATGCGAAAGAGATAAACAGACAAATAAAAAATGACGATAAAAATTAAAACTAGCTGCAGAATGAAACGAAACAGCACATACCTCCGTGTGAACCTTCGTTCACCTCCCAACTAAGGCCAACCTTTCTCCCATAAGGAGGAAATCAGACATGAAAACCTGAGCAAGGTAACCTGCAACTTAAAATTATAATAAAGGCGTGAGCATTAAAAATGCTCATTAGGAATGCTAAAGTAAACCACAGAATCCAACCACATACACATTACAGTAACAATCCCAAAAAAACACAAGTTTTCACATACAATGATAGAAAAAAGGGTTTTCAAATTTTAAATGAAAAGGATCCAAATTTAACATTTCAAAACCAACACATGCAACAAACTGTTTTTCCAAAACTATGCATTTCTTAAAAACTGAATTTCAAATCCATGTTTATCACATTTGCACAAAAGAAGAACATGTAGTAAGTAAATGCTGAAAACTAATTGCAAGTAAAATTAATCAAGAATATATAAGCAATAACCATGGGCGGTCCTAAATATACCTAGAAAACCCATGGACGTACTCGGTTTCAGACCACCTTGCGGCGTGGTACTCCATAGTCAATAAGCAACCAGCCGCCCTAATAGCCAACCAATGGCATGCCCCACAAGGCCTAACTACCAAGGGGGAATCAACCCGTCTAATCAGGGCTGGCTAGCAACCATCACTCGATATTCTAAGGGATGCCCATGAACCCATGGAAATTTTAGTAACACTGTGTAAGTGGGAGGCCCTCGCACGTGTGACTCATCTCAGTGCACTTGCCAACCCCTTACACGGACATCGCTACACGACGACCCTCAAGGGAAGTCCCCATGTAGAGATGCCCTGCAAGCATGCACACATCAAAAGTTCTTTCACATTCAATAAGGTTCGAACCGAGGCTTCACAAAATTAGAACCATTAAATATTTCACAAATGGGTTGGGTTTCCAATCGAGCACATCCAACTTTCTCAAAATCCAACACAATCATCTCTTACATTTTAAAATTTCAAAAGGAACTTTACACCAAAAAACCATTAAACTCACACCAAAATCCAACCAGGTCAACCAAGCTTCCGCTCCCTTTTTTTAGCACCAAACCATTCATCAAAAACCTAGTTTTAAGAAAATATAGTTTTAATGTGTCATTTTCATTTGGAGGCACATCCATGTGAGCACCTAGAACTCCTTGGATGTGACAACATCTAATGGAACATCTAGTTTTTAGGAGGAACACCATAGAACCCATACTTCATAAAACACTTTAGTATTGAAACCAACCTGATCCATTCAAATCACTTTTTTTAAAAACAAACATGTCTTTTTTAAACCATCACCATTTCCAAAAAATTTCTAAAACAACTCATAAGTGTATAATTTTGTTAACAAGAAACATAGCAGACTAATTTTACATTTTCAAACCCCAATCACCATCGAATTCAACCAAACACATCACAAGCCACTCAATTTAACTTTTCCAAAAACCTATGCATTTCATATAAACCAACATCGAGACCACTTTTAGATATTTTAAACAGCTTTATAACCTTGTTGGATGTTTTTCATAAATATAATGGAAATGAAAATACTATATAAGAATTAATTTAAAAAATTCAAGTGATCATGGTTTGAATCAGAAGGGAAAATGGTTGGATCACCTACCTCAGCACATGCGAAAACGGTAGAACCCCAACGGAAGGAGGAATGACGCTTCACAGACCAACTGCACAACCTCGATTAACCCATGTCCAAAGCGCACGCGACCTTGAAGTGAATACATATATATATATATACATATCTGCATATATATTTATACAACTATATACCTATACACCATAGGTATATATATCTATATATCCTGCAATGCAAACAGAAAAACATTGCTAAATCTAACAACTCAGATAAAGCTAACTCTAGAACAGATAATGAACTCAGGGGCACGCAACTCAATTTCATACTTAAATTAGCGTAATAATATATAACAATGCATAAAAAATATAATTAGCCAAATTTTGGTGATAAAACATAATCGCACTCTATCGCGGTTGTTGGAGTGTGGACCGCCATGTCACGACACATCATCGTGCAACATTGAAACCAGAGAAAAAAAATCACAAGAATTTATGTAACCCAAAAATCAAGATAGAATAACCATTTTCACCAAAATCAAACCAAAATAAACCCAAAACCCCAACTATATAACCGATCAAAGTATGAAAACAACCCAAGGAAGAGGAATGCACATGCGGTGAGGTTGCGAGAGGTTTGCCGAGTGACAAGGAGGGCTTCCCGAGGAGAGGGAAGGCGACGGCTAGGAGTAGAGGTGGAAAATGGTGCGGCGGGTTCAAGGCAGCGGGACAGTGCCATAACAGGGGAGATTCGGCTGGGGAGGGGGGTTTCGGGCTGTGGCGAGTGGCCGAGGAAGGAGGAGAAGAGATGGCCGACGCGGCTGGCAGCGGACGGTGCATGGAGTGGGAGTGGGCCGACGGCATGGTGAGGATGGGAGGGGCGGAGCTTCCCGGCAGACGGTGAGGCATCGGTAAAGCGGAGGCGGCCGGAGCACCGGGATGCCGCCGGTGGGGGGCCTCCGCGTGGCCAGAAGAAGAGGGGGGGAGTATAAGGCCACAGCCTTAAACATTACTTATTCTTGAGTTACATCAAGAAAACATGTTGAGGATCATTTTAGGTGTAGAGTTTTAGAGAATTAGATCTTAAGTCATGCATTACATCCCACATTTAAACAAAGTGGTTACAATAAAAGATATTATTCATTTTTCCCCATCAATGAAAACATATTTAAAATAAAACATGGATTCTTTCTTGAAACTTCCTTGACACTATCATCATATCATGTACCATTCCCTTGAACTGTGAAAAACATTTCCAAAACTTGGGATGAGCATAAAAATCTCAGTAAAGGATATAAAAACATCGAATGGAAACATGAGTACATGTACACATAAGAATCAATGAAATCATAAATTACTCATAAAACATAAGCACTTTAACATACCTCATTAAATCATTAATAAATCATATAAATCATAAGATATAAAGTTAACTTGAGGCATTCATATCATTCTTACGTAGGGAGTAACCCTCTTAGTTACATTTGGAATACCCATCAGAGTATATTCCCTAAATCTCTCGGAGAAACATTAACATTTAACCCCTTCGCGTTACCCAATGCATTGGAGAGCTATATCGGGCTCACCCGCCCTTAGTTTATCACGGAACCACCCATCTTCATAATAATTCCCAAGAACCATAACATAATCGTATCACATAAAACATACATAAAGGAAAAAAAACATTTCCACACTTCAATCACAAGATATCAATACAACACATTCATATAATAAAAAAATTATGAAAACCATTTTCAATACCTAAATAAAAGAAAAGTAAAACATGGTATTTATTTTTCTTTTAAAAAATTCTATGTCTTGTAGAGGAAGCCGAAACTCAAATAATGGTCATGGTAGTGGAGAAGTCGTTGTCACCGAATACATACGACAAAAACATTCCCTTTTTTCATTTAGTAAAATGATTTGTATAAAAAAGATTCCTTCCGGATAAACGTAAAAGTCAAAGGGGTTTATACACCGTATAAAATAAAGTTGTGTATAAAACAAAATATGCCTCAATGAATGGAGATTGAGATGAAGTCCCATAACTCAGGTCCGACATGACTCGATCGTTCATTAATGTCTTGAATAATAAACTTAAGTTAATTTCTACTTGCTTATGAACCTTTTCAAGTTCATTATTCCTTTTATATCACTTATTACCATTTCATTAACACTATATAATTATTTAAGTTAATGACGGTCGTTTTAACAATCATTGGTACTTGAGTAAAAAATATTCTCTTTATAATTACAAGTTTTTCATGTATCAATTATATCCTGAGTTATACTCATGATGTATATATCATATATATCTATTATATACATGCATTTATAATATCACATATCATTTAGAGGTAATAAATGAAATGCACCGTTCATGGAGACGGTAAGTCGTACGTACGCATGAACACTACTTCCATTTATATCTCATATTTAATGGAATTAAAACATAATGATACATAATAGTATTATAATTCTAGTTTGGTATCATATATAATATCATTAAATCAATCCTTTATATGTACCACATGTGGTATTAACGAATCAAATCACTTTGAGGGGGTGGTAGTCCACACTTCCTCAAATGAAGATATCGCGTTTACCCATAATGGAAACAATAAAGGTATGACATAAATGAAAAATAAAGAAGCTTAAGTAAAACATAAACATATTATATATCACATATAAATATAGTGACATCTTAATGGCCACCTTTGAATGTGTTATATGAGTGTTGAACAATCATCGGTTCGTGAGGTAGAAATTCGCCATCCACAGAAACAGTATGTTCTTTAACCATTATATGTAGGTGTGTGTATGTGTAGATTGAATCCTTCTTATAACAACATCCTATTATATTGAATAAACTGTTTTTGTTACAAAATATAGGAATAAAAAGAGTTTAGAGGGTTGTAGAAGCAAAATAAAAGATAAGAACACAAGAGAAACACTACCTTTAAAATAGGTAACTCTTTTTGATTTGAGCTCAAAGGATTCCTTGGGAAGACTTCGGCTCAAAGTGAGGATTCAAGGAGTAATATAGGGATGTGGAGAGACAAAATGGATAGGGGTTTGCCGAGCAAGATGCTTGAGATGTGTGGATAAGGTGGTATAGGTGGGGGCCTTTTATAAGAGGAGAGGAGGGCCACTCTTGGAAAGTTATAAAATGTTACTTTATTTTCAAATGAGTTTCGGATTTTAAAGGTCCCACATTGATGTATTTCGAGGATAATGTGATAAGGGTTCAAAATAAACTCACCAAATAGGTCTTTGACAAGTGTAAGTCTTAGATTTTTCATTATCTTTTCATTTTATTTAAATCATTCATTAATGAGGTAATCGCTGCATCATCATGATGTCATAAATACTTTAATTTATATAATGTCTAAAAATTAAAAAAAATTAACATGATGTAGGAAATACTTTTAGCCTTCAAATTAATATTTATAGTCCAATAGATCATTTATGTAGTCAAAATTAAAAATGTTTTACTCAGGTGATACATTCTTTGTTATATTTAACTTTCTTTAAAAAATAAAAAGATAAAAAGTCACTTTCATACAAAAGTGATTCCATGGGGTCCCCAAGTTTGGCACAAGGCATACCATGGTCATCCATTAGACAACCAGTAGCATTAGTAAACATGTTGGTTTTATTTTTTATTATTATGATATTATTTTATTATCCTTAACCACCCGATTACTCATTAATCAAGATATTTAAAGATAATTGCCGTCGTTACTATTCATAATGTCCAAAAACAAAAGAGTCTTAATTATATAATTTGGACCTTCTGATTCCAAATATTTAATCCATTTTACCAAATTCCAAATTTATAAATTGCAATAATTAATTTAAAAATAATTCCCGTTGTCAAAACAAATAGCTGGTTTTTTTGAAACAAAATCTATGAAAAGTTGGGCATTAGTTTATGCCCAATTACAAAGTGAAAATATTCCTAATGACCGCCGTTGGATTAAATGGTAAAAATATATTATATTTACACTTTAAGACAAATTAGAAAGATAATCTAATTATATAATTAAATTATATGAAAAAGTAGTTTTGATGTAAAATGCAGTATTTTTCACTATTCATAAAAAACGAACATTGTCAGAAAAATACCAAAAATTTATTCAATTTAAATTTAAATGTCCCAATAATATATAATAAGTTTATTTTGACAAATTAAACTTATAAAATTGTAAAATTTTTGATTTAAAAATGGTTTGCCATCAAAAGGCAGTAAAGCAATCTTTTAAGAATATTAGTGTATTCCATGCTTAAGATTGGATTTATTCTCATTTTAATCCTATAAAACACTATCTAATTAATAAATAGACATAGATAAAAATATTTATTATTCATTACATACTTGGGATGTTACATGGAGAGCTGCGCAAGTAGAGTGAGGGCAGGGGGGGCACTACGCACAGGGGTAAAATTGGGGAAGGTTGGGGTTAGATTTTTTTTATACAAATATATATATATATATATAACATATATATACTTATATATTAATATATCATAATAACAATAATAATAATATTATTATATAAAAATAATTGAAAATGCAACATTGTTATAAGACTAAAGTTGAGCAATAATTAATTAATTAAATTATTCTAAAGTTGATCAGTCGCACGATCCGTGTGCCGTGAAGTGCGTGATTGAGAAAACTACGCTCAAACCATGTCACATGGCATCTACCGCTTACAAGGTCAACTGCATGCTTGTTGCACAGTCTTATAACTCATGCAAAAGTCCCACATCGACTGGTCGGGGTGGGACAGTTGAAATTTTTATTAGGAAGTCAATAGTGGAATCCTAATGAGGATACCCGAGGAAGAGGTAATGTTTTTTCAAAAATACTTTAATTTTTATTCTTTCATCATGTTCTCAAATTAAACATATAAAATTATTAATAATAAAATTATAATAAATATAATTATATTTTTACATATTATTGGAAGTACATAATCTTCACACACGTCCATCAAATGGGCCACAAAGTTATAATTCGCGTGTAAGGTGGACCACAACCTCACGAATCAATGTTGTTTTCTCTTCCATTGCGACATATAGTGGTTGGGAAAAATGAAGGGAATATTGTTTATATATGATATTTTTTATGCATTTCTTCTTATGGAATTAATATATATCTTCTAACTATCTTATTTTCATTTTGTGGAAATAAAATAATGTCATTCTTGTGTATAATGAACTACCACCTCACGAAGTATGTGATTCATTCAAAAATTATATTTAATCTACTAAGGAAGTTTTTTAAAAAATATTGGATATGTATGGAATCTATATTATAATATAAATATTAATAATTTAATTTTCATTATTTCAATACAAAATGAAAATGGAAACAACGTTCTTATATATGTGCGACCTACCATATCCAGGAATGGTGTATTTAATTTCCTCTCAAAAATTTTTATAGATTACTCTAAATGTATATATAATGAAAATATATGATATTTAAATAATGTTTAAGCTTTTTGAGATAATAAAATAATGATATATGTATGAGTAATGAAAAATAACATGTCAAAACAAAGTCGAAGAACAAAGCAATTATTACCTAAAACATTGACAATAATGAAAGATTGTTAAAAACCAAGTTATAAGACACTATAAAATGATCACATATGATATTATAAAAGTTATTATGATTCTGGCATAATTTAATATCATTTTTTATTACATTATATATAAGGTTAAATAGATTTCATGTAATAGGGAGTGTAAGGCAATACATTTCTACACAATTTACCTTCCACTGAGAATTATTTGATATTAAGCACCAATTCACATTTATGTGGTGTATATACTAATAGTTTGAAATGTAATATCCTAGATAAATTTTTTATTCATTGTATTTTTCCTTTAAATTTTAATAATATCCTAATATTGTATTTGATTTTAAAATTACCATTTGATAATGTTATTTTGCAATATTTTGTGATATTTATATTTATATTGAAACAAAAACTTTATTTTAATAATTTTTCAGTATACATTAAATTATTCATAACATCCCAAATTCATGATTTATGTATATGTTTATTTTCTAAACCATATATAATTTTGAGGTATGGTTTTTTTACTTTGAATTTTTTACATTAAATGGGGAATATTTATAAATATGCATCATTTAGTCAGTATAGGTATGTGATAAGGCACATTGTTTATGAATTTAAAAATACAATTCAATATATTGGAAATGCTTTGAAAATAAAAGACATGGTTTGTGGCATTGTTAATGAATCCACTAGATATATCAATTGATTCTTTAGAAAAATCAATTTTCCAAACATTTACTCATATACATTATTAATAAATAAAATATTTATAATGTACTTATAAAGTAATATATTCACATAAAAATTTATAATTTTCTCAACAAATTATGAAAAATAACCATAGGGTAATTTAAATTTTTTAATTTGAAAAATGAAATCCATTTTATCAATGCAAATTTCTATCTATGAAAAATTAAAATTTTGAAATAAAAATATTATACATTCAAAATTATAGATTTTTATGACATGGTAAAATTTCATACCATTAGATAAATTACTTACGATTTCATAAAATTATATTATCAATTATAAACAAATAATTTTTTTTTAATATTATAATTTTTGTGATTGTAAATTTCTTAATATTATTTATATTTATTATAAAATTTATTTTAATTTAAATAAAATATACATGTTCTATGAAAAATAAAATTAAGAATTATCTATGGGAAAATTTTATTTTATAAATTATTTTAGTTTTATATCCCAAATTACACATACTTTTAGTTCCAAATGTTCCCAATAAATTATTTTACTATTTTTTCCAAATG
Organism: Viscum album; assembly: GCA_963277665.1. Taxonomy (NCBI): domain Eukaryota; kingdom Viridiplantae; phylum Streptophyta; class Magnoliopsida; order Santalales; family Viscaceae; genus Viscum; species Viscum album. Next base: position 824,782,639 of record OY728166.1, read on the forward strand.
AATTCATACTTATCTAATTTTGAAACATTTATTCCAAATATACAATAAAATTCATATATAACAAATGTGGTACAAGTGTAAACACCATATCTTTTATAAAACAAATTTACATTATATTAATACTATTCATATATATACATAATCCCAAAATAAATATACATAAAATTTAACAGTCAGATATGAAATGTTGATAGTCTCATATGTTGGTTCAACTATCATAGATCTCATTATAATTTCCACAAGCATGAAATTATCCAGAAGGAAATTTTACTCAATTAGTATTTATTGAAGTACATGTTGGGATTGGTCTAGGGAAAACCCATGATATACTACCCCCTTACAAGCTCAATCATATGAGTTTCACAAGGATATAGATTAATTCATGATTCAATTTCATCTAATTCTTTCAAATATTTCATAATTTTCTTACATACATTTATACTCATCAATTCCACATCTATGTTATATCGTACATATTTAATGATTTAATATTACTAATATATCATGGTTGGTATTTTTTGTTTTTTAGTTTTAAAATTATATTCAATAAAATTCAATTAATTTGAAATATCTTCTAAAAACATTTAATTTTACATTCTACCTCCTTAAAATAATTTCATCCCTAAAATACTCTTTTCTCAGACGAAACTAAGTTGAGGTACTTTTTCCTTATACCATATTGTGGTTCCCGAATAGCTCCCCAAAATATATGATTTCCCAAATAATATTAACCAGGTGAGGGGTCTTATTCCAAATAAATTTTTTATTTCATAAAGTATATCGACAGGATAATCATCATAATATAATTCAATCCCCAAATACACATCTTCTGAGTTCATTACCATTTATGGTTCTAGTATATACTTCATAAAAGGTGATACGTGGAATAGATCATAGAAATTTAATGATATTGAGTGACTGTTAAGTGATGATATATATATTAAAGTTGTTAAATAATCTCAAAGAGAGTGATATACAACTGTCTTAGTTTCCTCTTATTATGATACCTAATATCCACCTAATAAGGAATTATTTAGAGGAAAACCTTATCAATGGGTTGAAATATTGAATTTTATTTAAAATTAATGGCATAGTTCATCTATTGATTCAATTAGGATTTCATATATCATTGAATGGTTTTATCATTTTCTATAATTTCATAGGTAATGTCTTCTTCCATTTTATTCCTCTCCCCAGCTTGAAGATAGTATGTTAGAGTTCAACAACACTTTCCATAATGATCCTCATACTGTTCTATTTGAATTCTACAATACACAATTTTGTTATATGAAAAAATTTCCATGCAAATATGTTGATCCTAAAAATCATTTAAATAAATTGATTAGGATCACAGTATATCCTATATTCTTTGGATGGACCTTTTAGACTGAACAACTATTTAAAGGTGATAAGTAATGTCGAATCTCAACATAATAACCAAATTAAAGTTAAACCTAGGATCTTGATCGATTAAAATTTGGAGTGTAATTCTATATGGATTTAATAAATACCTTATTTATGTCATGGAGATTTGGCCAAGGAATAAATATTTCATTATTCAAATTGTAGGGTCCTGATAAATTCACAAGGGGGAAATCCAATTACCCTAAAACTTGGAAAAGGAATGAACCCGTCTGCACACTGGCTCCCAGCAATAGTACGTGGCCGGTTTGGTGGACTGCCCTTTCGTAGACGTTGTCTTTCACGAAATGAGGGCGGGGCGCCTCCACGGGCGCGATCTAGGAATACCGCCGATGAATCTCGGCCGGTCCACCACTGTGAACCGCGCCAACCAGACCACACCACGTGCGCCGTCTTTCGCGAAATGGAGGTGGAGTGCCTATGCGGCCACGGACCACTGTCGTCCGCGGAATAGAGGTGGATTGGTGTGCCTCCACGAAGGAACCCCACCACGACTCATAAAATATCCCAATTTACTGAGACATTCATGGGGTGGGAATTCCTTCAAGGGCTTCCGCAAAGGCCATGTGCCCATCCTATTCGTGGCTCTTTAAATTTTCACCAAGGGGCACCAAAGAGAGAAGAGTAAGGACGGGAGAAAACCCGTGGGGAGACACTGGAGAAATTGCTCTCGACAGTCCGCGACCATCCACGGACCCCATGTCGTCCGCGGATGCACTCTTCCACAGACAGAAGAATCCAAACCATGAACCACATGTGGATATCCCATTTGCGGCTGGCCCTTAGAGTTCATTCCCTCCACGGACTCGCATCATTTGCGAAATGGAGGCAGGAATCATCCGTGGCCCGCTCCTTCGCAGATGACCCTTATCGGCCATTCCCTCCGCGGACACGCGTCGTTCGTGAAATCGAGGCGGGAATCCTCCGCGGCCAGCTCCTTCATGACCATCCCCTAGTGGTACATTCCTTTGCAGACAACATCCTTTGCAGATGACCATATCCACCGCGACCAGCTCCTTCACGGACACCCTTCACGGACAACTAAACTCCGAACCACATGCGGCTCCCTCACGGCCATTACTTCGTGGATAGCTCCTCTGTGGCCAGTCTCTTACGGCAGGAAGCTCGCGGCTAGCTCCTTCATGGCCCGCCCCATGTAGAAAACCACATTCACACACTGGTCCAAACCGTGCGGGCTGCGCCCCCTCACCCCCACTCAGTCTCAGTGTCGGGATGCAGTCCCGGCCCTCCGGTCTGGTCCCTTCGCTACCGTCACTGACCCCCATTAAAAATGGAGACTCGCACCGTGAACTTTCCACTCTGGGTCAACAATATTTTCTATTACTTCCTTATTCCACTCCAAAATCCTTCATACACATTCTATAAGTCGAGCTATTCCTCACAACTCTCCTATAACCCCATTTCCTTGCTCTTTTTTCTAGGTTCTTCCAGAAAGGGCTGCCTTTGCGTAAGTACGACACCAAACATTGATAGGTCTCTCTTACCTAGTCGTCTGTACCACATGACGTTAAACTGTACAGACCTCATCCTTACCACATAACTTTAAACTATATGGCCATCGTCCTCACCACATGACATTAAAATGTATGGCCCTCGTCCTATCCATATGACGTTAAACAATATGCAAACAGTCCTCTCTAAACGACTATAAACTGTAGCATTCCTTCTCATTAAATAATTGTATGCCTCTTTCTCCATGAAAGATATTCCTTATGCACCAAGCATAAGATGCCTAATTCCATGATCATAGTGGTGTAATTTCAAGAGTGTTGGAATCCATTCAAACATTCCATCACTCCGCCCCACGCTTTGCGTGTCCTTCATTCGGATCTCTATACTCTTCCATGTCTGAAGGGACCCCCTAACGGCCTGGTCCCATTCCGAATCGGCTCACATACCATCCTAGGCTGACGCCCCGAAAGACTTTGGACAACACTTCGAGATAGGTCCTGTGTTTCAGACATGGTCAGCAGTTGACCCTCATTTGTTCATCCCCATTTAAGGATAACGTGATGTGAATGTTGTGTTTCGAACATGGTCAACCATTATCCTCCATCACCATGACACCCTCATTGTGTTCTGAATGTCGGGCATGTAATTCACACTTTTTATCTCCCTTTTTATGGACTGATGCTAATGCCCTTGGCGTTATCCTGCTTGTGCACTTGCTCATAAGGCATTGGCCCCCATTATATTCCACAACCCTCCAATGGGTTGGGATGCCCTCATGATCAGACATGAGTCAGACACTACGGGAATCCATCTCGTAGTAAGCCCCGACCTTCTGGGCCTTCTCAGAGTGTAATCCCCAATTCATCACCCTGGGCCGCCCTCATTCATAAGCCCGACTCCGCTTCTCATGGACACACCTTTCGCGACGTGATCCTCTGGTCCCTACTGCCTCTTGTTTCTCACATCGTGCATGACTCGCATGGGCTTAGAGTAAGCATCGACCATGACATCCTCCTATGGGCATCCTTAGAGTGAAATCCCCAATCCATCATTCTGGGCCTCCTTAGATTTTAATCCCCAATCTATGATTATGGGCCTCCTAAGAGTGTAAGCCCTAATCCATCATTCTGGGCCTCCTCAGAGTGTAATCCCCAATCCATCATTCTGGGCCTCCTCAGAGTGTAATCCCCAATTCATCATTCTGGGCCTCCTCAGAGTGGAAGCCCCAATCCATCATCCCTTGGTGCCCCAGAGTTTAAGTCACATGGAAAACCAAACTACGGGGACATTGATCCATGCCAAATCATGGTACGTAGGAAGCCTCCTCGATGTTCAAGCCCACTACTCGGTCATTTCCTCACATCGAGTTCCACCCCTGTCCAGCATGAAGATAAACTGTATGTGTGAACTACGTGGACTTTAATCCCTATTTCCGAAACCGGGTATGTAGGAAGCCTCCCTAAGGTTCAGGCCCAACAATCGGTCGATCCGATCATCTCCAATTAGGTTCACCGTGCCACTCCTAGTGCCGCCTCAAGTGAGTTCCAATACATCGGGGTCATTAATCCAATGAGGGATGGTAAACCTCGGGCATTAATGATTCCGAACCCCTGATTCCAGTTTTCTATTTCCCACCAAGGTTAAATCTGTGGATATTATGTTTGGGTATAAACCAAAGATTCGCGAACATATGAATATGTCTTAAATCTATAAGAGAGTCCCAGAACAGGCAATAATTCCCCCCGAAAAGGGTGTGATGAGCACGACTTTCCATCCTCTCGACCAATTATAGTTATTAAGATTCGTTGGTCAGACCATCCGGCGAATGTCTGCCGTTGGTAATAAGGTCCATCAATCATTGGATATAGAGTCGTTGGGCATTTTGTGGCCGAAAACCTGAACGAAATAGAAATGAATTTTTTTGACAATTTAAAGAGATCAACTTCACCAAAAAGTGTTTTAGGACCATTATATATCATGTAGAGTCCAATAATGAAATTAGTTGTGATGTTATCCAATTAGAATACTAGTATGGGTAATGGATGAATCATCATATTATACCACTATTGTTTGCCTTAAAAGTTTCTAAAATATGAGACATTGATATTTATATTATATAATATCCCTCATCATGTTATCCCACCACAAAATATCTTTACAAAATTTTTAAATCATTGTGATTCCCGGATGGATATAGAATCATAATCAATGTGAATCATCTAAGAACACATTATTTAATTCATTAATAAATAGACAGATATTCATTTCCCAATCCATATTATTTCATCTATAATATGATTTCCATTTGGGACTCTCCTTAACACCATATAAAATTACACACCATCCACATGTGATTCCTTTCCCTTCCCATGGATGGGTGACTTATCAACCCTTTGGAAACAAATTATTTATCACCTTCTCATATGGATTTAAGTTACATCTTTTTAAAAATCTATTTTTATTACTTTATATAAATCATTATCATTTATAAATTAACATGATCATTCCCATGCTGACATCCTTGTAATAGGTATGTCATAAATTTATATTGGTTTACCCAATGGAACATTCTAAAGGTTTTAAGGAAATAATGGTTGAAAACAATAGATTTTGGAGAAAATAGACTATGTGTGTGGTTAGGGCCCATGGATAGTACTAATCGTGTGGTAACAATAAAATATTTCACTGTGGGGACGAAACAAAATTATTCATTTTTTAGTATGGTTTATCAAACCGTAAATCTCATCAATGACACTATTTTGGAGAATATGATGTTATCTATGGGTGTATCATAGCTTCATAATAATTTCTCTAAAAATTGTGACTCATCTCCAGAAAATCATCTCATATTTTTTCAATATATAGATTCCACATACCATTGGGACATAGTTTGACTAACTATGTTATATAACCATCCAAATTGATATGAACCGTCAGAAGTTTGAATTTAACTCCCATCCCTTTGTCATTTTTATATCTAAACATCCCCTAATTTTTATTTTTCTTAAAAATCATACACATTTCTCTAGTGGATTCTACTTTGTGTTTTGTGGTTTTATTCCATAATTATAAACATATATCATCAATATATATTACATTCTAAATCTGGTTACCTCTTATATTCCTAGAACTTTTCTTTATCTCCCATTCTCTATTTTTTTAGAAAAGAAATTGGAATTGGATGATGGATCAATAGTTTCTTGCATAGGATTGATGTTTTTTTCTTATGGATCTAGTCTTGATAAGAATCAATTTACTCATTCCCTAAAATTATTTTTCATAGGTGAGTAATTTACATCCATTAATGAGGTATATTTCTCTATAAAATGATTCTAATTCATGAATTATTTTTTCAAAAATGATTTATTTGGTATTGTAATTTTATTTTTTAAATAGATTCATTTAGAGAGGGTTTTTCTTTAAAAAATATTTTTTTTGATAAAAGATGGATTTGTTAATGATGTAGATCAGCAGACGTACAAACGTGAAGCCATGCAGAGTAGTGGTACAACCAGAGCCAGTGGCCATCAAAGGGGTCGGAGGTGGCCAGCTGATGGGAAACATTGTTTCCTTCCCTTTTGGTAAAGGTGAAGGTGCTGCATGAAAAGACATGACGAAGGGAGAGGATTCTTCTGATGAGGGAACCAAATGACTGGAGTCTACCATCGTTAAGGTTAATAGTGTTGATAATGATGAGGCAGTCGGATTCGAGGTTGATTTAATCCCATACATGATATTTAGCGAGTATCATACCGGTGAGAATGGATAAAGCCTCGGCTATCACTGGTTCCCAAAAGGCATGGTGAGATTCATGTCTGGCTGCAATGATCTAACCCAGATGATCCTAGGCCAGTAGGCCAATGGAAACAGGTCCATTCGTGGGGAGAGATGCATCCACATTGATCTTCAGAAATCCTCCCATTGGTGGGAACCATTGGGAGGAAAGGGAAGGGTCCCCAATGGGATTTTGTTGTCCATTGTGATGTTTCCAGCCCTCAATCCATGACGAGGCCTGATCAGCCCAGAAATCAGGTGGGTTGTGGTCGTTGTTGAAAACTGCATCATTGCGACGAACCCAAATGATACAGGCCAGGGTACAAAGTGAGCTCACTTTATTTTCAGAGAGAGAGGAGCACCATTGTGTCCAGATAGAGGGAAGGTCAGAGTTCATTGCAAGAAAGGCATCAGAATCAGAGTCCCATTTGTTCCAAATTTCCTTAGACCTCGGGCAATGAATGATGGCGCGAAAGGGGGATTATAGGACTTTTGGGCCGAAGGGGCAACAATCGTCACTGGAAATATGCCAGAAGATGAGAAGGCTCATTGTAGGGAGGGTACCCATGCATACCTTCCACCAGAAGTGACGAATCATGGGGGGGGGGACGTTATGTTTCCAGTGCGATTTCCAAGTCCCCCCTTCTAGGTCAGCTGATTGAGCGCCAATGGTGAGCCGCTAGCTGTATTTAACCGTGTACTCTCCTAAAAGGTCATTGGTCTAGAATTGATGGTAGGGGACCTCTTCTAGGACCCAGGAGCACTTAGGATAATTCTTGTTTCACGTTCGTTGAACCAAGTGTTGAACATTTCCAAACACCACCCATATCCCCGAATAGAAAATAGGCAACTGACTGTGGAATTTTCATAACCTGGTTGTACAGGGGAGTATGCCCACTGACCGTCCTTATCTATCATCCAGGGAATGGTCAAGATATTAACAGTTGATCCATCTCCAATCCTCCAGCCTAGCCCTTTTTCCAAGAGACAACGGGCACCCCAAAAGCTTCTCCAGAGGAAGCTAGAACGGGGACCAAGAGGGGATTTGTGGAATTCCTTATGGGGAAAATATTTGGCTCAGAGAACCTGTGCACAGAGAGAAGATGGACAGTAAATAAGGTGCCAACCTTGCTTCCCCAGTAAAGCATCATTGATGTGAAAGAGGTTTCAGAATCCCAATCCTCCATTTGATTTGGGAGAGAAGAGTTTCTCACAGGCAATCCAGTGGGTACAATTCCTTCCATTATTCTTTCCCCACCTGAAGTTGGCAGTGCGTGCATGGATTTTGTTGACCACACTAGAAGAGAGATTAAATAGAGACATAAAATAGCTAGGTATGGACTAGAGGGTGGCTTTAATGAGTGCCTCCTTGCTGGATATGGAAATTCTTTTAGGGGGTCTAGCCATGAATTTTTTTCTAAATCCTATCCAGTGGAGATGCAAAGAATTCTTTTTTGGAGCAGCCAATCACCGTGGGAAGCCAGAGATAATTCTGATGTTTCTCAACCATATAAATTCCTGCAGTTACATAGAGTTATTACTTCTTGGACATAGGAACCCTTGAGCTGAACGAGATTTCAGATTTTCCATGGTTGATAGACTGTCTCGATGCGCTCTTGTACTGATGGATCGCATGACTGATCGTCCGACATTCATTAATGATTTCTCTAGAGAAAAGAAGGCAGTCATCGGCCAAGAAAAGACATGAAACTGGTGGGGTTCCATGGAACACCCATACCCCATGTATGGAATTAGAGGATGCCTCCATGGAAATGAGGTTAGAAAATACATCATCCATAATGATAAAAAGAAAATCGGAGAGAGGATCTCCCTGGCGAAGGCCTCGGGTTGGGGTGAAGCCGCGGGTGAGCACCCCATTGACATTGATTCGGAAGGAGACAAACATGACACAGTGCATGACCATGTAAGTCCATTTAGGAAAGAAGCCCATTTTCAGTATCACAACATTGAGGAAAAGTCATTCCACTCTATCGAAGGCCTTGGTCATATCAAGCTTCCAGGCCATGGTACATTTTTTCGCAGTGGAGCATGTTTTCATAGAATGGAAATCTTCATGGGACATAATTGTGTTATCCATGATCATCCTCTTCACCAAAAAGGCACTCTGGTTTTATGAATTGATTTCGGGTAATGAAATTCATAGCTGATTAACTAAGATCTTTGAAAAAATCTTATAGGAGACATTACAGGGGCTGATAGGTCAAAAATCTGGGATCGTAAGAGGTTTCTTAATTTTGGGAATGAGGACGAGGATATTTTCATTGATGTCAGAGATGCTTGTTTTCCAATTCCAGATACTCTTCATTAGATTGCAGATGTCGGGACCAATAATGTGCCAATATTGTTTAAATAAAAGGGCATGAAAGCCATCTGGGACAAGGGCCTTAGTAGGACGAATATGCTTCAGAGCCAGACATATCTCTTCATCTATCACATATTTGGAAAGCTCCCAATTGATCTCATCGGTGATCACAGGTTTGATATAGTCCTCCACTTCAGATGAAATGTAGGGATTTCAAGTAGTGAAGAGGTTTTGAAAGAAACAAAAAAAGGATTCATGGATTCCTTCGGTGTTAGAGAATTTTCTACCATCAGGTTGCGCTATGAAAGGAATAGAATTTTTTTCGTCAAATATCTGATTCTTTCTAGTAAAAATACCGGGTATTGGCGTCCCTTTCTGAAATGTGGGTGTCCCACGCCTGCATTTCGCAGAATCCTTCCTTAACACACTGGGCGAAATTCATTTCATGTTGACTGGAACCGATCTTAGAGAGTTTTAGGGTGGATGTGGGTTGATTGGGAAGGTAATGCAGTTTTCTTTTGATGAAATCACAGTGCCTATCAGGATGGCAGAACGTTTTATTACTCTAAGATCTCAGGTCAGATGCGACCTGTTGGAGGTTGGATCTCACGTCTGCAGGATTACTCTTCCAGCTTGATCTGACAACATATTCACATTCTTGGTCTTTTTACAAGAAGCTTTCAAATATGAAGGGTTTGATGGCATGCCTGTAGCATTTTCCATGAGCGCAGTTAATGAAAATTGGGCAGTGGTCCAAACAGTTGAGCGACAGGTGGTCGATGTGGAACATGCAGAAGAGAGTAGTCCAATCTGAAGAGCCAAGAAATATGTCGAGCCACTCAGGAATGTGATTTCCATACGTAGAACCTCGGAACCATGTGAATGGATTACGCATGTAACCCAAATCAACCAGATCTAACCAAGCGACCACATCCTTAATATTTTACATCGGCGCAGAAGGTCGGACGACACCACCTCTTTTTTACTTATTAAACATAATATCATTGAAGTATCCTCCAAAGAGGATAGGGCCCATGAGCTCTTAACAAAGCTTGGAAAGAAGATACCATGATTTCCACTTTTCATTCTGGGATGGCCATCCATAGAATCCCACAATGGTCCATGGCGGGGTGTGATCCGCATGAATTCTCACAGCCACGTAGTTCGATGAGAAGGAAACGATATTGACATCAACAGAATCATTCCACAAGATACAGAGTCCCCTGGAATGACCTTGTCGGGAGACTGGGAGGCAACCTTGGAAGCCGCATTTCAGATCAAATGTTAGTGTGTCCTCGTTTTCCAGTATGGTTTCAGATAGGAAAACTATATTGGGGCGGCTTTAGGCACAATTTCTCTAGAGCATGTGAACCATTTGTGGGTTTCCAATCCCACGATAGTTACAGCATAAGACAATCATTGTTCTAGGTGGGGCTGGGACTCACCCGCCTCCCCCTTTGATTCCTTCGGGCTTACATTTCCACCCGTCATTTTCCATATTTTTTGGGCAGTCCCCGCTGACTAACATGTTTCGACTTGTCCTTTGAGTTCCCCATGTTTTGGGTTTCTCGTTTTACTATCTATTTCCTCCCGTTACACCTTTTTCCACATTCAATGGGTGGTTGGGCCTGGTGGTGGGGTTCATTTCATTCCACAATTACCTTTTTCATGGATACCTGATATTGACAAATCAAGATCCGGATCGGGATCTGGTGGTTCAAAGTGCATCTATTTGGGAAGCGAGCATTGTTCTGGGAGTTCAATTGGTTTAGACATAGGCTTTGAAAATGTTGAGACATTGTCCTTCAGGGGGGTAAAATACCTTTATATTTTCCCTTGAGTGATTCGAAAATCTTCAGGTAAAACTTGTGGTCCGAGCATAATGACTTTAATATGTTCAGTAACTGTCCACATTATGTGGGCCATCATGAGATAGTTGCGATCCTTTTGTTTTTCCTTCTCATGAATAAAGGCATGTCTAGTCATTTTGGATTCGAGCCATGTGCCATATTTAAGGATGATATTACCTGAATCATTACCTTTCATTGAGAGACACACTCTTTCCAAATGATTGAGACGTCCACAAAAGAAGAAGAAGATTGGGAGTTTCTCAAACTCGAAGGATATCCAGGTGCTGGCGTCGTCGATTTTCAAAAACATTACCCTCATCAGCGGCTCTGAAACCTCAATCTCGTCTTTAATCTAAACCTCAGGTCCCCATTGGATTGGGTCCAAGAAGTCCCATTTGAGGAAATGGCCAATACAATTCACAATTTCTCTCCTGACCCGTTCTGTTCACCCGTGAAAAGGGATTCCTTTGATGCATATCTAGAAGGGTGAACATGTGAGATTGATGTGTTGTATGTCGTCCCCCCCTTTTAATTCATCCATTAGAAGGAGTTCATTATCAAAGGACTATGGCCTACCTCTCAGGGCTTTATCTATATCTCTCTCTTTAAAGAACTCAAAGGCAATGTGATTGTTTCCCACTTCCCGAATTACAACTCCAGATTCTAGTTTCAAATGATTTTTGAGGGTTTTTTGAGTGCCCCTAGTTGACTGAGATATTTTCCTAAAATTTTCCAACAACCAGAAGAGTCATGTGTTTCACCACTAGCAAATATTCGGTCCTCCGTGCCTCGATCGACGCTTTTTCTTTATCCGTCAGGGACATCTTCTACCATTGGTTCACTAGATCTGCATCCATAGATCAGTTCTAGAATAATAGAAATAAAAACAACACCACGATGGAAAAAATTCCCAGGCCAACCACACTAGCCCTTGAACGGCTTTCTCATGGGAAAGGGTAATGCTCCATGCAGGAGCTCCCGAGATCTGCTCTCCGCATCCAAAAAGCAGTGGGCAGGATGCCACAGTTGGCCATGTTTCACAACAATGCTGGCCCACTCTCAATAATTTTTAAAAAATATTTTTTCTAACTATATGTTTGATGAAATTTATTAAAGAAAATTTTGATTATAAAATGGTTTCTGTAGTATGGATGAAATAAATGATCAATATGAAAATCGTTCATAAATTGTGAGAATGGTTTTTAATTTTTTTTAGCAAACATAGATCATTGGGAACCTTGGGTGAATCATAAAATGTAAAAGGTCACATTAGAGTGGGCCACATCACTAAGAGGTTTTGGTATTTACGTACTACTACAATACTAAATACTAGTTTGATTCAAATGGTTCCTGGAATAGTTCACAATGATCTTTACATCTCCAACAACATATTCCCATATAATAGATCCTAATTTTATGTGATTTTATTTATGATTTATTTTACACATGATAGTATATTTCATTTTTTTAGTAACTATCCTACTTATATTATGCTGTATCCAATATTGGTATCTCTTATACATTCATTATTTTGATTATGAAATTTTCATATTTATTTGTTTGTGTAAATATGAAATATTTTTTTAAAAAAATGGACTATTTAAAAAATATTTGTCTTTGATAACTCTTTTATAAATAATTTTTGTATTAAAATAATAACATAATTTTTTATGATAGGATACTTTGTAAATATTCCTTAGTGAAAACCTACTGAGATTTTTTCTCATACACTAATTTTCACTTTTGAAATTTTTAGAAGTGATTTTTATGGAAATAGGTAATGGTAAGCCTGTCATATATTTCTCATATTTTTTGAGTGATGATTTCTTCTTAGTGAGATTGGTTAGTGGGGGAACATGATCAAATAGATTATTATCTTATGGATTGATTTTTTTTCTTTTAGTTTCAGAAAATTGTACATGAATTCATATGTTTTTATGGATGTGTAATCATTTTATTCAGGGTACTATGTTAAATTACTTCATTCTAGTTATGCATGTGACTTGTTTTGGATTCATAGATGCTCTTCACAATGTGATGGGCCCACTAGAGTGACATGTCAGGTTGACTCGGTCTTCTTCATTAAAATATGGAACCAAAAAAATTACCCAACCTAAAGTGTTATGAAACTACATAGGTTTTTTGTAGTTTCATTGGTATAGAAGATTTATGACCCATGAAATTCAATTGTTAAGTGCAAGGGGGTTCGTGACTTGTTCACTTATTTGGCTAAACCCGAGTTACCATGTGTGGTTTAGAAATTATTCCAAACATAAGATGTGGGGTTTAATTTTATTTGTGAATTAAATGTATTTGGAGATAACTTAATTGAACATGTTCATTTATAAGTTGTTCTCATTAATTCAAAGGATCAATGTTTTCTTTAAAAAAATTGGTAAAAGGCATGGATGTGGATTCCTAAAGTTGGTCTTTTATTCAATAATTTATATAAAGTTAATAGGTTATTATATTTTGTGTTAATAATACTATTTCTAAAAGAAAATAACTTCCAAAATGTGTGAGGATGTAATGAAATAATTTAAATAAATAAATCCTTCAACATACCCTTGTTCTGTGAAAGCTATAATCCACATTATATAGACTCTAGGTCATATAAGTGTTGGAAACAAGGGGAAAATGGTGGATCATATATTAGAACATAATAACCATAATCCATAAATTCTTTGATGTAATAAAGGACTCCATTAATCTAACGAGTGGATTGAGAGTATAGAAAGAATGGACTATTTTTTTTAACTTCATGCAGAACCTAATGTGGGTGTTTTCACATGTATACTTAAGGACCTAGGAAGAAGATGTCGGGAGGCTTTTCTATAAAACATGTTTCACACTGATTTTACCTAGGAATGTTTCATGAAGATCATCATCAATCTATTATACCCAGATACATTATGGGTGGGGAATACCTATGAATTTATTACATTAAATAGGGTGGAGTATTTGGATTATAACATCACATTACCATTTTATCAGGTATTCCCTTATCATCATCATGGTTTTCCCCTCCGTTGAGATTGGGAGTATAACTATAATGGTGATGTAAGAGATTTTTTGGACCATCACTTGAAATCATTTTTTATAGGATTCAAATTAGTTACATGTCATGTAATGGTTTCAGTTTGTAAGATATGAAAGGGTATTCACACTGTTAATGTTTGAAATCATGAATGGGGGATTCCCATCATGACCAAATATAATAACAAATTTTAAATATAATGAGTCATATTTTTCTGAGTATTTGTACATTTTGGATTTCATGATTTGTAACTATATTAGATGTCATTAAATATCTCATGTCCTTATTTTAATGTGGTCAATTGATTGTTTTTTCATCAATCTTTCATCGAACTCTTGGTTCTCAAGATGAGGCTCTTCCAAGGTGATTTTCTGAGAAACCACTCATGTTATATCAATTTTTTCGGCATTAAATTTCCATTTTGGTTGCAATACATCTCTCCATGTAAGATAACATTATGTTCCTTCATTGCGTTTGATTATGGTATCACCATTACAGGGATCCTTAGGATCCATTAGTCTATGGTTGGTGATTCCTTTTGGTTTCATCCTATATTTGTGTCTAATCTTGTTCCAGAGCCCTTTTATTATATTTTTCAAAATGAGTTGGGAATTATTATTTTAGGAATGTAGGTTTATTATCTTCCACTTAACTCTTGTACACAACATTGAATCAATATTTATGTGGAATTTAATCTAGAACCATCGTTTATGTTGTTGGGTTTCATTGATTTTGAATTCTGTTGTAGGTATGTGTGGCCCGACTTCTCTTGTAGGGATTCCATCTCTAGACTACGATGATGAGATGGATTCATAAACTGATTTGTATATTGAAATTGGAATGATTTTTTTGTCTATGTTGACATGTTTTTTATTGAAAATTAGTTTTTCCTGGGTCATTCATAAATGAATAGAATGTCTATATTTTCAAAGCATTGATATAGAAATATTGATATTTTTCAGAAATAGTTTTCAAAGAATTGAAATGGATTGTGAAAAAGGGCATGTGGGTTACCTTAGGCACATAGGTGGATGGTTTATCTTGGGAGCATCATCCATTGTTTTGTTCTTATCAAGAAGGTTTGTCTTGGGGGTTTTCTTTGTTTCATAGGGCTGTTTTTCTCAGAGACCGATATTGAAATTTTGGGGGCTTTACTTAGGTGGTACTCCTCTACTTCCTAGGATTATTATTCTTGGAACATAATTTTTTCAATAGATTGATTATGGTACGAGTAGTATACGGCCTCTACCTATAGTATTCTTTGGTGTTGTGATACTAGTGCTTCTATTTTTATTGCTAAGATTTTTGGGTTAGCCTTGATATGCATTTTTATGCTTGTGGAAAATGATATGGGAAATATGGTAGAAAGTTTTATATTTTCTTTTATTGTTAAACTGTTAAAAGGTTGATGTTTACCATGTTTTCTAGAAAAATTATTTACCTCTTATCATACATATTTAATTTAAAATAAGAACACAAGGATTTTTATAGTGATACTTCATATGGAACACCTGGGTGGGATCCTACTAAGCTTATTAGCTCACTCCCTATGCACCACTTCTATAGTTCATAATCCTTTGATTGTATTTTAGTGAAGGGGATGGAATTGTGATATTTTTAGGCGAAAAGGTTTTTGTCATCTAGTTGGGTAGCTGGTGGTGAAATAGTGGGAGTTTCACCCTACCATCATTTGGAGTAGCTATTTAGTTTATTGTCCTTCATATATGGACTTTTAATTTAGTTTTTTTACATATTTTTTATCTACTTCCACTATTTTCTTACAGTTATGGAATATATATATCTTCTTTTTCATCTGTTTTTTCTTCTTTATATATATATATTGTCTATGTGGTTGTTCTAGTTGGACGAAATCATTCCATTTGTCAAGTTGTTCAATGCCTGAGCACTTGTCACATGCCCATGGGATTGGGGACGGCCTTCGAGTATCTGGTGGATCATGTCAGGATCCATGTTTGAGGGTAACTCAGGTCGGTTCATTACAATTTAGTATTAAAGGTAGTATTTCATCAAGAGTCATTTTTGGATGTTTGTTATACTGAATATAGGATCTTTGGGACCTGAGAGGTATGTTGTGATATATGAAAAACCAACTATTTTCGTAACGAAACACACGTTTCCAATGGATATTGGGATGTGTGTCTCTTATATTGGTTTTTGATTTGAATATCTCAGTTTTTTCTTATTGGGTTTCTAGTTTGAATTGAGATTTTTCCCTTTTTTAATCATTCTAATGTTTCTATGTATAACATTATGCCTATGAGACATCTTACATGAGTTCCTGATGAAGGTGTAGCCGATGATCCTCAAGGGAATTCACCTATATATTAGAATCTCAATGAAACATTTATATGAGAATTTGGATCTGTGATATGTTGGACAATATGAGGTCACTAAGCTGCTCATAAAAGGTGCTTATTTGTTAGTATTTCTATTTTAGATGATATGTATTCATGATGTTTTCAATGTATATCATCTCATTAAATATCAACTGGACCCCACCCACATTTTGATTTTGGATGGAAATGATCTAAAACAAGATGTTTTTATTCTAGAGAACTCCTTGAGATCATTTAATTTCAAGGGAATGTCTTCTGTGGTATGTCGATTATGTTGGTTAGAGTATTGTGGAAACAAGAATTAGATTATCAAGAGACATGGGAACATGAATCATTGATGAAGGATTAGAATAATCATATATTTCATGAGATTACATCTTCCACATACATTCCTAGTGATTTAAACCCTTTATGATGGGAGTTTGTAACATCCTATTACCATTTTATCAGGTACACCCTTATCTTTGTCTTGGTTTCCCCCTCCTATAAGATTAGTAGTATACCTATAATGCTGAAGTCATATATTTCTTAGACATTCACTAATAAACATTTTCTTATGTAGGCTATAGAGGAGTTACACAATGTGTAACAATATTAAATGTTGTGTGATGGTTGCTGGATGTTTGATGTGAATGGGGACTCACATTGTGAAATTTATACATCGTGAAAGGGGTATTAACATCTTGGATACATCAAATAATAGATTTTAAATACGAGGAAATAGTTTTTTCAGCGTACTTGTACACCATATATTCAATGGCTTGTAACTATATTACATATCAGGACATAGACTATTTCTAGATTTAAAATTGGGATATTAGTTGTTATTTCATATATCTTTCTCTAGACCTCTTTGATCTTGAACCGAGGCTCTTCCTATTTTATTTTCAGAGAAACCCTTACTCATAGATTGATTCATTTACTATTGGACCTCTATTGAGCCTATGTTAAGTCTCACCCTATAAGTGACCTTTTTGTTCCTTAATTACCTCTGATAATGGTATCACCGTTAGGTGGTGTCACTGGCTCTATTTATCAGAGACTGGTGATTCTTCTTGGTTTTATCATAGATCCATTGTGTAATCTCATTTAGTGGCCTTTTCTTTAACTGTTCATAGTGTGTAAGGTTACATGTAGGTTTCTACTCCTCCACTAACCAATTGTCCTCTAAATTGAATAAATCTTGTTGTTTTTTTGATTCTGGGGCCTTCATTGAATTTTTTGGGTTTTGTTGATTTTGGAATCCATTGAAGGGTTTTTTGACCTAACTGTTAAGGTTGGAGGTTCAATATCTAGGCTATGTTGATGAAACTGAATGTCTTATATGAAAATCATTATTATATTGAATTTGTAAGGATTATTTTGTGTGAGTTAAACATGATTTTTTTATGAAAAATGATTTTTCCCTTGGTTATTGAAAAATGATGAGAAAATGTGTATTTTCAAAGAATTTTAATGGAAATTATGAAATGGTTTTGAGATCATTTCCAAAGCACTGAAATCAATTTTGAAAAATAGAACACGGGTTATATTGGGTACTAAGGTGGATATTTATCTTGGTTCTATCATCCATTGTTTTTTTATTACCAAGGCTATTTACTATAGGGGTTTCCTCAATTTTGGAGGATTGTTTTTCAAGGAGAATGATATTGACATTGGTGGGGGGGGGGGGGTTACTCCAGGGGCATTCCTCCCCTTCCTATGCATATTTTTTATAGGAATGTAATTTTTTAATTTATTATGGTACATGTAGTTTTCAACATATAAATGTAGTATTACATGGTGTTATGATACCAATTCTTCAATTTCATACTGATGGGATTTATGAGTTAGACTTTATATGCATGTTTATGATTATTGAAACATATATGGGAAATGTGGTGGAAATTGATATACATGTGTTTGTTTTATAAATTTAAAAAGGGGAATGATTAAAAATTCTTCCCTAAAAATACTATATCGATTATCAAAACATGTTTTATTTAAAAATAGTATAAAATAATTTTTAGTCCTAGAAATGATGTGGATAACATTGGTGGGATCCCACTGAGCATGATAGCTCACACCATGCACACCTCTATGGTGGTGCATAGTAATTTTTTGTCTTCTAGTTCTGGGAAAGGCAGAGATCCATAGTGAGGTAGTGAGTATATGGTCAGCTGGTTGGGTAGTTGGTAGTGTGATGCTGGGAGTCCATACCTACCCTTAATTGGATCAGCTATTTCATTTGTAGTCCATTGTAGTTGGACTTCTGTTGTATTTTTTGCTACTTTTTTTGTTTTCTATTTTTCCTATTTTCATAAAATTATAGAACATATATTTTATTTTTTATTCGTATATTATTTAATATTATATATATATATACCATGTGGTTGATTAAGTTGGGAGAAGTCATTCCCTCTGTTTCTTTGTTCAATTCTTGGGTGCTTGTCGTCAGACCATGGGGATTGAGAATTCTCTTCCGGTATTTGATGGATCAGGTCAGGTGTCAGGTTTGAGGTTAAACTAAGTCAATTATTTACATGTATCATTATTATTCAACTAATTTTAATAAGTTGATGAACCTATAACCTAATATTTATTCTAATGTATACGTTAATCTCTATGTTTTGAGATGTGTCTAAGAGAAAATATTTATGTCATGATATATCTATTATGGCATTATAAATTTTTGGAGGTGGTTTAAATTTTGTTTTCGTTGAGGTAGAAATATATTTGAAAGTAGTTTTTTTATCTTTGGTATTTTCATAGGTAATATAGGGTTTATCTTTAATCGAGAAAATTAAATGTAATGGTGTTGTGATTTGATCAATACATGTTTTTAGAGCATCGTTATGACAACATCATAATTTTACAATCTATGTCTAAGGCCTGATCATACCAATGGTAATTTTATCAAATCACTATAAAAATATCACAATTTCCTTTTTACCAATCCATCTCTGGTGTTTTTGTGAAATAATGATTCAAGGTAGAAATTCTTGATCCACTCTCACAAAGAATTCAGAGGTTCGACTGGATTCCTCTTGGGTGGGTAATTTTATCCTCATGCTAAGGGGGATAATTATGTGGGTAAGATGCTCATGATGGATATGAAAATATATGTATTTATGTATAGGGGTAGGAAATGGAGGAATATGAGGATGGGCTAGCAACTGTTTTAGGTATGGTGTTTTTTTCTTCCTCAATGGTAGTAAAATTATTTGATATATGTTCTAATCATTAATTTATATCATAAAAGATATATGATATATTGGGACTATGTTTGGAACCTAACTCATTCATGTTTTGTCATTATATAACTTTTAAGAAAGACTTAAGGATATAATTTAAAATGTTCCCTACGTTGTGTGATTATTGAAGACATTGAAGTGGTTTGGGATTTCATTGTTCTTGATCCTGATATCTTCATACTAACCATTGGTATAGATTAAATAATAAATGTTAAGTGAAATATTTAATTTTATGATCAATTATTTTAGTTTATATCTTCTAATTTATTCTTCCATTTATTTCACTGTGAGTAAGATTCTTGATATGGGTGAGCTGGGAATATGTTTTAAATGATAGAGTGATCTCATTCAAATTTTCAAGGATTTACCCTGATGTTTCTAAATATTTATTGAGAAATATAATTCTTGAAGTTGTGTCTTAAAACTGTTAGGTATTTTTAGATCTATTTTATTGGCTTCCATCACATAGTGGTTTTAAGTACATTATTGACCTTCTCCCTGACATGATTCCTATTTCTATGTAAAATTATCACATGTAACTTACTATGATAGAAAAAAATAATTATAACCACATGAACCTTGAATATTATGAATTTATTTAACCTATAATTTCCCCTTGGGATTTTCACATTCTATTTTCAGTGAAAGAGGAAGAAATAACTAGAATTTTCATTGATTATGTAATGTTAAATTTTGATACCATTAATAATAAGTATCCCATTACAAGAATTGATGATCTATTTGATCAAAATATATGGGATTTTGATATTTCATATATTGGACTCTTGTCTGGGTACGACTAGTTACGATTCCATGAAGAGGGTATTCTAAATATAGTGTTTTAGATATTGTTTGAGAATTTTTTGCTTCATTCTTTTGTCATTCAGTCTCATTAACCATCCCTTGATTTAGATGTTTTTGATGAAATGGATATTTAATTAGTTATCGGAATCTATGATATTATTATTTAGGGATAATATTTATGTATACTCTATGTTAGGGGATGAAGATAAGGATCTTTGGGATATCATCCTCAGATTATTTAAAGTACAATTATCATATGGTAATCTTTATAAGTGTGAAAATTGTATTAATGAAGAGATGTTTTTGGGGTGTGTTATATCATGGATATTCATATATATAAATCTTTATATGATTTAGTATGAAATTTATTGGGAGTATCACAAAAATGTGTTTGAGAACTAGATCTTCATGGGTTTGGCTGGTTATTATTGGTTTTTTGGTCGTAACTTCAACAAGAACAAATCTTTGAAGACTTCTATGAAATTTAAGCATGTTATTTTAAATTCAAGGAAAATTTTTATTATATTTTATGGAATTGATGAATAGTTTAAGACTAAATATAGTTCTATTTCATTATTTACCCGATTCATGATACAATGTTACTTGTGACTCTTACTGTATATGATTATGGTTTCTACTGATGTGAGGAAAATATGTTCTGGCTATTGGATCTCACCAATAGTTACCTCATAAGAATAACTAAGCTGACCATGACCATTATTTGACACCTTTTATTCATTCTCTCAAAAAGTTTGGTCACTAACTCTTTATGGTGCAATTTACTGTTTATTTTTTCTAATAGTGATTGAGAATTATTTTTATTCATAGGGATATAAATTTGTGATTGAGAATATAAGTTGGTAATATTTATAATTTCATTTAATATTTCATATACTATTAGGGAAGTGAATTTTTTCAGTGATTCATTGATCTATAAATTATTGATTTATCTATTCAATGATTTAGTGAAGGATTGTTTTGTAATTTTTTAATTTCCAGAGATGTTCATGGGAACGGAAAGGGGTGATGGGATGGTGTTATTATATTTTTTATAGATGAATCATCATTTAATGATCATATTTTGAAAAAATATATTGTAGACACCAATTTATAACTCATTAAAAAAATAATAAATTATTGGATTAACTTAGGTGAGTTGTCTCAGTCTCCCATGAGTGATTTCCTCCATTGAATCTTAGCTCCTTTGATATATATGGTTCGTCAATTGATGAATAGTGGTAAATGATATTATTTTTGGTAAAACCTGGGACAATGATTAAGAATAATTTTCTGGGACATTGGTTTTGGCATTCATAAATGATGTGTTATATTTCATACATTATGGCTCAGTGCCATACATATGAGAGAATAAAGGCAGATCTTGATAGACCTGGCAATTTTTTATTACCTTTTCCCATTTTACTATATATGTTAATGGATATTTCCATTGACATAAACATTTATTTTTTATGTAATGGATGTGGTAAAATTATCATTTGGGTTAACAATGATTAACTTATTAAATTGGTGATTTTTTCCCCAAATAAAAAGATGAAAAATGTTGAATAATTCAAGAATTGGAAAATTGAAAGTCCTTGAGAAATTATGGTGTTACCTCAATGATTATTTTTGATGTAGATCTATAGTTTATATCTACGTCGTAATATTGTTATCAAGATGAAATGGGTTTGATTCTGAAAATAATCCTGACATATCAGCAATGGATGGATTAGTAGATGGACAGAGCTTTCCAGATCCTTTATGATATGCATCAAATATGTGTAATTAATTTTGGTTGTTCCTTAACAAAGAATCATACTCTAGATGAATTATCCTATAAAATTATTTATCAGGTATCTATTAAGATGAAACTCTTTGATGTGTTGTATGGATGGCCACGTAGATCTTCTTTTATACTGGGTAGAGTTGGGAAATCATCCCTTGTTTGGGATAAGCCTTAGATAGGATATAACGAAAAATGTACAATTGATCTAGATTATATTGGTCCTAGAAATTTTTTTAGAAATACAATGTGAACCATCATCAGTTTCTTCTATATTTTGGGGTTGGAGACCAGGGTTGTTAGAATTTTACCTCTCTTGGGAGATAGTATGTTAGGTATGAAAGGCATGTCATAACTAGGTGGTTTTTATGTAACATTCCATTCATTTATAGAATAATACATTTTCATTTATATTAATATTTTTGAATTTAATATTAATTTTAGTTTAATGGTCACAATATTTATGATATTGTACTCGAAAAGTAACCATGGGTTTCTACAGAGACTAATGTTGCACACAACATTGAGTTATACTGAAAAATAATATAATAATATTGTTATTTTAAATTATAATTATCACCAAGTTTTTTTATTGGAAGGAAGGAATGTAATTAACTGAAATATGAATATAAATGTTTGAAAAATGTTTTTAAATTTATCAAATAAATTTTAGAGGCTTAAAATGACAATGAATCCAATTTAATCATAAAATACTCTAACATTTTTAAATGGTCATTTTATAGCCGATTAAAGAAGACCGATTTTAAAATCTATATTTTTTCACTTTTAAATGTTATATTTGAAAAAAATAAAATTTTCCTATATAAGCGGTACATCAAAATTTACTTTGGGTGAAATTTTGACAATTTGCTAATAAAGATCATTTTTAATGAATAGTGAAAAATACCACATTTTAAGTCAAAGCTGCCATTTAATCAAATTTATTTATTTAATAATTTTATCATTTAATTTATTTTAAACTCTATTTGGATTTAGTTTTTATAATTTAATACAATTTTGGTAATTTTATTTAATTTGAAATTTAAATTGGACATAAACACATGTCAATCTTTTGAAACTTTTTACTTCTTAAAAACCTATTTTTTGGTTTTGAAAACATGAATTAATATTATATTAATTTATGAAAGTTTTGTGTATTGAATATGAAAAAATGGATTCCATATTTTTAATCAAAAGGTACAAATTTTGTAAATATGTACCTTTTATTTTTTGACATAATGAATAGTGACTTCATTAATTATTTTTATTTATCATGGTTAATGGGAAATTCTTTTAAATAAGGGTATAAAAAATTATATTATAATTATATTAAACTACTCTAAAAAAATACCTAATATTATTGGATGAGATATTTCTAAAAATGGTCATCCATGGGTCTATTTTAGGACCCCATGGAGAATCTTTGGTAGGATAAAGAGATGGTGTAATAATTAATTTAATATAAAGAGAAATATAACATAAACATGTATATTTAACTAAAACAATTTTAATATAGGGTAATGTAACCTATCTATTTAATAATAAATAGTAGTTAGAAATATAAAATTATTTCTTATATCTTGGTATTATTTATTAATTTTTTTCATTAAATAAATAAATTTATTTGTGACATAGTTATGTTGCAGTGATTACATTATTAATGAATTATTCAAATAAATGATATTATAAATATTAAAATTAATGTAATCTAAAATTTTTTAAGCCATTCAATAATTTTCATGCTAATATTAATATTTTATATTTTATCTAATTACTTTTTACGAAGGAATAAAGTAATCATGATATTAACAAAAATCAATTATTAAATTGTCTCAAAATTGAAATAATTTTGTTTTCTAAACAAATACTATTCAATTAATGATATAATAGTCTGGAAAATTTAATATTATTAAAAATGTGTTATATAATTTTACTAATGTTATTAATTATACCCTTGTGGTTCGATTGACATTTTATCAAACCTATAGTAGCCCTATATTACGTTAATAAAAAAAGACATGGTAAGGGTTAATGTTTTTTACTAATAATTAAAGTTAATAAAAAAGGTTAATTTTGTGATTTAAACATGTCTAAAACAAATTGGTTGAGAGGATTTAGACCCATTATCATCTTATACTCGAAATATATCACTTTTGAACTATTATAATTCGAAAATAAATTTATAATAAAATAAAAATTTGAGACTATTAAAGTGCCCCTCATATCTCTTATAAAAGGCCACCATACATTCCTACTTAATAACACCTCCAAAGACCATTGTCTCACCCAAAATATGCTATAATAATCTACCAACATCCCTCACATCCTCCTATAAGCCTTAACATGGGATTAAGAAAATTCAAGAAATCCTTTTGTATCAAATCAGAAGAAGTAACCCAATTTAGAGGTAACGTCTTCTACCAAGTTCCATTCATTTATCATCTATATTCACTCACTATACACTTCTTATAAAATAATAGAATAAAAAAACCAATATCCTAAATATACTAGTATTTTTTATAAGGATTCTATGATACTCACACACACTTCTATATAATGGATACGAACATATTGTTTCAGTGTACGGAAAACTACTGTCTCAAGAAATAGTGATTGCTCAATTTTATACTACCACCTCTCATGGTTACAATTATTATGGAAATATATTTACATATTATTTATGTAATATTTCAAATTGTTTTTATACTTCTGTATTTTTTTATTTAAATCATACTCTTATGCTTTCCATAATGTGTAAATATGATAATTTCATTTGTGGAAGGGAAGACTACTGCCCCCTCAAAGTGATATGACATGTTCATTCCATACATATAATGTATAATGGTTGGGGTTAGTGAAATTATTTTACCTATATAAAATATAAAATAAATTGTAATTATAATATACCTATGTATCATATAGTTTTCATTTTTTTAATATAAAAAATAAATGAATGTAGCATTCATGCGTACGTACGGCCTACCATCTTCATGAATGGTGCATTTAATTTCTTATCTATAAATGTTATGGACTATTATAAATTAATATTTATTAGATATATATGATATTTAAATAATTAATATCATTATGGAGATGATGGAATTTTAATTACATTAACAATTTACATCAAAAGAAGGTCATTCTCAACTTAACAGTCAAATATTGACAAATCAACATATGGGAACATGAATAATGATGTGGTTGTTATAACAAGGTAATAAGTAATATAAAAGCAATAATAAACATAAAAAAGTTTCTGAAACAAGTTGAAATTAACTTATGTTTATTATTCATGAAAAACAAGGAACTTACATGACCATTTGGACTCAAGGTGAGGGACTTCAACACAACTTCCTTTCATTGATGCATATTTTGATTTATATATTATGTTCTTTTATACGGTTTATAATAACCCTATTTTGCATTTAATTTCATTTAATGGATTTCAAAGTGAATCTTCTTTTATGAATCGTTTTACTAAATGACAAAAATGAATGTTTCTTATTAATGTTTCTGATAATAATGACCATTACACTACCGTGAACATAATTTTATATTTGGAATCCACTAGAAGATGTAAAATTTTCAAAAAGAAAAGTAAATTACATCTTCATTTTTAAGGTATTTTGGTATTGAAAATGGTTTTGTATTTGATTAATTATATAAATATCTTTAACTGATATCTTGTTATTTCAATGTGAAAATGAAATCTTTCTTTTATGGTTGTTTTATTTGTTATGAATATGTTATGGTTCATGGTAATAATTTATGTATATGGGTGGTTACATGATAAGTTGAGGGTGGGTGAGCCCGAGATAGATCTCTAATTCATTGGGTAACACGGTATAGGTAAACGTTAAAGTTTCTCATAATATATTTTTGTAATATATTGTGAGGGGTATTTCAAATATAATTATGAAAATTACTCCCTATATAGTTTTAAAATCTATAATTTAAGTATCTTATGGAATCCACAAGTTACCTTTATGATTTATGATTTCTATATGTTATTCATCAATCATATAATTTAATGAGGTATTCTTAATAGGTTATATTTTTTTGAGTGGAAAGTATGATTTCATTGAATTTCATGTATTCATTTACAAATGTTTTATTTCCTAATTTGTAACCATTACTAAGATATTTATTTTTATACCATGTTTTTTACAACCAGTTTCATAGGGTATATGGAAAGGTCAGAGAAAGGAAGAATTCAAGAAGGTTTTCTATCATGAAATGAATTCATGTATTATGGTGTTTTATTATTGTCAAAAAATTGGATAGAGTGGAAGTGTCTACATTGAATTGTTTGAGATGTATTGTATTAATAATGGCTTAATTCTATACAACTCTAAACCATAAAAGATACTATATGTGAATAAATTTTAAATTATTGAATAATTTCAAGATTATGTAATGTTTTAAGGATCATGCCTTATAGTTGGTCTTAGAGGTTGGTTTAGATATCATTTGGAGTTAAGATATTGTTATATGAATATCCATAAATTATTATTACTTTATAGTAATATCAAAATGATATAGCATTTACAGATTATTATGTTGCTACATCTAAGATATGTCTGTGTTCAAAATGGTTTTCCATAGAGGAAACAAGGTAACTATGATTGGATGACATAAAGAGGAAAACAACCTACCAAATCACTAACAATAAATGGATAGAATAAAAAATGAACAGTTTTTTGGTGATGGAATAATTTACTTAGGCTATAAATAGTGGTCGTATCCATGCATAGGATCATCCATATCTACAACAAATGAACATGTCGGTAGTGGATCATTTCAGGATGCAACATCCACCATCATTCATGAAATTATATGACCCTATTATAGCAGAAGGGTGGATTAAATCACGATAAAATATATTGATGTCATAGGGTGTTTAAAACAACAAAAGGTTAGTCTGACTATTTACCATTTTGAAGATGAATTCGATAAGTGGTGGTATATGGTTAAAAATATCAGGGATAGTGAGGAGATTTATGATCTTGATTAGGATTCATTCAATGGTATTGTTTCTGACACCTTCTCTTGGGCGCGCGTATCCATCTGTGGAGGATGCGCTGTTGTTGCCCCGCATTCCCACTTTCCAAAGCCGGGCGACATTCGTTCCTTCTTCAAAGGCATTTTCTCCATGATCAAAACGCGATGTTGGTATGTCAGTTCTTCCTTCCATGTATTCCTCTTCCGAACTCGTCACCTAGTCCGAGACTCCCTTATAGATTTAAGATGTTGATTGTGAAACTATTCCTACTTCCATGTCTTCAAGGAAACCATTTAACCACACTACTTCTGTAGATAACATTCTAAGTGGTTATGTCTGGTTAGCATCCTCCAGTCAGGGGATTAGTCACGTTGGGCATCACTGGCGTGTCTTAGGCACTGGGACACTAGTGCGTCTATCTTCTATCCCTTATTATAGGGCTTCTTGAGGGCGAGGAAGCCCTAGGAATCCCACATCGAATGTGGAGAACATATTCCATGTGCATGTATCTAAGGATTTTCTCATCATCCCATGTTTAACAAGAGGTATTCCCCAAGTTTAAGATTCAACAGAGACGGATCAGACTTATCATAAAACCGACTGGAGTATATCATATGGGTGCAACCCCTTGAGGGAACACCGATATTGGGACCAACGTGGGGTGGTAATCCCGAATGCTGTTAAATGGAATGGGGAATGGAGTGGAATGATCCCACAGGGATGTGGCATCCTGGGTAAGAATCAGGATGGATGATGGAAGGTTCCGTGAAGTGGATGGTGAATGAGATGGAACTTTCATGAGGATGACGATGGCGTTGGGATTGATTCTCAAATAGGCTTACTACGTATCCACGTGGCATGGAATTAAAGTCTACATAGTTCATATGTCAAAACCTTACCACTGATTGGGGCTTTGAACGACTTACCGTTGGATGGGGTCATAATGGATTACCATTGGGTTGGGATGTCAATGACTTACCCCTAAATAGAGTCATAACGGCTTACCGCTGGATAGGGATGCCAATGACTTATTGCTGAATGGGGTTGACAATGGCTTACCAGTGAATGGGGTCCACAGTTTAACATCATGCAGGATGGGGGCGAACTGGCGTGAAGGGGGTTAGAGCTGCTAGGTGTTGTTCATGAACCTTATAGGGTATTCTTACGTACCTTACCATAGCACGGATCCATGTTTAGGTAGTTTAGAAAATGGACGCATTTGGGGATTTCTCTCTAAGGCATTCCTTGGAGCCGGTGAACCGACGTGAACGGGGTAGGAGTGACCAATGTGTGGTGGGATTGAACCTTAGGGAGGATTCCTATGTACCATACATTGAAAAATATTAAAAACCACATATTTCGGGTGGAATGGGGCTCGGTTCACTGAAGTGAGGTGGTCGGGACCAGTGGATGTTGGGATTGAACCTCGTGGAGGCTTCCTACGTAACTTTCCTTGGTAAGGATCAAAGTCCCCATAGTTCAGGTAGGTTGTGTATTTGGGGCTTACGCTCTGAGGCAGCCCAAGGTTTTGGTGAATCAATATGAAGGGGGTTAGAGCAACCAATGGGGGAGGTCTTAAACCTCATAGAGTCTTCCTATGAACCCTTTGGAAAGGATAAATGTCCTCATATTTCTGGTGGGGTTTCGCTGAACCACCATGAAGGAGGCCTTGGGGTCCCATGGTTTTTGGGCTTGAACCTCAAGGAGGATTCCCATATACCTTTCCATGGAATGGATCAAAGACCACATAGTTTAGGTGGGTGGTCAGTGAATCGACGTGAAGAAGGACCTGGGATCCAATGGTTATTGGTATTGTACCTCAGGGAGGCTTCCTACGTACATTTCCTTGGAAAAGATCGAAGACCACATAGTTCAGGATGGTAAAGGGCTTACACTGTAGGCTTCTCAGGGTGTTGGTCGTGGTCGTTGCTTACTCTAAGCCCACTTGAGTCATGCTCAGCGTAAAAAACAAGAGATATCAAGGACCTGACGATCAACTCGTGAAAGGTGCGTCCATGGGGGTGCTGCCTCCAGCAAGAGAAGCTAGGGGATTACACAAGGGTGGTTGTCCTCCCCCCTTGTACGATGCATGGGGGGAATTCACAGTTTAACATCATGTGCAGAGGATGATGGTGCTTGACGGTTTAACGTCTTTTAGCTCGGATGAGGTGGGTTCACTACAAACCCCTAGGACATACATAACTACTACCTCCCACCCCTTGGGGAAGGGAAGGAATCAGTAATGTCATGGCGTGGGGGTGTCATGGAGTGAACCATTAGAGGGTCCACATTATCATGGCTATGCGAAGAAGAAATATCCATTAGAATGTCGATGCGATGAAGCATGATGCGAAGAAACGTAGCAGGAATTGTCATCCAAGGGACATTAAAATTGATTCGTGTGAACCTAGGAGGTTGCACGGGAGAGGGAGTTGCAGAGAAAAGGGGTTTGTGAATAGAGGCCTTGTGGAGCTCTGGTTCTCAATGAAATGTAAGGTCTTTGTGAAGGTTCGGGCTTCGTGAAGTGAAGTGGCCTATCATAGGCATAAGGAATAGGTGCATACAAGAGGTGCTTCGTGAAGTGGAAGGGTAATTGTGAAGCAAACCCCTGTGAATCATGGGTGCCTCGCAAAGCAAGGTCTTGTGAAAAAATGTGTTTCACAAGGTATAATGACTCTACCTTAGAATTTGAGTGACATGTCCATGGGGGTGCTATGTGAAGTATAAACGAATCACAATGACCCGAGTCCCCAAGGGGATCTACTTTCTTCGTGAAGGCCAGTGGGCTTCGAAAAAGGCATCCCTATCGAAAGAGGGGGTTAAAGCAAGGCAAAGGGGAGGTAATTCAAGGAGAAAAAGTACCTTGTGCAGCTCATGTTTTGCAAAGGAAAATGTTCTTTGCAATTTGAGGGATGGGAAGAGGAAAGAATTGATGATTCATGCTTTGAGACTATGGGAGGTTGGTATTTATAGGCAAGAGGTACCGCGGTGCAGTAATTTATCAGCACGAATATGGATTCCACTCCGCGGCGGGCTCGCAAACGTCAATGGGGCTCGCCGAGTATCTTTACTTCTTTCTTCGTGGTGGGCTCATGAACATTAATGGGGCTCGCAGAGCATCCCAACTTCTGGCTTCACGGTGGTCTCACGAATGTCAATGGGGCTCGTGGAGCATCCTGCCTTCGGGCTTTATAGTGGCCTCATGAACGTTAATTGGGATCGCGGAGCATCCTGCCTCTTGGATTCACGGCGGTCTCACAGACGTCAATGGGGCTTGGGGAGCATCCCACATTCTTGGATTCACTTCAGGCTCATGAATTTCAATGGGGCTTGTGGAGTATCCCGCCTCCTGGTTTCGTAACAGGCTCACAAAGCCATGGTACTCCTAGAAAGTTCTTCACGAGGCAGCTTCACCGCCTTTCTTATTATCCTTCTCCCTTCAGTTTTTTTGTGCCAACAAATTCCCCCCTCAGACTCGGATCTGAGAAGAAATCAAGGGTCAAAGACAGAGGTTCAATCGCCAAAATTCTTCAGCTGTTTTGTGAAGGTGGATTGCTGAGTGTGAAAATGATGAGTCAGTTGGGCACGCCGCAAATCTCACCATGGTTGTGATGCACCGTAAAGTGGAAAGGGTCGTCGCCTATAAATAGAGGTTTTGAATTCTCTTTTTTCTTTTCTCTCCTTCTCAATTTGGGATTTTAACGCTCTCTATTCACATAGATTCATATAATCCATGATTTCTCTCTATGAATCGGGCCTTCAGCTTGGCGGCGCATAATAGGTCTTTGACTTCACATTTATACACTTCGCGACTCTGGATTTGATGGCCAAGGCTGGGCTCCATGAATGTGCTTCGAAACCGAACCAAAAAAATAACACCAAACTAAAAAATTTCATGTCTTGTCATAAATATTACTAGGGTGTCCTTGAAGATTCATCCCAAAGGGGAGAGATAGGAAACAACCTGGGTTTAGGAGAGATAGCTCGTAGCCACACTTACCATTGTTCTCTGGTGGTCCTACTATCAGACAGCCTAAGGAACAACCAGTTATTCAAGAGGGTTCCTTTGTATGGATTCAGGCTGAGGTATGACGTCCTTATCCTAGAAGGGTGTCGGGACGAACCAGCTTACTAGTTCAGGATGACGTCGTGCTAGAAATGATGGTTCAGTGCGGCTGATGGCCAGGCTCGGGAGGACTTCACACCCGTCATTGCTGACTACTTATTCAACCACCTGAATAATGTTGTCTTGAAAGAGTTACAGCCGGAGACGTCTCCCCCAAGCATCGAACGATATTGAAGGAAACTCTATGGAATCTGGAGAAGGGGTAGTCTGTGGAGTGGGACCTGCCCCTGGGCGGAAAATTCACAGATGATTGGGAATGGACCCACTGGGTAGGAACCTATTGTGAGGAGTGTGGGGTGGAGCTTAGAAGCGATGGCCTGTACGTGGTAGCTTGGGCCTCCCAGTTTCACTTCTACCAGCCAAAGCAGCTGATGCCGAAGCGGTTGAACATGTGATTGTTGAGGACCCATATATTCCATTTTCACCACGGGGATATTGGCATCAGCATGTCGGATGTCCACTAGATCTCAGGGGTCCCGATACTGGGGTCCATGTATGATGAATTCCTCCCCATCATGAGTGCGCGAGAGGTCCGAGAGAAAATGCCACTAATGGTAATGGATTTGATAGAGATCGTGTCAGAAGAGGATAAAGAGGTAGTGAAGGACGTCTATTTCAGTTGGTGGTTCAAACAGTTCCTGAACATCCCAGAGGACAGACAGTTTCCGGCGAGGCCTCGAACCTGCCCAATGGGGGACAGGTGTAAGGAGAACTCATACTTGGGGCTTTTGTAGGACTGTAAGTGGAAGACACGGTGATATAATGTCATCACTAAACAACAATCAATAGTCTGGCTAGTAGATTTCATCACAGCTCTCATCTGTGGATAGATTTTACCCGTGAGGGACACCAAAATGGGAGTGTGATGAATCAAATTCATTATGGAGTTTGTGTAAGCGATAGGAGGGTGGGTCAAACATGGTATCCCGATGCTCGACAAGCTGTATAAGATGTTATAGAATATGAGCGAGGAAAAGAGGACGTAGAGAATATGCGGGCCATTCCACCTTTTGTATGGGTGGATAAAGGCACACGTCAGGGGGGTTTACGAATACCCGAACCCCATTTCCCGTCCGGATTCAAACTTCCACCCATCCATACTAAACACTGCTGGGATCGTTCCAGCCCAGCTCCCGCACCGTTGATTCATAGTCGAGTGTGGAAGGTAGAGGAGTTCAAGTTCCACCCATTTTCGTTTCCAATGGGGGTATTTGATGATGATTGTTGGGTTTGGAGGAGCACTATGCCAATCTATTGGCTTTTCGAGGAGGGATTTTTGTGGCAAGGGTGGATCGTGAGCCCCTCTATGATCCGTTCTCCCCATACCAATTTTCTCAGAAATTCCAATGCATTAAGTGACTAACCTCACAGGTCTATTTGGGGGTGCGCTTTGCGGAAAACCCATGTGTGATGAGGAAGATTTGACTCATGATCACATGGGAAGATGAGATGTTTCGGAACCAGCTACTTCCATTGACCGCTGTCATCGAGTCAGTGAAGGAATATGACCAGTGTTGGGAGGTGGCCTACCAGGGGGGAAATGCTGAAGAAACCAACCATTCGAGTTGATAATGGCATGCCTCCAAAACATCGAGGATGTGGTTAGTAGGGGGAAGGGGAATCTCGTGATGGCAGGGATACTGTAACGGCAGGGCCCGCACCAGTTGAGGGAGAGGCAACAGTGGAAATAGACTCAGTGGTCCCAAAAGAGCAGAGCTATCCTAAGGCGAGGCCACCTAGGGTGTTTAATAGAATATTCATTCAGGATACAGAGAAGTGGTTGTTACACATTGATATTCTAGATAATACTGTCTTCCCAGAGGCCTGGGACATCTAGGAAGTTAAATAGAAATTCCTCGTCCCGTTGGAGAAGTGGAAACATCTGAATCATTTAGGGATTGACTAGCTGGAGATAGGCCCTATCAGGGCTAGAGTCGCGGTATCACATGTGAGGGTGGAGAAATATATAACCAAGGTGGAGAATATTTTTCACTATTGAGGTACCCCACGTCTGATGATGGATCGAGTCAAGGTGTTTCTCGATCGCACTACTCCCCCGCAGTTGTCTGCTACTGACATAAGGGAACAGTTCCCTCTGTTGGAAGAATCATATGAATCCTCTTTGGTAGATGTGGCTAGAAGAGGGAGCCCATTGGAGGAGGGTGGGGATGAGGATCAAGACTTAGATCTTGAAGAGTTTTCTGAGGCCATTGTGGAAATGATTCCAAACCCCTTCTTCAGGGCCCACATTTAGGTCATTATGGAAATCATGCTCACATCTAAATTGTGCAGAAGGGCCTTGTGCACAGAGCTCGTTCTCGCCCTTCAAGGGATACAGATGTGGGACCTTCAGAGTCAATGCCCATTGCCATTGAGATAATCATGTCTGGAGGGGATGTAATAACTGAATTGGCTCCCAAACCTTAAGACCTTCCAACAATATATGGATGTCCACGCTTCGGGGATCCGACGACATCAACCTAGGAACGAGATAAAGGTTTCGATCTTTGTATGTCTCTTATACCAATTTAATTACTTCCATCCATTAACCATGTTATCTGACATGATTTATTCATTTTTTGTACGCACAGTGGTCCCAATGGAGAGGGTTTCCTCGGTGAGGTCGTTTGGTATCCATGGCAGCTCCTTTCCATAGGGAATTTCAGTGAATGTGGAGGTTGATGCCTAGTTTGATAGAACAATGGTGCACGCGATCCCTAGTGGGACCGTCAGGGGAGGCTGAGCATGAGATCATCAAGGTGGGGAACAACAATGAGGATCGGTCGAACAACCCAAGCCCCTCCAGGGAGGCTGATCCTGAGATCATCAAGTGCTTTATTTATGACACCCCAAGAACTGTGGCTGGATGAGATAGACCAACTTCGCTCCTGACTACACGAATTGTGTGTTGGGGGAGTGGACAACTAATATCCTCAAATGCTCGTCCGAGATCTTATGGCGGAGATTATTCATGAGCATGACTGTGGCCTCGATGTGGGTTGGAAGTTGTGGAAAGTGGTGAACATAAAGAGGCTCCAGGAGGCTGAAGATGAAGTCCAATGGCTATAGTTTCGGGAGGACGAGCACTCGGCCCCCCTCAATGTGCAATTTGAGTTATAATTGTGATTAAAGGCCCAACTGGAATAGGCTAAAGAGGGAATGACGTGGGCCTCTGACAAAATGATCTTCATATAGACCTGATTGATATAGGCCCAGATAACAGCTAATGAATTGCATCCCATCGCTGCCTAGGAGGATCAGGTACTGAATAGGTGGCAAAAAATCCTAGAAACCAATAGCTAGAGGGTGGTGGATCTGCTTTACCCTTTTGAAGAGGTCAACCCATCCATGGAAGGGGTCGATCCTAGGGTTCTATGATGCCCGTAACCCTTGAACACACATTAATTATTTGATTATTCTATGCCAAATGCATGCATGAGTTCGATTATTTTCTTTGGTTAATTGAATTATAATAACATTCATGGAGCATCTAGCGGTCAGTCCCTAAGCACACGTGGGTCAGGCCCGATTTGAGAAACAAGAGACGACCAACTTGTTATTCCATTAAAATATGGGAGTGCATACCAAGCTTCAGGCATTCGGGGGCTTCAAAAAACAATCCATATTTCCAAGAAGAAAAGGGAGAGGCACAATCATAGGATGAAGATCTCAGAACATTCAATGTGTTGTTCTACCAATACTCTATAGTGTACAACTGGGGTAATGCATGGGGCATTAGAAGCAAATCCAAACAGAAGGGAATGGAAAGTGTGAATCACAACACCCAAAATTCATAAAACTATCCAGATGGAGTGACAATAAAATATAACTGATGACCACATTCGAATCAATGCATCTATGTGGTGTTATCCTGAATTTGGGATAACAAACGAGGGCCGGACGCTGACTATGTTTGAAACACAGGTGTCATCGATAAGCCTTCCAGATGATTGGCCCAGTATATTAAGAGAGCTATAAGCCATGAATCTATACTATTATGGGAGCCCTATATATTTGAAAGAGGATGAGGGTCCGAATAAACGGCATGCAAGGCATGGAATATAAAATGGTGGATTGTTCGAACAGAATCCAACACTCTTAAAATTATTCCATAGTGGTGGAAATGCATTAACTGGGTACATCGATCTGTTCAGGGATCAAACATCCTTCTAAACAGGACCTATATGATGAGGAAAATGTCACCTCCCGATGATGTCATGGGGCATCCCGAACACGTTCAAGGTAAAATTGCAATTTCGTGTTTCTCTAAAAGAGCTAAGGTCAAGGGACCGAAAAAAGGATGGGGAATGGAAAATATGATTCCTAGGGGCTGGAATTAGTGAAAGGATTCCTTGGAATTCCTATGTACCCCATGAGGATGGGAATCAAGCTTTACGTAGTTCTCATAAATGGGAAAAAGGAGATGATCTTAGTTTAAGGTCTTAAATCTTGGACCATAGAGAAGTAGTAATATCCCATGTAAAGGCGGACATTAACCCAATCCCAAATCCTACATGAGTTGAAATCTTTGTAGGAAACAATGGCGGATAAGGTATTTGAAATATGTGAAATACATGTGAAGGGAAAATTGGTGGAGCCCTGAATGATTGCCTTATGGTGAATTTTTTCTCTTAACGTGCATATGCGAACTGAGGAATAGTACCATGATTTTCAATGTTCTACTTGACCATAATGTGGTGGAGAAATATTTGAATCATTTAACTAACATTTTGGGCATAATGGGTTTGGCGTGACAATGGAGGATAACTGTTTACTATTTTTGAAACACAACATCCATATTGTGTTAGCCTGAAATGGGGATAAAAAAATGAACATCGATCGCAAAACAGATTCATAACATGGGACTTGTATAGATTTTTTTTCTGAAACCCTCAAGGAAGTTTTCCCATAATGGTAAGAGAGCCCTTAGTCCTAGCATCCACTCCATTTGGGGGTCTCTATGGGTGTGAAAGGTGGTGGAATCCCTAATTAAGGGGAACATGATGCCCGAGGAATGGGTGAATGCATGTCCTGGAGGAATCTAACATTCCAAGTGCTAAACCTGAGTACCCTTCGGCACATTAATGAACTAAAATTGATTCATCAAGGGGCTCATCATGAGAGTGGATGATTTAAAGAGATGATTTTATCACAGGGGGATGTAAAACTCTCAGGAGGTGGAGGTAAAAGGTATGGTTGTTACAAAAACCAGTGTTAATGAGGACATAATCCCATTCCACACCATATACCCATCTCTCTGGGGATGTTCAAAACAATGGGCCATGATGAGAGGGAGAGTTCTTAGAGATGGGTCTGGACCATAAGTCGAGACGTTCGGGCGGTCCTACGTATCCCATGAAGATGGGAATCAAGCCACATGTAGTTCTTGAAAGGAATAATGTGCAGTTTATCATCATGCAGTGAGGACACAAATGGGTGAGACACCCCATATACAAGAGGTATATGGCACAGTGAGTAACCCGACGTTAATGAGGACATAATCCCATACAACACCGTACAACCCTAAGTGAGAACCTGGGCCAGGGGTCCGAAATGTCCAAGGGGCATGATGTTGGGCCTCAGATGGAATTTCTTGGACTGTTTTCAGTTTAATGTCTTGCAATGAGGATGAGTATGGATAAGATATCTCATTCGGAGATGCGTACGGCACGATGAGTAACCTGATGTGAGTGAGGACATAATCCCATACCACACCATAAAATACCGTAAGAGTTAAGACATGGGCCGGGGGACCGATATTGGACACATGAAGTGCAGAAAGGATTGTGCTCACGGTATGGATGATAAATGGCTGGATGGAAGTATTAGGGGGATATGTGTGGCATTAAGAAATATCCTGACATGAATGAGAACATAAGCCAGCTCGACACCAGACAACCCTAAATGAGAACTCGGGCTAGGGTCCAAAAAAGTCCATGGGGCCTGAGGCTGGGCGTCCCGACCAATGGTAGCCATACGACCTCTTGTGTGGTTACCGCCTCATCATAGTTCTTAAGCGTACGTGAGTAGGCCTCGGTGTGGGAAACAAAGAGATAGACTTGGCTATCCCTGTCATATAGGGGTCAAATAATTGGCATCGCCTGAAGGGAGTTTGTTGCTTAGAGATACAATGGGGTAGAAAAAAAACACTACAATCAATGTTTGGGACATCTTGGGGTGGTTTTAACGTCAATTAATAGATGTTGAACATGTTCTAAACACAACATCCCTATAGCGACCTGGACTGGGAACAACAAATGAGGATCGACTACTGATCGTATTCGCAACGTGGGAATTATATCCGCTCGTTGCTCAACATCATCGAGGGAATTGGACTGAAGTTGTAGGAGAGCCCTTGGGCCTAACACCCCTGTCTTTTGGGGGACCTTATGGATGAAAATAATGATGGAGTTATAATCGATGGAGTGTGTCATGCATAGCTGCACCCATATGTGAATGAAGAGAACACCTCCGGGGAGTTGGACGTATGGCGGGATCGAGATGAGCTCGATGTGGATTGGGGAAAAAGTTTTCACCACACCATATGTCTCGACCTGAGTAGAGATTCTGGCATTTGGGTTGGTCCAACATACGACATGACTAGGCGTTCTTATGTATCCCATGTGGATGGGAATCAAGCCATTCATAGTTCTTGAAGGCTGTGCAGTTTAGCATCGTACGGTGAGGATTTGGGAGGATAGAATAACGAGGAGTGATCACATGGGGAAATAGTCATGATCTTGACATGAGTGGGGTTATGGAAGCCTTAAATACACCATGTAAGGAACCTGTGAGAGAACTACACCCAGGGGGATAGTCAAAGAGAAGAGTTTGGGGTTGGGCTCAAGAAGAAGAGCCTGAGCGTTCCGATATATCCCATGCGGATGATAATCAAGCCACACATAGTTCTAGTGGTTCTATTTAACGTCTTGTAAGAAGATATAGAGTTTAGCGCCATGTGGGATGAAGCAGTTTAGGGTCATGCGAGACCTAACCAGTTTAGGGTCATGCTGGACCATCATGTTGTTTAGGGTCATGCGGGACTGTACTGTTTACAGTCATGCAGGACCAAGATACAATTTAGGGTCATGTCGGACCATATAGTTTAAGGTCGTGCAGGACAATCAGGAATTTTAGGGTCTTGTGGGACTGTACAATTTAAGGTCTCGCAGGACCAATAGGCAGTTTAGGGTCATGCAGGATCGTACAGTTAAAGGTCATGCAAGACCAACATGCTATTTCGGGTCATGAAGGACCATACAGATTATGGTCATGTAGGACCAGCATCCAGTTTAGGGTCATGCGAGACTGTACAATTTAAGGTCCATCAGGACCAGCTTGTAGTTTAGGGTAATTGGGGACCATACAGTTTATGGTATTGCAAAACCACCATGCAGTTTAGGGTAATATAGTACCATACAGTTTAAGGTCATGCTGGACCTGTATGAAGTTTAGGGTCATTCAGGACCGAGCAGGCCCAGGAAAAGTGTTTCATCATGAAATTGGAATTGGTGGGAGTATTTATACACTCTCCACCCATGTTCACCAGGGAGTATGCACCATTTTCGTAAACCCTGTGAATTATGTGAAGTCCTTACCATTTCGGCACCAACTTGGGTGGTTTCCTGCCAAGGATCATTGGTGTCTGGATGCCCAGTATCAAGTCACCTTGAAAGAAGGAGCGAAGGCGAACTCTCTTGTTGAACGCCCTAGTTATCTTGTTTAGGTGTCTTTCTAGATTGTATAGGGCATGAAGCCTATTTTCATCAAGTGCTTCCAATTCAGCCAGATGAATTTCAGCTACTTTATCTGGCACCTAGTTGTCATAGTCATCTCTGCGTAATGAATACTGCTAAATCTTGATGGGAAGGTTGGCCTCAGCTCTATACACTAGTTAATATGGGTTCACTTAGGTGGAATTATGATCCATCGTACGATAAGCCCAGAGGGCATTGGGGACCTTTTCCGGCCAACTCTTCTTGTTCTGAACAACCATTTTCTGCAAAATTTTAGAGAGGGTTTTTCTGAATGCCTCGATCTATCCATTTTCTTGTGCGTGATAGTTGGAGGTATGGTTTTAATGGATGTTTTACTTGGAGTAAAATTTCTTCAACTCTGTTTCTTGGAAGATGGTGTTGTTAGTAGTGAGGACAACATGAGGGACTCAAAACCAGTAGATGATATTAGAGCTCACAAAGTCAATGATAGAACAATCCTTGACCTCCATAAGTAAAACTACCTCTTCCCACATGGAAAAGAAATCCACGGCGGTAATGATGAACCTTCACTGGTGAGCTGTCACTGGTGGATATGGTCCCCCAAAAATTAGTCACCATACCAAAAGCATCCAAGAGTACATGATGGATTGGAGAGGCCATGGCTGCCAATCCATGCAGTTAGCATGAATTTGGCACATGTGACATCTCTTGGAGAACATGATGCAATCGTGTATCATGGATTTCCAGAAGTACCCCAGTCTCCGGATCTAATGAGATAGCTTCATCCCAGTCTGGTGGGTGCCATAGAAACTATCATGAACCTCTTGTATGACATGATAAATCATGACTGTTTGGATGCAACAGAGGAGAACACAATCAAAACCATTCTGTTAGAGGATCTTCTCATGATTGGGACCACTCTAGAGGGTAAACTGCAGTCCACAACATCAGATTTTCTCATGCTCGACCTGATCAACCGGCAGGTAACCATTTTGGAGATACTTAGCAAAGGGGTCTCTCCAATCAGGGGTCATGTTAACCACTACATCTGAGGAACCAGGGTGTCCTGATGTGGAGGCTCTATCGGTTAGATGGATTACCCATAGGCCATCGTTATCATCTGGGGTTACATGAGCAATGACTCTCTGATTTACCACATGTATAATCAGGTTATCCTACTTGGGTTTCTGATGAGAGAGTCCATGTTGATTTTCATGATGACTTGTTTGGAATCCCCTTTCACGTGAAAGTGGGGCACATCAATCGTGAGGGACAGCTCGAGGCCATTGATAAAAGCCTGATACATCACTTCATTATTGGTGTAGCCTTCTGACAACAGGAATGGGTATGGAAGAATGGATTGAGCCAGGGTAATAAAGATAATACCCATGCCAACTCTATTGAGTCTGGAATCATTGAGCCTCCTACCGGTGGGACTCCCAGTGGTTCCATCAAAGTGCATTTTCGAACATGGGATGGCCTGATCTACTGATAGGATTGCCTCAATGAGTAAATCTAGGTCTATTGACTGGTCCGTGGGGGTTGGATGGGCAGTAAGAAATTCGGCCAATGCTTTTCCCTTGATATACTTCTGAGGCACGAACCTGATGTCAAACTACTAGAACATTATCTGCCACCATGCCAGTCGACCTGTCAGAATGGGACGGCTTAGGATATACTTCAGCGGGACTACCAGAGACAAATATTGTTTCTCATGGTGTTGTAAGTAGTGCTGCAACTCATGCATGAAAAATACGAGTGCAATGAATCTTTTCTCGATAGAGGAGTATCTAGCCTCCGTATTGATGAGAATACGACTGAGATAGTAGAGGTTATTCTCTGTCCCCTCATTGTTCTTCTGGGCGAGAATGGAACTGGGAGATTGTTCCAGGGTGGTCACATAAAGGACCAGAAGCTTTCTTGATATGGGTGGAATCAAGATGAGAGGCAGGAGCAGATAATGATTTATTTCCTCAAATGCGGTCTGACACTCTTTGCCCCATTCATAGTTGGAGACTTTATTCATTAGCCGAGAAAATGGCTTACACTTGCTGGCAAGATTTCCAATGAATTTTCATATGTAGGCTATGTGGCCTTGGAAACCTCTAAGCTCTCGATTACTATTGGGTGGAGGAATATGTCTGATTTATTTGATCTTATCTGGGT
The DNA here is from genome assembly GCA_963277665.1 of Viscum album. Taxonomy (NCBI): domain Eukaryota; kingdom Viridiplantae; phylum Streptophyta; class Magnoliopsida; order Santalales; family Viscaceae; genus Viscum; species Viscum album. The sequence goes on from OY728166.1 coordinate 824,823,707, forward strand.
TGATATTGATGCCATGATACCTGACAAAAAATCAAAGGAACATCCCATAGGGGACCCCAAAACCACATTTTGATGGATTCATCTTCTGGTTGCGGGAACGGAGGAATCCAAACACTTTCTCAAGGTCCTTCAGATGGTCCTAGAGATAGCAAGAATTTACCACCAGATCATCCAAATTTCATTCCAATAATGTCCTAAGTATTGGCATTAATATGATATACATGGCCCTATAATATGTGGTACCAGCATTCCCTAAGTTGAAGGGCATGACCTAGTTGAAAAATGTACCTTGCAGCGCCCTAAAATCAGTGGACTCCTCATCCTCAGGGGCCATTTGAATCTGATTGAATCCTAATTTACCGTCCATGAATAAGAGGTCACGAAACCAAGCTGTAGCATCGATTAACAATTCGATCAAAGTAAGGGGAAAATCATCCTTCGAATAGTGGCAATTGAGATTGAAAAAGTTGATGCAGACTTTGATCTGTCTATTCTTCATCCTTATAGGAACAATGATGACCATCCATTTGGGATATTGGACCTTTTTAATGATTTTATCTCTAATTAGGTTTTCATCTTAGTCCATGACCATGGAACCGTGAGAAGTGTTCATATTTCTGGGGAGGCTGCTTGAACCCACGATTATTTGTCTGAAGACAGAGGTGGTGGATAGATACCGGATGATCTAGTCCTGGAATCACATCATAACATCAATAAAACATGTCACAATGAAGTTTATGGAAGTCCACGTATCACTTCTGCTCCTCGGGGGGAATGGCGGCACTGATCAATGTGGGTCTTGGATTAGCCTCGCTACCAAGGTTCACTTGTACCAATTCGTCAACAGTGGTGGAGATTCCCTATTCAGACCTGGGTAGAGCATCATCCAAATCCTCTAATTCACTTACCGAGGAGGGATGTTTAGCAGTAGACACTTCCTCTCGGTCGACAACCTCTTGTGAGAGGAAGGTGCTAGCCTGGGTGGCAGTGGGCAACATATCGGGAGATTCACCTATAGCTGAAACCATAACAATGAAGGCTGTCGATCTGATCCCATTTAGTATTCGGCCCAAGGGGCCACACATGATGATATCCAAGCAATAGTGGTGAGTCATCTTGAGCCAATTAATTCTAGCCCAGTGAAACTAGCATGTATGATGTAATACTATTTCCATGGGGTGGACATCCTGATACCTTATGGGGGTAGGAGACTCCAGAATCAGCTGAGCCTGATTTGTGTAGGTTAAAATGTGATTTCTTTCCATAACATAGACTTTAGAATATAAATTCCTATTGGACTAGAGAAAACAAATTATTGACCCATGTTGGGGTTCATGGCCTCCAATCGATGGAACAGGAAGACGTAGGTGTCATCAAGACCTACCCATGGGTCAGCTGTGACCGTGACGGGTTCAGCATCACTAGCCTGAATCAACGTGACATTTCTTTTGTACTATTTAGAATCTAGGTAGTGGACTTCACAATAGGAAAAATGATATGCTTCACCTTAGAGTATTCCAACACGAACATTAAGGTAGTACATGAGGATCTAGTGATATGATGAGGGAACCACCGCGTGTAGGTGGAGCCATTGTTTCCCCATCAATTCATTGTATGAGGTGTAATGATAGACAACCATAAACTCTGTGCTGGCTACTACACCACTGAACTAGGTCATCAAATAGATCATACAGAATAGGGTTTTCTCTGCCCTGTCATATCCCTATATTCTTAAATTTTAGGGAGTCAAGTCATCTTCGTATAACCCCAGCATCTGCAGTGTCCGTACCAGGATAAGGTTAATCCTGGTGCTAGTGTTGAAAAGACAGTGGAGAACCTCCACAATGTTAAATTTGTTGGTGATGTACAGTGGGAGGATGTTCCCTTTTATGGGAGAGCCTTCATCATCTCAAGAGAAATAAATGATGTCCTAACATCTAGCGTTCTCGACTTCTTCAGCATTAAAGGCCTCTACACCTGAAACCTTCGTCTCAAACTGGAGGGGGTTTCGTAAAGCCTCAGTGAGGTCCTCATGCATATCTGATGACAGGAAAAGGGACTCAAGGATGGAATGCCTTTCTGGGATGTTGTAAAGTTGATTTAGAACATCATAATTTGGCACTAGGTGCGAACTTCGGCTTGTAGGAGGCCACTCTGTGACAGGAGGCATGGAGGGCCTTGCTAGCAAGGTCAGCGGTTGACCGGTGCTCGGCATATCCCACTGCTCACTGGTCGAAGCCCAAAGAGTAGTTACCGAATGAGGGCCGGATGACTGAGATTCTCCTAGAGCTAGGCGAGGCTATTCGTGGCCTGGTCGAATTGGCTTTGCTTAATTTAGTAGCACAAATGGCAGTGGAGACGGGCCTCATGACACCAGATGAGGTGGCTGTGCATGCTGAGCTTTGTGATGGGCTTGTTGTCAGGTCTCAGTTGCATGCATAAGCTGACTAGAGGTACCAACTGATGTGCCTCTATGACCCATGAATCTGTGGCTCCACCAAAGCTGGTGTCGGCTAGGGACGTTTGGGAGGTTTTCCTGGTGCTCCTCCTCTTCGGGAGTCATATATGGATTTAACAACTCTACAGTATTAATCGAAGTGTACCCTTTACTATCACCTACAGATTCATCCATTATCGGGCTGATTCTGAGAGTATTCCCCATCTCCATAGTCATGAAGTCGCTGAGAGTGCAGGATGATGATGGCATTGGAGGGTCTCTTTACTTTCCTCTTCACCGCTGATGCTTGCTATTCTAGGATGATGTCGGCTGAGATGATGATGCAGAAGTATCTACAGAAGATTCTAATGGTTGTAGTTTATTCAGGCATGAATGAATTATACCATTGGCATGACCAACTGTTTTGTGGGCCATCCAGTCGTCATACATCTGGGACTCACGGTTATAAACCAACTTCCACACACTTTCACTGTCACTGCTGCTATCTGGCCTTACGACGATGCATGACACTTGTGTGGGGGTCGGGCCCAACCAGATTATGTTGTAATCGACCTGGTCATGAAACTAATCTTTGAACACATATCTCTACTTGAGGGTGTTCCACATGATCCGATAACAGGGGCAGTGGTTGGGGTGATTAGTTAGGATCACCTCTTTTGGGCTTCTACACACAAGCCAACACACAATCCCATGTTCCAAGGCACTTCATATGTAGCTGGGGACCTAATTCTTGTTGAACGAGTATGTCTTGTTTATTCTTTCCTGAAAGGGGGGCCTTGGGGCTAGGCCCTGATAAGGATCTGGAAAAGCCTGTCGAGGAGACGGGTCCCGGTAGTCCAGCCAAGGCGGTGGAAGTTAATTTCACGGGGCACCTACCACTTCTAATGAATCCGCTGTAGGGATGGAGGTTGAACCTATGGTGGAATTCCTCTATGAGGTTGTGGAGGAGTCTCCACTGGTAATAACTCCAACTACCTGGGGGCCTCTATTTGGGAATCCACAATGGGCTCGACTCTGATATCCCTCCGTGCGGGAATTACATGAGGCAATGAGAGTGCCTGGCTAGAAATTTGCAAGGCTTCTTCCAGAAGATGGGCCTTATCGGAGAAGTCTTGAAATTCTACAGGGTAGTTCTGGGTTATCAGTGATGGGACCAAATCCATCTTGAAATTTCCCACACACATCGTCATTAATTTCTACTAAGCCAGTGGCATGTCAAGAGAATATGTAATACCTTTCCACCTGGTGATGATGTCCACAAAATTCTAATCAGGCCTTCATTTTCACTTGAAGAGGTATATGCTGCTTGTTTTCCATGTGGTGGAGATGAACTGGTAGAGGAATTTCCTATAAAGGTCCTCCCAACTGGCTGTGGATCCGATGGGAAGCTGGTTGTACCAGACGAATGCAGGCCCCTCCAATGTCTAAACAAAGAAGCAGAGCTTGAGAGCCTCCTGCTTCATTGGAGTCCCTTACATGTTCCCACGACATTTGTTGAAGTGGTCCAGGGGCTACCGCAGGTCCCCTGTCCCATTAAATGGGGAGAAGGTGGGATTCCCAAAACTCGGGGGCACCAGCACATCATCCGCCCAAGTCGGATATGTCTTGCCATCAGGCGGGAATGTCACCTATCATGTTTCCAATTCATCAAGGAAGTCAATGAGTGCCTCCATTGGTTCAACAGGGCGGGGGTCCCGGTCTCAATGGGGATCCCTATCCACGAGCACATTGGTGGGTTCTTCAAAAAGTAATGTAAGACCAGCGACTCATGGAGTGGCTGGTGGCACAACCCATGTGGATGCTGGGGAGAGCTCGAGCTTGGTCCCTTGGATTGTTACATCATTCATGAAGAATTGGCGAGACATACCATGAAATTTTGTTGTATGTTCAAGCCTCAACCCTATCTGCGGGGGTAGGATGATCAGGGTCTCCTAGAGGCAGCTTGCTAAAGGGAAGTTGTTCTTACGCCTGCTGCCCTGGCCTTGGATCACCGTATTCTGGACGTCGCTTGGTAGTGTATTCAGAGAATAAATTATCAACCAATTTCTTCTGCTCAGCATGTTTCTGGCACAATGCGGCCTTCTCAGGGTCTTCCTTCGCCTTCTGCACTGGGGAAGACGGGTCAGAGTGCTTGGAAGCTTGGATGTGCTCTTTAACATTACCGAAATTATGGCTTAGTACTAATGCCCTAGTGGGTGTAGAGAGACCTAGTGGGTTTTCTGCTGGAAATTAATCCCCCCTAATGGGTCCAATAGTGGTGGCATAAACTCGGAGGGTAAGTACCCATCACGAAGATCCAAATCATCCTCATCGTCGACTATGTTGGCCATGTTGACCATGAACCTTCCTGGAGGAATATCTTCAATATCGCCCATCATGTCGGGCTGCCGTCGGATAGGGCTGAAGATAAGGGTAGCATACTTCCCCCAGCAATGGACTTGTGTGTGGGGGGTGCCTCCATGATAATTTTTTAGAGTTTCTTGAAACTCAGAACACATTGTTGTTTGAGGGCCTTAAAACGGCCTGGTGACTCGTGGCGCTGGGCCACAGGGAGCGAAACTAGATCGATTAGATGACGTTTCTCACCATAAAAATGTACTTGGATCCTAGGATAAACCGTTATCTGATGATGAAAGTGGATGTGAATCACCTAGAGTGTTTAGCAGAAACATTAAATCTCTTCTAGTGTGATAGATTTTGGCGCGCGAAAATTTGGTGCTGCCACCGGGCAGAACATCTCGAGGAAGTGGTATGCTATGATGATGTTCCATAATATCCTAAGCTCGGATTTAGGGTCCTACCCTACATTAACCATTTTTTTAACTGGGGGTTTCTTAGGAACTGGCAGCGATTCTGAGACAGACTGCTGGGACGATAGGCTGGCCGATGGATAGTACGGCATGCAGGCTGACTGGCCGCTGAATCTCAGGTAGTACTCCAAATAGTATAGCGCCTTGCCTACTACATTGCGGTAATACGTGATGATGGACATTGATCCAGGCTTATGGTATAGGGATACTGGTGATATGTCATGATTCTTCTCGCCTACCATTGGTCCCCAGAATAGTTTATGTGATCCCTTGTCGAGGTAGAGAGGGATTCTGTTGATGATGGTGGTGATTGCATGACTGTGACCTACAGGGTCACTAGATTTTGATCCTCATGTATCTAATGAAGGAGGGATGTGGGAACCATATGGACCTCGCATTCTGGGAGTACTAGGATTATGTGCCTCGTTCCTACCCCAGCACATGACTCGGATGAGCAAGAGGAGGGTTCCCATCCTGAGTCATACTCTCCTTCAGAGTCTGAGAAGCAGACTGGTTTAATCTCTATCCAGATCTTCCCAGAGTTTTCTTATGGTGGTGACAACACGCCTTCCTCTCCCTGGGTGGCTCATGGATATAGGGCTAATTTCTAACAGGAGGTCCTTTGGCTGCACTAGTGTTGATGCGGAGAAGGTTTCCACCTAAGTAAGTCGAGGTGCGGGGTGCATCGAGAAAGATGTCAAAAAGGACACGGGGGAGGACCTCCAAGGTTAGAAATGGAGTGGGGAAGACCTCTGATGGAACTGGTAGGAGCATGGGGAGGATCTCCATGTTTTTTTTCCCTGGTGACTTCAATATGAGGAGGGTCCATGTACCAGTCTAGGTGAACACAGGTAGGACCTCCGTGTTCTGTGCTATTGGGGCGAGGCTGGCCTTCTCCCCTCTAGTTTCCATGCCGAGTAGGACCTTCACCAGCTATTGAGAGGATACAGGGTGGTTCCCGACATCAAATAGAGATCATATTGATAACATCCCCACATTGGAAGTAAGGGGATGGAGGAACGACTCCATACCTAATGTAGTGAGCATGGGAGAGGCTTTCGTATTGAGTGTGCATGTCATGGGGAAGACCTTCACTAAGATTGAAGGGGTGGACCTCCATGCCGAACATCAGAGAGGGGAAGGCTGATGTTCTCAGTGGTAGTGGTATAGGGAGGATATCCGTACTGAGTAGCATCACTGCGGGTTGATCTGTGGTGGCCACTGCCTTTGCCAACGACAAAGAGAGTCGACCCAGTCTGCCCATGGGGTGGTTTGGGCCTCGTTCCTAGTTAGGCATATATTTTCCCCTACTTAGGGTAAACAGGGAAATGATGATGTGCATCGGTGGTGGCTCAAGCCATAGTAGTTGTCGACGTTGAGGCCCCTTGGGGGGCATCCTCAGCTCGTACCCGACCCTGGAATCAAGTCAGACAATCTGGATCCGGTGGTGCTGGTACGTCGCTTACCTACTCCTCAACCAGCAAGACCGGGTTGCAGTACTGATTTGACTGGGTGGGAGCCCTTGTTGGGATCCCCTAGAATGGGACTCTGACTAGGCTGGGACAGATGTCACCTACCTCGTCAGCATAAGGTAGGGAGTCATCCAAACATTGTGGGGAGAGGCTCCCTAAACGGTTGTATGTCGGCATGGGGAGCAATGGCTCCCTAAGCGGCCATCGGGGGCAGTGTTGTCAATGAGATGCATACACCTCCAGATCTAGGTGGGCCATATCCAAAGTCGGGAATATGCCCTCCTCCTCGTACCGGTGCATGAGGTCGTTGAATAACCTCCGCTGGATGACCTCAGATGGGGAGATGGTGCGTGAACACACCACGACCATGGCCGTAGAGGCCGTCGTGGAAGCAGTGGAGCCACGTGGGACTATCATGTTGGTGCTGCCCCTTCCCCTGCATTGGTGTGTAGGCGGTGATCATGTCCCTAGTGAAGCAACATGATTCCTGAGAAGTAGGGAGATTAACTCATCATTACTGATTGAAAAAGGAATTGACGACCAATGCCCCTTCGCAATTCAATCTTCCATGACCTTTAATAGGGATCCACCCTGACAACGTCGCTGAACGGGATTTCCAACATTCTACTACACCGAGTTCTGGATAGTTTCACACTAGTCCCATAATTTTCTGGGTAGGACCGGATGCCGGATAACTAGATCCAGTGACACATTAATCCACTGATGCCCCAAGCACTACTAATCTCTATATTGAGGAGAAGATCATTCAAATTGGGTTCACCGTTTCTGTTTTCGATGCTTCCGCCTATGTGCGCACAACAGTATGTGGAGGATGTGCTGTTGTTTCCCCCATATTCCCACATTCCAAAAGAGTTTGACATTCATTCTTTGTTCAGGGATGTTTTCTCCTTCATCAAAATGGGATGATGGGATGTCGGTTCTTCCTTCCATGGATTCCTCCTCGGAACTCGTCTCTTAGTCCGGGTCATCCTTATAGATTTAAGATGTTGTTTGTGAAACTACTCCTGGTTCCATATCATCATGGACACCAGTTAATTAAACTTCTTCTGTTAGGACATTCGAAGGGGTCATGTCAGGGCTGAAACCTTCAGTCAGGGGAGTTGTCACGTTTGACATCACTGGTGTGTCCTTGTTGCTGAAACACTGCCCCATTTGTCTTATGTCCCTTATTACGTGGCTTCTTGAGGGTGCAGAAGCCATAGGCATCCCATGTAGAATTCGGGGAATCATATTCCATGGGAATGTATATGAGGTTTTCATCATCTTCCCATGATTAACACAGGGTATGCCACAAGTTTACCATCCAGCAGAGATAGATCAGACTACTCAAAAAATTGACAAGAGTTTATCAGATGGGTGCAACCTTTGGAGGTAACACCGATATTAGGACCAATGTTTGGTGAGCTTCCCGAATTCTATTAAATGGAATTTGGAATAGAGTGGCATGATCCCACCTAGATTTGGCGGCCTGGGTAAGAATCAGGATGGATGATGGAAGGTTCCGTGAAGAGGATTTTGAATGAGATGGAACTATCATGAGGATGATGGTGTTGGGATTGAGTCTCAAAATGGATTTCTACATATCCACGTGGGAGGTAATCAATGTCCACATAGTTCATTTAACGACAACTTACCACTGATTGGTGCATTCAACAGCTAACTGTGGGATGGGGTCACAACATCTTACTGCTAGGTAGGGATGTCAATGACTTACCACTGAATAAGTCACAATGTCTTACCGCTGGATAGGGATGCCAACGACATATAACTGAATAGGGTTGACAATGGCTTACCACTGAATGGGGTCCACAGTTTAACGTCATGCAGGATGGGGGCGAACCGACGTGAAGGTTGTCGTAACTTTTTATTGTTGGGCTTGAACCTTATAGGGGCTTCCTATGTACCTTACCATACCAAGGATAAATGTCCACATAGTTCAGGATATGGGGCATTTTGGGATTACGCTCTTAGGCGGCCAAAGGTGTTGTAGAATCGATGTGAATGGGGTCGGAGTGATCAATGGGTGGTGGTATTGTCCTTCAGGGAGGCTTCCTATGTACCTTACCTTGATAGGGATCAAAAACCACATAGTTCAGGTGGAATGGGGCTTGGTGCACCGATGTGAGGTGTTCGGGACTGGCAGATTTTGTGCTTGAACCTCATGGAGGCTTCCTATGTACCATGACTTGGTAAGGATCAATGTCCTCATAGTTTGAGTAGGTGGGGCATTTAGGGATTACACTCTGAGGCTGCGCAATGTGTTGGTGAACTGATGTGAAGTGGGTTGGAGTGACCAATGGGTTGCAGGTTGAACCTCTGAGGGGCTTCTTACATACCCTACCTTAGCATGGATCAAAGGACTCGTAGTTTAGGTGGAGGTTGGTGAACCGACATGAAGGAGGAACATAGGTCCCATGGTTGTTAGGATTGAACCTGAGAGAGGCTACCTACGTACCTTGGCTTGGCAAGGATCAATGTCCACGTAGTTCAGGTGGGGGGTTAGTGAACCGACCTGATGGATGACCTAGGGTCCAATGGTTTTGGGGCATGAACCTCAGGGAGGCTTCTGACATACCATTCCTTGGCAAGGATCAAAGACCATGTAGTTCAGGATGGGGTGGGGATTACACTCTAGGATTCCCAGGGTGTTGGTCCAGGTTGGTGCTTTCTCTAATCCCACATGATTCATGATTGGTGTAGGAAATAAGAGATATCAAAGACCTGATGGTCACATCATGGAAAGTGCATCTATGGGAGGTGAAGTCGGGCTTATGCGTGATCACAGCCCTAAGAGGAAACACTGGCTTATGAGTGGTTAGAAACCCCAAGAAGTGGGGACTTACTCCAGGATGGAGGACCGAAGACGACAAAGCCCAGTGGGAGAGGGACTTGACACCCAAGAACATAGTAAATGTAGGGGTTACTCCTCCTTCAACGAAAGTTATGGGCATACACCAGTATGGTTTCCCTCTCCCCACGTAGGATGCATGGGGGGAGGTCACAATTTAACGTCATGTGCTGAGGAAGATGGTGCTTGTCAGTTTAACATCCTGTATCTCAGATGAGGTATATTCAATCCACACCCCTAGGACATATATAACTACTACCACCTACCCCTTGGGGAAGGGAAGGAATCAGCAACGCCGTGTCTAGGGGTTTCATGGAGCGAACCATTGGGGGGGTCCACATTAGCGTGGCTATGCAAAGAAGTAATGGTAATTAGCATTCCTATGTGAAGAATCATGAGGTGATGCAATGAAATGGGCAGTTTTATCCAAGGGTCATTGAAATTTATTCATGTGAACCTTGGAGGTTTCATGGGAGAGGGCGTTTTAGAGCAAAGGGGTTTATGAGTAGAGGCCTCATGGAGCTCTGGTGATCCGTGAAATGGAAGGGATTTGTGAAGGTTCAGGTTTTGCGATGTGAACTGTCCTATCCTAGGCATGGGTCATAGGTGCATACAAGAGTTTCTTTGCGATGTGTAAGGGTATTCACGAAGAAAATCCATAATAAGAATGTGTGCCTCACGAAGCAAGGTCTTGTGAAGCAATGTGCTTCACGAGGTATAGTGAATCTCCATAGCATTTGAGTCACGTGTGCATGGGGGTGCTTCATGAAGCATAAATGCTTCGTGATGACACAAGACCATGTGTGGATATCCTACCTTCGTGAATTCCTGTGGGCATCACGAAAGTCATCCCTCTCAAAAGAGGTGTGAAATAAAGGCAATGGGGAGGCACTTTGAGGAGAAAAAGTACCTTGGGACGCTCATGGTTCGCAGAGCAGAAAGTGCATCGCGATTTAAGAGCGGGGAAGAGGAAAGATCGGATGATCCATTCATTGATCATGGGGGGAGGCTGGTATTTATAGGCAAGAGGCTATACGAAGCATCACTCCCTCAGTGCAAAGTTGTATTCCACTTCGTGGTGGGCTCACAGAAACAAATGGGGCTCGCAGAGCATCCCGCCTTCTAGATTCAGGGCGGGCTTGAAAACGTAAATTGGGATTGCAGAGAATCCTTCCTTCCGGTTTGGCTGTGGGCTCATGAATGTCAATGGGGCTCGTGGAGCATCCTGCCTTCTGGCTTTGTGGAAGGCTCACGAATGTCCATAGGGCTCAAGGAGCATCTCGCCTCCTAGCTTTAGGACAGGCTCACAAGCTTCAATGGGGCTTGCAGAGCATCCCACCTTCTGGAATTGTGGTGGGATCATTCATGTCAATGGGGCTCACAGAGTATCCCGCCTTCTAGCTTCGCTGCAGGATCACAAAAATCAATGGGGCTCGTAGAGCATCCCACCTCCTGTCTTTTCTGTGGGCTTGCAGGGCCATGGCGCTCCGCAAAAGGTCTTTAAAAGGCAGCTTTAGTACCTTTCTTACTATCCTTCTCCCTTTTGATTTTTGGCAACAATAGGTATGTTCCATGAAAAATATTTTCCGAAGGCGGCTCAACATAGGAAGAAAAAAATGTTCTTGGAATTGAGGCCGGATGATTACTCAGGGGCTGTTAATGAAGAAAAATTCACTCAACTAACACGGTATGCTTCACATTTTATATGTGTTTTTATAGTAAAATGAACTGATTTTACTCAGGATTAATGCCAATTAATCAAAGGGAATTAGAATATCGTGACTTCTAATGTTATGAAAAACTTCATCGATGTGTAGAGAAGATGGAAATGGAGATTGATAATGATTGGTTATTCATTAAAAAAAAGAGGTCATGGTGGTAGAAGAAATGTATGAATAATTCACAAAAGTTTGATGGTAAGAAACATAAGTTTATAGTTTGTGAAAATTATGTTAAATAACACAATGGGGAATTCCTTTTGAATTCTAGTAAGTGCTTACTCTGTGGTAAATGGGATATAAGACTCTTATTTTCACTAAAAAAGATTGGGGTAGTGGTAAGATAAAATATGATTTATAATCAGTACAATGTTTTAAGTGCAATTAAATGGGTCATTATGAAAATGAGTGTCTAATGAAGAACTAAAATGATAGAAATTAGCATGACTACAAGCCTAAAGGGGTGGTGAAATCTTTTTCAACTACTTTTTATGATGTTTTGAGATGAAATGATGTAGATTCAAATACATTGTTATTTTATTGAGATTATAAAAATGTGTTGTTAGATTCTGAGTCTACACATTACATCATTTTTGAGAAATTTTATAGTAAAATGGGAATTCCATCTTAACATATGAATCATGAACATATGGAAAAAATATATAGAGGAAATGTTGAGGAAAATAAATTATAAGAACCGTTCTATCCTTCTGTGCCGAAAGAATATACCTGAAAACATTATTGTTTTTCCTTTAGTAGAGTTTGATGTTATTTCGGGTATGGATTTAATTTCAGTTTATCAAGCTAATATTAACTGCAGAGATAAAAATTTTTCTTTTCCAAAATAATTTTATTTTGTGTACATGAATGATCCCTTACTTCTGATAAAATATTAAGAAGATTTGAAACCTATAAAAGATTAAAACGAATGTTAGATTGACCATATTGTTTAATATAATAGAACTATTTAAATTAATGATGTGAAGGTGGTCAATGAGTATGTTGATGTTTTTCTAATGAGTTTTCTTGTATAATAACTGACTGAGAAGTTGAATTTTTTGTTGACTTAGTTACTGATGCAATTCCCATATCAAAATGCCCTTATCAAATGGCTCAAATTGAACATTTAGAGTTAATGATGAAATATTAGGAGTTACTAAATAAGGGTTTCATTCACCCATGAACATCACCTTGGGGTGATCCTAACTTGTTTTCTAAAAAGTAATATGGTTCATGGAGAAATTTCATTTATTATAGAGCATTGAATAACATCTCTGTTATGAACAAGTATTATTTTCCCAATATCGATGATTTATCTTATCAGATCTAGGGAGATCAGTATATTTCAATGATTGACATGAGTTCTGGTACCATCATTTGAATGTATAGGAAGCATACAATCCTAAGACCACATATCATACAATATATGCCCATTATGAGTTTGTAGTCATGCCTTTTGTGTTAACTAATGATCCTACTATATTCATGGGTCTTATGAATAGAATATTCCATGAGTTCTTAGATATGTCTGTGGTTTTGTTTATTGATGATATTTTTTGTATTCAAAATGTAAAGAGGAGCATGAAAGTCATTTTAGGGTTGTCTTTTAAAACTTAAAAGAAAATAAAATGTATTGTAAATTCATCATGTGTCAGTTTTGGGGGAAAAAATTCATTCCTTTGTCACATTGTTTCAAAATATGGCATAACTATTGAACCGTTCTAAAACAATGGTTTTTGAGGAATGGAAAATACCTAAAAATTTAATTGAGATACATACTTTTCTTGGTTTATTAGGCTATTAGTTTAGGTTTGTTGAAACATTTTCATGGTTATCTCTCCCACTAACTAAGTTAACTAAAAAAGGTGTTATATTCTTCTAGATGAAATAATGTGATGATTTTTTTAGGAATTAAAGATAATATTGGTGAGTTCATCAATTTTGGCATGAACATCTAAAAATAGTAAATTTATTATTTATTACGATGCTTCATTGAAAGGATGTGGCTTTTTCCTAATGTGGAATGATCATGTAATTGATTATAGTTTACTGAAGTCCAAAACTCATGAGTTAAATTACCCAAAATGTGATTTGGAAATATCTACAATTGTTTTTCCCTTAAAATATTGGAGGTATCATCGATATGGAGAGAAGTGTTATATGTATACTGATCAAAATATTTTTATGTATTTAAATTCACTCAGAAACAATTAAACATGAGACAAAGGAGATGGATGGAAGGAATCAACGATTATGATTTCCTGTGTTTTTTTAAAAAAAGGTGATGCCTTGGTCAAAAACGACCAAAGCATAAAAATTATTAAAAAAAAGGAATAAATATTACTAGGGTCTAAAAGACGAGATCATTTTACAATCTTATTCATGTTATGATTTCATTATTAATTACTATCCATTAATGGAAAATAAAGTTGCCAATGATTTGAGTCAAAAGAGTAATGATACATTAACCATGATATATTTTGAATAAGATACAATGGTTTTTTATTTGATGAATTTTGGATTGAATGTTTTTTGTTTAGGGAATTACTTTATGTTGTTTCAGGTTGTACTGAAATAATCTCTATGAGACAGAATTAAGAATGTGCAGAAAGAAGGAAAAGGTAGAATTGGTTCAGAAGGGTATGTTACATGAATTTAACATTGATAAAGAATTTATTTTGAGGCCTGGAAAGAAATTATGTATGGCTCGTGACTCATAGTTGATGAAAGAGTTATTATGTGAATCTAAAAGTTCTCTCTTTTAAATTTATCTTAGAAGTACTATGATGTAAAGAGATCTTCAAGAGTATTACTGGTGGGATGTAATAAAAATAGATATTTTTGACTTTACCTTGACATGTTTGATTTTCCAATAGGTTAAAGTATTGTGGTAGTTACCGAAATGGATTTTTTATCGTTTTCCAGTGCCATAGTGTAAATGGGAAAATGTGTCCATGGATTTCGTAGTGGGATTACTAAAGACTTATTGAGGTAATATTGCTATCTTGGTTATTGTTGATCGATTAACTTAATCCTATCATTTTCGTTCTATTGGTGATACTCATTCTCTAGATCAACATTCTCAGTTGTATATTAATGATATTTTCATGTTACATAGAGTTCTCCTCTTCATTTTATATGATCATGATCCCAGGTTCACTTCTAACTTTTGGTAGGGCCTCCATAAGTAGTTGGGTAATGAATTAAATTTTAGTACATCGTTTCATCCGCAATCAAATGGGATGTCAGAATGACAAAGTCTGACATTGTAATATATACAACGTGCTTGTTCAATGGATTACCATATATGTTAGTACCAACATCATTATTTTATAGTGTTTCATATAGTATTATTTTTTATTCTAGTATAGTGATGGTTCCATTTCAGGAATAATATATAAATAAGTGTTAGACTCCATCTTTTTGGGAAGAAGTATGTTAGAGGATGTTGATGGGATATGAATTGGTAGAAGATATGGTAGAAAAAGATTAGTTGATTCATAAGCACATGAGATCATCTTAGAGTAGGCTAGAAATTTATGCAGATAACTGGAGGAATGATCTTTCTTTTGAGGTAGGTGATCATTACTTTTTAAATGTTTCTCAGTGGAAAAGTGTGAGTCATTTTGGTAAAAGGGGAAATATGAGTTTGAGGATACTTATTCCTGATTAAATCCTGGAAAAAGTTGGATCAGTTTTCTATATAGTGGATTTACCCTTAATATTATCCTAGGTAAACCATTTTTTTCCATGATTCAATTTTGAGAATGTATATGTCGGATCCATCTCATTTTTTCTGTCTAGATGAAGCTCTTTGGGAATAAAATCATTCTTATAGGGAACAACTAGTACAGATTCGTTACCATAGAGAGAATGTTTTCAAGAATAATTAAATTAATCAGGTAATGGATTTGTGGAAAAAAAATATTTTCTAATAGGAAACATGGTAATCTGAAAAGGGTACGAGGAATAAATACCCCCACTTATTTGATAATTGAATAAAATTGCGGGGATGCAATTTCCAAAAGCGGGTAATGATGTAACGTAACATGTATTTAAAAAACTATACATTTTCATATATATTAATATTTTTGAATTTAAAATTAATTTTACAATAATTGGGACACTCTTTATGATAACATACCCAAAACATAATAATGGGTTTCTCTGAAATCTTACGTTTCACACAACATTGAGTTATACCGATAAATAATATAATAATATTATTTTTTTAAATGGTATTTGACACCTAGAAATTGTATTAGAAGGAATTAATAAAATTAACTATATTATGATTATACATATTTTTTTAATGTTTTTATAGTTATCCAATAAATTTTAGAGGCTTAATATGAGAATGAATTCAATTATAAGCATAAAATACTATTATATTTCTAAAGGTCATTTTACATCCTTTAGAGGTGAACCTAAATTAAATCTAATTATTGTCACTTTTATAAATTATATTTGAAAAAATAATCTTCTAATTTATAAGTAGGACATGAAAATTCACTCCGTTTGATTTTTTGGTAATTTTCTAATAATGTTCATTTTTAAAGGAATAGTGAAAAATACCGAATTTTAAGTCAAAAATTTAATTTCATATAATTTCTTTATATAGTTACATTGTTCTTATAATTTGGTTTAAAGTGGAATTATATTATGTTTTTATAATTTAATCTAATGATGTTAATTGGAAGTAATTTCACTTTGAAATTGGATAAAATATGTCAATGTTTTGGTAGTTTTTACTTCTTCAAAATACGATTTCTGGTTTTGACCATGGGAATTAATTTTATATTAATTTCAAAAAAGTATTTATTTTTTATTTTGAAAAATGTTACAGAATACTTGGAATCATAAGTTAATAAATTTGTTTATAATTACCTATTATTTTTTGATATTATGAATAGTTACATCAGTAATAATTTTTATTTAGCATGGTTAAAGGGTAAATCTTGTAAATAAGGGTTAAAATAATAATATAATATTATTAAAGTACCCTAAAAATTTATCTATTCCTATTGGATGAGAATTTTATGACTAGGTTCATCTTTGGGACGACATTAAGACCCTATGGAGCCACATGGGTGTGATAATGACATGTTATAAGAATTCAGTTAAAGTAAAGAGTAATACATCAGAAACATGTATATTTTACTAAACATTTTCTAATATGTGGTTATATAATAGATCACATTGAATATAAATAGAAACTAAAAATATAAAAATATTTCCTACATAATTTTTATTTATTTAAATAATTTAGGATTAAATAAATAAATTTATTTATGACATAATGATGATGCAGTGATTGCCTTATTAATGAAAGATTCCAATAAATGATATTATAAATATTAAAATAAATGTTATTTGAATATATTGATGCCTTAAAATAATTTTCATTACGATATTGACATATTATTTTCAAGTTAATGAATTTTTTTCTAATGAATAATATATTTATCACTTTAACAAAGATCAATTTCTTAAATAGTGTCAAAATTGAAAAAAATGATTTTAAAAAAAAATACTTCTTTTGTAAATGATATAATAGTCATAAAAATCTATGATTCAGAAAAATGTCTTATATAATGTTACAAATGTCATTAATGATCGAAATATTGTTATCTTGTCATTTTATAGTAACAATAGTAACCACATATTATGAAAATATAAAAAAACCTGGAAAAAGATAAGGTTTTTAACTAAGGGTTAATGCTAAAAGATGAGGTTAAATTTTGGGACCTAATATTGTAAAAAACATATTAATTGAGATTATTTTGACCCATTATCATTTTAACTCCAAATATAAGACTTTCTAAATAATTTAAATCAAAAATAATTTTTTAATAAAATAATATTTTGAGAGTTTCCTAAAGTTCCCCCTCCCTATTATGAAATGTTACTACCTCTATACACATACTCTCAACTATCAAAATTCTTGAATCATCCAAATTATACTCAACTAATATCCCAAAATCGATCCATTCCACATAAAATACATAACATTGGAATAAGTAAAATCAAGAAATCCTTTTGGCTCAAATCGGAAGAAGTTACCTGATTTTGAGGTAACATCTTCTCCCAAGTTGCTTTCCATAATTTTCCTTTATCACTCCCTATGATCTTATAATTCTATAGTTACATAAAAACAAATGTATCATAAATATACTAGGACTTTTTTAATGGGAAATATTTTAACTACACTTACACACACCTCCATCTCATAGATAGAAACTGTTGTATCTCTGCACTGTGAACTACTGCCTCAAGAAATAACGATTGTTAAATTTTCTCCCACCACATCTCATGGTGTCCATTATGACGGAAATATATTTTTATATGATATATATAATATTAAAATTGTCTCTATAAATCTTTATATTTTTATTTACAATACCCCTATATTCTTTCCATAATGTGTAAATACAATAATTTCATTTGAGGAAGTACGGACTACAGGCCCCTCAAAGTGTTACACCTCATTCATGCCATACATGGAACGTATAAAGGAGAGAATTAATGAAATTATTTAACAAATATAACATATATATTATACATTAATTATAATATACTTATTTATCATTTAGTTTTCATTCCATTAATATGAAAAATAATTGAATGTAGCGTTTATGCATATGTACGAGCCACCGTCTTCATGAACGATGCATTTCATTTCGCATCTTAAAATGTTAGGGAATATTATAAATACATATATACAAGATATATATGATATTTAAATCATTAATATCATTATTTAGATGATGGAATTTTGTCCACATGGATAATTTACATCAAAACAATTTTATTCTCGACACATGTACCAAATATTGACAAAACGGTTGATATTAACATACATAATTATGTGATTATTATAACATCGTAATAATTGATATAAAAGGAATAATAAACATAAAATGGTTCTAAAATTAGTAGAAATTAATTATTCTTATTAACCGGGATGAAAAAGTAACATACGTGAGGATTTGGACTCAAGGTAAGGGATATCCTCTCAATCTCCATTCATTGAGGCATGTATTGATTTATATATGACCTTATTTTATATAGTGTAAAATCTACACATTTTACTTTTAATTTAATTCAATGGGTTTTAAAATGAATATTTTTTTATGAATAATTTTACTAAATGAAAAAAGGTATGTTTCTTTCAAACATACATGATGATAATGACCTTTCCTCCGCCATGAGCATTATTTGATATGTGGATCCATTTACAAGATATAATGTTTTAAAAATAATTAAATAACATATTCCATTTTATGTGAATTTTTTTATTGAAAATGTTTTTGGATAATTGAATGATTATATTAATATATTGATCTAGTATCTAGTTATTAAAATGCGGAAATGTTATCTTTCCTTTATGATTGTTTTATGTGATATGATTATGTTAAGGTTCTTGGGATTTTTTATGAATATCGGTGGTTCCTTGATAAATAAAGGTTAGGTGATCCTGAGAGATCTCTTCAATGAATTGGATTATTTGAATGATTTAAAAGTTAAGGTTTCTCCTATGTGATTTAGGGAATATTATGTGGCATATATTCCAAATGTCACCATGAAGGTTACACCCTATGTAACTTTGAAATATAAAATGAATTTATGTTATGGATGAAAAAAGTTTCCTTTATGACATATAATTTCTAGAATTTATTTATAAATCTTATGATTTCAAGAGGTATGTTAAAGAGCATATGTTTTATGAGTGAAAAGTACGATTTTAATTATTTATATGTATTCATGGACCTATGTTTTCTTTCATTATTTTATAACCCTGAATGATATTTTTATGTTAATCCCATGTTTTTTGTACTATGTTTCAAAGGGTATGAGGAAGGGTAAGAGAAATGATGAATTCAACAAGAAATTTTTATTAAGAAAAGTATTCTTGTTTTATCTAAGGATCCTTGGTACTGTAAAAATATTGGATAGAGTAGATATGTTTAGATTGTAATTTTGGAGATGTAATGTGTTAATAATGGACTAGATTTTAAAAATCTACACCTAAAAAGATCCTAGATGTGTATTAATGTCATATTATTGAAAAATCACAAGATTATGTTTTGTTTTAATGGTGGGTCCATTTATTTTATCCCCTTGGAAACCATTGGCCGAATTCGAATGGTGGTGTATCTGTAGGATTTTCTTGTAGCATTTGACATTGATTCAGGACATGTTTCATGATTTATAGATGATGAGGTATCATATAGATACTTCTTTTGTGATTAAATGGGATGATTTTTTATCTTGATTCTAATACCACTGTGGTTCTGTAAGTAGTTCAGATTGTAGATCAATATTATAATGAACTAACTGGTTATACAATTCACATACATTGTGTTCCATTGCAGTGAACAAGGAATGACCTTGAGGCCTGAGAGATGGAAATTTTGATGGGGCCATAAAGTAAGTCTCTTTTTTTTTGTGATTTTGGAGCCGTGAACAGTTTTTGGGGAAAACATATTTCATATTTCGGAAAATTATAACATCAACTACGACACATGTTTTCATTACATTGATCATGGTTTAACATATGGGTTGTTTTAATGGATTTTGGGAATTGGGGGTTGATAATATATAATTTTTTAGTAAAGATACTAGGATCCTAGTTAGTACTAACCACCCAGTATAGAACTATAGGTCTTCAAAAGAATTTTCATAGTTTGGGCATGGTTTGTCAGGATATGTGGATTAGAAAGAAGACGACGTGGGTGTATGGGTGGTTTTATATGGATGTAACATGGCTTAAAAATAGTGTTCATGAAATTTTTTTACTCATAACAATAAAACCATGCAACCTATTTTTTAATGTTCATCTGCCACATATTGTTGATCATGTTTTATCTAACCATATAGACTAACCTTGGCCTGGATATAAACAATTGAAAATAGATAATATAACACAATTATCTTGGGATATTATATGTCTAAACACCAAATAATTATCTTTTTTATTTAATAAAAAGTTTTGTAGTTCCCTATCGTATTCAAACCATGGATTCTTGTTATTTTTCCTTCATTCTCAAAGGATATCATCAAGTTATGTTTTGTGTTTGATCTTTCTTCCTCTCTTCTTCCTAGATCGTCCATTAATCTCCCATAATATTTCCTTTTTGAAACCTAAATATAAATTTGATGTTATCTATGACTAGTTCAATAAAGGTATAATTTTTTTTATTATGGATCTAGGCTCATGGAGACCAGATATATTCATTCCCAATCTCTATTTTTGAGAGTGATTATTTTAAATATTTTATTGAGGTTGGTGTATCTATAAAACTATTTTAACTAATTAATTACCTGATGCTATTTTGAAGTAACATTGTCTTGGTTTAAGAAAATTAAGGATTTCATATATAAAGGGATTATTTTTAAGATATGCGTGTTCAGAAATGGGTTTTCCTTAAAATAAGAATTATGAACACTATGTGTTTTGTTGAACATAAGATGGATAATTTTTTTTATAAAATGGGTTTTCATGTATGGAAGTTTTATTTATTTCTATTTAAATGGTTTCATAAATATATATCATTTATCTCAAAAGGTTTAGGAAAACATATAACATTTAGATCCTTATGTCCATCTAAAAGTGAAAAAATTTCCCTTATTGTATTCCCACTAGAGGTTTTTATATCGATTAATCGTGAAAGAACTCAATGTTTTTTGCATACATTTAATCCCTAGATTAGTGGTTAGTGTTCCATTATATGTCCAAGTGTCCATTCTTTTTATCTAGTTCTGAATATTTTTCTTTATCATTTATGCTTATTTTTACACATGATGGTATATTTCATTGATGGTTCCTCACTTTTATATCTTATAGTGTATCCATGGTAATAATTTATTATACATTCAGGATTCTAACTGTGTTCAAGTCATATTTTTTTTATTTGAAATTTAAAGGATTTTATGGAAACAATATGATTTTAACAAAAAATTATCTTTTAGAAATTCATCATAAATAGTTTTTATATTAAAGTTGGTTACAATGTTATCACGATATGAGACATTATATAACATCTTTGGTGAAATCCATCTCAGTTTTGGTATCACACAGTAATGTTTCCATCATGATTGTAACAACACAAGTAATTTTTGAAGAAATAATTACATTGTCTCATTAATATTTGATTATAATATTTTATATATTTTATTAATTATAAGAATATTAGGTAATTATTTTGTCACAAAGAAATTATTTTAAAAACAATTCATGGATTATATGGTTTAATAAAAAATATTTATCTCCAAATTATATAACATTAATTATATAAAATGACAATGATTTTTTAATTCATCAAGTCCAATTTGTCATATGATGATGTTTTTAAATGTTTCTAAAATAATTTATTTTTGAATGATAAATAAATTATATTAATTTTTGCTAAGAATGATATTTTATATTTGGTTATTCAAAAATTCATAATATGTTTTGGAATATTTTTAAAATTAAACAAGTTCCTTTTTATGTAAAATAATTCAATTTTATTTTAAAATGAATTTTATTATTCAATTTAGTATATAAACAATTTTTTTAAATTAAACGATTTTTTTGAAAATAGAAATTGTTTTTCATATTGTTTTTTAGTTTAATTGTAAAATAAAAAGTTCAACATCTACATTTTGAATCATCAAAAATTGATTCCACATATTGAATAATGGGTAAACATTTATTAAATAGTTCCCTTTTAGTTTTGGAAATTATTAATAGTGACTTTATAAAATTTGATATCATGGTAATGGGTAAATAACATAATTAAGGGTCAAAATAATATGACATGGTGTAAAAATATCTCTAAGATGTTGATTTTTCTTATTTTATAATTTTTTTGTCCATTAACACTCAATTTGATAAAATATGTAATTTTGGGGCCATGCATCATTAATTTTCACCTTTATAATATTTCAGTGAATATAAAGCCAAAAATGTCACATGCTTGATTTTAATATCTATAACATTTTTATTATTTTGATAAACATAGGATATATTAATTTTAAAAAATTTATTTTTAATATAAATGAACATTCTTTTTACATATTAATTTATTTCTAATTTTTAGTGATGTGATAATTCTTTTTTAAATAATACCCAACATTGATGTTGTACATTTTAAAATAAAGAGAAAAATAAAATAAGTGATTTTAAAATTTTACAATTAATATTATTTATTGAATAATTTTGTTCCATGAATTTTGTTAGATACATATGAGAAATTATATAGTCTTTTAGTCATTACATTCAAATTTCATTGTTGTCTCGTAGTTTTAAAAGTCAAAATAAAAGAATACTTCCAAAATGGAAATTAATGAATTTATTTAACAAATGATACCTTATTAAATGAAATAAAATTATTAAATATCAAATATTCATCTAAGTCAATGGTATATGGTTTATGATATCATCCATGGTCCATTAATGGTCTGTTTTCCTTTTATAGAACCTTTAATGGTGGAAAATGAGTAAAAATCGTGGTTATCTTGGTAATAATAAAAATGATTAATGAGGCGTTAAATGAAAATGACATCGGTAAAAAATCATTTAAACATGTACAATTTCTGTGGAATAATATTAATATGTCCCATCCTCATAATACCATAAAAATTTATCATTTGGATCCTTTTTTAATTGAAAAATAATTATATTAATTTAATATTTTTAATAAATTTAAATGTGTCGCTCCCCTCTCATATAATAGGGCACCACTTCTTCTAATTTCATAACACTGGATAATATTTTTGATTTAAAAAGTCACTATAATGACACTATATTAACATACATGGATACTAAAATAATTTTTTTAAAATTCATCACATTTCTAAAGTACATTCCCAAGGACTGTAATCATTTAGTTTCTTTGGAAACCTGGAACAAAATCTCCTATCTGTGTGAATAATGATAAATGTTTCCCTCAATGATCTTCCACACTAATACGGAAAACTTAAAAAAATATTCTTAATTTTGGGAAAGTAAACAAATGAATGGGGTGATATTGAATTCTATGTGTGGGATAATAAGTGAAATACATAAGCATAACATGAGAATAAGGATATGAGAACATGAGCATAAAATTTTAAGATTATACCTTACATATAGAATATAATAAAATTAAAACATCCCATAAATATTGACATTTCATAATAAAAGAATCCAAAGATAATTAATAAATGAATAATGTCATCATATAATAGGAATAATAAATTGAATATTTTGAAAACCAATAAACATGTTATATATATCCATATAATTCAAGAATCCTTCCCAAAAACATATCAGGGAACTTCATGGAGACTACACATACTGGGCGTGATACACCACTATCCATAGTCATATTCATTTCCATATAAGGGATCATGTTTACCCACCTTCCCATAGTGTATTAGGTTTTCCCATATTCTCAGAGTCGATCAGGTTTCCAACTCATCTATAGTATACCATGTTTCACTAACATCCATAGTAGATCAAGCCTGTCAACTTTATTCCCATCAGTATATCATGATATATAGATCATTACCAAATGAATGGGAGATACATATTGGTCCCACAAATTACTTAATTAAGTCATAGATATATGTTCCACAAAATCATAAACAATAATTTCATAACCCTTGAAATGTTATGGGTGTCACCAACATGTATTCATATTTTATAATATGTAAAAATATTGGATTCATACTCATTTAAATATAGTATAACTCGGGAAAATAAGTTGTCTTCATAGTCATATAATCCATAAAATATAAACGAGGTTCATAAAAATAATTACGTAAAAAAACCATTAAGAGAAGTAATATGAATGGTTTCCTTTGATCAAATAAATAATAAAGATTATACTATAATATGTACATAACCATTGATGGAGAATGATTTTGAAATATGGCTTGGATAATCTCTTTTCTTAAATCATAAAACATATTGAGCATAATTTTATTTGAAACCACATTTTTTTTTAATTTATCCTTGAAAATCATTTAAAAACATTTCGTAAGGGAAATATATTTTATTCTTTGAAAACATTATCTCTAAAAATATTGACTTATAGAAATAAAAATTACATAAAAATATATATGAAAACTTATAAAGGATTTTTCGAAACAACATGAAAAACATTATTCAATAAAACTTATAACATAAAATTGAAAACAATTTAATACAATTTATAATATTAATTTTTACTGAATACATTTTTCATTGAAAATCCTTTTAAAATATTTAGTGTAATATTTTAAAATATCTTTTGACAGATTTAATGGATTCTTTAATAATCATTTAAAACACATTTTGATCATAAATCATTTCGGAAAGACATTTTCATTGATAAATACTTTATAAATAATTAATATAATGACTATAATAAAAACCAATATTCATAAGGAAATTAATATTGTATAATTTCAATGGAATATTCTTGTAATGGATGTCGTGATGGTGAATAAATCTATAAATTCCAAATACTCCTTTTGCACAGTAAGGAGTTTAGAAAAGAGCCTAGATCGGAAAATGATAAAAATATTGCTTTTTAGAAAAAATTATGTTAAAAGGGTAAAAGATGGGTAAAAATTTATTTTATATATAATGGAATATTATAACATTTTTTCAAATCATTATTTGAACACATAGTTATGTGAGAACAAAGATCTCAACTAAAGAGAGAGGAAGAGTCTTATTCTTTTAAAACCACTTTCATAGTAATCTTAATTAATAAAATTTGAAAATTGTAATAATAAATTAAAATATAATAAATTATTATTTTTTATTAAATTTAATGATTTTTCTTGAGATATTTATCCTAATATTTATTCAATGTAATCACAATTAGAAACAATCCCGATAAATGACTAGATTATTGCAATAAACTCTTCCAACACAGTAACATTAAATAAAAATACCCCTATAAAAAAATTATATTTCATGAAGAGAATAATATTATTAAAATATTATTATTCATTATATAACATTCAAAATTATGGATTACACACCAAATAAAACAATATAGATGCATTTTAAAACATGTGTCTCAATGAATGAAAATTGAAGAAAAATTACACGATTACTTTTGTAACTTTTAAAACATATACCCCATGAAAAAGATATCATAAAATGGATATTTAAATAACTATAAATTTATTTATAATAAAAATATAATACATTCATGGTATTTATATTCTCCACACAATAGAAACAAGTGTTGATTAAGGCATAAGTCTCACAGAAATAAAATTTAGACGAGATAACTATTACGTTATGTCTTGAATTTCATTATACGCATTCAACCCTAATCTATAATAAATATATTTTTATTCAAAATATACCAATAGACCATATTATTAAATATAATACCATATATTATATTATTATTAACTGTATATTAATCATTTATGAACAACTTCATGTTACTGTTACGTTTTGTGTATTATCTATGTTATTTTTTTTATATTTTTTGGCTTATTTTTATTGATACTAAAAATTAAATAATGAATTAACTGTTTAAATAATTTTAATAATTATTTAAATATCATATATATAATTATAATATATATATTTTTAATAATCTATATAATATAAAAATATGAAATGGAATACAACATTCATGGGGATGGTAGGTCGTACGTACGCATGAACAATGTTTCCATTTTATTATCACATTGAATGATGAAAATTTAATGATATATATATATATACAATATCATTTGGGAATAATTATTATTTTCTATATTTCATATATTTTCACTAAACCTATCCTTAATATATTCCATGTTGAGTTTGAATGAATCACATCAATTTGTTTATGTTATAGTCCACACCTGCCTAAACGAATTTATCATATTTACAAATTATGTAAATCATGATGTTTTGTGGTATATAACAAATTAAGAAGGATTAATATATCATTAATATAAAATATTAAATATAAAAATATATTTACCATCATAATTATCAATCGTTATAGGTAGTAAACTAAAAATGAACCACATTGTTTCGTGAGGTGGTAGTTCACCGTACAAAAGAATGGTATATTCGTTACCCATTAGATTGATGTGTGTGTAGGTATTTGTAAAAATAATAGAATAAAAAATAAAATTATTTTTTGGATACTGACGTTATAATATAATCTTGGAATCATAATATTTGAGGTGGTGTATAATAAAAATAAAAACAAATGATCTCGAGGAAGGATGAGACCACTTCTTTTGATAACTCTTTTTGAATTTCACCAAAGGGATTCTGTGGATTTATTTATGCCAAAAAGATGGGTTATTAGATAAAGCGATGTAATTTGGGAGATAATATTCATAGATTTTGGTCACATTAGTGGGATTTAGAGGTGTGAATAAGTGGGAGGGGTTAGTGCTTGTTTATAGTGGAGGAGGAGTGGCATTCTGGTAAATTTTTTAAAAGATAGTTCCACCCATATTTTTACTATAAAATGGGTCTTTAATAATGAGATAATTTTAATAAAAGGTTGAAAATGATCAAAATATGGCTAAAAATATCTTTTCAATAATATTTTATGTCATTTTGGACATTAAGTGTAACGTTTATTCCCTTGTGAAACTAATTTTCCTCTTAATCATTGAAATTAATTTTAATTACTTTCACTTATATTTTTCAAAAAAAAACCTGAACATAATTTATAATATATATTATTATGATTCAAAATATTGAAGAATTTTTTCAAAATTCTAATCACAAATATCATTTAAATTACGTCAAATTTAATCCCGCATACAGGATGAAAAATATGTTTTTTAATCTAAATATATCCAAAGGTTTGGTTTGTTTTAATTCAGAGATTCATTGTAAAATTTATTCTAATACCATATATTAGATTAATTAATTTATAATTGATCTAACAAAATATTAAAACCAATAAAAAAATTAATTAAAACTTATATAAATTATACAAAAATAGTTTGGAATTAAAATTATATACAATTTAATATTCATCAAACAGAAACTATTTTTTTTTAAAAATACCAAAAATTAATGCTATTATAATTTCGATTATGCTGTTTAAAAAATAAAGATTATTTTATCAATTAATTTTTTACGTTTCAAAATCAGAATGAAAATGGGTTCTCCAATGAAAGGCTATAAAATTAATTTCTTGAAAACTACATCTTTGTATTCGTAAAATTAGATTTATTTTTATATTAAACATATCAAATCTATTAGATTAGTATTTAATATATATTTTTTAATTTTATTTTAAAAATTAATAAAAAGTTATTTCGTTAATCTACTTAGATAAATCATTGTTTGTACATAGAAAAATAGTTTCCTTATAACTATAATTTATTTATTTTCAAATAGCAAATTCATCCAATTATATTAATTTATATCCAAATGATTCATTTTATATATATTTTATTATAATATTTATTACAATTTAGTAAATATTTTTTTTAACATCCATTCTAATAGATAAGATGTAACTATAATAATATTTTAATAATAATAATATTTTTAGTATATTTTAGTTCGGTAAATAATGACCTTGAGTGTAACACAAGCTATCGAGGGGACTTGGTATTGTTTGTAGCACAAGACAAACATTATTTTGCATGTAACATAAGCTAATATAATTGTATCATGTATCATATTTTTGACTTGGTATTTTATATAATGCAAGAAACCCAAAGTGTTTTTATATAAAAAAGGATATATTTAGTGTTATGTGAAATAATCAATATCAAAAGATTAAATTAATACAAAAATAATAATTGACAAAATCTCGTATTATTACATTCTACCATCCAAAAAAAGAATTTATCCCTAAAAATTCATCGGGGTATTTGATTTTTAATATGTTAATGATTATTTCATAGAAACCCTCAGGGTATAAATGAATAATAAAACTTCTATTTAAAGTGAAAGTAGAAAAAATAAAACTTATCCAAATTATCACATAACTAGTATTTCACATAAGATAAAATATATGGGAATGAAATATGAGAAAAAAGAAAAATGTAAATAATCATAGAGAATAAAAAATATCACTGATCATATAAAAGTAGGTGATCGAGATAAAGTTTAGAATCACAAAACCATAAAGTGAGGAAGCGTGAAAGAGGTTGTTGGTGTCATAAAAAATGATGATATAATGAATTTTTTTACTTAAATACACTTTTCCTAATGTTGACTAATTTTTTTCAAAAGAATATACACTTAAGTTATTTCATTACTTTTTTAAAACTAAATTCACACCCTTTGTTCATGTCTTTACCAATTTCCATTTCACCACTTTCTCCAATATTGAAGGTGAGTTTTTCACTATTGAAACACTAACAGATCCGGAGATCTATGATAAGTCATACCATCTATCTTAGGTCACCATCAATGAAAGGTAGTTATGATAGGTTATCCAGTCTGAATAAATCCTCTTGTGGTGAGATATTACTATAATCTCACAAAATTCATCAAATGTATAACGTAATCATTCCAGAAATGGTTATCCTTATAAAACATATAAAATATGAAAATAAGAAACATTGTAAAGAATTTCTTGAAATAATCTTAACCATGATCCCACATATATCAAAAAGTAGTTTTTGGTTATCACATTCCAGAAATTTCAATACCTTCATAGTATATTCTCTTGAAACATTCTAATAACATGATGTACAATAAATCCATTTATAAACCATTAATTCTTCTATAATCAATATATTACTAGATATATTTATTCAATTCAAGAAGATTTAATCTTCATCCATGATAAAATAAAAAACATTTTCAACAAACAAATAATTATTTCTTGGGTAATGAGTACTATCTAATTTAATTTATTCATATCAATATTCTCTTTATCAAAGCTACACACATTTATCTCAATATCTTCGACACATTTATATTCCCATATTGCAGTATATCACATTTTTTAAAATCTCTATTCAACATATATAATTTCAATCCTTAATGAAATGATTATACAAAAAATAAATATATATTTCATGATTTATATAACATAATCCTTGAATTGCAAAACATATTATTTTCAATAATCAAACATTATTCGTACACTATTACTTGGGCTTCATTATCTTTTTATTTAATACCCCTTATCCTAGAATATTAAAAATGAAACTTTTATTAAGGTTCCCAAACATATATCTAATCTTGATTCATATGTTCAATGTAAACAATACTATTATAACATATCATACCCTTCACATATCATGTGCGGTCTTTTTTATCTTTTTCTATATAACCAATAATCATACCACCATCCTAATTCTCATTATTGGTTTTTAGGACCTCATTTTGTATAATTCCTATAAATTACACATCTAGAACATTCAAAGTTAACACATTTCTGTCAAGTTTCTAGTATTGAATAACACTAAAAAGCATAGTTTGAAAAAAAACCACATAATCATAAAAAATTACTTATATGATGAATAAATCAAGACACCTACATAAATAATAAATAACACCTTATTTTTATCCTAGGTTATTCATAGTTATATTATATATCAATCCTTAATGATGTTTCATAAATATTCTCTGACTGTATCCCTATAGAGATTCAAACTAGGTGTGCATCAAGGCCCATTATCATGCCCCAATTCTAGATCGATTCAAGCTCGATACAATGTATTTGGGTTTGCTACCCCTATATACATCTATGCCAAATCCACATCCAATTGAAGTATCTAGACATTATTTTATTTCTTGGAAACCACTGACATTATCCTTTACCAAAATTCTAGGACATTTTCCTAGACCTAAACATATCCATTGACTTATCCTTAGACACTTCCCTAGACATATATGTAGAAATATTTATAGGGATATAACTAATGTTTTCTCATAATAGTTTCCAAAGGATAACTAAACTATTCAATTTATAGAAACTATAATGACATAGGCTTAACATAAATGGATATTACTTCATTATTTTATGAATATTTAGAAAACTGGAAAAGTACATACCTGAGGACTGTAATAGTTTAATGTCCTTGGAAAAATGGCATAAAATATTCCATATTTTTACAATATCATTAATGT
Organism: Viscum album; assembly: GCA_963277665.1. Classification (NCBI taxonomy): domain Eukaryota; kingdom Viridiplantae; phylum Streptophyta; class Magnoliopsida; order Santalales; family Viscaceae; genus Viscum; species Viscum album. The sequence goes on from OY728166.1 coordinate 824,854,067, forward strand.
TTCTAAAAAAGCTCTTATGATTAAGTAATTATACATAAAACCTTTCTTCATAACCTATGGAAATAAAACAACAGAAAGATAGAATATCAAATGCTTGGTAGGGGTAAATAAAGAAAATCTATATTCATAACATGACCATAAGGGTATGAGAAAATTATAATTACATTTGAAGATAATACCTTATATAAAAACAATCAAAAACATTAGACATAGACTAATGATTGGTTGTTCATAATAAATGAATCAAAATACTGTTAATATTATTAACCATGTTATCATATAATAGGAATAAGACATATAATTTATGGAAAACACAAAAACATGTAATAAAATTCTCTATAAGTCATGTCTCATTTCCAAAAACTTATGAGGGAACTAAATGGGGATTACACCTACTAGGTGGGACACACCACCATCCCCAATCAAATTTGTTTCCTTATAAGTGATCAGGTTTCCCCAACATTATATAGTCGAACATGATTCCTAATATTACAAGAGTGGATCATGTTTCCCAATCATCTATAGTGGATCGAGTTTCCCAATCATCCATAGTAAATCAATTAGATTGACTTGATTCCCATCAATATCTCATGATATATAAATATTTACTCAATTCCTTATAGGGATATATAGGTTCCACACATCTCATAATTAAATAATTCATGCACATTACAAAAATTCATAAATAATAATACATAACCCATGAAATAAAATTGTTATCACAATCATGTAATCTTATTTTAACTTATGGAAAAGTAAGGTTTAAAAATTATTTTAACAAAGCACAACCCGTAACAATAAGTGACATTCATATGCATATAAATAGAGGAATATATATGGTTTTCATAAATATCATTCCATAAAAATATAAACCATTTAGGTAAATATAATGAATGGTGTACTTGGATCATATCTATAGTAAATCCTAAAAAAACCAAGGATATCATCTTAGATAGGGAATAATTTTGAAATATCACTCGAAACTCCGGTTTTTTTAAATCATATAAAAATTTGATAAACCCATTATTTGAATACACCTTAAAAACATTGAATTAAATTACGGGAAATCATTTAAAACATATCTTGATGGAAATATCATTTCCGATTGGAAAAAACTATTTTCAAACAAAAATAATTTTGAAGACCTTTTTATTTGAAAGTATCATTTTAAAATTATAAAAAAATCTTTAAAACATATTTATAACATTCTTCCATTAATACATAAAAAATAAAATTGAAAAAAAATAAAATTCATTTAAACATAAAAAAATTTAATACATTTCTCATTGAAAATAACATAAAAAATATTTAAAATTATAATTGAAAATCATTTAATACACATCTTAAATGTAATTTTTTTGAATGAATTTTCTTTTGAAAATTATTTTAAAAACAATAAATGTCTAGACTATGATGAAAAAAAATTTTCTTAAAAAAATAATGATGACAAAATTTAAAGAAATCTTCCATGAATGACGGTCGTGACATCCAATTAAACTGCACATTCCATACATTTATATTGGGATGTAAAATGTATAGAAAGGATCCTTGATTAGAAAATGACAAGAAGATTCATTTTTTAAAAACAATTTTTTAATAAATGTCAAACAAGGGTAAATATTAATTTTATATATCAAATGATAATAGTGTAATATTATTGAGAACATTTTCAGAAAACATGGTTTTTATAGAAGATAAATTTCTGATTGAAGAGAGAGGTAAAGTCATATATTCATTGAAAAAAAATTAAATTCCATAACTAAAATAGTGTGAAAATAATGTTACAAGTACATGAAAATTTCAGGATAATCCAATGGAGAATATAATTTAGGAGATTCCTAGAGATATTGATCATAAGATGTCATCATTAAGAACCTGGTTTCACACATAGGCAAGGATCCTTTATTCTTCATTCTAAATATTTATATTGGACTTATTATGGTTGCCTAATGATTTAGAAAAAGCATCAAGAGTGGTTGTGGCATGTTCTATGCCCAAAACCCATCTTTTTTAGCTGGAATAGTACATGTTGCACGGTTAGAAAATAATTTGCACTTGGTTTTGCTGACCATGAAAATATACCATTTTCAGAAAAAACCATATCTCACAGGTAGAGCACATCTATCAGCCTAACCATGCAAGATCCCCTTATTCTCAGATAACCATGCATGGTTTGCGAATGGTTTTTCAAAATGTATGAAAAAACTGTGAGCAAGGAATTTTTCTTGGAATTTTTCGATTTTTACTGTAATGATCTAATTACATATATCCTTCTTTCCTAATACAATAACCGGAAATATGACACCTTTTAACTATGATTTTGGAGCTTTTTGAGGACCAAAGGTATAAATCAAGAGCTCTCCTTGATCATAGATCCATTTTAGGTTCCTTTTATCAAGTTGGATGGATAATGGTAAGTACTCAAGGCTATTTAAACCATTATTCTTCTAAATTTTTCTCGAACTAGTTATTGTGGTATGAGTTTTTTTCTATGTTTCATAGAAGTACTATGAACAAATCCAAATCAAAGGACAATACCAGAGGAGTAAAATATTACAACTCTAAAGAGGGTTGTCTAAAAATCATCCCTGAAGTTCGTTGATTTTGGAATTGTTGTGTGGGGCCCAAAAAGTTCATTTGGTGTTGCGTATAGAACTAATGTTCTATTCTAATACTCATCAGAACCACATTGCTATGAAATTTCAATATTTGTGATTATTTTTTGGTGATTTCTCCCACAACTCCATCCATCCCATTTGTTATTTTTTCCATCTTTGGGTTTTTAGTATTTGATGTGTTTGAGACACTATTCAGGTGTGATTTGGATTAAACTTAATAAGAGTAAGAGTTTATATATTAGATGGATTATTTATAATGAGAATTTCATAATTGGAAGTACCATGTACACCCACCACTTGACTAGCATAATGTAAGTGTTTGAATTTGACAATAAAATGTGATATGTGAATTGAAAAGTATACTTAGTATATGACTTGGCCTAAAATGTAAATGAATGGTAGGTTTCATATCTGTAGCACCCCTTAACACATTAAAAAAGGAACTAGAATGAACCTTGAATATGTATTATTCTTTATTAAGATTAAATGACTGGTTGCATGCTGCATGGCCTAGTCACCCAAATGAAGGGAATGGCTTAGACCAGTTGGACTTGTTCATTAATAATTACTTGATTAAAAGGTTTCATGCTACCTGAACTTATCACACTAAGGAAATTAAAGGCTATAACCAAATTAAACATTACATTTGTTCATAATCAAATAGGAATTTCCAGACTCAAACTTGCATTGAATTGTGATCAGAGAATTCCATGAGCACTCATGAAACCCATTCTGATTTAAGGATTTGACTTTTGTAGGTTGAGACCCACCTATATTATGATCATTTTTTATTTTATATATTCCCAGTATGATAATGTAGGATCCCTTCAATATAATTACCAGATGTATTGGATACACTCCTTTGATCTATCATTGAAAAGTACGTGCAATGGTTAATGCCCATCAATCCAAGTCATTTATTAACATCATTTGACCTTAAATAAACTCCTTGGACTCAGTTATACACTCATTGTGGAATTACATGGACATTGATCCTTTGAAATCACACTAATATAATGAAAATATATATTTATTACAGAGTTGGTGACCCTTGAGGTCTATGTCGCCATATTAATTAACTTGAGACATCTGTATTATATATCATTACAGGTTCCCATTCCAAAACATGGAACCTTCACTATCATTTTCTTGAGACTTATTTAATACTACGTAATAGTAATATGAATAATTGTTTACATGTTCAGACACTATCCAAGGGATGAAGTATGTACTTGGGTAAATAGTTACATTGTACTGTTTTACTTGATATATGCATCCTTGCACACTATTACATTTCTATTACACGGGACATAAGTTATATACACCAATTGTAGTTCCCCATTTAGATTTATCTCTCACCCTAACTTAAAATTGTTTTTTTCACAGAGTAGATTACATGGTTACAAGTGTTGAAAAAGGGAAGCATACAACATCAAGCACATAAATTTTTACTGTTTAATATAGATCCTAATAGCATATGATCAAGCCAGAACCTGGGATGATTGGGATAATCTTTTATTTAAATTTTACTTATGTGGAACATGTTATGCTTGTTATCTTGAATCCATGATTTTCATTTTTCTAGTTACATGACATATAATTAGTTATTGAATTCTATTCATGTTGTTTTATTTATTGTTACCATTGTTTCTATTTTCCACCATGCCTTCTGTTTAATTATATTAATTATTCTATTTACCCCTGTTTGTATTCACCAACTACTCTAAAAATTATTAATCAGGGAATATTTTCCCCATAGATACTACCTAGGCCCATGATACTAGTTGGTAGCCTCTATCTTCTAGGGAGATTTGCATGAGGGTATGTGGCCCACTCTGATCAGGGCACCCATTAAGTGTCATCCGAGTCCTGTACATCACAAAGTGGTATCAGAGGATCTTATTTTCTTCTTTACTATTTGAAGACAATATATTGTAGATTTTTAATTCACGGGACATGGTAATAATACTTTCGTGGGTGTCGTGAACCCATGTTCGAGGTTAAAACCATGTTTCCTAAATTATAAATATTATTCTAGTTTTTTCTATTACAGTTGATATTATTTCACTATTGGATGATGCGCAAGCTATGTGGTGTTGTTGATTATTAATATTTTTGAGTATTTTCTTTCATACTTGACCTGATTATATGTGGGAAAGAGCATTGTTAAATTCATCATTATCGGTACCTATAATTTGTAGGACTTTCATATTACTCGACCTTGTATGTGCATTTCAATTCTTTTAATATCATGATATGCCTCTCGATGTTGAGTGATGAAGTAATAGTCTTATTATTAGTGTATTACTCATGGATGTGATTGAGTGATTTAATTTCTCAATTCATAAGGTGTATGGACCCTCATTGGTTAGGATAATTAATTTAAAGAGTTGTTCCATTTTGCAATAAATAATTTGTATCGTTTTGAGTGATATGTGTATTGGAGAAGATTAACTAGGAATGGATATCCATTATAACATGAAACATGAATTTGTTAAATGAATTTATTTCATATACTTGTCTCATCTAGTCATATTTTTGAAGGGTAATGGAGTAAACCTGTTAATTAAATTTAAAATGAAATAAAATATAAACATGATCACTTACTGATACCAAGTCGTATAAGTAGGTAGTTGGGGTAGTACGCATTGGGCAGTGAGTTTGCATTTTTTATCTTACTCTAGTGAATCTATCTTTCTTATTAATATTTTCTATGATCTGTTCTTGAAATTGTTTTATAAATTCCTCCATGAAGTCCTCATATCATATGCCTAGATGGTGGCGATGACCATGCTCTAGACATAGTGGGTCCTCAACCACCACTCAAACCTCAAAGAGTGAAACTTGAGGTACTTCCTATTATACCTGATTTGGGAACTGAAACAATATTTTTTTTATTGTTTCCTACAGCTGATGCATTCCATACATGGTGCTCCATGGTTTTCACATACGATGGCTAATCTATCTCGTGGGTTCCAGCAGCAGTACTATCCGACTTTCTCGGGGGATGGTGGTCCAAATGATACTGAGTCTTAGCTAGAGTCCATCACAACTACCTTTGAGGATCTAAAAATTGATTTATAGTGGAGAGTAAAAACTGGTACATACATGATTTTGGACTCATCCAAACATTGGTGGGATGTGATTTCCTAGGCCGATCATCCTCAGGGCATCGCTAGGGGTTGACTTTTATGCTACCTTTTAAGATCATTTCATTCATTAAATGATGATAGATGATAGATCCATAGAGTTTATGAATCTAGAAAAGCGTTATATGTCCGTCATGGAGTATTCATTTCATTTCAGGTAGTTGCAGTGATTTTCACTACTTGTTGCCGGTGATGAGATTTTGTGTGCTAGACACTTCAAGGATGGGCTCTAGTAATCCATTCGTATGCAGGTGAATTTCATTCTCCTAGATAATTTTTTTGGGAGAGGGTCAATCATGGTCATATCACATAGAAAAACCAATTGGATGGAAATAATTTTGTGTATAGATGATCTGTGTTGCGACATTCTAGTAGATCTTCTAGTGGAAGGAAATGTACCCTCGAGGTTTCTCATTAGGGTATTGATAGCCAGAGTTCCAATTTTGATAGTTTTAAAGTATGTCATCAATGTGGATGAAAAGGTAATTAAAAGCCCCGTGTGATAGAGACCAACTGGAGTTTTCATATTGTGGTAATTTGGGGTATCTGTATACCTTTTTTCAAGACTATTCCACTTGTTTCGAGTGTAAAAGGATATGCACCAACTCCACCTTTAAGAGCGAGTTATTTTACATCATGTTAAGCAGTGAGTTTGAGTAAAACTAGTAGTTATTGATGAGGATGAGGATATGATAATGTAATCGATAACCCTAATCCCTATTATCAACTACAATGATGATTTTATCATGGTATTCCATCTATTTCACAGGGTTTTGGATCAGGTCTGTTGCATGCACAACAACTGATACTCGAGGATCAGGTTGTTAATCCATTTAAAGCATGATATACTTTTCTAGTAGCCTCTAATATTTTATCTTATTTGTTTGATATAGGTAATTAGAACTATTTTATCTCTTTATCTATCATGGAGAGTCTCGGGATAGAAATATAATATAACTATGTTTTAATGACACCAAATACACCATTATGGGTATGAACAGAGGGAATATGCCAGTGTAGGGACTGTCCCTCGAGATTGGTAGTTATCATTTCTTATGGATCCTCCTTGTTCTAGATATGACAGGCCTCAATGTCATTCATTGGATGGACTGGTTGGTTTAGTCTCATTATTGTGTAGACTTCTACTATTAGAGGGTATAATTTACAACACTAGAGGGTAGCATTTATCTAGAAAAGTGTGAGTGGGATGTCGAGGATGGTAGTGCGTGACAAGAACATTATATTATAGGTGGATTGAATAACTTTATTGAAAATATACTCATGGAGGATTAGGGTTTAAGAAAGTCTAATTTACCTCTAGTAGTGGATCATTTCTGGGATGTATTTCCAGATGATTTGTATGTCTTACCTCATGAGAGAGTGGTAGAGTTTGCAATCAAGCTTGTTCTAAGAGAAAATCAAGTGTCCATTACTCTATAAAGGATTTAACCAAGAGGACATCAGTATCTGAATTAGATGTTAGAGTATTTAGAGGACAAATTATTTATGTGGACCATTACATGCACGTAGGGATTGCCCATTCTTTTTTCTTGGAAGGTGGATGGAACATTGCCTCTATTTTTGGATTACATAAAGTTGAACTGGTTTAGAGTCTAGAATTGATATCCACTACTCGTATAGATGATATATTTCCCCATCTCTTGGGAGAAAAGTTCTTCTCTAATATTGACATGTGATCAGGTTTCATCAACTGTGTGTCGGACCATTAGATATACATTGTACAACATTCAGTAGTACGTATGGTCCGTATGAGTTCCTTGTTATTATTGTCATTCCTAATAATGCGCCATTAGTTTTCATGGCATTTATGAATCCGGATTTGAACCCTTTATTTATTTTTTTCCTAGTTTTTGTGGATGAAATCTTGGTGTATTATAACACTCTTAGTGACCATGAAAAACAACATGAGATTGGTTTGAGTACACTAAGGGAGCATAAGATTTATGTTGAGATTGTTATATTCTACATCTAGGTAAAAAAATTCACTTCATCGTTCATATAATATTTGAATGAAAATTATCTATTAACCTTGAAAATTTTATTGTTGTAGTTTCGTAGGAGAATCCCAATATTGTGTTTGTTATATAGAGATTATTTGGACGGGATATATATTACAGGAATTTCATACATGACTTTTCAAACCATAATTCACTATTTAATGTTCTTACATTGAAGGGTGTCATGGTAATATGGCCAGAAGCATGTGTGAAAGCCTTTCAGGAGCTGAAATGGAGGCTTGTATCAGCACCTATTTTGACTCTTCCAGATTCAGATATAGGTTATTCCATCTTTTGGGATGAATTAGTCATCATCCTAGGATTTGTGATGGAGTAAGAGAATAGAGTCATTGCATATGGATCACAACAGTTCAGGAATTAGGAGATAAATTACACAACACAGGTCTTTGAGCTAGCATCTGTTATTCGTGCCTTATGTTGTCTGAGACACTATCTTTTAGGTGAGAAAATTATGGTGTAAAAAGACCAAAAGAGCCTCATATATAATTTTTTACAATTGGAATGGAACCTTAGGTAGTTAATAAGGGCAAAGTATCTAAAATCCATTTATTTTGATCATTCTTACATTCATGGGAATGGTCATGTATTTTTAGTTACAATGACTCGAAAAACTAAAACACAGGATGTACATGTTTCTACTGATGAATGGAAATTAATAGCCCTCTTTTTTGAGCTACATCTAGTGTTTCATGATATTCATGAGAAGAAATATATCTCATCCTTAACAGTTAACTCAACCCTCCTTAACAAGCTAAAGGGGAGAAAATGCTCAAATTGTGAAGGCATGGTTCTTCGTGAGAGTATATAAAGAGGTAACCCACCTTAGGGTTGTTATGTGGATAGATATGACATCATGAATCAACATTGACACATCTACGTTCCTACATATTTGACAGAGATGGTGATGTGAAAGTCCCAATCCTTTTTGTGGGAATTTTATCCAGGATTCTCGTAGATGAATTGGGACATGGGACACCAATATTGGATTCTTGGGATGAAACATTAGATTCGAGGATTTATCCCTAGGTGTTCCACCTATCAGTAGGTGAAGGAAAAGAACTAGACACCATTAGTCTTGTAATAACCACTTCTAGTCCTAGATTCCTTTATCACTATGTGTTCCACCCTTTGGATGCACAGTGGTAGGAACTCCAGTTAGTTTAATCCTTTATCCTTCTCTCTTTCTCTCGACCTCGTTATAAAGGTATGAATTTTTTCATATATTTCATAAATATACTCTGGTCTAAGATAAATCAAGTGCCAATACTAGAGGAGGAAAATCATACAACCCTACGATGGGTGGCTGATAACTTAACCCTAAAGTTGGTTGCTTTTGGAATTGTCGTGTGGGTCCTATAGATTTCATCGGGTGTCATTTATAGAATTAATATTCCATGATTGTACTCATTAGAATAATATGGTTATGATATATCAATTTATGTTATTACATTTTGGTGGTTACTCCCCTAACTCTATCACGCCCACATAGGATGTTATTCCAATTTTTAGTTTTTAGTATTTTACATGTTTCAGCCACCGTTCGGGTGTGACTTGGCTTATGCCTACCAAGGGCATGAATTTATATATTAAATGGTTTTTTTATAATGATAATTTCATAATGGAAAGTACCATGTATTCTCTCCACTTGTCTGATCTATGTTAAGTCCTTCAATTTGACAATAATATGTGAAATTTTAATTGGAATGTATACTATGTATATTAATTGGACTCAAATTTAAATGAATGGAAGGTGGAATATCCATAACACCACATACCACATTAATGGAAGGTAGTGGAATTATCCATGAATATAGATTATTATATTACTTTATTAAATGAATGGTCACATGCTACTTAACCTAGTCACACTAATTAAAGGCAAGTCATGGAAAAAATGGACTTATTGACTAATTAGGACATGATTAAAAAGTTTCATTCTTCATTAACTGATCACACAAATGAAATTAAAGGATTAAAAAATGAAAAGTTATCTTATATTATAGTAAAATAGGAATGGGCTGACTCGATCTTGCCTTGGATTCTGAATGGATAATTCCATTAGCACACTGGAACCCCATTCTGATTCAAGGATTTTTATTTCTTAGGTTGAGACCAAACAATATCTTGATACTTTTTTATTATTTGGATGATCGATAGTATACCATATGATCTATTATATATCATTACATGATTCCTTGTATAAAATACTTGGATTCATTATTGAAAAGTTGGTTACATGGTTAAATCCCATCGGGCCCAGTCATTTCATAGCCCCATTTGACCGTGGATGAACACCCTGGACACATTAATCACCTCATTATGGAATTCCTTGGACTATACTCCTTGGATTAAAGTCATGCCAATGCTATGCTATAATTATTACTAATTTTTTTACCCTCGAGTTCTATGTTTCCTTGGTTATTACCATCAAACATCACTATTATATATCATTTCAAGATTCTTTTCCATAACTTATAATCTTCACTATTGTTAACATTTAACATTTTTAAAAATTGGTAATTTTAAATTCATAATATTTTTACAAGTCTAAAAACCAGACAACAGACGTAGATAGTACTTGGTTGATTAGTTACATTGTATTATTTTATATCATATATGATTTTATGAATACTTCTTCATTTTCATTACACATGCCAAATGTTATAGACATCATTTTTGGTGGTCCACTGAGATTTCTCTCACACCCTCTCTATGCACCGTTTGATACTCGGTGTAGATTTAATGGTTTCAGGTGTTGAAAAAGGGAAGAATAAAACATAAAACACTTGTTTGATTACTGTTGAGTATGGATTTTTATAGCATATGATTGTGTCAGATCTTGTGATTTTTGGGATTATTTTTTATTTCTTTTTTACATATGTGGAACACGTTATTCTTTCTATCTTGTATCCATGTTTTCTAGTTCAACAGTGACATGACATATCATCAATTTTTTAATTATACTCAATTTGTTTATGTTATTAGTATTATTATCTCTATTTTCCATTGTGTATTTAGTTTAATTGAATATCTTAAACATTTTTCCCTTCTTTATATTCACCCACTACACTACACTTTTGTAATGAGGGAATAGTCTCCCCGCGGACACACTTTTATCCCTTGGTGCTAGTCGAAAACCTCTATAATTTGGGATATGTGCTTATGTGCATGTGGCCCATTAGGCTATAAGAATCCATTATATGGCATCTGGGTTCGAGAAATGGTATAATCAATCTAACATAATAATTTAAAATCCAGATAACTAATGAGATAATGGTAATAAAATCTTACCACAATGTTATTGTAAATAAAACTCACCTTGTAATAAAATGAGTTTAAATAAAGCATATAATCTCCTGAAAACAAGGATATTAATGATATAACATTTAAAATTGTTGTTTTTACACCTGGTAAAAGAATTTACATGTATAAAAAAACATCAGTCTCAAGGAATGAAAATTGAGGAAAAATTACACAACTCATATGTTTACATTTGAACCATAACCCAATCAAAAATATATAATAAAATTGATATAAACATAGCATAAATTTATGTATAATTATCATATAAAATATCCATGGTTATTATATACACCGTATAAAATAAATTAGTTGTTGATAAGGTGAAGTTTCATAAAAATAAACGTGAGATTAGAAAACCCTTTCCCTGAGTCTGGATATTTTTCATAAACACTCTAAATTCATGTATAATAAATATAATATTATTAAAAAATAATCATATTATTTTATATAATACCATATATGGTTCTATTATGTCTTTATATTAACATTTTATTTACAACTCCATTTTAATGTCACATTTCAGGTAATATTTACATTGTTTTTCATATATGTTTTGGATTTTTATTCATGATAATCTGGCTTATGTAATGATATAATTATTTCTATAATTTAAATAATAATATAAATATACTATATATTCAGTATATATGTATTTATATAATCTATGAAATTTAGAAATTTTAAATTGAATACACCGCTCATAGAGATTGTAGGTCGTTGGTACTCAAGAATGTTGTTTTTATTTTATTTTCATATTTAAGGAAAGTATGTAAATAATAAATATATATATAATTATATTAGAATTTTTATTTCATGTGTATCATATAAGTTTACAAAACCAGTTGTTAATACATTGCATTTATAGTGTGAAAATCACATTTCTCTAGGAGGATGTAGTCCACACCTCCCCAAATGAAATTATCATATTTATAAAAAATTGAAATCCTGATGGTATATGTTATATAATAATTAAATAATCATAAATATATAATATATATTATATATTTCATATATATCATTGAAAAGAATATTTTTACTCTTAATGACCAACCATTGGTTGTGGTAAAGTAAAAGACAAACAACGTCGTTTCGAGAGGTTGTTCACCGTACACAAGAATGTTGTGGTCTTTACCCATCAGATAGATTTGTATGTAACTATAGATTTAAAAAATAATAAAACCTAAAATAATACTTCATATAATTTTAATATTATATATTAATGGAATGTGAACATTTATAATGGTGGAGAATGAAAATAAAAAGAGAGCTTGAGGAATGATGTTACCAATTCAATGGTTTACTACATTTTATTTGAAATAAATGGTGGATTCAAGAATTAAGGGTGGTAAGTTGGGAGATTATTTTGGATTTTTTATGGTGATATAAAGGGTATGAGTGGAGTGAATAAGTTATAGGGTGAGGGTCTTTTTATAGTGGAGGATGAATGCCATTCTTTTAAATTTTTTAAAAGCGAATTACAACCATGATTTTCATATCTAATGTGTCTCCCATAATAAACCAAATTTGATCTAATATAGTATAGGTTCTAAATATATCCATAAAATATGTTTTGAAAATGTTTTTAGGTGATTTTGGCCCATAATTATAAGGTTTAGTCCCATGTTAAGCGATTTTTCATCTTAATTATTTTAAATATTTTAATTACTTTCACCTATATTTTTTTTCAAAAACTATGTTGAAATTATATGACATAATATATTATAATGATTCCAATATTTAAAATAATTTTGATAATTCCAATCATATAAGTGGAAGAAGTTAATTCAAAAATAATTCCGCATATGGGATGATAAAGTCGTTTTTTAAAGAAAAAATGTTCCAAATCATGGAATGTTTTTATTTTCCATTTCAATGGGAACTATATTAAAATGACCAAGATTAGATTAAATTATGTAAAATTTATCTAATTGAACTTTACAACCAAATCTAAACCAAAATTTTACCTTATAATTTTTTTTTCTAAAAATCAGTTTGGAATTAAAATTGAGTAATATTCACTATTACACAAACCTCAAATCTACAAAGAGAAATAAAAAATCACCAAAGTATAATTTTTATGTTATTCAATCAATAATAAATTTTTTATTTTAAAATAAAAAATTTTAGTGTGTTAAAAATTATATTCATAATTGGTTCTCCATTAAAATAGATTAATTTTTTTAGAGAATATATAATTTTATTAATAAAATTGGATTCATTATTATATTATACCTATCAAACATATTGGAATAGTATTAAAAAGATTTATTTAATATATTAAATGTAAATTTTATTGAGAAATTTTATAAAAATCCACTTTTATATTTTTTTGAGAAAAAATGTGTTTATATAGAGAAAAATAGTTTTCATAGAAAAATAGTTCTCATAGAAAAATTGTTCTCATAGAAACTTAATTTCATTACATTCAAATAGTACTTAAATTAAATTATATTATTTGAAAACAAAATGATTAATTTTATATGCATGATTATAATATATTTTCACAATTTTGATAATCTTTTTTTCATCTTACATTCCAATGGATATGTGGAAACTATAACAATATTTTAATAATTTTGTTTATATTATATTATATTTTTTAAAACGTGGCCATGTACGTAATTAAATCTATCAAAGTGACCAATTATTGTGGGTAATATATGAAAAATATAGTTTTCCATGTACCAAAACATAATATAACCGTCTTGTGTAGTGAAATATCAGCATCATGTTGCATATAATGAAAGAAACACATATTACTTCTGTAAAACAAAATCTATATTAAGTGATGTGTGAAATTAAAAATATCTAAATATTAAATAAATTTAAAAATAATAAAAAAATATATGGGTGTTAAAATAATTATCCAAATATCATACATAAATTTATCCTCACATCCAATAAGAATTTTAATGACCAAAAAACCATCATATAATGGCCTTTTCATAAACTATAAGATGTTTTATAATGATGAGATATAATTCTTAACCATGTAATTTTTTATATTTCTCCTTCCATGTCCATAAATAATTATTCAACCACAATGAAATAATAACATATGTATCGTACATATATTGATTTTTTTGATAATTTAATAACATCTATCAATCTCCAACCACCATTGAATGGGAATGGAATACATCATTCATGATTATAGTGGAGTACCTTCTCACAAACTGATGTAATTCATTTTCCATAAAACCCTCCAACATATACTTTTAATAATGTATTTAATGTATATATATATGATATTAGGGAAATACTTGTCATTAATAAATGGTAATATATCATTTAATTTATTACATTTCCATTCAATTAAAATAATATAATGTCGTTCATGTGTAAATGTGGACTACCACCTCCTTGAAACAGTGTGATTCATTTTTCATCACCACATCACGTAGATGATAAATTTAAATATGTTAAAATTAATAATTTCATATTTATACTATTATTATCATTATGAAATAATATTTTAATACTTACCTTTTTCCATAACGATCAGTCATTAATTGAAATGTTACTTATGTGTACACACCACATACCTTCTATAAGATTGTAACGTAATTCATATTTCATTAACATTAGTCCGGATTTGTTTTAGAAATTTAATTTTTGTACAAAAACAAGTATTTTTTCATTATTATAATTATGTAAAAAGTTAATTATGGATATATTTTACCATATTCATGAAAAAAATCATTTTATACTACTGATCTATATATCTTGATAACACTTGATGTGAAATTAATTGATTAAATATAGCATAGTGAGGGATAAAATAAAAGGAATAATAAAAATTTAAAAAGATATTAGAAAATTAAATAAATGATTTTTTATTATTATTCATGATGATTTTGAACATGTCTTATGATTTGGAGTCAAGGTAAGGGATGTTCTTCTAAAAATCATCTTTCATCATTTCCCTTAAGAAACTCCTTTTATCCATTTCCAAATATTTTTGTAAAATTAATTTATGGATATATTTATATAGACATAAAATAATTAAAATAAATATTTTTTATTAAACATTCATTCAAATGCATCCAAACATAATATTTTATGTATTTGTTAAAAATAATTTACAAAAAAGATAAAAGGTTATTGTATTTTAACATTTGATAATTCAGCTACATTTCCAAGAACTATATTTAATATTTTATTTTTGGGTTCATATAAAATAATCAATATTTAAATAATAGAAAATCCCTAATTCCCTATATATAAGTTATTATATTTAAGTGTTTCAAAATGGAATTGATACTTAAATATCCATAAATATTTTCTAAAGGGTGAAAAAAATATTTTTATATGTATAATAATAATAACGAAATTTTTGATATTTTTGGATTATGTTATGGTTCTTGAGAATTTCATTGGATGGGTGGTTCAAATATAAACCATGTATGGATGGTTAAATAATAATCCATGTATGATTATATCCTTGAGATCCCTCTAAATCATTTGGTATGGAAGTAGACCATATGATTATTCCAGTTGTATGATTGAATGAATGAGTGATATTTAAATGATGCCCAAGTTATCTAAATGTTTTATCAATGATTTATATGACGTTTTTATTAAAATTATATGATTTTTTGAAGGTATAATAATGATATTATGTTTAATGGAGAGTATATTAAACTCATTAAATATGAAAATTATAACTTTATGAAAATGATTTAATGACTATTCATGTTTGAAAATAAACCATTAAATGTATTATTTTTCCAAAATATTTTTTTGTGCAATGTTTTTTATAAATATTTTGGTTGGTAATAGAATGTTTATTTTGACCAATAATATTAGTTTTTAAATGAGATTTTTTTCTAGAATTCATGGACCTATGTGTTTCTTAATTTATTTATTTTTATATCCCTTACAAGGAATTTTATGATTAAAAATTATTTTAAAAATGATTTTAAATTGATTATATGGTTATGTATTGAGAAGTATGAGGTAAAGATCAAAATAGTGAACTTATATCATTAATAGATAAAACACTCTATAAAAGATGTCTTTTTAAGGGAAAATGTAGTCTAATTTGAAGCATGATTTTTGTATTGTAATATTTATATATGGAAGTGTGATGACATAATTATCTATCACTAAAAATATAAATTATATTTGGGAATCAAGAAAAATAATTCTTTTCTAAATATTCATGATGATTTATTATTTAAAGATGATTCCTTATAGTCAGTAATAATGAAATGGTTTATTTTACTTTGGTGGTAAGGATAATTTTAATAAAATACCATTAAAATATTTTACTTTATCGTTAAGGATAAATGGTATAGAATTTGAGTATTTCCATGTTTCTTCATACAAAATATTACAATTATTTATTTTTTTCCACTATGGAAACATGGAAGATAGTGTAATAAGAAACCAAGATGATAATATCCTTCCATATCCGTAACCTCGATTTATTGGAATTAGAACTAAATATTTTTTCTTGTGATGAATTTGTTGAAATATGGTATAAATGGTGTTGGTATCTATACTAGAGTGTATTATAATCCACCAAAGAGGATCATGATGATAGAGGATAATTTTATAATCCAACATTATCTATTATTCAGTGGATATTATGAAAAATTTATATCTAATATATATATAAATTTGTTTCAAATTTTATTCAATTTCATGGTATGTTCATATAATGAAAAGGATACTGTTTGTATATATCATGTTGAAGGTAAATCTAACTAGTGGTGGTAAATTCTTAAGAATCATAAAAAAAATAAAGAGTTTTATGATTTGTAATTTGATGCCTTTATGATTATTTTATTTGGGAAATATTCTTCTAAGGCTATTCATAATTGATGGAAGATAAATTCTTGAAGTTGAGAAAATATTAGGAAGATTCAATGGTTGTGCGAAAGAAAACATCCAACATTTTTGAAGATACATAACAATTTTTTTCTAGTACCATGATTGTATAATTAATCAATTTTACTCATGATTTAATCAATTATATCAAATGGAATTGGATTTCCTCTAATTTTAATGTTATGAATAAATTATTTAACATTTTTAGAATGTAAAAATGATGTTTTTCGATGATAATGTATTGTAGGAAAATAAAAAATGAAATGTCCTAGTATTAGGGGATCATAATGCACTGATTAATGAAATATAAATATACGAATATCGTGTTACTATCATGTGATATGTGTAAGAAAATAACCCTGTGGATTGTGTTATTAAATCTTTGAAATTAATTTGATGGGTTATGTATTAGAATATTTTATTTATTCAAAATAATTGATCATTATAGAGATAAAAACAATAATGAAAATCTAATGGAGTGTTTTTTTAATTTAAATGACTTGTGGGAATTAGGTAATACATGTTTTATGTTAGTCACATAGGGTGAAAATCATCATGATAAGAAGAAAAAGGGTGTGGAAAAATATTTTTTTACTACTACGGTTGATTTGGGGTTATCAAATAATTTGGTGACACGTATAATAACTATCAATTTAAATTATTGTAATACACTATTTTACATTGAACCCTTGAATAAATTTATTTACAGGAAATTCTCAAGAAAATTTAGAATATAACCTCATAAAAATAATAATGAAATATTAGTTAAAAATCATGTAATAATTTTTAATGTGACCATGATTTATTAGAATCAACCTATTACTATCAGTTGAATGCTATTTCTTGAAAATCAACATGAACTACCCATATTACAGTATAATATTATTTTGGGTATAGATTTTCATTTATTTTATCATGATAAGATAAACTATTTAGTGGAGAGTAATTTATTAAAGGATTTCACAACATTGATAAACTACCTATAATTAGAGAAATTGATTATAAATTGTTATGAATGTTATATTAAATGTGTTGTTGAAAATAAAAAAATGTTCATGTAATTGATATTTCAGTAATAAATGAATATGTTATTTTATTTTTTAATTGTATTCATATATTTATTATTAATTGATAGTTTGAGTTTATTATTGAATTTGAACCTAATGTAGAGCCTATTTCAAAACACACTTATCAAATGGATTATGTAAAAAAAATTAAATAAAAAATGAATCCTATGAGTTACTAGAATAATTTCATTTGTCGAATAACTGTACCATGGTTTTATCCTAGTTAGTTTCTTATAAAGAAATATTTTTCCATTAGGATATTCAATGATTATATTTCATTGAATATCATCACTATTATGAATGCGCATACCTTGCCTCATATTGATGATTTATTTTATCAACTCTAGGGAGAGATCTATCTTTCAAATATCGATATTTGGTCGTTGTACTATCTATAAAATGTGAGAGAGAAATATATCCCCCATGAATATGATTTAATCTAGATAAGGGAATTATTATTTTGTAGTTATTCTCGTTGGGTTACCTAATTCAATAGCAATATTCTTGGATATTATGAATAGGTTTTTACATGACTGTTTTGATATGATTTTGGTTCTGTTTATTGATGAAATGTTTTTATATTCAAAACTCTTAGGTTTCATTAAATACATCTAAGGGTTGTTTTGAAAAAATTAGAATAAAAAACAATATAAAAAATTTAGTATCAATTAATTTTGGTTGAAAATAATTAATTTCCTTGAAAATTCAATTTCTAAATATGGAATAATCGTTTTTGATGGAAGTTACCAGTCAAGATAAAAGTATTGCTTATTAGGGGAGGGGGTAAATCAATGAAAAAAATTTTATATTATGTTTCAATAATTGTAAAACAAAATCACCACCTATTAAATATTAATCACATTATTTTAAAACAAAACGATCAGAAATCAATATAAACATAAGAATTTATAAGGTTCACTATAATACAAGAGTATTTAAATACCTGGTATGGTTTGGAAACAATAAGATACCACACAATCCACAAAAAATCATTTACCCTAGAATACAAAGAGAACTATAACCCCTTGTACTTGTGAAGACCTATGTTTAATAAAATAATTCATGTCATTCATGTAGCATTAAATGAATTAATACAATATTGTGTAACATGTTATGAAATATTTTAAAACACTAAATTATAATCTTTATCAACAAATCTCCTTTAGGGTTTTTCTTCGAGGGGAGCCATGCTTCACGATCCTTCTTCGCAATGGCGGCGGCAACTGCGCCGGTCCCTCCCCCACCAGCGGGGGATGGACCTTCGTTGTCACCCAAGGGAGCAGGTTTCTTTCCTTTCTATATCCTCGAATTTCTCCCTCCATTTCCTCAAGCTTCATTATGTCCGAAAGTTCCTGATTTGTTCAATGGGAGACCCAATCTACCATTATCGATCACAGAGTTCAATAAAGCCTCGACGCTTCTAAATCCAATGATGATTGCTCGGTTCAAGAAACGATGACCTTTGGTTGATTCATTCAACATGTATATTTTCAGTTCTTGGGATTTACAGGAAAGGGAGATAGTGGGTTTGATCGACACTAGGAATATCATGATACATTTCTCTTTGAAGGAGGATTTTATCAAAGCCTGGTCCAATGCTCCCCATTCCCTCAAAAAATATCGGTTCTACCTCTTCTGATGGACATACGATTTCCATATGAAGCGTGATTCCTCCTCAGTGAAAGTTTGGGTATGCTTTCAGAATATTCCCCTACCGTTTCAGAACCCCTCAGTTATTAGAATTCATGGAAATTTAATAGGTAGATATCTGTGTTCTGATAATCGAACTGCATCACTTCTCAATCCTATTAATCTGCGGGTCTGTGTTGAAGTAGATTTTTTCAAGGATCCTGTCGATTATGTTTGGATAACTATAGAAGAAGAATTTCAATGCAAACAGGAGCTGGTCTTCAAATAAATGTTTGACTTTTGTTTGTACTATAAGAGGATGTGGCACTTGACAAAATCTTGTATGCAGGGACCTAAGAATCAGATGGGTATTGGTAGTGGTAAAGAATCAGGAACTCATTCTGCGGGAGGACCTCCTGGACAGGAGTTGGTTGGTGTGGATCCTGAGGGAATTTCTGCTGTAGAGGTGAGCTGTTGTCCTCGGGTTGTGAATCCTTTGCTGAAGGAAGTCTTCAAACGCTTGAGGGAGGATATAGGTGGATTTCAGGACTCTACACCGGTTGAGGGTGAGTCTGTGGAGGAGGTGCAACCTGGCAGTGTTATCAATGTGGTGGATTCCCAAATGGTTTAAGAAGAAGGCACTAGGACTCCTCAGACTGCTTCATATGCAGAGGCTGTGTGCGTAGGGCTTGGA
The DNA here is from genome assembly GCA_963277665.1 of Viscum album. Taxonomy (NCBI): domain Eukaryota; kingdom Viridiplantae; phylum Streptophyta; class Magnoliopsida; order Santalales; family Viscaceae; genus Viscum; species Viscum album. Next base: position 824,874,401 of record OY728166.1, read on the forward strand.
ACCAATGACAATGTCCGGGAACCCAAGGCATCAAGGGAGGGTGGCTATCCTGGAAGTAAGGTACTACATCAGGTTTTAGATAATCTGCAACGTAGATAAATGGGTGCAATTGTGATTAAAAATAGATTTGAACGGCTCTCACAGGATAACCCCGAACAGGAGGCTGATCCATCTAGGTCCTCACCGAAGAAGGGGGAATCCATGACAGAATCCAGTGATGGGAAATCTGAGATTTTTTCAGGTGATATAGGAGAAGAATTCCAAGAGGATCTGGTAATCCCGGGGAGAATTAAGAGTCAGAGGGGCTCTCGGAAAGAGAAAAATGACTATTCTTACTTACCACCGCCTAGGGAGACTAGATTAGCAAATAAATACAAGGCAGCCATGGGGTCCAACAACCCCCTTTATCTTCCAAGGCTGAAATTTTCCAAAAGTTCAAGTCTGGTATGGAGACAGAACCTTCTTTGGAGATGCTTACGCACTCAGGAGAAGAATTGGTGGAAATAGATTTATCAATTAATGCTACCAACAAAGAAGCTAATAGGATAATGGGAATACCTTTATGGGTGGCCAATAATGAGGAGCAAAGTAATTGGATTGAAAAATAGGATCTGATATTGATTAAGGGTTTTAATGATTGGAAGATCAACCAAGAAGAATACATCCAGGCTTGGGACAAACAGGCAGACCATTTCGAAGACCTTCTAAAGGATGATTCTGATACTCAGGTTAGCATTCTCTCTTGGAATCTATGTATGGAGATTAACTCTAACTAGATTAAAATATTCTTCAATGGTTCATCTATATCCTTTTGTGCATGAACGATTGGTTTCTCACTTTTCCCAAAAAATTGTTTCTTTAATAAAAATTTAATTTTCAGTCAGTCAACAAATTTCCTTTAAAATGCTTCTTCACATTCTTACCCAACAGTTGGAATGAACATCCTAGAATTTTTAATGACACCCAGTACAATTTATAAATTCAATTTCACATAATTATTTCTTAGTCTGATTATAAAACATTGTTATATAACCACTACAATAATTCTGAACTTTTTCTACCTCTGTGTAGAAATCCATGTTTGATTCCAAGTCCAATGTTGCATCATAATATAATAATCCGTAAAATATGTTTTCCCCATATCTACTTTATAATCTTCTATATGTAAAATAACCCCAAGTAAGCACAATTCAAAAACTCCTTCCCTTAACAATTCATTAAAACTCCACCTTATCTCTTCAATTGTAAATATGTTTCACAAAGTAGAAAGTATATCCTCATTTTATGGGTGACCCAAAATTGGTTTAGTATGGATTTTGAAAAACCATTCCAATCAACCAAATTTCCTGAATCATATTTCTTCCATATATTATGGATGAATATATTACATAGTCGACACTGTTGAACAATTCTGAAACCTTTTCTCATGTTCTTATTAATTTTTATATATTCATAATTTCTTTAACATTATTATTTCTGATTTCAATTTTCATTTTTTATTTTCCAATTACAAAGTAATCTTAAGGTCACTCAAATTCTCTTCACCCTCGTTCAAGGAAACTATAACTGAAGACAACACAATTTATTGCTCAGCAAAAACAATATCATATGAAAACAAATATCTCCTAATTACGATGCATTTTTACCAACTAATAAAAACACTTTATTCAATGAAAATTTTTCTTGAAATTATAATCATCTATATCCCCTTGATAATACCTTTGAGACTAAATGAAACATTTTTTCTATTATTTTTTTTGGACTAGTGATCCTTAGTCTGATGAAATACCAAGTATCATCCTATGTTTGAAAGAATGATATCTGCTAACACTGATAAATGGTGTTAGCTTCACTCCTATAGCTCTTGATCCAAATGATAAAAACATATCATATTTATTCTTTCTCATAACCACCTTTTTTATGGAAAACAACCTTCCGACTTGTTAAACAATAAATAATTCTTCTTGAAGAAAATGGTTGACTTAATTATATATTGATTTCTAATTTTTCCCTCTCATATGTCCCAAAAAAAATTCATTTCTTGTCTTCTTCAATATACTCAAAATGTCCCAACCCAAATGATTTTTCCACTGATGATTAGTGGAACACAACATCTGATGGAATTGTGTCATCATATCTGAAATGACAAACTTTTTTCCTTTTATAATTCTGATACAGACTTATAACTTATTAAATTGATTTTTTTTATCTTGTTTCTTATTAATCATATTGAATACTAGAATCTTCATATTCTTACATCACGATCAACATTCTCTCCCTTAAAAAAATATGCCTCATGTAATCTCATAACGATTAACTAAGTCTAGATGGCCTTGGTTTCACAAAATTTCTTCTTTTCCAATCATCATATTATAACCCTATCGTCCACTTTATTGGATATCATTTAAGATCATCATATCATCGTAAATATTATAAATAATAGTATTGTAACTTCCTATAATTATAAAAACAATTTTATTTCCAACAATTCTCTAATACAATTAACAACACTTGTTCTCCCCATTTCCTTCGAAATGATTCCATGACATGTTGTCATACTACTAATGACATTGGTGATTTATAAAATAGAAAATATTTTAAGTATTTTTATAAAAACCTTTAAGAATATGTATCTCATCCCCATTGTGATAAAAACCTCATTTAGGACCTATGGTTATTATGATCAACCCTTTCTCCAAGAAAAAATCTTACCAATAGAATGTAATTCATTAATAATTATGATTTCAAAGTACTGAAAATGGTGATGATTAAAATTTCCATATTTTACAACATTAATTGATTTAAATATTCAGAAGAAATAAGAAAACACATTGAAAATAAATTATTTCATGATTCATAAACAACTTCAATCCAACATTCTCCCAAATGTTTCCCCATTTGGATTTTGTTTTTCATCCAGGATTCATAAATAAATAGACATTGTTACCTAAATCTATTTATTACATATTGAAAATTCCAAGCATATGTGAGATAAATAATTATTGGAAACAATCAATTTTGACTGAACATTATGTTTTCCAAAAGTAGTGACTCATGATACATCTTCATATTTTCACCATAACTTCATTAACATCTCCAATTTTCCTTTCAATAGACATTTCCTAAAAAAACAACAATAAATAGTTATAATAGTTCACGCACATGCATGCTCGATTCAAAACATAACTATAACTCCCTCAAGTTACATGATTAATTAAAAGGATTACCACATATGAATTAATAGATTTATGAAATAATTCATCACCTTAAAAACACTTTCCACAAAAAAATATGAGAGAGGAGAGAAAAATACATACCAAAAAATCGATGAGAAGGAGGTTGGACACCCATGTTATACATTGGTATATGAAATAGTTCCTTCATTAACAGGTTTTTGAAAATGTTAGCAACCTATTCTAAAATATGAACTTAATCCAGATTTAAATCAATCCTCTCTATATTATCTTCGATGAAATGATATTTTATATCATTATATTTTAAATGAGAATCATGTACTTCATTTTTTAATGTTTATTTCTCTTTGATTATTACAACCGAAGTGTGAGGGTAACACCACATCAACAATTAAATCTTCCAACTAAGTCTTCATCCACAAATGTTGGGTAGGATATTTAGATGATGGAATATACTTAACTTGAAATATTGTAAGTGTTGTCGAAATGTCATTTATTGAATGCTAACTAAAAGAAATAGTTTTCAATAAAAATTCCCAACTAGATGTTGATATTATATTATATTTTTTTTCTACAATTAGTATATAAATATTGAAAGAAATTTATATGTTACAATCCATAATACTTAATTCTAAAATTTGATGCGCCTATGATATATATCCAAACTCTTCTTCCATATGATAAATGTTATTCTTTTAGATCTCATTGATATCTTTCAGGTAGGGTGACAACATAAAAAATGTCAAGTCTTGAGGCAGTAAAATATAAAAAACTTTTTATCAGCAACCAAAACACTTTTTGATCTACTAGCATACATTTTCAATCTATAGAAAACTTGGTTCCCATGAATATCAATGTGGAAATGGGGTTCAAATTCCACATTCAAAAATTCTTAAGAGATTATATATCATAATTTTCATGGGAATCAAAAATTCATTTCATCTTTTTTTATTTGTAATCGAAGAATGAATTTTATTTCACCCATAAAATACATCTCTCGTAATTTTTTCATCTCTTCAAAATATATTTTACAAGTCATTTCATCATTCTCAGCAAAGATATTTTCATCAACATAAATAATTACGAGTGGGGATATTATGAAATTATTTAATGTATACATTTATATCAACCATTAATTTCTTAAAATGTTTCTTCCATAAGAAAGAATCCAATTTCAAATAGCTTTCCATTAGAGCTTATTTTATCACATTAAATTATTTATTTTACCAGAACACATAACATTCATCCTTCCCAACAACAAAGCTACATGTTTGTTCAATGTAAACTTAATCATCAGGATCACCATTCATAAATTATGAGTTCACATTCATAGGATAAATTTGGGAAAATTTTTGTGAAAAAAAGGAAATATTCTGATTATTTATAACCATAAAACCAGATTAAACGCTTCATCAAATTTAATGTGTTTATCTTTTTATTAACATCTCCACACTAATATTTCATTTATTAGTAGCTCATTACCATATTAGTTCAAATTATTTCCTAAAATCCACATTGTACCAATAAAATTATTGTCATTTAGTTTATGTGTGAGTTTTCTCTTATCATTATTTTAAAATGATCAAGCTCTTACCTCATACCATTAACCCATTATGGATACTAAAAAAACAATTCACATGGTTTGGATAAACTTTTGAATACAAGGATATATGTGTAATTATTATTTTTGTTTGATCCATTTGATGTTGATCACAAAAAATTATTTTGTATTCCACTTTCTTTCTTATCATGGGATTTTATTTTTGATATTCTTCGCCAAAAAAATGAAATAGATTAGTTTGTTCCTACTTCTTTAGTAGGATTAACATTTTCGATATCATTATTGGAATTGTCAACATAAATACTTTCACCATTTTTATCATCTTTATCTGACTGATATATTTATTTCCCAACCTTTTTTAAAAACATTCACATAAATAGAATCATCCAATAATCCAATTTTTTTTAAACCTATATAACAACTTCCTTCAGGATCATAGCCATGGTAAATTTCATCTTCATCTCTCCAATCAAAATTTCAAATGTTTCATCAATTGTTGATTATGATACGTGGACTCTGAAAAATATTAGTTTTTTCAATCATGGAGTTTCTCCCTAAAAAAATCATATAGATTCATATATGAATTTTTTCTTGTAGATATATCAATTTATAATATAAATAGAAGGTTTCATGGATTTTTCTAAAATTTGATGATAGTGTCCACGTTTAAGTAACATATTTCTCAGCATTTCAAAAATATTTATATTCATTATTTAAACAACACTATATTTTTTAGGAGTGTCTTGTTTACTGAAATCATGAAACATATTATTCCCAAGATAACATTTATATTCTTTATTTTTAATTCCTTAATATTTTCTTTTATCTACATCTTCATTGAATACTCAAATTCCGTCTCTACTATCCTCCTGATACATTGAAACACTTTCACAGAGTATGGATTATGTTTCATATACATGTAAAATGTAATGTGAGTAGTATCATCAATGAAATAATGATGTAAAAATATAATTGAGCTGATTTCTCTTTCTATTATCCCACACACATAAAAATGAAAATGTAACAGGAGTTCTTTCAAACTAATGTGAGCCTTATTATTCTTAGAGTGTTGAATATTTACCATCTAAAAAATCTTCCAATATGAATCTCTTCTTTTTTATATATTAGTATTTCCATAGAGACTGTCTATCATTGATAAATTACTCATGTTTCTCTGACACATGTCTCCCAACATTTTATTTCCCAACTGATTTTATTCCACGATGCCTATGTAACAAGAGTTTTGTGCCTCACCAATTTGGAATAGTTTACCTTTTATACATTTTACACTTGTAACTATTTTCCCATCTTCCTCAAGCTTTACAAAAAACCCATAGTTTCTCATAATTAATTTTTTACCTTTATTAAAATACCGTGAAACCCTTATAATATTGTGTTTCATCCCATAAATTATAAATTATTTATTGGATAGAAACTTTTCTTCCAAAATGATTTATGATCCAACAAATTTTACTCTAAGAGAGTAATCATTTATAAATGTGACCATTCCTTCATTGAAGTCTTTCACATTCTTCAACAATTTTAATCCTTCTTTTATATAGGAAAAAACCCACATTATATAATCAAGGTCATTCTCATTTTGAATCATTGGGAGTGATTTTAATTTCATTTTATATATCATAACATATAGGTTCTATGAAATGCTAAAACAATTATGTTGGTCACAAACCAATGACAAGTTTTTCATATTGACCAAGTTGTTCGCATATTTCACAAATGTTTTCCAGATAATGGAACCTATTTAATATTTTTACACCATAATTCTCAGGTTTCATAAAAAATTCCATCCAATACTTCCACCATTATGTATATTAAATCCCCGTAAAACATTTACTTCTATAGTTTGTGGAATAATAGTCATTGGTTTGACTAAACCAAATAAAATTAATTGTATACTAGAATCCACCATAATATAAGTAATATGCACAAAAAGAATGTTTCCCTATGAACCATCCATAATGATCAGAGTAGTTACAATGTTTCTTTACCACCTTATTATTGTTCTTATCAGCTTTTATTGGGAATAAACTTTCAAATATAACTCAGAATCATTTTTTAGTATAGTTTTCATTTAGTTTTATAAAAAGTTGAAGTAATAGATACTTTTTTAGAATCATCATTTTTAGAACATTATGACTTCTCATGGTTGTTCGTGTTGGCCACATATATAAACTTACAAAAAAAATTCTTCATAGAAATAATTTCAAAATTAATCTATACCATTGAAGGTAATGTTTCATCCATAATATGTTTACCTTTCCAAAAATTTCACCAACTATAGAGATGGAATTATAAAAACTTTTAACCCTCAGTTCAGCTAAAATAAGTTTTTGTTGAAAAAAAATTAACACATTTTCTTTTTTACATATACTTTACTTCTAGATGTTCAGTATGATTATATTATATGTTATTATATCTCATAAAATCATCAATCTATTAATGTATCTTGACCTAATAATCAAGAAAAAATTTATGATTTTTTGTTGAAGATTCTTCACTTTTCAGCATCCAGATTTATGTTTCAACCCACTCTATCATTCTCAAACATGATTTAGATTATTCATTTAGATAAAAACTTAATTTAGTTTCTTTGTCTATAGAATTGTTCCTTTCATATTCTTCATTGTTTACTATTTCAATAATTGTATTACTGGCCTTCTGAATAGAATTTTTAGATTCAACTTCACTTTTTTCATCATGGTCATCTATAGATAATAAAATGATAAATTTGGGTTTGGAAAGATTTATATCCTTTCCTTTTTAATAATATGTATTATAATCACTGTATTTCATACATTATCCTTAATTTTTTCTATCATCTTCTTCACTAACCAATTCTATATTTATTCAAGGAAAATTATACATAGTGTTCTCAATGGTTCCACATTCAAAACATTTAAATGTAGTTTTTCCCTTATATTTTCTGGTACATATTTTTATATTAATGGAAATCAATGATATAAATTCATCATGAATTTTACATACCTCATTTTTGTAAGGGTCGGTGTCCTGAGAACAAACTGTTTTGTACTTTGATTATATGAATGTTCACATATTATATATTGGTCATTGTTCTACATGACTATAATATAATAACGTCCTGGAATATTTTTTGCATTGATAAGGTCATGGAAGATCCCATCTATGATGAGAACCTTGAAATGATATAACAATATTCTTATATAATGTTCTACAATAGGATGACACAATATGATAGGACACATAGTATACAAGCCATCATGTGCAAGTACTCGTAAGAAGACGAGACTCACTCTCATGGAGTTCGTACATGGTAATATCTAATATGGGAGATTATGAGAACAGACCCACCAGTATAAATTACTCATGTCTTTGTGTCATCGGACCTTGCTATCTATGAGCGTGTGTAATTTTCCATAAACTGGAAGATTATCATTAACTCATGTCATGACTTGCGCACTTAGATTTTCTGACGAAAACAGTCACACAGATAGTTGGCGGGAAGTAGGGTACGTTGTGTGCATCACGAGTGACATGTTGTTAATGGATTAGTTGAGGAAGTATTTGACCCTTCAATTTGTGGAATTTGATATCTTGGCCCTTTGATTGAAGTAGAACTGTCGCATTAAATTCCATGGCCATGGTGAGAACGACGAGTTTATTTTAGGTAGTCAGAGAATAACGAATCCAGCATATAGGTTTATGACACTACCATGAATCCTGATTGATGAGATATCGAGAAAAAGGGATTAAATTACACATTAAGAGTTCGTATGAGGTGATACGTCAATGCAGCGTCAAATTCTTTCTCTTTGGTGCCTTGACCCGTTTCTAGATAGTAATCCTGGACTTTAGGCAAGCCTGCATAATGCCAACAAGAAAGAGGCCTAGAGGGTCACACACTATGTGTATTCAAGTATCTCAAGTTGAATAAAGATTATTCCCATAATTGGTTTAATAATTATTCAAGGAAGCATAAATTGTTTTAATGATGGAAGAAGAAGGAAATGAAAAACAAGATATACACACCGTGTATTAAAGATTACATGCTGTGTTGTTTTTCATGGAAAACAAGTACACACTGTGTATTAATAATTACACGCCGTGTAGTTTTTTTTATGGAAATGAAATGAATAAATGAAATTAAGATATACACACTGTGTACATTAAATGAACACACCGTGTAGTTTTCAATGAAAAACAAGTACACGCTGTGTATTTATTAATACACACCTTGTAGTTTTTTCAGTAGGGATTTTGGGGATATTATATTGTTTTAAATGATATTTATTATAATCATCATGGGTGCATGTTAAGGAATTAATTATTCAACATGGGGGTTCTAAATAAGAGTCAATGGAATAAATAAAATGCATAATGAATTTATTTATTGTCATAACTCTACAACCACAAACTCGATTATAAATATACTCACAACCCCAACTCTTTTCTGGTGTGACACACAAGAGAATTCTTCAAGGACGAAAGAAATTATTCCACCAAGAACACTATCAAGACTGAGAGATATCCTCTTCCATCGGATCAAGACGATATAAGTCAGACAACACAAGCAAAGGTTTCTCCATGCTAGCACCCGGAGACTCCTTTTGTGACGTCCCGAGATACAAGGTACCCTTGTGGATCACTTCTAGAGGAAGTATACACTTGGCTTCTGCGACGCAACGAAGAATCACATCAGAACGTGATCAAGAACATCAACAAATAAAGAACACCCAAAAGGAATTTATTTTCAATTGATTAAATTAATTATAATAAACCTGTAACAATCCAACTTTGTGGTTCCAGGACTTTCCTTTTCTTTGTCTATTTCTGTGATTCAATCCATGGAGACTAGAGCTTATCATCGTATTGATCCCAGATTGATCATTGTTAATGACAAAAATCCATGTGGGAACATCCACCCATACACTTACACAGCTCCCAGAACCTTCAAATGGTATCAGAGGGAGGTTACAATGTTGATTATAGTTATTTAATTTTCATTGATAATTTAATTATTTATATTTTATTCAATTCAAAATAAATCATTCTATAAATCTGAATAAACAAGATCTATTCTTATCCTTCGTTTATCGATTCATGTCACTGCAATGACCTTTTAATTTTAATTTTTATTAAAATAAAAATGAGGAACTCATCCGGAGGGGCCGCTCTTTCTGTCTATATAACATGAGATTACACAACGTGTAATTAAAACTACACGATGTGTACATAGGTTCAACAAACCGGCACTGGTCCACCAAACCAAGACGTGTGAATTGATTATGCATGTGTTTTAATCACACCATGTTGACCAGAATTGAATGGCGCGTGGAAACCAGAGTACACTGCGTGTATGTTGGAGCAACACGCCGTGTAGTCTGATCTGGACAAGGTGAAACCATGTACAAGGAGAAGCCATGTATTGCGTACACGGGATCTCCAGGCCGGTTAATACGTAACAAGGACGTACATTCCATGTATGATTTTTCTACATGTCGAGTACTCCAAAATTTCCAAAGTAGAGAAAACAAGCCAAAGCCTCTGATGTGTACTTTGGATAAAGGGTGAAAAGAAATACTCGCCGTGTAAATATAAACTACACACTGTGTAATTTCCAAAAATATCACCAGGTTTCCTCCAAAGGTACAAAGACCTGTATAAGGAATATGGATGAGAATTATCTCAAGAAAATTTAGAATGAAATTTAAGATAAAGAATTGATTGATTAAAAGATCATAATTAATTGAATTCAAGCGCGACTTATCTTAAATAATATAACGATTAAAAGAATTTGAATTCTAAATGTATGTGAATGTTGTTGCATACTATGGATGATCATGAGGTAGTCCAAATAACTTTTTTTTGTGTTTGGTTTGATTTAATTTTTTTAAAATTTGTTGTCCTGTGAGACTTCTTCCAATACAATGTAGGGCTTGTGTGCCCATGGTTTTTTTTAATGTAAACACCATGTAATGGAGGAAATCCCAAGCCAGAGGAGATGGTTCAAAACCTAAATTTGAGTCAAAACCAACCCAAGAAGATAAAGAGGTGGACAGGTGGGAGCTGCAAAACACAAACCATCAGGTTCAAGGTGTTTTCCCTAGGTCTGGGTTAGCTTATCAAACCTCTATATAAGAAAACCAATAAAAGCTCATGATCATGCCATATTATTTTATTTCTATTTGATTGCATTGTTTATTTATTATGTATGTGTTGTCATGATCACATAATTAATGAAATAAACAAGCATGAAATGATGGAATCAAATAAAAACCATACTATGCGTAAACATTATCGGAACATGGTTAATCACTTAAGCAAGCATCACTTAATATTAACAAGCATGTGATAATGAAAAAATATGCATAAATAATAAAATCCCTCAAATACCATATTAAGTCAGACCAAGCCTCCCGTTACTTGATTATGGGAAAGACTCAATAAAACTATGTGTTTTACTAACCCTTAATGGGACACATACTTTTATAAAGGAATCCCTTATAAAATGTTTCAGGTTGACATAACCATATTGCAACAAGAGAAGTATCCCTTTTTAGAATTGATGTAATATTAGTGGTAAAATTTGTGGAAATCAAAATCTAGATTTTAGGATTGGGGAATCCACTCAACAGATCAAGGAACTGTAAGCTCACAGTTTTCAAAGACCTGCCTCCCTAAATAACTTTAAACAGCCTGACCAAACCTTGTTGGGGTTATGAGAAGGGGAATATGGATCATTGCCCCTAGAATGTCAAAGAAACTGGACATTCCGAGTTCAATGGTGAGGGACATTGGGACTTGGTAAAATAGTGGGAGGCATAATAAAATTTATTATTTCTCATAAAATGTAATCAAGAAAGTACTAAAAAATATGCTCTTTTAATTTGTAGAATCAAAATGAAAAACTCCTCAACCACATTTTCTCGGTGATCAATTCTAAAAAAAGACAATATCATCATCGACAGTAACTTTCAGGAATGATTTAGGCGCCTTCGGGTAATCCTATGCCATGAAAGAATGTTTTACGTGCTGGAGTCCACACTTCCTGATCCACCTACCAAAGCGGTAAGTGATGAATATTTCCTCGTTAATGATCAACATTTGAGAGATGAATTAGACATTCAATGTTTGATGTTGTCATCAATGTATATTGAGTTCATGAAGTCTCATTAAGAAATGGATGCCTACAGCAAACTCGAGCACATCCATGGTCTATAACTGGAGAGAGAAAGACAGGAAAGGTTTGAGATCTCTAAGGATATATTCCAGAGCAAGCTTGGAGAGGTTGCCCCATATGGGCCTCATGAAGCCATGCTCATTGGATACTTTGAGTTCTTGGAGGTTTTGGGGTTTAAACTCACCGAATAACTGGGTACCGATCACATTCTTGCATCAATACCCCAGAGCTTCTCTAACTTTATTGTGAACTTCAACATGAACAACATTGAGAAGTCTCTTTCTGATCTTCTTATCCTTATTCACCAAGTGGATAATAACTTGATGCGTGAAAAACCTTCTATACTTATTGTGAATAAAAGGAATGGGAAGGCAAAGAGCTTTAAGCCCAAATCATCTTCAAGTCCTTCCAAGAAAAGGAATATCAAAGGAGAGGCAAGGGAATAAGATGTTGTTTGTTTTGCATGTTGTGAGAATGGCCACTGGAAGAAAAACTACACCTATCCAAGAAATAAAGTTGAAGCTTTAGGTGTGTTTGTTATCGAATTCAATCTATCTATTTGTACTAATTGGGTATTATATACTACTTGTGGTGCTCACATCTGTATCCAAATACAGGAACCAAGTAGATTCAAAAAGATTGACTTGGGTGAGGTGGATCTACGAGCAGCCAACGAAGATAGACTCACTACTGTAGCTATCAAGCACTACCATCTCAGATTGCCTACTGGGATGGTCTTGGTTTTTAAAGGTTGTCATTTGGTGACTTCTATTACAGAAAAACATTATTTCAGTATCCATATTAGATACTGATTGATTCATGTTCACGTTTGGAAATTAATGTTGCTACTTTTATAAAAAGAGAATTTTTTTTGGTATGGAACATTTATATAATGGTCTTTATGTGTTAGACTACACAAACCAAGTAATGGAAATCGATGTCAAAGTCAATTCACATGACTCAACCCACACCCAACTTTTGCATCACTGGCTAGGTCATGACAATGAGAAACGTTTGACAAAATTACATCAAGATGGGTATTTATATTCATTCGAACTAAAACCACTTGGTGTATATCTTGCGTTTCTATAAGAAAAAATTACCAAAGCCCCATTTAGTGGGAAACGTGAAAGAGCTAAATAGCTTCTAGAATTAGTTTACACAGATGTGTGTGGTCCATTTCTAGTTGAAGCAAGGGGTGGGTTGTTGTACTTCATAAATTTTACTGATTAATTTAGTAAATATGGATATATCTACTTAATGAGGTATAAGTCAGATTATTTTGACCGCTTCAAAGAATAAAAGAATGATGTTGATTACCATCTTGGTAAGAAGATTAATAAACACCGCTCAGACAGAGGAGGAGAATATCTTAATCCGGACTTCATTTATTTCTTACGGGAGTTTGGGATTCTATCTCAACTCAATCCTCCTTATACACCTCAGTGGAATAGTGTATGTGAAAGGAGGAACCGCATCCTGCTGAACATGGTGAGATCAATGATGATTCATGGAAATATTCCAATATCCTTTTGGGGATATGCATTATAAATAGTAGAAAACATACTAAACCAAGTACCAACGAAATCGATAAATGGTATTCTATAAGAGTTATGGAGTGGACGCAAAGCCATGTTATCGAATTTAAATGTGTTGGGTATAGAAGAATTTGTTAAGGCCTCATCAGGTAACAAACATGCACCCCAAGGAAAAAAGTATATCTTTATAGGATATCCCAATGAAACAAGGGGATATTACCTATACAACCACTCAGAAAAAAGAGTTAAAGTGGCAAGACATTCCATATTCCTTGAGAGGGAGAACATCTACCTAACAGATTGTGGGAGCGAGATAGACTTCGATGAAGTCGAGGCTCAAGATATACAAGAGTTGGTACAAGAACAGATTCCACAAAGCCCTGTGAAGAACAATCTGTTCTAGAAACACAAGAACTGCGTAGGAGCATGAGGGAGGTGAGAGAACCAGAAAAATATGTTTTTATTGTCACCGAGGATGGTGACTCATTATTGGTTGACAATGATGATCCTTTTAACTACAAGGAATTTGTTGAAGGGATAGAAGTTTCCAAGTGGCAAGAAGCCATGAATTCTGAAATGAATTCCATGTACTAAAACCAAGTCTGGATTTTGGTAGATCCTCCAGTTGATGTAAAGCCTATTGGTAATAAATGGATATTCAAGAAGAAACTAGACAAGGAGGGTCAAGTCAGCACCTATAAGGCATGACTGGTTGCAAAAGGTTTTAGACAACGTCAAGGAATTGACTGTGATGAAACCTTTTCACCGGTTTCAATGCTAAAATCTATCAGAATCCTATTGGCCATTGCCGCTTACCATGACTATGAGATTTGTAAAATGGATGTCAAAACAGATTTCCATAATGGGAACCTCCAGGAAGATGTCTAAATGACAAAAAATGATGGGTTTGTGACTCCAAATGATGCCAACAAGGTATACAAGTTGCAAAAATCCATTTATGGATTAAATCAAGCATCAAGGTCATGGAACATTCATTTGGATGAAGATGTAATATAATTTGGATTTTTTAAGAATGAATGTGAGCCTTGTGTCTATAAGAGGTTTAGTGGGAGTGCAATTGTTTTCCTAATAGTATATATCGATGACATATTACTAATTGGAAACGAATTAATTTTCATACAGTCAGTTAAGTCATGGTTGAATAGATATTTCTCTATGAAAGACTTGGGCAAGGAAATATATATTATTGGGACCAATATCCATCATGATAGATCCAAGATAATGTTGGGCCTGAGTCAAAGTACATACATTGACAAGATACAAAAGAGATTTAGTATGGAACATTCCAAGAGGGGATTGTTGACAATGCCACATGGCAATCATCTTTCCAAGAAATTGTGTCCTTAGACACATGAGGAAATAAAGGGAATGGCAAGGATCCCTTACGCATTCGCGATGGGGTCAGTCATGAAAGTTATGATATGTACGATGCTAGATGTTGCTTACACATTAAGTGCGGTAGGC